>JARCFY010000016.1:53712527-54962527 GCA_029233225.1 Lepidodactylus listeri | reverse complement strand
AACTCTTCTTCCAAAAACTACTGAACATAACAGGCAAAACGTATTTCTTTTTTTCAAGTGTATGCTGTGTTGCGCCGTAACATGCAGTGGTAGCTTGTTTCCAAGGAAGACCTCATATAGTTCATTAAAAATATCCTCATTCCAGTTGTGTCTGACAGGAATTACGCCTTATATCCAGCTTCGGTTATCAAAATCTCCTTCTCTGCCTTTGGCATAATTAAGTAATATACATTTTTGTGTATGGGATAGGATAGAAATGCTGACAGACTAGCGTTTACAGCTGCTGACACAAACTTTCTGAGCGCTGGCCCTATATAGGCTGCTGACAGCGGCATTTTCTTGAGAACAGCTGGTATTGCCTACGGATTCCTTCTCTCAAAGTTCTTCCCAGCCATTGTTCACACAGACAGTTCTTCTAAACTAATCTTCTATAGCTCAGATGACAAACTAACATGATGAAAGTCTAAAGGCAAATTCCTGTATGCATTCTTGTTTCCTATTTGCATTCTTTATTTCTTAATATTCTCTCTTAGCCTTAAGAAGCCCTAGATGTTGAAGTGACCTAAAAAAAAAAAAAAACAACAACTTTCAGTTAAAAGTTCAGGTTCAATATGGTACTGATTTTAAATCATCTGCTCCCTATATTCTTGTTTTTTTCATTTGCAGTTTTAAGACAGATTTTGTGAAAATGTGGTGCCACGATTCTAGATACGCTCATTGTTCTCAATGTGCCGTGGTACACAAGCCAGATTAGGCAGATACAACATAAAGGTCTTTTCACAAAAGGCCTTGATTTGATTAGATGGCTTGAATGGGAGTACTTAGGTAGAATGCAGATTTGTTTTGCTTCGTATTCTTCGTATTTGCTTCGAAGTCTTGCTTCGTATTCTTTCTTGTTTAAGATCACAGCAGTATTTTCTACAAGGAAAAAAAATGTATTTTTTCTATTGTGTCAGGGTTTGCCAGTGCTTCAAACAAGAGAAGGCTGAGTCGTTATAAATGCTATTCTTTCTCAGTCTCTGTGTTAAATGGAGCTGAAATGGATGTGCTCATTTCAGTTAACAATACAGCCTCCACATATCAACTCTTCATCAAATGTCTTTGTTCAGCATTAATGTTAACCTTGCCTTGGGAATAATAGCAATTTAGCTGCTACTGCTAACAGATGCATTGAAGAACTTCACTGCATTGTTGATGAGATTCGGGAAATGGTTGCAGTTCATTTTTAATAAACTCTCAATGGCAGGGCTTTGGAAAAAAAGGAGAGTGCCTGGGAGGTCTTGATTTTTATAGTGGGAATGTTAAGACCCAAAATAACTGGGTTTTTTTTCACAAGATCTATTAGAGTTATAGATCTATTAGAGTTATAGATTATTAGTTATAGATCTATTAGAGTTATAGAGTTATAGATCTATTAGAGTTATAGATGAGCCACCAACCTTAAAAAGAAAATACAGCAGGTGGGCTTTGTTACAACTTGGCAGGCCATTCCTCTGCTTCACAGTTGCTGTCCATGCTCACATACGGGATCTGCACAGGCCAAATGATGGACGATTTGTCATCTTCTGGAAGATGATTTGCTCTTTGCGTTGGGCCAAGCATTTTGGCCAGGGATTAGAAGAAGGTCTCACCCGTTCTTGTCTTTTGCTACATTGCATTTCTGCATGTTACTCCCAGGGGTCATTTCATAGAAAAACAGGTGCAGGAGCTCATTAGTGTAACCCATTTGCATAACTCATTTGCATATGCCACACCCCCTAACATACCGGAAGTGTGTCAGAAGGCAACACCCACCCCTCAGGCTCCACTCCATAGGTGAGTGAAACTGACCTGCTCTTCCTCCGTTCCCTTCCCCATCCAATATTTTGTGCAATAAAAATAAGCGTAAAGAACACACCCTCATTCTCTTCCTGCTCTCTTGAAACCACCAGGTTTCAAGTAGACTTGAGATACCTAGGTAGGGCTGCCAAATCCCCCGGAAGGGCGGGGGAAACACTGATTTTTAATACTTACCCCCGCTTTTTCAAAATTGGCCACCGGGGGACAAAATGGCTGCCAGCAGGAACGCAGGGGAATGTCAGAGCCTGCCCTGCCCTGCCTTAAAAGGGAAATGTCTGCAGAGATCCTGCCCTGCAGTAAAAAGCCTCACCAGACATTTCCCCTTTAAGAATAGAGTCAGCAAGAGAGCTCCGCCCAGAGATTAAGGAGGGACTGAAGGGGCTGCTTTTGCATGTGGCTGGGGTAAGGTTGCAAGGTTGCTGTGGTAAGTTTCTCTTACAGCTCTTTTCCTTCTTTCTCTCTCCCTCTTTCTTTCTTTTTTCTGTCTGTCTGTCTGTCTGTCTCTCTCTCTCTCTGTCCCCATCCAGCAGAGGTCTATCAGTGGCTATTATTAGCCACAAGGTCTAAATGGAAGTAAGTGCCTCTGCCATTTTTTTTCCTTCTCTCTCTCTCCTTCTTTCTTTCTTTTTTCTGTCTGTCTGTCTGTCTGTCTCTCTCTCTCTCTCTGTCCCCATCCAGCAGAGGTCTATCAGTGGCTATTATTAGCCACAAGGTCTAAATGGAAGTAAGTGCCTCTGCCATTTTTTTCCTTCTCTCTCTCTCCCTCTTTCTTTCTTTTTTCTGTCTGTCTGTCTCTCTCTCTCTCTCTCTCTGTCCCCATCCAGCAGAGGTCTATCAGTGGCTATTATTAGCCACAAGGTCTAAATGGAAGTAAGTGCCTCTGCCATTTTTTTCCTTCTCTCTCCCTCTTTCTTTCTTTTTTCTGTCTGTCTGTCTGTCTGTCTGTCTGTCTGTCTCTCTCTCTCTCTGTCCCCATCCAGCAGAGGTCTATCAGTGGCTATTATTAGCCACAAGGTCTAAATGGAACACTTTGTCTGGGGCAGTGATGCTCTGCATTCTTGGTGCTTGGGGGGCAACAGTGGGAGGGCTTCTGGAGTTCTGGCCCCGCTGCCGGACCTCCTGAGGGCACCTGGTATTTTTGGCCACTGTGTGACACAGAGTGTTGTACTGGATGGGTGGTTGGCCCGATCCACTGTGGCTTCTCTCCTGTTCTTATGATATGAAAATCATATTTAGCACTTATGTAGTACTTAGTGCTTCATATTCTGCCGAGATGAGGAAGGATTCAGTAGGGCCGTTGCTCAGTGATAGAGCATCTGCTTGACATGCAGGAGGTATCAGCCTCTTCAGCTAAAAAAGGATCAGGTAATAGGTGACATTAAAGATCTCAGCCTGAGACCCTGGAGAGCCACTACCAGTCTGAGTAGTCAATACTGACCTTGATGGACCAATGGCCTGATTCAGTATTAGGAAACTTCATGAGTTCATGTGTCAGCATGTGGAAGCAACATCACAGGATGTGACATCACAAAATGATGTCACTTCCTTTCTCCTGGCTCCACCCCCAAAGTCTCCTGGCTCCACCCCCAAAGTCCCCAGATATTTCCCAACTTGGACTTGGCAGCCCTATACCCAGGACATGTGCACCACCCATCCCTTTCCCTTCCCCACCCCACAACAAGACACCCTGTGAGGTAGGTGGGGCTGAGAGAGGTCTTTTGAGAACTGCTAGAGAGAGAACAGCTCTGAGAGAACTTGTGACTGGCCCAAGGTCACACCAGCAGCTGCATCTGGAGGCGTGGGAAATCAAACCCGGTTCTCCCAGATTAGAGTCCAACTCCTGACTTCTACACCAAACTGATGGGGTGGAAGCTGCTGAAGGGTTGATGAAATTTCTCCAGTACTTATGTGCCGTGTGCCCAGATAAAAAATGGTATACTTAGAAAATTTATATGCCACCTTGAGCAAGTCTCTGGAAAAGCAGCACACAGTCATAAAAGGAACAATGATAAAATTATCAATATTAAAACAAAACATTAAAAACAATAAAGACCTTAGCAGGGCTTTCCCTGGGGCGCTGCGCCTCTGCACTGCTCGGGGAAGCCGAGGAGGGGGCGGGGCTTGGTCATGTGCCCGCCCCCTGGGCTCCTCACTCCTGGGGCTGCGCTCCTGTGCACTCCCGCTCCAACGGACCCCTGGTTATTCCTCATTTCTCCTTTCACATGGTGGAGAGAGGTAAGGGAGAGGAGGCCGAAGAGGGGATGGGCCATCAGGAGAGGTACTTTACCATCAAACCCCTTGTATTTTTATGGCACACAAAAGCTTTTGTGACAAAAGTGAGGAACATGGGGAAAACTTTATGCAATTTAATGGACATAATCTGTGAGCACTGTCTAAACTAACAGTAAACTTGAGGATGTCCCCATATCTCTTCCTAAAGCAGCTAATCTTCTTCCCTCTTGCCTCTTTAAACACAGTGCAGCAAGCCACACATGCTCTACAGCATTTCCCAAACTGAAATTTCTTGGCAGGGAGGGAGGGATATAAATCAATCAAATAAATAAATTCATCTTGAGAGGTTGGCCACCATCTATCTATCTATCTATCTATCTATCTATCTATCTATCTATCTATTTAAATTTAAATTTCAATCCCGCCTGACCAGCACAGCCGGCTCAAGGCGGCTCACAACAATATAAAACAATTTAAAACAGTGACATACATAGTTTAGTATAAAATTCATCACCATAAAATTGGCGCAGAACTCACAGAAATGACAGAAGATGGCGGCAGTACAGTCCTTCCAACACTGAGCGCAGCAGCCTGACTAGACTCCAGCCAGGAAGCTTCCACCGGTTGATGCCCCAGGTTAGTGAATTCACTCAGCCAGTTTTCCAGGGACCTTCCCCCCCCCCCCCCCCCGTGGCGGCTCCTAATTAAAGGCCTGGCAGAAGAGCTCTGCTTTGCAGGCCCTGCAGAACTGCAAAAGGTCCTGCAGGGCCCTGATGTCATCTGGGAGCTTGTTCCACCAGTGGGGAGCCACCACTGAGAAGACCCTGGTCCTGGTGGTTGTCAACCTGGCCTCCCTAGGGCCAGGGAGGGTCAGGCGGTGTTGAGTGCCTGCCCACAGTGCTCTCTGGGGTGTATATGGGGAAAGGCGGTCCCTTAGGTAGGCAGGCCCCTGACCATATAGGGCTTTAAAGGTTAAAACCAGCACCTTGAATCGGATCTGGTACGCTATAGGCAGCCAGTGCAGTGTCCTCAGCACAGGCTGGATGTGGTCTTGCGCCGAGAGACCCACCTGCAGCCTGGCCGCGGCATTCTGCACTAGCTGCAGCCTCCGGAGCTGGAACAAGGGCAGCCCCATGTAGAGAGCGTTACAGTAGTCCAACCTCAAGGTGACCAGTGCATGGATCACTGTTGCCAGGTCATTGTGTTCAAGGAAGAGAACCAGCTGACTAATCAGCCGTAGATGGTAAAAGGCTGCCTTGGCAGTGGCTGCTACCTGGGCCTCCAGGAGCACTCCCAAACTCCGGACCCTCAGCACTGGCACCAACGGCGCCCCCCGAAGCCCGGTAGTGGGATCCCTACCCCCGGTCCGCTCCGACACAGGCACAGAACCTCCATCTTCGTTGGATTCAATTTCAGTCAGCTCAGCCTGAGCCAGCCTGCCACGTCCTGAAGCGCCCGCTCCAGGTCATCTGGGGTGGCCTCGAACCGGCCGCCCAACAACAGATAGAGCTGGGTGTCATCAGTATACTGGTGACAACCCAGCCCATGCCTCTGGGTAATCTGGGTGAGAGGGTGAATGTAGATGTTAAACAGCATCGGGGATAGCACTGCCCCTTGTGGCACTCCACATACCAGTGGATGCCTTTGGGACATTTGGGCGGCTGGTACACCACCCAGATAGCCAAACTCTCCCCAGCTTCCCACACCAGGCCAGAGCATTCTATGCCCGCAAGTTTCAGCGGCGGGAGCACCCTGTAGGAGTAAGCCTCCCGAATAGTGACCCCCCGCCCCTCAGTCCGTGATTGGTGGAGGACTGAGAACCTGGGCGGAGCCATTTGGGAGAGAGCCACTGTCTCCCCATCTCGCACCCAGGTCTCAGTCATGCATGCCAGGTCTGCCCCCTGGTCGACCAGAAAGTCTTGCAGGGTGAAGGTCTTATTGTTTATAGATCTGGCATTGCACAACACTGTGAGAATGTCCCAATGAATATAGTCCACAACAGGTCTTTGGATAAAAAGTCCTTTACTTGTAGAAAGATCACTAGAGTCATACAGTGAGCCCACTTGCAGGGAGGGCGGGATATAAATCCCAATAAATAAATAAATAAATAAATAAATAAATAAATAAATACACTTGTTCTGTTAGTAATGAAGTGCTATGGGTTACATTCATAGATATACTAAAACTGCTACATGGTTACAGGTATACTACCAATCAGTGAGCTACAATTTTGGCACGCTTCTAACAGTAACACTAATTCCCTCGGAAGACGTGGGAAAGCTAGTTCCCAGGGGAAAAGAAAAAGGAGTACTTGTTCTCATGGCACAAAGTTGTTGCTGAGTCTAGTTTTCAGTTTCTCAAAACCTGCTAACATAGCAAGTATGCAGTTCACAGAGTATTTCTTGCTCCCCTCTGTTCAAGGACACAAGAGAGGAGATAACTTGAGACAAGGTAAACCACTCAGTGCGCATGCTCGTAAAAGGCTATGCAGAACGGAGCAAGCAATCGCAAGCAAGCTAGCGAAAAGCAAGCAGGCGGAGCTAAGCGTTCAACAGGAGAGACTCCGCATTCCTGCGGGGTGGGTTGATGAACCGATGCTAACTCCTGGGCGGGACCTGGGAACGAAAAGAGATTAAGAACCGGTCGTTGCAGCTGGGGGAAAGAAACGAGAAAACGCTTACATGAAGAAAGAGTAACTCATTAGGAACTTGTATATTAAGGCATAATAAGTAGGCACAGATCAACCATATGTCACAACAGGCAATCCCATGTCAGTTTCTGACAAACACCAATGTCAGAGGGGGGTTACTCCCAGCCCCACTGTCTGCCACTCTTGGGATCGGACGCAGACTGGAAGGGGGCCGAGCTTCTCTGTTTCTCCGCCCTCTTCCCTTCATTACCTGTCTGGTCTCACCGCTATGCTTTCCCTTCACCATGAGCACTGATATCCCTTGACCTGTTTCCCCCATTTGTGGTGGCCTCCGCACTGAGCCAGTGCCCCCGGCCAACCACATAGGTTGGTGGTTGTCAGGTGTCGATAGAAATGCTGTGCTAAGCGACAGTTTCGCAGTGACCTGGCTCGTTTGCTCAAATTCACCAATCCCCTAAGCTAATCAAGACTGTCCTAATACACTACATAATTAATAATAAACCTAACTAAAAAATAATACAGTACCCACAGATTAGCTAATAGTACCGTCCCACCCTGACCTTCCTTCTTGACGCCTGCTCCTCTCCCCCCGGTGGCAAGAATAAACCTTAAATTAATAAAGGGTAGAAAAAGCTACCTGCTAACGGTGGCCTACCACACAAGGAGGAAGCGTTATTTCTAGCTGCAGTTCGTCCAGCCACTCTTGACCCCCCCCCCATTCAGTTTCCACGCTGCCACCTTCCTCCTGGGAACTGCACAGTTCGCCAGGTTTCAGCAGCAGAGCAGGCACCAGCAGGGTTGCCAAGCTTCTGGGGACAGGCCACATGACTGTAACCAGCCACCTGACCGACCCCAGCTGGCAGCAGTCAGTAGGAGTGGGCTTTAAACTCGCAGAGATCAATGGAAAGAGCAGTGACACAGGGCGACCTTCACCAGCTGTCGCAGTCTGCACCAGCGCCAGCGGCCGCCGGGAGAGACCCAGTAAACAACAGATGGGCCTGGTGGCAACAAGTGGGTGCACAGGCACTGCCCCTGTGCCCCAGCAGCTCCACGGTTCCAGCAACATCTCCCGCCGGCCCCAACCGGCGCTCCCCAACGCTTCCGGCATCGGTAGGTCCTGCCCTCGGCGGCTCCCTGCTCAGCTCCTCCAGCAGCCCTTGCAGTTCTCACAGCCCCCGCAGCCTCCAGCCTCCAGCGGCGGCTCCAGCAGGTCCCTCGATGACCCTCCAACTCAGCGCCAGCACCCACGGGGACAGGATGCGGTCTCTTAATCACAGGAGCCAGGCTCTCAGCAGCAGGTCCTGGCTACCCAGCCGCCTCGGTGTCTCTCAGCCGCCGCAGGCCTCACGCTCCCTGCCGTAGCAAGGCCCAAGGCCCCGGCATCGCCCTGGCCTCAACTCCAGCTCTCGCACCCAGCATCTCCCGAGCCTCCACCCGGCGACAGGAACAACCGCACTGAGGGGGGGCAGAGTGTGATTTCAACTGTGAATTGGCTTCACTCCTTCTTCGTCCTTCCTCCTGTATGCAGCCGGTGGCAAATTTAGGCTATAGCTAGGCTATACCTGCTAAAAGCAGAGAATTATCTACCAATTCGGCAGAGCTCGGTTATAGAGCATCTACGCCAGCTGCCATCTTTTGGGTTAACCATTTGGGTTAACCTGCTGGAGAGACTGAGAAAAAAACAAGGATTCGTTTCTTTGGCTCCCATGTAAATGCATGCAGGGGAGGGGGGAGATAAGAAGATTGAAAGTTTGGCCCCCACCCAATTCTGCCACCTGATGCCACTATCTCAGTTGGTCTCATTGGAGAGCATGGGTTTAGTTAGACCTGTAATTTCCCCAGTGTGGCACTCTTGGGCACCGTGGTCTCCAGATCTGTGCTTCCTGGTGGTGTCCCCTCCCTCCCTCCCTCCCTCCCTCCCTCCGGCATCGCTTCCATAAAGCAAAGAGCTGGTCCTGGCCTTTCTCTACCACATTGAAGCAAAAGGTGCTTCTGAAAGGCTGAGGAAGCTTTAAAGAAAGTGGTTCCTTGAAAAGATTGATCTTTGTAAAAATCTGGTTCCGGCTGCAAATGTGGCCTAGGGAGTGTTCCCAGAGAACAGTTAGAGACATAGAGCAAGCTGAACCTTGCTAAGATAGGTAAGACACAGATGTGCTAAAGGAGGTGCCTTGCTTCAATTAACACATTCCAAGCAAAATTGAGGTTTATGGGCCACCTGTGGGAATGTGGTGAGGTCTAATCTGCAGTAAAGTTTCATTTCTTCCCTCTGGTCTTACAGTATTAGCTAGTAGCTTAACTTTTAGATTTCTCATTTTCCTTCACAGTCTTGTTGACTTTTAAACTTCTTTTGAACCTTAATAAAATAATTATATCTTACTTGTTGTGGGTTTTTCCTTCACTGACCTCAAATCTAATTCCATTGTTTTGACCCAGGGACCACCTTCCAGGCAACTCTTTAGTGTTTGGAAACTCATTCTTGTTAATTTCCCTGAAAGGCTGGGAGACTTGCCCTTTTGCTCCCCAGCTGTTGGGATAGACTTAAAAGGGCTGGTGGTAACCCAGCTGACTAGTGTGATGGTAACCTCATGCTAGGGTCTTTGTAATTGTGTCTTGTTGGCAGCCCTTCCACCCAAAAGTCCTTAGCCTGGGTTGGGTTGAGGACTTTTGACAGAAACATCATCTTGTATCTTCAGGGAACTTCTGTTCAAAAACAGCTGATTCCATTGTAGGAGGATGGTTGGCTTAGAACCTCCCAATACTTTTTATTGGACCTAGTTCCCTATGGCAGAAACTTAACAGACAGGTCCGGGCAGACGGTTGCAGGGAAGGAATTCTGAAAGTATGTGACTACATCAGAAAAAGCCCTCTTTTGTGGCTAACCACTCTACTTCAGTAGGTGGAGGCATATAGAGCAGAACCTCTGCAGAAGATCATAATTGGTATAAGGTATGAAGGATGCATTTTTTAAATAAAATAATGGTTAAGAGTTAAACAGAAAGAAACCACACAGGAACAGGTCACTTTGGCTGCGGTCACACGGCCCCTTTAAATCCGGGAGGGCTCCCGGATTTAAAGGGGCCGCATTTTTTAACCGCGGGTTGGGATGTCTATACATCCCAACCCCTGCGGCAGCGTCGACGGCCGCACCGGTGGTGGAAGCGCCAGCGGCGGCCGCTGAAGAGGCGGCCGTGGTGGGAATGGCGGCCATGGCGGAAGTGGCGGCAGTGGCTGCAGCGGCAGAAATGGCAGCCGCGGCAGCGGCCACTGAAGAGGCGCCGCCGCGGCAAGAACGGCAGCGTCGGCCACGGCGGAGGCAGCCCCAGCAGCGGGAGAGGTGGCGGTGGCGGCCAAGGACTGCCAGCCGCCTGGGTGAGTTGGGTTTTTTCCCCCCTTTTACACTTGGGCGCATGAGTGGCCATGCGTCCAAGTGTAAAAGGGGGGAAAAATGGCCGGTGGGGCTATCTAGACAGCCCTGCTCTCGCAATGCTTGTGAGAGAGGGCTGTCCAGATACCTCCAATGCGGGTTCCTTCCGCAACACCCGGGAAAATACTTGATTTTCCATACTTGATTGTCCATACTTGATTTTCCCGGGGTCGGAAAATGCGGGAGGAACCCGCATTGGAGCCCGCTTCGGCATGGGACTTGGGGCGGGCCGTCTTCCTCCCGCATTTAAGGCCGATGATGACAAAGGCAGCTGGAGGCATTCTATGTTGGACCAAGCTACAATGCTGAGTGAATCCCAGTGTTAGTAAGACCCGCCATCCAAGTAAATAATCTCAGAGCTTTGTTAGTTTGAGCCCAAAGGCACCTTATCCAAAGTTCAATTACATACCGATTTTTACTTTAGTTGAAGGCAGGAAAATAAAAACCACAATCTCAGACAACCTTATCTCACAGTACAATTTGAGAAGAATTAGATTAAGCATTCATCATGCAGGACAACTCACATTTGTCAAAGTGAATTTATTATCAGTAATGTCTTAAAGTCATTACTACCCTAAAAGCCTGTTCTTGAACACTGTGGCTCTGAAGATCAGAACCTAAATTTATTTGGGGTTTTTTTCTACACCTCAAGTTATTGTCTTGAATTACTGTCTCCTTAATTCTAGGGATGTGTGAACTCCTTTGGGTTCATACTGCCTTGCCATCACCAGCTGTGAATATGCCACCAATTTATCAGACTGACTAATTTCTGAGCCATTTGTCAGAGTTCACTTGGTAGCTGGACAACAGCATGCACATGCACTATGCTTGCACGCCTGCACATTGCCTCTTACAGCCCAATGGCACTGCTGCACAGGCACAATTCAAGGAAACTGAAATCTTCCAAAATAAATTAGTTTTGAAGTTGCTGTTATGTTTCACGGTTATCATTAATGATTTGCAACTATAGCCACCAGCATGTGTTGCTGAGAATAGTTTTGTGTCCATGCAAGGTGAAAGTTTTGTTCAGACCAGACCTTGGGTGGCCACCTATGTCCAGATGCCTCAGAGGGCAGGACAGGACAGAACTGCAGGTCAGCCATGAGGAGCAAGGGGCAAGACTAAACATGGTGGGCTGCACACTTCAAAGCACCTTGTCCACTTCATCAGGCCTCACCAACTGAAAGTTGTCCATACAGCTAGGACCAGACTGCTTCAATAACATCCTGAGATTGAGCCAGCCCAACTGTGGATGTGAACAATTTTAGCTACCAAATGCATTGCAAAGGAATCATAGCAGGCTTGCATGTTTGTTGGGTCAACATCCTTTGGGGCTTGAGATAAAGCACCTTCACGATCTGGAAAAGATCTGTGGGACAACCTTGTACAGACACAATAGTGGCAGAAAAGTGAACTTGCTTCATTGCCATTATTGACATGGAGTCGGCATGATAATGTGTTCTTGCTTGTGTTTGGTTGCATCCACATCAAGTTTTTCTCCACTTGCACTCTAATCACATGCTGAATGTTCTCATCCTCTGAAGCCATAGCCATCCCTCCTCCCCATCTACAAAGCCTTGGCTGTGGTTGTACAAGGAAGCCTGGGGGACACAGCTGAGAGATACCCACCCCTCCCTCTTTCTTCACCCACCCAGGTTTCTATGATACATACCAGGTTGGCCTCACCCAGTATTAAGTCCCGGATGAGGGATGCTTTGTTTTGAACCAACCTGGCTTTCAGCAGCAGCAACACTTTTAGGCTTGATAGGTGATCGGTAAGATTTCCAGGCTTCCTTTAGATGAGAGAAGGACTGAGGTTCCCAAACTTATTTGGCCTACTGCCCCCTTTTCAGAAAAAATTTACCCCAAACAGATTGTCCCATTGTTCTCTATGGAGGGAAAAAATGTTAACTTTTTCCCTACAATAGAGAACAATGGAGGGAATGGGGGCAACCTGTTTGGGGGACCATAGAATTGGACCCCCTGGTCCAATCTTCTTGAAACTTGGTGGGCATTTCGAGGAGAGGCCCCAGCAGCTACTCTGCAAGTTTGGAGCATCTCCCTCAAACCCCCTCCCCTCCAGTGTCTTTTAAAGTTGCCACCGAATTTCAGCGGCAATTCGGCTGCAAGCTGAATCAGATTAGAGAATCTGATTCAGCCTGTGGCTGCCCTACTGGCCAGTCCTGAGCTGGCGGAGCTTCGGTCCACCTTGCTCCGGCCCCAACGGACCCCTGATAATGTCTATGAAGTTTTGAATCACTATTGCTGACATATTGTATTTTCTAAGCCTGGATCCAAAGAGCTAGTTTGAAGCACCTAGGAGAACTTTTGAGTCTGAGTTTCTTAAACACAACACAAAATGCATATTTTTATATAAAGAGCAGGAGGCAGATAAAAACACTAAAAATACCACTGGGTATACATGAACTAGGGGTGTGCAGAGATGATGTCTGGGATTTCAGGTTGGGAATACTTGAAATGAGCCAAAATACTCCTGAAATTTCAGGACTAATGAAAAATTATCTCCCGAAATTTCAGGTCATATGAATTTATGTTGGATGGGAAGAGAGCCAGCTGCAGCCCCATAGCACAGGTGCAATGAGGGAGTGGAGGCAGGAGCCATGAGGATGAAAGCTTGCCCAACTGGGCCATGGCACTGATACCCTTTCAATACCCTTTAAAGTTTAAAGCTCCACTGTTGTCAATGGGTAGAAGACCTTCCCTCTCGAAGCCAGTCCAACTCCTGGGGGTAGACCTGGCCTCCAAGTCCAGACACCAGGTCTGACACCCGTTGGACTCAATGGGGGTACAACTGACCTATGGACATCAAGCCTACTTCCGTTTCCCCCCAATGGATGGCAGAACTGGTTTCCGAAGCTAGATCCACCACATTGATTACAATGGGCAATGGACCTGGCTTCCGGAGCAACCATTAACAACAATGGAAGCGTAAAGGTGTCAGAATCTAAGGATTCTAACAAAAGGTTGCTTTCATGCTATGTATAATCCCTTCCTCTGTAACCTGCTTTTTGCATTCAGTTACAACTATGTGTTATCTCTTTTACCATGTATCATGTTACTAGGGACAGTGGGGGTATTGTCTGATGTTTTATGACTGACATAGAGTCTGGTCAGTGTAACCATTTGGTCCGGGAGGGTGGCGTCTTCAACACCTGGGAACAGTCGGCCTCTCACCCCTCTCCCCCTCTGCATTCCTTTCCTCCCTGCCGGCGGAGACATGGACCTTCCCTTATCGGCGTGTGAAGACCTTGGCAAGTTATTTGTTATGGCCGAAATGGATACATCTAAGGGATCCTGGTTTAAGAAGGGAAATTTACAGCTTCACACCTCACCCTTGTTCCTGTGGGAAGCAAATGGTCAAAGGACCTTTAGCCCGCGGTTTTTCCCTCTCGGTGATTGGTTACCTATGGGAAATTCAAATTGTACCAGAGGGTATATTAATCCTGCTTCTATTGTATTGCTTATCTCTAACAATGATCCGAGGACCTGTAATGTAGAAACTGGGAATAAAGAACTCTGTTTAATCAACAAAGGTCTGATCCTTGACTGCATAAGGCAGAAGCCTCACAAAAGGGCATTTAAAAGGCTGTGACAGCACTGGTGATTCAGTAGCAGCCACCCAGCTATGAGCTTCTGTTCTCCCTTGCAGGCAACAGAAGTAGCAATGTTAGAGAATGTGCCCCAGGTGGACCTCAGTGCGGATGCTGCCTTGGCCCTCTAAAGTTTCACTGTTGTCAATGGGTGTCACCTTCAACGCCCATTGAAAATGGGGGAAAGGATGGGCCAGGCCTCCAAATCTGGACAGTAGTTCTACCACCACCTGAAAACAGCAGTGGTACTGATACCCCAAATCCCCAAACTTGACAAATTACCCAAAACAGATTCCAAACGAGGTGTGAATACTCCCAAATTTTCAGCATATTGGTAATCATGGCCTTTCGGAACTGGTGGTGGGAGAAAGTGCTGTGGTGACCCCACAGGGTTTTCAAGGCAAAAAATGTTCAGAGGTGGTTTGCCATTGCCTTCCTCTGGGTAGCGACCTTGGACATCCTTGGTGGTCTTTCCCATCCAAATCCTAAATACCCTAAATACCTAAATACCCTAAATACCCTAAATATCCTAAATACCCTAAATACCTAAATACCAGGCCGACCCTGCTTAGCTTCCGAGACTGAATGAGATTGGACTAGCCTGAGCCTTACAGCTCAGGGCAAACAATTTTTGCCTGAACAGGGACTTGAACCCTGGATCCTCAAAATAGAAGTCTTGATGCTCTAATGACTGAGCAATTTTTAAAAAATTTGTATGTCCCTGACATAAACCATATCCTGACCTGGATGGCCCGGGCTAGCCTGATCTTCTTAGATTTTGGAAGCTAAGCTTTGGAAGGCCTGCTTAGGTCTTGGATGTGAGACCATCAAGGAAGTCCAGAGTTGCTAGGCAGAGGCAGGCAAGGGCAAACCTCCTCTCTTTGTCTCTTGCCTTGAAAACCCTACAGGATCGCCATAAGTCAGCTGCGACTTGACCGCACTTTCTGCTACCGCCAACATAAATCACTGGGAATTCCTAAAGGGTTTCTTTCAATCATAGCCATAGTCAAGAATGTTTCACTGATATTACAAACAGATGTGCTAGAACAAATGTTTAGGATTGTGGTATAAAATATCAAAGGCAATGCTAGGGCAATAGCAAATGCCCCCCCCCCCCCAATCTGAAAAGAAGAAGAGGAGGAGGAGGAAGAGGAGGAAGATATTGGATTCATACCCCGCCCTTCACTTGTAGTCTCAGAGCAGCTTACAAACCCCTTTCCCTTCCCCTCCCCACAACAGACACCCTGTGAGGTAGGTGGGGCTGAGAGAGCTCTGAGACAACTGTCCTTGAGAGAAAAGCTGGTACAGAGCTATGGCTTGCCCAAGGTCATCCAGCAGGTGCAAGTGGAGGAGTGGGGAATCAAACCCGGTTCTCCCAGATTAGAGCCCCCATCAAAGGCCAAAATAGGGCTGGAAAGGAGAAGAATAAGAAGAGAAGAGATTGGATTCATACCCCACCCTTCACTTGTAGTCTCAGAGCAGCTTACAAACTCCTTTCCCTTCCCCTCCCCACAACAGACACCCTGTGAGGTAGGTGGGGCTGAGAGAGCTCTGAGACAACTGTCCTTGAGAGAACAGCTGGTACAGTAACAGAGCTATGGCTTGCCCAAGGTCATCCAGCAGTTGCAAGGGGAGGAGTGGGGAATCAAACCTGGTTCTCCCAATTAGAGTCCCCGCACTTAACCACTACACCAAACTGAGCGCTGTACCACATGCATGTGCAGAGGACTATTGAGAATTTGAACCTAGCTATGTCTCTTCAAGATACTAAAGCTGTGTCTGGCTTATACTACTTCACAAGACTGATGAGGTGTCATATGCAAAAACACCCCTCACATTAAAAAGAAACCAACTAGTGGCACAATAATAAACAATTACACCCTGCTAAACCCATTTATTTCAATGGACTTAGAATGGTGCAGTTCTATTTAAGACTACACTGCAGATGTCAGGAGGAATGGTTGTAGTATTTTAATTTAATGATTGTATTTTAATTTTAATTTTCTTTGTCCAAGGAAATTTGTAACATATGGAAGAGCATTAGATTATTTAACCCCCCACCCCACCCCATCTGAATGCTATAGATCAGATGCAACCTCAACAAGAAATAGGTGATGGTCTGTCCAGGTACTTGATACTTTTTGATTGATTGATTGATTGATTTAATCAGTCATCTTTAGCAAAGGTGATAGAAGCATGTGGATGACAGAAATGAGGTTCATCAGTGGCTCAGATCAGTGGCAAAGTTTACAACGAAAATAGCATTACGAAAATAGCATTAACATTCACTTGCTGAAGTATCAGTTTTGTACAAACTATGTCTGAAGTGAAAGAAGATGACAATGATGGAAAGCTGCGAGGACCACTTTGAAAGGAGAAAAAGACCAGGCATGTACTAAAAAAGGATTCCAAGTATTTGGGCCCTTGAGTCCCAATCCTACACTCACCTACTCAAGATCAAGTTCAATTTAGTTTGAAAAATCATGGCGGTAGAATATCATTCAGAACTGCAGCCACAATTTGTTTTACACAACTGTAAGTTTCAAACACCTCTGTCACATTTGAAGATGGGGCCTCCCCACTCTTCTTAAGTGCTGGCTTAAAACAAAATGCAATGCTGTAAAAAAAAATGCTGATGGAAGTTACAATAGCTTAATGGAACAAAGGCCGAAGAGCAATGTTTACTTCCTTAGTTGTCAAAGTCACATAAATTTATTTACTCAAATGTAATACTAAGGTTTTTCCAGGTATGTCATAAAAAGAGATGAGATAATCGTAAATTCTCATGTGTATAACATTTTTAGTGGAGGGGTTCATCTTCCTTTCAAATACAGTGATTCTTCACTGCTCTGTGCCTAGCTGGGATCTACTGCAAGGCAAAACTTAGGATGTACAAAGACCTACTAAAACATCACTTGTCTGCTTCTAGTTTTGTCTTTGGGCCAGGTTCATTTCTTAAGATTATGGCAACTGCTGTCCAAAAGATCACTTGCTGTATTGCAAAAACTGTTGTAAACCAACCATAAAGTATATAGCTGGAAAATGTGAAAGGCACAAATATCCTGATGTGCTAAGTATTTTGTAAGTAGAATATCATTGACGTGAAGTGACTAAAAGTGATTGCATTGGTTGCATCTGTTTGTGATTTTATATGGTAGATTTCTAGCTTCTTTTCCCCCAGGTTCAACAAAGATTCCTGTAGAACTGAAGAACTTGTATGTTCTTCTGTCAATCAAGGCTGGTCTATAAATGGGATATAAGTAGTTTTATTTGTTTTTTGTTAGGAGTATTCCACACATATTTTGCACACAACTTTGCCCATTTTATACGCAAATTTAAAATATAAATAACACTGGGGAAGAGTTATTTTCAGAATTTGTTTTATTTAGAAAAAAATTAGGCTGCCACTCTAGGAACCCGCCTGAGCTGGCTTACAGAATAACAAAAACATTAATTAAAAACCCAGCCCAGCATAAAAATGTAAACCATACCAACAGGCCACTGACAGCTTAAAACAACGGTTTCCAGACTAAAAAAGTATTACAAGATCAACCCCTTAATTAACAGCCTTAATTAAAAGCCTGGGCAAATAGAAATGGTTTGGCCTGGTGCCTAAAAGAGAGGAATGTGGGTGCCAGGTGAGACCCAAGGGAAGGGCATTCAACAAGTGAGGGGCCATGCCTGGAAAAGCCCTGTCTCTGTTTGCCACCGACCTCACCTCTGAGAACAAGGCTTGTGAGGGCAGGTCTTAGCTGGTAGGCTGCACAATGTGGGAGGAGGTGGTCCTTCAGGCACCCTGGACCCAAGCCATTTAGGCCACTAAAGGAAAGGACCAGCACTCTGAATTGTGCCCAGAAACAAATGGGCAGCCAGGGCAGATCTTTCAGCACCGGGGTGATACTACCCCTCTATCCCACCTCAGACAATGTTGTGATGCTGCTGTTTGGATGAGTTGATGGCCAAATTGCAGTAGTCGTTCAAGTCAATTTGGTCCAAGGGTATCTTTTTCAGCAGGGGTTGGAACGGCACCCTCCAGCAGGCCCTTGGCTATGCAGTGCGCTCCATCAGCCATTGGCCCATCAACTTCCACTCAAGAGTAATTGCGCGCCATTGGCTGGGGGCTGGGTCTGCTTCTCTTCATCGCCCACTATCAGCTTAGCCACTATTTCCTGTCAGAATAAACTGCCAAAATGGCTGTCCTTCCTGACAAAGATACTTCTACTGCTTGGTTCCTCTGTGGCTGGCTGGCTGGCTACTGAGGTGGGCCAGCGATTGTCAAACCATTCTCTTCTCCTCCTCCTTGTGGCTTACTTTCCCCTTCATGGCTGTTGCTAGGCAACCAAGCTTGGTTCTGTCTGTAAAAAGGTGTGTGTGTGTGGGGGGGGGGGCTTTCCAGGCCTACTTTGGCCTTTGTGGGGAACTCATTGAGGCTAGTCCTGACTAGGGTTTCCAGCTCCAGGTAGGGAAATTTCTGGAGATTTTGTGATGGAGTCTATGGAAGCCAGAGTTGGGGAGGGGAGAGGCCTCAGCTTTGGAGTCTACCCTCCAAAGCAGTTATTTCCTCCAGGTGGAGAGAGCTTATCTGTTGTCTGGGGCTCAGTTGTGATACCAGGTGATGCCACAACCAGTGTGACGTAGCAGTTCACGCTTCAGAGCAGGGTCTGCCAGACCCAGGTTCTTGCTGTGGAAGCTGAGTGGGTGATTTTGGACCAGTCACAGACGTTCAGCCTAACCTACCTCACAGGGTTGCTGTGCAGACCAAAAGGGGGAGAGGACAATGATGTGAGCTGCTTTCACTGCAGAGAAACACTGTACTCTCCCTATGTAGAGGCTGCAGGGAGGGGGGAGGAGATGGAAAGCTTATGTTTTAGGGGCAGATCTTTAAAGGTAGGTTGATGGTTGGCTGGGAAGGAGTTACAGTTGCCAACTCGGGACAAGTTGGGAAATTCCTGAAGATTTGAAGAGTAGAGCCTGGAGAGGGTGGGGTTTGAGGAGGGTTGGGACCTCAGACAGGTACAATGCCATACACTCCACCCTCCAAACCAGCCATTTCCTCCTGGGGAACCACTGTTGCCAATCTCCAGGTGAGGGCTGGAGACCACTCAGAATTATAAGTAGAAGAGGAGATTGGATTTATATCCCACCCTTCACTCACTTGTCGTCTCAGAGCGGCTTACAAACTCCTTTCCCTTCCCCTCACCACAACAGACAGCCTGTGAGGTAGGTGGGGCTGAGAGAGCTCTGAGACAACTGTCCTTGAGAGAACAGCTGGTACAGAGCTATGGTTCACCCAAGATCATCCAGCAGGTGCAAGTGGAGGAGTGGGGAATCAAACCCGGTTCTCCCAGATTAGAGTCCGCACACTTAACCACTACACCAGGAAAGGTGTTTTTGACACAGCTGCTCCTGATTATGAACTTGGAACAAAAGAAATACTGAGCAAAACCCCAAATTTGCAGCTACCTGATAGAACTTGAGAGATATGTTCTCCTACACAGGTTATTATGTTTGCCACAAGGGGTGAGCAAGCTCTTTTAATAATTTTAATAATTATAAACAAGGATGAATGAAATTCTATTGGTGTATTAATATTTTTGTTTATTTCAGTTTGGACAGATCATTTCCTAAATGTATTTTTGACCCTTCAATTACTTCACTTGAACAACAAGAGTCAGTCCCCTCCGATTTACCTGAATGGTCCCTCGTCAGTCCAAATGAAATTAAATGTTTAATTAGCCACCTGAAAGCTGGAAAGGCCCCGAAGCCAGATGGACTTACTCCAAGAAATTTAAAAACTCTGAATGGTGGGCCTCTCCCATGGGAACTCTTTTCACCATAACTGATTAAACTGGGACCATGCCTGACACATGGACTATTGTAGTTCCAATCTTTTAAAAAGGTGATCCTTTTTATATCTTGTATTGTTGTATACTGGTGGCCTGTATTTGTGTTGTAGAAGAATTATGTTCAGTTGTGGTACCTGTTCCTGAAGAAGACACTGTAGAAATGGGATTTTTACCAGAGCCCTGTTAACAGGATCGCTTTGGCTCCATCAACATCAGACTTTATTGCTTCACTGGGAAGGACTGCTTCAGATAGAATTTTGTTAGGACTTTGAGGTATCTTCAAAAATTGGAGCTGACACCAGAGACTTTTAGTACAGCACTCTTCATGCATAACATTTGTTAAGGGTGCAGATGGTATTACATCAGTAGAAACATGGTGCATTTTCCCAGACCAATGATACAGCTCTATTTAATTTATAAAAATGCCTTTCTGAACAATTCTGCCTGACATAGTTTGAAGAATGCCAGTGCAGAGGTTCACATTCATTCAACTGGATGGCAGCATAATTTAATACTGTGTTCCATTTGTGGTGTTAAGAGTGTCAGACAAGGATCTGGGAGGTCCAGGTATGAATCCCTACTCCGGCATGGAAGCTTGTTGGGTGACCTTGGGCCAGTCACACACACTCAGTCTCACAGGATTGTTGTGAAGGTAAAATGGCAGAGAGGATAGTGATGTCAACCACCTTGGGTCCCCATTACAAGGGAAGGCAGTAAGCAATTAAATAAATTTGAACTCAGAAGGGCTTGCTGCTTAGCAGAACTGGAGGAGGGGGAGAGATGGAGGATGGCACGAGAGAGAACGGAACAGTAAACAGGGTCTTAGAATCCTGCCAAAGAAAAAGATGGGCAAAATACAGCATGGGAGGGTGAGTGGGGGACGCTTTGTGCACAGATACATCAGCTAAAGTCTGTCTAATTGAGAAAAACTCTGCTGATCAAAACATTTCTCTCTAGTCTCAGTCTCAAAAGCGTCTTCCAAAATTAGTCTGAAAATGCTGAAGGGAACTATTCTTGCCTGGTCTACTGTATTGTGTCATTTTAACAAAAGGAAATATATTCGAAAATGTTTTCAGGTCTTCTTGGAAAAAGCTGTAAACAAGGAGAACAAAAGGTTTACATAGCCCAGGTGTTACCAAGATAGTGAGTTAAAGGCCTGGAGGAATAAAAAGTGGTGCGGGGCCATGTAACAAGACCTCTAAGCGTGCCCAATCCAATTTCAGATCACCTTCTAGGACACTTGTTTAGGATTCCAGCCTCAAGAAACCCACAGCCTAACTGGAAGTGAATCCTGCTAAAATTCAGTAGAGCTTCCAATTTATTGAATATTTTCAGCCAAGGGAGCAAATAATTTTTTAACCTTCTGGTACAGAGCATTTTCATTAATTTGTAGGAGTTCTCTAGACTAAATGGGCTTTGAAACGCTAGTCCTTTGATATGCTATCCTCTGAGCCAACTATCCTGATATATTTTTTACTTATTGTTTTTAAAAAGTTGATTCAAATCTAGATTAGCTACATCTCTTGACTGCTTCATTGTCAGCGAAGAGCAAGTTGTTAGACAGTGGGCAAAGAACCTTGTGTCATCTAAAACACTATTTGCGGCACCAGCTTTTGTAGACCAGGTGCATCTGATGAAGCAATCATCTTCATTCCATGAAAACTCATGCCACAATAAATCTGTTGGTCTTCAGGGGTGGCAAAAGACTTGTCATGTTTTGCCATGACATATTAAACACATCCATCCCTCTAGAACTGATTTATTAAACCCAAGCTAGAGAAGACCCTGAAAGATCTGTGAATGAATCTCCCGAATAGTTTTATGGTAAACAGCAGCCAGGGGCATTTCTGATTTAGACTCGATCCATGGTTTTATAGTGGTTAACCCCTTCCCCCCCACTCTGTTTTCCCAATTTCAAATGAACCTGTACAGCAGTGATACTCAGTGGCTTGGGAGACATACAAGGTTCTTTGGCATGCCCCTGTGGCTCTTCATTGTCCCCCAGTGTTGCACCTGCGCCATGTTTCAGGAACATAAAGCCCTTGCCCAGTGAGGCCTGTGGTTGACATGTGGTTCTCATCACGGAACAGCTGCTGGCAGGTGAACAGGGAAGCTAAGAGCCTCCCTGAGGTGCAGACCTCATGCCAGCGATGGAAGTGAATGTGGCTGTTTTGTGGGATGGCATTTGTGGATGTGGCCCTTGGACTGAGGACCACTGCCTTAAAGCAATTTGTCTGTTTGAGGAAGCATACAGGTTGCCAATTCATAGCCTATATCAGTGATGGTGAACCTTTTAGAGGCCGAGTGCCCAAACTGCAACCCAAAACCCACTTATTTATCGCAAAGTGCCAACACAGCAATTTAACCTGAATATTGAGGTTTTCGTTTTAGGAAAAACAACTCATACATTAACATCTTTTGTCTTAAAAGAAAAACACAATAACGGAGCTTTCAATGATACAAACAACTTTTTATTGAAAGGTAAAAGTTTGCATTTGGCATGCTTTTGAACAATTAATGTGATTTTTGCTGTCCAATCTTGCGAACTCTGTGCGGGGGCGATGCCGTGCGTGCCCACAGAGAGGGCTCTGAATGCCGCCTCTGGCACGCGTGCCATAGGTTTGCCACCAGTGGCCTATATGTTATCCCCAATGGGGCAAATCTGTGGAGGGCTCTCTGAGATCAGAACAGCACAGGAAAAGCCATCACCCCCCTGACTTGGATATATCCAATTACTGACCTACCAGGGTCTTATCTAGTTTACCCCATAGATCTAGGAAGCAAACAGTAGGATAAAACAACTGGGGAAGGCTGTTGCCTTCAAGCCCTTGTAATTTTCCCAGAAGCATCTGGTTGTTTGCTGTTAGCAGAAAGCTAGGCTAGATACCTTTTGGTACAATCCAGAAAGGCCCCAGTTATGTTCAGAGAGTTGTGATTTTTATTTAAAGACGTCTCCATGCTGAGAGTGTTGAAGTATTGTATTTCTTTGTCTCATGCATTAGTTATATACCCAAAAGATCCATTTGCCTCTAAAAAGAAGTTGACAATGTTAGTCATCATCAGAAGTACTGCAAACTTCACAGCGAACGTGATTTTTAGCAACTGCAGTCAATAATGAGCAGAGCTTCAGATTATCTTACTCTGCCCCTGTGATGTTCCCTTTTGCTTAAAAGTCAGGAATAGGATACTCACTGAGGTTCCTACTCTTAGGTTCACACAGCTGAGAGAGGTGCGCTCTAAACAACGTCCATGTATTTAGCAAGTTGATACATGGATGGGAGTGACTGGTTTGAAGCCTAGGTAACTCATGCAGGGTTGTAGACTAACTAATGACAGGGACTCCACCCCATGAGACTAAACACACACAAATATCCGGGGGTGGGTGGGGGGACATGACGACGACTGATCCATTTTAATGCAAACAATAAATAGCAACCACCAAACAATTTTGTGACAGTGTAGTAGCTGTGGATAAGTTTCTGCATTGCTTCTGCATTGTGGTGGCTCTTGCATCTCTAAGATAGGTGAAATTGTTTCTCTCCCAGACTCATGATGTTTGAGTCAGGTAATAACCATTGGGGACAGGCACTAAAATTCCCATAAGTCTTTGCGAAAACATGCATGCACAGTATCATCAACACAGAATTTAAAAAACAGCAAATGGTGAGCCTTTTGTGAAAAGAAAAAAAAAGAGCAGTGTTAATACATGACTGACTGGTTTGCCCATTCTTTAACTATTAGCTGTAGTGTGACATGGCTATGATAGATTGGGGTGGGTGGGTAGGATTCCCAGTGCTTATTTCGTAGCAGGAGCTCCTTTGCATATTAGGCCACACACCCCTGATGTAGCCAATCCTCCAAGAGCTTACAGTAGCCCCTGTAAGAAGAATGTTGGTTATTTGAGACTCTCAGTCCTCATGCACAGAGCTGGCAGATCTGCAGGATCTAACTGACAGCCAGCAGGAGTCACGTGACTGGGACAGAGGCAATAGTAGAGCTGAAACTTGTACAGACTAGTTCAGACTTGTTCCTCAGTGTGACATTGATGTATGTCCACTCCATGACCTGATTGGTTACTACAATGTATATATGTAATCAATGTACAGAACTATTTCTCTCTTCTCTTTGTATGGTTGCCTGGCG
Source organism: Lepidodactylus listeri (assembly GCA_029233225.1). NCBI lineage: Eukaryota > Metazoa > Chordata > Lepidosauria > Squamata > Gekkonidae > Lepidodactylus > Lepidodactylus listeri. The sequence goes on along the minus strand of JARCFY010000016.1, from coordinate 54,938,782 downwards.
AAGCAGTTTGTTGCTTGGATTAATAACTGCACTGTAAATAAACTGTAAATACACTACCGCTGGTGCAGAGGAGTCTGGTGGACTTGGGTCTCTTAACATTGGCGCTGTGTGGTATAGCACATAACAGACATCATGACAAAGAAATCTTTAAGCTCTTAAAGGATTGGCTACATTAGGGATGTGTGGCCTAATATGCAGAGAGGAGCTCCTGCTACGAAATGAGCCCTGAGGACTCCTATAGGGTTTTGTGAGAATGTGCATTTGTGAAATGCTGCCCGCTGCACAGTTTGAATATACAAAAAGTAACCTGCCCAACAGGCTCCAGCTGCTCACTGTCACAACACTTGATGAAAATTCTGCTCCCTGCTCTCCAGAGGTGAGCAGAATATGAGCCCAGCCAGCAGGTGCTCAAGCATCCCTACTTAATGGCCACTGATTAATTCATCCCACTCCCAGTCATTTCCAGTTCTGTTTCCAGTTATCTCTTAATTTTATCTTAAAGCAAAAATACGCCCCTTTGGAGCTTACACGCTAAGCAAAGACAGAATATTGTTACAGATGGATAGGAAAGAAGAATTTTAAGAAATCCAAGGCCATAATACATCAGAATTCACCCGTCTCTCTGGGTAGTGCTGTGCAAGGACAGCATTTTCCCACCTCCCATAGGTGCTGGCAACGCAATTCTTAGCCAAGCTATCAGACCGCAACACTGATATTCTGCTATAAGCAAAATAATGCTATCAGATAAGAGTGGCCTGTTTGAATTTTAGCTATTCACACAGACTATTAGACACTGCAACACAAAGTATGAAATGCTTACCCAGGGGTATTTGGAAACCAGACTCAGACTGCTTTTTCAGTGAAGTTATCAGAACCTTCTACCTCTACCACCTCCTCACTTCAAACACAGTTTACACAAAAACACCACTGAAAATTAACCCCTTATGTGCCAAATTTAAGACACACAAATGTTTTGACAGGGCTTTCCTGTATCTGCTGTCAAAGACCACAGTCGGCACCCTTCTTCAGCATTACAAATATTAACAGAGGAGTACAAAAGGAAATTAGTTTTAAGGGAGTGTATTTTAACTTTAGAGGGTACATTCTGGAAACATCATTTCAGAAGAAACTTGGGTGACGACATTATGAGTTCCACTCCACTAAATACTTCTGCTAATGCACTGTTTGAAGATCAACAGTGCTCTTCAAAGGGGAACAATAAAGGCAAGCCCCCTTTACTCCTCTGCTTAACAGATGCAGGCATTGCAGATGTGCCTGATGGATTGGACCAAGCTGTGTCTTTTTACTCTATTTCTGCCAGTTCCGTTTTTAGTGACAAACTTTGTCTTTGAACACACCCACCTTTTCTTCTGGCAGCTCAGGAGGAGACCACAGCCCTAATCATTTGCTGATGTTCAGATTTTTAGCGAAAGATTCAATACTTTGCTTGAATGACACAGTTAACACAAAAGGTGCTTTATTATAAGCTTTGGTGCAAGCTAAAAGTGCCACTTGAAAAGGGTTTTCTAAAATATATTTACTTCATGGTACAGCAATAAGCAACATAAACCATTGCTTTTTTGATGTCACATATCTTGGCACGACACTGCCATACGGTCACATTATTATAAAATATATATTTTACAATAACTTACAGATCCAGAAACTGGTTACAACTTCTACCACATACATATGGTACCAGTTCTAATAAGCATGCACAGCATCCTGCAATTTAAGTACTGCAGAAGAACACCAAGTTCAGAGCAGGCCCACACATCTGACATGACACTGATATTTTCACATTGGGAAGGAAGTTTCCCCTCCTTACAGCAATTTTTTCATTAAGCGCTCTGATTAAAAATAAATAAATAAACGGACGCTCTTCCGAGATTCATCTGTCCATCTGGACCGATCTCACATTTCCAGAATGACTGACCACCATGAAGTTAGTTACACAGTCACAGAAAAAGGAGCAATTCAGGCATAACAAGAAGACCGAGACAGTACAAAGGAAATACTAAATCCTCATTGCAGAGATACTTTTGTTGTGACACAATGAGGGGTGACTAATGCATAGGTGCAGGTTTCTTTGCATGGACTGGCCCCCACGTGCACGAGGCTGCTGCAGGTTGAGGGGGGGGGGAGTGCCTCATCCAGAAGTGCATGTGCTGTACAAATTTGTCCTACAGCCTCATGCTACTGAATAGCTGGTTGGCACAAGTCCTGTCAGTGCCGCTTACCTGATTGGTGGGGAGAAGAGACAGATCTTCATGCAGATTAGTAGCCGCACAGCTTTCTGCTATGGAAGAGGATATCTCAGTGAGGGCTGAGACGCCAGGTTGCAGCCAAGTCACGGCAACCCCAGAGGGTTTTCAAGGCAAGAGATGAACACAGGTGGGTTTGCCATTGCCTGCCTCTGCATAGCAACCCTGGACTTCCTTGGTGGTCCACCAAGTACTTCTGAGATGTGACAAGATTGCAAGCCATCCGGGTCATGGCAGGGCTGGCATAGTCTATATAATAAAACAATAAGAATCAAACTGATGCTATTCTTACTTTTTAATTCCATTAGGTACAATCTGAAGTTTGAAATATGTCCTCTCTGTTGTAATAAGGAAGGAGGACAGGTGATTTGCAAACCCCATTACACAAGGCATCATTATAAAACAGAACTGCTGGTGTTTACTATTCTTATTCATGTGGAAATAATTTCCCAGAGCACAGCTAATATTTTGACAAGAAATATTTTCAAAAGTTACACATATTATACAATTTTGCCTTACTGTACAAGAAACAAAGTGTTAGGGCAACTAAATCTTAAAGAATTAACACAGAATTTACAGTAAAAGCATGTATTGAATAAAACACAGCAACATTATTGCCCTGTTTTTGTGCTATTCCAAGTATGTTGGAACATCTCATATATAAGTGTACTATGAAAGTTTAAATACAGGTATATAAGAATGTACGTAAGACAGGGCCCAGTCAATTAATTTTAATCAGATTTTTATTAATACAGTATGGAGTAAAATCTAATTATTAAGCAAAGGAGATGTGAAAAGGAAAAGGAGGGCAGCCGTAGTCCCTTGGCATGGAATGAAACAGTGCGATTTCCCTCAAACAATTTTCCTTACAATTGTTGCTAAAGTGGTATGAGATCAAATCACATGCTCAGCTACAGTAATATGTGAATTTGCTCTCAGCACTTGTCTCAATGCACTCAACTCAGAAGTTACTCGCACTAGTAACATTAGTGGGGTGTTCTTAGTAACTAGCACTAAGACATTAAGAAAACAAGCCCAGCAGGATTTCCACGTACTGCCCATGAAAGACCAACTTATGCAGACGTGAAAGCACTACCACCCAAGAGTTCTAACAGCAGTTTGTGGTTCATATGAGAAACTCTGTTGGATCGCTAGGAAGTGTTTTTCAGATGAATGAAAAGGCCAATTCACACGACTCAAAGGACAGAAGTTATCACCAGGTGGTTCCTTTCTCATCATTTATCATTTAAAAAGGTACAGTGTAAACACCTATTCAATTAAGGTCTCAGGATCCTATGTGCTGAAGATCACTAGAACAGACACTTTCAGAATGCATCATCTTGCCATTTTCATTAGTTGTGTATTCCACAGGACCACATAAGCTACTGTGCATTAGAAGACACACACAGAAAGAAATGGTGACAGAAACAGGTAGTAGCCTTGCGAGTAAGTTCCCTATTTCTACACCACAGAGTGTGAGAGAATTGTGGAAGTTGTTTTTTTGTTACTGATTTGTCCACTACCTAGTTGTAACTTCCCTCCCATAAAACACACATTTGTATACTAGCGTTTTAGACTAATTTACTACAATTTAGATATATTTTAATTATAGACCGAAGTAGCCCCTTTGATAATAGAACACATTTTTGCAGTGGAATGGTAATTCACTGAACTTTCTTCATAAGCTGTTTAAAAATAAAAATGTCTTTAAATTTAGTTAAATAACAATCAGAACATTTTTTGAAGAAAAAAATTCAAACACAACCCACCTATTAATAGGCAAAGCAGCTCGAAGGTTTTTAAAATAATTCAACTGAAATATTTCCATGCAATAAAGGTAACTCAGCAGAGCTATTTTATCCTTAAGAAACCAATATTAGTCTTGATAGAAAAAGGGGCAAAATGCTGATTTTATTTTTAGGCAGCATGATTTTTCATTTAGATTTGTTACAGTTGTCTAACTGCATTACACTTTATAACTAAACAATAAGTGATAATAATTGAAGTGAACTGTAACTATTGAATTGTAAAATGAGTCGTAAAATGAATTGAAACTATTTGACTACTAACTAAATATAATATAACCTCAGCTCAAGGGCGTAGACTTTCCAATTTCCCCGGGGGGGGGGGGCCCTGGGCCAGAGGAATTGCTATTTTAGGTCCTTAAAAGAACCGAGGCCCAGTGACATCATAGGGAAGAGCCAGTGACATCACAGGCCATTGTCACTATCTATGGAGGCGGAGCCATGTGGGACGTAGGAAGAGGCTCGCCAGAAATTTAGGGGATCCTACTCTGAGTGACCTCAGAGTAGCTATCATCCAAATGCCATATTCAGAGGGATAGTACAGAATGTCAGTTAGTAGAACAGTAATTTATTTGATACAGTCAGAGATCTAATAAGGCTCAAACAGAGGTTACAGCTTCACCTTGTAACAGATGCACAACCTTTATTACTGAATGTTCCTTTAAGAGTTCCTGAGTAAACCATTCCACCATATGATCTCTATTACAATTAAAAATTTGTCTTAAAAGACTACAACAGCCACACTTGTCAAAAAATATGACTATCTTACGTGATGGACCTACTGGTAAGTAAAATAAATAAAGCAGCAGGCAAACTTGAACAATCCACAACAGTCTTTGGTAGCAAAAAGGAGCCAGTTCTCCGGTGACACAGCTTCATCTTGCATACCCCTGCGTGATGCATAACATACTATTTGGAGCTCTCATAGCCAAGTCAGAAAATGGGTCATTCATACTTTCTCATCAGAACACATAACTGAAATACACAGAATTAGGGTTGCCTGCTCTGGGTGGGAAAATACCTGGAGATCTGAGGTGGGGAGCCTGGGGAGGGCAGGGTGTGGGTAGGGGAGGGACCTCAGCAGGGTACAATGCTTTAGAGCCCACCCTCCAAAGCAGCCAGTTCCTCCAGGGGAACCGATCTTGGTTGCATGGAGATCAACTGTAATAGCAGGAGATCTCCAGGTGCCACTTGGAGGCTGGCAACCCTAAATGGAATAGGATGGTCATGTTTGTAGACGTTGCCCTGTCTGCTTTTTAGCAACTGTCTAGAAGACAGATCACATTAAAGTTTTGTGAAATAAACGTTCACATGCACATACAAACACACACCTGGTAATTCTACATCACTAGGAAGAAATAAACTTGAAAGCAAACACAGTCTTGCTGGACCAGATGAAGAGTCCACTTAGCTTTGAATTCAGTCCCCACTAATAGGCAGGCAGATGCCATAGGAAGGTCTCACAACCACAACTCTACTTTTCATTCTCCACCATGTCCAACAATCAGTGGTACACTGCCTCTGATCATGGAGGTTTTCTTCTCAATGATACCTTAGCAGGTAAAATTATCTTTTTGCATGGTTTTATATAGACACATACTACAGGCAACAGTCCATACAAAACCAATGCAATAAAATTCATAGAGTTAAAAAGGCTTTAAAGGGGGATGGGAACAGAAAGGGGAAAACAGTTGTTTGATTGAAACCTCCATTTGGAACCAAAAAGTTCCCCACTTAAAAAATGCAAAGCCACAAGCTCTTTTGAGGCTGAACCCTCTGCCTTACTACCTGAGAGTTACCTTCCACAGTGTCCCTTTCATGGGCAAGGTGTGCACAGAGAGAAACCCAAGCAGCTTTTCATCACCTCTGAGCTACCTACCCATAAAGCCGAAATGTAACTCACAGGAGGACAGGTGGGAGTGACAAACACAAAGATGATCTCTTTAAGCAGCTCTACTTGTGCCCTGGAGGCTTCCTTGGACAGAAGGAAAGGGGAGGAGCGTCTAAGCTCGTTTCCACAGCAAAAGCAAACAATCCTTGCAGTTGAATAAGCTTATCGATTTGCAATTTCCATAATTACTTCAGATTTGCATCTCAACCTCATGCATGCTTCTCATTATGCAACACATAACAAAACAAGTCAATTTTTTTTTAAAAAAAACAAGAAAAACTAAAAGAAAGCTGCAAGCTTTCCAGACACAGGCAGCTTCAAGGCTGTGTCATTCTTTTGCAAAGTCCTCACTTTGGAGCTCAGTGCCCAGGCTGGCGGGGGGGAGGGGGGGAATGCAGGCATCCTGGAAGTCTCCAAAACATAAACATTGGGGCAGGAAGAAAACGTTGCTAGTCTTCTTAAAAGAGTTACTGACTAAGGTCTTTCCCTCCCCCTCCTTCCCCACAGAAGGAGCCCTCAGCCAATCAAAGGAAGACTTTCTCTTCTTTTCTCAAGCAAAAAATAGGAGATAGCCAAGACGCTGGAAACAGCACAAAGCAAGCTGTGGGAAACTTTTGAATTGGTACTGGTTGCCCGGGGGGGGGGGCTCATTAAGTTCGGGGGGGGGGCATGAGCTCCCAAGCCCCCCCGAAGTTGACACCTATGCCTCAGATTATTAGAATTGTCCTAGTACAATTCAAACACTTTACATTTGGAAACTTAAGAACACTGTAGAAGTAGCTACTACATTGGCCCATTGTAATATCTAGTCTGAGTCAAACCTTTCAGTTTCAGAAGGGTAAGTATATTTTAAACTGGGCCTTAGAGAAACAGAATATGCAAATTGATTCTACCCATTCACTGTTTATTGACCACCAGAAGAACTGGTTTTTATACCCTGCTTTTCTCTACACTAAGGAGCCTCAAAGTGACTTACAAGCTCCTTCCCTTTCTCTCTGCACAACTAACAGTCACCTTGTGAGGTAGGCGGAGCTGAGAGAGAGTTCTCTGAGAGAGCTGTGAGTGGCCCAAGGTCACCCAGGTGCTCTTAACCACCACACTGGCTCCATGAGCTACAGAGGCAGCCACCTCACTATTGGGAGGACTATGAGACGGTTTATTTTGTCATGAGAGTTTGGGCTGATAAATACATTTTTTAAAAGTCAGGTATGAAGCAGCCCTGGAGATCAGCAGAACACAGGTTAGTGAAAAAGGGAGTAACTAATGCATAAAACTGCATTCATACAATGTAGTTCCACAGAGATAATACTACTGTGAGAAGAGAGTATTGTGACACCTCAAAAGACTAACAGGTCTACTGCAGCTAGGCTTGCCAAGTCCCCCCGGGGGGCAGGGAAACCCCTGCTCCAGTGGCCCATTGCCCGCTGGCTGGATCGGGCCACCGGGGGGAACCCCACCAAATTGTCAGGCTGCAGTGATGTGCTTGGCGTGATGACGTCACCCGGAGGCGTTGGGCCCATTTTTGGGGGGACACTCTGTAATTCAAGGGAAAACTCTATGGTACTAGCATCTCTATAGTACTAGCATCATTACCAAACAATAAAACTCTATGGTTTTCCCTCGAATTACAGAAGTTCTGCCCCCAACGTGCCCGATGTGATGACGTCACTTCCAGGTGACATCATTGTGGCGTGTGCACAAAGTGCCCATACCAAAAGCCTCCCAATGAAGAAAGGACTCCCCCCCCCCCACCGCAGAGAGGTAACTACTTGGCAACCCTAACTGCAGCATACACTTCCATGGGATAGCACCCATTTAACCAGACTCTCTCTGTAACTGATTATGGGGATCATTTGCAAAAAGATCCCACACCTGAAAAATGTAAACCATTCTCTTATCCACCCCTGAAAGATACATATGCAGTTATGCTATTCCTAGACCAACAGACATGCAAAGCTGCCTTGTCTGTTAGATATATGTGCTTGTGTATACATTATCTATTGTCAGTACATTTTATGTACTGATCTAATATGGAATTAATGATTATAGAAGGTATCTACCTTTGTTAGGCTATAGAAGAGTTACCATCTGTTGATTTCTCAGGCTGGATACTGAAGGGTATTCATGCAAAATAGTGACTTAGGAAAACTGCAATAAACATTCAGCCCCCTGTCAAATTTGGAATGATAACTGAGCTCAAATTGTGCTAAAGATATATCAAGACCAGGTTAAATGGATTCCCATTTATAGAAATAACACAGAGCTTGACAGCCTCTCTTAAATAAGCCTCCCAAAGCCCGAGGGTGGTGGTATTTTGTTTGTGTAAACACCAAAAAAAGTCTGGTTGTATTACTGGGAGTGTGGTATACATTAATGTGCAAAATACTGTATAAGAGGGAAGGACACATTAAACAAAGTATGGTAGAGGACTACATCACTGTACTAGCATAATTACCAAACAATAAAATCACAGAAATATCAAAATAACAAGAGAGCAAATTCTTCTTAAAATACCTAAAGTCTCTGTTACAAGTAAACATATTATTGAATGCATAACCATTGTAGATATTGTTAACATGGATTCTACTCGTTTGCAAAATTATGAGTCTTTGTTAGAATCTTCCCCCAAGTCAGATCTTGCTGCAGCCCATTAAGTGTTGGAAAAAATATCTCTCATGTTCATTTCTTAGCTTCAGCAGGTGAAAAATCTAAAATTTAAAACTAATAATCCCTGTCTTTCAGAAACAGCTTGTCACACACACAAAAAATTAATTACAAATGAAACCATTTTTGGAGCAAAATTGTTTAAGAAGTCAGTATAAAGCATCTACAATGTGCACAAGAATATATTTTATGCGCACAGAGAAATATGTCATGCTTACAGCAGTGCAAGGAGCTTAAAACATGGAGGGTGTTATCAGCCTTCACTACCATGCTATGAGTCAAGGAAGCACAAGCCAAAAAGAATGCAGAGCCTGGGTCTGCTGTTAGATGGATTCTGGGCTTGTTCTGTCTTGTGGTAAATTAGAATCCCAATGATGTAAGAGCTAGCTAAAATGTTCAAGCTCTGTGTAAGTCGTATTCATGAGCTACTGTTCAGTCCAGCAAACAGACTCTATTAAACTGTGTGCATGTCCTAACTAGGAATGTGCATTCGGTAAAACCGAATTAACCCCCCCCCCCCCCCGCTGCCCTTTTTGTGTAACTGGCAAGCCAAATCAGAATCTCTGATCTGATTCAGCTACCAAATATAGAATGCCAAATAAAAACCAGATCTATTCGGGTTTGATCCGGTTTTATTTGGCAATGATGAAAGGGCTGCACTTACCTACTCTTTCCCGCCATTTCCGTCTCTTTTCTGCCCTTTGCTCTGCTTTCCAGGAGGGAGGGGGAAGAGGGACCTTACATACAGCCAACCACTGCAATGCATTTGCAAATGGCATTGCAGCTTGCAAGGCTGTTGTTACTGCTGGCTTCAAACTTGAAGCCCAACTACTAGCTTGGTTTCCCAGGGACAGGAGGGGGGAGGAGCACTGGCCAATAGGATTATAGGTAAAGGTGGGCACACTGCTCTTTGGCCAATCATAGAAGTTTGATCCTCTTTGAAATTCTTCTGTGCATGGCCAGAGAGCATAAAAGCAGGGCTCTCTGGCTGGCTGACTCCATTCTTGCTGACAGCGCTCTAGTAGGAGATTGTGTAGCTGGCTTCTGCTTCAACTACAGCTCTGAGCCTGATTCTCCTGCTGCCTGAGAGACTCACTTGGACTACTTTGGATCAAGGTCCTTCCTGCTGGAGAACAGACTAAGACATCCACTGGTTTGATTGGGCCAGTTTTTTTTAAACTTCTCGCATTTTTTTGTGGGCTGGTGGGTTGGGGCCCGGGGAGGGGTGACTAGCCCTTTGGGCCCTAGGGCCTCTTCCGGGTTTTTGTTGTTGTTCTGGTTTGTGGGTTTGTACTTTTGTTGCCATTTAATTTTTTTTTTAATTTCTCATTTTACTGATCGATACTTCCGGCCTTGTTGGTGGGGGGTTAACTGCCTATGCCTTCTGCCTGTGGCATAGGTTCTCAGGACTCTTCCTGGTTCAGTCAAAAGTAGGTGGTTGGAGAATTTAGTCGGAAAATCTGGTTTGTAGTTGGCTTCTTGCAGTTCTAAGGAGTTTCCTGATTTGTTGGGAGGGACTGGTGGTGGTTGTGTATGTGTGTGTGGGGTGAGGGTAAGAAGGCCAATTTTTTTGGTTTCTTGGGGGAGTGAGATATCTTACTGCTCTGTGTGCTTCTGGTTTAGCTGCTACATTGTTAAATAGGATTTAATAAAGGTTTCAAGAATTTTTTAACTAATACTTCTAAATAAATCTTAGCATAGGGGTTTAACTGTTCTACCTTTCTTTCACTAGGCCAGTGCTAGGAGGACTAAAAGAGGCCAGGTTTTGTCTTCTATAATAAGTAGTGTATATTTACTTTTCAAAAAGTAGTGTGCTGCTTGCGCTCTGACTGAACTTTGATGAACCAAAGAGAATCACGGAATCATTGACAGACTAATGATACTTAAAAATACATTTTATAATTTGTATATATTTTAAAATGAACAGTGCAATACATATGAAAATATTCAATGAGTTTCATAGAAAAACACAATCTGTTTGTTTATAGGTTCAGAAAACTCACCAAAAGGTGTAGAAAATTCACCAAAAGGTGTTAAGTCCTTAACTGAAGAGTTTAACAAAAGGGAAGAGTCTTCTTAACAAAAGTGGAAGATGCATTTTACATCTCATTAGTGTAGACAAGTTTATCCCTGGTGGAACACTGCGTCTTCTGTTAAGAAAAGGGTCTCATGGGCTGACTCAGTAGAAACATATTGATTTGGAAACTTCAGAAAGGGAAGATACGGGGTCCTCTGGAGAGGAGGGAGGTACCTTTTATAGCCTTAGAGACAATCCTAACAGATATAGAAATAGAGGATTTGGGGGGGGGGGGGATTTACAACTAACGTGGGAGAAAAACTTCATAGTTAATCTCTCTTCATGCACTCTCTCAACAGTAGAGATTCAGGCATTAAATAAGGGTTTAGGATTTGTTTCAACTCCTCACTATAATGCTTTTCATATGAGGGTTGATTTCTTTAAATTAGTAAGACAAAGCAAGTTTAAAAAATTCTTTCGTGATATTATTTCCAATGCACCTAATGAAACTTGGCATCCTAAATCTTTGTTTGTACCAGACCTTAATGATCCCTGTATTAATGCTTTTGAGAAAGTAGTATCTAGAGAGCTTGATAAGATCAACCCAATATAAGAGATGGCAGAACATCTGTTGGGAAGAGACAGTAGCTTTAAGAAATCTTGTTAAGGATCCCCAAATTGTCATTAAACAAGCAAAGGGGAAGCTACTGTCATCCTCAATAAATCAGACTTACTTGTATGAAGTTGGGAGACAATTAAATGATGTTTCTAACTACAAACATGTACAAGACACATTGCCAATATCATTAAAGTGACTTTAAATGAGGCATTGGTCTTGGGTTATATAGATGATTACCAGTGTTTTTTATCTTCCCAAAGATACATAAAAAGGAAAGACAACCCTTAGGTAGACCGATAGTCTCAGGCTCTAATTCCATTTTAGAACCCCTTTCAAAATATGGTGATTCTTTTTTGCAACCCTTTGCTCCTAGAATAGCCTCTTATCTTAGGCACTAAAGATTTTATCTGGAAGGTGAAAGGGAAACCTTTCCCTGAAAATGCCTTATTCTTAACTGTGGATATAAGCTCCGGCTATACCAGTATCCGCCACAATGTAGCACACAGAGTGATTGAGAATTTTTTGGCAACAAGAAACAAACCAGGTCCACCTAAACATTTTTTATCTTTATTAGACTTCATTCTTGGAAAAAATTATTTTTGATTTGACTCAGAATATTTTTTACCAGTCAAAGGAGTTGCCATGGGGTGTGTTGGAGCCCCCTAGAATAGCTTGTTTGTATATGGTAACATTAGAAGAGCAATTTATTCTAAATCCAGACACCAATCCTTCCCCCCCCCCAACATAGGCCTATTTTCAAGAGATTTATTGATGATTGTTTTATTGCGTTTAATGATGCAGTTCAATTACCACATTTTTGTAGATGGATGAATCAACTTGATGCGAACATTAAATATACATGGCAAAGTCATAGATATAGTCTGCCTTTTTTGGACACAGTAGTTTACAGATCTTTTGATAACAAGTTAGTGGTATGTCCTTATAAGAGACAGACCTGAACACATATCTACATTATGTCTCCTCTCACCCATTGCACTTAAAACAGAGTATTCCATTGATTCAGTTACTTCAGCTAAGGAGAAATCCCACTTACTATGGGCATTACACAAGTGAGAGTAAGATCTTGTACAGGAATTCTAGAGAGAGAAGATATCCCTCTGAAATTATTAATAGTGCCCATCTGAGAGTTTAATGAATTACACAGGAAGTATTTAATGGTTGATAAAAAAAATACATCAAATAATAGGATATTTTGGGCTCTTGATTTTACTCCAGCTGCCAATCAGGTATGTCAACCTGGGTGTCAGTTACCCCCATTTACAGGAGTCAGAAGAACTCGAAATATTAAAGACATCATTATAAGATATTAGGTGCTAGCCCCAGTCCAATTGATTTTCCATAGGACACTACAGATGTGGAAATTGCAAAGTTTGTTCTCAAATACTGGAAGGGCCTCAAATTGATGTTCCTGAGAGACAGATTCATGTTACTTTAAAACATTTCAGTAGCTGCGAAACTCCAAACACTGTATCTAATAAAATGTATATGTCCAGTGATATATATAGGGAATACAAATCACCCTTTGAAAGTACGAATATTAGAGCACCGTTCCACCTCAAACTAAAAATGATAGATGCACCCTTGATTAGCCATTTTCAAGAATTTGGACATGCTGTTGCTGATTTTCAATTTTCATTCTTTATGCTTCTGACAAAACTAATGTGAATGCTATTAGACTGGATCTTCTCTGTCAGGAGTGTTTTTGGATATTCCAACTTAATACATTGCAGCCAAATGGTCTCAATGTTACTAATTTTCTTGTTTTTTAATGAGTAACGGACAAGCCAGGATGTTTCTCTTTAAGACTGTTACCTTACTTTCAGTTTTCTTTAATGACCTATGAGTTTGCTTGAAATAGTTGCTATGTGAATCTGTTGCTTCACCAGCTTTAAGGGAAGGGAGCTGTGTCAGTGATAATTCTTATGTTTGCTGCTATCAACTGTAAGTATGTCTCCACAAAGCACTGTAAAATATTGTAAGATTGGAGATGTATTCTTATTTAACTTTTTGTTATGTTTTTTAATAGTTCGAAGAATGTTATCTGTATTCTTCCTGCTTTGAAGAAATCTTCTGAAACACAGCTCTATGCTGGCGTCTGTGTCACAGGACATTTTTCAACAGGATTCAAAGCTTCTTTGATCTGGATACACTAATGAGGTGTGAAATGCATCTTCCACTTCTTAAGACTCTTCCCTTTTGTTAAAATCTTCACATAAGGAACACCTTTTGATGAATTTCCTGAATTTATAAACAAACATAGATTGTATTTTTTCTATGAAACTCATTGAATATTTTATATGTATTGCACTGTTCATTTAAAATATATACAAATTATAAAATGTATTTGTAAGTGATTATCATTAGTTAGTCTGTCACGGTTTAATTTTGTTTGGTATATATGAACTTTGATGAAGACAGGCACTTTCCCCAGAAAACTTTCCCGTCAGCTTTTGTTTTTCAATTAGGGAGCACCTGCCTTTCCACAGGAAATCAGTCTGGGTTCCAGTAGAATCTAGGTAATAGTAGTTTGATTTTAAAAAGACCCTTAAACTTTTAAAAAGGTTTCCAAGCCTCATCTCAAGAACAGTGTAGGAATAGTCAGGGAGGGTCAGCATAGGAATTCACCACTAGTTCTAAAAAACAAACCAAGAAAGAAAGAAAACCCAAACTGAAGCAAGGGTAGGTTAGGCTCTACTCAAAGAGACAAAAATCTAGTTTTTGGGTGGGAGGGTTTATAAAAAGGTGTCAGGCTCTTTTAGGCTCAGGTTGCAGTGCAGGTAGTTAGGTGCCCAATACCTTCCCCCCACAAGTTAAGACTGCGTTTGGCCTGGGGAAACATGAGTGGCAGGAAGGGAACGTAGCAGGACCCTGGGTACAAGGCTATGGAGAAGACTAGAAGGGTGGAGGGGAGGACCACAGCTTTCTCTCCACCTATGTGAAGCACTGTTCCAGAGCCGCCTGCCACCCCTCCAACCTCTGGCCGGAGTGGTGCAATGAAGCCCTGCTTGGGCCTCTTCATTAAGGCTGCTGCTGCTGAGGTACCCCTGCAGAGGTGCCTGTAGGTGGTGCTGACACTGGGCAGGGGTCTGCTGCTCAGGTGTTGTTGCTAAGGTACAGCGGAAGGAGCAGCAGCAGACTGAGCTGCCTTTTGGGGAGATCTTTGGGGACAGTGTTCTGGCTCAGGAGGTTACCACCAAGGACTCAGAGGGTCATAGAGAAGTTGAAGGAGCAACTGGGTGACCAGCCCACTGCTCCAGTTCCTCTAGAGTCCAGCAGGCCTTCTGATGAGGGACAGGAGGGGAGGCGGGGGAGGCAGAAGAGGAAGAGATGGAGGTGCACCCCGAGGTGCTGTCATCTCAACCCCTATCCTCCCCCCTCCCTAAGACATGATGTATCTGGCCCGAGCTTCTCACAGGAGGCAGCTCCAGGGGTGCCTGTGGCTTCTAGTCACGGTGGGTGCCCCTTCACCTCTAATGTCTGGAATCACTTCTGGGTGACGGAGGAGCCTCACTTCACTCAGTGCCAGCTGTGTAGGGCCTGTCTCAGTGGTAGGAAGAACACTGATTGTCTCCAACAAGAGAGCCAGTTTGGTGTAGTAGTTAAGTGCGTGGACTCTAATCTGGGAGAACCGGGTTTGATTCCCCACTCCTCCACTTGCACCTGGCTGGATGACCTTGGGCAAGCCATAGCTCTGTCCCAGCTGTTCTCTCAAGGACAGTTGTCTCAGAGCTCTCTCAGCCCCACCCACCTCACAGGGCGTCTGTTGTGGGGAGGGGAAGGGAAAGGAGTTTGTAAGCCACTCTGAGACTCCAAGTGAGTGAAGGGCAGGATATAAATCCAATCTCTTCTCTCCTTCTTGACTTCCAGACTGTAGAACCATCTGAAGAAGCACCACCAGGAGGTTAAGGATGTCTTGGGGTTGGGTTCTGCAGAGAATCCCAATTTGGGCGCTGCAACCCGTAAGTTCCAGCATATCCTCCAGAAATGCTGGCACATCGTGGGTCACTCCTCTCACCTTTCTGCTGCGCAAGAAGCAGATGCTGACAGTGCATCACCTGCTCGGTGACGTCAGCACTCACTGGAATTCCACCTGTATCATGCTCGAATGCCTGGCAGAGCAGGAGAGAGGACAGACTGCCCTGATCTCCGAGACCGGGGTCATTCAAGAAGAGAGCTGGCTCAACCAGGAGAAGTGCTTGACCATCTCTCTCGTCTGTGGAAGTTCTTAGGCCCTTTAAGAGCTATAGAGACGCTCTCGTCTGGCAAGGCAAATCTGGCTCCGGTCATCCCTATGATCCACATGGCTTCTGAGGACTTGGCCTCGTTTATGGAGCCAGTTGTAGGATGTGCAGAAATGCTTCCAGCAGTGTGCACGCTGGTGAGAAGGCAGCAAGGAGGACTCAAGGACCACTTTCAGCCTCTCACCCAGCAGAAGGCCTACATCCTGGCAACCATGTGTGACCCTCACATCAAGGCCAAGATCGCCGAGCAGGCCAACAAGTTCACTCGATGGCAAGCTGAGCTCTCCTGGTGAGCTGAGTGCATGCGGGCCAAGAGGGGCACATTGGCGTGAGCTGAGGAAGAGAAGGTGAAAGCTCCACTGCTGTTCATCCCCCACCTCCCCTGCTAGGCAGCATCAACCCCTCGTGGCTCCCACAGTGACGACTGTTGAGATGGCAGTCACTGGGTTGATCCTCAGCCCCTCTGGGAGTGGCAGGCACACAAGAGAGGATGCAGCAGAGTTACGAGTCGCAGGCAACTTGTCCAATGAGCTGCTGGACCATGATGGAGGCGGTCTGGCCGGACCCCTCTGCCGTGGCCCAGAAGCTTCTCTCATGCACTCCAACGAGCGTGCAGAGTGAGCACATTTTTCCCATGTGGGTGACATTGCTCGCTGCTCACGCCTGCTTCCCTGGGCAGTTGAGCAGTTGGTCTTCCTGAAGGTCAACTTGCCCCTGTTCAGGTACCTGGTTCTGGACTTTGAGAGTGACTGAAGTGAGCACACATACTTGTGCCTGCATCCCCCCTGGATCTGTGCTGGGAAGTTGGAGTGAAACGTTCTTCCCAAAATTAGAACAAGAGAGACTAGAGAAAAGTAGCAGCCAGGGCCATTAGCCATCTTGACTGGCACAGAAATGCCCCGCCAATCCCCCCACTTCCATTCCATCTGCACCAGAATACTACGACAGAACCTTGTTAGCAGTGCAGCACAGGGCAAGGTTGAGGGTGATATGCGTGCACACATGAGTCACACCACCAGCTACCTCAAACCAAAACTACATGCTGAAGTTAAAACAGCAGCACAAAAACTGTTCTTCATCTTGCTGGAGATGAACAGTAGGATAGATGCCAAGCAGCCAAACAGAACTCAGCAGAACCCACAGGAGCACCATACATAACGAATCTAAAGCCTGTGGTGGGCAGCTGCTACACCTAGGCTAAGCATCCTCCACTGAGGCAGGCAGTGGTGGCTGGTGTGTACTGCTGCTGAGAGAGGAAGATCAGTGGACAGACGCTACCCCTCCCTCTCACTTTCTGAGGCATTACTGGGCAGGGCTTCTCTGTATTGTTGTGATGATTCTGTGCTTAAGTTGACAACTGTCCTCCTGTTGAGCTGGCATTTGGCACAGTGGAACTAGGTTCAGCTGGTAGGTTGGCACTGGGTTCTGCTGCTGGCCTTGCAAACATGCTCCCTCAGTTCATACTTCAGAGATTCTCAGATCTGACCTTAGTCCTGTTGGCTTTTGGCACTGCCATAGTGGCACTGGCTCTGGTGGGCACATCCCACTGGTTCTGCTGCTGGCCTTGGAAACATGCCCCCACACCTCACCTAGTTTCTACTGCATAGACTCTCTGGGAGAAACTGCTGGGCTGTTGTTCTGTCTGCCTGCCTTGCTTTTTTCCCACCACTGGAAACAATGGAGGATGAGCCTCCCCTCTTCAGATGCCCCTAAAACTGGACCCCCTGGTCCAATCTTTTCCAAACTCAGGGGTCCTTTTGGGAAGAGGCTCCAGCAGCTACAGTACAAATGTGGTGCCTCTACCTCAAAACTCCCCCCCCCCACTGAATACTCTTTAGGAGATTTTGCCATTGACTATAATGGCCCCATAGGATATGATGGAGCCAAATATACCCAGGGACCCCAAATATTTCGGGATACCAATACAATACCGGTATTGGTATTCAGGTATATTTGGGAATACCAACATTTTTTGGCTTATTATACAATAATAATAATAATAATAATAATAATAATAATAATAATAATAATAATGCCGATTCCCCCAGCCCCCGCACATTCCTAGTCCTAACATGGGGTACATCCGCATGCACAAAGGAATACCACCTGTCTGTATTACCGCCTACAGACAGTGCAACTGCAGACATCTGGTATGGGAACCACCCAAGCCCTCTGATGCCCCTGGAACAGGAACAGTGCTTTCCATAAGCCTGCATCTCTGGTGGCATCAGAAAAAAGTCCTTTTTGGAGGGGGCATTTATTGGGTCCCCAAGGCAGTGAACTTCAAAACAGCTTTTAAAATAACTTCTATATGCCTTTGTGCCTTTTCTCCTCCCAACAGCAACTTCCCCCTGCAAATCAGGATTCCTTTGCAGCAGCACCTTATGCAGTAGAAGAGCTATCGCACTCACCCACACAAAAGCTTGATCCGGAGTTAAACTCCATCCACTGTATTTAAATATGAAAGTAAGCTGCTGTAACACTGCAGATCTAAAGTGTGCAGAGGGGAGCTGTTTGCCCCCAAGCAAGCTAATATAGCTTTTTCTTTGCCTTTTCGCATATGGAGATTGTATTGCTTGCTTGAGCCATCTGTACCATTTACTAAAGGCCTATCTTTAATTGTGCTGGTATACCTAGCATGGGCAAGCTGTACTTTTCCTGATCGCTGAGATATATTATGGATGACTTGGTTTAATCCACAAGGTGTTTGAGAAGAGGCAGGGATATTGTTTCATGCACAGAGAATCAACATGAGGAATGAGCATCAAGAAAACAACTCCTTGGTATTGTGAAGGGGATTGCATAAAGAGTGCTTCATGGCATACATGCTTGACACATCGTCTAATTTCACAACATCTCAGAAAGAACGGCCTCTAAAATTGCAGAATTTATGCTCCTTTCTCTTCCCACCTCGGAGACATCTGCTGCAGTGAATCCGAGAACAAAACTGGCATTTAAAAATGTACGTTTGGCGTCATCAACAAGAAAAATCAATCCGCAGAATGCTGGAAAACTTAATGATATTTAAAGAAAATCCAGGAACAACCACCATGGTGACAGCCCAGTTCAATACAGCTTTTATGCAAGACTGTCGAAATGCAGCTGTCCAGGTATAGCTGCCATCTATAAGATCAGTGCTGGCCAGAAGAGGAAAAAGCCTAAACCAACATTTTGCTCACCTACGTTTTGTTTGTGTGAGCCACACAGGCAACAGGAGAGACTGTCGAGGACCGCCTCTCGTAAAAGCAGAGATCCTGGTAACTTCTGCATCTGCCCTGCCACTAAGCCACCATCCCCCACCGTAAAGACTATCACTTTTTTCAATAGGATCATCCCATTTCGTCATGTACATGAACTCTTTACCCTAGGCACTGAAAAGGCAGAGAGAGGGAAAGAATGACGGGCAGGGGCACAGCCAGATTAAAACACGCTGAGGCCTTAAGCCAGAGTCCCTGACATGGCGCCCACCAACACCTTTCTTGGTGCCCGCCAGGTGTTTTTAAAGAGGGGCTTTAGCCCAGCAAGGCTATTGATTGGCCGTGCATATTTTTAAAAAGTGTTGCTTTGTTAGCGGCTGCCACAGCACAAGGACTGTGTGGCTTGAATGTAAACTGCCTCCTGCAGATGGCAGCAATTTTGGGGCTGTGCCCACCACACTGTGTCAGAACTTCAAAGTTGCCCACAGGCTGAAAAAGGTTGGACTCTGCCTTATACAGTGTCAAACAGGCCCAAAGATGTCGCTTAGCTTGTGTGTGAGTCCAGCTCTGGACAGAAGTTTCATAATTATTTACAGGACTACTTCAATCAAAATAGGACTGCGTTATCTATGGATCCTACTGAGAACCCAATAAGAACCACCTTTTGTCACACGAGTGGGAAAAGATATTCCTTACCACGTGGAGATTGATACAGATGACCGAACTATAGCCTTTAATCTTACTTACAAGGAGAGGTGCAGTGCCTTTGAAGGAGAGTGGTCCCTGGTTCTTCTGGAGTCCTCCGAGTCCTTTTCTTTTTCAAGGTTCTGTATCTCCACTCTACACATCTATAATGCTCTTCCCTGAACATTCTCCATCAGGGAGAAAAAAAGGACACATACAAGATGGAAGAGAGAGGATCTGGTGTGCAAGCCTCAGTACAAGTTTCTCCTCCTTAGGCTGTTCCCTGTGTATTCCACAATGGCAGAGAAACAGAAAAGGCGGCAGCATTTCCTCCGTCTTCACTGTGACCTGATTAAACCCCAAACAGCAGTTTCTGGAAGAAAGGCACACCTCTGAAGTAACAGCAGAGTAGGTAGGTAGTAGTTCTATCTATGCAGTGCGAACTCTTTCTGAATCCTCTATACCTCATGTTAGGGAAGAGGGGTTTTCTTAGGAACAATGGCTCCCACTTCAACCCAGGAGTCACCTCAGTTTCGGAAGCAATCCCCGGCATAACATTCGCCTCCGTTTTGCTTTGGTTTTTTAGAGGCGGGAAGTAAGTTAGGATAAAGGAAATCACAAATGGGAAAGAAGCAATATGGGGAACAGAGAAAAGGAAAGGAAACGTGAATACTGCGTTCTCCCAAGAACCAAAGACAAAACCAAACCCCAACACAACCTCATAGAAGCATACGAGGCATCATCCCATCTTATCCTCACAACAACCCTGCTGAAGTATGGAGAGAAAAGGCAAGTAACATGACAGAAGTCAGCCAGTCAGCTTCAGGCCTGAGGAGTCCAATGTTATGCCCATTACAATACACTGCACCCGGGTTGGGGGGCGAAGGTGAAGAAGATAGCAAGGGGAGAGGCAGTGACAAATTTCAAGTACAACGGGCGCTGTGTTTGAATGTTACTTACTCCTATTTACAAAGCAATTTACCATCTTGCACTTTCTCTCAACCACCACCCCAAGAGATAAATTATTCCCATTTCACAGGAAGGGAAATAAGGTTGAGGGAATGCAGTTTTTCTCTCCAGTGTCACAGTGAGATTCACAAGAGGTAGGACTTGAACCCAAGCCAAACTCTGCTGTTCAAATGGGGTGCAGCCTAGCTCTAGCTCGTTTTGATTTTCAGGCGGTGGCAGGCATGGAGAAGCCTCAGAGAAGATCAGCATGCCAAGTGGTTATATACTAGAGATACCCCAAACCCTAGCTCCTCAGAAACCTAGCTGGCCCATGAGGCTTACGAAAACATAAACGTTAGCTTAAGACACAGAAGAAAGAGACAACAAAATCAAGGGAAAACGGACTGCTCAAAAGACGTTTCTGAAGCCTGAATATTATGTTGTTTTTAAGCAATACACACCCCTTTCAAAAACACACATCAAGTCAAATAAAAGAATCCACAGAACTCCACAAAGCCAAAACTGATAAGATTTGGCATGAGGCCTAATACCAAGATATTCTCTCTTCCCTTGAATTTCGTAGAAGTGAAAAGAATCCACCATTTTGTCATGTTCAGCAGGAGACCAGGTTTACTGGGATGTCTGAATTAATGCTGGAGTCTCCTCTTTGCTTTTTGAATTTGATCCCGCTAGATTTTTATCCTTACCTACGCTGTCTTGCAGATCAGTCAATGTATCAGTTGGGCCACAATGACTATCGCAAGAATCGTTTTCAACAACTTCGGGGTTTCTACAGTCTTGGTTCAGATTTTCGTCATTTTTACCTTTATGTTTTTTGAAACTGGAAATATTTTCCTTTTGGTCTGAAGGGCTGGCTGTTCCTTCCAGTTTGGAGTTCTGACACTCAAGGTCGCTATTCTTTTCACCACTGCTCGGCTTAGCAGCCTCAGAGCTGCTGCGTTTCCTAGTGTGATCCTCCTCAGCTTTAACAGGTCCTGCCCTTTTCTCATCAGTTGGTTTCCCGCTTAAGTTAGAAACTGCAGATGCATTCTTGGAGTCTCTTTTCTTATGTTTAGAAGTACAGCTGTTGCGAAGAGAAACTGGAGATGCCAGCTTCTTACTCGGTTTGCTTCCTTCGCACTTCTGTTTCCTTGGTGGACCCCATATGAAATGATCGGAGGGTGTATAGTGTTGCTGGGAAAATCGAAGAAGTTTTCTTCTTTCTCTTCGGTCTCTGATGGTATACACAAAATATTCCAAAGCACTTTGCTTAATGTTCGGGATGGTATCTTCCACAAGAGCTTCATGGAGAATAAATTTTACAAGGGGAGGTTTGAAACTCTCATATCCAAGTTCACCAAGACTCTTGAGGATACGAGTGATTCTCAAGTAGTTATGCTGAGACCTGCGACAAAAGAGCAAATGAACTCAAAATGACAGAACCCAAATTAACAATTTGTGCTGGTCATAGAAAATGCCGGTTCCTATTACTTTGAGAAAAGGATGATTATTATTCAAATGCTGATCTCCCATAAGCAATTCAGATGGGACGGCAAGTTTCAAGTGAAAAACCTACTCAGGACTGCTAAGTTAAAACAGCCATGTCACACTATCCATGTAGCACTCCATAGCTGCAATTACAGATTGAGGCTAGATTTGTGCCCTGAAATGCTCTTGCAAAAGACTATGCTGTACACAGAAACAAAATAATGGAGAAAAACATGGATTTTTCTGAATTAAAACACTACTGGCTTAGATATTCTATCAACAGAAAAGCATCCATGTGCACACTATGGCTGAGGACTCATGAGGTAGCCTGGAACAGCTGCGGGGCTGAAAGCCCCATGGGAAAAGCAGCCCAGGGTGCCCCGTTCGCACTGGCTGTATGGGGCGGAGGTGCGCGGCTGCCGGCTGCCTCGTTGAGCCACGGCTATGCACAGCCACGGCAGCCGGAACAGCCCGTTGGCACTTCCAGCGGCGCGTGCGAGGCGCCATTGGCGTGTCCACACCCGGAGGAAGCAGCAGCAGCAGCGCGCACCCAGCCGCTGGAGACCAGTTCCCTGGGTCTCCACCTGAAGCGCAAGGACCGTGCTTCAGGCACGGGTGAGTGCACACTGGCAGCGGGGGCAGCTGTGGCTGTCTGGATGCGGAGGCACAGCGGACCACATCTCCAGTCTGTCCTCAGCCTATATTTGACTCCTATCCAAGTGCACACTATATTTTGTACATTAAACACTGCACACTCAAGCATATAATGGGACTGCACTGTGGATATGTATATACTGTCAGATGTTGCTGCTCTTGCTTTGAGGCAATTGTGGGTGGGGTAAGATCAAGCACTATCCTGTCATTGCACCTCCTGTTTGGTGTAGACCAGGGGTCCCAAAACTTTTGGGGTTTTCAGGCACCTTTGGAATTCTGGCACAGTGTGATGGATAGGTGCAGCCAGAAAACAGCCACCAGAAAACAGCTGCCACAGGAGGTGGAGCCGTCACAAAATGGCTGCTGTAGCATACCTTCAGTCACATAGTGAAGATTCATGTACTGTGGTGGCAGCTACTGCCAAAGCAATTATGTTTAAAAATCTGCATAGCCATGGCAAGCACCGCGGCACTCACAGGCACCACGCTGGTGACCCCTGGTGTAGACCATCTGCCCTATTTATGACCTCCAGATACCCATTACAGGTGAGACGGAGGTGCCAAAAAACTGGCATTCCTGTGTTGAGTCTATGAGGTGCAGGACCATTTCATCTGTATTGTTATAGTCTGTTTCCAATCCCCATGATGTGAAACAAAAGGAGACTCATCATCATGAAGGAACACAGGGCTAGGATGTGAACACCCCCCCCCCCGCAAAACAAAAAACAAAACAGCATCCCTATGCACTTTGCATCCCATAATGAACGGGTTGGATTCAGACTGATTTTTTTGCTAATGGGAGTCTTAGGGAAATTTCCAGCTATTTCCTCTTCCTGCTGGGGACCCCCAATGTACCTTTCAAGCTGTTCTTGAGGGTCCTCTGCCCCCCCAGGAGATCAGGGGGCTGTAGCCCGGGGGGGGGGGGGGAGAGAGAGGAACATTCGGTTCCACTGACCGAACTCCCTAGCATGAGCAGAAAATTTAATCTGGATCCAACTCAACAGTTCAACCTCAAACTAATACAGGCTGTGCACGTATTATACAGCATGGAGGGCAGCGCTCTACTCTATTCTTGTGTCTGTAAGGGAAAAAATTACAAGGGTGGATGAAGAAAAAGATACTTTAGCAACCTGACTTTTGTTTGAAAAATCCTGCCTCCTTCATGAACAAAGTTTCTGTGCTTAAATTGAGCAGAACACTCCCTGATATCATTCCTGGCAGTAGGGGTGAGAGAAAAGTACAGATGGCTCCTTTCTTCCCCTCTCACTATACGTATGCCTGTTTGTCCTTTGGGATTATGGAAATCTATAAACAGTCACAACGTGTGAAAAGACACATGCATGTAAAAACTGGCACAGGGGAATCAATATCCCAGTTATGTTCAAGGAATAAACGTTATGATTTGCTCTACATCCTATTCAAACATCACACCCAGGGCTCATTTCGTAGCAGGAGGTCCTTTGCATATTAGGCCACACCCCCAAATGTAGCCAATCCTCCAAGAGCTTACAGAGCTCTTCTTACAGGGCTACTGTAAGCTCTTGGATGATTGGCTACATCAGGGGGTGTGGCCTAATATGCAGAAGAGCTTCTGCTACAAAATGAGCCCTGATCACACCTATGCATGGATGCCTCTGGGAAGTAGAACAGTTGGCAGCTCAGGACCGCATTTGGGTTGAGTATCATCTGACCTGGGCTTAATGCTGAAATATCTGTCTGAAGACCATATTACTCACTCGTTCAAGTGCTGGAATCTCTCTTGCCAGTTAGAAGCTCGTGTCACGTTCCCAGTTTTATCAATTAATTTTATTCCAAAAAACTCTAACATCATTTTGTAAGCCAACAGAAATCTTCTAATTGCTTCTTTTGTTTTTTTGAATTCCTGCAACACATTTTAAGACATATTGAAAACATTACAATATTCAACTTTTCTACCCGAAACCCTCAGATAGCAAGGTTGTACTGGGAACTATTTGCTTTACCTCTATTTCGTATGTTGTTAATTCCTTTGCATAGAAATTTAGTCCTTGTTCTCTTAAAGGAAAAAGCCTATATTGAAAAAACAAAACAAAACACAACATTTGCTTATAATCGAAGTTTAACTTGAACACGCACACAAAACTGACCAAGTAAAATGTTACCGACCACTGTATGTATGTGTGGTTGTGCTCCAACTTTTCATAGTCTCCTTTCCACTTGTTTAGGACTTCTTCAATATAAACACCTACAGCAGAAAATGTTAAACAATCCTTCAGTGCGGTATTTTCCATGTAACAAATCTTTAGTGAAAAAAAATATTGTGACAAATTGCAAGCAGATACACTGTGCAGATATTGATATGTAATTTTAGATCTTATCACTATTATATCTATATATCTAATTCCCAAGTGCCCCCCCGCGTGCGGATACTTAAATCCGCACCGGGGGGGCACTTGGAGGGCAGAGGGGGGGTTCTGCAGGTGGGGGGTGACCCCCCCGCCTGCAGAAAAATCCCAAAACTTTAAAAAACTTCTTGGGGGATACTGAAATCCCCCGAAAAGTAAAAGAGCATTCCCTGCACATGCGCGGGGAACGCTCTCAGAACGGCAGCGGCCCCGGCGAGAGTCGCCGAGGCCAGCCAGCTGCAAGGGGAGGAAAAGGAGAGCCGCGCATTTGCTCGCTCGGCCGCCGCTGCAGCTGCCGGTTCCAGCCTCACATCGCCAGGCGGAGAAGAAAGCGCTGGAGACTGGAAGGTGGCGGTGCGGCCTGGCCTGTGGCGCCGTCTTGCCTCGCCTCGCCTGCCTCCCTCGCTCGCTGCTGCTGCTGCTTCTCTCTATCTGCGCCGCCACGCCAAGCAGGCCGCGCTGCCGCCTGGCTGCTTTCCCGAAGCAGCCCCGCGCCGCATCGCGCCCAGCCCTGCTTCCCTTGCCGCTGCCGCCACCTCTTCCTCCACACCTCCTTTGTCTCCCGGCCACCGCCGCTGCTTAGCCAGACCCCGCCGGCGCAGAGGAGGGAAGGGCGTCCTGTTGAGCCTCCGCTGCCGCCACTCTTGGGGTCCGCCTCCCCCGCTCTGCTCGGCAGGCTCCGACTCGCGTGCTCCCTCGCTGGCTGCCGGGCCCCGGCGCCGCGCTCAGGCCTGGCGGGGGAGGGGAAGCAACGACGAGGAGCAGACAATGGCTAAGCCGGGCTTGTATGAATATATTAAATTTCTATAAATGGCTAGCTCTGATTTAAACAAAGCCAGAAGAGAAGACCCACATGATTCAATGACCAAGAATGTTTTTAAAATCCTTAACACTGAAGAGAACTCTGATAAATTTGAAATTAATTTGTGACTGTCATGATTCAGATCCGTCTCAAAGCCACAGCGGATTCCCGCTCTCTAAGTGAGCCCAAAACGAGTTGTCACCACCTGAGATCAGAGTAGGAAATGAGATCAAGTGCAGCACCAATCCGCATACAATTTACGGTGGCATAAGTAGATTGTCATTGGTTTAAACAGGAATAAAACTACTGGAGTAAAATGTTTTCTACGCAGATCTGTAAGAGATTTTACCAGAAAGATGTCCTCCTTTTTAAGCCTTAAACCAGATGGTCGCTTTTTCTTTTTTTTTTTTACACCAAGCTTTGTGATCTAAGGCCCATGATCCAGAATACTAGTATATATACTAATTTGTTTTGCAAGACAGCAGACCTTGGGATTTCACCATATATGAGAATGTTCTTTTTGAAGGACTTTTGGTATTAAAAGGAATTCTTCATAATGCAACATTACACTTCAAGACAGGGCTATTTTAAAAGGAACAGCCTAGTGCCATCATTCTTTTGATTTATACAAACCGTAATACCAATTCTCACCACTTAGTACAGACACGTTTCTGTTACTACTGAAATGTAACTAACAGAATGAAATGATTGCCGTGGGTTACTTACCATCAGGCTTAAAGGGGATTTTATTCTTGTAAAAGCGGAGGTTGCACAAGTCATTCTGATATCGTAGATCTTTAAAGTTCTGCTGAGCAAAGATGAACAGTACAAAGCACAGTCAGCTAACCTAATATCTACAGGAAACAGAGCGATGCTGAAGTCATTTCTAATATGCTTATAATGAAGTCTGCATGCATTTTAAGCTAATCAAATTTCTTATAATTTGGGGAAACAGGACAGAACCTAGCTCTGTCCCTGTATGCCAAGAGAAGCTTCTTAACATGTTACAAGCTGGCAGGATAAATGATGCTCTGATTGTTACAGGACATTAGATTTCACAATACTATATAGTTACTTAGTTCAGATGAAAGAAGTGACCAAGTGAAAACCAAGCCAGAATGCAAAATGAAAAGAATTTGTGCATCTGTTACATCTTCTTAAAATGCCTGCAATGCCTCCATGCGCAAGTGTTTGAAATTATTTTTATTGGGTAACAGAATCTAAAAAAAGAATTTCAAATGTTTTTAAAACAAATTTTTGACATTCTTTTTATTATGCTTTTTTCTCTTGGGTTTAATGTCATTTAAAGATGTAATTTAATGTCACTTTTGCTTGACACATGGACACACATGGTGAACAGAGCAACAGCCAAGGGCAGATTGGTTGTATAAAGCTACCATCTTTGATGAGTGTGGGCTCCTTAATATATGCATCCCTGATTGACATCAAAATTTTAGAACTATTATTTGGAGCTACACTATTTCGTTGATGAATCCACAGGCTGACTGGCTTGGAACAGATATTTCATACTTACATTTCTAATATGTGTGGCTATTATTTAGACCACTGAAGAAGGCCCTCTGGGCCACAACACATTTGGTCTTGTGATATGTGCCAATATCTTTGCCTTAGCTATTGTACGTACAACTTACATTTATTGCTGTATGCTATGTGAATGTAATGTGATACCCACTACATCTCTGTTTTGATCTACATTCCAAGTATGTTTTTAGCCTGCAGTTACTGCGCACTTTATAATAAATAGATGTATTTTGTCCAGTGTTTTAGCTGCTCAACCTTCTAGGTTCCTGATTTAAAGAAGAAAAGTCAGAAAAACAGGACAGCTCAGGGTGGCTTTATATTGTTAACTCTTTTTTGCTGGTCAGCTGAGCTACTGTGAGGGAAAAGAGAGCAAGCATGGCAAAAATACTGGCCTATGACTGGGAAGACACAGGTCCAAATTCCCTAGGTGACTGTGTGACAATCATTCAGCCTATAATACAGGGTTGTTGGGAGGCCAAAACAAAAGAGAAGTGTGAAGAGAGAAGAAGAAGAGATTGGATTTATACCCTGCCCTTCACTTGTAGTCTCAGAGCGGCTTACAAACCCCTTCCCCTCCCCACAACAGACACCCAGTGAGGTGGGTGGGGCTGAGAGAGCTCTGAGACAACTGCCCTTGAGAGAACAGCTGGTACAGTAACAGAGCTATGGCTTGCCCAGGCCCCAAGGTCATCCAGCAGGTGCAAGGGGAGGAGTGGGGAATCAAACCTGGTTCTCCCAGATTAGAGTCCGTGCGCTTAACCACTACACAAATTGGCTCCCTGTACTCCACCCTGAACTCCTTGGAGGGAGGGTAGTATATAAAAAAATAGAACAGATAAACAGAAAGACAGAGGATCCCCCCCTCCCCCATACCTACATGTAGTCTGGTCTTTCAGCCCAGGGAAGCCAAGAACTCTTTCAAGGTAGGTTTAGTAGGACAAGCAAGCATGGTGCAACAACTTATTCTCTAGTTCCACTAGTTTTCTGGCGCGTTTATACCAAAGGTTACTGAAACCAGTCTCCCTCCTGTATTTGCTTTTCGGACAGTGAATGTGTCAAGCGACTATAAAGTCAGGCACTCCTATCATAAAATCCTCAAGGCAAGAACTATTTTTTTGTAGCAAATTATGACCATTCTCTCTTTGATGACTCTTAACATTACAACAACACAAACAATGACAATAAAAAGACACAATGCATACTTGCCCTCCAACATCCCAACATCTCAGTCAACCAACAGAGAGCTTTGAGGTTTCTAGACACCTCTTCCCACCCTTCAGACCACTATAAAATGACTATGCTTACACAATAGAGATTTGCAGGGCTTATCTAAGTGACTTCAGGGACTTAAATGTCACTATCATTCTATTTTAATGAATCCTCTCCCCCCAAAAAAATAACCCTACGAAATGTTCTTACTGGATATTGGTGCCGATATTTGTACAAATCTCTTGCAGCATAAAAGCTTCTCTTTGGTTTAGCTGTCACTTCAATTGCATCATCCCCCTGAAAAGAGAAGACATATTCAGTAGCAAGCAAAATGAGCATAACAACTAAACTTCGGTGACATGGACTTATATAGTAGCATGATGGTAAGAAATGTAAAGCTGGGTTCTGGAGGATGACGTATGTCATTCCACTCGCACACTGGGACTTTTCAGCTTTTTCACCCCAAGCCCCTTGTCTGCACATCTGCCTCCAAAAAGCTGCCTCTGAAAGTCAAGAGACTGTCCACAGCAGCATTCAAAGTTAACAAGAGAAGATACAGCTGAAAATGAAAAACTGGCTGCCTTCCTTCGGGGAACCACTTTATGCAAGCGCTCCACTGAATCTCAGCTGCCAAATCTACAGAATAATATACATCTGTCCAAAGACATGGCTGACACACACACACACACACATTATTTACAGTCCACCTTTGTCATTTGGACTTAAGGCGGATCACACAGAGTGTGTATGTGAAAAGGAGATTGCACAGTGAATCAATACTATCAACGGACGGGACATTCAGTAAACAATACAATAGGATTAAGGTTGTAGAACCAACCAGACATCTAAAATCAGAGCGGAGGCAAAGCATAAATATCAACATGACACATTAAATGATGCAAAATTTCATAGCAGGATCTTAGTTTCAGCAAGCTATACACAGTAGTATAGACCACAGTCCCTAATAATTTATGCAAATAACTTTGCCAGTCATTTAGTACAGTGTGACTCTATTGCTTGTGTAGAAAAGCCCTCTTGAATAATTCCGTTTTGCATGGACTACAGGAAGCCAGAAGAGTAGAAGCCTTCCTGACTTTCCCAGGCAGACCATTCCACAAGGTGGGGAAACAGCAAAGCTGTTGTGGTGGAGCATGGGGGAGAGGTGGTCTCACAGAAATGAGCGTCCAAGGCCATGCAGGGCTTTGTACATGATAGCTAATGCCTTAAATTGGGCTCAGTAACTGATGAGCAGCCAGTGAAGTACCTGCAGGATGGAAGTAATATGTGTGCTCCATCTAGCTCTCCAAAATAGCTGAGCCACAGCATTCTGTAACCACTGGAATTTCCAACTTGATTTTGAGGGGTGACCAAAGTACAGTGCATGACAGTAGTCTACTCTCGATGTTACTGTGGTGTGGATCCAGGTGGTCAGATCAGCTGTATCAAGGTAAAGGGCCATTTTTAAGGCTAAGCTGAGTTGGAAGAAAGCCCCCTTTTTTTGCAACCATATTAACTTGCTTCACCCAATAATAAAGTTGGGTCCAGTAACCCCAAGGCTCTTAACTGAGTCAGCAAGGGTAAGCTGAACTCCATCAAAAGTGAGGAGCAGCACAATGTCCTTCAAGATCTCTGCCTTTCCAACCAACATCACCTTGTTTTTTTCAGAGTTTGGTTTGTCTATCTGTCAGTCTGTCAGTCCCTTAAAGACTCCTGTAGAGTTGGCATATTGGTCAATTATCTTTCCAAAATTGGTCAGTTATGTCAAAAATTAAGTATTCTACAAATCCAAGAATGTTACTCTATAGATCAGGGGTGGCCAACCTTGCTTAACGTAAGAGCCACATAGAATAAACGTCAGATGTCTGAGAGCCGCAAGACAGGAACAAATATCACACACACGTTTTTATTTTTTAAAATATGCAAATTTGCTTTTTATTAACGTTAAATGGGACTGCCAAAAATAAAAACAAACGAGGAAAACCGGTTATTGATAATGATATTACTTGTTTGCTAATGATATTGAGAGAGAGAAAAAGAGAGATGGAAAGAAAGAATTAAAGAAGTGGAAAGAAAGAGAGAGAAACTAGGAAAGCAAATAGATGGAAGGGAGGAGGGAAGGAAGGAAGGAAGGAAGGGAGAAAGAGAGAAAAAGCATGCCTCCCCTTTGCTTCCCCAGCTGCCCTGCCAGGAGCCGCACAATATGTGTGAAAGAGCCGCATGTGGCTCCCGAGCCACAGGTTGGCCACCCCTGCTATAGATAGCAATTTGCCTTTTTAATTTCATTATGACATCATTTATTAGGAAGGGCAGAAGAAATTACTGCTTACCCCCAAACAAGAGCAAACCTAGCAGCACATCAAAGCTTCCCCTACAAAGTAGATACCTGCCTATAGAGTCGGATGTCTGCTATATCATATCCAAACATGAACAGTAATCAAAAATATGGAGTCAGGCACCCCACATAAATTTATTAAGATGTAAATTGATTGCAGTGTTTTCGTTGCTTCAATGTTACATGTCATTGTGAAACAAAATAACTAACTAGTGTTTGCACATAGCACACATATCAAGATTAATGGCTTAAAGCTTTTTTTGTTATTTTAATTGATGTTTCAAAAATGTATGAATGCTTTTTCACCAGTCAAATGCCCACCCCATCACATGCAGATCTGCTTGCCCAGCAGAATGTTGATCTCAACTACAGCAGATACACATTTTGATGCACGGATTGCTGGCACTAGACTGAGACTAAGGACTAAAAAGCAAAACGTAGCACAATTCCAAATAAATTTGGCCTTTTCAGCTTTTGCATGTTTTTTTTCATTTTCAACAAACCAATTCAGAAACTCCATTTTTATGGTTCCTTTTTGATCACTGTGATCATTGACAAAGAAGACACACACCTCCTTCTTTTTTAAGATACAGCTTTATCCCCAAATGAGGGGCTGTCCGGCCAATCACTCCTTGCTACAGATAGGGAAGTCTTTAAGCTTCATGTATATTTGTTAGTCAAGCCGTGAAGCAATGAAAGGAGACAGAAACATTCCTGTTACCGAGTCTCTTAAGTTATTCAGTCTTTCAGATGGTTTTATAAGACAGCTGAACTAAGATTTGCATTGATAAGAACAAGTCTGACTACATTCTGACAGACAGACCTAATCATTACACAGAGGTCCACACAATATTTTGAGTGAAGTAACTTACAAATATTGAATAATTTTGCATTAAGATTTCAAAATTACCAAAACAACCTTTTCTGAAAGGTTACCTTCCCCCCCAAAAAAGTTTGCATGCACACAGTTTTTAGAACGGATAATTATTTGCTGTAGTGAATAACAGAACTCCCACAGATTTCAGCTGGTGCTTGGTTTAGACTTTCACATTAAAGAATAATAAGCACCATTGCTTTATCAACCGTTGATAATTCCATTAGTCACAGATCTATTCTACGCTAGACTTCAAGACAAAATACAAATCATTTTAACCTTTCCACAAACTTCACTCAAAAAATCCGCCCCCCCTACTTGACGTACCACATTTGTGATCCAGCCTAGTGCCCAGATCTTCTAAACATATTTATCATTTAGGGCAGTACCAACATACACCTATATCACATCACACTCTTATAATTTTTGTCCTGCGAATAATTTCACTACTTACTCTAGCTCAGGGGTGTCGAACTCATTTGTTATGGAGGGCGCGATTTGACATAAATTGGACTTTGTCGGGACGGGCCACATGTGTCATAACATGTAATGCTAGGAAGCAGAAGTATAAACTTCATAAAGGACACAAAGATTTTTTTAACTTAAAATAAAAACACGCCTGTGAAGCATTAGCATTCTTGCAATAGTTTGTTTATTTAAAATAGTCTCTGATAACTGACACATCAAAATGTCTGTGCTGTAGCAATCTGGGAGGGGGAGGAGCCTCAGCCCAGTGCAGGGAGCAGAAGCTTGCCTATCTATCTCTTCTGAGTGACTGAGAGGGTCTAGGAAAGCAAGCTATGACACAACAGCAGCAGCAGAACTGGAGGAAGAAGCAGGAGACAGCCAGTGCCTTGCGGGCCTGATTGAAGCCCTCTGGGGGCCTGATCCGACCCCCGGGCCGCATGTTTGACATCCCTGCTCTAGCCAATACAGAATCATCTCAACAGATTAACAATGGGACATGTGTTGTCATAGTTTCTTCCACCGTGCATAAATGTACAATCAGTCCAATTCTGCTAGTATCAAGTTAGTCGACACTGAGCTCACATCCTGGGATACGCTGAGCTCTACTCCTTAGGAGCCAGAGCATTCTTATTTTCCCAAGGAAAGACTTTCCTGACTGAATGTTTCTGAGCAGCATTTACATGAACCAGCAAAGAGACAAAACTGTGATCCTGAGATTAGGCCATTTGACTAGGATCTAGGAGATCCAGGACTGAATTCTCATTCCCGACTTTGCTTTGAAAGTCACTGGGTGACCTTGGGCCAGTCAGTCACTCTCAGACTCTTCCCTGACAAGAATGTTTGTGAGGATGAACTGGAGAGTGGGAGAAGAACTGTTCACTACCTCAAGCATCCTGGTTTGGGATCCAAAAGTGAAAGATGGAATTTTTCACCTCACACCATCATATTGTCAGAGTGGCGCTATTGGTGGCAAAGCCATACATAGTTAAAAATACTGTGTGATTGGATTAAAGACTGTGGGGTACTGAAACAGGGGGAACTGTGACAAGTTTTGTAGTACCAGAACCAACTAACCTGAAGCCATTCAGCCTCTTGCAAATTCAGTCCCACAAAACCTTGTATATACCAGCCACTGGGTGTTACTTTTCATTCACATGGCCCTCAGTCTGTGTCAGGATGTATTTGACCAGCACATGAAGCAACTTATGTACTAAAGGTTGCAATGCCCAGCCATTTCATGTTTTCCCCTGGGTCCTAGGCTAGGAACACTGAGCATGAGATTTCTGTAATAAATGTCAATAAATCAAAAGTAAGTTTACAGCTTACAGATACACACCTGAGCAGCATATTTAAGATTGCTACAGCACAGACATTTTGATGCAATAATTCAGAGCAGAGGTGTCAGTTATCAGAGACTGTTAAACAGACAAATACTGCAAGATTGCTAGTGTTTTAAGCATGTTTTATTTAGTTTTTAAAATCTTTAATTGTGTTTGTCTGTGTCCTTTATAAAGTTTCTATCCCTGCTACCTGGCATTACATTTTATGACACACATGGCCCAGCCCAACAAGGTCTCATTTATGTCAGATCTGGCCCTCACAACAACTGCGTTCGACACCCCAGCAGTACCTGACACTATTCTAAATCTAAGCTATTACCATAATGTGGAAAGATGTAGTATTTCTGGTGACCGGGAAGGGGGGAGAAAGCAGTAAGTAGCTATAACACATGGTGACTTAGAATTCAGTTAGTAACCTACATCTCCACTGCACTAGCTTTTATTCAAATGAAATAGAACATCCAAGAAACAAAGGGAACTGCACGTGAGGATTTTTGCCAAGAATTTAAGTTTTGAATTAAGTTCAATGCATATAGTTATATTTGCCTATTTTAACCACTACCTCCCACACAAAAGACAAATTGTTATATATTTTAGTCTTTTTCAGAATTCCAGAAGTTAAGGTGAACAGTAGATTATATTGCAAAATTCTGAGGGCTGCTTCCCACAGCAATTTTGGCTTAACACTTGTTGGGAAACAGCTAAAAACACACCAGATATAGGATGTGTCACTGTTGACCGAGATCAAGAGAATTCATACTGTAGTATTCCCCATTACTAGTTCTGGTGCAAAAGTCAGACAAGGAAGAAAGCTGACAGGCAGAAAGTAGATTCATTTGAGATGTGGTGTTGGAGGGGAGTTTTACAGATACCACGGACCACCAAATTGACAAATCCGTGGATTCTAGAACAAATCAAGCCTGAACTCTCCCTAGAACCTCAAACAACTAACTGAGGCTATCATGCTTTGGTCACATCATGAGAAGACAAGACTGACTGGAAAAGTCAATACTACTAGGGAAAATTGAAGGCAGTAGGAAAAAGGAAGCCATGGCCCTGTGTTTGCGAGACCTGAACAAGGCTGTCGATGACAGAATGTTTTGGAGGCTGTTAATTCATAGCATCACCATAAGTCAGAAGTGACATGGCACTTCTTAACACACAAAACTTTGCCTTTGCAATAGGCAAGCAGGCATTTATAATTCAGATTTCTCTTGCAGAACTCCCTGAAACTTGGTCTACTTTCGACTTCCATGTAAAAAATGTAGACACTGTAAAGCCATATGCTTTCAGTTATCTACTCTCTAGATAGTTAAAAGACACGATAAAAACCTTTTGCCAAAAAGACAGCATCATCTCTGGAGGCGGGGGAATCACTTTGAAAACACAGCTCTCACTTCATTCTGAATAAGAATTTAAAAGGGGGGGGGGGGGAAGCCGAAGATCTCAAAATAATCTAAAATTGATAAAAAGTAACGGACAAGTCATCTGGTTTTATGCTTTCCAAGTACATCCACAAGACTTGGGTTTATAACTCCTTTCAGTCCTATGCGGGGAACACATTTCTAACAGATATCATCAGCAGGTAGTTTTACACAGCCAGAATGTCAAATAAATCCGGTTCTGGAGCTGCACTAACACTGCACGAGCTTAATGTATTTTTTGTTCCCTAAATCAGACGCCGCTGACAGAAAAGCAGTGACGGTCATACCAAGGAAACAGGGCGGGTTAAAAATACTTTGACCTTCTGCATTTCTAAACCACGAGAGCCTGTTTCAAAAAGGGGGAGGGGACTATAAAGCAAAGCTGGTCAATAAGGCAAAGGGGAGAAGGAAGACCGACCGACCAACCACGGCCGCACGCTACGTTTCCTTCTTTCGCAGCCTGCAAGACAGGCCATCAGGAAGAAAACAAACCGCACCACCATAGAGAGCAGGCAGCTCTCAGGAGGGAGGGAGGGAGGGAGGGAGGGGCACAAGAAGCAGCCCACGGGCAAGGCAGGCTGGTGGTTTCTCCGCCCCCTTTGATTCCTCACCCTCACACCTCCCATGCAACACCTTTATCTTTGATTTCCTGGCCGGGGGGGGGGAGAGATGCAGCCACTACGACGGAGTCCCCCGGCATGCAAGCACGGGAAAGGGGGTGGGAGGGGAGAGAAGAAGGGGAACGGAGGAAGCCAGAACAGAAACCGATTTCACGCCAACAGGCCGCCCGAGCTTGACACCCATCGCATTTCGAACCCCTCCCCCCCCCGGCCCGGCGTGCTGCATTCCTAGCCTCACGCGCACGCCTGTGCGGGGCCGGGTTGCAGAAGCGCGGCGCGCCCGCGGCGCCAAAGGGCAGCAGGGGCAACGGCGGTGGCAAAGGAGACGTGGCGGGCTCTCTCTCGCCCTCGCCTCTGCAGCCCCCGGAGAAGTTCGCGGGGTCTCAACTGACCTGGTCGGCGTTGCCCGCTTCTCCTTCCTCGCGCCCCCCTCCTTCCTCGGAGGCTACTTCGCCGCCGCCGCCGCCGCCGCCGCCCTCCCCTTCGAGCTCTTCTGCCGCCGCCGCCTCCTCCTCCTCCTCCTCCACCGCCTCTGCCCGCGGCTCCCTATCTTCCGGCCGGGCGCTTGCCGCAGGGAGCGGTTCCCCTTCCCCGTCTTCTTCTCCCTGCTGCTGCTGCTGCGGGGGTTCCTCCTCGGCGGGGTCCTCTTCCCTGCCCCCGCGCCCCTCCGCCGGCTGCCCTCCTCCTCCTCCTCCTCCCGCCTCGGGCTCCGAGTCCGTCTCCCACGTCGAGTCGCAGTCCTCCACCGTGGTGGGCTCCTTGAAGCTGACCCCGCTCAGCAGGCTGCCCATGGGAGAAGCGCCGCAGGCGTCCCCCCCGCCCGCCCGCCCGCCCGCCGGGAGGATGCCAAGGGCTTGGAGAGGGGCAGGAACGGGGTCCGCAGGCCGGCTAGCAACGCCGCCTCCTCCGCCTCCGCTGCTGCTGCTGCTCCTGCCGCCGGGGCATGGTGGCGGGCGCGAGGAGGCCGCAGGCGGCGGGCAGGCAGGCAGGCAGGCAGGAGGCGCCGAGGCGGAGGCAGGCGCAGATGGCAGAAGCGACAGCCAGCCCGGGCGCTGCTCCTCCCCAGCCCGTCCCCAGCCCCCACAACGCGCGTGGGGAGGAGGAGGAGGAGGAGGGAGGAGGAGCCGAGCGGCTTCGGGACTTCCACAGGAAACAGTGCCGCACGCCCAGCTCTCCTCCCGGCACGGCTGCGCGAACCCCGGCAGGTCGCCTTCCGCCGGGCGGCTCCGGCTTCTCCCTCGCTTCAGCGGCGCTGCTGCCTGGAGACGGGGAAGTTTCGGTGCAAACACGTGCTCAGGCAATGTTCCCTCTAAACTGTGGAGTCTTCCGAGCAAAAATTCTACCTTCTGAGCTACTGGCATTAATCTCCTGAGCAAACAATTCGGCCGCTGCCTAAATTAGTTTGCTCTGGAGCCATCCTTTCTGAGCTAGGACAAAAATGTGTGAGCCAGGGGCTAAAAAAACTGTGAGCTAGCTCGCACTAACTCAGCTTAGAGGGAACACTGGGGTGTGTGTGTGGGGGGGGTCCTCCCGCCTTGCGCCTTCGACGCTCGCGGCTGACCGCCAGGCCTGGGAGGAGGCGACGGCGGTTCAGGAGCCCTCGAGGACGCCGGGGTGTTAGTCAGAAAGTGGACTTGACGCGCCTCTCTGCCTTTGGAACCAGCTGTGCGACGGAAGGGCTCCTTTGGTCCGTTTCGCCCGTGCTTTCAGTGTTTGCGGGCCAAGTAGAAAACCAACAGGTGTGGGTTCCGTGTCCATGCACATCGAGGCAGCTGTCAAAGTCACAAAGAAGGGTCGCCTCTGCATCACAGTTCAGGCTTTTTTCAGTGCAGTTTCTAAGAACATTTTCCTCGAAGTAATCCCCGTGGAATGGCCCTGAGTGAGATTTTGGGTAGACCTGCCTGAGGTTGCTGTCTTCGTTATTGCATCTACTGGGTCTAATACCCTCGCTTAAAAACAGCAACACTTTCCTCACTGTCGTTGCTAATGTTTATTGAAGTAGGATCTTATGGAACTTGCCTTGTTTTTGCTTGGCAAAGGATTTCTGGAACGCTTTATCCCATGCACTATAAGCTCCATAGATCAGGGGTGAGCAAACTTGCTTAGCGTAAGAGCCACCTAGAACAGGGGTGGCCAAACTTGCTTTAACGTAAGAGCCACATAGAATAAACATCAGATGTTTGAGAGCCACAAGACAGGAACAAATATTACCTGCTTTTATTGGAAAAGAAGCACATTTGCTTTTTATTAACATTAAATGAGACTACCAAAAATAATAACAAAAGGGGTAAACGCAGATATTGATAATGATATTAATTTGTCCAATGATATTTGTTTGCTAATGATATTTAACTTCCCCAGCCACCCTGCTGGGAGCCACATAATATATGTGAAAGAGCCGCATGCGGCTCCTGAGCCACAGTTTGCCCACCCCTGCCATAGATGAAGAATCTGTGTGTAAGAATACCAGTCCAAATGGATAATGCACAGGGGGGGGTTGTTGTTTTTTCCTGGCAGCACTTCTGTTGGCCATTCAAAAAGTCAAGAGATGCAGCGTTTCCAAGCATTTATTAAATATCTGTTAATTACGGCATAGGCATTCAGAAGATTGTCTTGAGGTGGGAATAGAGGGATGGGGAAAACTTTGGAACTTGCGTTCCTTTTATAATTGTAGGGACATGTAATTTGCTTTTTAAAATCCATGCATAATGTATTCTGAAGATTTAACCCCCCCAAAAATCAGTATATAGACAAGATCCCAACAAATTTCCAATCTTAGTAAACCCTTCCACCAGAGATTGCCTACCTGTGCATCCATCCACTTCTGCTTGGGCAGCTGCCACCATCCCGTGCTCCCGCAATGACTTGATTCAGGTTACGCTCATCCCATGCTACCAAACAGAAATCGAAACAGAGAAAGAGAATGTCTGGCTAAAATGAAGCAGAATTCCGTTTCAAAGCTGGTAAACCAGACCGCATCAAAACCCTGAGGGAATGGGAAGCAGGTAATAGGCTGGCACCTGGTATAACTCTGGTGTGGGTGTAGAACTGGCAGGAACAGTGGTGTGCTAGAGCAGAATGGGCTGATTAGCTATTAAAGCCACTGAGAAGAGTCCTGATGAAGAAATGGCTGGGAGCCACCCCCATTGGGGCTGCCAGAGGCTACCCCCTGTGAGGGTTCTGAGCAGACACTATCAGACCAGCAGCAAAGTTCTTTTATTCCAATAATGGTTCAGGTTCTCGATGTTTGTTAGAGATACATGACAATAGGCAACAGTGGTTAATATACCTTCAGCCATACCAGGGTACAGGTAAAGGACCAATCAGATTCATTACATAAAAGCGGGAAAACAGGTTCTCACCATTAGGTTCTCACAGGGAAGGTGAGAAAGTAATAAAAATTCCCTTCCTGCCCAGAGTGTCCCTCCCGTGTGAATGATAGGCTAAACATTTGGCTACAAACAATTAAACAATTCCCAAGGTTGTAACAACCCGATAGCGGGCGGATGTGATAACCCCAGTTGTTTATGTGACGTCTTGGAATGTGACACGCCATCCTCCCGACCAGAGAAGAGTAACATTAAGCAGGACAGATAATATACTTCAAGGCAAGCAGTAAATCACTATTAGCTACAAAGGGGTTGCAAAAAGACAGAGATACTATGAAAAGGACAAGCATGCTATTGTCAGATTCTGACACCCCCTCCTCACCAAGGCCTCCACAGCCCAACAAGAAGGGTAAATGCAAGCCCGGGGCACAAGGAAATAGGGCTCAATGCAGTGAGGGTTGGGGTACACCCACCTGGACCGACCTCAGTGATTGTGTTTGACAGTGCAAAGCCTCCACTGTGTCTGGAAGTCCTAGGGGAACCTGGTAGCTAGGGCTTGAATCAAGAACCTGCATATGTTGTACTGGTGTCTTTCCACAGCCTTTCTCTGTAGTCTTCCCTAGCCCTATAGGGCTAGTGTTGATGCCAGATCTACAGGCGTATTCTTAATGGCCCGCGTTGTGTGCAGGGTTTGATAAG
Organism: Lepidodactylus listeri; assembly: GCA_029233225.1. NCBI lineage: Eukaryota > Metazoa > Chordata > Lepidosauria > Squamata > Gekkonidae > Lepidodactylus > Lepidodactylus listeri. Next base: position 54,899,267 of record JARCFY010000016.1, on the reverse strand, counting down.
AGGCAAGAGGACTGCTCAGGAGTGTGTGGAGTGTGACCTTTGACCTTATTCTTTCTGTTTTGCTGCTGGCTGGGTTGAGGTTTGCACTGTTGACATCCCCCCTTTGGTGGGATTTGAATCATGCCTCCCACAACATACATACAGGGCTATTTTGGGGCAGGAACGCACAGGAACGGAGTTCCGGCTGGCTCCTGAGCTGGCCACACCCAGCAGGAACTCATTAGCACAATAGGCCACACCCAACAGCAGAAACTCATTAGGATTGGCTGCATTAGGGGTATGTGGCCTAACATGCAAATTAATTCCTGCTACAAAAAAAGCCCTGGGTTTTGACAACAAACAAGGTAAACAGAATAAGAAGCAAAAGGTGGGTGTGGCTGGATGACCACTCTTCTGGTAACATGGGGGGTGTGGCCTAATATGCTAATAAACTGCACTGTCAGGGGTGTGGCCTAATATGCTAATGAGTTTCTGCTGTTGGGTGTGGCCTATTATGCTAATGAGTTCCTGCTGGGCTTTTTCTACAAAAAAAGCCCTGCATACATACATACATATATTTTTATTGGCATAAATCGGGTTACAGAAAGAAACAAACGGAAAGAGAGGTAACAAGTAAAAATTAGTTAATCATATGTAGCTATGCATTGCACAATCGATCCTTAATTACCAAACTTAGAAATAAAGCAACCTTTTCAGTTGATTCGGGTGACAGGTCATTCAGGAGACAGCGCACCTTCAAAGCATCTGGGCAATCTATCATATGAGATAGAATTGGGTCTAAAAGAGTAAAACGTATATCGTCATAACAGGGGCAGTATAGGAGAATATGGAAAACTGAATCAACCTGATTTAGACTACATGCACAGAGTCTTGCTGAGTATAGAGTCCCTTTGTATCTACCATGACTGACAGCAGATGGAATGGTGTTACATCTAGCAAGTGCAAATGCTTGGCGCAGGTGAGGGGCATGGAGGGCCGCCTCCCACTAGCCCCATGTGAGAGAGCCTGTGTGGCCTAGTGGTTAACAGCGGCCAGCTCTAATCTGGAGAACCGGGTTCAGCTCCCCACTCCTCCACATGAAGCCTTTGGTCAGTCACAGTTCTTTCAGCCACAAAAAGAGCTAGAGTTTCACCCACTGCCATAGTATTATTATTATTATTATTATCATCATCATCATCATCCCTGTGAGTGCTTTTCTTCCAATGAACTGTTGGGGAGATAACAGAAATGCTTTGTGTGAAATCACAGTTACGCATTCTCCTGATGCTTCCGTAGTGTCTGCCCCTCCCCTTTGTGTGACAAAAGGATCTCCTCAGCCCCCACCCTCCTGAAGATTAGACCCCAAAGACAAGAAAGGTCTTGGGCTTGCCAAGTGAATTTACGGAGGTATGTGGGTGATGTGCTTGGAATGGCCATGGTTACTTCCCTGTATGTCTTGCTGGCAAAACAAAACATGGTTACAGAAGGTGGTTTGCCCCTGCTTCTGCAGTTCCCTGGATTGTGTTTGCTCCAGGGCTCCGTAATGGCCGTGCCGTGGTGCCCTGTACAGTGTGAATGGAGCTTTGTTCCCTCCCTTGTGGTATTTCTCATGGGGGTGTTGGCAGCCTAATGTGTGGAAGGTATGTCAACATCAGCTTATGCTGGTTGGCTGCTGACATGTATGATAGACATGCCATTCCATGATTAGTAGATTGTGGTGAGCAGGGCTCATCTCGTAGCAGGAGCTCCTCTGCATATTAGGCCACACACCCCTGATGTAGCCAATCCTCTAAGAGCTTACAGTGGCCCCTGTAAGAAGAACTCTGTAAGCTCTTGGAGGATTGGCTACATTAGGGGTGTGTGGCCTAATATGCAAAGGAGCTCTTGTTACGAAATGAGGCCAGGTGGTGAGGTTGTTCCAGTGTAGTGAGCATGCTCTTAGGTCCTTGAAGCTGGATCTTTACTTTGTATTTTACTAAAATTAACCCCCCTCCCATTCTTAGGCCGTGGTCACACCATCCTTTAATACAGGAGGAAGTGCTGTTTCCTCCCGCATTTAAAGGGACCGTCCACAACGGCCGGGACAAATCCTGTGCTGAAGCGGGCTCGATGGTGGATTCCTCTCACATTTTCCAACACTGGGAAAATCAAGTGTTTTACCAGTGGTCGCGTGAGGAACCTGCATTGAGCCGATCTGGACAGCCCCTCTCTCGCAATGATTGTGAGAGAGGGCTGTCCAGATCATCCCTCCAGTCCCCCCCCTCCCTTGCACTTGGGCACTCAAGCGTCCAAGTGCAAAAGGGGGAAAAAACAAAGCCCCAAACTTACCAGGCGGCTGGTGGGGCTCGGGGAAGGGTGCCTCCCCCGGCCGCTGCCGCTGCCAGCCGCCTCCTCCGCTGCCGCCAGCCGCCTCCTCCTCCTCCACCAGCCTCCTCCTCCTCACGCCTCTTCCGCCGCCGCCTGACTCCTCCTCTGCCAGCCACCAGCGCCCAGCCCGAACTAAAAAAACCCGGTCCCTTTAAATCCGGGAGGGTTCCCAGATTTAAAGGGCCGTGTGACCACAGCCTTAGTGACAGCTTTCAATCTGCATGGGAAAGGGCAATCTTTGATAATTTGGCAAATATGGGATTTTCTTCCCATTTGATTTTGAAAATGGGACTTGAGCAAGCAAAAGCTGTGATACAGCAAAGGATCTTAGATATCGAATGGCAGTGGGATGTAGTGAGGTCACCAGCCTTTTTAGCTTTACAATGAGTCAGAGATACAGCCGCCCCAACGGAATTTCAGCTGGACATCCCAGGCCATCGGAAGGTGTTCACTCTCACTAGGTGGCAGGCCCTCCCAACAGCGGTCATGGCAGGGCCATACAAGAAGATCCCTTTGAATGAAACCTGGTGTCCCTGTGGCAGTGGCAAGAGAGAAACAACAGAACATGTCCTCTTGTGCTGCCCTTTTTATCAAATGAGTCGCTCAAAGTATGTCTCTCCCCTGCTCAATAGAAACGGGATGTGTTAAAATGTCACTCCTGGGAGAAAACCCGCAGGTGACTGCACTTTGTGTGAAATTCTGTGCAGCAGCCTACAAAACTTGATATTCCAGAAAGTAAGGAAATGTAAAGTATGATATAAGCTTGTATAATATATATAATTTTATCAATTTTAAGTCTTAAAGGTTAAAACCCTCCGGTTACAATATATCTTTACGTATTATTGGAATGTTTTTTACAATTTCTTATACAAAGTTTACTAGAGTTTTAACTGAACCTTTTAATGAGTTTGGGCAATGACTGTGGTATATTTCATTCTGTTATTCATTCTGGTGTAATACTGTAATAAATGACTTTGACTTTACTTTGTATTTTCCCTGTGCTAAGGAAGCATATAGTGCAGTGCATTGACATCTGGGGTTTAGGATTGCCAAGAATGTCATGTTCCTTTAATAGAGGCTTAATGTGTGTAGATGGGCAGCTGAACCCTTCTCATGGTAGTTTCTCCAAGCCTGCTGGCAATGCTACTGGGACTTACTGTATTTTTCACTCCATAAGACGCACCTGATCATAAGACGCACCTTGTTTTTAGAGGAGGAAAACAGGAAAAAATGAAACAGAAAGAAAGAAAGAGAGAGAGAGAGAGAGATAAAGGAAGGAAGGCGGTGGAGAGAGAGAGAGAAAGAGAAAGGAAGAAAGAAAGGTGGGGACAGAGAGAGAGACAGAAAGACAGACAGACAGACAGAAAAAAGGAAAGGAAGGAAGAAAGAAAGATAGAGAGAGGAAAGAAGAGAGAGGTCGGCATGCCATGCAAAGCCAGGCCTTTCTGTGCAAAGTAGCCACGGAGCTTAATCTGTGGGCGGGGCTTTCTGCTGCTGGCTGTCTTAAAGGGGAAAAGCACTTAAAGGGACAGAGTACTTAGCCTGGTGGGGTTTTTCCTGCCGTTTCCCTTTTAAGTCTTAACAGCTCAGGCCCAGCAGGGAGGGGCGGGGAAGGCTGGGATGCCAGCCTGAATGGCGTTCCCCTGCGTTCCTGCAGAAGAAAGAGCCCTGTTACAGGTAAGAAAAGCTCCATATTCGCTCCATAAGATGCACACACTTCCCACCCCCCCTTTTTTGGGGAGGAAAAGTGCGTCTTATGGAGCGAAAAATACGGTAGGTTTGCACTGTAATTTGCCAGTCCCAGAAGCATAGACTTTGACCAACTGTCCCTATATCCTGTTTTTTTCAGATGTTAAAGCACAAAATTTATGTCGGGGGGGGGGGGGAAGAGTCCTACATCTGCCCTACATTGTTCTTCACGATTCAGTAGGAAGGACCCGCTGACTGCTGGGTGTATAATAGTTAAAATAGTTAACTACCACATTCTATTGAAACGATATTAAGTTACAACCTGAATAGAAATCCTTAACTTCCAACAGCAGCAAGACAGTAGATCTGAGCTTTTGCTTACCGTGCTCTCTCACAGAGTAATTCATTCTTTCTCCATTTAGGCAAGGTTTTCCCTTGATCATCAGGCCAGTTCTTTGGGATGGCCTTCCACAGCAAGTTCAGAGTTCCTCCTCACTACCTATTTTTAGGAAGGCACACAAGGTCGTCCTCTTTCAGAGGTCTTTTTGTAGAGGCTGTTCTTTATGTCTGATGTGAGGACTGTGGAAAGATTATAAAGGAAATGAACTGGCTAGCTGCATCTGGATTGGTATTGGTGGTTTATGTTCTTAAGCTTTTATTGTATTCTTTCTGCCATCTTGACACTTAGCTGTCTTGAATCTTTGGAGAAAGCCAGCTTTTAATGATAAACACATACGGTAGGTGTAGAATTTTTCCCACTACTGCAACAGTGTGACATTAAACTGTGCCTGTAGAGAGAACATTCTATTGTTCTGAGGAGTGAGATTTCTACCTCTCGGCAGTTCTTTAGGAACAAGGCCTAAGTTGTTGGCAGATGGTGCCCATCCAGGCCATCAGATCCCTACCAGTATCTACAAAGGTGTCTTCCACATGGAGATAGGCAGGGGTCCGTTGGAGCGGGAGGGCACAGGAGCGCAGCTCCGGGAGTGAGGAGCCCAGGGGGCGGGTACATGACCAAGCCCCGCCCCCTCCTCGGCTTCCCCGAGCAGTGCAGAGGCGCAGCGCCCCGGGGAAAGCCCTGCTAGGGTCTTTATTGTTTTTAATGTTTTGTTTTAATATTGATAATTTTATCATTGTTCCTTTTATGACTGTGTGCTGCTTTTCCAGAGACTTGCGCAAGGTGGCATATACATTTTCTAAGTATACCATTTTTTATCTGGGCACATGGCACATAAGTACTGGAGAAATTTCACCAACCCTTCAGCAGCTTCCACCCCATCAGTTTGGTGTAGTGGTCAGGAGTTGGACTCTAATCTGGGAGAACCGGGTTTGATTCCCCACTCCTCCACATGCAGCTGCTGGTGTGACCTTGGGCCAGTCACAAGTTCTCTCAGAGCTGTTCTCTCAGGAGCAGTTCTCAAAAGACCTCTCTCAGCCCCACCTCCCTCACAGGGTGTCTTGTTGTGGGAAGGGGAAGGGGAAGGGATGGGTGGTGCACATGTCCTGGGTATCTCAAGTCTACTTGAAACCTGGTGGTTTCAAGGGAGCAGGCAGAGAAGGAGGGTGTGTTCTTTACGCTTATTTTTATTGCACAAAGTATTGGATGGGGAAGGGGATGGAGGAAGAGCAGGTCAGTTTCACTCCCCTGTGGAGTGGAGCCTGAGGGGTGGGTGTTGCCTTCTGACACACTTCGGGTATGTTAGGGGGTGTGGCATATGCAAATGAGTTATGCAAATGAGTTATGCTAATGAGCTCCTGCACCTCTTTTTCTACGAAATGACCCCTGGAGATAGGATTTGAGGTTTTCCTACTGCTGGTGCGGCTGCAGATAATGCACAGCAGCAACAGGGCTTCCAAATGGCAGGTTTCCCTGTAGTTTCCCTACTCTAACCCCCCCGCAGCACACACACACACACCCCCGGGCCATCAGGGCTTTTGCAATTTTTTTTTTAAATGGCATGAGAATATCATTGTATTTATATGTTGTCGTAAGTATAGGTATAGCAGCGTCTCTAATTCCCAGCTTTCATTAAAAAAACAAACAAAACCCCTATGTCTCTATCTGGTTGCAGAGATATGCTTGGTTGCAAAGACACACATATCTGCAAGGGAGGGGGACTTACTTTTTAAAACATGAAAGCTGAGAATTCAGAGAACCTGCTACACCTGCTGTTCACAACGGTGTATCAATACACCAATATTCTAGCGCTGAATCTTTAAAAGCCCTCCCCTGGTGGCAGGGGGAGGAAATTGCATCTGTGGGGGCAGAGGGAAAATGGCTGTCATGTGGTCTAGAAGAGCTGGATGTCCCCACCCATGCAGCAGCCATCAGGCTTTGCTGTGATCCTTCCCAAAAGGCCAGAGCGAAGCAGCTTTGAGAAGGGTCAGAGAAAAACTAGGCAAGCCCCTGGAGGTACAAGAATGCACTGTAATGCTGTTTGGAAACAGGAAAAAAAAAACATTTCCCAAAACATTGGAATTGGGACAGATAACCCTTGCAGAAGCCCCCAAAGGCCAAAGTTTAGTCAGAGCCTCAGGCCCTCCCAAATCTCATCACCCACTCATATTACCTGCACAGTATAATGCACAAATGTTTTAAGTTAACATCACTGTAACTTCAGGAGGTTCTCGGCACACTTTCCCTCTCTCTCCCTCCAGTCCGCCCTCTTTGACACAGAGGTTTGTGACATCCTCCCCTTTAAACACAAATACAGGTTTAAAATAACTCGGGGACAGGGTTATATACAGGGAGTCAATCAGTTGTTCAAGGTTTTTTTGTTTTCGTTTTAACTTTGGACTGCTCTTAGATCTTTTCGTTTTCTTCCAGACCACACCCTTCGTGCACACTCCATCTTTTATATCTCTGTTTTATTGACGGCTTTCGCACAGTTTAGCATCTCCCTAAACTACTTCACTTGCAGTTGGTCCCGAGCTAGAACTGTATAAGCTTTCCCAACAGGATTTCATATAGAGAAGCACTATAAGGGCTGCCAAGTCCCCCCGGGGGGGGGGGGATTCCCCTGCTGAAAGAGTCCCCAATCCGCCGGTCCAGATCCAACCGGTGAGGAGAACCCCACCCCCAAAGTGGCCAGTTCAGGCTGACGTGCCCAGTGCAATGACGTCGCCTGGAAGTGATGTCATCATGCTGGCCACGTCGCAGGGTGACACTCTAGCAATCACCCTGAAAACTTCTATGGTACCATAGAGTTTTAGGCGATTGCCAGAGTGTCGCCTTGCAACGTGCCCAGCATAATGACATTACTTCCGGGCGACGTCATCGCAGCGCTCACGCGCTTTGAGGGACTCTTGGAGAGGGCCCAGGACTCCTCCGCTGTTAATTCAGTAAGACTTGTCAACCCTAAGCACTATGTGTGTCTGTGTTATACACCAGGAGTTTATCTCATTAAACTCCTTAGCGGCTCACAGTGTCCACACTCTCTCTTCCATCCAAGAGCACCCTTTCTCCTTCTGTTCTGCTCACCATTCAGCCATTAACAACTTTTCCAACAGGTTTTTCCTCCCTCCAGTTCAAAACTGAAGATTCCAAAACCGTTTCATCACATACTCTCTCTGGTCATGTGACCATTCAGCTGCAGGCTTCCTTCCAAGCAGCTGGCTATGCTTGTAAACTTTGCTCAGAAATTAAGCTTTCCATTACAATCACAGAAACCAATTTCCATGATAATGTCTGAAGATCCAAATTTCTTATGCACATATAATTATTATTGAACATACTGTCCTGGGGGTAAGCCTCATTGAATGAGCCAGTTTGGTGTAGTTAAGTGCGCAGACTCTAATCTGGGAGAACTGGGTTTGATGCCCCACTCCTCCACTTGCACCTGCTGGATGACCTTGGGCAAGCCATAGCTCTGTACCAGCTGTTCTCTCAAGGACACTTGTCTCAGATAGGGTTGCCAAGTCTGGGTTAGAAAATACCTGGGGATTTTGGGGGTGGAGCCAGGAAAGGGTGGGGTTTGGGGAGGGGAGGAGCATCAGCATGGAGTCCACCCTCCAAAGCAGCCATTTTCTCCAGGGGAGGTGCTCTCTGTCAGCTGGAGATCAGTTGTAAAAGTGGGAGATCCCCAGGCCCCACCTGGAGGCTGGCAACCCTAGTCTCAGAGCTCTCTCAGCCCCACCTACCTCACAGGGTGTCTGTTGTGGGGAGGGGAAGGGAAAGGAGTTTGTAAGCTGCTCTGAGACTCCAAGTGAAGGGCGGGGTATAAATCCAATCTCCTCCTCCTCCTCCTGAATATACCTGAGTAGGATTCTGCTTAGAATGGCACATTTGCAACCCAATTTCTCAATGATATGAAAAAGTTGTGTAATCATAACATTTGTATCAATGAAGCTGTACAATATTTAATATTTACGTCATTTCAGACCTTAGAATTTAATAGGACTAAGTTAGTTTAATGGACGTTTAAGAAATTTGTGTAGTGAATCTTGCATCCCAATTCAAAACACATAAATTGGAAGTAAATCCTATTGATTTCAGTGCACACTGACTTTGGAAATCCCATAGAATAAACTAGGATTTGCTTTTGAACAACTTGTACATACACTTGAACAGGGCTTTTTTTCGGGGCGAACGTGCCAGAACAGAGTTCTGGAATGTTAAATAGTGGTTTCCATGGATCAACAGACTCACTGCTAGTGATCAGCTCAACTTTATTTTTGATTTCAGCCAGAGCTAGACTGAAGTCCAGGGCCACCTGCCCTGTTTAAATAGCATGCTGTTGCCACACCCAAACACGCCCCACTCCCAACGATAGGCTACTTACATAACATTACTTCTTGACTGGTTACTGCCAGAATCCTAGTGAGCTATTGTTCTTAGGCTCCGAGCTCAACTAGTCTCTGGTAGCACAGTCCTCCAATGTTTCAGTCTCAGTACGTAACACGGAACTTCTTCAACCATTTTTGTTTAAAAAAATGTTTTAAAAGTTCATGAGTTTTCAGTATACAGATTCAGTATACAGTATGCAGATTTCCCTCTTGAATTTTCGGCACCTCTTTTTCAAGAAATAAAGAAAGAAAAGAAAAACCCAGCGCTTGAGCAACTTTATGAAACTGAGTTCATAATGCAGTTGAGAAGACCCCATAGAGGTACTGGATAAAAGGCTTTTTTAACATTCCAAGGAGAAACTGTATTTTAAATTCCTGGGGTCATGAATTAATCTATTCTCTACAAGCAATGAAGCCAGTGACTCATTTGTATCTGTAATTGGCTAAAATGTTATACCTTGTGAAAGAATTGACATAGAAGAGAAAACAATAGGGAAAGTATAGTGAGTGTGTGCATGTTTTGGTTTTACACCTATGAACCAGCATTTCATTGTGCACCGCAATTTTTTTCAACATAGTGGAGAAATTGTGGTATAACCCTACTTTTATAAGTAAAAATGCATGCCCATGGCATATAGCAGGAAGCACAAAAGGAGGGGTGAACCAACTACACACTAATGATGAAGAAATGAATAGAAAGTCTATTTAGAAAAGTGCAATCCTATAAGAGAAATATATACACCTGGATACAGAATACAGATAAATCCAATAAACTACTCGCAAGAAAACATGAATGAGAAAAAGGCTCCATTTCTGGTGGAGCACCAACATATCTCTATATCTAATTCCGAAGGCGCTCCCTGTGTGCGGATATCTAAATATGGGAGGCAGAGAGGTTTTCCTACGCACAGGGGGCACTCCCCCCGTGTGCAGAAAAATCCAAAAAGTTTGAAAAAATATTCGGGGGATATTTAAATCCCCCGAAAAGAGAAAACCCATTCCCTGCGCATGCGCAGGGAACGGACTCACCTTAGTGCTGGCGGTGGTGGATGAGCGGCTGGGCAGCGGAGGCAGCAGGCTGTGGCTGAGCTGGAGCCCGGGCGGCAGGCTGTGGCCGAGCCGGTGGGTGCAGGCACCAGCGGCAGCGGAGCAGCCTGTGCCGTGGGCCTCAGTGGCGGTCGCTGGGGGAAGGGGGGAAAGAAGGACGGACTGTGGGGGGAGGAGGAGAACTGGTGGGCCCAGCGAGTGGGCCCACTGTTGGGGAAAGGGAGTCTCGGGGGGGAATGGGGCGAGTGGCGGGCCCGGCGAGAGCCGCCAAGGCCCGCCGGGAGTCTCTGGGGGGGAAGGGGGTGAGCTCCTTCTCTCCCCCCCCCCGCGAGTATCGCGGGTCCCCACCTTGTTGGATTCTAATCTCCCCCCTCCCCCCAAATCTTTTAATATCCTTCTTGACATGTGCTGTTTCTGGTCTTTGATTCATAACGTTTGTATTTTAGGCTACACTGAGAATCAAGAACACCTTTAAATAAAATTTAAATATGTTGTATCCCAAGTACAATCACTTCTTTGCTTATCAAGACTACAGTGTCATCATGTATTTCCTGAGAGAAAATAACTGCATTTTTCTCATTCACGTTTTCTTTTGAGTAGTTATTGGATTCATTTGTACTTTCCCCCCTTTTGTGCTGTTTCACTTTTGTATAGGTTGTTTTGAAGGGGTTCCTGTTCCTTTATCTTATTATATTTCAGGAAGCACAAATTGCAGCACTATGTTATGTTGTATAAAAAGTACCCTTTTAAAATATTTGACATTAGCTATATAAATACTAAGTACTATGGTAGAAGATGTAGAGAAAAGAGCGGCAAATCAGGCAGAGGCAATGCAAAAGTATGAGAAAATATTTGGGCTGAGGCTTGGGTGGCCTTACAAGAGAGTTCAAACATAAAGCAAAACGATATGCGTGGTTAGTTTGTGAAGCCAAGCTTGAAAGACCATCAGTTCCTGATTCGCTTTGACAAATACTTGTTTCATGAGTTTCTATAATTAGGGGAGTGTGCGAAAATGTCACACAGGAACACACCTGGATTTAGAATGTCTGTGTTTGTTACATTGTCTGAAACATGGGCGTCAACTACGGGGGGGCTCGAGGGCTCGAGCCCCCCCCCCGAAATTTCCCGGGTGGGGCTCAGCCACCCCCGGCAAAATGAATGCCCGCCGGTGGCCAGTCAGCCGGCCGTTGCCGCCTCTCCTTCCCCCCCACCCCCGGCCTGCCCTCCTGCCTCCCTGGGGCGGGGCGGGGCGGGGGGGGAGAGAGGCGATGGCCAGCTGACTGGCCACCGGCGGGCGTTCATTTTGCCAGGGGTGGCTGAGGCCCCCCCGGGAAATGCGAGGCGGGGCGGGAGCCGAGGGCCCGCAAGGGCGACGCGCTGGCCCCCGGCTGCAGGCAGCAGCAGCAGCAGCGATCCTACGCCGCCCGAGGTGAGCGGGGAGAGGGAGGGAGGGAGGGGGGCGGGGAGCGCGGCGGGCGGGCGGGCATGACCCAGGGGAGGGAAGTGGCGGCGGCGGCTCCCTGGGGCGGGGGGGAGAGTGGTGGGGACATGGTCCCAAGCGCGCGCGCGTGCTTTGCGCACGAGCACGAGAAAGCCCCCGCCCCCCCGGGGATTGAAAAAGTCTACGCCCTTGGTCTGAAACAGGTAAAACTAACTGTGATCAATAAATCAACTTCAAGCAATTGGTTCAGGACCTGCTTTGAAAGATCCTGGTGAGTCATAGGCTGAGGACAGACTGGCAATCTGCTGCGGGAGGAAAGCGGGGCTAAGGCCGCAGTCACATGGCCCTTAAATGCGGGAGGAAGGGCTATTTCCTCCCGCATTTAAAAGGGCCGTCCACAACAGCCACAGAAAGTCCCGCGCCAAAGCGAGCTCAAATGCGGGTTGCTCCCGCATTTTCCAACCCCGGGAAAATCAACAGTTTTCCCAGGTGTTGCGGGAGGAACCCGCATTTGAGCCATCTGGTCAGCCCTCTCTCGCAATCATTGCGAGAGCAGGGCTGTCCAGATAGCCCCCCCCCGCCATTCCCCCCCCCTTTTACACTTGGGCGCTTGGCCACTCAAGCGCTCAAGTGTAAATGGGGAAAAAAAACCCCAAACTTACCAGGCGGCCAGGGGGGCTCGGGGAAGAGTACCTCCCCTGGCCGCCACTGCAAAAGCCCCGCTGCCACAGACAAAGCCGCCGCCGCCGCATGCTTTGAGGCTGGCCGGCCACCGCTTCTTCCGCCGCTGCTGCCTCCAGCCGCCACCTCCGCTGTCCACCGCTGTCACCTGCTGCCGCCTCATCCTCCTCCCGCCTCCACCCGCCGCAGCAGGGGAAAAAATGTGGCCCCTTTAATCCTGGGAGGGCTCCCGGATTTAAAGGGGCCGTGTGACCGCAGCCTGAAAGTTGTGGGAGAAAACTGCTCTGGGGCTGGCCATTCACACTGGGCAGACTCCTGCGTTAGCATACCGGACCAGAGCATTCAGACTGCTGCGGAGTGGCCCCAGGTGGGCCAGCCTCCACAGCTCGTGGCAGGACTGTTTCGGTTCACACTGCCGGAAAGTGGGAAACAAGCAGCAGACGGCCCCTGGACACCACTTTCTCCCGGTGTCCTTCTGAAGTGGCAGGGAAGCAGCAGGGAAGCGGGTAAGTACGGAAGGGAGCCGGGGAACAGCTGTGGCTGTTTGAACGGGCTCCCTTCCCCGCTTCACAAGTGGAGCTCTCCCACTCCAGATTGCCAGTCTGTCCTCAGCCATAGTTAGTGGAGTGGTGTGCATTCAGACAACCGATTTATTAAACCGTAGTTTCATGTTATGTCTAAACTGAGGTAAAATATCTTTCTCATTATCATGGTACAGAGAGGGCTTTTATCAGCAGAGAGCTTGCAACTAAACAGAGCATTTATTATTAGGGTTGCTAACCTCCAGGTGGTGGCTGGAGATCTCCTGGGATTACAACTGATCTCCAGGCAACAGAGATCAGTTCACCTGGAGAAAATGGCCACTTTGGAAGGGGGACTCGGTGGCATAATACCCTTTTAAAGTCTTTCCCCACCACAAACCTTGCCTTCCCCAGGCTCCACACCCCAAATCTCCAGCTATTTCCCAACCTGGAGCTTGCAACCCTAATTTATGATGGAGCAAAAATAGGGCTGGGAAAATATTTTGCCTTCCTCATTTGGGTAGGGAGCAGAGGTAGAGATTTGTATGCACTAGTCTTCCATGCAACTGTGTTTACCTCTGAAATTCTTTGCATTTTGCAGCCTCTCAGGAGGCCTGTAGCTCTTCAAGAAGACAACTGATTACCCACTGTTGGCGGGGGGGGGGGGGTTGCCATCAAGTCACAGCCAATTGATGGCAACCCCATAGGGTTTTCAAGGCAAGAGACATTCAGAAATGGCTTGCCATTGCCTGCTTCGGTGTAGTAATTCTAAAAACTCATCAGTGGTCTCCAATCCAAGTACAAACCATGGCTGACCCTGATAAGATCAGGCTAGCCTAGCCTTAAGAGCACTGTAAAGAAAAATTATCCAGGGGGTACACCCACCTTCTTGGTTGAGTTCTAAAATTTATCATTTTGAAAATATTTATGCTAATGATCTGTACGTATCTGATGAACTAAAGGCAGTGATGAAGTTCTTAAAATGCTTCCAATTCATACAGTTTAGGATGTATGTAAAAGACTCTTCCTGTTGCCCTCAGTGTACCTGTGGTACTGCAAACTATCAAGCCTATTTTCAAGAGGAATTTCAGAATAAATAAACCAGCCAAGCTTAATTAAGAATCATCTTAGAAGAAAAGAAGACTTTGAATAATATCAGAATTATTGGTTTCCTAGCATATTAATATTGAACAGAAGACAATTTTGAGGAACCTGGGGAATAATAAACCAATAGTTAATAGATTGCACTGAAACAGGACTAAGCCGTTAGTATTGACTTAAGATATAGCGATATTAATAAACGATCAGTTCGGAAGTACCTATAGGAATATGAATAATTGGCAGAATGGGTTTGTCAATGATTGATTATACCAGACTCAATATTTTTCTTTGATAAGTTTAAACAGCATAAAGGACATGCAGTGCACTTAATATTGGACATAGCAGGGATTTCCCCCCCAGAAAGCTAATGAAATGCATATTTGATGGAACTGCTGTCAAATAGATACAAAATGGGATTAAAATTAAACAGAGTAATTATGCATTGTGCAATGACTAGTTGAGAGGAGATGTCAAATGGGTTTCTGAATGGTATAACAAGGATCACTGATTCATTAACAATTTGAAAAGTGGAGGAGAGAATTGTACTAATCCAATATTAAAGTTAGGAAATGGTAGAAGTGTCATGGATCTTGTTGAGGGTGGGAACAGAATACAGGGTGTTCCAGACTGAAGAAATTTTGTGTATAAAGAGTCTTGATCAGATGAGATTTCATCATCATCATGTAAATTACTACATATAAAAAACTAAAATGTGCAAATACAGCATCAAGATGTGGATGGTAAACTGTGATGTGTAACCGGGAAAATGTGTGAAGGCAATTGTTGCCTACTTTGATTCCAGTTTGGTGTAGTGGTTAAGTGTGCGGACTCTAATCTGGGAGAACCGGGTTTGATTCCCCACTCCTCCACTTGCATCTGGCTGGATGACCTTGGGCAAGCCATAGCTCTATACCAGCTGTTCCTTCAAGGACAGCTTGGGAAAGAGCTCTCTCAGCCCCACCTACCTCCCAGGGTGTCTGTTGTGGGGAGGGGAAGGGAAAGGAGTTTGTAAACCGCTCTGAGACTCCCTTGGGGAGCGGAGGGCGGGGTATAAATCCAATCTCTTCTTCTTCTTCTTAATATATAATTTCTAGTAAGAAAAATTTGAAAGGATGTTCCTAGATCACCAGCAGAAAACCCTTAATGATGGCCCATTCCTGCAAAGATCACTTTTGGTGAAGCACCAATATTTTGAATTTTAACCTCCCGCCCCCATTCCCCCCCCCCCAATCTGTTAATATACTTCTTGGTGTGTTCTCTTTCTGATTTTTGATTCGTAACTTTTGTCTTTTAGGCTACTCTTTGAGAAACAACAATGTCGTTAAATAAAATTTAAATATGTTGTTTCCCGTGACATTTATTAGTTAAGTACAGTCACCTCTTCACTTATCAAGACTATAGTGCCATGTTTTTCCTGAGAGGTTTTGTGTCTTGAGCAGCAGTTTATTAAAACATTAAACTGGTGCAGGTTTCCGTCTCCATGCCCAGAATATGACAGTGGAACCCAGCAATCTTAATGGAATGTCACCTAGGCAGAAATCCTAAACAGGTCTACTCATAAGTCAGTATCATTTTATTCGGTGGTGCTTACTCCCAGGAAAGTGTTTTTGGGATTGCAGCCTTAGCTCCTTAACTGTGGTGGACAGTGGTGCTTACCTTGTTGTTTACATTGACTTCCAGAAAGCTTTTGATAAAGTTCCTCATCAAAGGCTCCTAAGGCCGTGGTCTCCCGGATTTAAAGGGGCCGCATTTTTCTGCTGCGGGTTGGGATGTCTATACATCCCAACCCCTGCGGCAGCGTTGGCAGCCGTGCCGGTGGAGAAAGCGGCGGTCGCGGCCGCTTCAGAGGCAGCTGCGGTGGGAACGACGGCTGCAGCCGCGGCGGAAGTGTCGGCCGTGGCTGCGGCCGTGGCGGAAACGACGGTGGCGGCCGCGGCGGCCGCTGAAGAGGTGGCGGCCGCGGCGAGAACAGCAGCCGCAGCCGTGGCGGAGGCAGCCCCAGCAGTGGGAGAGGCGGCGGTGGTAGCCAAGGACTGCCAGCCGCCTGGGTGAGTTGGGGTTCCCCCCCCCCTTTTACACTTGGGCGCATGAGTGGCCATGCTTGTGAGAGAGGGCTGTCCAGATAACCTCCAATGCGGGTTCCTCCCGCGACTCCCGGGAAAACACTAGTTTTTCCCGGGGTCGGTAAAAGTGGGAGCAACCCGCATTGGAGCCCGCTTCGCTGCGGGACTCACTGCGGGCCCATGTAGATGGCCCCTTTAAATGCGGGAGGAAGCAGCCCTTCCTCCCGCATTAAGGGGCCGTGTGACCGCAGCCTAAGTAAGCTCAATAGTCATGGGATAAAAGGACAAGTCCTTTTGTGGATCAAGAACTGGCTAATTAAAAGGAAACAGAGAGTGAGTATAAATGGGCAATTTTCTCAGTGGAGAGAGGTAAGCAGTGGGGTACCACAGGGATCAGTACTCGGTCCAATGCATTTTAACTTGTTTATTAATGATTTGGAGTTGGGAATAAGCAGTGAAGTGGCTAAATTTGCAGATGACACAAAGTTGTTCAGGGTGGTGAGAACCAGGGAGGATTGTGAGGCACACCAAAAGGATCTGTCGAGGATGGGTAAGTGGGCATCAACATGGCAAATGGGTTTTAATGCGGCCAAGTGCAAAGTGATGCACATTGGAGCCAAAAATCCTAACTATAAATACATGTTGATGGGGTCCGAACTGGCAGAGACTGACTAAGAGAGAGATCTTGGAGTCATAGTAGATAACTCAATGAAAATGTCGAGACAGTGTGCGACTGCAATGATAAAGGCCAGCGCTATGCTGGGGGTCATTAGGAAGGGATCTGAAAACAAATCAGCTAGTATCATAATGCCCCTATATAAATCTATGGTGCGACCTCATTTGGAGTAATGTGTACAGTTCTGGTCGCCACACCTCAAAAAAGATATTAGAGCATTTGAAAAAGTGTAGAAAAGGGCAACTAGAATGGTAAAAGGGTTGGAACACTTTCCCTGTGAAGAAAGGTTGAAGCGCTTTGGGCTCTTTAGCTTGGAGAAACGACGGCTGAGGGGTGACATGATCGAGGTTTATAAGATTATGCATGAGATAGAGCAGGTCGAGAAAGAAGTACTTTTCTCCCTTTCTCACAATACAAGAACTCATGGGCACTCCATGAAATTGCTGAGCAGTCGGGTTAGAACACATAAAAGGAAGTACTTCTTCACCCAAAGAGTGATTAACATGTGGAATTCACTGCCACAGGAGGTGGTGGTGGCTACAAGCATGGACGGCTTCAAGAGGGAATTAGATAAACATCTGGAGCAGAGATCCATCAGTGGCTATTAGCCACAAAGTATAGATAGGAACTCTCAGTCTGAGGCAAGTGATACTCTATATTCTTGGTGATCGAGGGGGGGGGTCAACAGTGGGAGGGCTTCTAGTGTCCTGGCCCCACTGCTGGACCTCCTGAGGGCACCTGGTGTTTTTGTCCACTGTGTAACAGAGTGTTGGACAGGATGGGCCAGTGGCCTGATCCAACACTGGCTTCTCTTATGTTCTTATGTTCTTACTGTCCAAACGTTAGCCTGCACTTAAACCTGCAGAATTGTAAGGGGTATAAAACAGTGAGCTTAACCACAAAATGTAATGTGAACACTACCATAAGATTGTAACTACAAACGTAATACTCGGACAGCCTTTGCATTAAAGTGTATCACGTATTTTGATATCTGATGTTTTAAGACAAATCTGAGAGATATGTCTGATGCATCTCACAGGCCGGATCTAGACAGACAAATACAGGTGGCCATCCTTGGATGAGTGTTTGCATAAATATTCATTTGAAAAGGAGATGTTAGGCTCAAGTACAGGTACAGTCTTAGAGGTCTGCCTGTCTTGTTGTAATTTCTAGCCAGTGTATACATTATGACCTGACTGAGTTTTATTCCTCCCTGTTTTTACATTTATAAGTACTTACCAATAGGGCTATTTTGGGGCAGGAACGCACAGGAACGGAGTTCCGGCTGGCTTCTCAGTTGGCCACACCTACAGCCTCCCCCCCTCGGGTTCCCCAGGCGCCTCGCAAGCTGTAGGGTGCCTGGGGAAGCCAATCCAATCCAGGGAGGGAAGTTTAAACTGCCTCCCCGCCTGGGGAAGCTGATCCAGAAACTGCCTTCCTTTCCTCGGGTTCCCCACGCGCCCCACAAGTCGCAGGGCACCTTGGGAAGCCGATCCTGAGAAGGAGCAGCGCTGTCAGGGGTATGGCCTAATATGCGAATGAGTTTCTGCTGTTGGGTGTGGTCCATCATGCTAATGAATTTCTGCTGGGCTTTTTCTACAAAAAAAGCCCTACTTTCCACTGAGGTATTCCACAGGGTCCAAGCCTCTCTCCCGTGTTGTCCAGTCTGTACATTATACCTTGGTGTCCCCAATATGCTGTTAACAGAAGCAGCTGTCTTTGCGCTGGGGCAGTGTCCGTATGTTGTGGTCAAGAGGCTGAAAGAGAACAAGCTAAAACTGAATGCAGAAAAGACAAACTAAAGCTTGGTGAGGTGACAATCATGGAGGGAATCGCTTTGCCCATACTAGATGTTGTTAAACTGGAATGGAAAAGTTCAGTTAAGGCTTGGGGATTTTACTGGATCTTGCATTGTTGTTAAAAGGTCAAATAATGACAGGAGCACTTGGAACAGAAACTGGTTTCCCTCCTGGATTCTGGTGATCTGGCTAACTTGATCCATGCTTCTGTAGCTTCAATGCTACATTATGGCAATACACTCTACATGGGGCTTCCCTTGTAAACTATTCAGAAGATTCAATAGATTTATTTCTCCATCTGTTTGGGTGCAGTTCTGTATATGAACTATGGTATTGTTCTTGACCCAAACACATTTTTTGTGAAGTCAAGCCTGTAACAGTGTTGTACAAATAGATTCCCAAGCCAAAAAACGAAGTCACAATGAGGAGGAAAGTTCTTCGGTTATTTAATTGCAATTAAACAACTGAAAACAGTTAGGCCAAACCAGCCTATCAAAAATTTACTGCTTTCTGAGCACAACATGAAATTTCTGAGTACATGAAATTTTATACCCAAAGTGACATCCAGAAATCATAAGTGGTCACAAAATGACAGAGCATCATCTGAGTAGCCATGCATTCATTGGTCAGCTACAGGAAAAGGTGGGCCTACATAGGGCTGCCAAGTCAGCCCTGGGGGCGGGGGATCCCCCGCTATAGGGGTTCCCGATCCGCCGGCCGGCATTCGGCCGGCGGGGGGAACCCCGCCCCAGAAGTCGTCTGGTGAGGACGACTTCCCCCATGTAATGACGTCACCCGGAGGTGACGTCATTACGTTGCCGTGGCACGCGCGCAAAGCACATGCGCCAGAAGAGCTCTCGGGGGGAGAACAACTCCCCCCCGCCGGTAAGTCGCCGGGACTTGGCAGCCCTAGGCCTACATGATATCTTAAATGCTTATTTAACCTAACCTTAATAATAATACTCAAGGAGTCTTCATACCCCAAACAAAAGTTGTTGTTTCTGATATGAAACTGAAGCCCTTATTGACCCAGACACTGCAGAGTTTTTACCACAAACAACTAGAACCATGAACTCTATACTTTAAGCAAATACATCTATCGAAAACCTATCTTCTGCTGTACCAGTGATACTACACTGAGGGCCTGTTAAAGCAGAGGCCTTACCATTTAATAGACTTTCACCAAATCCTAATAAAATCTTAATACAAAAATTAATAAAACCAGAAAAATATAAGTATATGAATAATCTGAATTTAAAAAATCAAGATGTATTCCCATCATCCATGCCTGTTCTGTCCGGCCCTCAGCTCCGTTTGAGCACTGAATGCTTTCTAGTTAGTGATCAACGCACAGCATTTGTATAAATTTAAACCATCTTTATTCAACTTCACATGCATTCAGTTAGATCATGTACTCATGACCTTAGCTGAGCTGGTAGAAAAGTTACATCTTTATGATTCAAATTTTCTATTGCTGTGGTGAGACAAGAGATGGCTTTCCCCTTCTCCTTGTAGTAAGAACTAAACAAAGAAACAGGAAAAGAGCCATAAAACTCCTATCCTCCTATCCAGAAATTACTCCAGATGAGAGGGATGCTTTTGGGATGCCTAGCTCGGGACTACAATTCCCAGGGGCAACTGCTGCTTAAAGATACACAGCAGCTTCACTAACTACTTTACCTACAGTTAATGCTGACTGGAGGCAGCACAATGCCACAACAGCAAATAGTTGAGCATTTAGCTTATGAAAGCTTTTTTATCTTCTTTCTATCTGTGCACTGTATTAGAACCTTAAGGCACTTTTCTGTGCGCTCTCAAGATATTCGCTGTAGGACCTTTTCAAAGACTGCGTCTCTACCTTTTGAGATGACCAGGGCTATAGCCTTTTCTGTGGTGATGCCACTTCTCTGGAATTCCTTCCCCTGCAAGAACCATCCAGTCCCAAGGCAAAGATTGTTTCATTCCTCTGGGCCTTCCGTTCAATTCTTAGATGGCGGACACACACGCAAGATACAGCCCGGGGTGGGGGGTGGGGGGTGGAATCAAGGCTATTTCCTCTGGTGGAACCCGCAGTTGTGCAATCACACGGACTTTGGAAGCTGCGGGCACAGCCCACCACTGCGTGATCAGACGCAACCACGGATGAGTCTTTTTTTGCCACATGTTTCTGATGTGCTTCCACGAGGAACTGATGAATTGCACCTCTGCCCTGAGGTCTCCCTATGGAGTGTGCAGCAGTGTGCACTGATGTGCGTACTGCGACAGGGGGAGGGGATTCGGAATGGAGTCGGGATAGCCTGGTCAGATTATCCTGATGCCATGGGAGCATGCTGGGGCAATCAGACACAGGGAAGTCCGTCTGTGGCCCGTAGCCACCAGTTTGCTACAGGACTTTCCGAGGTGTGTTTTAACTCCACTTCTGCGGTGGAGGAAAATGGGTTGCCAACGGCTGTGGGGTACTTCCCAGATGTTGTCGTCTGATCACACTCCTTTAATCCATCTGGCATTCGCACCTATGTCAGGGCAAATTGTGCGTGTGATCGCAACCTTAGTCTGTTTAGTCTGGTATTTTTAGATTTTAAGCAGGTTTTGCTCTTTGACTCATCTGCTGCTAGTTCAAGATGGGTAACTGTGTTAGTCTTTCTGTAGCAGTAGAAAAAAGCAAGAGCCCAGTAGCACCATAAAGATTAACAAAATTTGGGGCAGGGAATGAGCTTTCATGAGTCACCGCTGAAGTTCTGAAGATGTGAGCTCATGAAAGTTCATACCCTGCCACAAATTTTATTAGTCTTTAAGGCGCTAATGGACTTTGGTTCTTTTTATCTGCTGCCGATTATCTTTATTTAGTTCCATAACATTAATTATACTCAGGGGTCTGTTGGAGCAGGAGTGCACAGGAGCGCAGCTCCGGGAGTGAGGAGCCCAGGGGGCGGGCACATGACCAAGCCCCGCCCCCTCCCCGGCTTCCCCGAGCAGTGCAGAGGCGCAGTGCCCTGGGGAAAGCCCTGCTAGGGTCTTTATTGTTTTTAATGTTTTGTTTTAATATTGATAATGTTATCATTGTTCCTTTTATGACTGTGTGCTGCTTTTCCAGAGACTTGCTCAAGGTGGCATATAAATTTTCTAAGTATACCATTTCTTATCTGGGCACATGGCACATCAATACTGGAGAAATTTCACCAAGCCTTCAGCAGCTTCCACCCCATCAGTTTGGTGTAGTGGTCAGGAGTTGGACTCTAATCTGGGAGAACCGGGTTTGATTCCCCACTCCTCCACATGGAGCTGCTGGTGTGACCTTGGGCCAGTCACAAGTTCTCTCAGAGCTGTTCTCTCATGAGCAGTTCTCAAAAGACCTCTCTCAGCCCCACCTACCTCACAGGGTGTCTTGTTGTGGGGAGGGGAGGGGAAGGGGAAGGGATGGGTGGTGCACATGTCCTGGGTATCTCAAGTCTACTTGAAACCTGGTGGTTTCAAGGGAGCAGGAAGAGAATGAGGGTGTGTTCTTTACGCTTATTTTTATGGCACAAAGTATTGGATGGGGAAGGGAATGGAGGAGGAGCAGGTCAGTTTCACTCACCTGTGGAGTGGAGCCTGAGGGGTGGGTGTTGCCTTCTGACACACTTCCGGTATGTTAGGGGGTGTGGCATATGCAAATGAGTTATGCTAATGAGCTCCTGCACCTCTTTTTCTACGAAATGACCCCTGATTATACTGATCTGAGCATTACTGTTAAGTTGCTCTGAACAGAACCCTTGGGGGAGAGTGGATGCAGGATTTCAGTGATTTCTCTGACAGAAATGAGATGGACTGAGGTCTGTTTAGACAAAAGCAGTGTCTCTTCTTGCTGGACACTCATAGGCTGCTGTTGCCCTCAGATAAGGGGTTCCACCACCAAAGAGGCCCCGCCGGTCTTCAACATCCTGTTGTTGGAGTCTGGCCAAAGTCAGCGCAGGGGGTTGCATCAAGCTTCTTTCCATATCTAGAACAGATCTGAGATGTTGGTTCAAATCAATTTGTCAATTTCAACCATCAGCGACTACCAAATTTTGATATTTCTCTGCAGTTTCACTGGAAGGAAACCTTTTCTTTCAATGCAAGTAGAAAAAATAGAGACAGCCCATACTTCAACATTATTTCTCCCTGTGAATTTTACAACTTTGCCTGAATTTTACAATTATACCTGAGCACATGTGCTATGTATAGCTTTTACTTCAAGATGGCTCCAGTTTTATTGCAAAGCCTGACCAGCAAGGAAGAGGATGGTTTATGTGCCAAAGTACACTCCTGCGCCACAGTCTGGAAAATAGACAGGTCCCAAGAAGTTGGTCCTCTCTGCCTTGTTGTCCCAGAGAGACCGGCAAAAACATTTGTCAGAATAACCCATTCTGAAATGACTGTGGGAAGTAAGGCCATGAAGAGGTACCAACAAGATTTGCAGGCAGGGTCAAAAATGACAGTAGATGTTTGTTGGAAATGCAAAAAAAAATTCTGGCAGCTTCTTTCATATGTGGCGGCGGTGTGAAAAAGCGAAAGAATTTTGGGCAATGGTGCAAAATTTACTCCAAGAGGTTATTAAGGAAAAACTATCTTTAAAACCGGAGCCCTTCTTAACATGATACCCGAAACTTACAAAAACCCGGATAAGGTTATTTTAATACATGGGTTTACGGCAGCTAGAATTACATACGCAAGGTATTGGAAGACTACTAAAATCCCAAATAGTCAAGAATTTCTTCAAAAATTTCTTGATGTGATTGAAATGGATAAGTTGACTAGAACTTTGAAGGGTAAAGATGAAGAATCTTTCAAAACAGTTTGGGCCAAAGTATATAATTGGTTAAATGAAAAGACTAAGTAATTAAGATATTGGAAACATGTTAATTGTGTGAAATGCTATTATGTTAGAATGAGGAAGGTGACTAGTAATTTGTATTTATGTATGAGCCTAGTTAAGAGAAAGCCATTAGAGTGCTCTCTCTATTGGAAAATCATTGACAATACTATGTATGTAAAGTATGGAAACGAATAAAAATTAACTTTTAAAAAAAAATGACAGTAGAGAAAGCTGTCCAAATGGTTTGTCAGCCTGAGTTCTGAAAACACTATTTCCTGGGTCACATAACAATTTGGGTGAGGGAGGGGAGAGAAAGGAATGGAAAATGTTCCAGGAGGTGACAAAGAGTAGTACTTTGTTAAAAGAGCAGATGCTTTGTAGCTACTAAAGTTGCCTTCACAGCCAAGGGAACATTTGTTCAGCAAAGAATGCAAAGAGATGCACATTGGAGTGGCATATTGTGTAAAATAATGTAAGCAATAGCGTGTAATGGCTGATAGCAGCGGGCATTCCTTTGTACGCAAAATGCACACTGACAGTCAGTGAGGTTATTGCATTACTGCTGACTGCTAAGGGAATGGTTTTATACTGTTATATAAACTAGGGACACAGAACAAGATTGCCCATTTACAGTATCAAATAATCTGAATGGTTCAAGGTTAATATCAGCCCACACAGGAGCTTGTGAACTGCTCTACACACACACACACACACACACACACACACAGAGAGAGAGAGAGAGAGAGAGAGAGAGAGAGAGAGAGTCCTTGCCTGGCTGTAGCAGTGCCATTCCTTGTCTATATATGAGAATGTACAATTATATACCAAGTTGTGTGGCTAATAATTTCCTGCTTTTTGGCCTTGGGCAAACACTTTCTCTTAGCCTTCAGATCGATGGGAATAATGCCTTGATGACCTATATCTGTGGGCTGTTTAAAAGACAAACAGGATCAAGAACAGAGAGATATGGGGGCTGTCTCTCTGTTTTGCTGATGGGATACAGAAAGTACTTGGCTGCTTCTCCAGGGTCCTTTGTTAAACACCTTCCAGGTGTCAGAATCTGCTAATTCAGACAAAATGTTATTTGGACTCCGATGCATTTTGGACTCCGAATGCTTGTGTAATCTTGACAGACAGGGATACATCATTCTTCAGGAGTGTTTCATCATGATCATGATCATCACCACCACCAGCACCACTTTTTTGGCGCTTGTGAGAGGCTTCCTTTCTGTCTAGTATCCTGTGTCATAACAGTCATTCAGTGAAATATAGTCCATAAATTGTTTATTGGACATCTGAGAGGAACCAGAGCCTAGTACAGGGGTGTCAAACATGCAGCCCGGGGGCCAGATCAGGCTCCCGGAGGGCTTCTATTAGGCCCGCACTGGAACTGGCCATCTCCTGCTTTCAGTTCTGTTGCTGCTGCTGCATCATTGCTTGCTTCGCCAGACTCTCTCAATTGTTCAGCCACCTCATGTTTCCCCCTGGGTCCCAGACTCAGAACTCCGAGCATGAGATTTCTGTGGTGAATGTTAATAAATCAAAAGTAGGTTTACAGCTTACAGATACACACCTGAACAGCATACTCAAGATGGCAACAGCACGGACATTTTGATGCAATAATTCAGAGCAAAAGTTATCAGAGACTGTTAAATAAACAAAATATTGCAAGATTGCTAATGTTTTAAGCATGTTTTTATTTTAAGTTTAAAAAACCCTTTGTGTTTGTGTTCTTCATAAAGTTTATACCTCCGCTACCTGGCATTACATTTTATGTCGCACATGGCTCGGCCTGACAAGGTCTCATTTATGTCAGATCCGGCTCTCATAACAAATGAGTTCGACACCCCTGGCCTAGTATGTTGTGCGGCGAGGGTGGAAGTCAGTGTTCAGACACATGTGTTTTGTTCACTACGTGCACCTATGATATAGAGAGCCAGTTTGATGTAGTGGTTAAGTGCGCGGACTCTAATCTGGGAGAACCAGGTTTGATTCCCCACTCCTCCACTTGCACCTGCTGGATGACCTTGGGCAAGCCATAGCTCTGTACCAGCTGTTCCCTCAAGGACAGCTTGGGAAAGAGCTCTCTCAGCCCCACCTACCTCACAGGCAATGCTCCCTCTAAGCTGTGAAGTCTTGTGAGCAAAAATTCTACTTTGTGAGCTACTGGCATTAAAGTTGTGAGCGAGTGATTTGGCGACTGCGTAAATTAGTTTGCTCTGGAGCCATCCTTCCTGAGCTAAGTCAAAAATGTGTGAGCTGGAGGCTAAAAAACTGTGAGCTAGCTCACACTAACTCAGCTTAGAGGGAACACTGCTCACAGGGTGTCTGTTGTGGGGAGGGGAAGGGAAAGGAGTTTGTAAGCCGCTCTGAGACTCCGAGTGAGTGAAGGGCAGGGTGTAAATCCAATCTCCTCCTCTTCTTCTTCTTCTATTTGATAAACATAGAGTGAAAATAATCACCTCTGCAGTTGTTTTGCAGACTTTAGGTGTAATCTGCATAAGCACCAAAAGTGGTTCATAACAGCAGCAAAAAATACGAGACAAGTAAACTGAAAACAGACAGGCCACACAGTATATCTTGAGCAGGTTGGGATTTAGTTGCTGGTTTGCTGGTCCATTCACAAGCATCATCTGTAAGACATGGGCCATATCACGTTTAAGAGATCTTCACAGCATTACCCCCCATGAGTAATCTAGTGATATTTTGATATTCAGAAGCCCTTCATAATCTGAGGCCTGAAACTATCTTCATTAGTTTAAGCGGCATGGCACGGCATCAGGCAGCGCAGTGGCGATTCGGTAGGGTGGGAGGCTCGTCAGGGCCTCGGAGCCGGCATGGTCGGGCGGTGCTGGGTGGGCTCGGAGCCGGGGGCAGCAGGGCCTCCAGGTCTGTGGACCACCCATGGCGGCTCCGGACTGTGCCGGAAGGGAGTCCTGTCGACCCAGTGATGGAGAGGGGCAGGACTGGGAGCAGGCAGGCCCATGTCTCCCTCTTTATAGGGGGTGGGGCCAGGGAGGGAGGGGTGGCCAGAGATTGGAGGAGGGAATACAAGGAAGACAGAAGAGGCCTGTGAGGAGGAAGTCAGCCAGAGCAGCATTGGGAAGAGAGAGAGCTGAACACAGAGCTGAACAAGGGGGAGTGCAGTGGGGTAAAGGAACCCTGTGGCTTTCTGTATCTGAGGCCCTCCCTCTTGAGACTCCAGAAGCCCTCCTCTACCTCAGCCCCCCCCCCCATCCACAGAGTCTCCCCCAGCCTTTCGGAAGAGGGTATCCGGCCCTGGCCCAGTACCCCCAAGCGCCCATAGATGAAGGAAGTCATTGGCAGTACGGCCACTGGTGCCCCCCGCCAGGAGCCCTTGCATAGCGTGACACTGCATAAAGCAGGTGTTTCTTTAGATGAGATAAGTAACAGAGGCAATCAGTATTCCCAGCAGCTGCAATTCTGTAGAGGTAAATCAATAATAGTTATGAGAAAGGACCAAAAGCCATAAAGGACTTTACATTCACAGGATGATTGTGCAGAGGCTGGAAACTCTCTGAGACAAATAAAATAGATGTCAGGTTCGGTTTTTTTACACAGTCAGTATTGGTATTTGCGAGTTAATTATATCCAATAATTCTACACATGGGAATCTCTGAGGTGTAAGCTTATGCAAATGAAAGGGCAGTATCTATAGTAACAAACCAGGAGCCCTAGCTGTGCTTCAAGGAGGCTTCCAGCACCATTAAAAAAAAACCTCGTGTCCCACACGTCAAGCATTGCATCAGCATAACACTTCAAGAATAATGATCACATCACTCGTTGCAAGCTGAGTGTGCACATTATAAACAGCACAAACAAGAAAGGATGAAAAGACAAAATGCCTGAAAAGCCAAGTGGTGTTTGAACTGGAGATCATCAGGCTTAGAGCTCATCTACCTATGCAGATAAACCACACGGTGCAGAATTCCAGGGACAGAACCATTTCAGATAGCAGGTGAGCATGACAGCACATGCAAGCATTGCAGTCTGCACACAGGAAAACTTGCACATAAGCAGGGGTCATTTCGTAGAAAAAGAGGTGCGGGAGCTCATTAGCATAACTCCTTTGCATATGCCACACCCCCTAACATACCAGAAATGTGTCAGAAGGCAACACCCACCCCTCAGGCTCCACTCCACAGGGGAGTGAAACTGACCTGCTCTTCCTCCATTCCCTTCCCCATCCAATACTTTGTGCAATAAAAATAAGCGTAAAGAACACACCCTCCTTCTCTTCCTGCTCCCTTGAAACCACCAGATTTCAAGTAGACTTGAGATACCCAGGACATGTGCACCACCCATCCCTTCCCCTTCCCCTCCTCATAACAAGACACCCTGTGAGGTAGGTGGGGCTGAGAGAGGTCTTTTGAGAACTGCTCATGAGAGAACAGCTCTGAGAGAACTTGTGACTGGCCCAAGGTCACACCAGCAGCTGCATGTGGAGGAGTGGGGAATCAAACCCGGTTCTCCCAGATTAGAGTCCAACTCCTGACCACTGCACCAAACTGATGGGGTGGAAGCTGCTGAAGGGTTGGTGAAATTTCTCCAGTACTTATGTGCCATGTGCCCAGATAAAAAATGGTATACTTAGAAAATTTATATGCCACCTTGAGCAAGTCTCTGGAAAAGCAGCACACAGTCATAAAAGGAACAATGATAAAATTATCAATATTAAAACAAAACATTAAAAACAATAAAGACCCTAGCAGGGCTTTCCCCAGGGCGCTGCGCCTCTGCACTGCTCGGGGAAGCCGAGGAGGGGGTGGGGCTTGGTCATGTGCCCGCCCCCTGGGCTCCTCCCTCCCGGAGCTGCGCTCCTGTGCACTCCCGCTCCAACGGACCCCTGCACATAAGAGACTGAAAGCTGCCGGCAGGTTCTGCTACCACTGATGCCACCAGCATCACTCTTTTGCCTTTTTGTTGGCAAATGAGGCAGTAACCTTCCAGTTTGTCTCCTGTTTCCTCCAGATAGTGAATCTCCAGTTGTCGGCCCTTACTTTACTTATGCACACAAAAGGGTAGGGAGCAAGCCTGTATAGTTCCATGTTACGATGCTAAGAATGCTCCCTTTGCCTTTGGTGCCCTTCCTGGCTGGTTAAGGCCATTGCGGGGAGAGTGCGAACTTCCCTGGAAAGCATGATCAATCTGACCCTGAGTTCGGGGGTCTTCCCAGGAATGTTGAAAGAGGTGGTGGTGAGGCCGCTGTTGAAAAAAAACAAACATTGCTAGATCCTTTTGATCTGGCCAACTACCAGCCAGTCTTGAATGTGGTAAGGTGGATGAGCGGGCGGTGTCAGGTGCCTGACAAATGCTTCATTGTACTTTGCTTTCGTTTTCTCTGATCCAGTGAATTGCTTGTCTGTCTCCTTGTCAGTCTACTCCCCCCTTCCTTTCCCCCGCTTTGAAGTATATTGCTGTTAAGAGATCTGGACAATGTTACAGGTTTCAGGCCGGAGAGTGGCAACCCTGCATTCCTGCACGTCACCAGGGACAAATGGCCTTCCCTCCCATGCATCCCTCCTCATTCTTTCCGGGCTAGGGGATGTCTTATCTTATTGTGAAAACCTTGGAGCTCTGTTGTTGTCACCCAAGCAGATTTGTTGTGTATAGCTTCACACATGTGGGTCACCCAGATCAGGAAGGGAATTTTTACAACTTTCTCACCTTCTGGTGGGAACCTAAACGGCCCGCTCTTATGTTCCTGCGTTTGCATTCTGAATCTGATTGGTTTAATGTTGGGGTTCAAACAAATGGGAGGGTATATTAACACTGACTGTTTTCTACCTGGCATCTCTAAGAAACATTCGAGAACCTGTTTGCAGTATTGAAAATAAAGAGCTTTGATTTATCTACAAAGGTCTGATTCCTTGCTGTCTATACAGAAGCCTCACAGGCGGCAGCAGAACAGCTGCAGGCTTTCTTGAAGGACACATCAGCCTTGGAACCATTCCAGTCCAGTTTTCGACCTGGCCATGGGACGCTGCTGGTCATCCCCATAGATAGATGATCTTTGTAGGCAACTGGACCAGGGCAGGTCTGCATTGCTGCTGTTACATAAGAAGCCAATGTTGGATCAGGCCAATGGCCCATCCAGTCCAACACTCTTGTCACACAATGGCCAAAAATACCAGGTGCCATCAGGAGGTCCAGTAGTGGGGCCAGGACACTAGAAGCCCTCCCACTGTTGTCCCCTCCCCCAAACACCAAGAATACAGAGCATCACTTGCCCCAGACCGAGAGTTCCTATCTATACCTTGTGTCTAATAGTCACTAATTGACCTCTGCTTCATATGTTTATCCAATTTCTTCTTGAAGCTGTCCATGCTTGTAGCTGCCGCCACCTCCTGTGGCAGTGAATTCCATGTGTTCATTACTCTTTGGGTGAAGAAGTACTTGCTTTTATCCGTTCTAACCCGACTGCTCAGCAATTTCATGGAGTGCCCACAAGCTCTTGTCTTGTGAGAAAGGGAGAAAAGTATCTCTTTCTCAACCTGCTAGGCATAATCTTGTAAACCTCGATCATGTCACCCTTCAGCCATTGTTCCTCCATGCAAATGAGCCCCAAGCGCTTCAACCTTTCTTTAAAGGGAAAGTGTTCCAGCCCTTTTATCATTCTAGTTGCCCTTTTCTGCACTTTTTCCAATGCTATCATATCCTTTCTGAGGTGTGTTGACCAGAATCGTTAAATCTTTCAGCAGTGTTTGACATGGTTGACCACAATCTGTTGACCCACCACTTTGCTTCCATTGGGACATTACGTGGGACAGTCCTTCAGTGGCTGCACCCATTCCTCCCAGGGCGGGTACAGAGGGTGGCCCCAGGGAAGAGGGTCTCATTGCAACACCCTTTAGTGTGCAGAGTCTCTCAAGGGGGTGATCCTCTCCCCAATGTTGTTTAACATCCAGGGGTCATTTTGTAAAAAAAAAAAAAAGAGGTGCAGGAGCTCATTAGCATAACTTATTTGTATATGCCACCCCCCCTGACATCACCGGAAGTGTGTCAGAAGGCAACACCCACCACTCAGGCTCCACCCCGAAAATCTCCAGGTATTTCCCAACTCAGAACTGGTGAGCTAGGTTTACATTTTGACTAGAGACACATTGGGTTTCCTTTGCTCTTGCAGGGAAGCTCCCCTACAACAAGCATGAAAATACAGATCAAGTTAGTATGCTTTTGCTTTTTTCCACAGCGCATCACCGTATGTGCCCGCTCCTGGGCTTGTTACTCCTGGAACAGCATTCCAATGTGTTCCTGCTTGAAATGACCCTTGTTAACATCTGTATGTTAACCCTCTCACCCAGCTAGTCAGGAGTTTCAGGCTAGGGTGTCATCAATGCATAGATGACACCCAGCTATATCTGTTAATGGATGGCGGGCCAGATAGTGTCCCGGAAGACCTGGCCAGTTGTTTGGAGACTGCAGTAGGATGGTTAAAGCAGAGCTGTCTGAAGCTGAACTCAACAAAGATGGAGGTCCTGTGGCTAGGCCTGGGGGGGGGGGGTGGCTGTGTTGGGAAATTCAGATTCCCACTCTTGACGGAGTACAGCTAGCATCAGCTCCTGCCATCAGGAGTTTGGGTGTGATTCTAGATGCCTCTGTCTCGCTGGAGGTAACAAATAAGGCCAGGATGGTGTTTTTCCATCTTCGCCAAGCCTGGCAAATAATCCCTTACCTGTCCTGTGTTGACCTGACCACAGTGATCCATGCGACAGTCACCTCTAGATTAGACTACTGTAGCTCATTCTACACAGGGCTGCCCTTGAACTTGCTCTAGAAACTTCAACTGGCCCAGAATGTGGAGGCACAAGCACTTACTGCAACCCCTTTGAGACCACATATACAACCTGGGCTCTACCAGCTGCACTGCCTCCAGATTGAGTACCGAATCAGGTTGAAGGTTCTGGAACATACCTTTAAAGCCCTAAAAGGTCTGGGACCATCCTATCTGTTGGGAGAGATGGGATGTTAAGCCAGATCCCTTCTTAAAGTTAGCGGAATGCACTAGGCTCAGAACGCAGCAGAGTTCCTTTGAACAGCATATGCTTGCAAGACTACAAAGTTACGAGCCACTCTTCAGTTTAAAAGAAAATAAGAACTGATTTGTTTAGGAAATACATAATGGATAGTGCAGAGTACAGAAAGGGACAGATTCTATTATACCTTGCTAGTGATGGCTGAGGATGCAGAGAGGCATCTGGCATCCATGGTGCCAAAGACAGAGAAACGTGTCCCCCCTCTTTATATGCATGCTGGAAGAGAAGAGAAGGAGACGGATGGAAGTTGCTTTCCCTAAGAGTAGCAATCTGCACGTCAAAGGTTTCAGTGACAGAAGAGTAAACAGGAAGATGCTTAGTGTCTGCCTATCTAGCTGGTCTCTTGCTTCTCGGAGGCTGAGGCACAGGGACATCATTGGTTCTTCCAACAATATCTACAGGACCGCCTCTCCCTATATACCCCTCAGAGAGCGTTACATTCATCTGGTAACAACCTATTGGTAATCCATGGCCCCAAAGCGGTCTGGCAGTCCTCAACCCGGACCACGGCCTTTTCGGCTCTGGCTCCAACCTGGTAGAACTCTCTGTCTAGTGAGACTCGGACCCTGCAGGACTTGGTTCGGTTCCACAGGGCCTGTAAGACCGAGATGTTCCACCGGGCTTATGGTTGAGGACGGTGATGGTTAGAGATGTTAGGACTTTTGTCCAATAATCAAGAAAATTCAGAGTAATGAATCTTGCTTTTCTGGAAAGAAGAGATTGCTTCTTTTAGTTTAAAAGAAGTTTATTACTAAAGGAAAAAGGTAAATGGGATTAGCTACAAATAAACAAAACATGCTTCCTAAGCAGCATTGTGCTGTGTCTGCACACTAAGACATCCTGATAGAGAGTGAGAGATTGCAATGGAGGATCTCTCCTTCTTCTTGACCCCTGAAAGGAAACACCTGATATCACTGACCAATTAGCAGAACAGTACACCTTTAGTTTTCCCGGGCTTAGAGTTAATTGGCCAGCTGCCAGGTATTACTTCCAGGCTAACAAAGGTAAACAAACAAGTTGCATAGGTTAACCCTATAATGACTGGATTTCTCAGGCCTTGTGTTACATGCTCATTTCTCCAACAAGAGAGACCAGCTGGCCTCCCTCTTTCTCCCCCCACTTCCTTATTCTTAATTTCCCCTCCTTCGACCCTGGTTGTCCTATTCCTTTTATTCTGTTCCTTCTCGTCCTGATCTTACCCTCCTCCTTCTTTTCCCTCCTTCCTTGCCCTTTTTTTCTAGGGCTTGTTTTTTTCATTTATTGTTGGGCCGTGACTCTCTCAGTGCTGACTGCCTCCCTAGCTGCCCACTTGTGATGGATTGTTGGGGCACCATCTGACACAGTAGACTAACTGTTAGGTTTTTAATCTGTAATATTTGGATTTTAAAATTGTAATGTCTTGATCTTATGGTATATTTAACTGTTGGAAGCCACCCTGAGCCCTGCTTGGCGGGGAAAGGAGCAGGAAATAAACTGAATAAATAATAATAATTAATAATTCTAGTCATTTCATGCCCCTGTAAAGCATCTTGGGAGGCAGAGCATCAGTTACCTATCCATGTGACACTTGTGCTGAATCCCTCTTTGATGGGTCAGGGTGCTGCATTTGTATAAAGAGAGCCAGTTTGGTGTAGGGGTTAAGTGTGCAGACTCTAATCCGGGAGAACCGGGTTTGATTCCCCACTCCTCCACTTGCACCTGGCTGGATGACCTTGGGCAAGCCATAGCTCTGTACCAGCTGTTCTCTCAAGGACAGTTGTCTCAGACCTCTCTCAGCCCCACCTACCTCACAGGGTGTCTGTTGTGGGGAGGGGAAGGGAAAGGAGTTTGTAAACCGCTCTGAGACTCCAAGTGAGTGAAGGGCAGGGTATAAATCCAATCTCTTCTTCTTCTAAATGTATGCTCCTTCTTGTTTCTGTCATGAAATCCTCCATCTGGCTTTTTGCACACCCTGGCACTTGTAAATACCTTGGTGTACAGGGGACTCTAGTCTTGACAGAACTTCTCTGCCTCATGGCTTGGGAGAATCATGAGAAGCCCCTCTGTATGTGAGGCTTTGTAGGAAGAGCTGACAGGTAACTCTTTTTGTGGCTTTTTGTGTTTATTGCTGCAAACATTTTGTTTTGATTAAAGCTCTTTTAAAAGTATTATTATTATTGCTTGCTACAATAATGGCATATTTATACAATTTCTATGGAAACAGGGAGTTGTATTTGTTCTTTAGCCAGTAGTACTTTAAACGACAAACACCCCCCCCCCCCATAATTGCTTCCCCACATAAAGCCATCCTGTCATCAGAACTATCAGTCCCAGTGATTTCATCAGTCGGCCGCCTGACATTTTGTTATGGCACAAAATGTTGTTCGTTTCTTAAAAGGTGTAATTTGGTCAAATTACGGGAGGTAAAACTAGTACGTTTTGCATACGGTTCTGTAACAAGTTAGTAAATGATGTTCCAGCTATTTTCTCCATCCTTTCAAAGCCTTATTGTAAAAGCTTATTTTACATGGCCATTTAGCATCAGAAAAGCACATCTGGGATGACACGGACCTGGAATCTTCACAGGGCTTTACTGCCATTGTTCTTTTTTTCTACCAAGAACATGAACAGGAGCATCTGGGCTAAAAGCACAGATAGTAGATATTTTGGCTATGATTTGTTTCCCTGCATTATATCTCTGGTGGATGCTAACAATATTTTGGTCAGAGAGTAGAGGCCTTAAACATAATCAGCTATGTAATATAACTAGCAACAGAAGAGTTGTCTTTGGCCCTGTGCCTGGATCGAGTTTGCTACTCTTCAGTAATTCAGCATGAGTTGCTCTTCCCCCTCCACTTGCACCTGTTAGCTAAGTTTTACTGCAGTTGGCATTTCCACCTTTTTTGCACACTAGGCAAGGCCACCTTCTGGCGCCCACCACCCCCACCGATTTTCAGACATAAATGCATTTTGGGAAGAATGAAAAACACAAAATTTGAAATTACTATTTTTTTTAATTGTGAGAACAAGTAACACAATCTCTGATTTTTCTTCTCTCTGTTTATCTACTTGCAATTTCTTGCTTTGAAACCGCTAGGTTGGCAGGAGCTGGGGCCAGAGACAGAAGCTCACTCCGTCCCACAGCACTTGGGTCTCAAACTGCTGAACTACCGACCTTCCAGTTTGCAGCTCAGCGTTTTGACCTCTGAGCCACCCTGGCCCCTGTATTTTTCAGGACATACACCCAATTACACATGCACAAGCTGTACATATCCCCCTACACCAGGGGTGGGCAATTGTTTTGGCTCGGGGGCCACTTTGTGGGAGCGGAGGGCCGCACCTTTTAAAATGATTGCATTCATTAGTTAACTTTGCATTTCAGAAAAGGTATAAATTATATCATAAAAAGCAATAAATATAAATTAAATTAAATTAAATAGTGGTAGTTTTATTCCATTTATTTATTGTGCTAATTTCATATCATCTATAGCTGCGAGCACATTTAATTTTAGAATCAGTTTAATGAGACAAATGTACCCTATCACACCACATGGCCGACTGTCTTGGCGGGCTGCAAAAAACTCTGTGGCGGGCCGCATGTGGTCCCCGGGCCGCAATTTGCCCACCCCTGCCCTACAAAAAAGTGTTTAAACACTGAGGCAATGTGCATGTTAAGTGCTGTAAAGTAACTTCTGATTTCTGGTGACCCTATGAATGACTGACGTCCAAGTGTGAGATTGTCCCAATAGACATAGTCCACAATAGGTCTCCTTAAGCAGAAAGTCCTTTATTTGTAGAAAAGATCATGTTGGTCAAACACTTTTCCTGTTAGTAATGCTCAAGCTTGGAATTGCAGTTACAATTATACTTGATATGAAATATGGTCTAACTACCCTCTACCAATCAATAGGGAGAACTCTTGGCGCCCAAATATACTGGCCCAATATTCCCATGGAAAGCACGGCAAAATGAGTTCTCAGGGAGAAATACTGTTGAATATTTTTTTGGGAAAAGTTTCCAGCAAAACTAAGCAAAAGGAATACATGACACCTGTGATTCTTGTAACACATAACAGGAGGCACTTTCATTCAAGGTCGTTAGCTAAGGAGGCTAGAGATAAAAGGGAAAAGAAAGCAAATGAGTAATGAGCAGGGGTCCGTTGGAGCAGGAGCACACAGGAGTGCAGCTCCGGGAGTGAGAAGCCCAGGGGGCGGGCACATAACCAAGCCCCGCCCCCTCCTCGGCTTCCCGAGCAGTGCAGAGGCGCAGCGCCCCGGGGAAAGCCCTGCTAGGGTCTTTATTATTTTTAATGTTTTGTTTTAATATTGATAATTTTATCATTGTTCCTTTTATGACTGTGTGCTGCTTTTCCAGAGACTTGCTCAAAGTGGCATATAAATTTTCTAAGTATACCATTTTTTATCTGGGCACATGGCACATAAGTACTGGAGAAATTTCACCAACCCTTCAGCAGCTTCCACC
This sequence comes from Lepidodactylus listeri, assembly GCA_029233225.1. Lineage (NCBI taxonomy): Eukaryota > Metazoa > Chordata > Lepidosauria > Squamata > Gekkonidae > Lepidodactylus > Lepidodactylus listeri. The sequence goes on along the minus strand of JARCFY010000016.1, from coordinate 54,863,766 downwards.
CCATCAGTTTGGTGCAGTGGTCAGGAGTTGGACTCTAATCTGGGAGAACCGGGTTTGATTCCCCACTCCTCCACATGCAGCTGCTGGTGTGACCTTGGGCCAGTCACAAGTTCTCTCAGAGCTGTTCTCTCATGAGCAGTTCTCAAAAGACCTCTCTCAGCCCCACCTACCTCACAGGGTGTTTTGTTGTCGGGAGGGGAAGGGGAAGGGATGGGTGGTGCACATGTCCTGGGTATCTCAAGTCTACTTGAAACCTGGTGGTTTCAAGGGAGCAGGAAGAGAATGAGGGTGTGTTCTTTACGCTTATTTTTATTGCACAAAGTATTGGATGGGGAAGGGAATGGAGGAAGAGCAGGTCAGTTTCACTCCCCTGTGGAGTGGAGCCTGAGGGGTGGGTGTTGCCTTCTGACACACTTCCGGTATGTTAGGGGGTGTGGCATATGCAAATGAGTTATGGTAATGAGCTCCTGCACCTCTTTTTCTACGAAATGACCCCTGGTAATGAGCATGCGCAAAGCAAAGCAAAATGAGCGAGGCGTGCATTCCAAAGGTGGGAGTCGGGTTCCCAGTGCTATCTCCCGGGCGGGACCTACAGAGGTTGAATGAAACCTTGGAACACAAAGCATTGTGAATTAAGCAGTAAACGTCAATGCAACTCAGGAAGTATTGCAACAGGTAACACAGCAACTTCATTGATCATGGCAAGACAGCCACCCAGGTTTACGGCAGTTAGCCTATGCTCAACTGACACCAAGGCATGAAGTTTGAATCCAGTGGCACCGCACCTTTAAGACCAACAAAGTTTACTTCTGGGTATAAGTGCACATGGAAGCTTGTATACCCAGAATTAAACTTTGTTGGTCTTAGGTGCCACTGGCCTCAAACCTTGTTCTGTTTTTTCAGACCCACCTGAATTGGACCTCCAGGCAAAGAAAACCCCAAATCTACCCTCCTACAAAAATATACCTCCATGCTCCCCTAGCATCAAATGGTGCACATCTAAGAACAGTTCATTATTTATTTATTACAAGATTCAGACCCCACTTTTCCTTGTGGTTCAAGACAACTTACAAGTAAGCCCCACTGATTAGATCTAGTCAGGGCTCCGTTCGAGCCAGAGCTTGGAGGAGCTAAGCTCCGGGAGTGAAAAGGCCAGGGGGCGGGGCCGATGGGCACATGACCAAGCTCCGCCCCCTGGTCCCGAGAGCCCTCAGTCTCCCAAGGAGGCAGGAGGAAGGAAGGTAAGGAGGGGCTTGCAGAAAGGCCTGCAGAGTCTGCATCCAGTTTGGGGCCCCAGGGAGCATGGGAGGGATGGGGGGGAAGCACTCCTGCAGCCTTGTAGCCCAGGCTCTAGCTCCTGTGGCTGTCTGCCCCCTCCCACCCACCGCCGTTGCTGCCAGTCCTCCGGCAAGGCTGTTTGCCCCCTCCCCCCGCCCTCCCTGCCGGTGCTCCTGTGGCTGTCTTCCCATTCCCACCCACCGCCAGTTGCAGGAGCTCTGGTGACAAGGCTGCCCGTCTGCCCACTTTTCCTGGGGAAGAGAGTCCACTGTCCAAAGCATCCGTTTACTGCAGGGGAACTCATCTCTCTAGTCTGGAGATGAGCTGTAATTCCGAGGGACCCCAGGTCCCACCTGGAGGTTGGCATCCCTATCTTGCATAACCAGGTGCTGAAGCAGCTATTTCGCAGAGAGCAATTTCCAAATGTCCGGGGGAGGGTGGTGGTGGTGGTGGTGGTGGTGGTGAAGTCACAACCATCTCTCCTCTTTCTCAACCCGCCCACCCTTCCCCTGCAATATTGCCTGGAACGTCCTCTTTGCTTCTGGGCAGAAATGCACTCCAAGGGTTAAAGAGAGAAAGTCCCAACTCCTAGAGAGGAAAGGGGGGGAGTGGGGCTTCCTGCTGCCAGATCCCCCTCCCCCCTGGGAAGGTGGCCTGGCTTCGTGGAGCAGCCTCAACACACACACACACACACACACCCACCCACCCACCCACCCACCCTCCAAGAATCGGTGAGCTGCAAACAGTTTGGGGTGGGAGAGTCTGAAGGAGTCCCAGAGCAGCAGCAGCAGCAGAAGGGTGGAGAATGCAAGCTGGCAAAATGAGATCTAAAAACGAGGGTGGGGGTGGGGATAAAGAGCATTCAAGTAAAGCTGGATCCAAAAGCAGGTTGAGGACATAGGCAAGGCTTGCTACCTCCTCCAAGCAAGAAACTCCCATCCTGGGAAGACCCCCCCCCCCCCCCCATTCAGCCTCAGTTTCTTCACTCTCACCCTACTGCCTCCAAAGCAATCATAAAGTAAATGAAGATGGGGAGCCGTGTTAGTCTGCCTGTAGCAGCAGAAAAGAGCAAGAATCCAGTAGTACCTTAAAGGCTTACAAAATTTGTGGCAGGGTCGGAGATTTTGTGAGTCACTGCTCACCTCTACAGATACAGCTTGAATGTGAGTCCACCTGTCCTAGTTTGTTGTAGTGGTTGTGCACGGATTCTAATTTGGGAGAACTGGGTTTTGATTCCCTGGTCCTGCACATGCAGCTGCTGGGTGACCTTGGGTCAGTCACAGTTCTTGCAGAGCTGTTCTCTTAAGCAGTTCTCGCAGAGCTCTCTCAGCCCCATCTACCTCACAGGGTGTCTGTTGTGTGGAAAGGAAGGGAAGGAGAGTGTAATAAGCCGCTCTGAAACTCCAAGTGAAGGGCAGGGTATAAATCCAGCCTCTTCTTCTCCACTATATAGTGGAAAGTGGAGTAATTTCAGATGCCAAATGACATTACCAGGGAAATGACTATAGCAGGTGTGAGTGGATTAGGTGTGACACGCAGAGCAATAGTAGGTGTGAAGAAATCAGTGTTGGTCATGAGACAGGAAACCCAGGTCTAGATTCCGTCCAGGGGGATGTGTTGTCTTGAGCTTTGTTATCAGTTGCAATTCAGCATTCTCTCTTTCTACTCTCCTTTGAATTTCCTTTGTAAGAGAGCTGCTATTCTTAGGTCAGCAGCTGAATGTCCTGGGAAGCTAAAATGTTTTCCCCACTGGTTTTTAGATGCTGTTATTCCTGCTGTCACACTTATGTCCAATTATTCTTTGTTGAAGGGACTGGCCTGTTTGTCCGACGTAGAGGGTGGAAGGGCATTGCAGACACATGAAGATGGCATAAATCGCATTAGAGTATGAACCTGAGATGCTGCCAGGTTCACTAATGGGTTTTGCTAGGTCTCTCTCTCTCTCTCTCTGACGCACATGCATATGAAACCATGCTCAGAGAATGCTTCATTTGTCCTGACTTTGGGTCTACCTACAATTAGGTCCTTCAGAAATTTCTCATGAGACTTTTTTATTTGCCCTTCTCAGAGTTTCATTGCACCCAGAGCCCACTAAGATAGACTGGACCCTGTGTTTAGTGCCAAGGGCTTCAGCTCCTGCAAAGTAACCAAAAAAAAGGTTTTTTTGGAGCATCTGCTAAAAATGCACACTGTCATCCGTGGAGAGGCACAGATGGGCTTACAGGTCAAAAGCTCCCTAAATTTCAGCGCCTATAATTTCAGAGCCCTGACCTACATAGCCCAATCTCGTCTGGTCTTGGAAACTAAGCAGGGTCAGCTCTGGTTAGTATTTGGATGGGAGACCACCAAGGAAGTCCAGAGTTGCTACGCAGAGGCAGGGAATGACAAACCACCTCTGAGCGTCTCTGCCCTGACTTGGATGGCCCAGGCTAGCCCAGTCTCATCAGCTAAGTGGAGTTGGTCCTGGGTAGTACCTGGATGGGAGACCCCTAAGGAAGTCCAGGGTTGCTATGCAGAGGCAGGCAATGGTAAACCACATCTGTCAGAAGGTTGCCTTGGAAAACCCTGTGGCGCTGTAAGTAAGCTGTACCTTCATTGTACATTCCACCACCACCAGTTACTTTTCACAGAAAAAATGTAAAAGCATAGAATCCTAATGTTAGGAGGGTTCTGGTGCCTGCGTAGTATACATGCATAGCAGAATGACAGGATAGAATTATGTGGTTCGGTAGTTGTACCATTTTCTGCAGGAAGTGAGGAGGCCACATTCTTAATGTAATAATCCCATGCAAATCTCTCTCTCTGTATCTATCTATATTTCGATCTCTCTGTTTCTATCTCTCCTCCTCTGGCGGTTTTCAAACAGAGGCTAGATGGCCATCTGACAGCAATGCTGATTCTGTGAATTTAAGCAGATCATGAGAGGGAGGGCAGGGAGGGCTGCCTCAGTGCTTGGTTCTTGTGGCCCTTTCTTTCTTGCCCAGGGAAATGCTGATCTCCACTTCGAGGGTCAGGCAGCCATTTTTCTCCAGGCCAGTTTGGCTGGAGATCCTGGAGGTTTTTTTGTCATCTCTGGGCATGAAGCAGGGGTCACTGGGTGTGTGTGAGGGAAGGAGGTATTTGTGCATTTCCTGTGAAAGGGGTTGGACTAGATGACCCTGGAGGTTATTCCCATTATATTCTCTCTCCCCCCCCCCCTCAGCCATACATGGAGTGGCTGGCAGGAGACTGATGTGAGTGAAGCACCGTCTCCAAAGGGGGGATGTGAAGTGTTTACCCATTTATTCTGGCCATGAGCTGCACAACAAAAAGTTTCACGGCTCCCAGGGGGAGGGAGGTTTATTTTAGTGATAAATGAACCAACAGTTGGCACCCCAGAGGCGACCTCACCCTGCCATCCTGCTCTTCTTCATGTGCATCCAAAGAGAAGTAAGAGCCATGGCACCCTTGCTGTGTCTATACATGTGTGGGGACTTCCAAATGGCTTGGGGGGGGGGGCAAGTGGCTCTGTCTGCCAACTCTTGGGTTGAAGACCACAACTCTAGATCACTGGATTTTGTTTAGACAAAAATTAGCGGATGTGATTTCGTTGTTGTTCTGGATCCAGACTTGTCAAAATTATTTATTTAAAAATGGATAACCTGCTTTTCCTCTCTGAAAGTGACCTTGTTGTGGCTGACAAAAACAACACTAAATGGCAGTGATATAAAATCCATAGTCAACTGTAACAGAGAGGAAGGCTGCCAGTCAAACAGAAAAGGAACACTAAAAGCACCTCAGCCATCAATGCCAAGGAGAATAAAAACATATTGACCTGGTATCCTCCCTCTTTACCTGACATGGGTGGTTTTTTGTTTCCCCCCATGTGTGCCATCAGATAGGCTTGTCAGTTCTGAGTTGGGAAATACCTTGGAGATTTTTGAGGTGGAGCCTGAGTGGTGGGTGTGGCCTTCTGACACACTTCCGGTGACATCAGGGGGTGTGACATATGGAAATGACTTATGCTAATGACTTATGCTAATGAGCTCCTGCAGCTCTTTTTCTACGAAAGGACCCCTGGATCTAGTGAGTAGGATTCTGAGTAGACTTGCTTAGGATGGCACAAGAACACTCTCACTCTGTTAGTTCTCTCAAGAGACCGCCTGCCTTAGTGGGCAACTCCTTATGCTGCAACTACGCCTCACACACATGGCCAAGTTGTACCTGATGCACTCCCACACCAAATATTCTTCTCTAGGGTTACCGTATTTTGAAAAGCAAAAAAGAGGACACATCTCCTGACTGACTACTTCTAACAAGTGATCAGTATGGCAGATCTCATTTTAAATACCTTACTATTTAAGCTCTGTTAAGTTTTGGAGAAGCGCTCCTTGCTTCTGCAGAGGGTAGGGCTGCCAAGTCAGCCCAGGGGGTGGGGGATCCCCTGCTATAGGGGGTCCCGATCCACCGGCCGGCATTCAGTCGGCGGGGGGAACCCCGCCCCAGAAGTCATCCGGTGAGGACGACTTCCCCCGTGTAATGACGTCACCTGGAGGTGATGTCATCACGTTGAGGGCGTTGCCAGGGCAACGCCCCCAACGTGATGACATCACCTCCAGGTTACGTCATTACGTCGCCGTGGCGCGTGCGCAAAGTGCACGCGCCAGAAGAGCTCCCGGGGGGAGAACAACTCCCCCCCGCCGGTAAGTCGCCCCAACAGGAAGGGGAAGAGAAAAGGCCGGTTTTCTTCCCCCCCCCCAGAATGCTTGGATGTGAAAGGGAGAGGGAGAGGCAAGCGTATGGGAGGGGAGGGAAGGGAGGGGAGCAAGTGCTCGGTTTGCTAATTACACTGCAAGCTGGAGAATCAGCTGCTCTGACTTCACTGAGATGGAAATGCTGCCTCCAGCTGTGCCCCAATGTCATATGTTACTTCAAATCTAGCTACCAGTCAACCACAGCTTGCAGCCTTCTAAAGTTCCAGCAACAGTCTCTCTCTCTCTCTCTCTCTCTCTCTTCCCCCCTGCCCATTTATAGTCATCTATTAAATTTCAAAACTTAAACCCCGACTGACTCCTTTCCTACTTTCTAAACTCCTGCCCTTCTTCTCCACCCCCCTTCTCTTTCGCTTTCTTCCCCCCCTGCCCAGGAACATTGATGCAATAATCTTATTACTAGTTGCTCGCCACAGAGGAGGAGGCTTGACCTTTTGGATAGGTGCTGGGTGCGCAAGGAGGGAAGAAAGTTGGGAGCTGGGGAAAGGGGGGGATGGATGATACATCCTGGTTAAAGATTCCTCCAAGCTCAGCAGCTTCTCCCCCCCGCCACCTTTTCAGTGGCCAGTAGGATCCTGCCTCCCTTCCCCACTTAATTTGCCTCCCTGCTGCACACCCCGCCCACTTTGCCCAACAGCGCCGCCCGTGGCAGACCCATGAGGGCTGCCGGGCCATGCTGTGAAGAGGAAGGAGGCCATCCAGGGCCTCCCCCCACCCAATCAAGCCCCCCAATCCCTACCAGCCAGGCCGCTGGCGCCTCTCCCACCCCCCAACTTACTTTCCTTCTTGCTGGTATTGGTGGCAGCTGAAAGAGGAGGCAGCATGTGCTGCTTCCCGCTCCTCCAAGCCCGACTGAGGGCTGTTGGGAGCTGGGGGTGGGGCTTGCCCTGGCAATGGCCATCTGAGAAGCTCTGGAGCCTCGCACTGAGCCCCTGCCCCTCTTTCCACCCCCAGCGAGGAAGGTGCTGGCCTGGCGATGGAGGGGAGGGAGGTGCTCAGTGGAAGGACAGTGGTGTGTCATGGACGGCGGCACCCATAGGCCTCACTTTGCCTATATGGATGCACTGGCCCTGCTTCAGACATTACTAAAGTAGCTCACAGGAATTTTTTAAAAAAATGCACAATAAAACTAAAATTTGATGCAAATTTTCCCAGGGGGAGAGGATTTTTCCCTTGTGGTAGATCCAAATGAATGTTTCCTGCCCTCCCTGATGGCCCCACTGATGGCTGTTGGAGGCAGAAGGAGGGAGGAGCTCTCAGCCGAAGCTGGATCCAGGAATAATCATGGTACTGGGAACTGTGTACACTACAAAGGGTTGGTGCAATCACCATTAGATATACTGTCTACAGATCATTCATTTCACAATGTTCAATGACTGTTACCAATTTATTACAAAAATCTGATGGATTAAACAGTATTTAATTTTCACTGTGATCAAGTGGCACTAGGTTTTATCACTGACATCCAGGCGAATCTATTGTCATACGTATGGCTGTATCATTTACATGCTCACTCTACTATGTGGCTTCTAATTTAGTTTTGGAAGGATATCAATTGGAGCTATTAACTCACATATGAAAATTAGAAATTCAGTGCCGCTCTAACAGCAAGGTCACCTCTTAGCCTTATTATAATCTCAGTGCAAGATTATTTCTTGAACATGAAATTATTCTCTCTACATACATAGTTTCACAGTGTAATTTATACTCTAAGAATTAGGAGCCAATGATTCCTTGTTTGTTTGTTTGTTTCCTTATGTTCCAATAGAGAGCTGTCTGTGAACTACTGAAGATGGTTAGGGAAAGAGATGTACTGTTTTGGTGCAAATGACACAGAGGCGTAGCTCTTCTGCTTGGGAAAAGATGATGAATAATGTGCCATGCACACTGATGAAGTTGCATAGACCTGCCCTGTGCTTTCCCAGCCCCGCCTACTATGCTAATGAGCTGTGCTGTCAGGGGTGTGACCTAATGTGCTAATGAGTTTCTGCTGTTGGGTGTGGCCTATTATGCTAATGAGTTCCTGCTGAGCTTTTTTCTACCAAAAAAGCCCTGCCAATATGTACCTTCCAGATTACAAGTAAAATCGCCTTATGAGGGCCAATGTAACATCAATACAGGGTTCTTTTGGTGCATTTGTCACTGATTGTTTTATGAGGCTTTATTTGGGCCTTTTCAAGGTTTTTACGTGTTTTTGAAATACACACCTGTATTTTTGTTTATACTTATTGATGTTTTTAACTTTTGGCCCTTTACTAGTTTTCTAAACTTCCTTTGGAGGTTTTTTTTTCCCAATGAGTCTATGCCCTGCATGAATTCAGCTTGGTGAAGGAGTTTAAATGGCAGAAATATATGCAGAATCTCATGCAAGATGATATTCCTTTTGCCTCATCCTCCCTGCCTTGTTTTTACTGCCTTGTGTGCCAGTTTGGTAGAGACCAAGGATTCTTTATATTATAATATGTTTAACACCATTTTGTGTGTCAGGTACAAACAATGTCTTTAGTCCCCTGTGCCCATCTTTGAACTCAATTAATCCTAGGGAGTAAATCAATGAAATAAACTCCCTGAAACAAAATAAGGGGGTATAGCATTGTGTCCCAAATGAGAGAGCACCAGGTTTGCTTATAGTGGGAAATACAGCTATCAATTTACAGGTTTTCTTGGCCGAGTGCCCATGTTTACAATTGAAGACGAATGGGTAAATCACTCTTCAAAACTCCAGGCCAGACAAAAGGCCTCTCCTCCTCACAACTGCTGCTGCCGCAGGGCAAGGAGAAACATAGCAAATCACCCCTGGATGTGCTGCAGTGTAGTGGTTGGACTATGGTTTGGGAAACCAAGGTTCAAACTCCCACTCTGTCATGGGAGCTTGCTGGGTGATCTTGGGTCAGTCACACACTCTCAGCCTAACCCGCCTCACACAGTTGTTTTGATGATAAAATGGAGGAGAGGCAAACAGTATGCTTTGGGTCCCTGTTGGGGAGAAAGGTGGGGTATAAATAAACTAAATTACAAGATGGGGCAACATCTGCACCAAAGCTAAGGAAACTTCCTGCAATCCAGCACATTTTTCCATGCCTGACTTTGTTGGAGATTGACTGGCCATAATAGGAACTGCTTTTGTACTATCTTGGCCCCTACCATTGTCACCCAATTAGACCTGCTTGATGCAAACCAGAATTCTCACACTTCACTTCACATACCTTTATTGGCTGAACTACAGAACCACTTTATGAATTCTAACACATTTTACAGAAGGCTTTCTACATCATATAGAGGCAGCTGTTACAATTATTCTTACCTGTCTGAGAGCAACACAAGCTTAACTGCTAGAAACTGTCTCTTTAAAATACAGCATCTAATTTTTTTTTTAGCAGAACCATTCCCATATACCAGGGGTGGCCAAACTGTGGCTCGGTAGCCACATGTGGCTCTTTCAGAGATATTATGTGGCTCCCGGCAGGGGAGCTGGGAAAGTGAGGAGGAGGCATGCCTCACCTATCAGTCTTCCATTCTCCAGCTAGTATTCCCCTCCTTGGGTAGGCTTGAAGTTGGGGGAGCAGAGAAAACAATTTTAACTTTAAATGTGCTCTCAAAGCCCCCCTGGCAGGCTTGGAAAAGGCATCTGTCTCTTTAAATCCCTTCTCCAAACCAAGCCAGCCAGCATGGGGGTGGGGTGGGAGGCTTGGAAGACTAATTTAAAGTTAAAGTTGCATTCTTTCTATGTCCCCTCCCCTGTCTATTTGCTTTCTTTCCACTTTCTTTCTTTTCATCTTTCTTTCGTTCTCTCTCTCTCTTTTTCCCCACCCTCCCCATCTAAAGTTAAATGTGTTCTCCAAGCCTTGCCCCATCAACTGGCTGGCTTGGATTGGAGAAGGCATTTGTCACTTTAAATCCCTTCTCCAAGCCAAGCTGGCAGGTGTGTGTGTGTGGAGGGGGGGGGGGTTGGAGAACACATTTAAAGTTAAAGTTGTTCTTTCCACCTCTCCCTACCCCCTTTATTTGCTTTCTTTCCACCTCTCTCTCACTTTCTCTCTATCTTTTCTCCTTCCTTCCTGCCTCCCTCCCCCAACTATTTGCTTTCCACCTCTTTTCCCCCACCTTTCTTTCTCTTTCTCCCTTCCTTCCTCCCCCTTCCTCATCTATTTGCTTTCTTTGTTTTTCTCTCTCTTCTTTCCTCCCTCCCCATCTATTTACTTTGTTTCTGTTTCTCTCTCTCTCCTTTCTTTCCACCTCTTTAATTCTTTCCACCTTTCTTTCTTTCTCCCTTCCTTCTGTCCTTCCCCTCCCTCCCCATCTATTTGTTTTCCTTTTTTGTTTCTCTCTCTCTCTTCCTTCCTCCCTCCCTCCCCTCCCTCCCCCATATATTTGCTTTCTTTGTTTTTCCCTGTCTCATTTTCTCTCTTCCCCCTTCCTCCCTCCCCATCTATTGCTTTCTTTCCACCTTTCTTTCTCTTTCCTCTCCTTCCTTCCTATTTGCTTTCTTTGTTTCTCTCTCTCTTTGTTTCCACCTCTTTAATTCTTTCTTTCCACCTCTCCCCCCCCCCCCCCGCTAGACAAATAAATATCATTAGCAAACAAATAAATATCTTTGGACAAATATCATGATCAATATCTGGTTTTACCCCTTTTATTTTTATTTTTGGCAGTCTCATTTAATGTTAATAAAAAGCAAATTTGCATATTTTCCCATAATAACTTGCGTGAGATATTTGTTCATGTCTTGTGGCTCTCAAACATCTAATGTTTATTCTATGTGGCTCGTATGTTAAGCAAGTTTGGCCACCCTTGCCATATACCATTGCTCATGAGTTCTGGTTCCTCCCTGTAACTTTTGGAGCAGTAGAGGGAAAGAACTAGAACAGAGACTGTAGAGAATTTGGCGAGTAAACTGGAACCATCTGGAACCCTGTGATATTATATTCATTGTGACTAACCTCTAAGAGGAACATTTGAACAAAGTTGGCTGTCAGTAGAAACTCATTGGCTTTTCCGTAGTGAGAGTCCTGTGAGGAACCTTGGCAGGGGTTTGGCATACTTGCAACAGCTGTCCAAATGCGGCGCTGAATTGCCATTTCATTGTCCTGGATAACCTCATGGAACAGCTGTCAGTGCTTCAGTCAAGGAAGCAAAGGGCTGTTATGGCAACAGAACGCTTGTCACTTTGAGAGGAAGCAGCTCTGAGGTTGGCTGTCTTGATACTGTGAGAGGGTCTGTCGCTGTGGGTTTGCCTCAAGTGCTGTTGGAGGGGAGTGAAGAAGTTGACCTTTTCACAGGATCAGTGAATGTGTGAGACACATTTCAGGCCTGGATCCCACATGCTGAAGAATGAGATAGTAAAAGGATGAAATAGTACGGTGAACTGCACCAGTTCAAGCTTCAGATGGATGATCACATTTTGCAGTGCTGCCAGAAAAGTACTGGACTCGGGAGGCCGGTGAAGTGAGTTTCAGCATAATGATCTTTATTTGGGTCAGGAACAAGCATGGGGAAAGGTGGTCGGGGAGCCTGTTTATATTTACAGGTAAACCGCACCCCCAACTTCTCCCCTCACGGGGGATTGGGTAGGCAGGGATTAAGTTCCCACCAGAGGCTATCATAGGTCCATTTGAATATCCTCAGCCTCTGATAGGGGGACAATCAGGATCCGAGGGTCCATTGTTCTCTTGGAGTGAAGTTCAGACAGGTGATGCTTGGCATTACAGGCGACATGCCCAGACATGTCGCAGGGTGCATCCAGGAAGTAGGTTGATACTAGAGAGGCTTTCAGTTTAAACTAGAGAATCGTGTACAGAACATAACACTGCCCATGTTAAAAGCTCCATACAAACCAAAACCAGCACAGGAAGACAAAAGAGTATTTCCTTTCTCCCTACTGTGCTAGTCTGTTTGCATGGATTTTTTCACCCCCTAGAAACAAACATGCAAGATTGGAATCTACTACCTGCAAACTAAAGTGGGGCAGTCTGAATGGAAGATATCTGCATACAGTACAGGGTCTCTCCAGGCACTGAGAACCCTGAAAAAGGCCAGATCTCCAGTTCTGCATATACAGCCTTAATACTACAGTTTTTAAATTTATTTATCAAAGACATTTAACCAATCAATCAACTATATTTCTCTTGTAACTAACAATTCAGTTCTAAACCTAGAGCTTACACTAACAATGATGAACTAGAAAAACACTGATTAATAATCCTTGGGTCAGAAATGCTTAGTCTTATATCTGAACACTAACTTGTGTCTTATCTAACACCAGGGCTCTTTTTCAGCAGGAACACACCAGAACGCCGTTCCGGCTGGTGTCCGAGCCTGCCCTGCCCCCTCCCTGCCGGGCCTGAGCTGTTTACACTTAAAGGAAAAGTTCCTGCAGAGAGCCGGCAGGAAAAAGCCCCACCCGGCGCTTTCCCTTTAAGTACAGAGAGCCAGCAGGAGAAAGCCCCGCCCAGAGATTAAGCACGGGGCTAGGCTCTTTGCACTGAAAGGCCTGGCTTTGCATTTGGCTTGCTGACATCGTGTCACTCTCCCTGCTCCGGTAAGTGCCTCCCCCATCTCTTTTCCTTCTCTCTTCCCCCCCCCCACCTTTCTTTCTGTCTTTCTTTCTGTCTGTCTTTCTCTCTCTCTCTCTGTCCCCACCTTTCTTTCGTTCTTTCTCTCCCTCCCCCTTCCTTTCTCTCTTTCTCTCCTCCCCCTTCCTTCCTTCCTTTCTCTCATATATCTATCTATCTATCTATCTATCTATCTATCTATCTATCTATCTTTCTTTCTTTCTTTCTTTCTCTCTCTCTGTCCCTTTTCTTCCTTCCTTCCTTCCTTCCTTTCTCTCTTTCTCTCTCTCCCTCCCCCTTCCTTTCTCTCTCTCTCTCTTCCACCTTCTTTCCTTCCTTTCTCTCTCCCCTATCTCTCTCTCTCTCTCTCTCTCTCTCTCTCTCTCTTTCCTTCCTTCCTTCCTTTTTCTTTCTTTCTGTTTCATTTTGTTCTTCATGTTTTTATTAAAAAAATTATTGAAAAGGGGGTGATGTAAAAAAGCAGAGAGCCCAGGAAATGCTGCTTTTGACAATATCTTTTAATTTTTGAGCATCTCTTTTGTTTTCTCATGACATCTTCTGCTTAAGAAAAGTACGTTTGAAGCCTGAGTTCATTGTTGTGTCTTGTTGGGAATGGCTTGCAAATATATGTGTGTCTAAAGTCTGTATTAAAGTGGTTTGGTGCTTACTGCCATGCAAGAGAAAATATCTGAAAAAAGTAAGTTCATTGTTGTGTGTGTTGGCAGAACACTTGACTGTTGCATGGGGGACTTTGGGGGACATCTGCAGAGAAACAGAGATGTAACTAAAAATGAGCATGGTCAGCAGCACTTTGGAGATTGCCTGTTTTGTGAAAATTAAAAAGTGGGCAGAGTTTCTGATGAAGATGATTGTCCCTCTTCTCCTGCCACTGGGCTGACATCTGCCTTTAATGGGCCAGCAAAGTTGATGTTCTTAAACCTCCTAATAAGAGAGATTTCTGCTTCTGAGGCGCTGACTTCCAACAATTGGTGATCTTGTGATGGTAGTGATACTTTTATATGGTAAAGACCACCTGTTCACAGGATAATTTTACCTGTGGGACAGACTCCGCATGGTAACCATTCCACTGGTACATAATTGCTTGTAAAAAGTATTATAGTGTAATAATTCAGGTGGGTAGCCGCGTTGGTCTGAAGCAGGAGAACAAAGTTGGAGTCCAAAGTTTCATCCAAGGTATAAGCTTTTGTGTGCATGCACACATCTTCCATCTGAAGAAGTGTGGGTGGCACGTGAAATCTTATACCTTGAATAAAATTTTGTACCTTGAATAAAATAGTCCACAAACTACTCCCATCCAGTGCATCCACAAACCTAGAAGAAGAGATTGGATTTATACCCCGCCCTTCACTACCCAAGGGAGTCTCAGAGCGTCTTTCAAACTCCTTTCCCTTCCCCTCCCCACAACAGACACCCTGTGAGATAGGTGGGGCTGAGAGAGCTCTGAGACAACAGCTGGTACAGAGCTATGGCTTGCCCAAGGTCATCCAGCAGGTGCAAGGGGGGAGTGAGGAATCAAACCCGGTTCTCCCAGATTAGAGTCCGTGCACTTAACCACTACACCAAACGGGCTCCTAGTGTTGTTCTGCCAGTGAACTAGAGCTGCCAACTCCAGGTTGAGGAAATCCCTGGAGATTTGGGAGTGGAGGGTGGGGTTTAGGGGAAGGAGGGACCTAAGCAAGGCATAATGCCATGGACTCCACTTTCCAAAGCAGCCATTGATCTGATCTCTGTAGTTTGGAGCTCAGTTGTAATTCCAGGAGATCTCCAGACCCCACCTGTAGGTTGGCAACCCTAAAAAATCATATTCAGCATACTAGTTCTGCAGGAAGGCAAGCTGATTTCCAAGGGAACCTAACCTTTAGGAATTGATTCCAATATAGTGTGGGAATAATTGTTGGACATAAGATATTAGTTCAGGCAAGATTTTGTATAGTTGGGACAGAAAATAATGTTTTCATTGGTTTTGTCAAAACTGTTTTGACAAGAAGAATAAGAAGCAAAAGGTGGATGTGGCTGGATGACCACACTTCTGGTAACATCAGGTGTGGCCTAATATGTTAATGAGCTGTGCTGTCAGGGGTGTGGCCTAATATGCTAATGAGTTCCTGCTGGGCTTTTTCTACAAAAAGAGCGCTGTCTAACACTACCTATGTCTTAACACTAACATAAAAAGGACATACAGTTTAAATGTAAAACAATATCAAAATGTTAGCCTCTTTCCTCTGCCCTTACAATCAGAGCTATCAACAGAGGGAGACTGGGGGGCAGGGAGAGAAAGTTCATGGGCCTCAAGGCAGCTAGAAGGCCCTTGAAACTAGTGTCACACTGCATCCAGCCGAACATCATTCCATTTATTTTTAATGCAGTTCTAGGTGCAGCTACTAGGGGTGCAGCTACTAGGGGTGCATTGTATTATCTGCTAGACTTCCTTTTCTCCAAGACTGAAGTAAACTTGCTTAACAGATCATGCTAAACCCATCAGCTAATTCAGCAATGGTGCAAGATGGTTGCTTGTCACACTAACCCCAGCTGATGGTTGCTTGCCACACTAACTGTGAGCCTACAGCCTGCTAACCAAGGTCATTTTCTATAATAGTCTAGCCTTTCTCTCTACTTTTCCTTGCATCCAGTTCAGCCAGGTCTTGCAAAACGACGATAGCTAGGGTGTTGGCAGCAAACTAAAACAATTTTTCCCTCTCTTTTCCTTAATTTCTCTTCCTCTTTTCCACACTTTCTCATCTATATATCTAATTCCCAAGTGCCCCCCCCGCGTGCGGATACTTAAATCTGCGCGGGGGGGCACTTGGAGGGCAGAGGGGGGTTCTGCAGGTGGGGGGTAACCCCCCCCCCCCCGCTTGCAGAAAAATCCGAAATCTATCAAAAACTTTTCGGGGGATCTTTAAATCTCCCGAAAAGTAAAAGAGTGTCCTCTGCGCATGCATGGGGAACGCTCTTGGAACGGCAGCGGCCCGTCGAGAGTCGCCGAGGCCAGCCAACAGCCCATGAAGGAGGGGGAAGGGGGCGAGCGGCGGGTCTGGCAAGAGGTGCCGAGGCCCGCCGGAAGTCTCTGGGGGGGAAGGGGGCAAGCGACGGGCCTGGCGAGAGCCGCCAAGGCCTGCTGAGAGTCTCGGGGGGGAAGGGGGCGAGCGGCGGGCCCGGCGAGAGCCGCCGGGAGTCTCTGGGGGGGCAGAGGAAGGGGAAGGGGGCGGAGGAAGGAGGAGCAGCTGTCAGCTTCTCCCCCCCGCAAATATCGCGGCCCCCCCTTGTCTATATATCTAATAGCCAAGTGCCCCCGTGTGTGTGGATATCTAAATCTGCACATCGGGAGCACTTGGGGGGCAAAGAGATTTTCCTGCACACTTGGGGGACTCCCCAGGTGTGCAGAAAAATCCTAAAAGTTAAAAAAACTATAAGGGGGATATTTAAATTCCCCAAAAGTTAAAGACCGTTCCCTGCACATGTGCAGGGAACACAGAACAATGCCTCACCTCCGCTGCGGGGGGAGGGAGAGGGCTGGGCGGGCCCAGCAGTTGGAGACACGTCGGCCTCGCTGTCGCTCTTGGGGGGAAGAGCTTGGCAGGCCCGGCAGTTGGAGCCGTGTGGGCCTCGCCATTGTGGATGGGTGGTGGGAAGAGCTGGGCAGGGGAGAATGCTCACCTGCAGAGGCTTCCTCCTCTTCATGGAGCTCCCCCCTGTGAGTATCGCAGGTCCCCCCTTCTTGTTCATTTCTATTTCCCTCCACCTAATTTTTCCATGTCCCCCTTCTTTATTGTCACTTCTTAGTCTCAAGACCTTTTCATCCCTATCCTGCTTGGTGACAGAAGGTACTTAAGAGTAGTATAGTAGCAAACCTTTGTTAACAATATGAAAAGAAGGGAGAGAGAGTTAATATTTCCCCATGACCTAACAAAGTAGTAAAAGGAAGTATGCTTCCCCTCCCACACCCTTTACATGAATAGTAATGGAGCATTAATCTGTTTTACTGGTTATGCATGTGGAACAGAAGTTACAACTCCCAGTTCAGGCACTGGGTTGTTAATCATTATTGTGCTGGTGGAAGATCTCATAGCCCTTTGTAAAGGCTACTTTGTTATATGACAAATGATGTAATCTTTTTAACATCTTTTAAATATCAGATTTATAACAAGTCTTTCTCCCCACTGGGGACCCAAAGCTGCATTGTTATCCTGTTCTCCATTGTATCCACACAACAACCTTGTGAGGTAGGTCTGGCTCAGAGTGTGTCACCCAGGAACCTTTCATGGCAGGCTGGGGAGCTGTGTATTAGAGACACATGACAAGTGGCTTAAAGACTTTCTTATTATGTGTTTTCTGTTGTGAAGATAACCAGGTTTAGGGTGTTCCCTTCATTTTTGGCACTGCAACTGTTAGGGCTGGTTTTCAAACATGTAACATTGTTTTCTGAGTTATGCCTGCCACAGAGACCCTTTAGCTTCAGCTGCAAATAGCACAGTGTGGTGGTGGTTTGTCTCACATGGGCTAGGATTTTCCCATGCCTTTCAGTTTTGGTCCTGGAACTCCCACAGTCATCCTGAAGCTGGTGGCCATGTTTGAGTCTCCTAGCTTTATTCTCTGATGAGTTATGCCTGCCGGTGTGGTGTAGCGGTTAGAGTGTCAGACTAGGATCTGGCAAACCCAGGTTCAAATCCTTACTCTGCCATAGAAGCTTGCTGGGTGACCTTGGGCCAGTCACACACTCTCAGCCTAGCCTACCTCACAGGGTTGTTGTGAAGATAAAATGGAGGAGAGGAGAATGATGGAAGCCACCTTGGTTCCCCATTGGTAAGAAAGGCAGGCTATAGATCAACCAACCAACCAAATAAATGATGGCCAGACAGGCCAATTCTTTTATTACTAGAAATTCATAGTAACAGCAAACCAAGGGAATTGTTTTATGATATTTGGTTTGGATCAGGTTCGTATGGGGCCCCCAGGTGTAATCTTTGTCCGAGGGGCCATGGTGGCTCTCAGCAGCCCTGTTTACTATATTCCAGTAGTTTATAAAAGGGCTTTGTCGTTGCATAAATGAAACCTGAGAATGTGATTTGTTATACTCAGCTGTCTACAAACTGAAGTTTTATCTCTAAACAGGCAGCATTTCCTTAACCACAATTCTATACTCAGGGGTCCTTTCGTAAAAAAAGAGGTGCAGGAGCTCATTAGCATAACTTATTTGCATATGCCACACCCCCTGACGTCACCGGAAGTGATGACGTCATCGGCAGTGTGTCAGAAGGCAAGAAGGGAGGGAGGGAAGAAGGGAGGGAGGGAGGGGGAAGGAAGGAAGGAAAGACTGGATCTGCTGCTGTCTTCACTTGCCTCTCAAAGCATCGGCCTGGCAGGAAGGTGTGGGGGGGAATTCTGCCAGCCAAGTGGGTGGGGGGGCACTTGCTTGAGTGCTTTGCATTCTGCAACTGAGAACCAAGAAATTGGTTTGATCTGCCAGGGGTGGAATGACAAGGCTCCCTCTCTTCTGCTCCATGCATTAAAAAGAGGCCCCAATTCATCAGCAGATTTAAAACAACAGGTTTTTGTCTGGTTTATTTCTTTGCTGCTTTCCCACTCAAACCCTTGCCTGTTTGAAATACCAGCACTTACAAAATCCAGGAAGAAAAGCCAGGCCTGCCTTCTATTAGGACCCACCAAAATGACACCAACCACGTGCCAGCTTTCAGGATCCCCAGAACTCTTTGTCAGGCTGGTAGCAGGCCAGAAGGCCAAGAGAGCAAGTTTGCAGGGGTGCTGTGTTCTAAATCTGCGTCCCTGCTCAGCCTTCCACAGAACCAGTGTTCCCTCTAAGCTGTGTTAGTGTGAGCTAGTTCACAGTCTTTTAGCCTCTGGCTCACACATTTTTGTCTTCGCTTAGGAAGGATGGCTCAGGAGCAAACTAATTTGTGCAGTAGCCAAACCGCTGGCTCGCAACTTTAATGCCAGTAGCTCACAAAGTTGAACTTTTGCTCACAAGACTCTGCACCTTAGAGGGAGCATTGCCCCAATGTCCTTATATGGCAAGGTGAGAGACACCTTTTCCTCCAGATGAAGAGTGCTGGAGAACTCATGGCCTTGCTGCACAGAGCTCTGGGTCATTCAGGTTGGTCCTGAGAGAAGGTTGCTGCTGGATTTCAGTGCTTGCAGAGCCAACCCCCCCATCACATACACAGATGCCCCCTTCAGCGAGGGACAGCGGAAGAGTTCCTCGGCCTTGTTGGATGCGCCTGCAAATGGGGGCAGCTTTTAAAACCTGCCATGGGTCAAACGGACGATTTCTGTCCTCTGGGGTCAGCCCCAGCGATAGGCTTATTAAGATTTAAAAATCAGACGGTATCTCTTCCCCTCCCCCCCCCACGAAGCTTTATCCAGACTCAGACAGGGTCAAGGCATTTACCCGGGAGGAAGCGCCCTGGAAATCAGTGGGTCTGACTTCTTGCCTGGGTAAACGTGCGTCTCTGGGATGACAGCCGCACGGGTTTGGTTGTTTGCTTTTCACGATCTTTCTTTTCTTTCTCCCCCCCTCACATGCAGGGAGCAAGGGGTCGGGCTGGGTGTGTGCGTGGGGGTGCCTCTGTAGGGCAGACAACTGCTGGGTCGCGGTAGACCCTGTAATTATCGGCGAGCCCCCCTCCTCCTGCCACCCCCTTCGGTGCGCCTTTGGCTTCCCTGGAGCGATTTCGAACTGGGCAGATGAGCGCTGAAAAGGCTCGAAGGAGGCGCAGGCAGGGAACGAGGTATGCGTGAGAAGCCCGGGAGCCAGCCAGCCAGCCAGCGAGGGAGGGAGGGAGAGAGATCCTCCTCCACCACCACCGCTGCCTCCTCCTCCTACCTGGAGCTGCAGATCGCAAGATACACGGCGCTACCTGGGCCAGCCAGAGAGAGCCAGCGGCTCAGCCCCCTGACAGCGCCCGGCAGTGCCGCGCTCGGCTCCGGAGGAGAGCCTGCCTGGCTGCCCGCGCCCGCCGCGCCCCACGCAGGTGCCATGCCTGCCGCACCCCTCGTCCGGCGCATGCGGCGGCCCAGGCAGCCCCGTCGCTCCTTCCCCCCGCCCCCCCGAGGCAGCCCTGGACGCGCCGCCCCCGCCAGCCCCCGCCTGCTAGGGAGAGGCTGGCCCAGCCCAGCTCAGGCGCAGCCAGCCAGCCAGCAAGGCGGAGCTCCACGCGCCTCCGTCCCCTGGTTGCCGCCCGCCTCCCCTCACAGAAGCTGTGCGGGCGGGCGGATCGGGCCCTGCGCGGGGGGGGAGAGGGACGGAGGGAGCGGAGCGAGCGGCAGCAGCAGAGCTCCGCCTGGACTGCCCCAAACGCCCTCGCTGGCCCCGCCCCCCGCCCTCCTCTCTCCTGGAGCGCCGCTCCGGCGCGCCCCGGCCCCAACGGAGCCCTGTCTATACTTGGTATCTTGTGTCCACTGTTTTGCTAAAAGCAACCTAGCTGTAACTATCATATTTGTAACTCCCATGCTTTTCTCCCCCCAAGCTGTTTTTCATTTGGCCAAACAAGATTAATTTTGAATTACTCGATACATTGCGTTCCACAATCACATTCAAGATATTACAAATCTTTTGCCAAAAAGACTGCACAACAAGACAAATTTACCATATGTGGATGAACAAACTCTTCTCATGTAAATGATGATCTCTAGTAATCTGAAACATTTTACAATCCTAGTTGGCGTATAGTATGATCTGTATAAAGCAATTTTATACAATTTTCTCTAATATTAACATTAACCATTATGTTATTTGTCTTTGTCAATTTTTTTCAAAGCTGGACTTATCATTCCTGTAATAGGTCCAGTTGTCTGTTTTATTCTGTTAGCCAGTTCCTCATGTCCCAGCTCTATGAGGATTCTATAGAATTTTGCTAGCAGTCCTTTGGATGATTTACAGTGGGGCATTGTGTTCTCAAAAACATTCAGTGGACTAGCGACATTGAGCCACTAGGCACACAGATCTTACTGCAGATTTTCAGAGCAGTAAGCCTTTAATCTTGACTTTGGATTCTGTGCCCACCATATACACCATTCTTTTCCCTCTGGTGTATTTATTCTGCAGTAGAGATGCAAAATTTTTGGAAATTTTGAAGCTCAGAAAAAAATCCTTTTTTCGGAAAAAAAAGGAAATTTATGGAAAAATTGAAAAAAAAATGCTACATTAGCCCTTCTTTTTTCTTTTCCAGACTGTTACTTTAGGAACATAAAATATGACTATGGACAATTGTACTTGGCATGAAATTATCGCAACAAGCATATTAAAAATATAGTGTATCCAAACAATTATTACAAACAGAATTTATTTTTAAATAATATTTATTTGTAGTTGTAACCAATGGAGCAACAATCTCCTGCACTGTTTACTAGTTTATGTGGAACAGACAAAAAACCCTCCACAAAACAATTTTTAAAAATCCAGAAGTAACAATTATTCATATTTCCTCTCCACAGTATTAAATAAAAATAAAAAAAACCCATTCTCATAAAAAGAATTGAAGAGGGGGGAAGTGTGGGACTAAGTTTCAATGAGTGGTCATAAAATTTAATCAGAATAATTTTCTGAGCTGTAATTATCAGTTTCAGTCTCTGCTTCTGCAGCTACTCTGTTGTGTTTGTCATTATCACAGTTATTATGAACCTCTAAAAACTGAAGGTTTGCCTGGATTGAAACAGAAATTAGATTAATCTGATACCATACATATTTTTAGAAATAATTTGGAAAATATTTGAACACCTTGTCTTAAAATATTTTATTCATCATGTTAAAATAAAATGTTCCATAATCATTCTTTTCTTTTTTCAATTTTTCCAATTTTTTTGGAAAAAAACAAAAAAGGCTTCAAGAAAAAAATGTTAAAACCCATTTTTTTCTTGATTTTTTTTAGGTTTTTTTCCAGGCCTTCACATCTTTATTCTACAGCTACAATTTTTAAAATGCACTTTTCTAAATCAGGGTGGAATGTCACTTGTAACATGTTGGGGGTGGTGTCATTTTTTTTTTTTAAATTATGCAATTGCCCTATTGCAACTGTGCAGTAGCATCCAGCAAGCACCTTCCATTTAAATCTTTGCAGTTCAGGTTTTACACATGCATTTTATTTTTTTAAAAAAATACTTTTTATTAAAGGTTTACAAATTACAAGGAAGGAGAGAGACTAATGAAGAAATATACAAAGATAAATAGTGAATTCCCATAACACCCGTTAGACACAATCATAGTATAGAAACTAAACCACATATTCTATTAACAAACACTACTCATGAACGTTTGAAGTTTAAACATAGACCATTTCTCGCTAATTACTTGTTTAATATCCATTTGTTTTAAAAAGGGAGACCATTTATCAAGTGGATTCATTAATTCTGACAGCATGACTTCTTTGTTATTATACAGCATAAACCTTTCTAGTGTAAAAATGACCAGACCTTGGAGTACCACATATCAATCGATATTAAAGAGCTATTTTTCCAACATTGAGCAATTACACCTTTGGCCACTGTAATTAACAGCAAGATAAGATCCTTGATAGCGTCATGGAGGAATTCAGGGGGCCACCAGTTTAACAGAAAAATCTTGGGGTCTGGCAGTAAAGACCGGCCTGTCATTTGCTGAATGATTGTACTAATTTGTTTCCAAAGCTAGAGATGTATGGACAGGTCCACCAACAATGGAGGTAGGTACCCTTTCCTCCACAATGTTTCCAACACAAAGGGATGAGACTGGGAACCATATGGGCTAACCGTACTGGGGTATAATACCATCGCAGTAAAACTTTGTATGCTAACATTTGAATGGAATGAATAGTGGATAGATGTTTGGTACTATTCCATACTTGTCTCCATTGATCTTCTGAAAGGCTCTCGTTTAAATCAGAATGCCACGCTTGTTGATAAGACATTCTACCACTATCATCTTTAAGCAATATAGCATATATTCTAGAAATTAAGCCACGCTTAGGTATGTTCGCCTCCATTAGTAATTTTTCAAATTCATTTAAACTAACTACCGGTAGTTGGAAAGACAACACCTTATCACATAAGTGATTAATTTGAAAATACTCATACCAGTGAAGTTTGGTATCGTATTTTCGTTCCAAATCAAGCTTAGGGATGTGATTACCTCAATGGAAAATGTCAATTGATCTGGTTATACCTGTAGCCCTCCAGCTAACAAATGATGTTACTTCTTGCGCCGGTCTAAACTATGTTTGTCCAGTGAAGGAACAAAGCAAAGATGGAATGGAAAGCAACTTGGCTTTACTAGAGTACCAAAGATGAAGTGTGGTTTCAAGAAAGGGGTTGCTAAATTGCAGATGGACTTTTATATAGCTTGAGTGCCAAAGCACTTCCTGGAATGTTTGTGAATTTATACAATCATTCTCCATTTGCATCTATGCAACCCCTTCTTTGGAATGGTAATGTCTAATTAAGCTAGTCAAGTTAGCAGCCACATAATATTGATAAAGATCAGGAACTGCCAACCCACCAAACCTTGGATGTCTCTTCATAATATATGAATTAATACGTGGTTTCTTGAAATGCCAAATAAAGACTTCCAGTGCTCTTTGCCATTTCCTAGGCTGAGGACAGATTGGCAGTCTCGGCCGCTCTGCCTCCACTTCAAAAGCGGAGGCAGAGCGGCCGTTCAGATGGCCGCATCTGGCCTGAGGAGGCGGCCCGGACGCATCGTGTCCGGTGCCGCGCTCCTCCCACAGCAGCCGAGCACCACTTCAAAGTGGTGCTCAGCTGCTGCGGCGCGCGTTCCACCCGCCGGAGCGGGTGTGAACGTGCGCGGGCAGGGGGAGCCGTGTGGCGTCTGCCCGCCGCCGTAGGAAGCTGCCTGCAGTCTGAACACTGCAGGCGGCTTCCTTCCAGCGGCGTGCGAATGCCGTGCCGTGGGGGAAATTCCCCCCGCCTTAGTCTGCCGCACCACAAAGGCGCGGCAGACTGCCAATATGTCCTCAGCCCTAAAGTATGAGACAGGAATTAATATGGGAATAGCTCAAAACAGATAAATAAACTTGGGTAGTATGAAAGATTTAATTATTTGAATCCGTTCGAGCCATGAAAATATTTTGACATCCCATTTGTGTAGAGTAGTCAACAAAGTTTGGTAAATCTGTTCATGATTCATGGATAACAATTTATCCAAACTAGGAGGTATAGTGATACCTAAGTAATTCCAACCAGTTTTAGGCCACTGAAAACAAAATTGTTGTTGGAGTTCCTGGGTAGTATGAGCTGATAGTAGAATAGAATAAAGCATTGATTTCTTAGGATTGACTTTTAAACCCGAAACCTCACCGAAAAGAGACAAAGAGTCTATTGTTGTGGATATCGATGAGGTTGGGTTGGAAAGATATATTACTAAGATGTCTGTGAACATGCTGAGTATGTAGCTCCTGCCATTAATATATATACCTTTATACTGTAGGGTTGTTCTCAGTTGTATAGCTAAGGGCTCAATGGCGAGAGCAAATAATAGCGGAGATAATGGACATCCCTGGTGGGTGCCATGAAACAAAATTAATTTCTTTTGTTGGAGTGTCATTAACCATCACGGTGGCTTTCGGATTAGTATAGACCACCCTTATTGCTTGGTCATGGTTAGAACCAGAGTAGAAGTGAATGTCTTATAATATTTGGCGCTGAAGCCATCAGGGCCTGGAGTTTTATTAGTTTTTAAAGAGAGAATGGCTGTTAAAACTTCTATAGGAGTTATGGGAAGGTTTCAAACCTGTAATAGAGGACAAGTAGTCGTTTATTCTGTCCTTCGGTATTTCAGGTGATGAGAAAAGCTTAGTATAAAACTTTTCTATGACTGTGTTAATTTGAGGTGTCATTGTATGTAATATACCATCTGAGTCTTTAATGGCATTAATAATTTTATCATCAGACTTTTTTTTTTTTTTAATTTCCATGCCAGTGCTCTAAGCATTTTTGGACCCATAAAAGAAAACCTTTGTTTAGTTAAAAGATTCTTATGCACCATAGTGGTCGCCTCTAAACTCTCTAGTTGCTTCTGTAGCTGTACTAATCTTGAATAAATTTTAGGGCTGGAAGTTAGCTTATGTTTCTTTTCAAGGGAAGCAATATTGTTAACTAGTTCCAGTTTAACTTGATCTTTTTTCCTTCTGCAGGCTGAAGCCAATGCAATACATTTACCCCTCACAACTGCCTTGGATGCATCCCAGACCATTTGGAGAGTGACCCCAGGTTCCATATTGTTTTGGAAAAAATGTTGCAATTCAATTTGTATTTCTTTTAAAGCTTGATCATCCTGTAATAAAAATTTATTGAGTCTCTATCATCGTATTTTGTTAGAATGTTGCCCAGCACTTAAGGAGCAGTTGACAGGGGCATAGTCAGAACAGAGTTGCTGGCCAATATCGGAGGAAAGTACCCGAGGGAGTAGGTCTCTAGATAACAAAATATAATCTAGATGTGTGTAAAGTGAATATTTTGTGGAATAATAAGTATAATCACGCTCTAGCTGATGGCAATACCTCCATATATCTACTAGATTTAAATGAGATATAATAGTGTGCAAATGGCTCAGAGAACACTTAGAATGTTTATGATTAAGTTTTTTATGGAATCGTGGTTTAGATCTATCCCAGTAAGAGTCAAGAAGAAAATTAAAGTCACCACCAACTATAATTGAGCCAGTGGCATATTTAGTCAGGTTGGTTAGGACTTCCGTTTCTTGTCTCTGATTGGGGGCATAAATTGAAGCCATAGTAACAGCCTGACCATTCAATGACCCCTTAAGAAACAAATATCTTCCTTCTGGATCAACAACCAAGTCATCCTTAGTAAAATGTACTTGCCTTGACAATAAAATTTCACTTCCCCTAGAGCGATTTGAACTGTAAGACAAATATTGGATAGGGTACCATGAAGAATAGGGTACACCTTTCTTAATGTGTGTTTCCTGCAGGAAGGCAATGTCAATTTTCTGCTGACATAGGTCAGTTAAGATACCTTTTGTCTTGATTTTACCCCTCAGACCCCTACAGTTCAGGGTCAGAACTTTGAACATATCAATAGACATATATCAAAAGTACAAGTGCCTTAACCCCCGAGAAAGCCCTGGCCCCAGTGCAGGCCAGCTGAACGTCTTTTGGACCGGGGAGAGTCAGGCGATGTTGTGTGCTTGACCTCAGTGCCCTCTGGGGCACATATGAGGAAAGGCGGTCCCTCAAGTAGGCAGGCCCCTGACCATATAGGGCTTTAAAGGTCAGCACCAGCACTTTGAACCGGATCTGGTATGCTATAGGCAGCCAGTGCAGCGACCGCAACACAGGCTGGATGTGGTCCCACATGGAGAGGCCCATCAACAGCCTGGCTGCAGTATTCTGCATTAGCTTCAGCTTCTGGATCTGAGACAAGGGCAGTCCCATGTAGAGAGCGTTACAGTGGTCAAGTCTCGAGGTGACCATAGCATGGATCACTGTAGCTAGGTCATCGCATTTGAGGAGGGAACCAACTGCCTGATCAGCTGTAGATGGTAGAAGGCTGCCGTGGCAGTGGCTGCTACCATGGCCTCCATGGTTAGGGAAACATCCAGGAGCACTCCCAAACTCCTGACCCTTGGTACTGGCACTAGTGGCACCCCACTGAAGGTCAGTAGTGGGATCCCTACCCCCGACCCGTTCCAACTCAAGCACAGGACCTCCGTCTTCATTGGATTCAGTTTCAGTCGACTCAGTCTGAGCCAGTCCGCAACGTCCTGAAGTGCCCGCTCCAGGTCGTCTGGGGTAGAGTCGGACCGGCCACCCAACAACAAATAAAGCTGGGTGTCATCTGCATACTGATGACACCCAAGCCTATGCCTCCGGGCAATCTGGGCAAGGGAGCGCATATAGATGTTGAATAACATCGGGGACAGCACCGCCCCTTGAGGAACACCACACACCAGTGGGTGCCTCTGGGAGGTCTGTTCCCCGAGTGCAACCCTTTGTCCCTGATCCTGGAGAAAAGAGGCAAGCCACTGTAAAGCAAGCCCCTGTATCCCTGAGTTGGCGAGGCAGTGGATCAGCAACTGGTGGTCGACCATGTCAAATGCAGCCTACAGATCGAACAGCACCAGTGCCACCATGCTGCCTCAATCCAGATGTCTCCGGAGGTCATCTGTGAGGGCGACCAGTGCCGTCTCCTTTCCATGACCTGGCCGGAAGCCGGTCTGAAACAGATCCAGCATGGAAGTGTCATCCATAAAGCTCTGCAACTGAATCGCCACCGCCCTCTCCAGTACCTTGCCCAAATAGGGCAGGTTGGACACTGGTGAATAGTTGGCCAATACAGCTGGGTCCAGAGATGGTTTTTTCAGGAGGGGATGGACCATCGCATCCTTGAGTGCCCCCGGGAACAGCCCTTCCTTGAAGGACTTGTTGATAATCTCCTGAAGAGCATCACATAACCCCTCGCGACCCGCTTTTATGAGCCACGAGGGGCACGGGTCAAGGAGGAGAGGCCAGGGAGTGGTCAATATTGAGAAACTGAAACTAAACCAGAACTTGACACCTGGGCACTCCTGCGATGAGTCACTGGATTGCCTCTATTGTCCGTTGATGGCTCTAGCCGGCTGGCTGATGGCCTGACCATTAGTTGCCAGGTAACCTTGTTTAGCATAATCCGTGCAGGTATGTTGGAGGTGGCAGGGGTTGACCAGCGTGGTGTGACAGAAAAGAAACCTC
This sequence comes from Lepidodactylus listeri, assembly GCA_029233225.1. NCBI lineage: Eukaryota > Metazoa > Chordata > Lepidosauria > Squamata > Gekkonidae > Lepidodactylus > Lepidodactylus listeri. The sequence goes on along the minus strand of JARCFY010000016.1, from coordinate 54,836,466 downwards.
ATGGCAGAGGGAGTCTTTATCTCTGTCTTGGAGAACTATAGAGGTTGCCAGCCCCCTGGACTGGAGTGGAGCTTCGCCCTTACAGCATAGCAACCCAAGTTCAAGCTTATGAATATTACAATCCATAAGAGCACTAGCAGTGCCTTGCTGGCCAACAGCTCGCAAAAGCCTCACAGGCGATATCCAATTCCCTAATGTTTGGCCTGCCATGTGACAGCTCAGTTAAAGACCAAATGGTTCTAAATAATTGCACCGGGCGAGAGCTAGCAGACGGAACCTCAGCTGCGTAGAATTGTCTCTTTGCGGCCTTGACTGCCACCACATAGGATCTCATAAATGTCCTATAGGATGCTTTTGATACTCTGTCATGGGCTTGCCGCCACTGCCTCTCTAGCTGTCTAAGTCCTCGCTTCATCTGCCTCAGCTCCTCGGTAAACCAGGGAGCCAGCTTAGAGCAAGGGTGCAGAGGGTGTTGGGGAGCGATCTCATTGATGGTCACCGAGATCCGGATGTGCCAGTCCTTGACCAGCCCATCTAATGAGCTGCCAGGAGGCATGGGATCCTGCAGTGCCATCAGAAACTGCTGAGGGTCCATCAGGCTCTGCGGGCGAGCCAAAATACGCTTGCCGCCCAAACAGAGTCAGGGAGGCACCATCAGATTGGCCTTCAGGGCATAGTGGTCAGACCATGGCACTACCGTGGCGGTTATCTGGTCCACCATAACCCCCGCAGCAAAGATCAAGTCGAGCGTGTGCCCGGCCTGGTGCATAGGAGCTGTTACAATTTGGGTGAGTCCTAGTGTCGCCATGGATGACACCAGGTCCCTCGCCGGCACAGAGGCCGAATCATCAGCATGGACATTGAAGTCACCCAAGACTATTAGCTTCGGGTGCTCCAACACCCAGCCAGACACGGCCTCAACCAGCGAGGGCAGGCTGTTGGCTGGTGCGTTGAGCGGCCGGTACACCAGCCAGATAGCCAGACTCTCCCCAGCTTCCCACACCAGCCCCGAGCACTCAATGCCCACAAGCTTCAGCAGCAGGAGCACCCTATAGGAGTAAGCCTCCCGAATGAACAGCGCCACTCCTCTCCCCCGGCCCTCGGTCTGTGATTGGTGAAGGACTGCAAACCCGGGTGGAGCTAACTGGGAAAGAGCCACTGTTTTCCCTTCTTGCACCCAGGTCTCGGTCACGCACGCCAGGTCTGCACCTTGCTCTGACAGGAAATCCCACAGAGTTGCGGTCTTGTTGTTAATGGACCTGGTGTTACACAATACCAATGACGGTGGAGGGTCCTTCCCAGCCCCCCTGCCTGCCACTCTCGCGATGGGATGCAGGCTGGAAGGAGGCCGAGCTTCTCTATTTCTCCACCTCCTTCTTCTTCACTCCCTGCCTGCTCCCTCCACTGTATTTCCCCTGCCCCAGAAGCACTGGTATCCCCGGTCCAGTTGTCATCAACGCTGGCAGCCTTCACACTGCTAAACACAGGTCACAGGCCAAGCCAAAAGATGGTTAAAACACACAGGGCAATTTTGTGCCCCGGAGGATGCTGCCGAGATTTCTAATCACCAGAGCAACTCCCTCCCTAATAGCATTAACTCTAACATTACCATTCCAGCGGAGTGATGATAGACTAGTATCTAACTAAACGGCCTGGCTACTAGTGCCCGCTGCACTAACTAATCCTAGCCCACCCTGACCTCCCTTCTTGTTGCCCTAACACCTGATCAGGGCCGCAAGACTAAAACTAACTATGCTATTAACTCTAAACTAAACTATATAGGATAAGGACCTAAACATAATATAACTACCTAGTCAACCTACCTAACTAATCTAAAACTATAAATAAAAATAAAACTCTAGCAGGAGCAAAGGTGTGCCCGAGCACTAGGGGATTCTCTGATGAGTTATTGGCCACTGTGAAAAATGGGAAAGAGTCACACAATCTCATAATATGGGGGAACATGTTGAGCATACAGAATGTATGGTAGAACCCACTGACACTGGCATTGCAAGCTGTGATTGTTGGCAACATGAGTGTATGTGTGTGCACGCCTGTGTAAAGTCGGCTGCAACTCTACCATGCTTTGCACAGGGCTACAATTTGTATGGGGGAGGAATCCTCTGGCAGAAGCTCTGGAGAGCTTTTTTAAATATTGTCCGACTAAAGTGGAAAAAAAAGGGGGGGGGGTATTTTTGCAAATGCCCTAGCGCAGCTGCATAGTGACGCTAATTTCCTGCCTTTCCTTGCAAATTTGTGTGGTTTTCTCTCTGTAATTCTCTAATTTGATCCTGCGCACTGGTTGTGACCTTGGCAGTTTTTTAGAGCCTGCCCTGTGCAGATTGCACTCTGTCCTCCAAATGGATCAATCCCAAATGATTCTCAAGGGCTCTTTCACAGTGTTCCCTCTAGGCTGAGTGAGTGTGAGCTAGCTCACAGTTTTTTAACCTCCAGCTCACACATTTTTGTCTTAGGTCAGGAAGGATGGCTCCAGAGCAAACTAATTTATGCAGTAGCCGAATTGTTCACTCACAACTTTAATGCCAGAAGCTCACAAAGTAGAATTTTTGTTCACAAGACTCCACAGCCTAGAGGGAGCATTCCACATTGTCGTTTTTGTCACTCATTTGTCCCTATTGCTTTGGGTCCCCCCCTTTTCCACATGTGTTTTGCTCCCTCTGGAACTGCTAGAGAGAGCAAAACACATTGAAGCAATAGGGACAAATGAGTTACAAAAATGACAATGTAGAAGAGCCCTAAGATTGGTGGTTTGCAGAAGGTCCATGTGGCTCAGCCACCATTTTAATGTTAGGCTTCCAGAGACTCCAAAATGGTCCCCCCCCCCACAAGCTTTGTTCACTAAAGCATGAGAGAGAGAAATGTTTTCAAAGATTTAGGCTTCCCATCCCACTCTCTCTCTTTCTTTACATCTCATGTCAATTTCATTCCATGCTGATGCCTCCCGCCCCCTTTATTTTCTTTTCATGCAGCACTGAAATCTCTCCCTTTTTTTGCACTGGAGACGCTGCTGTTTGCCTCCTCTTTGATCCCCCTTTCAAGTCAGCAGGGAACTAAGCCTTGCGCAGCTCCTTTTAAACTGCCCCCCCCCCATCATTTTAAATTTTTTTTCAGTGATCCAAAACTAGTCTCATCTTGCTAGACTCATGCTGCTTATCAAAAAAAATGTAAAAATTAAAAACAAGGTGGGAAATGGAGCTTGTACATCAATGAAGGGGGGGAGGATGGCGGAAGGTGTAGAGCGGGCAGAATGACCTCGATACAGGCAAGGGAGTGATCTTGAGGGGCGGCAAAAGGGCAGGGCAAAAATCTGAGGGAATCTGTATGCTTTTGAATTACCTTCAGCTTGGAAGCAAAACAAGGGGGACATCAGAACAAAAGCACTCTCAGAAAACCTGGGGGAACAGAGACCAGAAAATATACTGAGCGCTGAAGGGAGGAAAATCAATGCAGAATGACAAAGAAAAACCCGACGGACATGCACGGTGAAAGCAAGGGAAACACCCATGCATAATAGGCGGTCAATTCACAAACTTGTGTTCTGGAAATAATTTTTGATGTGCAAATATTGACATCTCAGTAGAGCATTATCCTCTACTTTTTGCCTGATCTCTTCCCAGGGGCTAAAGGCCCCCTCCTTTAGAAAAATCAAGGCAATTTAAACCTGCTTGCTTGCAGCTTGAAAAGATGCCTGTTGCCAACATATATCTGAATTGCATATTAAAATAAGTGGCATTAATGGAGAAAGTCTCAGTACTAATTGGTTTTTATATTTGGTCCATCTAAGTTACTTTATTTGGTCCATGTAAATTACTAATTAAATTTTGGTGTTGCATCTCTTCCCAAACACCCTGTTTAAAGGCAGTGAGAAGCCTGTTTGCCCGATCAGCCAAATTTTCTCAAATTGCCTCCCCCTATACCAACTGGGGATGGGATACAGTACAAAAGCAGTTCCTATTGTGTCCAGTGAATCTCTGACAAAATCAGCTATGGGAAAATGTGCTGGATTGATAACGCAGAGGCATAAATAGTATTTCTCTATAGAAGGTGTGACTAGATCATCTCTCTCCCTCCTTCCCTCCCTCTTCATTATTGTCCTGTGGATTCTGGCTTTCTTATACCTTCAAATATACTGATCAAATTTTCTGTATTTTAATAATTAAGTCATTGGGGAATAGCAATGAGATTGCTGTAAAGAGAAACAGAAACCTTGGCAATACCTTCATTTTTAAGCCACAAATTTGCTGTCTCAGAGCCTCCTTTCCCAGCATGCCCTGTTCCATGCCCTTCCTCACAACCCACCTGCAAAAAAGCTGAAGCTTGCTTCTGTGCCCCAGCCCACAGTCTGAGAACCACTGACTTCTATTAAAGGAGCTAAACAACCGTTTCATGCACTTTAATGTAATACACACTTGGGAAAGGGTGATTTGAAGAGGAGAAGCTCTCTGTCTGGGGATGCTTAACTCTTTTCTGTCCTGTCAGCTCTGTACACAAATCACACACACAACCCCCCAAATTAGAAGATAACAAGTAGGGGACTTGCAACAACTTCAAAGGGGCTTCCCAGCTTCCCCCAGTGGGGCCCTAAATATGTTTTCAAGAATAAATGTGTTTGGAACCCTATGGGGAGAACTGGAGGCTTGTGGCAGGATTGCATAACATGTATTTGAGCACAGTATTTATCAACACGTACACCTGGCTGGTACAAAATATGGTATTACGCAAGTCTCACTGCACTGTCATTTGGGTGCCAAGGTCTAGCACTGTGAGGCTGCCAACAGCTCTGAACATGAATTCCTTAACTACCAAACTGAGAGCAGGAAAACTTCTTTAATATTCTGGCAGCTTTATCTTATGCACCCCTGGGATGCTGAGCCATTAAGGATATTTTGAATTTGGATTTCCAAGTTCGTATGGCAAAGCAGTTTGCACGTCACACAGACGACAAAGAATTAAATTCAAACCCCCATTCAGCCGTCAAGCTCACGGGGGTGACTTCATGCTAGCCCTCTCTCAGCTTAACCAACCTCAAAAGGTGGTTGTGAAATAAACTGGAAGAGGGAGAATCACGTACTTTGACCCGAATTCCTTAGGATTACAAAAAAAAAACAATAACAGTGAGCTTGCATTTATTCATTTATAGTCCACCTTTCTCACTGAGACTCAAGGCAAATTACAACTAAAAATAATGGAGGATGGACAGTACAGTTCAGGGAACCAACAGTAACAAGACAACGAGCAGCATTACAAGAACAGTACAAGGAAACGCACGCGAGTCACATCAATACGTGGTTTGTGGTTTTTCTCCTCTATTCCCATGTGTGCTGTTCAGGATCATGGTGGCGCACAGAAGGAGCTCCAGCCCAACAGAACCAATCTGCAAAGGTAGCTATTTGGCCGACTATAGAATACTACAGGCACGGAGTGGCATTCCACAGTATGCAATAGAGTTCCTTCTCCAGACCATTCGTGTTTGGGGTAACTATGCAAGGGGGAAGGCTGGATTTCTCTCTGCCTGCCACCAAAGTCCTGATCTGGAGCAGGAACAGCACATGTGACATTGGCAGGAATAGAACAGAACATGTAAATCCAGGGCTATTTCTGGGCAGGGATGCACAGGAACGGAGTTCCGGGTGGCTCCTGAGTTGGCCACACCCAGCAGGAACTCATTAGCATAATAGGCCACACCCAACCGCAGAAACTAATTAGGACTGGCTACATATGGGGTGTGTGGCCTAACATGCAAATCAATTCCTGCTACAAAAAAAGCCCTGGGTTTTGACAACAAGCAAGGTTAACAGAATAAGAAGCAAAAGGTGGGTGTGGCTGGATGACCACTCTTCTGGTAACACAGGGGTGTGACCTAATATGCTAATAAGCTGTGCTGTCAGTGGTGTGGCCTAATATGCTAATGAGTTTCTGCTGTTGGGTGTGGCTTATTATGCTAACGAGTTCCTGCTGGGCTTTTTCTACAAAAAAAGCCCTGTGTAAATCATTATGTTAGTGTTCATAATCCACCTTGTGAATGCTGTCTCGTGGAAACTGACCCCAAGAGTTGCTGTCCTGAGGTGTTATCTTAACTTTACAGTGCAGGGAGACACTGCTCCTAAGTTTAGTCTTCTACGCAACTGTGTAAATACTGACAGCAATTCTCAGTCATCGGCAACAAGGTTTGTCATTTAGTCATACTTTAAGGAAGTTAGACTCCCTTAGAGAATCGAACTTCCAACTTTGGCACAAGCTCAAGGTTTGCTCTGACACTGAAGTAAAGTAAAAATCAGTAGCTGCCAAGAAGTGATAAGGCTTAGTATTGCTGCAGTTGGAACTGTTCTTAACATCACTGGCAAAGCCTTTTGGGTTGGAAACAAATACTAATTGAGGATCTGTCATAAGACAGGACATAAGAAGAAGGTTTTCATTACAACGCACGTTCTCTTGCTTAGCGTTTATCTGTATAATCAAGGAGTTGAAGCATGCTGGTAATAAAAAAGCAGTTGTTCCTTTTCATCTTAATACAAGGGATAGTGAAGTACCAGCGGCTGCTTCCATGTGGGGCTTTTTCCGTGTGAGGAAAAAAGGAGGCCCTTGGCGTCCCCGTACAGCATACACACAACATCATGCTCACACTGAACATGTGCTGTAGTGGTACAGTTCTGGACTGCGGGTTCTTGGTATAATGGCCATCCCGTCTGCACTTTTGCACAGGAGCAGTGGGGAAAGAGGGAGGTGTGGAGAGGGGGCAATGACAGCAGTGTGCAAGCTGGGAACGGGTGTCTTGGGCACTGTTCCCACCCATTCTCCCGCCGCTTGCTACTGCTGCCATGGGAGGGTCACATTTTCATGCCCCTATGTAGAAGTCCTAATTTAGCAACCTGGGGATTGGGTTGCTAACCACTGTTTGAATCTCGGGAAAGCAGGACAGCCACACAGCAAATACAATAGCCTTAGCTGAGAAAAGTTGCCTCTAACCACAACCATAACCACTGAGAAACAATACTAGATCCAGGAGCACTCCTAAGCTGTGACCTGATTCTTAAGGGGTTGTGAAATCCTTTCCAGAACACACTGAAAGTCCTATCCACATCCAGTCTGCTACTGAACAAAGGCACTGCTGCTGGACATCCATGAATTCTCTAGAATGTGAAGGAAAGAAGAAATATAGCTGGGCCTTATCTGCATAGTGATGACAATGCATATATATCTGCATAGTGATGACAATGCACGCATATATCTATATATCTAATTCCGAAGGCACCCCCTGCGTGCGGATACCTAAATCCACGCAGGGGGGGCACCTGGGGGGCAGGGAGGTTTTCCTACACATGGGGGGCACTCCCCCCGTGTGCAGAAAAATACGAAAAGTTAAAAAAAAACCTTCAGTGACCGTAGAATCCCCCAAAATACCTTTTGAAATGGCCTCAACTCCAGGCGTCAACTGAGAGGAGATTAGAATGTCTGGGGGTGGGGGGGAGGTTCTAACTGTTTCTGTCAGTAAAAGGCAGGGTTTTGACTGGCAGCAGTCTAGGGTTGCCAAGTACTCCCCCCCAGCCACCAGCAGCGGATCCAGATCCAGGCTGGGAGACTCCTGGATATTTGGGGGTGGAGCCTGGGGAGGACAGGGACCTCAGTGGGGTACAGTGCCATAAACTCTACCCTCCAAAGCATCCATTTTTTCCATGGAAAGTTATCTCTGTAGTCTGGAGATGAGCAGTAACTCAGTGTTACTGAGGGGGAGAAGAGAGGAAGCAAAGGTGTGATGAATGGGATAACCATCCCCCAAGTTTCTTGCAGGTCTCCACTTGTATATATATATATGCCTGGCAGACCAGGAGGAGGAGGAGATTGGATTGATACCCTGCCCTTCACTTTGCGTCTCAGAGCAGCTTACAATCTCCTTCCCTTCCTCTCCCCATAACAGACACCCTGTTAAGTAGGTAGGGCTGAGAGAGCTCTGAGAGAACAGCTCTGAGAGAACTTTGACTGACCCAAGGTCACCTAGCAGCTGTATGTGGAGGAGTGGGGAATCAAACGCGGTTCTCCAGATTAGAGTCCACTACTCTTAACCACTACACCAAATGGAACCTTGCATGACCCCATAAGCTGTGGGGTTGAGTTCTCAGCTTCCAGAACCAGCTGATTAAGCCAGTCTCATGGCTTAAGCTAATAGAAAATGCCAAATCAAACACATATAGTTGGGGAAATAACATATGCACCCCATTTATATGTGCTTTAAAAATTAACTGATGGATGTTCTGTCAACAGATATTTTCTCCCAGGCCGATTTCGCACTGGCCAGTTGCCTCTCGTTCTCTCCGGAATTTCCTCTCCCAGTTTCCTCCGGGGTATTTTCTTCATTTTCCCACTTGGAACCTCAGCCCTTTTGATAATGTGACGAAGGGTTTTCTCCCCAAAAAATTAGAAACTCCCGCAATGGGGAGGCCCTGATGAAAGGCGGGCGAGTGGGCGTGTTTTCATTTTGGGTTCTCCCCCGCAGCAAACAGGAAAATCCTCTGAAAACAGGATTTGTTTGCTCCAGGGAAACTCCAGTGCAGCAGGGAGATACTCCAGAGCAAAACGTGAGCCTGGAGCAACTGGTGTGAAATCGACCGGAAGCTCCGGTGCAAGCATGAGGGCAAACCTGGGGCAAACGCTAGTGCGAAATCGGCCCCAGTTGTTTCCTGTGCTTACTGATTTGCTCTACGGACGCAGAAATTTTCACCCAGTTTCAGTGAAACATAAGAGTTATCTGCAAGGACCTCTGTTGGGCTAAAGGCAGATAAAATATTAAGAGGTATGCATTTCATATTTCGGACAGGATTTCGGCGTGCTGCAAAGATGGTCTGAAAAAACACAAAGAAAAAAAATTGCCTGGCAAACGATATGGTCTGTAAGGGAGGGGGAAACCAGATGGAGTTAAGAAACTGAGCAGGAGCAAAAACCTGCTGCAGAATAGCCATTCGTTTCTGTATTTGCTCCAGAAGCAAATGCAGTTTCTAGCCCTTATATATATTGCGGGGGGGGGGGGGGGGAGAGAAGGTTGGGGGTTGTTTGAGGGGGGTGTTTTTAGAAAAAAAGTTTCTACCTTTGATAAAGCAACAAAGATGTTGTATAAAATCTTACAAATTAATCAAAATCCTTCTGTGTACTCTCCATTAGCCTGGGGGACAGAATATGCATTCAGCTCAATGGTAATACGGATGCTCAAGATTACCTCCATAAAGATTATTCATAGTCAAGGACAGGAAGAGTGGCCAGCAGGCCTCTGCATCTCCCAGCAGGAACCTGGTTGGCTGGAAGCTAACAAATGGACAGGCAATCAATTACTCCCAAGAAATAAGAACACAACAAGTTTATCAGACACCTTGGAGGGGAAGCGTGGTTGCTCAGAGGGACAGGTACGGGTCAGGCAAAGAACTGTCTGCGAATGTAGGGAATTAATACGGCACAAGCGGTTCAAATTTATTAATAAACTCTTTGAAAAATCTGTTTCTGCCATGAAGCCCAGAGGCAGAACAAACACAGGTCTCTGGGAATGGTTAATAGGGAGGAAAGGAGGAATTACATTTTCAGCTGCCAGAAGAATGCAGATTCAAAGTAAACAATCCCTGGATGATACTTAAAATTCTATTAATCAGGGAATATTTGTGTCCCGTGTGGAATAATTAATTTGCTGCTGCATATACAGCCTTTTCGGTAGACATCTTCATCCTTTGCCACAGAGAAAAGTAAGGGAAGAAAGATACTATTGTTAGGAAGAGTATTTCTGAATCATTAAAAGCTATGAGGGATAAATCTTTTTTAACGTTTCTGAGAGGGTGAGGGAAAACCTTGATGGTCAGATTCTGACAATTTTAATCACATTAGTCGATGACCTGACATTTTAATCCATTTGACTTGGCCTCAGAGTTGTGCAGCAAACAAGAAGTCTTCTAGAGTGTCCAGCTGGACATAACACTTCTGCAGCTCAAGAAGAGACAAGGCCAATTAAATGCCTTGACTTTACATTGGGAGAATGAATATACCATATGCAATATGCTCTGCCTGTTCTCATGCATGTTGGTTCAGAAACATGTCTCACTGGGTTTCACTCGGGTGTCAGTTGCTTCTATAAAAGTCCAGCCTAAAGTGAGTTAAAACCAGGGATGTTGAGAACCCTGGGAAAAAATATGATAACCATTTGAACTTACCTAATTATCAATGTCCACTTTGTGTTGAGTCAAATTCCTCATGTGATTGCTTCAGCAATTCAAAGCAAACAGCATTTCAAGCAGTTTAGCAGCAATATAGCAGCCACAGCTGATGCCCACTCCATAGTTTACTGGATTGTTTAGCTTGCGTATGCACCAGTGTTCTCAAGGGCAGGTCGTGCCCCCTTATAGTCAACTATGGCCAAATTTATGTGCTGCTACTGTTCCTGCAGTCTCAGCAGCATTCAAAAGTTGGCAGCATTCATGGGGCTGACACATGCTCGGAACTGACCAGATCAAACTACAGTTCCCATGTGGCAGCACGAATTCAATTAACACAAATAAACACAGTTACACTCCACTCTGGGAGTCTGACTGGCAGTCAAAATGAACAAGGCTGGAACACGACACACAAGCCACACAGCTTCCAGTTTGGTGTAGTGGTTAAGTGCGGGGACTCTAATCTGGGAGAGCCAGTTTGGTGTAGTGGTTAAGTGCGCGGACTCTAATCTGGGAAAACCAGGTTTGATTCCCTACTCCTCCACTTGCACCTGGCTGGATGACCTTGGGCAAGCCATAGCTCTGTACCAGCTGTTCCCTCAAGGACAGCTTGGGAAAGAGTTCTCTCAGCCCCACCTACCTCACAGGGTGTCTGTTGTGGGGAGGGGAAGGGAAAGGAGTTTGTAAACCGCTCTGAGACTACCTTGGGGAGTGGAGGGCGGGGTATAAATCCAATCTCTTCTTCTTCTTCTTCTTTCTTTCTCCTCACCTCAGCAAGATGGACACAACCAGGGGCATCGAGTTTTAAAATCCGGGGGGGGGGGGGGGGCTCTTGCGTGCACGCGTGCAAAGCGCATGCGCATGCTGGGACCTTGTCCCCGCCGCCGCTGCCTCCCCCCTGCCACTCCTGCTTCAGTCCCTCCCTCCATCCATCCAGGGGCCAGCTGGGCATTTGCTTAGCTGGCCCCTGGACGGAGGGAGGGACTGAGGCAGCAAGGCGGGGGGGGGGGGGGAGAGAGAGAGGCGGCGGCTCTTGCGTGCGCGGGGGCTCCCGCCTCTCTGTCTTCCAGCGGGGCCTCCAAGGCAGCTAACAAATTAAAACATATGCCAGGAAATTACACTTTGGAAGCCTTTAAAGCCCATGAGAGTCATTAACTGAGACCCTGCATTAGGCTCGGGAGGAGACCAATGGAGCGCCTGCTTCAGACCAACCCGACTCCCCGCCTGAGTCTATCCGTGACAACCAACATTCCTCTTTCCCAAGATTTCAGAGCTTATCCCGCCCCTCCCCCCATGTCTTACTTGAGAGTAAACCTTCCCAGGATCCGGCAGGATGGCTTTTCCCTGGTGTTAAATCCCTCAAGCCCCTCCTGTCCTCTTTGGCGATGCAAAAGCAAACCCCTCCGCATCCCCCCAACACACCCAGAGTAAAAGAGCCTTTCCACCTTTCCCGGCCCCCCTTGCTTGGCTTCTCTAGCAAGCAGCTCTGGCGGTTTAACTCTTTCAGTGCTGCAGATGAATGACAAATGCTTTTCCTCCTTTCCCCCAAGGAGGAGCGGACCATGTCCTTGCCACCGCTGCCTCCCCCCCTGCCTGGCCACTCCTGCTTCCATCCCTCCCTCCGTCCAGGGGCCAGCTGGCCCCTGGACAGACAGAGGGAGGGAGGGAGGGAGGGAGGCAGCCAGGCGGGGGGGGGGAGAGAAAGAGAGAGAGGCGGTGGCGGCCCTAGGAAGGGCCCGGGGAGGTGCGGCAGTGGGCGGTCCATTTTCTGGGGGGGGGGGCTCAGTCCCCCCCGGGAAATTTCGAGAGTGGCTCAAGCCCTCAAGCCCCCCCCCCCATAGTTGACACCTATGCACACAACCAAGGAAACACCCTCTTTTGTAAACTGATATTTTCTTACTATCCGGTACAGACTGGGAAGGAGGACAGCTATCGCTAAATGTTAGCAATCCACAGCTGATGAATATTCTGCTAGCCTTGCCCATTTGGCCTGGCTATCTCAGAGAGAAGCCAGCAGATTGAAACATCTCCTTTTTAAATGTTTTTAACATATAACATAGATGATGGATGAGGAACATGGTTGGGGAAAGCAGTGCGAGAATGTGCATGTACAGAAAGTTCTCTGGTCTTGTTTCAAATGTTTGAAAAACAGTCAAGTATTTTATTGAGCTTCAAGAAGCTGGCTTGCAATTTGTGAACAAATTGCAATCTGAAAAGAGATGTGATCAGCTAAAGCTGGTCAAAACTTGGCCCCAAAAGCCAGAGTCAGAGGCTACCAGAGAACATCTACATTACATAATCAAGAAGGTTCAGAGTATTTTGCTGGGGTCTTGACCAATGCTCCCTCTAAGCTGTGGAGTCTTGTGAGCAAAAATTCTACTTTGTGAGCTACTGGCATTAAAGTTGTGAGCAGGTGATTTGGCTGCTGCATAAATTAGTTTGCTCTGGAGCCATCCTTCCTGAGCTAAGGCAAAAATGTGTGAGCTGGAGGCTAAAAAACTGTGAGCTGTGAGACTTCCTGGATGAACTCACCCCACACAAAGGATCTTGAACAAGATTTTATTGGGGGATTTTCTTCAGGGTACACTTGTTGAATTAGTAATGGGGTTGGATAATAGTGTTAGGGTAGATATAGTGACTCCAAAATGCCTACTGGCATACAGACTCCCCCAATCCCCACCCAGGGATAAATCCCGCACAAAATAGTTCCCAGGCTAAAGAGCGGGAAGACAGTAATAGATGGCACCTGCAACAGAAGCTAAAAACATAAAACATGTCTGTGTGAAGCTACCAGTAACCTTGAACAGAGATAACAACCCAGTGAAGCTAGCAAGCGGATAATAATTCCCGTGAAACCAGCAAGCAAGGGGGAGGGAGTACATTCCAGCGGGGGGCGAGGGGAGGAATGGAATCGTCTCATCCAGTTCAGTAAATCCCATCTCCCACCCGGGAAAGTGGCAGACATACTTGACACACCGCCCCTTTGAAAACCCTTTCAACCCCCACGTTTAAGTGGGTAACTTTTATGAAAGGCACAAATTTTTGCAGAAGCGTTAACATGCTCAGAAGCACCTCATTCATTATGCTCAGGGCCAAAGTCTTTCTGACTAATAAGATAGTAAAGGTGGCCTCGTTTCAGTTTCGAATCGAGGATTTGATTAATTTCATAGTGGGGTTCCCCACCCCTCATCAGAGGAGAAGGAACCGGGTGACGTGGTCTCCACAAATTCAATCCAGGGTACTTCTTCAGTAGGCTGAAATGAAAAACAGGGTGAACATTTTGAAAAGACTTAGGGAGTTCAAGCTTGAAAGTGACAGCAGTGATTTTCTTTTTCACTTTGAAGGGTCCCAAATATTTCCAATCTAATTTACGGCAGGGTTGCAACCCTTTGATGTGTTTGGTGGACAAATAAACTGACTCCCCTTCTTCTAAAGTCCAACCAGGGTCTCTACATTTGTCGGCCTGTTTCTTATAATCAGTTTTGGTCTCCTCTAAAGTTTTTGCAATAAGTGGCCAGGATTCATGCAAAGAGTTCCACCAGTCACTAAGGTGGCTGGGGCTTGGAGAGGCGTCCAGTGTGGGTAATGGGACACTGTCGTACCCAGCTGTAGCCATGAAGGGGGACACTCCCGTGGAGGAATGTATAGTGTTGTTGTAGCTATACTCGGCAAAAGGCAACAACTCAACCCAATCATCCTGCTGGTAATTAGTATAGCAGCAGAGGAACTGTTCCAGTATTTGATTAACTCTTTCAGTTTGTCCATCTGTTTCTGGGTTGTAAGCTCTGCTTAATGCTAATTCGACCCCCAAGATGATCAGGAGCTCCCGCTAGAAGTTGGCAATGAACCGAGATCCCCTATCGAGATAATCTTCTTTGGAATCCCGTGCACAAGCGCAACTCCCCATCTTTTTTTTTCCGAAACAACACTGGAGCAGCAAATGGGGATTGAGCTGGTCTAAAGAACCCTCTTTGTAGATTTTTGTCTATAAATTTACAGAGTTCTGCTTTTTCTGAGGGGCTCACCAAATACAGCTTCCCTTTGGGCAACTTTACCCTGGGCAACAGTTCAGTAGCGCAGTCTGTATTCCAATGGGGGGGAAGCTCATCGGCCTCGGTTTCACTGAAAACCTCCACTAAATCCCGATATGCGGGAGGTATTTGTAACAAATCCTCTGTGGCCAGACACACTTGTGCCTTGGATGGCTCGATACCCCAAGCTGTATTCCAGGTGTGCTGTTGGCACGTGGGAGCTATCCACCGAATTCTTCCTTCACTCCACATAATGTAGGGATCATGTCTGCTCAGCCAAGGGCTGCTGAGCACCATGGGGAACTGGGTGTGTGGAGTTATAACAAATGCCCATTCCTCCCAATGCTCCCCTACTCCCAATACCACAGGATGGGTTTCAAAGAAACAAGGCTCCTTCATCTCTGACCCGTCCATCTGGGTGAACCGTAAGGGTTCTTCTAGGGAATTCACTCCCACCCCCAGACCATTGACCACCATTGGGCTAATTAGGTCACAGGTGCACCCTGAGTCTATTAGAGCCCGTACTCGCATATGAGTTCCGGTCTGGGGGGCTACAACTGTTATGACAACATATAACAAAGGGGCAGGAGAGCTCACCACTTTTGGTGCTGAGGAGACAGGGACCTGTTGCTTTGTGCCTTTCAGCACAGGTCCCTCTTGTTTCCCGCCGGTGAGAGAAGTTCCATGATTGCCACTTTGTCCTCCTTGGGAGCCAGCTCAAGCTGCAAGGCTCGTGGTTTGGATCCCAGAATCGCTTTCAGGGGTCTAGGGGTAGTAGGAGGCATCGTTTTCAGAGTGGCGGCATGGAAGGACGAGGCGTAGTGCCCAGCTTCACCACACTGCATGCACAACCCCTTCTTAAGGCGCAGTTTGCGGACGTCTTTAAAAGGTCCCTTTGCCTTCGCCTTCTGAGCTGAGGGTCCCAATCCCTTGGGACTCTCCGTCTCCGCTTGCATCTTTATCAGTGTGAAGCACAATTTGGCCTCTTCAGCAGCCCGGATCCAGGCTGCCATGGTGGTGGGGTTGACATTACGTAACACAGTCTTGTACAAGTCTAAATTCAACCCCTGCCGGTAATTTTCCACCAACACTTCTTAAGGCCAACCCCTTATTCTGGCTGCAATTTGTTTGAATGCTGCTGTGTATTCACGGACCAATCCTCGCCCTTGGGTGAGCCTCCTCATCTAATTCCAGGCTTTTTCTTCACTCATCGGGTCCTCATACTACCTCTGAAGGGCCCACATGAAGTCTTCAAAACGATCCAGTTTCGGCCCAGGAGGGTTGTGGAGGCTCATGTACCAATCAGCAGCTTCTTCTCACAAATGGGAACCAATATATCCCACTTGGTCACCCTCATTTGGGAAGAGGTGGCCCCAGGTTTATAGGAACCATCCGGCTTCAATAATAAAAAAATGAAGTTTTGCCAGGTTTCCGTCAAATGTAGTGGCCAGCAGTTCTTGTGGTACCGGCTGGCGATCTATGGGTACAAGGGGTCCTGCCGGCATGGGTTGTGCGGGTATGGGTGCCAGTGGCCCCACTGGAACCAGCTGACCTGCAGGGATCTGAGCTGGTGGCGCTTGACCTCTGGGGCCCACAGCTCCAGCTACCTGAACGTCAACCACCCTCTGGACAATCCTGGGTAACCCCTCCAGCAAGGTGGTCATCTCTCTCTGCAACAAATTCTGCATCGCTTCCATGCGGTGATCCACATGAGACCACAAGTCTCTGAACTCGGGTCTCTTCGGACAGCGGGAGTCGCGGGATCGTGCCCCTTCTCCCAGTTCTCTGCTCAGCTCTGTCCCCAAGGACCCCCCTTGTCGGGAGGGGGTCCAGGTCTCTGTTGGTTCCATTCCAAATTGGGTCCACGAATACCTGAGGCTCCTGGCTTGACAGTCTACCCACGGGGTGGTGTGAGGATGTATGACATCCTTCTCGGTGGATACAGGGACCACCATGTCCCCCGAGGTTGCCAGGGATTCACCACCATCTTCCGACATAATCAGGAATGGTAGGGCCTCCCCAGAGAGAAAAAGGGGATTACTAACTCTCTGTGAGACTTCCTGGATGAACTCACCCCACACATAGGATCTTGAACAAGACTTTCTTTATTGGGGGATTTTCTTCAGGGTACACTTGCTGAGTTAGTAATGGGGTTGGATAATAGTGTTAGGATAGTTATAGTGACTCCAAAACGCCTACTGGCATACAGACCCCCCCAATCCCCACCCAGGGATAAATCCCGCGCAAAATAGTTCCCAGGCTAAAGAGCGGGAAGACAGTAATAGATGGCACCTGCAACAGAAGCTAAAAACATAAAACATGCCTATGTGAAGCTACCAGTAACCTTGAACAGAGATAACAACCCTGTGAAGCTAGCAAGCGGATAATAACTCCTGTGAAGCCAGCAAGCAAGGGGGAGGGAGTACATTCCAGCAGGGGGTGAGGGGAGGAGTGGAATCATCTCATCCTGTTCTGTAAATCCCATTTCCCACCCGGGAAAGTGGCAGGCATACCTGACAGAGTTAGCTCACACTAACTCAGCTTAGAGGGAACACTGGTCTTGATTACTCTGGTGCAGAGATGTGAAGGCCGGGGGGGAGAGTGGAAAAATTGTGTTTGTGGGGGGAAATCAGTCTTTTTCTAAGGCCTCTCCCCCATTTTTACAATTGTTTTCCAAACAATTTCCAAATTGGAAATTTTAAGGAGTACTGAAAAAAACCCTCCTACAAAATATTTCCTCTTTTAGAATGAGTGCAGTGCTTTTAAAGAAAAGGTGGGCATGCTGTAGACATATTGATATCACATCCCTGCTGAACCCATTTCCCTCCCCAAAAGCTGCCCTCCCCGGACCACACCCCCAAATACCCAGGACTTTCCCCAACCCGGAGCTTGCAAACTTACTTGCAGTTCTTTATTTTATATTTTTTTTATTTTGGATTCCTGCCCTGTTTGCTAATCTTAACTTCCCCACACTATAGCTTTGGGGTTTTTCTGTCTCTTTCATTTATTTCTAAAGAAAAAAAGCTTATGGATTATTGCTGTATTTGCAAAGGGAAAAAAACCCCACCCTTTTTTGTTCAACCAGACTTGCTCTTTCTTGGCCAAATCTAACCTAAAGTGCAAATGCAGGGTGTTTCACCAAATCATGTTTAACAACAAAAAAGTAAAATAAATAAAACCAGTGTTTCCCTCTTGAAATCTCTCCCAGGCCCATAGCTACAGTGGGGACATCATGGGGCTAGGCCCCCGGTCTTCCTGGCAAGGCCCCCTGACTTCCCATCCTTCTTAGGGCCCCAGGGTGACAGCGGGTGCAGGGAAGGAGCCGGGTGTTCCTGCGCAGCTGTCTGGCGCAAGGGTCCAGATTAAATTACCTTTATTTCGATTAGCCAGTGCCCCCTAAGAAATTTAAATGCCCCCCGACTAGAAAAAATTCTGGCTATGAGCCTGTATTCTGCAAAGATTAATTGACTCAGTGCCAACAGATTCTTACCTTGGGGAAGAAATGCCTTTTATGTAAATGTATTAGCAAGATATATATTCCTGCAAGTGCTAATTTCTGCTGTAAAATACATTTGTCTAAAATAGAATCTGGACT
Source organism: Lepidodactylus listeri (assembly GCA_029233225.1). NCBI lineage: Eukaryota > Metazoa > Chordata > Lepidosauria > Squamata > Gekkonidae > Lepidodactylus > Lepidodactylus listeri. Next base: position 54,818,635 of record JARCFY010000016.1, on the reverse strand, counting down.
GTGAAAAGTTGATTTGATAAATAGTATTATTGAAAAGCAGAATAAGGTAGATAGTAATTCAAATGCTCTTCAGACAGAAGATCAATATGCAGTGAGCCAGTGCACCAAAGCAGAGATGGTTTATTTTCAGGGATGGCTTTACAGCTCATTTGCAACTTCAGATAACTTTGCTAAATCTGAGTTGCGGAAGAGCACAGATTTTAGAAAACATTTGGTTTTTATCCCAGCAAAGCCAGGAAAGAGATGCCTGTATTAAAATTCATCACATAGCAGAAATATATTTCAACCATCAGTCTTCAATTATGGCAATGTGAGCTACCTCAACTGTTTTCCTTTTAGCATTTGTTTTGAAATGCGATCAGATTGGATGCAATTTTTTTTAAAGCACTTTGTTTTCTCTTTATTTCCTTATGTACAGTGAGGACTGAAAAGGCAAACAAATGAACCGTCTTCTGGATTGTCTAAAGCTGGCAGGAGGAGTCCACTTAGCCAATGCAGCTGTCTGTGAGCACCCAAACAGCAATCCCGAGGGTACAGGAATGTGCATGGATCCGTGCGGAATGGACAACTGCAGTGAAGATAAGCAAGAGACAGCAGACCCCCGACCACCAGTGGACGTCTTCTTCTGTTGGTGGAAATAAAACCTGGAATCCAACCCATTATGTGTTCTTGAATATGCAATATATTTTACGTGTACACCTAAAATGAGTTGTTATCAAACACAGGCAGGGGTCATTTCGTAGAAAAAGAGGTGCAGGAGCTCATTAGCATAACTCATTTGCATAACTCATTTGCATATACCACATCCCCTAACATACCGGAAATGTGTCAGAAGGCAACACCCACCCCTCAGGCTCCACTCCACAGGTGAGTGAAACTGACCTGCTCTTCCTCCATTCCCTTCCCCATCCAATACTTTGTGCAATAAAAATAAGCGTAAAGAACACACCCTCATTCTCTTCCTGCTCCCTTGAAACCACCAGGTTTCAAGTAGACTTGAGATACCCAGGACAGGTGCACCACCCATCCCTTCCCCTTCCCCTCCCCACAAGAAGACACCCTGGGAGGTAGGTGGGGCTGAGAGAGGTCTTTTGAGAACTGCTCATGAGAAAACAGCTCTGAGAGAACTTGTGACTGGCCCAAGGTCACACCAGCAGCTGCATGTGGAGGAGTGGGGAATCAAACCCGGTTCTCCCAGATTAGAGTCCAACTCCTGACCACTACACCAAACTGATGGGGTGGAAGCTGCTGAAGAGCTGGTGAAATTTCTCCAGTACTTATGTGCCATGTGCCCAGATAAAAAATGGTATACTTAGAAAATTTATATGCCACCTTGAGCAAGTCTCTGGAAAAGCAGCACACAGTCATAAAAGGAACAATGATAAAATTATCAATATTAAAACAAAACATTAAAAACAATAAAGACCCTAGCAGGGCTTTCTCCAGGGCGCTGCACCTCTGAACTGCTCGGGGAAGCCGAGGAGGGGGCGGGGCTTGGACATGTGCCCGCCCCCTGGACTCCTCACTCCCGGAGCTGCGCTCCTGTGCGCTCCCACTCCAACGGACCCCTGAACACAGGAACATCAAACACATTTTGCAAATCCATGTTGCACAGGTCCAACATCAGGGAGCCAGATTTGACCATGGGTCCCTGACAAGCGTAAGCAGTAGCAATCCAAGTGTGCCATCTTGTAATCTGAAACATTCATACATTAAATTAAAATTAAGTTAAAATTAAAAATTAAGTTAAAAAAATGAAAGCAGAACTTGATAAGACGGAACAATTATGTGTTGTTTCTGTTGACACAGCCAACAGCCCATCCAATTGGAGCAGGTTCACTTTCAATAGAGGCACCACAGGAGTAGAAACAGCAGGGGGAGTGGGGGAAGCAGACTGCCTTTGGAGACAATCTGCCCAAATGCAGTGTGGTCAGCACTTATCACAACAGTCACCACATGGAAGTACTCAAAATTAACCCACTGTGGCAGCTGCTCCGGAACGCTGCGTGGATCGTTCGTCACCATTTATTTATTTAGATTTACTACAAGCAGTTTTAGGTTTTTTAAAATACACTTTTTTCTTCTCCCCCACCTAAGGTTGCCAGGTCCCCTCCAGCCACGGGGGGGGGGGGGGGAAGAGGAAGGTAGGGTTTGGTGTAGCCAGTTTGGTGTAGTGGTTAAGTGCGCAGACTCTAATCTGGGAGAACCGGGTTTGATTCCCCACTCCTCCACTTGCACCTGGCTGGATGACCTTGGGCAAGCCATAGCTCTGGACCAGCTGTTCCCTCAAGGACAGCTTGGGAAAGAGCTCTCTCAGCCCCACCTACCTCACAGGGTGTCTGTTGTGGGGAGGGAAAGGGAAAAGGCGTTTGTAAGCTGCTCTGAGACTCCCTTGGGGAGTGGAGGGCGGGGTATAAATCCAATCTCTTCTTCTTCTTCTTCTTCTTCTTCTTCTTCTAGGGTTGCCAGATCCAGACTGAGAAACTCCTGGAGATTTGGAGATGGAGCCTGGGGAGGACAGGGACCTCAGTGGGATCCAGTGCCACAGAGTCCACCCTCCAAAGCATCCATTCTCTCCAGGGGAACTGATCTCTGTAGACTGGAGATGAGCTTAATTCCATGCGATCCCCAAGTCCCACCTGGTGGCTGGCATCCCTGCTCCTCCTTCCTGTTTTCAGAACATTAGCTGATCGCCACACTGTTCTGCCTCAAATGTGGCCTATGTTGTTAGCCAAACTTTCAGTCTGCTTGCAGAGGGCTGAATCCAAGCTTAGACATCTTTAGTTTAAAGAAAACGAAAACACAGCCATATCATTAAAAATCCTCCTTTTTAATAGGCAGTGCAGCTTTTACTGGGTATTGCAGCTAATTGCCTAGAATAGTGAGATGTTTTGGAAAGGATAAGTTATGACAGACTGCCGCCAATTACCTGATGACGAAGGCCATGAGAACATAGGGGGACAAGAACCTCCTTATTTGCAAACCTACCTCAAAAGATAAAAAAGTGAATGAACTTTATCTTCCCAATATGGTCAGCAGCCATTGCTAAGATCAGCAGTCTGACACAGCCCTAGAGTGTGGAGGTCTTCATCATCTAAGGCAGTGAATGTACGTATAAGTTGATAAAACTTTGCATTTATCCATCTTATGGACCGAAAATACTTTCAGGGTTCAGAATAATTTCATTTCCCTCCTCAACCCTCACACAAGGACACTAATGAAGCTGCCTTCTACTGACTCAGTCTACCAAAGAATAGGCTTCTGTTTTTAATGCCTGGGGAAATTTTAGGCAGTTTTCGTTGTATTGTCTTCAGTGTTCCCTCTAAGCTGATTTAGTGTGAGCTAGCTCACAGTTTGTTTATCCTCTGACTCATAGATTTTTGTCTTAGCTAAGGAAGGATGGCTCCAGAGCAAACTAATTTCTGCAGCAGCTGAATTGCTCACTCACAACTTGAATGCCAGTAGCTCACAGAGTAGAATTTTTGCTCACAAGAATCCACAGATTAGAGGGAGCATTGATTGTCTTCTAATTTTGTGATCCATTTTATTGCACTGCTTGTTGTATGCTGTTTTTATTGCATTGTTTTTAATTTTGCAATCTGTCTGGAGTCTCATTGAGAAAAGTGGACTGTAAATGAATTAAATAAATAGAAAAAAGTAAATACTCTTAACTCACAGAAGTTTATGGAGATCTGGAAGACTTCAGCAACAGCTTTGATCTTTGCTTTTCTGTAATTCATTTCAACATTTAAACTTTGGTGTTTAAACACTGTGGCTAATTAGCACTCTATACTACCCCCTACCCCGTTCCGCAACTGTACTCTTCACATCATCTATATATCTAATAGCCAAGGCACCCCCCTGCATGCCGATATCTAAATCCGCACCTAGGGGGCACCTAGGGGGCAGAGAGATTTTTCTGCACACTTGGGGGACTCCCCAGGTGTGCAGAAAAATCCTAAAACTTAAAAAATATATACGGGGGATATTTAAATCCTCCCAAAAGTAAAAGAGTGTTCCCTGCGCATTGTGAGATTGTGCCAATAGATGTAGTCCACAACAGGTCTCCTTAAACACAAAGTCCTTTATTTGCAGAAAAGATCTTGTTGGTCAAATACACTTCTTCTGTTATTAATGCCCAAGCATAGTAATACAACTACAATTATACCTGATATGAAATAAGCCCCCCTCAACTTCCACCAATCAGTTGGGAGAATTATTGGCGCCCAAATATATCAAGGAAAGTGCGGCAAATTAGGTTCCCAAGCAAAGACACTGTCAGGATCTGTGGGGCGGATGTTCCCAAGGGTAAAATCAAGCAAAGGAGCAATTTGCACCTGTGAATAATATAACATGTAGCAGAAGGCCCGCCTCTTGTCTGTATACTAATAGCCAAGTGTTCCCTGTGCGTGCAGATATCTAAATCCGTACATTGGGGGCACTTGGGGAGCAGAGAGATATTTCTGCATACTTGGGGCAATCCCCAGGTGTGCAGAAAAATCTGCAAATTTTAAAAAAATCTATACGGGGATATTTAAATCCCCCCAAAGTAAAAGTGTTCACTGAGCATGCCCAGAGAACACTCTGGGAACTGTGGCAGGCCGCAGCATGGCTGGGAGCTGCTGAGGCCTCACCACTCAGGCCTTGCCGCCAGTTCGGGGGGGGGGGAGATCGGTGAGCCCAGTGGCTGAGAGCCCCTCAGGCCTTGCTACTGGTGCCTGTGGTGGTGGGGGGGATTGGCCGGCCTGGGTCTCCCCATTGGAACTGGGGGGGAAGATTGGTGGGTCCGGCGGCTCAGGGCTGCTCAGGCCTCGTTGTTGGTGCGAGGGAGGGAAGGATTGGCAGCCCAGGCCTCGCTGTCGTTGCCTGGGGGGGGGGAGAAGGCTTACCTGTGACTGCTTCCTCCTCCACCACCACCTGGAGCTCCTTCTCCTCCCCCAAATATCGTGGGTCACGCCTCTTGTCTATATACTAATAGCCAAGTGTCCCCTGTGCATGTGGATATCTAAATTCGCACATCGGGGGCACTTGGGCGGCAGAAAGATTTTTCTGCACACTTGGGGCAATCCCCAGGTATGCAAAAAAATCTGAAAACTTTTAAAAAACTACATGGGGGATATTTAAATCCCCCCAAAAGTAAGAGTGTTCCCTGCGCATGCACAGAGAATGCTCTGGGAACTGCAGTGGGCCTGCAGCTGGAAGTCGCTGAGGCCTTGCCACGGGGGGGGGGGAGATTGGAGGGCCCAGTGGCTGAGAGCTGTTCAGGCCTCAGTGCCGGTGCCTGTCAGGGGAGGAGATCGATTTGCCCGGGGGCCAAGAGCCATTCAGACTCCACCACAGGTGCCCGTGTGTGTGTGTGTGGGAGATCGGTGGGCTCGGTGGCTGAGAGCCGCTCAGGCCTCGCTACCAGTGTCCATGGGAGGGGAGAGATTGGTGGGCCCAGGCCTCACCGCCGATGCCCGTGGGGGGGGGGGGAGAAGGATTGGTGGGGCTTGGGCCTTGCCATTGGTGCCAGGGGTGGAGGAAAAGGCTCACCTGCGGGTGATTCCTCCTCCTCGATGTGGAGCTCCTTCTCCCCCCTCCCGCGAGTATCGTGAGTCCCCGCTTCTTGTCTTATATAATAGAATTGTCTGGAGACAGCAGGCAGGTATATGAATATACATAAAGTGGCTATATTTGGAGTCTAGCTCACTCCTCTCTACTATGATGGGCAACGTCTCTTTGGAGGTTGAGGTCTTTCCCAACATCTGCTCCTGAGCCATAAACCAGGGGTTGCCAACCTCCAGGTGGGTCCTGAAGACCTCCCAGAATTACAACTGATCTACAGACAGCAGAGGTCAGTTCTCTGGAGAAAATGGCTGCTTTGGAGAGTAGACTCTATGGCTGACATCCCTCCCCTTCATATCCCTGCCCTCCCCAGTCTCCACCCCAAAATGTCCAGGAATTTCCCAACACCAAGTTGGAATCCCAGTGGCTCTTTAAACTCTTCCAGGCTGGAACACACAAAAGCAGCAGCCAAGTAGCAGCAGTTTCATGGATCTTGCATATGTGCATAGGTTATCTGCAATGCTCCCTCTAAGCTGTGGAATCTTGTGAGCAAAAATTCTACTTTGTGAGCTACTGGCATTAAAGTTGTGAGTGAGCGATTTGGCTGCTGCATAAATTAGTTTGCTCTGGAGCCATCCTTCCTGAGCTAAGACAAAAATGTGTGAGCCAGAGGCTAAAAAACTGTGAGCTAGCTCACAAAAATTCAGCTTAGAGGGAACACTGGTTATGTGCCCTGCATATCAAAAGATATTAACATTAAGCTCAATAAAACCCCTGATTTTTGCTAGATCATATTCATTATATGCAACACTGAATTTAAAGGAGAAGAGAATTCCTTTCATTTGTTCTCTATAATCAAGCATACTAATATTTTCTTCATGTCTGGAGATGTCTAACAACAACAACAAATACCTTTTATTGGCATAAAATATTAAAAGCAGTTTCCATTAAGATAAAACAGTCCCAAAATTTGTAAAAAAAATAGTTAACCCTAAAACCATTACAGAGGTATATCAAATTTATAAACTTAAATTATAACAGGATAAATTCAGCCATATCATAGGGATCTTTAAATTCTAAAAGCCTTAAAATTAAATTTTACAGTTTTATTAAACTCAAAAATGATCAGGAAGATTCTTCCGTTTTATAAGACCATGAAGAAACTTAGCAGTCAGTTCAATAATCCTGGAGATGTCTAGAGAAATTAAACTGCTGGATCTACATTGCCATAGGAGTGTTCTTGTGGAATGGAAGAGTGCCTTTAGAGATTCTTTTCAGATCAGACCCTGTTATTGTGCCTCAAAGCTCTCCCTTTGTTTCATTTTCCAATTAAACACATTAATATTTTCTCCCACAGTAAAATTAGGTCATCTTTTAAACTGAAGATGTTTTAAATGAGATTGTAGAGTATATCATTTTGTAAACAGTAAGCCCTGTTTCTTCCAGGCTACCCAGTTCAAGCCATTTTCATTTTCATACATTGTACTTGTTTGATAAGACTATTCAGTCCGTCCCCCCCGCTCCCCCGGACAGGATTTGAGTCCGGGCCTTTCATTAAGTTAGATGTAGAACAAACATCGAGTAAATTAGGCCTCCACAGCTTGTGATCCACCAGGCTGAAAGCAGCCCTCTAGCACATCTGGCAGCGCACCAGGAGCTTGATTGACTTCATGGTTCTGTTGACTGCCTAACAGTGCTATCCTAACCGGTTACACCCTCCTAAGCAGGGGTCATTTCACAGAAAAAGAGTTGCAGGAGCTCATTAGCATAACTCATTAGCATAACTTATTTGCATATGCTACACCACCTGACATCACTGGACGTATGTCAGAAGGCAAGAAAGAAAGGAGAGGGGGGGGAGGGGAGGGGAGGGGAGGAAGGGAGGAAGGGAGAAAGAGAGAGAGAGAGAGAGAGAGAGAGTGAGAGAGAGAGAAAGAAAGAAAGAGAGAAAGAAAGAAAGAAAGAAAGAAAGAAAGAAAGAAAGAAAGAAAGAAAGAAAGAAAGGGGACAGCTACTAATCCAAGCCTCAGAAATACCACTATTCTGGGAGGATGGCTGAAGCCTTCAGAAGGCTGGTCAGAGGAACAAGGACCTTTCTAGGGGACGGGGTCATTTTGCTGCAGCCATGACACAAGCAGGCATTCCCCCACGGGGGGGGGGGGGGGGGGGCGCTGGCACCAACTCCTGGAGCTGAGCTCCCCCGAGCTCCTGCTCGAAATGACCCCTGCTCCTAAGCCCATTGGCTTCAATTGACTTAAAAGGGCATAGCTCTGCTTAGGATGGCACTGCAAGACTGCAAGGACTTTGTATGCCCTCAGTGAGTAGAAAGGACTCATCACAAACAACCCCCCAGAGGGTGAGGGTGGTGCCTACGCTTGAGCCACTTGATGAGGCTGGAGTACAGAGCGTCGGGGGCAGCAGGCGCAGCATTGTCTGTTGAATGAAATGTTTTAATGGTTTTAATAGATCATTATTATAGTGATCAGTATTTATTGTTGTTTCCCACCTTGGTTTGTGACTGGCTCAAGAAAAAGGCAGTGTATATAAATTCCCTAAATAAATAAATAAAATGTTCAGCTTGTGTAATGCATCCAGTTCTGAGCCTTGCAATGGAACTCCATGGGAATACAAGGGACAGAAGAATTAACAACAATATACTTAGAAAGCATGTTTATAGATAAATGGTTCAATGTCCTGGTTATTCTCCAGCAATAAGTGAACAGCTGTTGATGATACCTAATATATCACCAATATGCTGATAACACCCAGTTCCCTATCCAAATCCCCTGGTGATGTGGTGGAGATCTTAACTGCCTGACCACTGTGGTCAAGAAGAGAAGAGAAGAGATTGGATTTATCCCCGCCCTTCACTACCTGAAGGAGTCTCAGAGGGGCTTACAAACTCCTTTCCCTTCCCTTTCCCACAACAGATACCCTGTGAGGTGGGTGGGGCTGAGAGAGCTCTGAGAGAAACTGCTCTTTTTCAAGAACAGCTGTGCCAGAACTACGGCTTGCCCAAGGTCATCCAGCAGGTGCCAGTGGAGGAGTGGGGAATCAGACCCGGTTCTCCCAGATTAGAGTCCGCGCACTTAACCACTACACCAAATGTTTGAAAGTGAACAAACTGAACCTGAATCCAGACAAGCTAGAAGTAATGCTGACTGGAAAGGCAGAAATCGCTGCTGGAGAAGTAAGTTAATGCAGCTGCAAAAAATGCTTTCTTCCAACTCAGTCTAGCTGAGAAGATAGCCCCTCCTACACTGACATGTCTGTTCTGGCCACCTGAATCCTTGGCACAATAACACTGAGACTAGACTTCTATAATGCACTCTACATAGGTCTCCCCTTGACATCAACTTGGAGACACCTGTTAGTGCAGAATGCCGCAGCTTGGTTCTTATCTGGAGCTGGGTGCCCCATGCATATTACTACTCTTCTGCAGTCACTCCACTGGCTGCCCATCAGTGATCGGGCTCTCTTCAAGTTAGTGACTATCACATACAAAGCCCACCCTGGCCTTGGTCCTTCGTATATGCAGGACCACCTCTCCCCCGGTGCTCTGCCATAAAAGCTTCACTCCTCAGAGCGGGAGCTCCTGCAGGTGCCACCCCGCAGATGGGCAAAGTTAACAATAGCCCATGCCAGTGCCTTCTCTGTCGTGTCCCCCGCCTTATGGAATGGCCTGCCTGATGAGGTCTGGACTCATAACTTCCTGCATGGCTATGCAACATTCAATTATTCAGGGGAGCTTTTTACATACGTAATTAGGGCTATACTGTAATGGAATGTTTTAGAACTACGCTTTGGTAAGGGCATAGGGACTGTGGACTATACTACCATGTATACGACATCGTGTCTATTGCTGCATGACCCTCCTATGACCCTCCTATGTAACTGCTGCATCATTTAATACGTCAAGTTCATACTTCAACTTCGTTTCAGCTCCATTGTCAGATTTCTGCAATCCAAACCTTATTGCATGTCCCATCCTGTGGACTGAACTGGACTTCGGTCCTTTCTGCACTAACTGCTGACTCTGAAGAATCTGAGCCGTCAAGCCTTAAAGCTTGATTTCGGATTTGCATGCCTCCTCTCCGCACCACTTTTGTTCCTCCGGTTTGTTAGTTGTGCATTCTGTGTATGCATTCTGCATCTACAATTTGTTGTAGTGGTTAACTGCACAGATTCTAATCTGGGGGAACCGGGTTTGATTCCCCACTCCTCCACTTGCACCTGCTGGATGACCTTGGGCAAGCCATAACTCTGGACCAGCTGTTCTCTCAAGGACAGCTTGGGAAAGAGCTCTCTTAGCCCCACCTACCTCACAGGGTGTCTGTTGTGGGGCGGGGAAGGGAAAGGAGTTTGTAAGCCGCTCTGTGACTACAAGTGAAGGGCGGGGTATAAATCCAATCTCTTCTTCTTCAACCCAAACCTGCTTATATATATATATTTTTGCTCAGTGGGGGTGGGCACATCACTTGTGGTGTGTGTACAGTTGCCAGGTGAGGCTGACAAGTGGGCAGGGGACTTACCAGGAGGCTCTGTAATACTGTATGCATATCAGGACTGTGCTATACAGATAAATACACAAAATGACAGTGTGAAAAGATATGTAATTTTTGTTTTTTGGGTTTACAGAGTATCCACCTGGAACAAACTTTAATCAGATCTGTTCTTTAAGATAGCATATGGGAAACATATTTGGAGTAAGCTAGCATTCATGTCAGACAAAGAAGGAAGATCTGAATGGTGAAAGAATTTTTTGTGGACTCAATTTGAACACCTAATGGAGTTGCTCCTAATAGTGTGACTTGGAGCTACTATACTCACACTTCTGTACATCCTCGGAAGAAGATATTTTATGTATTTATTAAAAAAAAAACAGAGTTAACACTAAACTGCTTATGCTTAAACGTGAACTCCGCAGAAGTAGGGAAAACACTTCCAGGGCAATGAAACATAGCCTTAAGACTCCTATTCCAAATTACAGCATGCAGTTTTTTCCTTATTAACAGTTACACATAAGTAATTATCAATGAAGCACAGTTACTTTCATTTCCCCTCGAAGTGTTCTAAACTACACTCCCTTCAGAAAATAATGCTTCCACCAACTCATGCTACATCAGTTAACCTTCATAATTCAGCTTTACTCAAAACAAGGGACGTTTGCTCAGCCCTTCCGTATGACCTCTGGGCCTCCAATAGGGCTGCCAAGTCAGCCCGGGGGGCGGGGGATCCCCTGCTACAGGGGTTCCCGATCCGCCGGCCAGCATTTGGCCGGCGGGGGAAACCCCACCCCTGAAGTCATCCAGCCTGGACGACTTCCCCCCACGTAATGATGTCACCCGGAAGTGACGCCATCAAGTTGGGGGCGTTGCCAGGGCGACGCTCTGGCAATCGCCCCAAAACTCTAAGATACCATAGAGTTTTGGGGCGATTGCCAGAGAGTTGCCCTGGCAATGCCCCCAACGTGCTGACGTCACTTCCAGTTACGTCGTCTGGTGCGCGCGTTGGGGAAGCTCCCGGCCAGGGAAGGACTCCCCCCCGCCGGTAAGTTTGCCAGACTTGGCAACCCTAGCCTCCAACTTTGGCAACCCTAGCCTCCAACTTCTGTTTGCAGGAGGTAGTGATTCCGCTCCCCCCGCCAAACAGTCAGAGATGGGAAATATCAATTCAGTGAGACCTTTTCAGAAAGAGAGAAGTTGTGCCATCTCTCCCCCCCCCCCCCCACGACACACAGAGAGATTCTCTACATATAGCCCTGAACAGAATGGGAAATGCTCTTCTCAGTCAATCAAAACGGATTTGTAGACTCTGGATCTGGGCCCTGCATAGCTCCAGATGAATGTCACAGGATTCAAAAATATATAGGTCCGCATAACCAAGAAAGAAAACAATTAGACAACATTCCATGTAAGCAGGTCGTAGAACATTTCCAAACAAAGGCTCAAAGTATTGCCTTCAATCCATTATAGTGTTTTTTTCTTCCTTGATCTCTGTTCTGTTAATAATGTTCCAATATTGCCCCAGGGAAAGGTCACGCTCTCATTCTGTTGATTTCTTTATGCATGACTTCCCTGAGGTTTCCCAAGAAGTGAGCTTGCCCACTTCAAATAGGAAGCCACGCTGTGGTATGATGACACTTGTGCTCACTGTGTGTGTGTGTGGGGGGAACACACTTCATCAGACTGCACCAATAGCCACATGACTCAGAGCATCAGTATGAGAGTTTAATCAGGCACAGAAAGCATTGCTTTTCAGCTAATGAACATAAAGGACTTTTAAAATGCCAACTAAAAGACAAGAGAGAAGTGAGAGAGAGAGAAAATTAACAGCCCAAATCTTTTCAGATCATGCCTATTTTTAACAACAGAGGAAAAAACCAAAAACCACTAATTGAAATGTAACTGTATAAGAGATTAGGTGCTATTTTCTTTTCTTCTTTTTAAATAAATTTTATTTTAGAGATTAGGCGATATTCTCTCCGCTCCCTCCCCCCAATGTGTGTGTGTGCATGCTTGTGTGCGCACACCTTGCCTGTATGTGTTCCAGAACACTGAAGGCTTGCTTATACTGAAGCAAGGAGCCTGAACATTGTCTTTCGGCACATGCATGGTTAGACATATGATCAGTGCATATAAACATACTTGCAACAGCCCAGCCCCACCCACCCATCCCAGAGGGATTAAGACGACCAACATAAACAGCTCTTTCATAAATTGATTCCCCCCCCCCCCCTTTTTGGGTGCATTGGGAGCACTCACCCAATCTTTAATACAAGCTCATTTCTCTTAATTTTTTAAAAAATTCTGCTTTGAGCATCATTTCAAAAGATCTGAGTTGTCCCCCTGTGATTCCGACCTGAATCAGCAACCCACTGAATCAGCCCAGCAATTTGCAGAAGGCTACAACTGAGAGAAGAGCAATACAACTTCCCCATGCCACCCCAAATATGCTTTTTAAAAAATTTCTTTTCTTGATTTTTAAAACACAAAGATGATGGAGGAGGTACGAGAACAAGAGAAGCAATATAATACACACATGTTCTGAGCGTTTCAAAATGAAACCAACACTTTTAAATTTTAGATCCAGGTGGGCAGCCACGTTGGCCTGACGCAGTAGAACAAGGTTTGAGTGCAGTGGCATCTTTAAGACCAACAAAGTTTTATTCAAGGTATGAGCTTTCATGTGTCTGCAAACTTCCACAGACACATTGAAATGGAAGTTAATAGTCTGTACATATAGGCAGAGGGTGAACAGCAAATTAGTATAACAACATAATGAAGATATTTTAACAGATGCAAAGACCAAACAGGAATGACAAGCTAAGTTTATATGGTCATGGTCACCGTTTGTTTGGATTTAATTATGAGGGGAAACTCAGTGAAGCAAATAAATATGTCAGAATAGGAGAGTGATGGGAAAATGTATCCTTCTTAATTGTGGGATGCTAAGAGTAATTAACAGAGACTCTGTTGTCATGCTCCATTTGTCTCCTCTTCATTGTGTTTTCACAATTTATGAATAAACTTGCAATCCGAACAGAGGGGCCCAGAGTACCTATGACCCTAAAGCGCTCCAAGGACATAAGGATAGGAGCACACTGTCCCTAGCTCCCTTAAGCAATATATTTCTCATCTACATATGATCCCTGATTACAGTTACATCAGTGGCATTTGTACCAATACTAGGAGTAAGGCCCATTGTGGGAAGAAATACAACAGGCTCTAGAAGGAAGCTCCAGGTGAGTGTCCTGGCTGTGGCGGGTGGGGCGGCAGAGGGAAGGGGAAAATAGAGGGAGGCTAGCCGTGCTTATTTCCTTCTGCTTAGCTATAAGGCAGGGCTGTCTCAAGTCCTTTTGCTGCCCCAAGTGGGTAGTATGGGAGGAGAGCCACATGGTAACAGGCATGGTGTCAGAATCTGCAGATTCTAACAATGGTCTCTGGGAATTCGTGCTATATTTTGTAACCTGACTTTGCTATGCTTTGCAAACCTGTCCCTGTATTAACTATGTAATCATACCTATTGCTTATTAGCTTGCACACTGTGAGTGTATATTCTGTGACCCTGGGTTTTATGGCTCTGACCAGGTCTGGTCTATGTAACTGTTTGCCCGGGAGAGTGGCGACTTCAAAGCATGAGAACAATGGGCCTCTCACCCTCCTGCCTCCGCATTCCTTTCCTCCCTGCTGGGAGGACAGGGACCAGTTCTTATCAACGTGCGAAAGCCTTGGGGAAAGCTATTTGTTATGTGAAAGATGGTTACATCTAAGGGGTCTGGTTTAAGAAGGGAAATTTACTGCTTCACACCTCTCCTTTTTCCTGTGGGAAGCAAACGGCCAGGGGACCTTTTGCCCGCGGTTTTCCCCCCCTGTTGATTGGTTACCTATGGGCAATTCAAATTGTACGGGAGGGTATATTAGACCTGCTTCTATTGTATACGTTATCTCTGACAATAATCCGAGGACCTGTACCAATGTAGAAATTGGAAATAAAGAACTGTGTTTCATCAACAAAGATCTGATCCTTGACTACTTTGAGCAGAAGCCTCACAGATTGTCAGAGATCTGTGACTGGGACTTGTCCGTTCCTGACCATGTTGGACGATGGTACTCTTCCCATCCCTACAACCGAAGATCAACCGGTGACCCCGGCGGACCAGGGTGCCGGTGGTGGAGGTGGCGGCGGGGAGCCCGAAGTGCCAGTGACTATGGCTCAGGGGGCTTACTACATCCCACGACCACCTCCTCATCAGAGCATGACCCCGAGGTACTCATGGAGCAATTTCGGTCGCGGGACCGTCGACACGTGGGTTCACGATCGGAAGGGGGTGCAGGTCTCGATCCAAGGAGACTGCATCGAGCACGGGAAGCCGAGTTTTTTGGGAGACGAGCGAGAGACGATCTACGGAGGAGACTGGCGTCCCCCGCCCTTGGAAGAGGAGAGAGACGCACCTTACAGGCCCGATCTCTACGGGGAAGACCAGACCCAGTCTCTAGATCGTATGATGGGAGATTTACGACTGCAACTCACTGCGGAATTGCGAGAGATAGCCCTTGACCTGCAGTACCAGTTCCAAGACGCCCTGACAGCTATGCAGGCAGCCCGGCCAGCCCCAGGAGGGGCCGGAGCCCCAGGAGGGGGAGCCCCGCCGCAACCGGTTCCCCCCGAGGGAGCTCCCGCGGGAGTCGTCCCGCAACAAGTGCCACAGCAGGTCCCGCAACCCGTCCCCCGCCCGTACCGGCACCAGCCCAGGTGCCAGCAGGGCCGATGATCCACCAGGCACCTGCCGATCCATTGACGGCTACTTTCGATGGGGACCCCGAGAAGCTGTGGTTCTTCCTCATAGAAATCGAGCAGTTCCTAGAAACCTGGGGGCACCTCTACCCCACCGAGAGGGACCGGATTGGTTACATCGGGTCCAAGCTGAGGGACACAGCCAGCGACTGGTATGTGAGCCTACACAACGCCCCCGGGCCTGAGTTGCGCTCCATGCACAACTTTATGTGGGCCCTCAGACAACACTACGAGGACCCCCTGGGAGAAGAGAAGGCCCGGAACCAGCTGCGGAAGCTGACCCAGGGGCGGTCTTCTGTGAGGGAATACGACAAGTTCCAGCGCATAGCAGCTAAGATTCGCGGCTGGACCCAAGACCTCTTCATCGAGAAGTACCGAGAAGGTCTCAATCCCGAGGTGTACGAGACGGTGCTGCGAGGAGGGAGGCCGGGCTCTTTGGCCACCTGGATGAGAGCGGCCGCGGACATAGAGGAACGCTTCACCCTCATCAAGATGGGGACTTCGGCGACTGCCCAAGCCAAAGCCGCCCAGAAGGTGAAGCCTAAACTGAGCATCCAAGAGATCCGGGACACCCGGTTCAAGCAAGGGCTCTGTATGCGGTGCGGAGAGAGCGGTCACTACGCCTCGGCGTGCCCCCGTGGGGGTGGAAAAGTCCCCAAGACCTCAACCCCGGTAGCCGGGAGCACCCCCAGCAAAGGGAAGACCTCGTTCAAACCCCGGGCATTACAGCTGGAAGGGGCCGCGAGCAAGCAAGGGGAGCTGGAGCTGACGGAAACCCAGATGTCGGGAAATTCCAATGGCCTGCAGTGAGCGGCGCAGAACTGCAGGTCCCCATTCGCGACGCGCCATCTCCGGTGAGCATCCCTGGCCCCTTACTGTATATGGTAGTGACTGTAATAGCACCCGGGACCGGGACCCACGTCCGGGTGCGTGCATTAATTGACTCAGGGTGTGCCCGAGACTTGATTAGCCCCTTAGTAGTAGATGGACTAGGTCCCAAAGTCACCCCGTTGGGGGAGCCACTTATGTTTACCCAAATGGATGGGTCGGAAATGAAAGAGGCATGTGTGGCAAAGACTGAGAGACTAATAGTGGGGACGGGGGAACACTGGGAGAGGAAGGCTTTCGTCATCACCCCCAACACCCAGTTCCCCATGGTGTTGGGAAGTCCCTGGTTAAGCTCCCACGACCCCTACATCAAATGGAGCGAAGGGAAAATCTCGTGGGTGGACGAGAAGTGCCACAACCATAAGTGGGACTCGGGATGGGGATCGGGCCCCCCGGCACCTCTCCAAGCAGCGGCGCTCACCCTGATACCTTCCGCCGTTCCCAGGGAATATCGAGATTTAATGGGGGTGTTCAGTGAAACCGAGGCAGATGAACTACCCCCCCACAGACTGTCGGACTGCGCCATAGAGCTGATCCCGGGAGAAAAGTTACCAAAGGGAAAACTCTATTCCATGAGCCCCTCGGAGCGGGAGGAGCTAAGGAAGTTCCTAGACAAGAACTTGGAGCGAGGCTTCATCCACCCTGCTAAGTCCCCATTCGCTGCCCCTGTTCTGTTCAGGAAAAAGAAGGACGGGGGGCTACGTTTGTGCACGGACTACAGGGGCTTAAACGCAGTGTCAGCCTCTAACGCCTACCCCCTCCCCCTTATCAAGGACCTGCTAACAGAAGCGGCCAAAGGGAAGGTGTTCACTAAGTTGGATCTTCGAGATGCATACTTCCGGGTGCGCATCAGGGAGGGGGACGAATTTAAGACTGCCTTTAACACACCATTGGGGCAGTTCGAATACCTGGTGATGCCGTTCGGATTAAGTGGCGCGCCAGGGGTCTTTATGAGCTTGATAAATGAAGTACTGCACAAGCATTTATTCAAGGGGGTGTTATGTTACTTAGATGATATCTTCATTTATTCTGCTGATAAGAAGGAGCATGTAAAATTGGTCCGAGAAGTGCTGTCTACGCTGTTAAAAAATCAGTTGTATGCTAAGCTGTCGAAATGTGAATTCCATAGGGATTCAGTGGATTTTCTGGGGTATCGCATTTCCCAAAAAGGGTTAGAAATGGATCCTGCCAAGGTAGAGGCAGTAGTGCAATGGGAGGCGCCCTGAACAAGAAAACAGCTGCAGAGTCTATTAGGATTTTGTAATTTCTACCGCACCTTCCTAAAAGACTTCGCCACGGTCACTCTCCCACTAACTGAACTCAAAACCAAGGGGAGGGGGCCGGAAGCAGGGAAGCCCGGGGAGAGAATAGCCTGGTCTGAGGATTGCCAAAAAGTGTTTGAAACCCTCAAGACCCTATTTACCTTGGAACCCATCCTCACCCACCCCGATGAAACCAAAGAGTTTGTGATTCATGTAGACGCTTCTGATGTGGCCATGGGGGGGAGCCATCCTACAAAAGGGACAGGATAATAAATTACACCCTCTGGCTTATATATCAAAAAAGTTTAATGAGACAGAGAGGAACTGGTCAGTATGGGACAAGGAGGCAGCAGCCATACGACTGGCCCTCACCACCTGGTGGCATTGGCTAGAAGGAGCGCAGACCCCTTTTGAAATTTGGACTGATCACAAAAACCTAGAGGCTCTGCGTACCCAGAGGTCCCTGAATGCCAAACAACTCCGATGGGCCGATTTTTTCTCGAAATTTAATTTCGTGCTTAAGCATTTTCCTGGGAGAGCCAATTCGTTAGCAGACGCGCTGTCTAGATTGCCCCAGCACGAGAGTCAAAAGGAAGAAGTGTTCGACTCCATGTTTTCCCCCCAACAATTGGGAGGAGCTGTCACTACCCGGAGCCAGAGTAAACAGGCAGCGGTAGAGTCGTGGGGGGATAAATGGGGGGGGGACTACTCCCTGGAAGAAGCCGAAGAATTGGGAAGTATAGAGGAATGCTCCCTCCGGGAAAACAAGTGCTGGTATCACGGGGACAAACTCGTGGTGCCTTGAGCCAGAAGAAAAGACATACTGCTAACTTGTCATTCATCAAAACTGGCAGGACACTTTGGGTTCTTAAAGATGCTTAACCTAGTCCAGAGACAATTCTGGTGGCCACGCATGCGCAAGGATGTCTCGGACTTTGTTACTGCCTGCCAAACCTGTTTGATGTGCAAAAGGAGGGGAGGGAAAGTCCCAGGACTGTTGCATCCTTTGCCCACTCCCTCTCGCCCATGGGAAGCGATAGCTATGGACTTCATCACCAACCTGCCACCCTCGAAAGGGAAAACAGTTATTTGGGTGGTGGTAGACATGTTTTCGAAGCAAGCCCATTTTACCCCGTTTAAGCAATTACCCACCGCCAAAGGGCTGGCTAAAGCATTTTTTAACCATGTGATCAGGTTACACGCTTTTCCCAGGCGTGTGGTATCCGATCGGGGCAGTCAGTTCGTTGCCAACTTCTGGCGGGAGCTTTTGAGTCTGATGGACATTGAACCAGCCCTGAGCTCGGGTTACCACCCAGAAACCGATGGCCAATCCGAGCGAACTAATCAAATCCTGGAACAGTTCCTAAGATGTTACACTAACTACCATCAGGACAATTGGGTGGAGTTACTGCCGTTTGCGGAGTATAGTTATAACAATGCTATTCATTCATCTACGGGTGTGTCCCCTTTCATGGCGGTGGGCGGCTTCGAAGGGAAACCCCTACCCACCATAGAAGAAACGCCAGACACCCCCCCTCGGACTTTAAACATTGGTGGGCAAATTTACAAGACTCATGGCCGCTGATCGCTAAGACTCTGGACAAAGCTAAAGAAGATTACAAAAAGTATGCGGATCGTGGCAGGGCTGAGGGCTGGGACCTACAACCAGGGGACTCGGTCTACTTGTCCACAAAAAATATACATAGATTGCAACCCAGCAGGAAACTGGGGTGGAAGTATGTCGGCCCCTACAAAGTGTTGCGCAAGATTTCTGATGTGTCTTTTGAACTGGAATTGCCTAAGTCACTGAGTTCTGTGCATCCTGTTTTTCATTTCAGCTTGCTAAAGAAGAATCCTGGGCCGAATGCATGGCATCCAACTCCTCCGACTCCTCCTCCACTGATGAAGGGGGGGGGGCATCCCATTTTGAAATTTCTGAAATCCTTGATTCAAAAATGCGTAGGGGCCGCTTGCTATATGTAGTCAAGTGGGTAGACTTTGGTCCGGAACTGAATGAATGGGTTCATTCTGAAAATGTTCATGCTCCTAAATTAGTTAAAGCTTTTCATAATAAATTTCCAGATAAGCCGGGGTACATTGATTTTTCGGGTGGCAGTGTGTCAGAATCTGCAGATTCTAATAAGGATCTCTGGGAATTTGTGCTATATTTTGTAACCTGACTTTGCTATGCTTTGCAAACCTGTCCCTGTATTAACTATGTAATCATACCTATTGCTTATTAGCTTGCACACTGTGAGTGTATATTCTGTGACCCTGGGTTTTATGGCTCTGACCAGATCTGGTCTATGTAACTGTTTGCCCGGGAGAGTGGCGACTTCAAAGCATGAGAACAATGGGCCTCTCACCCTCCTGCCTCCGCATTCCTTTCCTCCCTGCTGGGAGGACAGGGACCAGTTCTTATCAACGTGCGAAAGCCTTGGGGAAAGCGTTTGTTATGTGAAGATGGTTACATCTGAGAGGTCTGGTTTGGGAAGGGAAATTTACTGCTTCACACCTCACCTTCTTTCCTGTGGGAAGCAAACGGCCAGGGGACCTTTTGCCCGCGGTTTCCCCCCCCCCCTGTTGATTGGTTACCTATGGGCAATTCAAATTGTACGGGAGGGTATATTAGACCTGCTTCTATTGTATACGTTATCTCTTACAATAATCCGAGGACCTGTACCAATGTAGAAATTGGAAATAAAGAACTGTGTTTCATCAACAAAGATCTGATCCTTGACTACTTTGAGCAGAAGCCTCACAGATGGTTCCCTCCACCCCTGACTTATGTTGATTTGGGGCTATGCAGTGGCAGCTAAGGTAGAAAAGCACCTCCTCCTATGCCAAGTCTTCTGGGTTCCAAGGGTCTGGAAAGCGGTTCCATAGTCAGGTACAGGGTTGCCAACTCTGGGTTGGGAAATACTTGTAGATTTGAAGGGTAGAGCCTGGGGAGGGCCGGGTTTGGGGTGTGGAGGAACTTTAGCAGGGTATAGTGCCATAGAGTCCACTGCCCAAAGCAGCCATTGTCTCCAGGAGAACTGATCTTGGTCATCTGGAGATCAGTTGTAATAGCTGGGAAATTTTCTGTAGGGGAAATGATGTGCTGTGGCCGGAGAACACGGTGATTTCTGGGAGATCTCCAGGTCCCACAGGTATTGGCAGCTGTCACTAGTGACAGTTTAAAGGATATGTAGTTTATCTCAGGACTCATTCAATGAACAGCAACAGCAAACTGTTTAGAATGTTAGAGGAAAAGGACAATCAGGCAGCATATGTAAATGACTTGTGTTTCGACTGGCTATGGTGGGGAGGCGAGACTCAGGCAACACAGCCAGTGGATAGGGACAGCCTGAGTGACAGGTCAGGGAGCCAAAGGCTGTGGGAGCATGTGGAATTCTAAGATGTTGGCAGGGAGTCACCCCAACTCTCAGTTATAAGACCCATTGTGGAAATAAATACAACAGGCTCTAGAAAAAGGCCCCAGCCTTGGGCAGTCAGAGTTAATTTGCTGTGGCGACCTCAGTAGGGTATAATGACACAGAGTCCACCATTTTCTCCAGAGGAACTGATCTCTGCTACCTGAAGAGCAGTTGTAATTTTGAGTGATCTCCAGCCCTCACCTGGAGATTGGCAACAATGGTTCCCCAGGAGGAAATGGCTGGTTTGGAGGGTGGAGTCTATGGCATTACACCTGTCTGAGGTCCAACCCCTCCTCAAACCCCACTCTCTTCAGGCTCCAGAGCCAGTTTGGTATAGTGGTTAAGTGCGCAGACTCTAATCTGAGAAAACCGGGTTTGATTCCCCACTCCTCCACTTGTACCTGCTGGATGACCTTGGGCAAGCCATAGCTCTGTACCAGCTGTTCTCTCAAGGACAGTTGTCTCAGAGCTCTCTCAGCCCCACCTACCTCACAGGGTGTCTGTTGTGGGGAGGGGAAGTGAAAGGAGTTTGTAAGCCGCTCTGAGACTCCAAGTGAGTGAAGGGTGGGGTATAAATCCAATCTCTTCTTCTTCTTCCACCCCTCAAATCCGCAGAAATTTCCCAACCTGGAGCTGGCAACCCCATGTCCTTCCCAGCTAACCATCAACCTACCATTTTCTGCTCCTCTGACTGCAGCTGACTTCTGCCATCCCTCCTGGAGATCAGTTGTAATTCTGAGTGATCTCCACTCCTCACCTGGAGATTGGTAACAGTGGTTCCCCAGGAGGGAATGGCTGGTTGGGAGGGTGGAGTCTATGGCATTGTACCTATCTGAAGTCCCACCCCTCCTCAAACCTCACCCTCTCCAGGTTCCATCCTTCAAATCTCCAGGAATTTCCCACCTGGAGTTGGCAACTCCATCTCCTTCTGAGCCAATCAGCAACCTACCTTTATTTTCCCCTCACGGTTCAGCTTTCCATCTTGCCCCCCCCCCCCCAGCCTGTACCATGCTCTGAAGCAGTGAGGCTTCTGGGTTAACACTATCAGACCAGACCGTTGATTGAAAGCAAAGTTCTTTTATTTCTAATAATGGACTCAGGTTCTCAATGTTTGTTAGAGATACATGACAGTAAGCAACAGTGGTTAATATACCCCTCAGCTACAACTGAACACAGATACAGGACCAATCAGAGCCAATACATAAAAGCGGGAAAAAGAAAAGTGACTGCTGAGGTTCCCACAGTGGAGGTGAGAAAGTTATAAAAATTCCCTTCTTGATCTGGGTGACCCACATGTGTGAAAGATAGGCTAAACATTTGGCCAGCAACAATTAAACAAGCCCCAAGGTTGTAACAACTTGATAACATTCCTTGAGCCTCAAAGGCTAAGGGGGAGTGGGCGGATGTGAAAGTCCCAGTTGTTTATGTGACGTGCAGGAATGCGAGACACCATCCTCCCGACTAGAGAGTGGTAACATTTAGCAGAGCCGATAATATACTTCAAGGCAAGCAGTAAATAACAGATGGTTACAAATAGAAAAGAAAGACATCTATTCTATGAAGCAAGACAGGCATGTCATTGTCAGATTCTGACAGAAGCCCTGACTGCCACATCGGCTGTCATGGGGAGGGGCATCTCAGCAGGGTATAAGGACACAGAGTCCACCATTTTCTCCAGGGGAACTGATCTCTGTCATCTAGACAGCAGTTGTAATTCTGAGTGATCTCCAGCCCTCACCTGGAAACTGGCAACAAAGGTTTCCTTGGCCGGGAGGACTGGATAGAAATTTAAATAAATAAATTTCCCAGGAGGAAAAGTAGTCTTTCTCTGCAATGGGGACTAAAGCAGCTTACATCATTCTCCTCTCCCCCTTTTGACTTGCACACCAGTCCTGTGAGGTAGGTTAGGCTGAAAGTCTGTGATTGGTTCAAAATCACCACTCAGCTTCTACAGCAAGAAGCTGGATCTAGCAGACCCTGCTCTAAAGCACCGTTTGCCACGCCTAGGGTAGCCAACCTCCAGGTGGGGCCTGAAGATCACAGGTATCACAACTGATCTCCAGACAACAGATCTCTCCCACCAGGAGAAAATAACTGCTTTGGAAGGTGGACTTTATGGCATTCTGTTCAGCTGAGGTCTCTCCCCTCCCCAAACCCTGCCTTCCATAGACTCTACCAGAAGATCTCCAGGAATCTCCCTACCTGGAGCTGGCAACCCTCATCAGGACTGGTCTCAATGAGTTCCTCACAAAGGCCTGTGAAGGGTTTCCTTCCTTTGTCTGAACCAAGCTTGGTTGCCTACTGTGGTGAAACTGGCTCCAGTTTACAACTCAGCTGTTCGCCTCCCACCCTTGTCCTGTGGGCGTATCTCACTCCTTAAGTTCCCTGCCACCACTCCCTGAATTGTCACTGCCTGTTTAAAGGGACCCCTGTGGCCAAATCTCCCTATTTGGAGATGAAATCCCCAATCTTTGGGGGATCCCTGGAAAGTTGGCAACCAAAGGGTCTGGCCTTTCCTTGCTTCCCTGGGCTACCCCCTCCCTTTGGTATTGTGCAGAGCAGGGGAGACTGTGCACAACACAGATTATTAGCCCAAATAGAAGAATTTATTTTACTGTTTACACAATTATGGAGCACACACACACACACACACTAAATGAATAAGGCACAACTGTAGGAGGAAGCACACACTATGATCCAAAAGGGCATAAATCAACAGGGGTTAAACACAATCCTCTTTCCCTACACACAATACTCTCTCTGCCTCTGGAGGTTGTGGGCATAGGCAGGGGTCATTTGGGGCCGGAGCTAGGCAGAGCTCTCCGCCAGCCCAGGAGTGGGCACAAGGGCGGCCATGGGCTGAATCAGATTCTCTGATCTGATTTGGTCCGCTGCTGAATTGCCGCCAAAATTTGGGGGAAGCTTAAAAAGTGGCAGGAGGGGAGGGGGTTTGAGGGAGAAGCTCCAAACTTGCAGGGTAGCTGCTGGAGCCTCTCCCCCAAATACCCACCAAGCTTCAAGAAGATTGGACCAGGGGGTCCAATTCTATGGACCCCCAAACAGGTTACCCCCATTCCCTCCATTGTTCTCTATGGTGGGAAAAAGTAACGTTTTTTTCCTACCATAGAGAACAATGGAGGGGATAGGGCAACCTATTTGGGGGCCTGTAGAACTGGACCCCAAGGTCCAATCTTCTTGAAGCTTGGTGGGTATTTCAGGGAGAGGCCCCAGCAGCTACCCTGCAAGTTTGGAGCCTCTCCCTGAAACCCTGTCTCCTCCAGCCCCTCAGATACCCTATGAGTTTTTGCCATTGACTTCAATGGCCCATAGGGTATAATGGGGCTGAAACTGACATTCGGCCAGCCAGCTGGGGAAGGGGAGGCTTTTGAAGATGCCCCCCCCTTTGCTTCCCTTTCTGAAACACTTCCAGTGATGTCAGGGTGTGTGGTATATGCTAATGAGTTATGCTAATAGGTATGCTAATGAGCTCCTGCACCTCTTTTTCTACGAAATGACCCCTGGGCTGAGGATAGGATCTCTCCTTGGACCGGTCTCTGGGGAAACTTCCATTCATTCCCCAAACCAGCCAACTGTTGAGTGGCTGAATCTCTGCTGCCTCCCAGGGTTCTCTCCCCCCCCCCCCCCCGCCCGCCATGTCTCTGACTTGTAGCCTGGGTCAGCACAGGCAGCAGGAAACTTTCCTAACCTGACAAATGGATGGGCTGGAGTCTATATTGATAGTGCCCCACCCCTTGGGATGGTCCCTCTTTTCCCACACTTTTTGGCCCTGGGGCTGATGGGAACTGTAGTCCAGCAGATGAGGAAGTCCCATTAAACCCAGTGAATGATATCTCTGCAGGCCCTTCCCTGGAACTACAGCTCAATTGAACCTTATGGGGGAACATTTTAAACAAACCAGACAGCAGCCATCTTACAAACACAGGTAACTGCCATTTCGTTACACCTACCAACAGCCACTGAGGGAATAGTTAATCCCACACAGGAAACAAATAGGAGAATCGTCTTTGTCAAGAGAGAAAGCCATTTGCCAGTAATTCTGACAGGGCACAGTGGCTGGAGGAGTGGGCGGGGAAGAGGAGCAGACCCAGCCCCCAGCCAATGGCATGCGACTACTCAGAGCCCGTGGACAGAGACAGCTTCTGAGGGACAGGTCAGGGGACCAAAGGCTGTGGTGCTTGTGGAATGTTGAGGCAAAAGGGACACGAAAACTCAAATATTATATAGAGAGATTTATACCAATATACCCGCCTCATCCGGTGTTACGTTAAACAATTGTGAAAGGAAAACTGCCTCTGTTGAAAAAGTTTAAATTCCTACAGTTACTTTAATAAAAGGGTAAAATACATAATACTTTCTGTGGATAAAGGCAAAACAATATGACAATGTTATTTAATATGGTTCTATGCCACATTTAGAAATCAAGCTTTCAAAAAGCAGGAAGAGATCTGAATAAACCCATGCAGCTACAATACTGTAACACTGTCCAAAATCAGTCAGGGAGGCACCTTCAATTACCAGTTTCACTTGAGTAGGCTGAAGTGGCTTCAGGAAGACTACATCAAGTCTGAGTGGCCACTGAATTCCCCCCTCGAAGATGTCGGCAAGCTCTCGTGTGTTGGATAAATGCAAATGATCTAGCAGTAATTCCTTATTTTATTAGAACAAAGCCTGTCAGAAAATTCTTTCAATTTCCCCCTCTAAACGAATTCCATTTACTTTTAAACGGATTTCAGGGCTTTTGTAAAATACTCTGAGGGGGTCTCTGCGCGGTATGACTTGTACTCAGCATGAAAGACTGACAGAAAGTTGGCACATTCAACCTCCCTGTTTTCCTTTCTTCTAATCCTTCTGTTTCTCAGTCTGAAAATCACAAGGGAAAATGGTATTTAACTCTTACAGCAGGAAAGCAAGAAAAATTACAAAGGAATACCTTCTAAAAAGCTAGATCCAAACAGAGAGACCAATTAAGAGCATTATTCACCTACATCTAGCAGGGATTATATATGATCCAGCTTACTTACCCCAATGTTTGTGACCTAGTTCTCATGAATAGTGGATAAGATGGTAAACCTGTGTAATGATTGCAGCATTCACATGACTTAATGTTTCTCCATGCAGAGATAAATTCCCTGCACCTGCAAAAGAGAGAAGTCCAGGTGAGGACTGTTCTGTTCTCTTTGATGTCATTGTATGTGCTGGGATTTTTTGTGTATGAGGAATATTTTTTTTTTCTGATGAAGTCCTGCCTGCAGTCTGAAGTGGTACAGTTCAGGTATAGGTTTATCGTTTATCCTTTCATCTGCTGTCTGTGAGAAAAAGCCCTGTGTTAACAAATGTCGTTGACTGTTTTCTCCTGACTTGCTTTTACCCAGCACAGTTTTACTTGTATTGTTGCTTTATCTTTTTTTATTTGGTTGGCGTCATTTTCATGCCAGTGAGTTGCTATTTATTGTTGTGCTGATTTTAGGGTTGCCAGCCTCCAGGTGGGGCCTGGGGATCTCCTGCTTTTACAACTGATCCCCACCTGGCAGAGATCAGCTCCCCTGGAGAAAATGGCTGCTTTGAAGGGTGGACTCTGTTGCACTGTACCTTGCTGAGGCCCCTCCCCTCCCCCAACCCCGCCCTCTCCTGGATCCACCCCCAAAGTCTCCTGGTATTTTCCAAACCAGATCTGGCAACCCTAGCTGATTTTATAGTATTTTAGGCTAATATGATAGTAGTTCTGAGAATTCCTGGAAGGTTTGGAGGCAGAGCCAAAGGAAAATGGAGTTGGGGGGGAGGGGAAGGGAAGGGAAGGGAAGGGAAGGGAGGGAGCTCAGAAGAGTCCACCCTCCAAAGCAGCCATTTTCTTCAGAGGAACTGATCTGTGTTGTCTGGAAATCAGTTGTAATTCTAGGCGATCTCTAGGCCCCACCAAGACTCTTCGTGCTTGGGGTACAACAGAGGGAGGCCTTCTGGAGTTTTGCCCCTGCTGGCAGACCTCTTGATGTCACCTGGTGTTTTTGGCCACTGTGTGACACAGAGCGTTGGACTGGATGGGCCACTGGCCTGATCTCACATGTCTTCTCTTACGTTCTTATGTTCACCTGGAGGATGGTAATGCTAATAATGGGGTATATCCAAGCATCTGTTCTTTGCAGTTGCACTTCCCCTCTTCCACCTCTTGCTGCAGTCCACTGAGACTCTGAAATTTAGTTTGGGGGAGTCAGCAGACTCTCAAGAAGAGTACAAGGGGCAAAGCAGCAGGATCTGTAGTGGGAGAAGCCATTCTTCCACAAACAGAGATGTCATTCTTTCAGAGGAGCAGCATGGTTGGATACACCCCAATTGCTTTAACTGCTTGTTATTTTTTATTTAAGTGAACTGTTCTTAAGCTGCAGAAAAGAGCAAGAGCCCAGTCACACCTTAAATACTAACAACATTTGTGGCAGGGTATGAGCTTTCATGAGTCACTGCCAATGCTCCCTCTAAGCTGTGGAGTCTTGTGAGCAAAAATTCTACTTTGCGAGCTCCTGGCATTAAAGTTGTGAGTGAGCGATTTGGCTGCTGCATAAATTAGTGAGAAGTATTGGAGTCGGGAGTCCATGGAACAGTTGAACAGCTAGATCTTTATTGCTGGTCCGGATGAAGCATACAACCCAGGGCTCCGAGCCCTCCTTTTATGCTGGTCAGGGATAATCCCCTGACCTCGCCCAACTGGCCTGATAGGCTATTATCAGTCTATTTACATCTCATAGGTTCCCTGGGAGAAACCTAGGTACATGATTGGTGGCCGGTTCGAATCCACCTGGCCTTTGTTCTACCTGGCTGAAGCTCAGGTAGTTTCTTGGCCATGTGCTCTGGCCACATGGCGGTCGCCATTACGGGAGCACATGGCGACCGCGTGGTCAATACATAACAATTAGTTTGCTCTGGAGCCACCTTTCCTGAGCGAAGACAAAAATGCGTGAGCCGGAGGCTAAAAAACTGCGGACTATCTTACACTAATTCAGCTTAGAGGGAACACTGGACTGCTCGCTTCTTCTGTCACTGATCACGCCCTGCCACAAATGTTGTTAGTCTTTAAGGTGCTTCTGGACTCTTGCTGTTTTCTACTGCTACAGACTAACACAGCTACCCATCTTGTTCTTAAGTTAATGGTGTTAGTCTTTTTTGATTATTTCATTGTTTTCAGTTTGATTTTAACATCAAGCCTTTCAGGCAACTAACAAATACCAACGAATAAAAATCTCTGCTCTGCTTCTGCATAAGCCCAGCAGCCTCAGCATTCACAGTACTCAAAAAGTGGGAGACTCTGGGTGTGGCCACGCTGGTGGCTTGGCACAATAAGGTGCCGCCTCTAATTGTACTGGTTTAAAATGTCGCAGGGCATATCATCCAGACAGCACACCCTGCTGCGGGTCACTCATGCAGCCATCCCGTGGTCAAGCATCTACATTACTGCAGTGCCTCAGCCACAGAGCATGCTGGCTAGTTGGTTTTTTTAAAAAAAATGCAGGTAGGTGCGTGCGCATACACGCCCATGCACATATAGGCAAAAACTTTTTTAAAAAACCCGATGTCAGATACAGACTTGCAGATTCAGACTGCCAATCCATTCTGTGTGTGCTCCCTCACATTCAGGCATCCAGCCATGCACAATAAATGTGTGGGGAACCAAAAACACCACTTGTGATGTGGTGCCTTTTTCACCCGGCTCCAAGTCATCCTACAACAGGGTGAGTACGCCTGGAGAACACCTGAAATATGTGGCTGTGCGACCATGCCCATTTAATCTGGAGGGGCTTCTCGTGCGATCACACCCTCTGTAATGATATAACGGCCTTTAGGCCCTTTCTTCAGGGAATGATGACGAACCGGTGCTGCTGGCTGGCTCAGAATTTCCATATTTCATTTACTGTTTTAATGAAATAGTTTATTTTAGTTAAATTATCTTGAATAATTAATGATCATTTCATTGTGTGGTTTCATTTTTTCAAATGTTTGTACACCACTGCTGCTATTTGGAAAGGTAGCTCAAAGGTGTTCTAAATGAACATTTGTAGGGATGGGAAAAAACTGGGAAAATGCAGTTCCCCGGCATGCTAGAGACACCAGACTCACAGGGGATCTTTGGCTGACCCTCCTCTACCTGCCAGCCATGTTTGGTGAGGACTGGATTTACAGCTCTCCAAAGAAGGTGCCCCCAGGAAAGTGCTTTCTGAGGAAGTGACAGGTGCCGGTTCAGGAGTGTCTAGAATGGATCCTGTGCAAGTTAGAGACATAAGCATCACAAAGGACCTCCCCTGGATGCCCCTCAACATGCCCTCCAAGTTCCGCCCCCCTGTTGCTTTGAAGTTTGGTAAACATTTAGATTGAGCAGAGACAGTCTGTCTGGAAATGTATCCATCCATGAACCGCCATGAAGTGCAACAAACCACTTGAAATTTTGTGGACAGTTTATGCCAGTTGACCTGCCACAAACTTCAGTTCACAAACCGGCCAAAATTAGTCATGGACTTTAGTATGTGAGCTGATTTGCGCCCATCCCTAAACATTTCTGAAATTTAATGACTTGTCTTGGGGAACACCGATCAATTTAGCAAATGACCCCGTTTGGGGGTAAATATAAGCATTTGATAAGATAGAATGGCAAACATTCCAGAACTAGGAGGAAGGGAGAAATTAATTCTCTCAGAACTGGTTGCATCACTAAGATGGGTTTTTTTTTTAATTGTTAGCAACCTATTATGGTAAATGTTAATATTCACCAGTTCATTGTGGAGCAAGAATCCTTTTCAGTTGTTAGGGTCATGCATATTGGAAGCCTGGAAATTGCCCATATTGCAAGTGTGCTCTACATGCAATTCTCCTTACATGCACAATTGCTATTTTGTCTGAAAGGAGCCACATGTGTATATACAACCTTGAAACACACATACCAGAAACCTAGAAAACCAGGGCTCTGGTGAACATGTTCCAGAGCTGGAATATACAAGCATTGCTCCTTCCAGACAAAATGGTGACTGCATGCAGGGGTCCGCTGGGGCTGGAGTGAGGCGGCGCAAAGCACCGCCAGCTCAGGACTGGCCAGTAGGGCAGCCACTGGCTGAATCAGATTCTGAATCAGAATCTGATTCAGCTTGCCGCCGAATTTCGGCAGCAAATTTAAAAGCAACTGGAGGGGAGGGGGTTTCAGGGGGAGGCTCCAAACTTGCAGGGTAGCTGCTGAGGCCTCTCCTCGAAATGCCCACCAAGTTTCAAGAAGATTGGACCAGGGGGTCCAATTCTACAGGCCCCCAAACAAGTTGCCCCCATTCCCTCCATTGTTCTCTATGGTAGGAAAAAAGTTACCATTTTTCCTCTCCATAGAGAACAATGGAGGGGATGGGACAATCTGTTTGGGGGCCCATAGAATTGGACCCTGTGGTCCAATCTTCTTGAAACTTAGTGGGTATTTCGAGGAGAGGCCCCAGCAGCTACCCTGCAAGTTTGGAGCCTCTCCCTCAAACCCCCTTTCCTCCAGCCCCTCATATACCCTATGAGTTTTTTGCCATTTATTTCAATGGCCCATAGGAGTCAAGTCAAATCAAGTCAGCCTTTATTGGCATAAATTAGAAAGACAATTTATACATGTTAGAACCCGTTAAAAACACATGGCCCACAGGATATAATGGGGCTGAAACTGACATTCCCTTTCTGACACACTTCTGGTGATGTCAGGGGGCGTGGCATATGCTAATGAGTTATGCTAATGAGCTCCTGCACCTCTTTTTCTACGAAAGGACCCCTGACTGCATGTATCAGGAGGACTGTAGGTAGCACATTCTCCCCACTTGTGTGGTAAAATGTAGACTGAAAAGAGCTTAAGAGAAAAGAAATTTCTTGATTCCACCTCCCCCCCCCCCCCCCCCCAAAAAGTTAATGATTGACTAGCAGGACATTCAAGAGCCAGGCTTCCTGCTGTAACTTTCTGATTGGCAATCAACACTCCAAACAAAATAGGAATTTCCAGAGCCCAGATATTTCCTTTGAAAATAAATACTCAGCATGCTGAAGGAGCTTTTGCAGTAGGACTGCATGATAAAGCTGCCTGTTTGCTTTTTAAACCAAAGTCAGGCATGGATTGACCTTTTCATT
Source organism: Lepidodactylus listeri (assembly GCA_029233225.1). Lineage (NCBI taxonomy): Eukaryota > Metazoa > Chordata > Lepidosauria > Squamata > Gekkonidae > Lepidodactylus > Lepidodactylus listeri. The sequence goes on along the minus strand of JARCFY010000016.1, from coordinate 54,788,082 downwards.
ATGTCAGCTAAGATGGCTGATCTGAATGAGGAGGACTCATCTTCCTAGTGAGGAGAAAAACTGATTCTGAAAAGCATGGGGCATTCTCAGCAGGATCCTTTCAGAATTAACGACTATTGCCGCAAAATATTATCTGATCCGAGTAAAGCCATCTGTGAATCTGCGGCTACTTAAAAAAAAACCAAAGCAGCCCTTGCCTTCTTGATCAGATTTCCTGTCTCCAACTGGACTGATAATGGATGCGATCATTTGTACTGATGGGATAGAACCTGATTAACCAAAGTCCTCAGAACTCATCTTAAAAGGGATCACCATTGTGACCCAGTCCACTTTATCTGTATGTGAAGTGTTACAATTTTAGCAGCTGCAGCAGCAGCTCTGGGAAATGTTTGCCTAAACTCTAATGTTGGCATTAGAAAAAACAACAACAGCTGGCCTCCTTTCTGCAACTGCTTATCAAGAATTTAATACTGTCCTTTCACTATGCAGACTTCTGGAATAAGTGAAAAGTTTTCCCAAGGTAGGGTTGCCAAGTAGGGCCGACTTACCGGTGGGGGGGAGTTGTTCTCCCTCTGGGAGCTCCTCTGGCGCGTGCGCTTTGTACGCGCGCCACGGCGACATGATGACGTCACCCGGAGGTATCATAGAGTTTTGGGGCGATTGCCAGAGCGTCACTCTGGCAATGCCCCCAACGTAATGACGTCACCTCCGGGTGACGTCATTACATGGGGGAAGTCGTCCTCACCGGACGACTTCTGGGGCGGGGTTCCCCCCGCCGGCCGAATGCCGGCCGGCGGATCAGGAACCCCTATAGCGGGGGATCCCCCGCCCCCGGGCTGACTTGGCAGCCCTATCCCAAGGTAGGGTGGCCAACTCTGGCTAGGGTGGATATCTGGGGGCAATATCTGGGGAAGGTGGAATTTAGGGAGGGAGGGAACTCAGCAGGGATATACTAGATTCAAGTTCTCTCTCTCTCTCTCTCTCTCTCTCTCTCTCTCTCTCTCTGTGAAGTACTGTCAAGTCATAGGTGACCTATGGAAACCCCATAGGATTTTCAAGACAAGAGACTAACAGAGAGGGTGATTGCCTGCCTCTTTGTAGCAACCCCGGACTTCCTTGGTGGGCTCCCAGCCAAGCATGGTTAGCTTCCACAGTCTGATGAGAACAGTCTGGGCCATCAAGGCAAAATGCCAAAAATTGAGGCCAAAGAGTATGTGATGGGCCCAAGGTCGCCCAGCCAGCTTCTGTGGTAAAAGTAGGGATTTGGGCCTGGGTCTCCCAAGATTCTTGTCCCAAATTCTGTCCACTATGACATGCTGGGTCTCAACTTTGAGTCTAGTAGGGCCTTAGAAACCATCAGCTACAGGGATACTATGTCACTGTAGGACTTCTGTTTCTTCTGGAACCTGTCCTCCAAAGTTCTCTTTCAGGGGAACGGTCTGAAGGCCACTTGTAATTCCAGAAGAACTCCAGGGCACATATTGGTAACCTTCTCTCAAGGAGAAGCTGAATGTTCTTTTCTCACCTGATACCTTTTGTCTAGCTTTCTTTCTTTTTACCTGTCTCTCTCACTTTTTGCAATAACACCAGTGTCTTATTTCAACAGAAGGTGTTGGGTGACATATTCTATGTCAAAAGAAAAATAATACATACAATATAATGAGGATTTTGGTCCATTTTAGCTGTTATGGAAGTTTGTAAATAATTTGCACATGACATATTGGTCAGGAATGAATCTCCTTTAGGTCACAGAAGTAAGAAAGATGGTGGAACATTACTAAAACACAAGGAGTGAAGGGAAACAGATTATTTTGGTTCACCATGAAATCTGCAGTGTGGGTTCAGTAATGTAACTAGAAAAGGATCGGTGGGAGCAGCAGAAATAGGGGGGAAACACAGGAAACTCTGGTTTTATCAGATACCTCTGTATATAATGTATCCACAATACCTTACTATCCAAAGCAAAGAGTGCCTTTTTGAAACTGAACAAGACTCAGAGGCCCAGGCAAAGCTTGGTGTTGTTTACAACAAAACTATCAGAGGGTTGGGAGACTGTGGTTATTTCAGGAAGAAGAATCCAGCAGCAACCTACTCCTGCTATAGATTTTGCCTCGGTGCTCCAACAGCAATTACCAGAGAAGATCTCAGAGTGAAACCGAAATCTAATTGAAGTTGTTTTCTGCCAGTTCACCCAGGCCTAGTGAACAGGTTGGTTGTTTTTTCCTGGAGAATGCATGCAACAGAGCTGGTGGCAGATTATAATGTCGTGAAAGCATCAAGAAAAGAAAGATGATTGACTGCTTGTTGTCCTGTGGTCCCCTGTAAGTGAGTAGCAGGTAGGAAAGCAACAGCTGAAGACCAATGTGATATTGTTATTGTTGTTATTAACAACAACAACAACACATAGGTCTTCAGCTGTTGCTTTATTATTATTGATGATGATAAGAAGAGACGGGACCCACAATACTCATGAAGGGGGGAAGTGTCAGATTCTACTTTTCCTGCACACTGGCTCTTTCATAAATGTTGCTAAATGTTTTCTTTCTAAAAGAATCTGACAATGATATGTATGCTGACTGATCTGCATGTTACTTTCGTTTTCTTTGTAGTGCCAAATGCCTGAATGCCCATTTGGTTTATTGCCCTTGATGTAGATAGCTGGTCTGCTTAATGTTACTTCTTTAGGCGGGAGGGTGGTTTCCTGCATACCAAGGCGTCACATAACAATGGGTTATCTTGTGCCTGTTCTCTCCCCCTCCCACTCTAGTCTCTCAGGGTGCTATCTGGCCGGTTACAACCTTGAAGGTTATTTTATTGTCATTGCTTCAATGTTTTGCCTAGGACTTACTACATCTGGGTCACACAGGCCAGGAGGGGAATGTTTATGACTTTTCGCACTTTCGGTGGGAACAAACGAATGCCATATTTTCCCGCATTTTCTGTGTATGCTGATTGGTAGAAATTCATTTTGCATTTATGCTTGTAGGTATATTAACCCCCCACCCTATGTAGTTGGCATCTCTAACAAACATCGAGACCTGTTCCAGTATCTGAAATAAAGGACTATGTTTTAACCAACAAAGGCCTGATCATTTGCTGATAGTACAGAAGCCTCACAGAAGAAGAGCAGAGGCAGCAGCCACAGGTGAGTCTTCTCCTCCACTCCACCCCACCCTGGCATCCACGATGAGGCCTGGGCCTGCTGATTCCTCCTCCCCAGCTCCAGCCAATTCCTCCCTGGCTATAGCGGTGATTCCTCCCCCATGGCTCCGGCAGTGATCCCTCCCCCCCCCCGGCTATAGCAGCAAGCCCACTGAAGGAAGGAATGGCCGGGGGGGTGTAGAATAGGGGCATCGAGTGTGAGGGACCCGGGGGGGGCACGAAGGAAGGAAGGAGGCGAGGCCTCGTGGGCAGGACCAGAGGTTCTGGTGGCTTCCCCAGGAGGCTGACTATCCCTCGGATGCAGCAGGGGGTTCTCTCCCAAGCTGTCTGTCTGAGACCGGAGGAGGCACGTTCCCTAGTGGCGAATCTTGGCCCGAGGAGGAAATGGGGCGTTGGGAGCAGCTGCTACTGGATTTACGATACCGGGCCACCACAGAGTTCCCAGAGCATTCCCTGCACATGCGCAGGGAATGCTCTTTAACATTTGAGGGAATTTAAATATCCCCCCAAAGTTTTTTAAACTTTTTAGATTTTTCTGCACACGTGGGAAGTCCCCCATGTATGCAGAAAAATCTCCCTGTCCCCCAAGTGCCTCCCCGCATGGATTTAGATATCTGCACGGAGGGGGCGACTTGGCTATTAGATATATAGATAGTCACAGTCAGATATTTGACTGTTAGATGGTGCTCTGCAATTCAAGATTTAGCCAAGTTCTTGGGAAAGAAGTATCTTCACAGGATTCTTGCTGTTCCAAGCAACACTGTTTTCTGAGTTGGTGTTATTTGTTCAATGCACAAAATGTCCAGGTATTCTTCTTCTTCATCGTCATCACCATCATCTGCCAATTCCAGGTTAAGAAATTCCTAGATATTTGGGGGCTGAAGCCTGGGGAGGCTGACGTTTGATGAGGGGAGGGACCTGAGTATGGTATAATCAGGGGTCCATTGGGGCCGGAGCGAGGCGGAGTAAAGCTCCGCCAGCTCAGGAGTGGCCACTAAGGCAGCCAGGGGCCGAATCAGATTCTCTGATCTGATTCGGCCCGCTGCCGAATTGCCGCCAAAATTCAGTGGCAACTTTAAAAGCAACTGGAGGGGAGGGGGTTTGAGGTAGAGGCTCCAAACTTGCATGGTAGCTGCTGGGGCCTCTCCTTGAAATACCCACCAAGTTTCAAGAAGATTGGACCAGGGGGTCCAATTCTACGGGCCCCCAAACAGGTTGCCCCATTCCCTCCATTGTTCTCTATGGCAGGAAAAAAGTAACACTTTTTCCCACCATAGAGAACAATGGAGGGGATGGGACAATCTGTTTGGGGGCCCATAGAATTGGACCCCGTGGAGGTGGTGGCAGCTACAAGCATGGACGGCTTCAAGAGGGAATTAGATCAACGTATAGAGCAGAGGTCCATCAGTGGGTGTTAGCCACAAAATATAGATAGAAACTCTCAGTCTGAGGCAAGTGATGCTCTGTATTCTTGGTGCTTGATGGGGGGGCAACAGTGGGAGGGCTTCCAGTGTCCTGGCCCCACTGCTGGACCTCCTGAGAGCACCTGGTGTTTTTGGCCACTGTGTGACAGGTGTTGGACTGAATGGGCCACTGGCCTGATCCAACATTGGCTTCTCATATGTTCTTATCCATACCCTGAGCATGGAGGAGCACCCCCTTGCAGCCAGACAGAAGCATGCTCATCCCCACTTGGGGCGTGGCCCCCTGCCCACCCCAGAACTCCTCTGTTTGCCACCAGTGTGCAGTGAGGGAGAGTTAGCCATGGTGGTGGCTGCTCCAAAGGTTGGCTGTCAGGTGGATGGTATGCCCTCATGCCTTGGCTAGCTCGACTTTGACCAGACACACTGCAGAATGATACATGGAGGGCTGGCTCATGGTCCTCGTGGAGGGGATGGTGTACCAGAGGGCCACACACTGTAGAAGCCCCTGGAAGCCCACATCCTCCACCAGAGAAAAAGGCTGGCTGTCCAGGGCCAGAATTCACCCAATGTGCTGAGTGATCGCCTCATGAGCCCTGGCCTTCATCTTCCTTCTTGGCGCTGGGGAGGACCCCAGGAGAATGATCTCTTGAAGGATGGCTTGCCTGGGGGAACCCATGGTGGAGGCTGGAGACCACCTTGTAATGGCCCATCCTTCTAGGCCCCCCCTCTCCCCATTGACTGGGAGTGGGCACCCCATGCCTGGCGGCAAACTCCATGGGTCCGCCCTCCAGTGGTGTCAGACTGGGATGCTACCTATGCCAGTGCCTCTGTAGAACGCCAGTGGTTAGGTGATGTGAGTCCCTCCCCCTATGAACACATGCGCTGCACACCTGGCACTCCACCACACAGGGTTCACTGGGCAGGATGTGGAAGTACTTCCATTCAGCAGACTGCAGCCCTGCCCCCATGCCCATCAGTGGGGCATTTTGCAGGCATAACCGTTTCCTGGACTCAGACCCTGGACTGATGGAGGAGGCATCCTGAACAGGAATAGGCAAGGGAATGGAACCAGGAATCGCCACGGGTGGAACAGGATGACGTGCTACGGCCAGCATCACCACTCTTAGCACAGCAATTTCCTTCCTCCCACTCATACTTTGCCCCCACAATCCATCCAGAACCAGCAGGAGGTCTCGAGCGGTGACCAAGACCAGCCCTGTGGATGCTACAGGGGAAGCTGATGCAGAGGCCACTGATGACGTACTTGGAGAAGGCGGAGGAGGACGCTGGTGTGGGAGATGGCAGTCGTATCCCACCACCACACATCAGACCCAGATAGCGGGGGTTGAACTGTGGTTGCTCAAGACACAGGGGAACACAGCAGTGGTGGGTAAATAAGGTGCCTCGTTAGCAGAGGAGAGAGGTGGCTCCCAAGGCAGTGACTCTAGCAACCCAGGAAAAGGGGGGGTTGCTTTTGGCAGGAGCAGTAAAGGCAAGCCCCACAGCCAGCAGTCAGAGGAGAGATGAGACCCCCCCAAGATGAGATCCCCAAAAGTGCTGGGCGGAGTGAGGTGGTTCAGTGGTAGAGGAGAGAGGGGGACCCCAATTCAGAGACTCAACCAACCCAGGAAGAAGGGGGGGTGCTTTTGGAAGGAGCAGTAAAGGCAAGACCCACAGCCAGCAGTCAGAGGGGGGAACCCCAAGACGGGATCCCCAAAAGTGCTGGGCTGAGTGAGGTGGTTCAGTGGCAGAGGAGAACCCCAAGGCAGAGACTCAAGCAACCCAAGCAGAAAGGGGGGGCTACTTTTGGGAAGAGCAGAAAGGGCAACCCCCAACACCAGTGAAAAAGGCACTGGGTAGGTTGGGTGCTGGGTAGGTTGGGTGGCTCGTAGACAAGAGAGAGAGGGAACCCCCAAGGCAGAGATTCAAGCAACACAAGCAGAAGGGGGGGAGCTTTTGGGAGGAGCAGAAAGGGAAAACCCACAACCAGTGCAAAAGGCAGTTAGCAACCCCCCCAGAAAGTGCTGGGTAGGTTGGGCGGCTCATTGGCAGGAAAAAGGCGACCCCCAAGGCAGTGACTCAAATAACCCAGGGGGGGGGCTTTTGGGAGGAGCAGAAAGGGCAACCCCAACACCAGTGAAAAAGGCAGTTAGCAAACCCCGAGAGAGTGGTGGGTAAGTTGGGTACCTTCTGAGCAGGGGAGAAACGGAACCCCCAAATCAGAGAGACTCAAGCCACCCACGACGGGGGGGGGGGGCTTTTGGGAGGACCAGAAAGGGAACCCCCACAGCCAGCAGGCAGAGAAAAGAGCAGCTTGCAAAACCCACAAAAGTGGTGGGGTAACTTGGGTATTTGACTTGCCAAGGAAACAGACAACCCCTAAGTCAAAACAAAAACACGTAAAAGCAAAAAAAAATTCAACCCAAGTTTCCCACCCATAGCATCAAAGAAAGAGATGGGAGGGAAAAGGCATTGTGGCACTGGAACTCAGGGAAGGGAAAGAGGGCAAGAAAAATAGAGAAGATGATGGTTTTAGTCTGGCAGTTCGTATCATCGCCAGAAGATCCAGCATGTTTCTCCATCCACCTACCCACCCACCCCAGTAAATTCTTCCTCGCACCCCAGGCTCACCCTGAGATTTTTTTTCATGTGTGCATGGAGAACTAGACTCACAAACATCTGACGTGAACAAAGGACAGGAGCTCGCTTCCAGTGATTATATACACACACCCCTCCCATTCTGAGGGAGACGGATGGATGTCTGTCATTGGAAATCAGAGTTGCCTGTCAGCCTCGGACGGTCACTATTGGTCCCTCAGCAGCTGGAAAATCCCACCCACCCCCGCTTTTCCGTGTGAAACTCCATGGGTGGGGTTTCTCTGCCTAGAGTGCAAGAGAGCTTCTGAGCCAGGCTGAAAAGCTCAGGGGCCTCAGAGCCTGAACACGTGACCTTCGAGCCGATTCATCCAAGTCTCGAACGTGGCCAAGTTTGGGCCAGATTAAGGCTCAGCATTCAAGGTCTCTGCCCATCCCTAAGTCTTACAGTACAAACAGAATTACACTTTTCTAAATCCATAGACATTGATGGGCTTAGAAGAGTGTGCCCCTGTATAGGATTGTGCTGTAAATCACTCAAAGCATTCCAGTCTTCTCTTCTTAGCATACTGTGCTGCTAATATGGTGAGAATGGAGAGGAAAGCAAGGTGATGCTGTAGCATTTAGTAGCAAGCATACACGAGTTAGCCTAGCCCTAAAGATAAATCCGTATTTGGATGGAATGCAGTGGTTCATCATATTGTCACACACACACACACACCCCTCAGCAGGCAGAGTAAGGCCCTTGGTGTTTACGTTTGACACCCCTGCTCTAAACCTTACTCTGGAATGGTTGTCTTGCCATATATTTGTAACTGTCTCTTGGGTCCTGTTCCATGGTAGCATTTTATACTATGGGGTTTTAATTTTATTTTTTAGGAAATGACTGTCACAGATTCATTCTTTTGTGCGTCCAACTGTGGAAAATTGTACATCAAAATGAGTGCATTCTCCAGCAAGCCAGTAGGGGGCCAATGTTCCTCTCATAGATCTTTCCAGAAAAATGACTACAACTCAGCATAGCATTTCTACATATATGCCTCCACAGGAATTATAATAAAATGTTTGTTTGTTTGTTTACTTATTTATTTAATCATATTTATACCCCCACCCTCCCCACAAATGGGCTCAGGGCAGCTTACAAAAATCGGTACCATGTATCTGGTATTCATAAAATGTTTTAACATTTTAAAACAGTTAAACAGTCATATATTTAAAATGCTTGCAGTACTTATCTCCACTTATTAAGCTTGAAATGGTGTGGTCTAAATGAGAATCATTTTTCCCCCATTCAGTGGCTTTCTGGCCACCTGCGGAGACATAGCTCTAGCTCTGTCTCTATCCCCAGGGCCAACCCTGTCCACACCGATGGTCAGATGATAATAATCGGTGATGATAGCACCGATAATCAGATGGTATTACTCAGTGGTAGTAGCAGTGGCGGCAGCTCCTAGTTGAAAGCCTGGTGGAAGAGCTCCGTCTTGCAGGCCTTGTGGAACGGCAAAAGGTCCCACAGGGCCCTGGTCTCTTCTGGGAGCTCATTCCACCAGTAAGGAGCCACCAATGAGAAGGCTTGGCCCTGGTGGCTGCGAGCCTGGCATCCTCTTATAGGGAGAAGGAAATATTATATGGGAACCAGTGTTAATGTAGAATGCCATTGTCTTTATTGAATTAGCTGGATTAGTTAAGGTATAATTAGGAACATTTATTCCCAGTAATTTCCCATAATATGACCCCAATAGTGAATGGGAGACTGACAAAATGGATCTTTTCCTTGGCAGATGTGTCTGATAATGATAAAAATAGATCCTTGGCACCACCGAAGCAACACTTCAGAAATTGGGGAACAAGTCGTGAATCTGAGAAGGAGCGCCGCTAAGCCTGATGTAAGCAAGGCTATCCTATATTCATCTTGGCAGTTATTAAAACAGTGTGGAGTCCAGTAGGGAAACTGCAATTCACATTCTATTAGCATTCTCATCCTAACCTACACATCAGTTTGTTGCAGTTTTAAAGCTGCCATTTCTGATCATACTAGGCTGGAAACATGTCTATCCAGAGCCACCTGCTTTTAAGCCACTCTCTATGTAAGTGGTTTAAACTGCTTTTGATACTGATAAACACCAGTTCAGATTATCAAGACTTTGAGCTAGTTTTTGCACCATTGTCCTGAACCTGTTGCGAAACACACACACACACACCAGTTGTGAACAATACAAGGCTAAAAAATCCATGGGAAATGGTTGCTAATTTCTTCTTTTCTGTTCCAAAGCTAAAGTGGAGAATAAGAGGGTCATTAAAATAATGTATGCTAGAGGATGTACTTGCATGGATTTTTTTTAAAAAATCATTTCCCTCTCTTGCTCCGTATCTTTGTTTTGATTGTTGCCATCTCTTTTTATGTCGAATGTGTTTAAGATTCAGAGAACCCCTGAGGAGGCACTTGTCACCTTTATTTATCCATGAAACAAATCATTAAGCTGTAGCACAAAAGAATACTAATAGTCATGGTAAAGAGTTGCTTTATGTAGGCCAGATTGTATCTTAGTATCCAAAAAAAGAATCCTCACAAGGTAATATTATGTAGCGCAATATTTATTTATTTATTTGTTGGATTTATAACCCACCTGCCCCTACACAGTAAGGGTTAGGGTACGCCACAATATTTAAGATCAACATATAATTAAATTCAATTTAGATTAAAATTAACAATCCCAGTGTTAACAGTTCCATGTTAGATGGCACAATAGGGCAGATCCAAAACTGTTCAAAAAAAAAATTCAAGCTCTCCGTGCAAATTTAATGCAAATGATATTGTGCCCACGTGGAAGAAAAACAACTGCATTGCTTGCAAAATGGCTTTTGATGGGGGTCAAACTGCTCCCCTCCTTATTCTTTTTTTTTTTTTGGTTAATTTTTATTAAATAATAAACTGTACAGTAACTGCGATAAAAATCAAGGAAAATCAGAACATTTAACCCAGGTATCTACACTGCCTCAGTGAACTACTACACTTGTATGCTAACTTAAAACAGTACATTATAGTATTCAAAAGTATAACAAATTTTTGTAATCTTTGTTTGTAGGAATCACTTTGGCTTTTTCAAGATATGTGACAATTGGATGCCATGTCACCTGAAACCTTTTTTGGTACGTGTTAAAGTTTCCTTGTGTTTGGTGGTTGACCATTTCCCCATAAACAAAATGCTTATTTTGCCAGGTTGTCAAAGTGGGACCAGTCGGTTCTTTCCATTTCTGCCCAAAACTGGTTTCAATGTGGGGAGCCACCACTCGTCCTTGACCATATTCCAGTTTACAGGCCCTGCGAAATTGTTTGAAGTCTCGCAAGGACCCAGTTGCATTGGACCGAGCGTTACACCGGGCAATAAAGAGAAGACCAAACATATAGGAACACAACATGGATCTTGGAGTTGAAAACATAGGCGTAGAGTACGGGGGGGCTCGAGGGCTTGAGCCACCCCTGAAATTTCCCGGGGGGGGGCTCAGCCACCCCCGGGAAAACAGAGCAGCTACTGCCATGCCTCCCCGGGTCCTTCCGAGGCCCGGCGGCTGCTGCTGGAGAGGGAGAGGGAAGGGGTGGCAGGGGAGAGAGAGAGGCACCAGCAGCAGTGGCTGGCGGACCTTGGAAGGGCCCGGGGAGGTGGGGCGGTTTCCCAGGGGGGAGAATATCATCTTCGCGCGCACGCTAAGGAGCCCCCCCCCCCCCCCGGGATTTCCAAAACTCTACGCCCCTGGTTGAAAAGTATGGGAACAAAAACTAAGCAGAAGTCTAGTCTTCTTTATGTGACTTCCTAACCATTAAACCAACTTTTATCCTTGGGGCATTATTTTTACCCTGCCCTTTGGGTTTGCAGGATAACATTTAGACCTGTACAGCTCATCAGGATTTAGCAAAATCATATGTATAAGACAGGATCTGTGAGATTGCGCTAAGTCCTGTAGCACAGACACAGGATGGCTGCAGTTAGAAGGACTAAAATGTCTGGGATTAAAGGATGAGGCTCCTGGGTCAGAGGTCACCTTCAAAGCAATGTAGTTTCTCATATTCAGAATTAAGCTTGTAATGTGAATGAAGAGCCACCGTTTTCAATTCTGTTTTCATTGGAGAAGTCCCATCAGTCTCAGTGAGAACGATTCTGTGGTGATTTATAATTTTAATTTTCTGAAGGAGAGAGACCGAGTCTGAACCCAAATCTACAAAGTATATTTAAAATTTGGGATTAAGCTACATTCAAAGATAGAAAGGTCTAACTTTCTGTCATAAGGGCACAGATGTGCTGTGACTGCCTGTGTTCTCTGATTAAGTGCTATAAATCACAATCAAAAGTCTCCAGGAAACATCACTGCAAAAAGCAAGCCGTTTTTCGCACTGGGAGAATCTTGTGTGAAGGCTGTGTTCAGGGCTGCCTGTGCTGGTTGTGTCAAATTAATCTCTGTCAGCTACATGGAAGGACGGTGAGACAGCACAGAACTGAGGCCTGTCCAGAGACCTAGACAAAAATCAGAGGCTGCTAAGGCTGGGCTGTTGGTGATGCCCAGATTATACAGGGGGTCCCCAAAGAAGAGTCAGGGCCACTACTGTGGTCCTCAAGTGGTCCACAATCCGGCCATCTGAGAGCCGAATGCACTGTCTGTGACTTGGCCAGAATTGATAGCAAAGGATTCAAAGCTGGTCTCCAGCTTTTGTATGACTGACTTCTGTCTGCCACCCAACCATTGCTACTTAACTGTTCTCTCTTCAGATAGTTAAGTGGATCACCTGGGCCAAGTGGCCCAAGAGCTCGACTAGGCCTGCCCAAATCACATATTGATCAAATATGCCTTAAGGCATCATTCCCTTCCAGCACAGAATACAAACATTTAAGGCCTCTCTGTTGGAAGTCATCAGCAGTGTGTCAGCTAATGCTGCCATATCCCAGCAGGGAGGTGGTCTCCCTCCAGCCAGGCCTTATCCAAGTGAAATATTGTATTCGTTTGTCCTCATGGTGCGCTTATTGCTTTGCCTGCCTCTCCGACCTTGGGGAGACTGTGATGCCAGCTGTTGTATCTTTTTCTGTCTGGCTATGTATCTTCCCGCCTATACTCTGGGAACTGAAAGCCAGCATTTTAAGCGCCTTTTTTACACCTTACTGAGTGGTTATATTACACTGAAAGGTCTCTTTGAATACTGTATATTTGCAGTGAACCTGCTTATGCATGCCATTACTAACACAAGAAGTGCAGATGACCATTACAGACCTCTATCAATAAAGCTTTCCTGATAAGGACACTTGTTGTTGATTGACTGTGGACTCTCACACAGTGTTAGCTTGTAACTTTTATACAGGATCTCAAGAGTTGCAGTTAGTCACCTTGCATGTAACTTTTTATTGAGCTTTAGATCAATAAACACAGTCTTGAGAGACAGCTGTGCCTCAAGCCACTTGGATCATCTTCAGCACCCTTCCATACCAACCCCATTTCCCTTCATACTTACATGACTGAGGAGGCTACCCTCTCTTGTATGGTGCTGCTGAACTTCTGAGATGGCGGAGGGCAGCAGGGCACATGTCATGCTCAGTATTAGAGGATGCTGAGTTGTCCTCTGATGGGTGGATGCATGTGAAATCCTTTCACACACTGCTGGCCTGGGAATTTAATAGTCCGGAGTGGTCTTCTGCAAGAGTTGCACAGGCATTGACCTTCCCGTATAGCTCTGTAGTTTTGGCAGATGTTCTGCTCAGATACTGCTTGATCTCTGCCCAGTAGAGCTTGCCTCTGGTGAAAAATCCCCTTATCTTTGCATGGAACAGTCTCTCTGTGTTGATGGGGCTGACACTGGAAGCCAGTTTGGTGTAGTGGTTAAGTGCGCGGACTCTAATCTGGGAGAACCGGGTTTGATTCCCCACTCCTCCACTTGCACCTGGCTGGATGACCTTGGGCAAGCCATAGCTCTGTACCAGCTGTTCCTTCAAGGACAGCTTGGGAAAGAGTTCTCTCAGCCCCACCTACCTCGCAGGGTGTCTGTTGTGGGGAGGGGAGGGGAAAGGAGTTTGTAAGCCGCTCTGAGACTCCAAGTGAGTGAAGGGCGGGGTATAAATCTAATCTCTTCTTCTTCTTCACAGCTTCATCTTTCCTTGTTTCTCTCCCTTCCCATTATCTTTGGCCTTGTTTCTTGCACAGAGCATTCTGCATGCACCCAACATTCACACACTAAGAATTTTCAACAGAATAGAGGAGTGCCAGGCAGGGCTTCAAAAATGGCTAAACTAAAGATAACAAAACTATGGCTACTAGAACCATGGATAACAAGAGTTTCCAATCCTCAGCCTAATGCAGTCACATAACCCCTTTACGGTGAGTTGTTGACCCAAAGGTTATTTCACAATGCTTCAATTTTTCATGCTATGCATTTCAGTCAGTCTAGAAGGCTTTCTCTTTTCAGGCCCAAATCCTTGTCAGTTCAGCTTTGGAAGTGAAGAAGCAAGAACTGAAAGTAGCTATGACAGCGTCACAATTCTCTGCACTCGATCTCCTTTTCACATGCATTTTTGGTGGGTTAATTTTTCATTTTTAAGTATTGGAAACTGGTATCATGTTAGGAAGCAAATTGAAATGTCAGCTATTTGGATAGTAAATTCATGGCAATGGCCACCCAAAGGGTATTATTTTAATCCGGACTATGTCTTCTTAGCAGTCAGTCTAGTAGTTTGAGCAGATTTCTGCGAATCCTAACATTTATTTATTTATAGTGTTACAATCATCTAGCCATTACTGAATTTTTTTCACTGGCAAACCTCGTTTGAGACTTGGGGAGGAAGCAGCAGCAACAGAGAAGCAGGGCTTTAATTAAAAGAGAGAGAGAATGATGACAAAGTGCGGAAAAGATCAGAAAAAATGGAGCACTGGGTATTGGGAGATGCATCAGTAGGATCTGGACATCCACCATAGATGGTCTTCGTCCATGTAGACCAAAACAGGAAAAGGTGAGTTACAAGGTTGGTTAGGACAGTCCAGTAGCACCTTAGAGACCAGCAAGATTTTGGGGGCATAAGCTTTTGAGAGTCGAAGCTCCCTTCATCAGGTTGATTAAGGAGGTTAATGAAAACTCAAGAAAGAGAAGGATAATATTTAGGATGATTTGTGATATACCAAATGATTAGGCATATAAAGGAGTTTCTGGGAGTCTCCTGCAAATGTGGAGAAGGTACCATTTACTAAGGGAAATTACGAAACACACAGGTCAGTCCCTCTGCAGAAGCCATTTTGGAAGGGGTGCAGGAGTGACTCAAATCATGCTTGTATGATTTTAACTGCCTGGTAGAGACCCTTTAATGTATAAACTATATGTGATGTCATTTAGGGTATAAGACCTTCTGCCCTTCCTGGTTATGGCAGAATACAGCTTTGGAATTGCTGAAGTGCTGAAGTGCTGAAGCCAGTTTGGTGTAGTGGTTAAGTGCGCGGACACTAATCTGGGAGAACCGGGTTTGATTCCCCACTCCTCCACTTGCTGGATGACCTTGGGCAAGCCATAGCTCTAGACCAGCTGTTCTCTCAAGGACAGTTGTCTCAGAGCTCTCTCAGCCCCACCCACCTCATAGGGTGTCTGTTGTGGGAAGGGGTAGGAAAAGGAGTTTGTAAGTCGCTCTGAGACTCCAGGTGAGTGAAGGGCGGGGTATAAATCCAATCTCCTCCTCCGCCTCCTCCTCCTCTTCTTCTTCTTCTTCGGTACTCAGTCCCTGTATTCCCTGTTCTTATTGCAATAAACAGATTCATCTAACTCATTAGACATTGACTGTGTGATTCCAATTTGGCCAAGGGCTGACACAGGGCACGGATTTGTGCATCAGACTCTGGTGACACCCAGATGCTGGATTTCCCCTGCTGGTAGCAAAGGCCAGCACCACAGCAGCATGGAACAGCTTTACATAGCAAATGCAGGTTGAGCCATAGTCATGTGGCTCATGGTGCTGCGCTTGCTCTTACTTCAAGCAGGAAGGAGTGATTTCACCCCCGCTCTCTTCCCTTTTTTTTTTTAACAGTTTTTTTTATTGTTCCTTTATCAACTTCATACATATAACTTTCCCTTATTTATTTTCCCCTTTTCCCCCCTTCCCCCCCCCCTTACCACCCTCCCCTCCCTCAGTCCTCCCTCCCTTGATCTTCTTCCTTCATTGCTTCAGCCACGGGCACAGAGTCCAAAGTTTCCATTGAAAGTCCTTGGCTTCATCCTCCTTGATCCAATCAAAGTAAGGCGACCACTTTTCTTTTATCCGTCTCTTCTTTTCCTCCCAAGTATTCTCCTCCATTGTCAGGGCCGCAATATCTGATTGAATATATTCAAAAAGATAGTTATTCCAGTTTTCCATAGTCCACTTATTTTTATCTTTCCATCCTAGTACAATGACCGCTTTTCCCGCTAGTATCATTGCCTTTCGTACTTCCCGGTATTTGCTTTCTATTTTATCCATTTTCAAGACACCTAATGTCATTAGATTAATATCTATATTAATATATTGCTATATTAATATAGCATATATTCCTATCTTATCCTTTATCCTTTCCAATATTTTCTTCCAAAACTCCTGAACTTTAGTACATTCCCACCACATATGCGAATACCAGCCTTTTCTGTGATTACAATGCCAACATTTCGAGCTCATCCCAGGTATCATGTTAGCTAAATGAGCCGGAGTCCGATACCATTTGGTAAAGCACTTCAGCTCCATTTCTCTGAATTTGTCAAATTTAATCTTTTTGACCCCCATCATCACCTTTTTTAAGGTTATTTCTGAGGTCAAACCTTCTCTCTGCCATTTCTCTTGGATACTTTTAATCATTACCTCCTCATTTGTAGTCATTCTTTTATATATCTTGCCAGCCAGGCCTTTACTTGTCTTCCTCTTTTCTTTATACAGTTCTTCTGCAATTGCTTCTGACTCTCCCCCCCTCATTTGGTTTTTTACTGCATCATATAGTCCCATCACTTTCAGCCAATGCTGTTCCCCTACCCCCACTCTCTTCCCAACTGCATCCTCCCACAAGGCTATCACTCCATGCTGGTCCTGCGACTCCAAGAATAGATTTCCCAGGGGTCAGAGGTGTGTCTGTTGGGGGAAGGAGAAAGCTGAGATGGGGAATCCTTGCACAGTCCTTGTGCTGGATCTAGCCCACCGACCCAGTGTTCCTAAAGAAAACTGAGAATTGCTGCTGTGTCCCACCAACATCTACTCTGCAGTGATTAATCCTTTCAGCCGCCCATTAGGTGGACCTGGGGCACCAGAGGATGAAGGTGCAAGAAGGTGCCGAAAGGAGCTTATTGGTGGGAAGTGGCAGCCCCAAGTGGTACCGCCAGCCCCAACACCACCACTTGGGTGCATGGCATGATCGGGGGGGGGGGGGCCTGCTCACCCAGCCTGCCTTCTCCTTACCCACCACCTTCTCCCACCCCACCCCACAAAAAGAGGAATAGCAAAAGAGCAGGCAGCCTCCAGCTCCACTGCTGCCAGCCTCCACATTCACCCAGATCACATGTGCCCAGGCTGCAGTGTGGGGGAGGCACCTGGCTTGTCGTCCCCCCCCCCCCCACAGACCTGCTCTGTAAGCAGGTGTTTGGAACTCTGTTGGGGCAGGGGAAGTTTCTGCGCTCCAGGTTTCCCTCTCCCAAGCTGCTTTTCCTGCCAGGCATGAGTTTGCGCTTAATATGCAACTCAGCCTGACATAAGCCTGGGGGGGGCGGGGTGGTGTCCATGCAAGGCGCCTACAGAGAAGTCTTGCTGGATGACTATGGGAAGGCAACAGATGAAGAGAAGTAAATTTTAGAAATTATATTGTAGAAATCCTAGGACTAGCCCATTTAGGTTGTGTATCGAATCTTTAAATGGCAAATGCTCTATAAAAGGAGTCCGGTCTGTGACAAACCGTAGCACTGATGTCTGATTGCAAATGGCTCCCCTGTCCGTATTTCTGCTGCTCGACAAGATTGTTACCACCTCCATTATTCTTTTTACTACCAGTTCAAAATCCCAAATTGCAGTGAAAACAGCTTGTAAAAGGTTTACTGCTTTACAATAAATCAGAAATTGTATTCTGAATGAACGCCAACTTGAGGCTTTTCTGTTGCTACTTAGTAGTTGTGGTTTCCATTGTCATGCATTTTACACAGTCAGAAAGAGCCTTTCACCATAGTAAGGGTACCCTTCTCATCTCTGAGTATTAAAACCATGGAAAGGGTTGCAGAAGATCCAGCAGCCATTTGTCACATCATGGGAAAATGTGCATTCATAACATGGCAGGTGCAGATGGTGTTCCATAAGCTGAAGATACACAGTCATTTTCAAGGCAGCTGAGAAAAGTTTGAGAGAGAGAGGGGGAGAAGGAGAGAGAGCACTTTGCATTGTGTAAGATATCAGTGTCACCTTAAAGACCTACAAGATTTTCAGGGAATAAGCTTTCATCTGATGAGGGGAGCTTTGACTTGCAAAAGCTTATACCCTGGAAACCTTGTTGGTCTTTAAGGTGGCACTGGACTAATACCATACACAATGCAAAGTGCTCTCTCGCCTTCTCCCTCTCTCAGACTTTTCTCAGCTGCCTTGAAAATGACTGTGAATCTTCAGTCTATGGAATACTGGACTCAAATCTTGCTCTCATATGGCAGGCCAACGTGGCTATCCACCTGAAACTATTTTTTTATGGAATGTATAATTCATTTCTTTTTCTTGCAGTTTCACTTCTCGATAAGCTGGTCACAACCAGTCCATCATAGGTGGAAGCAGGGGTCATTTCGAGCAGGAGCTCAGGGGAGTACAGCTCCGAGAGTTGGTGCCAGCCTCCCCACAAGGCGCGGAAATGCCTGCTTGTGTCATGGCTGCAGCAAAATGACCCCGTCCCCTGGAAAGGTCCTTGTTCCTCCGACCAGCCTTCTGAAGGCTTCAGCCACCACTGAAGCTATCCTCCCAGAATAGTGGTATTTCTGCGGCTTGGAGTGGTAGCTGACCCCTCTCTGCTAGCTTGCTTGCTTGCTTCCTTCCTTCCTTCCTTTCTTGCCTTCTGACATACTTCCAGTGATGTCAGGTGGCATTGGCGTAAACTATGGGGGGGCTCGAGCCACCCCCCCGGGAAAATGTCACGCCTGCCGCCGGCCCCTTCCGATGCTTGCCAGCTGGTGCCTCTCCCCCCCCCCCACCAGCCTGGCCATTCCTCCCTCCTTATCTTCCTCTTTTAGGGGTGAGGGAGGGAGTGGCCAGGGTGGAGGGGGAGGGAAAGGCACCAGCAGCACCGGCTGGTGAGCCTTGGAAGGGCCGGGGAGGCGCAGCAGCTGGCAGTAGGTTTTCCAGGGGCGGCGGAAACATCGCCCCAGCGAGCGAGCGCGCTGCTGAAGAGCCCATGCCCCCCCCTAGACTTCAGAAAAGTCTACGCCCCTGTCAGGTGGTGTAGCATATGCAAATAAGTTATGCTAATGAGTTATGCTAATGAGCTCCTGCACCTCTTTTTCAATGAAATGACCCCTGGGTGGAAGTATATGTACCTCCTGAACTTGTGGTTCCTTTATGCCAATAAAAGGCATTTGTTGTTGTTAAAAACTTGTGGTGCCCTCTTTTCCTCTCGTAGGTCACCACTTATTTACATTTACTCTTAGTTACTCACCTTATTCTTTCTTGGGATGCTGTCCTTAGTGCAAGTTAGATCTGAGTCCAGCAGCACCTTAGAGACAGACAAGCTCTTCAGAGTATGAGCTTTTGGAAATTAAAGCTCCCTTTGTCAGATGGGGATGACGAGAACTTTGACTCTTAAAAGCTCATACCCTCGAAAATCTTGTCGGTCATTCTCGGGTGCCCCTGGCCTTGAATCTAGCTGTTCTGCTACAGAACAACATGGCTGCCCTCTGGAACTGTCCTGTGTGTGACCTTCAGCTGCTTGATTCCCAAGACTTTCTCTTAATTTGTTTTCCACCTTCAGTTTCATCTGCTTCCTCTCAGGGCTCATTCTTCGCTTCTGCACTTGCTTTATCACTTGTCAGTTTTTATCCATCATCCTCTTGATCATGTCACTTTCCCTTCATCTCATGATGCTGAGGAGGAAAGGCAGGCCTAACATGTATGTCTCTCTGTATGTGTGTGTGAGAGAGACAAGACAGAGACAGACAGAGAGACAGAAAGGCAAGTTTATTTATTTATTTGAAGCATCTATATTCCACCTTTCCTTGTGCACAGCTCAAGGGGGCTTACAAACAATTCAGTAAGAACACATACAATAAAACCCAAAATAACATCCCTAGTTGTGACAGATATAATTAAGTCTCTTCCTCAGTGTCTGGAGAAAAGATGCTTTCTTCTCCTTGTTGGGTAGCCCATTCCACAGGTTGGGTACATTAACCAAAGTGCTAGTTGTGGTAGAGATAGTCATCTCTGGTCAGAAGGATGATGACAAGCTAATTTGAAAGGCCTTAACTGTAGCATGGGGTCAGACTGGAAGGACCAGCATATTAGTGTATCCTTAATTTCTCTGATGAAGGGTGCTTTGACTCTCTAAAGCTTATACACTGGAAATTTTGTTGGTCTTTTAAGGTGCTACTGATCTAGAATTTGCTGTTTTACTGAAAGCTAACATGACGACCCACCTGAAATTGATTTCTTTGGTAGCTTATAAGACTTGTCATTACCTCTTGTAGTCCATAGTTATTCCCTGAAGTAAATCATTTACTGTAGTTGATGCTGTGCAGTTAGCTGCAACTCTAATAACAGTTTTAACTTGAATACTGTCAGTGTTTTCTACTGCTGGGCATACAGCAATTTGATTTTAAATGCATAAAAAATTACTGAGGCTGCGGTCACACGTGCCAGTTGAAGCAGAGGGGAAGAGAGGCTATTTCCTCCAGAGGAATTTGACACACAGTTGCGAGATCACACATCCCTTTGAAGCTGCAGGCTCAGCCTGTCACTGTGTGATCAAACCCAACTGTGGGCAAGTCTCTTTTTTTTTGCCATTTGTTTCTCTTGTGCATAAACAAGGGATCGCATCCTCCACTGAGGGCTCCCTATGGAATATGCAATGATGCACATACTGTGAGGGGGGGGAAACACAGCACAGATTTAGGATGGCCTCATCAGACCATTCCGATGGCATGAGAGCATGCTTGAGTGATCAGACAGGGGAAAGTCCACCTGTGGCCCATCTTATCCAGATAACATCGGACTTTCCCCAGTGTCTTTTAACTCTGCTTTTGTGGTGGAGCAGCACAGGTTACCGATGACTGTGTTGTCCCAGATGTTGCTGTCTGATCGCTCCCATTCACACCTATGTCAGATCTAAAGGAGTGTGTGATCGCAGCCTGACTGTAGTAGACTCTTGGGGAGCTGGGACTCTTGGAGCCAGATATTCAGACTGGCAGAAGAGAGTGTCTGACTAAATGGGGGGGGGGAGCAGGCAGCACAGACAGGCATGGGCACAGCCAGCATCTGAATCAAAATAAGGAGCCAAAATCATATTTCCAGTGGAGACTTCTAAACAAGTTGGTAAGGGGGCCCCATCCCAAGAAGGAGGGGACTGGGTTCCCATCAGCTGTCAGGGGGCCTGACAAAAGACCGCATTGTTTGCTCTAATCAAATGAAATGTTACATGTCTCCTGCTATGTCTGCTTCCCCCTCTCCCTTTGGTCCTCTTGAAATGTATTGCTTTTAAGAACCCTGGACAATGTAACCATTTTAGTCGGGAGAGTGGCGACCCCACATTCTTGCACGTCACCGATAAACAAATGGCCTTTCCTCCCATGCATTCCTTCCTCCCATTTCCTGGGACAGAGAGAGCCTTGAAGGTCTGTTATTGCCCACAGAGTCATTTTGTTATGCATAGGTTTCACACATCTGGGTCACCCAGTTCAAGAGGGGAATTTTTACAACTTTAGCACCTCATCTTCCTGTGGGAATCCAAACGGCTCGATCCCATCTCCCGCGTTTTCTATTCTAAATGTGATTGGTTTCATGTTGGGTTCAAATGAGCGGGAGGGTATATTAACGCTGACTGTTTTCTACCTGGCATCTCTAACAAACATTTGAGAACCTGTTAAGCAGTGTTAAGACTAATAAAGAACTTTGCTTCATCAACAAAGGTCTGATCTTTTGCTGTTAGTACAGAAGCCTCACATCAGCCCCCTGAAATTCATGCACTTCTGCAGGAGCTTCGAATAGCTCCGTGACTTGCAGCGCAATCCTAAATAGAACTGTTCCCTTCTAAGCCCATTGACTTCAGTGGACTTAGAAAGGTATAACTAAGCAAGGAGGGCATAACTAAGAGAATCTAGGTCTGAAGAAGCGTGCTTTGCACACAGAAACTTACACTTTGAATAAAACTTTGTTGGTCTTAAAGGTGCCACTGGACTCAGACTTAGGTCACTCCCAGTTAAGGATATACTGCTAGGGGCAAAGATGCTTCATTTCCTGCCTTTCCCTTACATCCCTACTAAATCTATTACGTGGCATTCCTTTTCTCTCATAGTCATCTCTACCAAACAGGTTTGTAGGGCTCAATAACAGTATGGAAATCTACAGATTCCATTCATCAGATATGAAAATGAGATAAATGTCAGTTAGCACTGCCATAGGTCTGGTTGACTGTCTTTTCACGATCTATGAGGTTGCTGAATGTATTACATGTATCAATGCCTACTATTTTACCATCTAGTTTGATGGCCTATTAACATTGCTTTTTGTTATAGCCTTCTTTCGACTTCTTTAGGTCCCGCCCGGGAGATAGCATTGGTGAACAGACTCCCACCTTTGGAATGCGAGCCTTGCTTGCCTGCTTCGCTTTGCGCATGCTCATTACTCATTAGCTTTTCCTCTTCTCTTATCTCTAGCTGGCTATGCCCTGGCTAACAGCCTTGAGCAGAAAAGCCTCCTGTCATGTGTTACAAGAGTCACAGGTGTTATGTATTTCTTTGCTTCGTTTTCCTTGGGAACGTTTCCTCCAAAAAACCCTCAACAGTGTTTTTCCCTGAGAACCCAGTTTGCCACGCTTTCCTTGGGAACAGTGGGCCAGTATATTTGGGTGCCAATAATTCTCCCTGTTGATTGGTGGTGTGAGAGTTCTGCGCAAAGTAGTCAAGGATCAGATCTTGGTTGGTAAACCAGAGTTCTTTATTTCCAATCTCTACATTAGTACAGCTTCTTGGATTATTGTCAGAGATGAGACAGATAATACAGGCAGGTCTATTATACCATTCCAAGGAGTTTGAATTACCCATAGGTAGCCAATCACTATAGGGGAAAATTGGCGGGCAAAACGGGATCCTGACCGTTTGGTTCTCACAGGAAAGAAAGTGAGGTGTCAAGCTGTAAATTCCCTTCCCAACCCAGACCCCTCAGATGTTACCAGTTCACATAACAATCAATGGCCTCAAGGCTTTTGCATGTGATAAGAGATGAGACGCATCCTCCCTTGAAGTCCCAGCCGGGGCAGATGGAATGCGGAGGCCGCGGTGTGAGAGGCCCTTTGTTCCCATGCACTGCAGGTGTCACCCTCCCGCCTTAGCTGTTACAAACTCCAGGCTGGTTAATTACTATAGCATAGCATTCACAAACATACAATGAGCATACATAGTTGGCAATAGCTTACACGAGAACAGCATTCAATAGTGAAAGGTACAACTGTAAGAATAGAAATCACTATGTCTGAATCAGCAGATTCTGACAGGTGGATGGTAAAGGGGCCATATTTCATATCAAGTATAATTGTAGTTGTATTTCTATGCTTGGGCATTACTTTTTTTTTTTTTTTGATCAAATATTTTTATTAATTTTAACAAGTAAACAGATAATTTTTAACATCTTACAAAGTTGAATTTGCTATTTCATTTATAGTACATCCTTTTTTTTTTTTTTGAGAAAAACAAGAGTGAAACAACACTAGTGCATTACAGCATTAACAGTAACTTGTAAATATATTATGATGTACATTTGAGCAGTAGCTAAAAGATATTTCTTGGTCGCGATCTTTCTGAAAGTGAAATGTGTGTGTGTTATGTGTGACATGTGCTGAATAATGAGGGTTAGCATTGTAATAGGGCTTGATAAGTGTCATTCTGTGGTTGAGTGTCTGATGCTGATATAAATTCCATGAACGGAAGCCATTTTGCTTGGGCATTACTAACAGAAGAAGTGTATTTGACCAACAAGATCTTTTCTGCCAATAGAGGACTTTCTGTTTAAGGAGACCTGTTGTGGACTACATCTATTGGCACAATCTCACAATAAGAACCCATATCATACGCCATGATTGATGACCCCCTTTTTGAAACTCTTTCGGTTGTATGAAAAGTATTGGCATCTGAACTTTCCCAGAGTTGCAGATTATTTTATTGCCAAACTATATGGTCTAAACTGTTAATTAGAACCTTTTGAAAATACTATAATTGAAGTATGTGTGAACATAATGATTAGACAAAGTTTGTATCTCAGTGCTATAACAGAAATCAGTACTCTGATCCTTATCTTTAAATAATTTCTGCTAGAGAACTGGCAGTAAAAAGGGGAGGGAATTATTGCCTGTTAGGGAGTACTGAAGAAATAACACTTTCTGGGACAATTTAACAGCATATAGAACACTAAAGGTGTAATTAGAAAAGGGCTTAATACAATAAAATCCTAGTTTTTATCCTCATCTTTCTGGAGCTCTCAGCTGTAGTCTTTGTTGAACGTTCTGATTTATCCATAGTGTGGAAACAATTATGTTAGCGGTTGTTGATGTATTCCTATGAGTTTAGTAATGTTTGACCTTTTCTCACAAATGAAAACTGTAGACAGCGTAATTTTCAAATCCTAGGGCAATTTGCTGTCATGTTAAAGCACATTTCATTAGCTGTACAATTGAAAGTAATGCTTTTACTGAGCAAATGGCCCAGCATGGAGTAGCACAGGATTGCGACAAATGATATTTTAGGATGAGATCCAAACCGTGTCCTTTCAAAGGAATAAAATCAGAGGGATGGAAACGGCTTGGTAGTTTGGGCTCGAGTGTTTCGTTTCCAACTGATGCCAGTAAAATATATTTTCAACTTTAGCCTCCCTTTCAATTATCACTAAAATATTTGAGCAGAAGGAACAAACTGAGGATAGGCAGAGAGTTACATTGTCATAAATTTGTAGGGACAATTAATTTTGAAATAAATTTACAATACGGTGTGTTAAAATGCCTTTGGCCGGGAGCATCAAGCACTGTTTCAGCAAGCACAAAGAGTATCGCATCTATAGCAAAAGGCAGCGTGGGCCATCAAGTGGCAGCTAATTCATGGCAACCCTCATGGGGTTTTCAAGGTGAGATATGGTCAAGGCACTGATGGGCAGTAGGTTTAGGAGGGAAACTATTTTATACAGAGTGAGATTAAAATGTGGAATTCGCTCCCAGAGGATACCACAATGGCCACAGGAATAAACAGCTTTAAAAGGGGATTACAGAGATTCATGGAGGATAAGTGTATCAATGGCTACTCGCCAAGGTGACTGAGGGGAACCTCCACATTCAGAGGCAGTAAAGCTCTGAATACCAGTGCCGGGAGGCAACATCAGGGGAAGCTCTCAGCCTCTATGCCCTGTTGTTGTCCACCCAGAGGAACTGGTTGGCTGCTGTGTAAAACAGGATGCTGGACTAGATGGACTATTGGTCTGATGTAGCAGAGCTCTTCTTGTGTTCTTAAGAAGAAGAAGAAGAGATTAGATTTATGCCCTGCACTTCACTTGGAGTCTCAGGGCGGCTTATAATATCCTTCCCTTCCTCTCCCCACCACAGGACACCCTGTGAGGTAGGTAGGGCAGAGAGAGCGCTAAGAGAGCTGCTCTTGAGAGAACAGCTCTGAGAGAACTGTGACTGACCCAAGGTCACCCGGCTGGCTGCATGTAGAGGAGTGGGGAATTAAACCCGGTTCTCCAGATTAGAGTCTGCTGCTCTTAACCATTACATCAAACTGGCTTATACCAGGGCATAGTAGCCCCAATCTTTCTTGGGGGCCTCCCATCCAAGTCCTGACTATGGTCAGTCCTACTTAGCAAGATCAAGGTAAGCTGGGCTATTAGGGCTGCAACATTTTTAGCAGGGGCTTGCAAAATAAAGCACTATAAAGCACTAAAAAGTACAGAAACACTTCAGTCTCCACCGAGGTCCACATCCAGGGTCTTGGAATAATCCAAGAAGCTGTTGCATACAAACAACAAATGCTTTATTTGATCAGGGGTCCGTTGGAGCGGGAGTGCACAGGAGCGCAGCTCTGGGAGTGAGGAGCCCAGGGGGCAGGCACATGACCAAGCCCCGCCCCCTCCTCGGCTTCCCTGAGCAGTGCAGAGGCGCAGCGCTCCGGGAAAAGCCCTGCTAGGGTCTTTATTGTTTTTAATGTTTTGTTTTAATATTGATAATTTTATCATTGTTCCTTTTATGACTGTGTGCTGTTTTTCCAGAGACTTGCTCAAGGTGGCATATACATTTTCTAAATATACCATTTTTTATCTGGGCACATGGCACATAAGTACTGGAGAAATGTCACCAACCCTTCAGCAGCTTCCACCCCATCAGTTTGGTGCAGTGGTCAGGAGTTGGACTCTAATCTGGGAGAACCGGGTTTGATTCCCCACTCCTCCACATGTAGCTGCTGGTGTGACCTTGGGCCAGTCACAAGTTCTCTCCGAGCTGTTCTCTCATGAGCAGTTCTCAAAAGACCTCTCTCAGCCCTACCTACCTCACAGGGTGTCTTGTTGTGGGGAGGGGAAGGGGAAGGGATGGGTGGTGCACCTGTCCTGGGTATCTCAAGTCTACTTGAAACCTGGTGGTTTCAAGGGAGCAGGAAGAGAATGAGGGTCTGTTCTTTACGCTTATTTTTATTGCACAAAGTATTGGATGGGGGAAGGGAATGGAGGAAGAGCAGGTCAGTTTCACTCACCTGTGGAGTGGAGCCTGAGGGGTGGGTGTTGCCTTCTGACACACTTCTGGCATGTTAGGGGGTGTGGCATATGCAAATGAGTTATGCCAATGAGTTATGCTAATGAGCTCCTGCACCTCTTTTTCTACAAAATGACCCCTGTATTTGATAATCCATTTAACAAGACTCCCTTTCAGAGAAACTTAAGTCTCGTTCTTCTGTAGCTCCTCTCTTTGACTTGGCCATGCCACTTCCTTCATCTGTATCTGGTTGTTCCTCCAGCATGTCTCTTAAGCAAAATTTCTCCCCAAAACTTTTGCAGAAAAGGAAAGAAGAGTGCCATAACTGGGCAATGGAAAGAGACAATTATCTGCAGCCACTTAAGAGTGACTCCCAATGTGAGCACACGTTTTCCTTGATGGAATCATTTGTCAGTCCCTCTGAGAGAGCAGTTGCAAATTACATTTCTCCATCAAAGCAATTTGCCTAGAAGGAAATGAAAGATCACACTCATGCCAGGAACTGCAGATCAAACAGTTGCAGCTGTTTGTGAAGTATTTATGTCTCCTGAAGTATGGATATTAACAAGTGTGGAAATTGTCTCATTTTGTGCTGGGCCAGTTCTATAACTGAGGGCATCTAACTGGCTTTCTTGAGCAGCTCTGTCAGGAAATGAAGCTGTTGCCACCGGTGTGGAACTGAATGGAGGGTTTGTATCAGTGAACCTATGATTAGCAACTGAGGGCCAGACATACACACACATGGAATAAGGCCTGTTGTGGAAATAAACACAACAGGCTCTAAAAAGAGGCTCTGGGAGAGTGCCCCGGCCTTGGGAACTCAGTGTCCATTTGCTGTGGTGACCTCAGCAGGGTATAATGACACAGAGTCCACCATTTTCTCCAGAAGAACTGATCTCTGCTACCTGAAGAGCAGTTGTAATTTTGAGTGATCTCCAGCCCTCACCAGGAGATTAGCAACAATTGTTACCCAGGAGGAAATGGCTGATTTGGAGGGTGGAGTCTATGGCATTGTACCTGTCTGAGGTCCAACCCCTCCTCAAACCCCACCCTCTCCAGGCTCCACCCCTCAAATCCCCAGGGATTTTCCAACCTGAAGTTGGCAACCCCATCTCCTTCCCAGCTAACCCTCAACCTACTGTTATCTGCCCCTCTGACTGCCGCTGACTTCTGCCCTCTCTCCTGGATATCAGTTGTAATTCTGTGTGATCTCCACCCCTCACCTGGAGATTGGCAACAATGGTTCCCCAGGATAAAATGGCTGGTTTGGAGGGTAGAGTCTATGGCATTGTACCTGTCTGAGGTCCTACCCCTCCTCAAATCTCACCCTCTCCAGGCTCCACCCCTCAAATCTCCAGGAATTTTCCAACCTGGAGTTGGCAACCCTATCTCCTTCCCAGCCAAGCATCAACCTGGCATTATTTGCCCCTCTGATTTCAGCTTTTCATCTCCTCCCCCCTCCCTCCTGGAGATCAGTTGTAATTTTGAGTGATCTCCAGCCCTCACCTGGAGATTGGCAACAACTGTTTCCTTGGCTGGCAGAGCAGGATAAAAATTTAAATAAATAAATAAATTTTCCAGGAGGAAAAGTAGTCTTTCTCTGCAATTGGGACCAAAGCAGTTTACATAATTTTCCTCTTCCCCTTTTGACAGCCCTGTGAGGTAGGTTAGGCTGAAAGTCTGTGACTGGTTCAAAATCTCCCACTCATTTGCTACAGCAAGAACCTGGATCAAGCAGACCCTGCTCTGAAGCACTGACTGCTACGCCGAGGGTAGCCAGCCTCCAGGTGGAGCCTGGAGATCACCAGATATTACAACTGAACTCCAGACAACAGATATCTCCCGCCTAGAGAAAATAACTGCCTTGGAAGGTGGGCTTCATGGCATTCTTTTTAGCTGAGGCCTCTCCCCTCCCCAAACCCTGGCTTCCATAGACTCTACCAGAAAATCTCCAGGAATCTCCCTACCTGGACCTGGCCACCCTAGTCAGGACTGGCCCCAATGAGTTCCTCACAAAGGCCTGCAAAGGGTTTCCTTCCTTTGTCTGAACCAAGCTTGGTTGTCTACTGTGGCGAAATGGACTCCAGTTTACAACTCAGCTGTTCACCTCCCATCCTCGTCCCATGGGTGTATCCAGGGCCCATGCTACCATTAGACCAAGTTAGGTGACTGCTAGGATGCAGACCTGAGAGGGGCGCAGAATGGACAATCAGCACCCCTCCAACCGGCTGCAGGCTCTCGCACTCACTCACTCACCAGCCCTGGCTCTCCCACTCACTTGCACTCCTCAGCCATGAGCCCCGGGAAATGTGAGACCAGACAAGGAACTGCTGAGCATGCCTGGCTTGGGGGAAGAAGTGAGGCAGGGACTCCCTGGCGGCCGGGAAGGGAGAGGTGAGCAATCCTCCTAGCCATGGAGCTAAATGAGGGCAATTAGAGATGAAGATGGCCCCTAGGCCAAGCACTTACCTCCCCTCCTGCCTGCCCACCCAAGCCCGCAGGAGCCAAAGGCAAGGCTGCAGGGGCTTGGATCTCTCAGACCCAAGCCCCTGCAGCCTTGCCTCCCCCCCCCCCCCCCGCACCTGAGCCCACGGGAACTGAGGGCAAGGCCCCTATAGCCTTGCCTGTTCCCCCTCCCAGCATGAAGAAAGGTTAAAATGCTTGGGGCTCTTTGGCTTGGAGAAACAACGACTGAGGGGTGACATGATAGAGGTTTACAAGATTATGCATGGGATAGAGCAGGTAGAGAAAGAAGTGCTTTTCTCCCTTTCTCACAATACAAGAACTCATGGGCACTCCATGAAATTGCTGAGCAGATGAGTTAGAACAGATAAAAGGAAGTACTTCTTCACCCAAAGAGTGATTAACAGGTGGAATTCACTGCCACAGGCGGTGGTGGCGGCTACAAACATGGATCGCTTCAAGAGGGAACTGGATCAAAATATGGAGCAGAGGTCCATCAGTGGCTGTTAGCCACAAAGTATAGATAGGAACTCTCAGTCTGGAGCAAATGATGCTCTGTATTCTTGGTGCTTGGGGAAGCAGAAGAGAAGAAGAAGAGATTGGATTTATATCTCGCCCTTCACTCACTTAAGAGTCTCAGAGTGGCTTACAAACTCCTTTTCCCTTCCCCTCCCCACAACAGACACCCTGTGAGATAGGTGGGGCTGAGAGAACTCTTTCCCAAGCTGTCCTTGAGGGAACAGCTGGTATAGAGCTATGGCTTGCCCAAGGTCATCCAGCCAGGTGCAAGTGGAGGAGTGGGAAATCAAACCCGGTTCTCCCAGATTAGAGTCCGCGCACTTAACCACTACACCAGACTGGCTCTCTGTTCCTAGCAGGATTTTCTTGCTCCAGGGAAGCTCCGGAGCAGTGCAGTGATACTCTGGAGGAAATTGTGAGCACGGAGCAAATGGTGGGAAACTGACCAGAAGCTCCGGTGCTAGCTTCGGTGTAAACCGCGGGGGAAAGCTAGTGAGAAAATGCCCCTGGTGTTTTTGGCCACTGTGTGACAGAGTGTTGGACTGGATGGGCCACTGGCCTGATCCAACATGGGCTTCTCTTATGTTCTTAGCACATGCAGACTTCTTTACATACATTGAAACAGGTTTCCTCAAGTATTACATACAGGTAGGGGGAGTTAGTTGTCAGGAAGAGATGATTAGAGTCAAGATGAATAAGTAACTGAGCAATAAAAACAGGAAGACTGGAATAACAATACAGTAGGATGTGTAGATTGCAGTTCTCTGCATAGGATGAACAGGTCAAACCCTACACCAAAGGGTAAATGGACACAAATCTGACATCAAGAATTGCAAAATGGAGAAACCTGTAGGAGAACTACTGCTGCAAAAGAGACCGTTTGGTTTGGCAGTTATATCAGCTGAACACACTGAAGCATCAGCACTTGACCTGAAGGAACTGGTGACAAAATTTGCAAAGGAAAAGGCAGGCAAAATGAGATTTTGGTGTGCCTGAAATGGAAACATTCAAGAGCCTTAATTTTTGACAATTCACAGGATTATTCAAAATGATCGGTAAATTGTGCGCTAAAACTGTTTTCTGTTTGAGAAAGAAAACCAAAGGCTGTCAGTTTACTCATTCTCACAATTTTTTTAAAAAAAGAATGAGCAATGTCAAGTTTTGTGCTTTTAATTTCCCCTAGAATTCATCTGTTTTTGAACATTTGTTAGCGGGGGGGGGGGGGGGGGGTCCAAGTAGTTAGCCTTGCCTAGGGTGCAAAAAAGCCTGGCACCGGCCTGGGTGCATCTCACTCCTTAAGTTCCCTGCCACCAGTTACTGAAGCGTCACTGCCTGTTTAGAGGGACAGAGAGACCCCCGTGGTCAAATCTCCCTATTTGGAGATGGAATCCCCAATCTTTGGGGGATCCCTGGACAGTTGGCAACCCAAGGGTCTGGCCTTTCCTTGCTTCCCTGGGCTACCCCCTCCCTTTGGTATTGTGCAGACTGGGGGAGGCTATGGGGTCAGAGCACAACACAGATGATTAGCCCAAATAGAAGAATTTATTTAACTATTTACACAATTACAGAGCGCGCACACACACACACTAAATGAATAAAAGCACAACTGTAGGAGGAAGCACACACTATGAACCAACAGGGCATAAATCAACACGGGTTGTGGGCTCAGGATAGGCAGCCCGGTCTCTGGCTCTGCTTCAACCTCTCTCTCTTGCCCAAGAGAGCAGGGAAACTTCCATTCATCCCCCAAACCAGCCGACTGTGGAGTGGTTGAATCTCTGCTGCCTCCCAGGGTTCCCCCCCCCTCCCCATGTCTCTGGCTTGTAGCCTGGGTCAGCACAGGCAGCAGGGCCCTTTCCTAACCTCCTGTAGGAAGAATGGATGGGCTGGAGTCTATATTGATGGTGCCCTGCCCCTTGGGAAAGTCCCTCTCACCCCCCTCACTTTTTGGCCTTGGGGCCTCTGGGAACTGTAGTCCAGCAGATGAGGCAGCCCCATTCAACCCAGTGAATGATACCCCCTGCAGGACCCTCTCTGGAACTACAGCTCAATTGAACCTTATGGGGTTCTGCACTTTCCTTTTAATCCATGTTCACCGCAGTGTCCTCCAAGAGATTCTACACTAAAACCGACTTCAACCTTCTTTTTATTCCAGGTTAGGGAAGATAGATTTGGCCTAACATAACTCTCCACTGTCTATGACTTGGTAGATTTCAAGCTGAGGTTCAGGAGTCGTATCCTTAAGGAGAGCATCTCCTTAATTATCTCACCAGAATCAACCTTCTATTTTTGTTTCTTAGAAATCAGTGCTACCTGTCGCCGGCACAATCATGTCAAAAGCAGGTTCTGGCCTCACTGTCTGGACATACTTTATTTTGTTTATTTTTAAAGCATCGTTCTTTGAATTTGAGCTCCAAAGTTGAGCACCACAAAATGTTTATGTACATTAAAGTATCCATCGTCATGTGTGTGCTTATGCAATACGATTATAATTTCTGAGATTTACTGGATGATAGGGAATATATCTGAATAATTAGTACAATACATTTCTGTGATAAAGCACAATGCAAGTAAGTTTGGTGAAAGCCTCTTTGTGCAATATACCTGTACCTTTTCACTATGCATTTGAAAATGTAACCTAATTAGGGCTGCCAAGTCAGCCCGGGGGGCAGGGGATCCCCCGCTATAGGGGTTCCCGATCCGCCGGCTGGCATTCGGCCGGCGGGGGGAACCCCGCCCCAGAAGTCGTCCGGTGAGGACGACTGCCCCCGTGTAATGACGTCACCCAGAGGTGACGTCATTACGTTGGGGGCATTGCCAGGGCGACGCTCTGGCAATCGCCCCAAAACTCTATGATACCATAGAGTTTTTGGGGCGATTGCCAGAGCGTTGCCCTAGCAACGCCCCCAACATGATGACATCACCTCCGGGTGACGTCATCACGTTGCTGTGGCGCGCGCGCAAAGCACACGCACCAGAAGAGCTCCCGGGGGGAGAACAACTCCCCCCCGCTGGTAAGTCGAACCTATTTGGCAGCCCTAAACCTAATTAATCAATTTATTTATATTCCACTTTTCAGTTCAAAGTGTGAATATGATAAAACACACGTATTCTATACAGGGACACTCATTCAGGAGCTGGGATTAGCTGAGATGGCCTGTTGAATGAGTGCGCAAAGGAAGCCCTGTTGTTGGGGAGTGTCTGAATTGGTCGCGAGAACATTCAGTCAGTGAGTACCCCGCTCTATTTTCCAGTGAAAATAGAGTAAAAGCCAGTTTAATTTGTCTTACCAAAAACATGACAGACCATTTGCCTTAGCAGCTTAGCAAGGTACTTCACAGTCAAGCATTATGTTGTGATGTTACAGCGTGGGGGGTATCTAGTGGGCTTTTCTAAATATCAGGATTTTATTGATTGATCTATTGATTTTATTTAGTTTCTATCCTGCCATACCCTGCAACAGCACTTTCATCCCACTGAGCTTTAAAACGTTAGATTTGCTCTGTTTAATTAAGCAGCCGAATTGCGTCGCACATCACCACTGGCTTGCCACGGCCTGTGAAATGCAAAGAGAGATCAACTGTCTAACAAAGGGCATCTTCTCTCAACAAAGAGACGGACCGAAGAAATCTTTTTTTGTCTTTTCTTTCTCGCTCATTAAAAAAACAAGCAGCAATTAACTAGGATAAAAGCATCACCAGGAAGAAAAGAAGCTATGAGCCAATAATTCATGCTGCCTATTAGATCCTATGAGGTTTCACTCTGCACCCTGCTTCAGAATACGCATCAGTTTGTGGCAAGCTTTGCACACTGTGTGTATGTGGTGTGTGTGTGTTGGGGGTGTATTTGCCCATTAAATTCTACAGGCTCTGATGATAGAGACCATCTCGGTTTGCCGGGTGAAACATACGGCACCTGGAAGTTCCCAAACCAGCCCAAAATGGCCTATATCCCATACAGGCATGCTGTGCATGCATTCCGACCAGGAGTCATTTCGTAGAAAAAGAGGTGCAGGAGTTCATTAGCATAACTCATTTGCATATGCCACACCCCCTAACATGCCGGAAGTGTGTCAGAAGGCAACACCCACCCCTCAGGCTCCACTCTACAGGTGAGTGAAACTGACCTGCTCTTCCTCCGTTCCCTTCCCCATCCAATACTTTGTGCAATAAAAATAAGCATAAAGAATACACCCTCATTCTCTTCCTGCTCCCTTGAAACCACCAGGTTTCAAGTAGATTTGAGATACCCAGGACATGAGCACCACCCATCCCTTTCCCTTCCCCTCTCCACAACAAGACACCCTGTGAGGTAGGTGGGGCTGAGAGAGGTCTTCTGAGAACTGCTCATGAGAGAACAGCTCTGAGAGAACTTGTGACTGGCCCAAGGTCACACCAGCAGCTGCATGTGGAGGAGTGGGGAATCAAACCCGGTTCTCCCAGATTAGAGTCCAACTCCTGACCACTACACCAAACTGATGGGGTGGAAGCTGCTGAAGGGTTGGGGAAATTTCTCCAGTACTTATGTGCCATGTGCCCAGATAAAAAATGGTATACTTAGAAAATTTATATGCCACCTTGAGCAAGTCTCTGGAAAAGCAGCACACAGTCATAAAAGGAACAATGATAAAATTATCAATATTAAAACAAAACATTAAAAACAATAAAGACCCTAGCAGGGCTTTCCCCGGGGCGCTGCGCCTCTGCACTGCTCGGGGAAGCCGAGGAGGGGGCGGGGCTTGGTCATGTGCCCGCCCCCTGGGCTCCTCACTCCCGGAGCTGCGCTCCTGTGCACTCCCGCTCCAACGGACCCCTGATTCCGACTAAGGCAGCCAGGTACTCCCTGGCCACCTCCGCATGAACTACTACACATGCTGCCAATTGTGGGCGTGACTTAGTAGAAAGTACAATTGAATATACGGGGCTGGAGGGGAGATTTGCAAGCTTGTTCCATTTCCCCTCCACTTTATGATGCCCCCCTGCGTCTGTTGGTCCGGCTTCTCCATGGAGGCCACTCTCTCCTGGCCTCTTCAAGAACAGTAGCCTTGCATCCGTGGCAGCTGCGACCTCTTGAGCTGCCCGCTTATCGCTGCTGCAAAAGCTCAACCTTGTAATGTCCTGAGTACTAAAGGCAGTGGCTGCTGGGTGATTGCTAAGTCCTTTTGCCAGCTGGTTCCATGGAGCTGTCTAGGAAAGAGACCTACAAGGGGTGGCCAGAGAAGAAGCCACCATATTCTCTGTCCCCACCACCCACCACAAAGTATTATAGGTTCCTACTCATGTTACCTATTTTCTGTTGGTAAAGAAGTATGAAATCTCATTGAGAAATTTTGCTACACTGCTTTAGCTATCCATAAGTATATTTTACCAAACATAACCAGCCTGGCCTTTCAACGTTTCCTGTACCCTCCTGGCTAATAATGCTCTCCCCGCCCCCCCGCCCCCCCGCCCCCCCGTGCTATATGTACATAAAGATAAAAATAAAATCTCTCCCAACTTCTTTGCTAGTAGATTTCATCGAGTATTTGAAAGGAATTCCATAAAGGAATCTAAAGGTATAGAAAACTCTGGGTATGCTTCATGTATCATAGACAATGACGATTAAGCACTGGTTCAGAACAAACTAAAGTCTAAAACAGCCCTAACGTAAGCTTTTATTATTTGCTTAGCTGGTAGTTGCTGAATAGGACATTACATTTGCTCATATTTCAGAATCATAAATTCAGATATTTGGAATCTGAACCAACGACAGAGCCAATAACATCTGTAATAAATACATGAAGTTGAACAGTCCAAGAATACTGTTCGCAGCTAGCTTTCAAAACGTTACAGATCATGAAGTGTACATATCAATTACAGTTTCACGTGGAATATATAGCGATGACCAGTTGAATGGGACCTCTGTGTTCAGAAGCAGGATACGGCTGAATGCCAGTTGGTGGGCAATCGAAGGGGAGGCTTGGGATCTCTGCACAGGTGCAGCCTGGCTGCTGAGGCCGGAGAGAAGGATCTGTTGGAAACTTCGAGGAGAGACTGCTTAGGGGATCTGTTCCCATTAGGACGCGCCTTTCTGTCTCACCACCATCGAGCTATCCAAGGGTGCTAGGACTTTTCAGACCTACAGCTTGAACATCTTTGGGAACTACTGAAAGACGTCTTTGTTTAACCCAGTTTCTAGATGCCCAGTAAAGGTGAAAGAGGGGTTGGAGGGTCTAATCACTTTTAGTTTCTTGAAAATTATCTTACTTTGTTAGATTATTTTCATTTGCTGTCTGCCCTGAGCATTTGAAATAAGACTAGCTGTACATTAAAACAAAAATCTTGACCTTGTACGTACATGGGTGCCTGGCAACTGCTATGCATGTGTCAGACGCGGTGGACTGGAGGATGCTTCCAGATCCGCCCTGCTTTCCCACCCCTACCACCGGGAGAGGAGCTCGCAGCTGACTTCGGGCTCTCGCGCTGGGCCTGTGGCCCGGCGCGGGCTGCTGTGTGCCTATCCCTCCCCCTCTCCGCTCTTCGCGGCAGCCGCCTGCTTCCCCAGTGGGAGTCTGCTCCCGGGATCTTGCTGCTGCCCGGAGCTTTGCTGGGGCCCTGATGGGTGCCCTCCCCCCTGCCATGGAGGTCAACTACGGGGGGGCTCGAGGGCTTGAGCCCCCCCCGAAATTTCCCGGGGGGGCTCAGCCACCCCCGGGAAAATGGAGCGCCCGGTGGCCAGTCAGCCGGCCGTCGCTGCCTCTCCTTCCCCCCCACCCCTGGCCTGCCCTCCTGCCTCCCTAGGGCGGGGGGGAGGCATCTGCACCACCCCCGCACGCCCCGAGCACGAGGCAGAGTGGGAGCCGGGGGCCCGCAAGGGCGACGCGCCGGCCGCCGGCGCCCGAGGTGAGCGGGGAGATGGAGGGAGGGGGGCGGGGAGCGCGGCGGGCAGGCGGGCGGGCGGTCACGGCCCGGGGGAGGGAAGTGGCGGCGGCGGCTCCCTGGGGGGGAGCGGCGGGGACATGGTCCCGAGCGTGCGTGCATGCTTCGCGCGCACGCACGAGGGAGCCCCCGCCCCCCCCCCCGGGAATTTAAAAAGTCTACGCCCCTGCCCCCTGCCGACTTTTCTTGGCCCACTACAGCCCCGGGCTGAGGTGTCATCGGCGTGGCGCCGCTCCCGGCAGCCCCACCACCCCTCTCTGCCTCTGCTGCTGTCTGCGTCCGGGCTCCCTCGGCCTCAAGACCCCTGCTGCTGGCATCGCCTGTGCCAAGCCTCGGCTCCCCCACGGCAGTCTCCACTGGGCTGGTAAGTCTGGGTGCCTCATCAAGGGGTGCCGAGGGGCTTTGCGGGTAACCATTGTTGCCTCCCCGCCCGGGGAGAGTCCCATGATCGGGACAGCATGTCATAAATAGAAAACAAAGATTGCAGGCAGTGAAATTAATCTCTAATCTGTTTTCACACAACCATCTTGAATATATATCCTTGGACTCAAAAGTATTTTAAACCTTACCAGTGAAGACACCTTTAGATACAAACTAAGGTTGTGAAGGGCTTTGATAGAAGGAGGGGGTTAGCTGATAGCAGCAAGCAGCACAGAACTGATGAGGCCAGCTTGAAAGTGAAGGGAAATTAGTGTCTTCTAAACCATCAGTTTATAGATGCCAGAAACTATATTTGGCTTCTTGGGAGAAAGAAGGCTCAAATGATGCTCAATTTTAAAATAGAACAGTGGTAGAATATCAGATGGAAATGGGGATTCAGATTCAACTGAAAATTCTGGATTTTAAAGGAAAGGGATGCACCTCTCTTTCACTTTTTTATTCCATCCATTCTCCAAGGGTGCTCAGACCAGCAAAGAGATTTCTATCCTCCTCCATTTTATCCTAATGGCACAGTGAGGTAGTTGGGTTGAGAGTGAGTGACTGCCCCACGGTCATCTAGTAAACTTCATGGCTGAGTCAAGGTGGCTAATATCTCAGCCCTGTTCTGATAGAGGTGCAGAAAAGATCACCTAAAATGATCAAGGGGAAAGAGAGAAAGCCTAAAATGTTTGGGCTGAGACTGGCAGCCTCCAGGTGGGGCCTGGGGATCTCCCACTTTTACAACTGATCTCCAGCTGACAGAGATCAGCTCCCGTGGAGAAAATGGCTGCTTTGACGGGTGGACTCTATGGGATTGTGCCATGCTGAGGCCCCTCCCCTGCCCTCCCCAAACCCTGCCCTCTCCTGGATACACCCCCAAAGTCTCCAGGTATTTTCCAACCCAGACCTGGCAACCCTAGCTAAAAGGGGCATGATAGGGTTTGTATAAAATTATGCTTAGCCTACAGTCAGTAAAGAGGAAATCAGATGAAATGTTTTATGTCTCATTTGGCATTCCCTCAATAATCCATCCTTCCTAACCAGTATTTTAGTTGCTGTTTTTAATGTTTTGTATGCATTTAACTGTTTTAATTGTTTTAATGATGTGAGTTTGGGGAGGTAGATTTTAATGGTTTTCAAATGTGATTTTATCATGTACATTTTAACTTGCTACCTCCCTTGGTGGTCCTTGTGATACAAATTATGTAAACAAATACAAATTTTGTAAATGAAAATAGAATTGTAAATAAATAGAATTGTAAATAAAAATATAATTTACAAATTTTGTACATAAAAATATAAACTAGGTAAACATTTTCTCCTTCTCACTCAAAAAAAACCTAAAGGGAGGGCACCCAATTAAACTGATGGGCAGGAAGTTCGGGACAGACAAATGGAAGCGCTTCTTTATGCAAAACATAACCCGCATATGGAATCTACTGCCTCAAGAAGTATTAATTGCTGTTACCGTCAACAGTTCTAAAAGGGAATTAGGCATATTCTTCAAGGAAAAGCCCATGAATAGACACAATGACTGACTGGGCCCTCAGTGTTGGGGGGGGCGGGGGCAGCATACTTCTGAACATGGGGCCTATAGCAAGGCAACAAATAATTTGACATCTGTGTCCCCTGTGTGAGCCATCTGAGCAACTAATCAGCCACTGTGGAAAGCTGGATGCTGGAGTAGATGGATCACTGATCTGATCTGACAGGACCCTTCTTATTATTCTTTTTTCTCTGGGTGATTGACACTGAGCTAAATTTTTGAAGGACATGATCAATTGGCACAGCGGTCTTGGAACCCGAGCCTCGTTTCCACTTGTGCAGCATTTCATCTTTTGTAGGGACGGCCTCCCCCTGTGTGGTGCCTTCCTCTGGTACTTAGACACTTTTTAAAGACACTGCTCTTGTGTGGATGAAAGTGTCTCATTATCAGAGAGACAGGCTCTGCAGCGAGGAACACTGGCACCGTGGCAAAAGGTGCAGCCCAAGCGAAGGCACAGCTTAGGATTCAAGCTACAAGGACGCATGTTGAATTCTCACCGTGATATATATCTGGAAAGTACTGGAGTCGGGAGGCGAGTTGTAGGATGATCATAAATAGCAAAGACTTTATTAAGTGAATCAGCATGTTCAGGAGACCTAGGCTGGCTATTGGTGGTCGTTTTGGGTCCGACTGTCTATTGTTCTACCTGGCTGAAGCTCAGGTAGAATCGGGCCATGTGCTCTGACCGCATGGCGGTCGCCATTTCGTGACTAGTACACAACACCCCTCCCCCCATAGTTCGGTCCCACTCGGCAGACATAGTCCTGAAGGTACTCTGGCCGGCGACGTTCGCGGCCCGAGCACCGGGGCGTTGCAGGTCGCGGGGCCTCGGCAGGCCCTGGGATCAGGGTGCTCTCTTGGTTGCTTTTGGGAGCGCTGGGCCGCGGCTCGGCCGGCGCTCCGTCCACGGGCTGCTCCTTCGGTAGGGATTCTGAGGTTTTGTCCTCTGGATCAGGGTCCCATAGCTCGGTTGGTGATGGCGCCACGGGAAGTGCTGACTCGGGAACACTTGGTGTGTGGTCCGGAGTGCGCCGCCGGAGCTGATCGATGTGGCGCCGCCAGGTTGCTCCTTCTTCCGTCCCGACCTCGTACGAGAGTGGGCCGGTTGCTCGGATGATCCATGCCGGGATCCACCCTGGGCCCTGGGCGTAGTTCCGGGCATAAACGGGGTCCTCGGGCACGAAACCTCGGGCGGCTGGCCGGAGCTCCGTCCTCACGTCAGCATCGATGGCGCAGTCGGGGTGGAGACGATCCAGTATGGTGCCGAGTCGCCGGCCCATCAACAACTCCACTGGGCGGTGACCCGTTCCTGTGTGTGGGGTGTTGTGCTGGCTGAAAAGGAATTTGATTAGCTGCAGCTCCCAGTCACCGGTGTCCATCCTTTTGATGGTGTCTTTGGTTGTGCAAACCATCCGTTCTGCCTGTCCATTGGTTGTGGGGTGGAACGGTGCCGAGCGGATGTGCCGGATGCCGAACATGTCTGTGAAGCGCTGGAACTCTCCCGATGTGAAGGCCATTCCGTTGTCCGTCACGAGTGAGTCTGGCACTCCGTGGGTGGCGAAGATGCGCCACAGGGCTCTGGTGGCCGCCTCAGTCGAGGTAGACCGCACCGGGACTACCTCCAGCCACTTACTGTAGCTATCCACAACAATAAAGAACAACTGCCCCTGGACCGGCCCAGCGAAGTCGAGATGGAGCCGTGACCATGGTTTGTCAGTTGACTCCCAGGGCCGGACGGGGGCATGGGGAGGATCGGGCCGCGACTCTTGACATTTGCTGCATTTGTGTACCCGATCCTCAATCTCCTTGTCTATGCCTGGCCACCACACGTAGCTGCGGGCCAAGGCTTTCATCCGGACGATTCCGGGGTGTGCCTCGTGGAGGGCTGCTAGTACCCTCGGGCGGAGCGGCTCGGGGATGACTACCCTCGACCCCCAGAGCAAACACCCCTTGTGGGTGGAGAGTTCATGTTTCCGAGCTGTGAAAGCAGCGAACTCCTGGCCCGGATGGTCGGGCCACCCCCTCCCCACCCAGTCGGAAACCCGGGAGAGGACGCGGTCCCACGCCGTGCGGCGGGCCACGTCGGGTACCTGTACCGGGTGATCTGGAAGATCTTTGAGGAGGGCCACGTAGAATGCAGGAGCCGGGTCGGGGTCGCAGTCCGGGAGGGGCAAGCGGCTGAGGGCGTCGGCGTGGCCCATGGCTTTCCCGGGGCAGTGGATGAGGTCGTACTGGTAACCTGCAAGAAAAATAGACCACCGCAGGACCCAGGGGGACAGCATCTGGGGCGTCTGGCGGTGTGGTGCGAGCAGCCCAAGAAGCGGCTTATGGTCCGTGGCGACTGTAAACGCCTGGCCGTAGAGGTAATCGTGGAATTTTTTCACCCCTGCCACGATTGCCAGAGCCTCCTTGTCTATTTGGGCGTAATTCCGCTCCGCCTTTGACAGTGTCCGGGAGTAGTAGGCCACAGGCACCTCCCTACCATTTGGCAGACGATGGCCCAGGACAGCCCCCACCCCGAATGGAGATG
Source organism: Lepidodactylus listeri (assembly GCA_029233225.1). Taxonomy (NCBI): domain Eukaryota; kingdom Metazoa; phylum Chordata; class Lepidosauria; order Squamata; family Gekkonidae; genus Lepidodactylus; species Lepidodactylus listeri. The sequence goes on along the minus strand of JARCFY010000016.1, from coordinate 54,747,579 downwards.
CATCGCACGCAAGGACCACCGGCAAAGACTCGTTGAAGTGTGCCAAGACCGCGTTAGACGCCAACAAGTCCTTAACCGCTGCGAAAGCCCTGTCGTGCCGTGGCCCCCAAGCCCATTTCGCCCCTGTGTCCAGTAACCTATGGAGGGGCTCGGCGACCGCCGCCTTGTGTGGCAAGAACGCGTGGTAGAAATTGAGGAGGCCCAAGAATGCCTGGAGCTCCGCTTTTGTCGTCGGGGTCGGCGCCTCCGTGATGGCTTTCACCTTCTCCTTGGTGGGGTGGATGCCCTGTGCGTCCACGTGGAACCCCAGGAACGTTACTGAAGGTACTCCCAAGGTGCACTTGTCCTTTCGCACCTTGAGACCGGCGTCCTGGAAACGCTGCAGAACGGCTCGTAAGCGTGTCTTGAAGGTGGCGACATCCGGAGCTGCGATGAGGACGTCGTCAAAAAATGGCTTCACCCCTGGAATGCCTTTTAAAACAGAGTCCATTAGTTGCTGAAACAGACCAGGGGCAACGCTGACCCCAAACTGGAGCCTTTTCACTTTGAAAGCACCCTTGTGTGTCGCTATGGTTTGAGCTTCCGCGGTTGCCTCGTCTACTGGGAGCTGTTGATAGGCTTGAGTCAAGTCCAGCTTCCCAAAGATCGTGGCTCCCGCTAGGGATGCTAGCACATGGCTGATCACTGGTACCGGGTACGAGTGGTCCTGTAATGCCTGATTCAGAGTACATTTGTAGTCCGCGCAGATGCGGACCTCCCCATTAGACTTCAATGGGGTCACTATAGGGGTTTCCCATTTTGCATGGGGAACTGGCTCCAGCACGCCTTGAGCCACGAGTTTGTCTAGTTCCGCCTCCACCTTGGGCCGCATTTCTAAAGCCGGCCACCGGGCTGGCACCTGGATCGGGCGTACGGCCGGATCCAGGTCCAGGGAGACTGGAGGACCCTGGTAGGAACCGAGGGTGCCGTCAAAAACCGCCGGGAATTCCGCGCAGACTGAGTCGTAATCTGCTAACTCTACTTTGTGAACCCCCGTCATGCCCACCCCCAGGGGCTTGAACCAAGCGCGCCCCAGCAGACTGTTGAGGTCCTGCTCCACCACTAGTAGGTCGAGGGATTTGCATATGCCCTGGTATTGCACCTGGACCTGCGCCAGCCCCTTGATGGCGACCGGGTTTTTCTGAAAGTCCCGGAGCACGAGGGCAGTTGGCCGGCGCAGCCGGGGGCTCCGCTGCGGAAACAGTTTTTTAAAAGTGGCTGCTGAGACTATGGAGTAGGCAGACCCGGAATCAACCTCCATGCAACAGGGGGTGCCCCCGATCCGCAGGTTGACTTGGATCGCTGCGGGGAGGGGCTCTCGTAGTTGGAGTACCTGGGTGGCCAAAGAGGTGCTGTCAACTGCCTCGTAGTGGACGGTGGAGGCCGCGGAGGACTGTCGCGCGTTCCGGGAGCAGCAGGCCCTGGCGATGTGCCCCGTCTTCCCGCACATTCTGCAAATGGCATCTCGGAAACGGCAGGAGCGTCTCTCGTGGGGGTCCCCACAGCTAGCGCACGTCGGGGGCAGCCTGCTGGGGTTGGAAGAAGTGGAGGCGGAGGTGGCCGTGGTGTGCCGGGCGCGGCCTTGGGACTCACCCTTCTGCGCGCGCCGGCGTAGCTGGTAGACATCTTCGTCCTCATCTGTCTCAGACCCGGAGGAGGCAATGCGGTGGACCTTGGACGCCTGCTTGTCCTTGTAGGTCGTCTCGAACGTGACGGCAGCCTGCAGCACCTTCTCGAGGGTTGGCTCGGGGGTGGTGATAAGCCGGCGGCGGAGCTTGGCTTCTCTTACCCCTGCCACGAAGCTGCCTAGCAGGTTGTCCTCCACATTCTTAAACTCACACTCGACTGCCAGGTGGCAGAGGTCGGCCAGGAACGTGGCGGCATTCTCTCCCGGTTGCTGCTTCCGTTCGAGGAACTGGACCCGGAACGTCAACATGGATGGTTTTGGCACGAGGTAGTTCCCGAGCAGCTTCTTGAGGTCGTTGTAGGAGACGTCCAGCAGGTCTCGGGGTGCTACGATATTCTGCGCGATGTGCATTGTCTCGATGCCGCAGTGGCCCATTAGCCAGGCCCTCTTCCAGGTGGCCTCGGTGACTCCGTGCACGGTCAGGAGGAACTCGAGCTGCCTGACCCATGCGTCCCAGTGCTCGGGCTTGGAGGTGTCGAATGGAGGGATGTTCCCCGCTGCGGCAGCCATGTTTGCCGAGGCAGGAGCGAGGTTGCGATCGATGTCCTCTGGGGCTTGTTGAGCCGGCGGCCCGGTGCTCGGAGCTCCACTGCTCGGCACGGCGGATGAGTCGCTCATCAGGATCCCATCCTTGTCACCAGTGGAAAGTACTGGAGTCGGGAGGCGAGTTGTAGGATGATCATAGCAAAGACTTTATTAAGTGAATCAGCATGTTCAGGAGATGGTCAGATCAAGCATGCTGCCAGGGCTCCAGGGCCCTGCTTATATGCCGGCCGGAGCCCCACCTCTGGCCGCACCCAAAATACCTGATAGGGGCTTAGCATATGTGCATAGTTCTGATAGGGCCTTAGGTCTTAAGTTGTAGTTCATAGGTCCCCCGCGGAAGACCTAGGCTGGCTATTGGTGGTCGTTTTGGATCCGACTGTCTATTGTTCTACCTGGCTGAAGCTCAGGTAGAATCGGGCCATGTGCTCTGACCGCATGGCGGTCGCCATTTCGTGACTAGTACACAACAATATCAAATGTTAATGTGATGTTAACTGAATTTTATATTTTAAGTGTATTTTAAGCAGGAATCATTTTGTAGAAAAAGAGGTGCAGGAGCTCATTAGCATAACTCATTAGCATAACTCATTTGCATATGCCACACCCCCTAACATACCAGAAGTGTGTCAGAAGGCAACACCCACCCCTCAGACTCCATTCCACAGGTGAGTGAAACTGACCTGCTCTTCCTCCATTCCCTTCCCCATCCAATACTTTGTGCAATAAAAATAAGTGTAAAGAACACACCCTCATTCTCTTCCTGCTCCCTTGAAACCACTAGGTTTCAAGTAGACTTGAGATACCCAGGACATGTGCACCACCCATCCCTTCCCCTCCCCCTCCCCACAACAAGACACCCTGTGAGGTAGGTGGGGCTGAGAGAGGTCTTTTGAGAACTGCTCATGAGAGAACAGCTCTGAGAGAACTTGTGACTGGCCCGAGGTCACACCAGCAGCTGCATGTGGAGGAGTGGGGAATAAAACTCGGTTCTCCCAAATTAGAGTCCATGCTCCTGACCACTACACCAAACTGATGGGGTGGAAGCTGCTGAAGGGTTGGTGAAATTTCTCCAGTACTTATGTGCCATGTGCCTCGATAAAAAATGGTATACTTAGAAAATTTATATGCCACCTTGAGCAAGTCTCTGGAAAAGCAGCACACAGTCATAAAAGGAACAATGATAAAATTATCAATATTAAAACAAAACATTAAAAACAATAAAGACCCTAGCAGGGCTTTCCCCGGGGCGCTGCACCTCTGCACTTCTTCGGGGAAGCCAAGGAGGGGGTGGGGCTTGGTCGTGTGCCCACCCCCTGGGCTCCTCACTCCCGGAGCTGCGCTCCTGTGCGCTCCCGCTCCAACGGACCCCTGATTTTAAGTATTTAAATGTTCTAATCTTTTTCTGTTCACAGCCCTGTGGACCCTGATTGGATGGAAAGGCAGCACCAAAATGTTTTAAAGGAATAAAATAAAATAAATAAATGTTTCTCTCTCTCTCTCTCTCTCTCTCTCTCTCTCTGTCTCTCTCTGGACTGTGCCTAAAAAACGGATGGATGGGTGTGTGCGCATGGAGGCACAGGTGTGTGCCTGCACAGATATTGGCAATACTGATTCTAAGATGGGATGATGTTCAGATGAACAAGGTGGTGATGTGAAAGTTTCATGGCCATTCATAAATAAGACAGCCAACAAAGAGAGCCCTGTCTGTTTTATGGCCACTTGCTTATCAATAAAAAGCAAGAGGTTCAGATGGAAGTGGCTGGATATAAAATGGTGCATGTACATAAAACCTCAGCTGAGGTTTATGAAATAATAGGTGCAATAACATGTACATCAAATAATAAAAGGTCTCAGACAACTGAGTTCGAAATGAACATTTACGGGTAAAATTGGCCGGGATGGCTGCCACGTGGGTAGGAAAGTTTCAGCTTTCCTGCTCCCATGGTAGCCATTTTCCCTGACACTGTCCCAGCAACAGCCATCTCCTCCCCTCACCACCCGGAGCCTTTTTTTGTTTTTATTAAATTGGCAATTGAATAGCAACATAATGCTGTAACAATGTGTTTAGTAGGTTCTCTGAATCCCCAGCTTTCATTAATAACTCTCTACTCCCTTCCATTGTGAAGATCTAAGAGGAAAGGCAGATATCCTACAACAGATGGAGGGGAGGCTGACATTTTTTTCTAAATGAAAGGTGGGATTTCAGAGAGCCTGTTTCCATGTTGTTATAAAGTTATATCAATACAACCAGGGGTCATTTCGTAGAAAAAGAGGTGAAGGAGCTCATTAGTATAACTCATTTGCATAACTCATTTGCATAACTCATTTGCATATGCCACACCCCCTAACATACCGGAAGTGTGTCAGAAGGCAACACCCACCCCTCAGGCTCCACTCCACAGGGGAGTGAAACTGACCTGCTCTTCCTCCATTCCCTTCCCCATCCAATACTTTGTGCAATAAAAATAAGCGTAAAGAACACACCCTCATTCTCTTCCTGCTCCCTTGAAACCACCAGGTTTCAAGTAGACTTGAGATACCCAGGACATGTGCACCACCCATCCCTTCCCCTTCCCTTCCCCTCCCCACAGCAAGACACCCTGTGAGGTAGGTGGGGCTGAGAGAGGTCTTTTGAGAACTGCTCATGAGAGAACAGCTCGGAGAGAACTTGTGACTGGCCCAAGGCCACACCAGCAGCTGCACGTGGAGGAGTGGGGAATCAAACCCGGTTCTCCCAGATTAGAGTCCAACTCCTGACCACCAGTGTTCCCTCTAAAATGAGTTAGTGTGAGCTAGCTCACAGTTTTTTAGCCTCCAGCTCACAGATTTTTTGTCTTAGCTCAGAAAGGACGGCTCCAGAGCCAACTGATTTATGTAGCAGCCCAATCGCTCGCTCACAGCTTTAATGCCAGTAGCTCACAAAGTAGAATTTTTGCTCACAAGACCCCACAGCTTAGAGGGAGCATTGCTGACCACTACACCAAACTGATGGGGTGGAAGCTGCTGAAGGGTTGGTGAAATTTCTCCAGTACTTATGTGCCATGTGCCCAGATAAGAAATGGTATACTTAGAAAATTTATATGCCACCTTGAGCAAGTCTCTGGAAAAGCAGCACACAGTCATAAAAGGAACAATGATAAAATTATCAATATTAAAACAAAACATTAAAAACAATAAAGACCCTAGCAGGGCTTTCACCGGGGCACTGCACCTCTGCACTTCTTCGGGGAAGCCAAGGAGGGGGTGGGGCTTGGTCGTGTGCCCGCCCCCTGGGCTCCTCACTCCCGGAGCTGCGCTCCTGTGCGCTCCCGCTCCAACGGACCCCTGATTTTAAGTATTTAAATGTTCTAATCTTTTTATGTTCACAGCCCTGTGGATCCTGATTGGATGGAAAGGCAGCACCAAAATGTTTTAAAGGAATAAAATAAAATAAATAAATGCTTCTCTCTCTCTCTCTCTCACTCTCTCTCTCTCTCTCTCTGGACTGTGCCTCAAAAACGGATGGATGGGTGTGTGCGCATGGAGGTACAGGTGTGTGCCTGCACAGATATTGGCAATACTGATTCTAAGATGGGATGATGTTCAGATGAACAAGGTGGTGATGTGAAAGTTTCATGGCCATTCATAAATAAGGCAGCCAACAAAGAGAGCCCTGTCTGTTTTATGGCCACTTGCTTATCAATAAAAAGCAAGAGGTTCAGATGGAAGTGGCTGGATATAAAATGGTGCACGTACATAAAACCTCAGCTGGGGTTTATGAAATAATAGGTGCAATAACATGTACATCAAATAATAAAAGGTCTCAGACAACTGAGTTCGAAATGAACATTTACGGGTAAAATTGGCCGGGATGGCTGCCACGTGGGTAGGAAAGTTTCAGCTTTCCTGCTCCCATGGTAGCCATTTTCCCTGACACTGTCCCAGCAACAGCCATCTCCTCCCCTCACCACCCGGAGCCTTTTTTTGTTTTTATTAAATTGGCAATTGAATAGCAACATAATGCTGTAACAATGTGTTTAGTAGGTTCTCTGAATCCCCAGCTTTCATTAATAACTCTCTACTCCCTTCCATTGTGAAGATCTAAGAGGAAAGGCAGATATCCTACAACAGATGGAGGGGAGGCTGACATTTTTTTCTAAATGAAAGGTGGGATTTCAGAGAGCCTGTTTCCATGTTGTTATAAAGTTATATCAATACAACCAGGGGTCATTTCGTAGAAAAAGAGGTGAAGGAGCTCATTAGTATAACTCATTTGCATAACTCATTTGCATATGCCACACCCCCTAACATACCGGAAGTGTGTCAGAAGGCAACACCCACCCCTCAGGCTCCACTCCACAGGGGAGTGAAACCGACCTGCTCTTCCTCCATTCCCTTCCCCATCCAATACTTTGTGCAATAAAAATAAGCGTAAAGAACACACCCTCATTCTCTTCCTGCTCCCTTGAAACCACCAGGTTTCAAGTAGACTTGAGATACCCAGGACATGTGCACCACCCATCCCTTTCCCTTCCCTTCCCCTCCCCACAGCAAGACACCCTGTGAGGTAGGTGGGGCTGAGAGAGGTCTTTTGAGAACTGCTCATGAGAGAACAGCTCGGAGAGAACTTGTGACTGGCCCAAGGCCACACCAGCAGCTGCACGTGGAGGAGTGGGGAATCAAACCCGGTTCTCCCAGATTAGAGTCCAACTCCTGACCACCAGTGTTCCCTCTAAAATGAGTTAGTGTGAGCTAGCTCACAGTTTTTTAGCCTCCAGCTCACAGATTTTTTGTCTTAGCTCAGAAAGGACAGCTCCAGAGCCAACTGATTTATGTAGCAGCCCAATCGCTCGCTCACAGCTTTAATGCCAGTAGCTCACAAAGTAGAATTTTTGCTCACAAGACCCCACAGCTTAGAGGGAACATTGCTGACCACTACACCAAACTGATGGGGTGGAAGCTGCTGAAGGGTTGGTGAAATTTCTCCAGTACTTATGTGCCATGTGCCCAGATAAGAAATGGTATACTTAGAAAATTTATATGCCACCTTGAGCAAGTCTCTGGAAAAGCAGCACACAGTCATAAAAGGAACAATGATAAAATTATCAATATTAAAACAAAACATTAAAAACAATAAAGACCCTAGCAGGGCTTTCCCCGGGGCACTGCGCCTCTGCACTGCTCGGGGAAGCCGAGGAGGGGGCGGGGCTTGGTCATGTGCCCACCCCCTGGGCTCCTCACTCCCGGAGCTGCGCTCCTGTGCGCTCCCGCTCCAACGCCCCCCTGAATACAACAATGTTCAACAGCCATTTAAAAAAAATTGAAAAAGCCTCAGTGGCCTGAGGAGGGGAAATAGTCACTGCTGGAAAGAGCAGAAGGTACTTTGGGGGGTAACTGCCATGTGGAGGCCCATTGCTGCTCTGCTGTATTGACAGCTGCACCACCAACAAGGAAAACACATGGATGGGAGGGCAATCTGGTTGCCACATCTGTCACCCCACTCATCACTAGGGTTGATTCGGCTGATCTGGCTGACTAAGAGGGTGTCCCCTACCTCCCTCACTGTTCCATGTGTATCCCTCCCGAAGCTGCACGCTCAGTTGAAGAGGATGACCATCCCAGATAGAAGGAGTGTACCGTTATTCAGTCAAGGGTATACAATAGCTGCGCTCCCCTGCTAGAACCTCCAAACAAGGAAAACACACAAACCTATCTCCATGTAGTAACTACCTGGGAAGGATGCTGGTAAGGATAAGAATGCCTGTGACTATTCCTCAGGAACACTTGCATTTCTGGTTTTTGTATTAATAAGCAACCGGAAGCAGTAATCTTAACATTAATGCTTTTAAGATGTTTTAACATTTAACTTCAATATTACATTTGAAAACCAGGCCTTTAACCCTTGCTGTGGATTTTCTCCCACCCCCACTGCAATCTTGTTCTTCCCTTTCCCGTTGAAAATGAAGTGCCACTCCTGTAAACAAGGAATTTGAGTCTCAGTCCTTCCAGTGCGCGGACTCTAATCTGGGAGAACCGGGTTTGATTCCCCACTCCTCCACTTGCACCTGGCTGGATGACCTTGGGCAAGCCATAGCTCTGTACCAGCTGTTCTCTCAAGGACAGCTTGGGAAAGAGCTCTCTCAGCCCCACCTACCTCACAGGGTGTCTGTTGTGGGGAGGGGAAGGGAAAGGAGTTTGTAAGCCGCTCTGAGACTCCAAGTGAGCGAAGGGCGGGATATAAATCCAATCTCTTCTTCTTCTTCTTCTTCTTCTTCTTTTTCTTCTTCTTCCCTGGTCAATACTTCCATGTTTAATGCAATCAAACCCATTCATTTAACATCCATGCACCAGTCACAGTTGATGGACCAGCTGTAAACGTTGCTCTCAAAAGTAAAGGGTAAATCAGCTTTCAGTTTTTGCCTTGATCTTGAAGAAATAGGGCTTTGTTGTGATGCCTAAAGAAATTCTTCGTGTAATTGTTTTCTAACCTGATTCTAATCTAATTTCTCTTCTGCATTTCTAATGACTAGATGGTCACCTCAAAAAGCAGGAGAAATGTTCCGAGGGTGTTCCTTGGCATGAGCTTGTTGGCTGCACAGCAGGGTTGCCCGGTCCCCTCTGGCCACCAGCAAGGGATTCGGGGGGGGGGGGGGGGATAGTGTTTTCAGTTCCAGGCTGGGGAACTCCTGGAGATTTGGGAGTGGAGCCTGGAGAGAACAGGAACATGAGTGGGGTACAATGCCACAGAAAGTCCACCCTCCAAAGCATCCATTTTCTCCAGGGGAACTGATCTCTGTAGTCTGGAGATGAGCTGTAAATCCGGGAGACCCCAGGCCCCACCTGGAGGCTGGCATCCCTACTGCACAGTTTAGATCTCTGTAAAGAGGTTCAATAGAGGATTGACACTAATGACAAGAATTCTGTGAATTTTCACTGAATAATTTAAGTCTCCCTTTGGGACCAATAGAATACTTTGCATGACATGGCAGAGACATTTCTGTTAATGCTGGTGTAGCTGGGGAGGTTCAGAACTTGGCTGACAAATCCATCATTGTTACAGAGTCGTTAGCCATCTCATTATGCTGTCAGCCTGCTTAGGTGCTGAAGGGTTGTTGAGAGAGCCCTGCTTTCCAGTATACATCTGATGGCCTTGTGAGAGAGCTATTGGCCTACCTAGGATTCTAGACGTCACATGGAAAGGAGGCTGTCATACACAGATCAAGACAAAGAGAAGAGGAGCCATGTCTTTGATCTCTCCTTCTTCTTCCGCTACTGTGTGAGCTGCTCCGTAGTAGCCAGGAATCTGTAGCAGTGGTACATAAAAACATAAGAGAAGCCAATGTTGGATCAGACCAGTGGCCCATCCAGTCCAACACTCTGTTACACAGTGGCCAAAAAAACCAGGTGCCCTCAGGAGGTCCAGCAGTGGGGCCAGGACACTAGAAGCCCTCCCACTGTTGCTCCCCCCCCCCCCCCGGTCAAGCACCAAGAATACAGAGCATCACTTGCTCCAGACTGAGAGATCCTATCTATACTTTGTGACTAATAGCCACTGATGGACTTCTGCTCCATATGTTTATCTAATTCCCTCATGAAACCATCCATGCTTGTAGCCACCACGACCTCCTGTGGCAGTGAATGCCACGTGTTAATCACTCTTTGAGAGAAGAAGTACTTCCTTTTATCTGTTCTAACTCGACTGCTCAGCCATTTCATGGAGTGCCCACGAGTTCTTGTATTGTGAGAAAGGGAGAAAAGTACTTCTTTCTCTACCTGCTCTATCCCATGCATAATCTTATAAACCTTGATCATGTCACCCCTCAGCCGTCGTCTCTCCAAGCTAAAGAGCCCCAAGCGCCTCAATGCTATAATATCTTTTTTGAGGTGTGGCGACCAGAACTGTACACAGTACTCCAAATGAGGTCGCACCATCGATTTATACAGGGGCATTATGATACTGGCTGATTTGTTTTCTATTCCCTTCCTAATAACCCCCAGCATAGCATTGGCCTTTTTCATTGCAGTCGCACACTGTCTGACATTTTCATTGAGTTATCTACTACGACTCAAAGATCTCTCTCTTGGTCAGTCTCCGCCAGTTCAGAACCCATCAACATGTATTTATAGTTAGGATTTTTGGCTCCAATATGCATCACTTTGCACTTGGCCACATTAAACCCCATTTGCCACGTTGATGCCCACTCACCCATCCTCGACAGATCCCTTTGGAATGCCTCACGATCCTCCCTGGTTCTCACCACCCTGAACAACTTCGTGTCATCTGCAAATTTAACCACTTCACTGCTTACTCCCAACTCCAAATCATTAATAAACAAGTTAAAAAGCACTGGACCAACTACTGATCCCTGCGGTACCCCACTGCTTACCTCCCTCCACTGAGAAAATTGCCCATTTATACTCACTCTGTGTTTCCTTTTAATTAGCCAGTTTTTGATCCACAAAAGGACTTGCCCTTTTATCCCATGACTATTGAGCTTACTTAGAAGCCTTTACTTAGGATACTTTATCAAAAGCTTTCTGGAAGTCAAGGTAAACAACATCTACTGGGTCTTCCTTGCCCACATGTTTGTTTACTCCCTCAAAGAACATTTAACAGGTTAGTGAGACAAGGTCTTCCCTTACAGAACCCATGCTGAGTCTTCCTCAATAGATTTTGTTCATCAATGTGCCTACTGTTTTTTTTCCCTTAATAACAGTTTCCACCAACTTACCCAGTATCGATGTCAGACTGACTGGCCTGTAATTTCCTGGATCTCCTCTGGAACCCTTTTTAAAGATGGGAGTGACATTCGCTACCTTCCAGTCCTCAGGAATGGAGGCAGATTTTAAGGAAAGATTTTTTTAAGGACATATTTTTGTCAGGAGATCCACAAGTTCACATTTGAGTACTTTCAGAACTCTTGGATGTATGCCATTCGGGCCTGGTGATTTATTTGTTTTAAAGTTGTCTATCAGTCGTAGGACCTCATCTCTTGTCACCTCAATCTGACTCAGGTCTTTCAACACCTCTCCTGAAATCAGTGGTTCTGGAGTGGGCAAGCACTTCTCATCTTCCACAGTGAAGACAGAGGCAAAAAATGCATTCAGCTTCTCAGCCATTTCCCTATCATCCTTCAGTACACCTTTTACCCCTTGGTCATCCAAGGGCCCCACTGCTTCCCTGGCTGGTTTCCTACTTCTAATGTATTTGAAGAAAGTTTTATTATTGGTCTTTATGCTCCTCATACTCCCTTTTTGCCTGCCTGATCACAGACTTGCATTTTATTTGCCACAGCCTGTGTTCCCTTTTATCAGCCTCACTGAGGGGTTTTCCTGGTATCTTTTTGAAGCGCTTCTTCGGTGGCCTGCTACGCTTCCCCGATGCCTGCCCTACACTTCCCAGATGTGCTCGTGTGATCGCACCGGATTGAACTGCCGGTGCATCGTTCCTCTTCCGTGGCAAATGGGTGCGTATGATCATGCCCTGAGACTAGCTTTCCACTGCTTAAAGGAATCCTTCTTACCTTTTACAGCTTCCATTACTTTGTTTGCTAACATGAAGAAGAGAATCAGTGCAACTTTCAGCAGTGGTTATAGATCTTCCCAAGAGGCTCATGAATGTTTATACACCCAAGAGGAATAACTGAAGAATGTATGGCCCATCATGCCAAACTCTGTCAGAGTGAAGGTCATATACAAATTATGAGGTGGCGCAGGTGGTTTGTGTCAGGTACACTAGATGCAGAGGCACCGGGAAGACGGATGCTGCTCTGTTCAGTCTGCAGGGCCATGACAGACATTCATTTGTGAAACGGTCACAAAGCAAGACTGCCAAGCTCCCCAGAGGCTGTTTTCATCTTTACACACCTTAGGAATCATGTCTCTTGCATCTCTCACAGGTTCAATCCCACTTCCGATACTTGGTGCAGAACCACAGGGAAAATGTATCCATGCCTCTCACATCAGTGTGCTGAAATGTCAAATGATTCATTTCTCAGCATGGAGAGAGAGGAGGATGCTTGGCGTCAAAATGTCCAAAGTGTAGCTCTGCACTGAGAAAAGAAATGTGGAATATTTGGCTCATAACTTTACGGATTACTCTGGTGTGTGAAAAGCCTGTGTATCTTTTTATGTGATGAATGCTCTGCTCTTACCAAAACGCAGTTAGAATGTATTCTTACACAATGCATGCCCGACAAGCAACAACCACCAGGTTTCCATTCCATTCTCCATGCCATGTCATAGCTATGCCATGTTGTGTTCATTCAAGCATGCAGGAAACCCACTGCTCAAGTGATGTCACTAGCAAGGCAATCTTCCCAGTTCTCTTCTTAGTTTTCGAAAGGATGCTTGACAACTAAAACAGTGTGTTCAGGTAGGAAAAAAGGAGGAGTTTGCTAGTGATGCTGCAGAGCTTGTCTGATTAAGAAGACTGGGGAATTTAGGAGAACAGAATGAAAGAAGACCCACCAATCTATTTGTAACCTCTTGGGCTGATTTTGAAAGAACAAAAGTGTCATGGATCTCTCTGCACCAGGGTACAGTCAGGCTTTCATGACTTATCAGTTTGCAGGTTCTGGCCCTGATAACACATGGTCCAGCTACATGCATTCAAGTCCTGTAGAAATGCATTGTACTTAGGCCAGGCTGTACCTGTGTAATGCAGACCTGTGGCCTGGTGAGTTCAGAAAACAGAAGAGCCTTCAGCTCACCATTGCAGCCTCCAGGATAATATGGTCTAGCCATCCCACTTTCCTGTATCCAGGGGTCCGTTGGAGCGGGAGCGCACAGGAGCGCAGCTCCGGGAGTGAGGAGCCCAGGGGGCGGGCACATGACCAAGCCCGCCCCCTCCTCGGCTTCCCCGAGCAGTGCAGAGGCGCAGCGCCCCGGGGAAAGCCCTGCTAGGGTCTTTATTGTTTTTAATGTTTTGTTTTAATATTGATAATTTTATCATTGTTCCTTTTATGACTGTGTGCTGCTTTTCCAGAGACTTGCTCAAGGTGGCATATGAATTTTCTAAGTATACCATTTTTTATCGGGGCACATGGCACATAAGTACTGGAGAAATTTCACCAACCCTTCAGCAGCTTCCACCCCATCAGTTTGGTGTAGTGGTCAGGAGTTGTACTCTAATCTGGGAGAACCGGGTTTGATTCCCCACTCCTCCACATGCAGCTGCTGGTGTGACCTTGGGCCAGTCACAAGTTCTCTCAGAGCTGTTCTCTCATGAGCAGTTCTCAAAAGACCTCTCTCAGCCCCACCTACCTCACAGGGTATCTTGTTGTGGGGAGGGGAAGGGATGGGTGGTGCACATGTCCTGGGTATCTCAAGTCTACTTGAAACCTGGTGGTTTCAAGGGAGCAGGAAGAGAATGAGGGTGTGTTCTTGACGCTTATTTTTATTGCACAAAGTATTGGATGGGGAAGGGAATGGAGGAAGAGCAGGTCAGTTTCACTCACCTGTGGAGCGGAGCCTGAGGGGTGGGTGTTGCCTTCTGACACACTTCCGGCATGTCAGGGGGTGTGGCATATGCAAATGAGTTATGCTAATGAGCTCCTGCACCTCTTTTTCTACGAAATGACCCCTGCCTGTATCCTTCACCCAACAGAAGGAGCAGTCAGTTTGCAGTGGTATGACCACTATCTCATTCCAAGTTCCACACAGTATTCAAACCATGCTTCCAGAATTCTTTTTTCCCCCAGACTGATTCTACGGACTTAGAATGCATTTTCTATCAATTGCTACTTATGCAGACTGACAGTGAGATCCTAAGCACGGTTTTGCCCTTCTGTGTCCATTAAAGCCAATGGGTTTAGAAGGGTATAACTCTGCTTAGGGTTGTATTATGAATAAAATTCCACTCCTGGCTCTACATTTTACTAGTTTATAAGCAGTTAATGAATGCCTAGCCTTTTATTTTAAACAGATGGCTGGACAGATTAGAGAGGCAATTTTTACCATCTACTCTACATTAAGATTAAATCCTTTCTAAAGGGAAAATGTCATTAGAAACACAATTCTGTATTTTAAAACTTTGTAATATTCCTTACAATTAGTCCATCAGTGTATAATTTTAGCAAGTAACAGAGCCCACGTTCTTTAGTATGAACAGAATATTTGCTGTTGATACATTCTGGCAAACTAAGCAATATCTATAATTAATTAGCCCAATTTGATTCCTAATCAGAAATCTTGTGTTGGGAAGAAAACACTAAGAATGTCAAACCTTTCATTGTTTGAGTTTTCGGTATCTGTGCTAAAACTGCTCAAGAGTATTTGGATGTTGGCCCAGTTGGACTGGCCTCATTTCTTTATTAGCCAGTATACAATGAAAGAAGAAAATTGATTACATTGGAAATTCCTAAGCATCTGGAGTCAACATTTGGGAAGGATGTTCTTTTACACAATTAATCAGGTCAGAGGGAAAGAAAAGAGGCAATAGAAATAATGTGCTGATTTTCAGTGTGGAAGAAAATTAAAACCAAGAGTTTCTCTGAGGGCCCAAAGTATTAACAATGCAACTCTAAAGCCAAGTGGTAAAATGTGCAGCATAATAAAAAGTCCCATGCTAGCATTTATTTAGAGACTAGGAATAAGGCCCGTTGTGGAAATAAATACAACGGGCTCTAGAAAGAGGCTCTGGGAGAGTGCCCCGGCCTTGGGCACTCAGTGTCAATTTGCTGTGGCTACCTCAGCAGGGTATAATGACACAGAGTCCACCATTTTCTCCAGGGGAAGATCTGTACCATCTGATGAGCAGTTGTAATTCAGTGTGATCCCCATCCCTCCCCTGGAGATTGGCAACCAGGGCTATTTTTGGGCAGGAATGCACAGGAACGGAATTCTGGCTGGCTTCTGAGTTGGCCACGCCTACAGCCTCCCCACCCTCAGGTTCCCCAGGCACCTTGCAAACTGTGGGTCACCTGGAGAAGCCAAGCTGATCCACAGAGGGAAGGCAGTTTAAACTGCCTCTGCTCCTTGGGTTCCCCAAGTGCCCTGCAGCTGAGGGGCACCTGGGGAAGCCGATCCAGAAACTTCCTTTCTTCCCTCGGGTTCCCCTGTGCCCCGCAAGCCGCGGGACACCTGGGGAAGCTGATCCTGGGAGGGAGCTGCGCTGTCAGGGGTGTGGCCTAATATGCTAATGAGTTTCTGCTGTCAGGTGTGGCCTGTTATGGTAATGAGTTCCTGCTGGGCTTTTCTACAAAAAAAGCCCTGTTGGCAACAATGGTTCCCCATGAGGGAACGGGTGTCAGAATCTGCAGATTCTAACAAGGGTTTCTGGAAATTCATGCTATGCTTTGTAACCTGTCTATGCTATGCTTTGCAATCTGTTCCTGTAATAACTATGTAATCATTCCTATTGCTTATTAGTTTGACCCTTGTGATTGTATATTCAGTGATCCTGGGTTTATGGCTCTGACCAGGTCTGGTCTATGTAACCGTTTGCCCGGGAGAGTGGCGACTTCAAAGCATGAGAACAATGGGCCTCTCACACTCCTGCCTCCGCATTCCTTTCCTCCCTGCTGGGAGGACAGGGACCAGTTCTTATCAACGTGCGAAAGCCTTGGGGAAAGCTATTTGTTATGTGAAAGATGGTTACATCTAAGGGGTCTGGTTTAAGAAGGGAAATTTACTGCTTCACACCTCACCTTTTTCCTGTGGGAAGCAAACGGCCAAAGGATCTTTTGCCCGCGGTTTCCCCCCCCTGTTGATTGGTTACCTATGGGCAATTCAAATTGTACGGGAGGGTATATTAGACCTGCTTCTATTGTGTATGTTATCTCTGACAATAATCCGAGGACCTGTAGCAATGTAGAAATTGGAAATAAAGAACTGTGTTTCATCAACAAAGATCTGATCCTTGACTACTTTGAGCAGAAGCCTCACAGATTGTCAGAGATCTGTGACTGGGACTTGTCCGTTCCTGACCATGTCGGACGACGGTACTCTTCCCATCCCTACAACCGAAGATCAACCGGTGACCCCGGCGGACCAGGGTGCCGGTGGTGGAGGCGGCGGCGGGGAGCCTGAAGTGCCAGTGACTATGGCTCAGGGGGCTTACTACATCCCACGACCACCTCCTCATCAGAGCGTGACCCCGAGGTACTCATGGAGCAACTTCGGTCGCATGACCGTCGACTCGTAGGTTCACGATCGGAAGGGGGCGTGGGTCTCGATTTAAGGAGACCGCATCGAGCACGGGAAGCCGAGCTTTTTGGGAGATGAGCGAGAGACGATCTACGGAGGAGACTGGTGTCCCTTTGGAAGAGGAGAGAGGCGCGACCTACGGGCCCGATCTCTACGGGGAAGACCAGACCCAGTCTCTAGATCGTATGATGGGAGATTTACGACTGCAACTCACCGCGGAATTGCGAGAGATAGCCCTCGACCTGCAGTACCAGTTCCAAGATGCCCTGACAGCTATGCAGGCAGCCCGGCCAGCCCCAGGAGGGGCCGGAGCCCCAGGAGAGGGAGCCCCACCGCAACCAGTTCCCCCCGGGGGAGCTCCCGCGGGAGTCGTCCCGCAACAAGTGCCACAGCAGGTCCCGCAACCCGTCCCCCGCCCAGTTCCCGCGCCCATACCGGCACCAGCCCAGGCGCCAGCAGGGCCGATGATCCGCCAGGCACCCGCCGATCCGTTGACGGCTACTTTCGATGGGGACCCCGAGAAGCTGCGGTTCTTCCTCATAGAAATCGAGCGGTTCCTAGACACCTGGGGGCACCTCTACCCCACCGAGAGGGACTGGATTGGCTACATAGGGTCCAAGCTGAGGGACACAGCCAGCGACTGGTATGTGAGCCTGCACAACGCCCCCGGGCCTGAGTTGCGCTCCGTGCACAACTTTATGTGGGCCCTCAGACAACACTACGAGGACCCCCTGGGAGAAGAGAAGGCCCGGAACCAGCTGCGGAAGCTGACCCAGGGGCGGTCTTCTGTGAGGGAATACACCGACAAGTTCCGGCGCATAGCAGCTAAGATTCGCGGCTGGACCCAAGACCTCTTCATCGAGAAGTACCGAGAAGGTCTCAATCCCGAGGTGTACGAGACGGTGCTACGAGGAGGGAGGCCGGGCTCTTTGGCCACCTGGATGAGAGCGGCCGCGAACGTAGAGGAACGCTTCACCCTCATCAAGATGGGAACTTCGGCGACTGCCCAAGCCAAAGCCGCCCAGAAGGTGAAGCCTAAGCTGAGCATCCAAGAGATCTGGGACACCCGGTTCAAGCAAGGGCTCTGTATGCGGTGCGGAGAGAGCGGTCACTACGCCTCGGCGTGCCCCCGCGGCGGTGGAAAAGTCCCCAAGACCTCAACCCCGGTAGCCGGGAGCACCCCCAGCAAAGGGAAGACCTCGTTCAAACCCCGGGCATTACAGCTGGAAGGGGCCGCAAGCGAGCAAGGGGAGCTGGAGCTGACGGAAACCCAGATGTCGGGAAACTCCAACGGCCTGCAGTGAGCGGCGCAGAACTGCAGGTCCCCATTCGAGACGCGCCATCTCCGGTGAGCATCCCTGACCCCTTACTGTATATGGTAGTGACTGTAATAGCACCCGGGACCGGGACCCACATCCGGGTGTGTGCATTAATTGACTCAGGGTGTGCCCGGGACTTGATTAGCCCCTTAGTAGTAGATGGACTAGGTCCCAAAGTCACCCCGTTGGGGGAGCCACTCACGTTTACCCAAATGGATGGGTCGGAAATGAAAGAGGCATGTGTGGCAGAGACTGAGAGACTAATAGTGGGGACCGGGGAGCATTGGGAGAAGAGAGCTTTCATCATTACCCCCAACACCCAGTTCCCCGTGGTGTTGGGGAGCCCCTGGTTGAGCTCCCACGATCCCTACATAAAATGGAGCGAGGGGAAGATCTTGTGGTTGGACGAGAAGTGCCATAATCATAAGTGGGACTCGGGATGGGGATCGGGTCCCCTGGCACTTCTACGAGCAGCAGCGCTCACCCTGGTACCTTCCACCATCCCCAAGGAATATCGAGATTTAATGGGGGTGTTCAGTGAAACTGAGGCGGACGAACTACCCCCTCACAGACTATCGGACTGCGCCATAGAGTTACTTCCGGGAGAAAAGTTACTGAAGGGAAAACTCTACTCCATGAGCCCCTCGGAGAGGGAGGAGCTAAGAAAGTTCCTCGACAAGAACTTGGAGTGAAGCTTCATCCGCCCTGCCAAGTCCCCTTTCGCAGCCCCTGTTCTGTTCAGGAAAAAGAAGGACGGGGGGCTGTGCTTGTGCACGGACTACAGGGGGCTCAACGCAGTGTCAGCTTCTAACGCCTACCCCCTCCCCCTTATAAAAGACTTGCTGACAGAAGCGGCCAAGGGGAAGATATTCACTAAGTTAGATCTTCGAGATGCATACTTCCGGGTGCGCATCAGGGAGGGGGACGAATTTAAGACTGCTTTTAATACACCGTTGGGTCAGTTCGAATACCTGGTGATGCCGTTCGGATTAAGTGGCGCGCCGGGGGTCTTTATGAGCTTGATAAACGAGGTGCTACACAAGCATTTGTTCAAGGGGGTGTTGTATTTCTTAGATGATATCTTGATTTATTCTACTGATAAGAAAGAGCATGTAAATTTGGTCCGGGAAGTGCTGTCTACGCTGTTGGAAAATCAGTTATATGCTAAGCTGTCTAAATGTGAATTCAATAGAGATTCAGTGGACTTTTTGGGGTATCGCATCTCCCAGAAAGGGTTAGAGATGGATCCTGCCAAGGTAGAGGCGGTAGTACAGTGGGAGGTGCCCCGAACTAGAAAACAGCTGCAAAGTCTATTAGGGTTTTGTAACTTCTACCGCACCTTTCTGAAAGACTTCGCCACGGTTACCCTCCCGCTAACCGAACTCCTCAAAACCAAGGGGAGGGGCCCGGAAGCGGGAAAACCCGGGGAGAGAATAGCCTGGTCTGAGGACTGTCAAAAAGCGTTTGAAACTCTAAAGACTTTGTTCACCTCAGAGCCCATCCTTGCCCACCCCGATGAGACGAAAGAGTTCGTGATTCATGTAGACGCTTCAGATGTGGCCATGGGGGGAGCCATCCTACAGAAGGGGCAGGATAATAAATTACACCCTCTGGCTTATATCTCAAAAAAGTTTAATGAGACGGAGAGGAACTGGTCGGTATGGGATAAGGAAGCTGCAGCCATATGACTGGCCCTAACCACCTGGCGGCATTGGCTAGAAGGAGCGCAGACCCCTTTTGAGATTTGGACTGATCACAAAAACCTGGAGGCCCTGTGCACCCAGAGGTCTTTGAATGCCAAGCAGCTCCGGTGGGCTGATTTCTTCTCAAAATTTAATTTCATGCTCAAACACTTTCCTGGAAGAGCCAATTCGTTAGCAGACGCTCTGTCCAGATTGCCCCAGCACGAGAGTCAAAAGGAAGAGGTATTTGACTCCCACAACAGTTGGGAGGAGCTGTTATGACCCGAAGCCAAAGCAAGCAGGCAGCGGTGGAGTCGTGGGTGGATAAGTGGGGGGGGGGACTACTCCCCGGAAGAGGCCGAAGAATTAGGAGGCATAGAGGAATGCTCCCTCCGGGAGAACAAATGTTGGTATCATGGGGACAAGCTCGTAGTGCCTCGGGCCCGAAGAAAAGACATACTGCTGACCTGTCATTCCTCGAAACTAGCAGGACACTTTGGGTTCCTGAAGACGCTTAACTTAATCCAAAGGCAATTCTGGTGGCCACGCATGCGCAAAGATGTTTCGGACTTTGTTACTGCCTGCCAAACCTGCTTAATGTGCAAAAGAAGGGGGGGAAAAGTCCCGGGACTGTTGCACCCATTGCCCACCCCCTCCCGTCCATGGGAAGCGATAGCCATGGACTTCATCACCAACCTGCCACCCTCAAAAGGGAAAACTGTGATTTGGGTGGTGGTGGACATGTTTTCGAAGCAAGCCCATTTCACCCCGTTCAAGCAATTACCTACCGCCAAGGGGCTGGCTAAAGCATTCTTTAACCACGTGATTAAATTACACGCTTTCCCCCGACGTGTAGTATCTGATAGGGGCAGTCAATTCATTGCCAACTTCTGGCGGGAGCTTTTGACCCTGATGGACATTGAACCGGCCATGAGCTCTGGTTACCATCCAGAAACCGATGGCCAATCCGAACGAACTAATCAGATACTGGAGCAGTTTCTAAGATGTTACACTAACTACCATCAGGACAACTGGGTAGAGCTGCTACCGTTTGCGGAATACAGCTATAATAATGCTGTTCATTCATCCACGGGCGTGCCCCCGTTCATGGCTGTGGGAGGCTTCGAAGGAAAACCCCTACCCACCATAGAGGAAACGTCAGACACCTCTCCCTCAGACTTTAAACGTTGGTGGGCAAATTTGCAAGACTCGTGGCCATTGATTGCTAAGACTCTAGACAAAGCCAAAGAGGATTACAAGAAGTACGCGGATCGTGGAAGGGCTGAGGGTTGGGACCTTCAACCAGGGGACTCGGTCTATCTGTCCACGAAAAATATACATGGACTGCAACCCAGCAGGAAGCTGGGGTGGAAATATGTTGGCCCCTACAAGGTGTTGCGCAAAATTTCTGATGTGTCTTTTGAACTAGAGTTGCCTAAGTCACTGAGCTCTGTGCACTCTGTTTTTCATTTCAGCTTATTGAAGAAGAATCCTGGGCCGAATGCATGGCATCCAACTCCTCCGACTCCTCCTCCACTGATGAAGGAGGGGGCACCTCATTTTGAAATTTCCGAAATCCTGGATTCTAAAATGCGTAGGGGTCGTTTACTGTATCTAGTCAAGTGGGTAGACTTTGGTCCGGAACTAAATGAATGGGTTCGTTCTGAAAATGTTCATGCTCCTAAATTAGTTAAAGCTTTTCATAATAGATTTCCAGATAAGCCGGGGTAGATTGAATTTTCGGGTGGCAGTGTGTCAGAATCTGCAGATTCTAACAAGGGTTTCTGGGAATTCATGCTATGCTTTGTAACCTGTCTATGCTATGCTTTGCAATCTGTTCCTGTAATAACTATGTAATCATTCCTATTGCTTATTAGCTTGCACACTGTGAGTGTATATTCTGTGACCCTGGGTTTTATGGCTCTGACCAGGTCTGGTCTATGTAACCATTTGCCCGGGAGAGTGGTGACTTCAAAGCATGAGAACAATGGGCCTCTCACACTCCTGCCTCCGCATTCCTTTCCTCCCTCCTGGGAGGACAGGGACCAGTTCTTATCAACGTGCGAAAGCCTTGGGGAAAGCTATTTGTTATGTGAAAGATGGTTACATCTAAGGGGTCTGGTTTAAGAAGGGAAATTTACTGCTTCACACCTCACCTTTTTCCTGTGGGAAGCAAACGGCCAAAGGATCTTTTGCCCGCGGTTTCCCCCCCCCCTGTTGATTGGTTACCTATGGGCAATTCAAATTGTACGGGAGGGTATATTAGACCTGCTTCTATTGTGTATGTTATCTCTGACAATAATCCGAGGACCTGTAGCAATGTAGAAATTGGAAATAAAGAACTGTGTTTCATCAACAAAGATCTGATCCTTGACTACTTTGAGCAGAAGCCTCACAACAAGTGGTTTGAAGAGTGGAGTCTATGGCACTGAACCTGTCTGAGGTCCCACCCCTGCTGAAACCTCACCCTCTCCAGGGTCCACCCCTCAAATCTCCAGGAATTTCCCAACCTGGAGTTGGCAACCCTACCTCCCAGCCAACCATCAATGTATCGTTATCTGCCCCCTGGCTTCAGCTTTCCATCTCCTCCCCCCTAGAGAACAGTTGTAATTCTGAGTGATCTCCAGTCCCCACCTGGAGATTGGCAACAATGGTTCCCCATGAGGGACTCACTGGCTTGGAGGGTGGAGTCTATGGCATTGTACCTGTCTGCAGTCCCACTCCTCAAACCTCACTGTCTCCAGGCTCCATCCCTCAATTCTCCAGGAATTTTCTACCTGGAGTTGGCAACCCTATCTCCTTCCCAGCCAATCATCAACCTCACTCTTCAAGTTTCCATCCCCCCCCCCCCCCCGCAGCCTCCACCATGCTCTGAAGCCCTGACTGCTATGTCACATTGGCTGTCATAAAGGGTCCATCTCAGCAGGGTATAAGGAAATAGAGTCCACCATTTTCTCCAGGGGAACTGATCTCTGCCATCTGGAGAGCACTCGTAATTCTGAGTGATTTCCAGCCCTCACCTGGAGATTGACAACCATACTTCCCCTGGAGGAAAAGTAGTCTTTCTCTGCAATGGGGACCGAAGCAGCTGACATCATTCTCCTCTCCCCCTTTTTGACGGTGAGGTAGGTTAGGCTTAAAGTCTGTGACTGGCCCGAAATCACCCGCTCAGCAAGAACCTGGGTCTTGCAGATCCTGCTCTGAAGCACTGACTGATACGCCTGACTGCAACCTCCAGGTGGAGCCTGAAGATTGCCAGGTATCACAATTGAACTCCAGACAACAGATCTCCCCCCCTCCCTTGGAGAAAATGACTGCTTTGGAGGGTGGCCTCTATGGCATTCTGTTCAGCTGGCCCCAATGAGTTTTCTCCCAAAGACCTACGTAGGTGTGGAAAGGGGCTTTCAGAGAAGCAAGCTTGGTTGCCTAGCAACGGGGACTAAGCAGGAAAAAGAGTCTGAGGAATTTCACACAGCCAATATGTTCCGTTTCAGGAACTCTTCAGTAATGGTTTCTGTCAGGCATTTTACACAGAACTGTATTAGTACCAGTTCCCTAATGGAACATATTGGCCCTTTCACACAGAAACGTGCCTCTCCCATTGGGGAAGCGTTCCTGAGCCAGTTTACCTGGAAACCTCCTCCGAAGCATTCTTCAGTTCTTTGTACCGGTCCTGAAGCACTATGGGGTGCTGTGTGAAATGGCCCCCTGTTTCTGACAGTTTATTCTGACAGTTTATTCTGGGCATGCTGGCAGTGTGCAGGGGAGGGGGTTTATGTTGAAAGTCCATTGTCTTTTCACTGACAGAAGCAGGCCACTGAGGGGACAGTTAGACCCACCTGGAAGTGGGTGGGGGAGAAGAGTGGACCCAGCACCCAGTCGGTCCTTTCCCTTCGCTGCCTCCCTCCAGACTGAGGCCAAGACGCTGGCCGGTGGCTCTGTGGGCAGGACTGAGGCAAAGCAGGGAGAGAATGCAGCCAGTGGCCAGGGACCCCCTTTTGAGTGGCAGTCCGTCCAGCGAACTGATTTTGGCGCCCCATGGAATCTTGCCCCTTGGAATCTTGAAAACGGCTTTATATAATAGGAAAGATAGTACCCTACTGATACTGCACTGGAATAGGAATCAGAAACAGGCACAGCCAGCCAATACGCTATGAGCAGGCTGGAGTCAACAGTACCCTACATTTCATCAGCCCATGTCCCACCCCAGCACTGGCATGAAATTACATCAGTGAAAATGCCTCAAGAAACAAACACCAACCTGGGTCCATCACTCTTCTAACTAGGATGGATGTACAAGCCACTCTACATAGGCAAACAAAGGAGATGAGCCACCTCATCTCTGCAACAGAAGGGTACCCTCCTCCCTCTAATTGGAGGTCTGGGGGGGCACACCCTTCTCTTCCTTGCTATAGCGTTAGTTTGACAATTCCACTGCTATTATCCACTTATCCTATCTATTGGCTCTAACTTACTCTATATTCTAACATATACTAAATCTATCTTACTTTATGAATTACTTTCCACTACTCTGCTACCAAACATGATATCACATTTCAGGCACTTCCATCCCTTAATTTGGTTACTGCTTCTATTAAGTTTTTCCCTGTAATCTCGTCAAACACTGTAAATATTTTGTTTTCCATATTAACAATTAAATGTCCCAAAAGTAGCCATCTATAAAGAATTCCTTTATCTCTGAGGATTTTCACTGTTTCCCTGAGACGTCTTCTTGCATTTATTACCTCCGCTGGAATGTCAGGGAACAGATATACAATTGTATCCTCCAAACTCAGTCCTTGCTTGTCTCTTGCAATTGAAAAAAGTTTATTTCTCATCTGTAGTTGTTTAAACTCAACAATAATGTCTAGCGAGGCATTCTCAGGAGCTTTTTTGGAGACATTTAACTGAAAAGCAGAGCTGATGATCCCTTCAGGAGACACTGCTTCTCCTGCTGCAAGGAGGATTTGGGTCAGCCATTTATTTAAAGCTGCAGTGAGATTTTCTTTTTCACCAAAGTTTACTGATATTCCACAGATTTTGGCTTTCTTTTCTCTCAGTTTTGTTTCTTGGAGTATAATCTTATTCTTAACCCATATTTCAAAATTCATAAGTTCTTTGACGTCTTCTGCAATCTTTTTTGCCAAATGCTGCGCTGATTCAGCTTTTCTCTCTGTCATTTTCAAAGCTGCGGTAAGCTCATCTAATTTCTTATTTATTAGCTCCAAAGTCTGTTCAAGCAATCCAAATTCCTTCTTTAATTGCCCAATCTCTCCACTCAGTAGCTTCATATCAGTCTTAGTTTCATTCCTTATCTCTGTTAGGGAGTGCAATATCACAGTTTGTTCGCTTTGGTTAGGGATACTCCCACCCGTTGCCATTTCCTGTATCAGAGAAGTCTCCAAGTATTCTGGATGGAATCTTTCAGTATGGCAAGGGATATTACAGGGCAGGGAAGGGCAGCACCACCAATGGCTTATAGGGTTGCCAACCTCCAGATGTCATTTTTGCACAGTGGCAAACCCATTTGTTATGTGTATTGTTTATAATTGTAATTAGAACTGTATAAGAAGATGGAAGTCTCTAGTGTTATTTGTACAGCATGATAGATTATTCTGTTTATTTGTTTGCATAACCTCCAGGTGGTGGCTGGAGATCTCCTGCTATTACAACTGATCCCCAGGTGACAGAGATTAGTTCATCTGGAGAAAATGGCTGCTTTGACAGTTGGATTCTATGGCATTATGCCCCAAACCCCACCCTCCTCAGGCTCCACCCCCAAAATCTCCAGGTGTTTCCCAACCTGGAGCTGGCAACCCTAATGGCTTGTAGCCAGTATTCTAAATGTCATGAAGGAGACCTGTCCTTATCTTGTTCCAGTGCTTTCAGCAGCATATAGATACAACCAGCTTTCTTGGAATACATGCTATTTTGTACACCAGTGGTACACAACAGCCCTGAGTCAGAGAAAGTGGGTTGTGTCCATATGCTGCTGAAGCAATGGTGCATGTAACCCTAAGGGTGCAGTATGTGTAGAAAGCAGAAAAGGGAAGCAAGACTGCCCTGCTGGGGAGCTTGAACTTTCATCATAGGCTCTTAGCACCTTGTTTTAGGCAACTATAATTTATGTATGGAAACTGGTAAGGGGTGGTGGTGGAGACTTTTGTTTTGAATTGTAAATCTTGGAATTATTGTTTTAGGGCTGAGTCCATAGCAAGGGCATTCAGCCCACCAATCACATGATGCCACCCTGCCAGTGATACATGGAAGCTATCAGTCAGCACATGCCATCATGAATACACCTCCCTGGCATCAGCCTCCATCACAGTTGCCAACTCCAGGTTGTGAAATTCCTGGAGTTTGAGGGATGGAGCCTTGGGAGAGTAGGGTTTGGGGAGGGGAAGGGCCTTAGCAGAGATGGGATGCCATAGAATCCGCCTTCCAGAGCAGCCATTTTCTCCCTGGGAACTGATATATGCACCCTGGAGATTGTTAATAATTTCAGGGGGTCTCCAGTGTTAGCCTGACTGCTTTATTATTTATCCATTTTATGGGGGGATAACAGCTCTTATCAATATGCAGTAGGCTTACAGGACCTTCACCAGTGTATACAGAGGCGGCACTAACCGATACTTCTGAGGAACTGACACAGACTCAATTTAAAAGGTATAAAAATGATTTGTTTACTAGAGTATAATAAAAGGTTGTACAAAGCAAGGTTATTCTGTCATTCATACAAGCATACAGTACTAGGGAATTAGATAGGAATTACAGAGACGTGTGCATGAGCAGGTTATTGATGGTTTCCGTCGAGGGTGATATTTGCCGCTATAGAAGCGGTGGAATCCGGCTGGAAAACCAGGATGAGAAATCCTTAGGAAGAGGATAAAGGATCGTGGCTCTGAACCAGCAGAAGACCACGTGGCAGACCCCAGTGGTGCACCCAGGGGTCCGTAAGGGAGGATGGGAGACAAGGAAGGAACTAGAATAGAGACTAGACTAGACTGGAACTGAACTGGAATCTTGGGGAGCAGTTTTTATTGGGAGGTGGTATCTAGGAGGATGGCCGGATATGATGCCATCCCTAGAAAACTTATAGAAGGTCCGTTTGCTATCTCTAGCCACTAAAGGGGTGTTAAAGGAGTGGTCAATATTCAAATCTATCTGATGGCCAGGGCAGGATGTCACTGTCAGCGGGATCTGGCGCCGTTCTTCTGGATCACAGGAACGCTGGCCATGGGAACTGATCTTCAGGAAGTATCCCGGTGTCTTCGCACCCAGGTGTGAAGTCCTTTGATGTAGCATATGGAGATGAAGGCTGGCAGGAGGGGGCACAAGTTGGCATACGTGCATGGAGTGTATGTCTATATGGAGCTGCAGATGTAAGCTTGTAACCTTATGGCTTTGTTTATTCTTTGTGTCAATCCTCCCACCTGGAGGTGGCAACCTCAGAAAATGGTACTCTGATCCTGTGGTGTAGGCATCTATTCCCATCTTCCCACTGGTCACCTAGTGTACTCTCACGTCCCACATAACTGATATCATAGTCCATATGCTGCCCCTATAAATCAGAAAAGTCCATAAGGATGCTGCCCAGCCTTACACCAGCGCCCACTTGGAGGCTGACAACCTTAGCCAGCCTCCATATTGTCCTCTTCTCCTGTTATGGTAAGTTTTTTTTTTTTAATCAGACTTTTAAAGTAACTGGAAGTTGGTAAAAAGAAGGGAGAGAGAAAAACCAGAAACTTGTTTTTTTCCTAGCAAGAAGTAGTTGTGGGGCTCACCCCTTATGCTACAATCCTAAGCAGAGACGCATCCTTCTCAAACTATTGTAACTCTGCTTAGGACAGCACTACTGGTGTGCACCTGTGAGGAGGTAGGAAGTTGCAGTTTATGCACTGCATGCTCAGAGATTCTTTTTCTTTCAGCCCTGAAGCTGACAACAAGCTACAATAAATTTAAGATGCCAGAAAACTCCTTTCCGGGGGGGGGGGGGGGGTGTTATAAAGTAGGAGAGCAATTTGTTACACCTTTTAAAATGTGTCCTGCCATATTCTGTTAGGAACAAATGAAGGAGGTAAGAACATAAGAACATAAGAAAAGCCAATGTTGGATCAGGCCAATGGCCCATCCAGTCCAACACTCTGTCACACAGTGGCCCAAAATACCAGGTGCCCTCAGAAGGTCCAGCAGTGGGAGCAGGAAGCCCTCCCACTGCTGCCCCCCCCCCAACACCAAGATTACAGAGCATCACTTGCCCCAGACTGAGAGTTCCTATCTACTATCGATACTTTGTGGCTAGTAGCCACTGATGGACCTCTGCTCAAGATGTTTATCCAATTCCCTCTTGAAGCCGTCCATGCTCGTAGCCGCCGCCACCTCCTGTGGCAGTGAATTCCATGTGTTAGTCACTCTTTGGGTGAAGAAGTACTTCCTTTTATCTGTTCTAACCCGACTGCTCAGCATTTTCATGGAGTGCCCACGAGTTCTTGTATGGTGAGAAAGGGAGAAAAGGACTTCTTTCTTTACCTGCTCAGATAAAATTCTACCTGGCCTGGGGTGACAGAGGAGACAGAATGTGAACTTGGCACCATACAGATTTTCCCCCCACTAACCCCTGGAATAGATTTTGTTGTGTTGATAGGAGGGCCTAATTAATTAAATTAAAGTACATATAGATCTAGACTACCAAAAACCATCTGGAATTGAGAAGAGACTTCCTCCACAGTCATAAAATGACAGAGTAGCCAAGTGGCACTACAAGCCAGTGCCCTGTCACAAAGCAATTGACAAACCTTTATTGCCAAGCCAGTGGTTAAAAAAACATTCTTTCCTTATGAAGACTTTTCCTATAAAGATTCAGTATTATTCAATTGCTGTGGTTTATCTGGTTTTTCAAACTAAATGCTGTCAGACTGTGGTTTTTACAAATACATTGGTATATACCAGTAGAGATAGTTTAAGTAGAGAATGAATGGTATTGGGGCTTGACTTAGAGTGGAAAAAAATTCTCACTGATTTTGAAGGACTGGAGGATCCTTTTGTATCAGCTCTGGCTAATGTTTCAAAGAAGACACTAACAGTGCAATCCTAAACAGGTGTACTAAGAATCCAACTGAAGTATACTCAGGATTGCACTGTAAAACTGGCAATGCTAGGCACACGGGGAAATGTCATTCTAATCAGTGGTTCTTATAGCCTTACCTTAAGCATGTCTACTCAGAAGCAAGTCTCATTAAGAATGGCTGGACTTAGTTCCTAGCAAGTGTACACAGGATTATTAGACCATTTGCTCCCATGCTTCAGTTCCCACCCTAACTCAGTGGAGCAACTGAAGTCAAAATGGGGTGGGGACTGGAGCTGTGCAATGCCCTTGGCCCAGTCTCCACCCACCAAATGCTCCCGTGTCCCAAATGCTTGAGGTCCCTAAATTCTCCTAGTTGGGGCTACTGTAGGACTGTCATTTTAGTGGCAAATAAGCTGCTCTCCAAAACACTGATTTGCTGAGGCCACAGTTGTGGCTATGTGTGACGTTCCACTGTCATGTAACTGGAGGGGACAACTTGTATTCCTTTAAGAGTACAGATTTACCCAGGGGGCATTTTGTAGAAAAAGAGGCGCAGGAGCTCATTAGTATAACTCATTTGCATATGCCACACCCCCTAACATACCGGAAGTGTGTCAGAAGGCAACACCCACCCCTCAGGCTCCACTCCACAGGTGAGTGAAACTGACCTGCTCTTCCTCCATTCCCTTCCCCATCCAATACTTTGTGCAATAAAAATAAGCATAAAGAACACACCCTCATTCTCTTCCTGCTCCCTTGAAACCACCAGGTTTCAAGTAGACTTGAGATACCCAGGACATGTGCACCACCCATCCCTTCCCCTTCCCCTCCCCACAACAAGACACCCTGTGAGGTAGGTGGGGCTGAGAGAGGTCTTTTGAGAACTGCTCATGAGAGAACAGCTCTGAGAGAACTTGTGACTGGCCCAAGGTCACACCAGCAGCTGCATGTGGAGGAGTGGGGAATCAAACCCGGTTCTCCCAGATTAGAGTACAACTCCTGACCACTACACCAAACTGATGGGGTGGAAGCTGCTGAAGGGTTGGTGAAATTTCTCCAGTACTTATGTGCCATGTTCCCAGATAAAAAATGGTATACTTAGAAAATTTATATGTCACCTTGAGCAAGTCTCTGGAAAAGCAGCACACAGTCATAAAAGGAACAATGATAAAATTATCAATATTAAAACAAAACATTAAAAACAATAAAGACCCTAGCAGAGCTTTCCCCGGGGCGCTGCGCCTCTGCACTGCTCGGGGAAGCCGAGGAGGGGGTGGGGCTTGGTCATGTGCCCTCCCCCTGGGCTCCTCACTCCTGGAGCTGTGCTCCTGTGCGCTCCCGCTCCAACGGACCCCTGGATTTACCCCAGATATAGAAGTAAGAGGAGAAGGGCAGCACAGAGGAGCTTTCCTGCAGTATGTGTGGGGCTCTAGCTGGGTGCAGATGGATCTGAGATGGTGCAGAGAATTTTCAGCAATATCCTCGATGTTTTATATGTGTGCTACTTTAGAAAAGCATGGCAAACATTTCCATATGTCAATTTTCTCTAATACGCACTACATACTTTGCAATCAACCACTACCCTTCTGTCCTTTGTTTCAGTAATATCCCTGCTAAAGCACAAAATCATTTAACAAGAAAGTTAAACCTAGGAAGCGCTGCTGCTTAAAATGTATGAAGGACAAAAGTGCACATCGCAGAACATTTGCCACTATGAGTGCTGAGAAAACAAATGCCAGAAATATCACCTGGAGGAGGTAGGTGGTGACAGTCCCAACATCTGGATCTTGCATGACTGCACTTGGAACCAGATTACCAGAATGATTTCAGAAAATGGCAGGATACACTGGAATCAGAAGGACGCACTTCTTTAAGTTTATTGTGGGGTTGTATTGATGGATATTATCTTGTCTGTCTCCACTGACGGGGATTATAGGGCATGCAAGGACAAGGCCTGAAGCAGTTTTAAAGTATTACAAGCGAACAGTCCTAAGCAAGTCTACTTGAGATTGGTGGTGGAAAGTGCCGTCAAGTTGCAGCTGACTTATGGCAACCCTAGGGTTTTTCAAGGCAAGAGATGTTCAGGGTGATTTACCATTGCAAATATTACCATTGTCTCCCATCCAAATATTAAACTTCCAGTTAGCTTCCGAGATCTGTTGGGAGTGGCTAGCCCGGCTGGAAGTTAGTTCCATTTTATTCAAAGAGGCTTCCTCCTAGGGAAATGTTCTTGGCATTGAAACCACCGTATATGGTTGACTTGGTTTTATTTAAGCCACTTAACGCTTTCAAGAAAAGCAGTATACAGTTATCTTTAAATATTAAATCTCTGTCTAGGACATCCGTCCAAGTTGCTTTAAATTCTCCATACAGAATATAATCGTAAACAATAAACAGACAGCAGGAACAAGAATTAAAGACGATACGACCCTGGGCAGGGGAAATTGCCAATCAAATTATCCTTTCCTCAGATTTACTTGTAAGAAGCTGACCCTGTATTGCACTTGGGGCAGTGAAATGTTAATAGCACGTGCATCGGAGAAAAGGGAGGAGGGGGAGAAGAGATGCCACACGTGACTCAAAGAAGAAGGAGGGGAAAGATAGAGAAGAGGCTGATAGTGTGGAAAAGAAAAGCGAACTTGAGCAACATAATTTATTGCCTTAAAATTCATCCAGAAGAAATAAGACATCAGGGCTTTTTTTTTTAATGTTAACAGTATAATGCCAGTTCCGCAGGGCCTGCAAGACGGAGCTCTTCCGCCAGGCTTATCAATAGGAGCCGCTGCTGATGATATTGGGGATACCATCCGGCAATGTAACCATCATGCTGTACCCTGGTCCAACACGACCTCGGCCATGGCCGAGGGGGTGGAGCCCAAACCTGCCACATGGTTGCCATCCGACGCTGTATATGGAAGCTTTTATGACTATTTATATGTTTTAATGATATTTATTATAATGTTTTAATTGATTTTATAGGTTATTGTAACAATTAGGCCACAGGCCCATGTAAGCCGCCCTGAGCCCGCTTGCGGGGAGGGCGGGATATAAATGTGAAAAATAAATAAATAAATAAATAAAATAAAATAATGAGCCATCCCCCCCCCCCACACACACACACACTGCTCCTTAGATGGTTGTGAACTAGGGAAGTTGAGTCTAGCACTTTTGTGCTTCATGTATTAAGAATTGAGGTACTACAAGAATTTATAATTAATGGAAGTACACCTTTTGATGAATGTTTATTGTTATTTTTATTAACATGTGTTACATTGGCTGTGTCTATTTTGTATTCAGTTTACTGAGGAAGCATGAGTGAAACGAAGAGAAAAAGCTGGCATCTTCGTCTTCCTTCCCTGGATACTATGCTCTGGGGGAAAAATGTCTTGAAGACATGTTCTTGAAGATATTGTGAGCTTTATGCTTTGAGTGTAAAAGACATATTTGTTCTGTGAGCTTTGTATCCTATTGCAGTACTGTAACAGACATTTTCTTTGCATGTTTTGATTAGGAGTCATTTGATACAAATTGTTTCCCTGCATTATAACAGTGCTTTTGTATTCTTGTTATCTGGTTATTGTGATTATCGCTTTTTGTGAACTAGGGATGCCAGACCACTCAGGGTGGGCAGGGGTCCCCTGGTTTCGGGCACTTGTTTCCGTTGCCAGCCAACTTTCCAGCAGGGGGGAACTGTTTTCCCCAACAGGCAAGAAGCTGGAAATAAACGCGATGTGCCTACATTGCCTGAAAGTAACATAGACATGTCGGTGATGTCGGGGGGCAACACTCTGGTTTTGGGACAAAACTCTATGGTAGAAGCTAATTCTACCATAGAGGTTTTGCCCACAAACCAGAGCATCACCCCCAATGTCCCCAACATGCCTACATTTCTTCACAGTGCTGT
The DNA here is from genome assembly GCA_029233225.1 of Lepidodactylus listeri. NCBI lineage: Eukaryota > Metazoa > Chordata > Lepidosauria > Squamata > Gekkonidae > Lepidodactylus > Lepidodactylus listeri. The sequence goes on along the minus strand of JARCFY010000016.1, from coordinate 54,715,208 downwards.
AGGCACATTGTGCTGCTGCTTCCCTCCCCACACTCCTGGTAAGTTCACCCCCATCCCCCGCAAGCTGGTCCGATGGACCTGGCAACCCTCCAGGAAAGAATCCGCATGGCTTCCCACTTTGAGATCATAATGCTCTACAAGAGCAGTAACATTTTACATCTGTAAAAAGCCTGATAATGTGTGACGGAGCTCTCAGACACAGCAGAGAATCAAGTTAGAGTGCTATTTATTGTCATGTTTTTTGTACTGGAAATAATAAAAAATATACTGGGAAAAAATAACGTGCGATGACAGTCTGTTTGGCCATGTAGCTTCAGGGATTTCCTAGAACTTATCAAGAAAGTGAACTAAATAGGAATAAATTTGGATTTTGCAGTTACTTGGAAATATGTTTTCCTTTGTGCATTACTGCAGTTCGTTTTCCTTGTCATTTTTTTCCTTTGCATATAAACATTTAACAACAAATTCTGTAAGAATAACTCTGTTTGGTGGCACAACCACCAGAGTCCAGTAGCTTCTGGAAAACTAAGGCTGCGTTCAGTTTTAAACCATGGGTTCATCAAGCCCCGATTAGTTGTGACACCTGAATGTACTCGATTAAGGAAACAGGTTTATTGGCTGCCACCAAAGAAGATTTTATATTAAGACTCATAGTTGATTTGTTAGCCATCCTTTCTACCAATCTGGGTTTGTTAAGATATCAGAAGAAGAAGAAGAAGAGAAAAGACTGGATTTATATCCCGCCCTTCACTCACTTGGAGTCTCAGAGCGGCTTACAAACTCCTTTCCCTTCCCCTCCCCACAACAGACACCCTGTGAGGTAGGTGGGGCTGAGAGAGCTCTTTCCCAAGCTGTCCTTGAGAGAACAGCGGGTACAGAGCTATGTGCAAGTGGAGGAGTGGGGAATCAAATTCTCCCAGATTAGAGTCCACACACTTAACCACTACACCAAACTGGCTCTCTGAATTGAGTAGCCGTGCTTCCTGGACACACAAATGAGAAATGTCCATCCTTTTGGGAGGAGGGGAGCAGTCACGTAGTAGACAAGCTAGGGTTTACATACAAACCAGTATCTCTTCCTTGCATCTCGTGGACTATGCAAACATTGTTGCACATACCACAATCTATCTTGATGTCTGGATGCAGCCTAACAAAAAAAAATTCTGCCTTAAACTTTTGTAGGTGTCAGCCCACCTTATCAGGTCAGATTGCACATTTCTGACTCAATAACCACATATAGCTGTATTTACTGTTTCTTTATTAAGGAGTATACAACTTGTGTGTGCCTTGTTCTTCTGCAAAATTAGTTACAAAACCTTTGCAACCTGAAAGCTGCCACAAGCAATTTGTATTTTTGAATGATCCTGTTATTTCCTGGTTGCACCTTGGGGGAAGATTCCTGTCACTGTTTACCCTCTGGCCTTGAGACTGATCTGAGCAATCATGTAGTCGTCTCTCCATCGGCATGCCAACAAGAACCCAAATACACGCTGAAAAGTATTGGAGTCGGAAGCCGGTAATGGTGAAATCAGCATTGTGGTTTATTGCGGGTCAAGATGGAGCATGGGGACAAAGGGATGGGGAAGCCACTTATATTTACAGGTAAACCACACCTTGACCATGTCCCCCCCTTAAGGGGATTGGTCCAACAGGGATTAGTCTCCCTCCAGAGGCTGTCATAGGCCCATTCAAATATCCTCAGCCTCTGATAGGGGGACTGGCGGGATCCCTAAGTCCATTGTTCTCTGGGGAAGGAAGCTCTGTTGTTATCACATCCCACTACAGGTAAACACGCCCAGACATGTGCCCTGGCTGCAGACAAAGAGTCAAGGATATAACACACACAAACCTTCCTTTGTATTTTATGAGAGTATCTTTTTTAGAACTCATTACCAATGTCCAAAGATTTGGTCAGAACTAGATTAGAAGAACTACTTTCAATGGATTTGAGATATTGATTGGGGGGCATTAAGAAACTAACCAAATGATTGGAAGTCGGTGACTTATTCCGGTGTTGCATCACACACTACTTTCACTAGAGTTTGATCTAGAAAGTCAGCATTTCCCACCAAACTTCATTTTTATTCAGGCTTCCAGCAAAAGTGTACTTTCAAATCGGCACCAAAAATATTAATTCACTGATATTTCTTTGCATACCTCAGACTTTGATTTATGGGGATGAGCTCAAAGAATGAGCTCAGGGAAAAACCAGCCAAGCGAAGCAACCCATCTGGCCTCACCTCAAGAACAAGAACTGCAGGATGACCCAGGGCTGCCCAAGGAACAGATGCCTATCCCCCGTAGCGATCCAATGAAAGCGTGAAATGACTGACAGGATACTCATCACCCATGATCTACAAACTTCATAAGAGAATAAGAAGTCAGGGCTTAAAACCCACTCACATGATACTATCTGAAGAAGAGGTCTAGGGTGCCATTTTAGAGATTGGAAGGTAACGCTGAAACATCTCAGTTAGTTCACCTAATAGTTGCATCATGCTTATTCACACTACATAGACCTCTTAATAATGCTTCACAATGATCCACAGCCAGGGGTCCGTTGGAGCGGGAGTGCACAGGAGCGCAGCTCCGGGAGTGAGGAGCCCAGGGGGCGGGCACATGACCAAGCCCTGCCCCCTCCTCAGCTTCCCTGAGCCGTGCAGAGGCGCAGTGCTCCGGGGAAAGCCCTGCTAGGGTCTTTATTGTTTTTAATGTTTTGTTTTAATATTGATAATTTTATCATTGTTCCTTTTATGACTGTGTGCTGCTTTTCCAGAGACTTGCTCAAATTTTCAAATGTTTTAATATTGATAATTGTATCATTGTTCCTTTTATGACTGTGTGCTGCTTTTCCAGAGACTTGCTCAAATTGGCATATAAATTTTCCAAGTATACCATTTTTTATCGGGGCACATGGCACATAAGTACTGGAGAAATTTCACCAACCCTTCAGCAGCTTCCACCCCATCAGTTTGGTGTAGTGGTCAGGAGTTGGACTCTAATCTGGGAGAACCGGGTTTGATTCCCCACTCCTTCACATGCAGCTGCTGGTGTGACCTTGGGCCAGTCACAAGTCCTCTCAGAGCTGTTCTCTCATGAGCAGTTCTCAAAAGACCTCTCTCAGCCCCACCTACCTCACAGGTGTCTTGTTGTGTGGTGGGGAAGGGAAAGGGATGGGTGGTGCACATGTGCTGGGTATCTCAAGTCTACTTGAAACCTGGTGGTTTCAAGGGAGCAGGAAGAGAAGGAGGGTGTGTTCTTTACGCTTATTTTTATTGCACAAAGTATTGGATGGGGAAGGGAATGGAGGAAGAGCAGGTCAGTTTCACTCACCTGTGGAGTGGAGCCTGAGGGGTGGATGTTGCCTTCTGAAACACTTCCGGTATGTTAGGGGGTGTGGCATATGCAAATGAGTTATGCAAATGAGTTATGCTAATGAGCTCCTGCACCTCTTTTTCTACGAAATGACCCCTGTCCACAGCCCTTTCTTGGATGGCCCAGGCTAGCCTGATCTTGTCAGATCTTGGAAGCTAAGCAGGGGCAGCCCTAGTTAGTACTTGGATGGTAGATCCCCTAAAGGATCCAGGGTTGCAACACAGAGGAAGGCAATGGCAAACCATCTCTGAGTGTCTCTTACCTTGAAAACTCTACAGAATCGACTGTGCCAGTATTTTCCATTACCACCGATGACTCACATCTAAATTTGTGGACTTCCTCACTGAACATTGTGCTTGGAGTAAGGTGAAATGAAAACTCTACCTGTAAAGTTTGAGTTCTGAGAGATGCCTCACCTATGCAAATCATTACCTGATATTACAACCATCAGGTGATCCATACGCATCAGACGACTTATGATTAGTCAAAGTGTGCGTGAGAGTGTGTGTGTGGGGGGTGATCACCAGGGTTTAGACTGGGCAAAATCAGATCAAAGAGGTTCAGATAAGCTACCAGAGCCCCTCGCCTCCCCGTTTCTTGATTTGCATTCTGGCTACAGCCCTGTCCAGAAAGATTATTTCTCTATACAGTCTGTCAACCAGAGTGACCATTTATCTATCTGCAAGGAGCCACTTAGACTGAACAATTATTTCTACTTCTTTAGCAGCCTGTAAGGAAGTCTCTGCGGGATGAAACAAGAGTGTGTAAATTCCCTGGGAGCCTCATTTTCAAATAGGATGCTATTGGAAGGAGCAGAAACATCCCATCGTTTTCTGGTAACTGGTAGGTTTATTCAACTAAAACTATATTTGATTAATTGACAGGGGCCAATTTTAATTGAAGGAAGTGTGGATTAAGGCCACACTTTATTCTTAATTCTAGGTTCTGGTGTATTACTGTAACAGGGAATGAGAAAGAAAATACTGAAAACTCACTTACTTTGTGAGAGGGACCATTTGGATCAGGTGCAGCCCATTTTTTTCACTCAATTTCACCCAGTTCCACCCCTTATTACAGGCCATGTCCCACATGGCTTTTTGTACATGATGATCCCCAGCATAGTCTTTTCCAGCGATCAAAGGGGACTCTTCCTTCCTTTTTTGTCAGCTGATAAGCTGGCTGGATCCAACCCTTTGTTTATTGAATTAGAAATTATCCTACAATTCCTTCAGTGTCTCATAAAAGCTCTTGGATTAGTAATATGCACATTTATTTAGGTGCTTTGTAAATAATTTACTGGTTAAAAGGCAGGTAAATAATGGATTCCACTCCCTTTCAAGTGGGGTAAGAGCAACCACCAGTATCATGTACGTACATGGCATGAGTGGAAGTTGTCCAAGGAGTGCACACGTGAGGCTTCTGAGTAGACCAAATAAACCAGGCCTTGATGTAAGCAAAAAGTCCTTTTATTTCTTAATGGTCATTCAGGAACACGTTGTTTGTCAGTGATAGCAGGCTACAAGCGGCAGGGATTCATATATATATAGGATTCAAAAAGTAAAGGCAGGTGAACCACCAATCAGAGTAAAATAAAAGAAGCGCGAAAACCCTAACCGTTTGGTTCTCACAGAAAAAAGGCGCGGAAGCACTACACCCCCCCCCCCACGGCCCCTTTGTGAACTCTGCTTGCGTTTCACAGGCCAGGCACCTGGTCTAAATCAGTTTCAGAAGTCTTCAAGGTTACCAAGCAAGATTCGGCGTCTCGAGGCGCCGGAATGAACGAGACAGGGGGAGGAGGCGAGTGGGAGATAGCACTGAGCGAGAGGGCAAGGTGACGTGGGAGTAAGTAGCAAGCCAACCTCCCGGCTAATGAAAGAACAGACAGTGTTCAAGACAGACAATGAATTTATGGCAGAGAACCTGACAGCACATCATGTGGACACTCTTCTGCTGAGATACACTGAGAATGCTTCAAAGTAAAATGATTAGTGGACCAGATCCTGCCTTAAAAGCCCTCACTGTCCTTCATGGGTTTCCATCTCTATAATCATAGTCTTAAAGCATGTTCATTTCCCAGAGTGAGACCCGTCTATCAAGGTTTATAAAAGTTGGCAGTGGAGACGGGCATGCCAGTGCATACATGTGCATTCCTGTTGCTCAAAACAGCACACTGAATTTTTAGAAATCTGCCTATTTTTTAAAATGAGCAACTGTTTTTGGCATTCCCTGTACCATGTGGGACTTCAATAGAAACAGACCAGCTAAGTAGGAGGATTCTATTTTAAGTGAAAGACTTTTTAGCACATAGCATCAGTGCACAAATCCTTGCACCCTGCATCCTCAACTCTTGACTGAGAATATTTTTAGTTGATAAGAGCAGAGGTCATTTCGTAGAAAAAGAGGTGCAGGAGCTCATTAGCATAACTCATTTGCATATGCCACACCCCCTAACATACTGGAAGTGTGTCAGAAGGCAACACCCACCCCTCAGGCTCCACTCCACAGGTGAGTGAAACTGACCTGCTCTTCCTCCATTCCCTTCCCCATCCAATACTTTGTGCAATAAAAAATAAGCGTAAAGAACACACCCTCATTCTCTTCCTGCTCCCTTGAAACCACCAGGTTTCAAGTAGACTTGAGATACCCAGGACATGGGCACCACCCATCCCTTCCCCTTCCCCTCCCCACAACAAGACACCCTGTGAGGTAGGTGGGGCTGAGAGAGGTCTTTTGAGAACTGCTCATGAGAGAACAGCTCTGAGAGAACTTGTGACTGGCCCAAGGTCACACCAGCAGCTGCATGTGGAGGAGTGGGGAATCAAACCCAGTTCTCCCAGATTAGGGTCCAACTCCTGACCACTACATCAAACTGATGGGATGGAAGTTGGTGAAATTTCTCCAGTACTTATGTGCCATGTGCCCCAATAAAAAATGGTATACTTAGAAAATTTATATGCCACCTTGAGCAAGTCTCTGGAAAAGCAGCACACTGTCATAAAAGGAACAATGATAAAATTATCAATATTAAAACAACATTAAAAACAATAAAGACCCTAGCAGGGCTTTCCCCGGGGCGCTGCGCCTCTGCACTGCTCAGGGAAGCCGGGGAGGGGGCGGGGCTTGGTCATGTGCCCGCCCCCTGGGCTTCTCACTCCCGGAGCTGCGCTCCTGTGCGCTCCCGCTCCAACAGACCCCTGAATAAGAGTATGTGCTGATGGCAGAAAAATGGCTTCCCCTTTGGTAACAGATGCTCAGTATGGACTACTTAATTGGCAAATGTAACCATGATTGCAGTTTAATGAGCAATGGTGCAATATGAGTCATAAGATTAGAGAGTGGATTTCCCACCTTTCTGAGCAACAACACCTTCGCCAAGTGCATAGGCAGAAAAAAAATTGGGCTGAGGCTCTCCTTAGTTTCTTTAACAAATGGTTACCTGGGTACTTTTGTTGTTGTCCACTAAAGCAATTTTAATTTGCAAATTCTGGCAACAACCTTTATAAAGGAGGTCACTGTTATATCCATTTTATTTTACAGACTGAGGGCTGAGGCAAAACAAAAGAGCACGAGTTGTCCAGCCAATGCAATAAAGGTAGACCAGAAATGAGTTTTGAATCCAGGCCAGATCCAGCACTTATCAGGCAAAGCATACAGATCTGTTGTTGGACTGTAGCACTTCAGATGGAGGACTGAACTGCTGAAAGAGGACTCTCTTCATTGTCTGTAATTCAACTATATAAAAATGAAAAAGCTGAAAGATTAGAGAAGTTTGTTTCAATCCACAGGTCCACAGAGATCAAAATGAAACTTCAAAAGCTGAAGTTACTAATCCTTCAGAAAATGATCCTGATCAAACAAAGAACATAAGAACATAAGAGAAGCCAATGTTGGATCAGGCCAGTGGCCCATCCAATCCAACACAGTGGCCCACAGTGGCCCATCCAGTCCAATCACACAGTAGCCAAAAACACCAGGTGCCCTCAGGAGGTCCACCAGTGGGGCCAGGACACTAGAAGCCCACCTACTGCTGCCCACCCACCCAAGCACCAAGAATACAGAGCATCACTTGCCCCAGACCGAGAGTTCCTGTCTATACCTTGTGGCTAATAGCCTTTGATGGACCTCTGCTCCATATGTTTATCTAATTCCCTCTCGAAGCCGTCCATGCTTGTAGCTGCCCCCCCCCCCCCCCGTGGCAGAGAATTCCACGTGTGAATCACTCTTTGGGTGAAGAAGTACTTCCTTTTACCTGTTCTAACACGACTGCTCAGCAATTTCATGGAGTGCCCACGAGTTCTTGTAGTTGAGATAATAGTATTTTCAAAGATACGTTGTTATTGAAATGACATTATACGTGTTTCACAGAGCAGGTTTAGTTCAGTTACTGTACTATTAACAGTGCAATCCTGGTACAGCATGTGGCGATGACACACTATTCAATAGTTCTATGATATTATGTTTAACTCAACATCCAGATGTTTTGTTTCTTCTCTTTCTGGATAGTGCTGACTATATGGAGAGGATACTGTCTCTAAATCCAGTTAATAGGAACTTTTTTTGTTGTTTATTACAATGCCATTGGTTCAATTTCATTCATTCAATTTCATTTCATTCATTGACAGCCATTGGTTCAATTTCATTTTCCTATTTTAGGAAAGCACACTTAGATACGTAGATACTCAGGCATGCAACAACTTGCTGGTCCATCTCTAACAGCCTACGTTTAGAATTATTGTCTTCATCAAACAAAGATGAAAGAAGGCAAAGACAAATGCTGACAGGGTCATAGGAAAGTGAAAATTTATTGATGGGCTACTGAAAAGTCTCTACATTTTTGTCTAGGGATCTCTAAACGTGTTTATCTACAGTGCTTTCCCAAAAGCTGCTGAACTCACAGAAAAAAAATGCATTTTATATTCTTAAAGTAGTAAAGAATTTTTTTATTTGATATAAGTATTGCTCATCTATAAATTTCCCCAGAACTTCTGCCATTTTTGTTCTACAAGCCTGTTTGCCCTCCATGACTTCAAAACTGCTGGAAATCTTACATCTCTAGGGAGCATCCAGACATTCAGTATGGCACTTGATGTCTCTAGGGATACACTTCAGTGGCAAATACGTCCTGCGTGACTATTTACATAATCTCACCATTCTCTATCTACTACACCACACTAGTTTGATTTGCAGAATGGAGAAATAGCCAACACGTTGCTTCTTGGTTCATAAACTGTAAGCTGCATCTCCACGTGGAATCATATTGACTTTCTTACATATGAGAAATAATTAAGATATTTGTTGGACAAACACAGGGATATTTACATACACTGTCTAGTAGGGGAAATGCCTCCCTCTAGGCCTGTCCCCAACATAGACATTGGGGAAATAGTTATGGGAACACCCCTGAGACCTTGGATTATGTACAAGAACACAACGAAGGCAAACTCTTCTGATGAGACTGTCTCCCTGAAGACAATTTTTTTCAAGGTGCTATTTCTCTTCATATTAGCTTGGAGTTCTTCCTAACAGTAACATTCTGCTGCCCCCCAGGGGCAAGAAACAGCACATTGCATTGGTCTCCATGTGACCTACATCATACCACATGTTCTATGCTTCACGAGCTTTATTTAGTTAACTTAATAGCTCAGGAAAATGGCGTGCATTTTTTCCTTTCCCTCCTATTTAAAAAAAGCACTCTGTGGCAAAGCTTGAGAGTTAGTGCAGGAAGGTTCGTATAAAGATCATCTTAGATGGGGGGGAAATGCTGCTCTTTTATTAGCTAATCTGTCTGCCTTGACAAAGCAAATACCGGAATAACATAATACATATGTATAGGGAAATTTACATGTTCACGGCAATAGCGCTACTAATGTCAAGAGTCACCAGGAGGGTTCTCAATTACCAGTGAGCATTCATTTGAGCAATAATATGGGCACCTAAACTAGAAAGGATCACGGCTGTCATCTGTGGCCTTTTTTCTTGCTGATGGATCCAACAGAGTAGCTGATCGGAAGAAGAAGCTGTTCATGAAAATACATGAGGCTAATCTACCATACAATCGTCTGTGCAGTTCTGTGAATAAACAAAGTTTTCAACAACGTATCAGACTGGCTTTGCTAACATTTATTCTCCAAAGGATGAGAATAAACATTTCAGAGAACTGGGATGGAAAGTACCAATTGTTTTATGTTTCTTTCCACAGCTGCAAGAGGATTCTGCCGAAAGTAGAGCCAGTGTTGCCTAGTGGTTAGAATGTTGGCCTAGAACTAGGAAGATTCGGGCTCTAATCTCCACTTTGCCACAAAGCTCACTAGATGACCTTGGGCTGGTCAACTTCAGTCAACCTAACCTTCCTCACAGGCTTATTGTTAGGGTAAAATGGGGGATGGGTTAGATAAAGATTAGTTCAATAATATTGTCTAATATTGTGGCAGGGTAGGGCGGGATATAAATGAGAATAACTATAAGAAGGGGTTATCCTATTATATTTTCACAACAATCCATGGAAGTAAGTGAGGCTGCAAGATAGGAACTTGCCGAAGGCCACCCAAGATTTTCATGACTCATGGGGTTTGCATCCAGGTCTCCTTGTTCAAGTCAAATCAAACACCTTCTGCTCATGCTGACTCTCTCTCTCTTGAAGTCATGCTGACTCTCTCTCTCTCTCTCTCTCTGCTCCTCAGTCACAATATTTGGTATAGTTGTTTGCAGGTTAGATTTGGCACAAGTATTAAAGAGGACTGTATAGCCACCATCTTTATTGATGCCCTTGGATATCTACAAAGCCACAGTAAACATCCACAAACCATTTAAAGCATGTGATGACAGCTATGCCAGAACCGTGCTCCGCGTCTGTTCCTACTGATGCCCATCAGGCTTATACGAATAGCTCATTTTCTGAATCCAAAAATGTAAATCACGGAGTAGGAAAGGAGAAGATTCAGCGCTGCACTTGGGTTTCTGACGCCGAGAAATGTGATAGCATGCTTGCCGTGATATCAGCCTGATTGTGTGGATGTTAATTTGCGCTTGCTCCAGCTTTTATGGGAAATAGCATATGGTGATGAAGAAAGAGCCTGCCAGAGAAATTCAGTGGTTTTTGCATGTGGGTCTGATTGGTCAAACGGCACAGTCAAGATTAGGTCTCAGAAAACAACACAAAGAACTGTGGTTAGGTAGGCAGGACTGGTCACTCTGGTGCACCATATTTTCCATTGAGTTCTTGTTTCAGATGGGTGGTAGGCTCTCCAAGCAGCAAGTCTCTATCCAGAAGGTTGTTAGCAGAAAAGACTGCAGCCTTTCTGGGCAAATCAACTGTGGCCCCCTTTGCCAGTGTATTGGGCTCTTCAAAAACAAATATGTCCAGGAGTCATTTTGTAGAAAAAGAGGTGCAGGAGCTCATTAGCATAACTCATTAGCACAACTCATTTGCATATGCCACACCCCCTAACATACCGGAAGTGTGTCAGAAGGCAACACCCACCCCTCAGGCGCCACTCCACAGGGGAGTGAAACTGACCTGCTCTTCCTCCATTCCCTTCCCCATCCAATACTTTGTGCAATAAAAATAAGCGTAAAGAACACACCCTCATTCTCTTTCTGCTCCCTTGAAACCACCAGGTTTCAAATAGACTTGAGATACCCAGGACATGTGCACCGCCCATCCCTTTCCCTTCCCCTCCCCACAACAAGACACCCTGTGAGGTAGGTGGGGCTGAGAGAGGTCTTTTGAGAACTGCTCATGAGAGAACAGCTCTGAGAGAACTTGTGACTGGCCCAAGGTCACACCAGCAGCTGCATGTGGAGGAGTGGGGAATCAAACCCGGTTCTCCCAGATTAGAGTACAACTCCTGACCACTACACCAAACTGATCGGGTAGAAGCTGCTGAAGGGTTAGAGAAATTTCTCCAGTACTTATGTGCCATGTGCCCAGATAAAAAATGGTATTCTTAGAAAATTTATATGCCACCTTGAGCAAGTAACTGGAAAAGCAGCCATAAAATTCATAAAAGGAACAATGATGAAATTATCAATATTAAAACAAAACATTAAAAACAATAAAGACCCTAGCAGGGCTTTCCCCGGGGCGCTGCGCCTCTGCACTGCTCGGGGAAGCCGAGGAGGGGGCGGGGCTTGGTCATGTGCCCACCCCCTGGGCTCCTCACTCCCGGAGCTGCGCTCCTGTGCGCTCCTGCTCCAATGGACCCCTGGATATGTCACCTAAACAGTATTTAGCAGGCTGAATTAATCTACTTTTTCCCTGTGGCTGGCTCTGGCAGAGACCAATCAACAAACAAAGCTGATGGTATTATTTAGCAGAAGCCAGACTTGTATTCAGTGGTAGCAAGGGAAGGAACTGGCCTGGAAAGGAGACGGTGGTAGAATATCAAAAGGAAGAAACAAAAGAATCTCCCCTCTCAGTTGGTATCTCTAGTTGCTGTGCTTGAGATCTGATAAGAATACAATAGATATTTTGAGGTCATTGGCTAATGAAGGACAAGAAATGCCTAACCATATACAAGACCCAATGTGGAAGGTTTAGGTCACATTTTCTAATGCATGTGCCCAATAACAGAAACAAAAAAAGTCTATTGAAAGTATTCTTCAAATGAAAATGATTTTAGAAATGTTCAGTTCTAATAGTAGCCTAACAAGTTTGCTTCACATTATGCACCAACGACTTTAATCTTTAAACTAAATGTAATTTGCTAAAACGTGGTATTCAATGAAATTACACTATAAACTTTAAAACATCCATCAATTTCAATTTTTATTTGTTTAAAAAATTAAATTAGGGGTGAACGCAGAGGAAAATGCATTTCAGAAGGAAAGGACTTGTGATGCGGGGAGTCCCTTCTTACATTAATTTTCATTTTTGGTGAGATGAAGTTTGAAATTAGATTCAGATTGCAAATTACACCTTTATACAGGCTCCCTGTTGCTGGCAGCGAACTGCTCGGGTGCTGAAGATGAAACAATTTTGTTTCCTGTAATAGGGCTGCAAGAGCCATATGTCCCACTGGCAGAATAATAAAGTCTACAATTTGAAGTGAAGGAGACAGGACTTTTTTATTCGACTTGGTAAACAGCCGGGATTATATTACACTCAAATGGACAACTGGCAGAGAGAGAAAATGGGACATACAAGCAGGCCCAAACTTAATTCAGAGACCCAGAATTTTCCACCTTTTCCCTCTTTCTCAGTCTTTGATCACATTTGCTCTCCGCGCATTGCTTGCATGCTTCCTTTATTTGTATTAGTTTGGTTATGAGAAATACAGAGGAGGAATTGTTTGGCACATAAGGGCAGTTTGCCAATGAGAAAATTTGTTTCAGTTACCGAATGCTTCAGCTTTCTTCCTTTCTCTCAGCCCATTGCAGTTACTCAGTTGTAATATTTTATCTCTGGGCAAATGTGATTTTCCCCTTCAGTTAACATACTTATTGCAACAGTTGATGCAGTTTTGACTGTAGTTTTATGAGTGATCAAATTTATTATCTGCTGTCCAGTAGTAACAAGTGAAATACAGTGCTGGGTTTTTTTGCTCACTCACAAATACATTGTTTTATGAGTATTTATATACTACCTAAGTTCACTATAGGTGTCTTTTTAAGGGAAATGGAAGGAAGCGCGCAGTAACTTACAATTAATAAACAGCCTCCCCTCCCCAATCCTCTGCCAGTGGCTAGAGAGGATCTGGTGACCTTAATCGTAGAAGGAAAAGCCATATTTAATATTCCCCTCTTTCAATCTCTATTAGATTAAAATACCAGGACCAAAAAGGATATCAAAAACAACCTTAAGTGGGATCGGTGGGAGAACTGAATGCAACCCATTCCTTTTCCTATACAGAAAATTGACGGGACTTTAATAGGCGTGTATGCTCAAAGTCTCAGCAAGGGAGAAAATCTGTGCCTGAAGTACCTATTTGTACAGGCAATTCCACAGCCAGGGAGGGATATGCAAGTGGAAGCCTGCTTTTACGTGCACACGCAACCCCTGACTTGAGCTAGGCAACTTCAGTCCAGAGCAGAACACTCCCCTTGAAAGTTTGGGAGTACTCATGGGGCTTTTAAAGTAGAGAAACAGGTAATGAGAACAGATCAGTTTATCCCTTCCCCTTGTACCAATGCCCCAATCACTGGATAAAATCTGGAACCTTTCACTATTTATAAAGAGAAAGAGGAGATAGTGACAAGGCTTTTCCATGGGAAAAGGCTCCTCTCCACATCCATTTGAAGTGAACAGTAGCTTAGACACTGCAATATTGATGTGCACCTTGGAGCTATATTCTGTGGATCTTTATTTGCTTATTTACAAAAATTATATCCCACCTTTCTGGCTTTACAGGGGCTGCCAAGGCAGTTAGCAATTTAAAACATACATGATAAAATATACCATAAAAAAATTAAAATAATACCCTCCTCCCAAACATACCTCATTACGGCTGCAGTCACACACCCTAAATAATCCACTTTCAATCCACTTTCAATGCGCTTTCCAACTGGATTTTGCCAGTCCACACAGTAAAATCCAGTTGGAAAGTGCACTGAAAGTGGATTGAAAGTGGATTATTTAGGGTGTGTGTGACAGCAGCCTAAAACAACTTTTAAAAGAGTTTAAGAAAACTAAGTTAACATACATACAAAACAGTTAAAATACATACAAAATATAAAACATTGTTAGGAAGGCAAGATCATTGAAGGAATGCCAAACAAAGCAAAACAAAAAAAGTCATCACCTGCTGGTTGAAGAAGGGAACAGATGAATCTCCCCGAAGAAAGAGTTCCAGAGCACTGGTGCCATGTCCGAGAATCTCAGAAGGTGGGAGCACCTGAATCAGGGCCTCTGAAGGTGACCATAATAGTTGGACAGATTCATAAAGGATTAGGTGGTCCTTCAGGTAAGTTGGTCCCAAACCATATAGGGCTTTGAATGTCAAAACCAGCATCTTGAAACCAGCATCCAGAAACAAACTGGAAGCCAGTGTAGGTGGGCCAAGACTGGAGTGATATGATCCCTACAACCCATTCCAGTCCCACATGATCAGCCTTCCCTGATGAAGCGACATATAGTAGTCTTTGGTGGGCAGGTTCTGGAATGGCATCACCTTCCTGCTTCCCCAGTCTGTCTCTGCCTCCATGTTGCATTCAAATGTAAACCATACTGGGGATTCCAGTTGTTTAGAATGTCACATGATCCAGAATTAGGAAAAGGAAGGTCAGAACTAAAACTCAGAGACTGAGGAGGACATTTCACAGAGGAATCCAAAATCTGGGTTTCCTCCAAGAACAGCTTCTCTATTCCGATCCTGTAAGCCTTGACTACCAGACTGGCAGCCATTTTAAAATAAGCTGCTGCCTCTGCCTGGCAGCCATTTTGTTATAGACTTCTTCAACCCGGCAGGGCTGTTTCTCCCACCAAACCACCTAAGCAGCTGCTTAGGTGGCATTATTAGGAGATGAGGCTGTAGCTACTCTATGCCCAAGGCTCAGTTGCAGGAGGCACCTCCCATGAGGCAACCTGAGGCTGAGGGGATAAGGTAGGGTATAGATATTTAGAATAAATAAGCCAAGCTCTAAACCTTCCAATTCTGAAGCAGCAATGGGGGGGCAGGGTGTGTCTTTCTTGTATTTGCAGCACTGTACATGCCTCTGGACCCCGACCTGAATGGCCCAGGCCCAGAAGCTGAGCCGAGTTGGACTGGTTAGTACTTGGATGACAAACCACTTCTGCTTATCTCTTGCCCTGGAAACCCCCATAAGGGTTGCCATAAGTTGGCTGTGGCTTGACAGCACTTTCCACCACAACTTGCCTCTACCAGTTAAAGCTGAAGCCCAGAGAGACATCATGAACATTTGACCTCTCCCAGCTGGATATATACAGCCCTCTCCTTCTAAACCACTCAGTGTATGGCATCTAAAATATGAAGTGTGGTCCCCTGTCTCACTGAGGCAAAGAAACTGGCATTTTAATGCGTCTGCTGGTTTCTCCTCTATCCTTGCTTCCCTAAAGCCTTGTTGTTCAATGTAAATTCAGTGTTTTTCCTGCTGGCTAGTTCCTTTTTTATCTCACTGAGAATCCAAACAGAACCAGTCTTGAGTGAAAGGCCTGTGAGTGGCAAGAGACAGAAGCTATCTCAGGCCTCCCACACGTTATTGAAAAACATCAAGGTGTATATGTAAAACATAAAATGTGGTTTCTTCTAATGTGTCACAAAGTGGTATCTTTTGAGTAGACAAGGAGGAAATGGGGGGTGGGGTGGGGTGGGGGGTAGAAGGCAGAGGAAATCAAGAATGTATCATTAGTGGAAATAGGAAAAATTCCATAGGATCAACTTATGTTTGAAAACCCTGGGCTCAGAGGCAACATGTTCTTGGATACGAAATATGAGGGGAGTTATTTACAGTCATTTAGTACAGGTACAGTTATTAGTGATGAGACAAAGCCAGTCTGCATATTTCCAGAAGTAGTTTTCTTCCTCTTTTTCTTTCTGTCACCCCCCATTACTGAAAACAGGCTCTTAGACCTGGGGAGGCCTTGGCACAAAATAAATCATGATGTATCATATTTACTCAAAAGGAAGATAAGCATGTATGTAAGATGACATCCCTAAAAAAGGACAATTTATTTCAACCATTGTGGGAAACACGATCCTCTCCCCAGCCGGCCCCTGAGAAGTGAGTCCTTGAGAAGCGGCTGCTGTCCTCATCTTCTTCAGAACCAGCCAGTACAGTGAATGCGAAGGACAACTGAGAAGCAGCCAAGCAGGTGGCGCTTGTTGGAGATAGCGCCTTCCATTTCTGGGGGCAGGGGTGGGTGGTGAGCCAGCTGGGGAGAGAATCATGTTCCCCACAACAGTTAAACCCCTTAAAATGTTATTATTTTTTGCCATTGTCAGGGCCAATTTATGCTGATTCCATGGAGCTCTCAAGGCAAGAGACTAAGAGAGGTGGTTTGCCATCGCTGGCCACTACACAACAGCCCTGGACTTCCTTGGTCATCTCCCATCCAAATATTGACCCGGTCTGACTCTTACCTTCTGAGATCTGATGAGATCAGGCTAGCCTAAGCTATCCAGGTGAGGGCAAAAATGTTATACGGAGAACATAACTGTAATGTGTATGTGAATGTAAGATTTGTGAGCTCCGGCCCGCCACCAAACAGATGTCCTTGCGTGACGTCAGTGACGCAAGGACGTCACATCCAGAAGTGATGTCATCATTCCAGTGACTTCGGGGGTGACACCCTAGTTTTGGGGCAAAACTCTATGGTTTGTAGCAATTTTTACCATAGAGTTTTGCCCCAAAAGTAGTGTTGCCTTGACATTGTCGATCCGATGATGTGACATCAGTGCATCACCGACATCCCTGCCCACCCCCAGAATTCCCCCCAAATCCCACCACCACCAGAAGGAAGGCACCTGGCAACCCTAGGAGTAGGCGTAAACATTCTTTCCCTGCACACCACAGTTCTGATCCAAATCACACACCTGGAAACTGAATTCCAAACAAGGAACTCATTGCCTGAGTTACCAACAGGCTTGGAGAAAAATGCCCTGTCCCTTCAAGACTCTAACATACAGCACTGGGCAGCTGAAGCTTTTCATGGCATGGAGGTAAATAATATCACTTGGTAAATAACATGCCACTGAGCCTCTACTGAATTGGGAGGTTTTTCCCTTCAGGCAATTGTCAGCCCTTTATTCCTGCACATCTGATCAGCAGGACCCAGGGAGAGCTCAAGGGAAAAGGCCCTGAGTGGGTGGGGGTATTCTTGGGTCAGCTGATTCTGCACCGGCTTTCCTGCTCTTCAACCTTGTACTTCCTCTTTCAGAGACACCTCCCTCCCCAGCCCCTCAGATTTAACTCTGTGCCTTTAATATGGAGCATATGAAAAATTCATCCTCAGATGGTCTAGGCATCCACAATTCCAGCACTGGTGATTAAAAAATGAATCCCATCCTAAAATGGAAAATGGTGTGGCATATGTGTTGGAGGTCTAAAACCAACATGGATCAAAGAGGGATAGTGGTATGCTTTGAACTGCTCATTTGGATAAGCTATTGTAGTTTTTCTTTGTGATACTTTGATTCAAGAGAAAAGTGGACTTAAATATAATGAATATATGAAACAAAAGGCATTTTATGGCTTATCTGCGTTCTCACTGCAATTTCAATCAAAGACAAACCTCTGAATCATCCCAAACCCTGATATCACCTCTAGAACAAAGACTTTTGTGGAGCATAATATCACCTCTCAGTATTAACGTCACCCTAACCTCCCACTTTATCTCAACTATCATGTCTGTAAATGCTGCTCCTTGGTATTTTCCATTCCCCCATCATTTCCTGGGTATAGCCATTACTCAGAAACAGGGCTAATGCACTAGCTGTCTTAGCAAATTCATCACTCTTATTGTGTCTGCTTCTAGCAATATGGATTGTAATAGATACTTCATATTTCACTTTCCTTTCTCTCTCATATCTCTTTGTTCTTTTCTAATCATCATCCCCTACAACGTTTGCCAGTAGGTACATTTCTTCAGTATTCAGTTTCCTTTGGATTCGAAAACTGATATCACTTTCTCTCCTGATGTACTATTGTATACTATTGAGTTGTCTAAGATATGCTGCTGTACATAGGTAAGACTGTGCCTTTTGCGCCATATTTCTCTCCATATTTCCGGTAGTTCCTCATGAACGCACCGCCAGATATTTCAGTTGCATCTTATTTGATTGTGACCCAACTACTCAGGAAAACTATTTAAAAGGAATGGGGGGGAACCACTTTATCAGTGCCATGCAACATTGCGGGAAGGAGAGAAAAACATAAAATGTTTGTTATCTCAGTTGTGCTGAAAATGACTGAGGCCAGGTTAGAGCTACATAACAAAACCTCTTTATCATCACTTATTGTCTGTTTTCCACTGCAAGTTTGCAAAGTAGTTTTCCAGTGTAGCATACATCCCTTTCCTGAGTCTGCCTCTAAAGATGAGGCATGCAAAGCATGGCAAATGATAGCACTTTTGAGGAGAGACACATTATTCTTTTTTTTTAATATTTATTTTTATTACCAATTTTTTTCAACAAAGAAAACAAAATGAGACACATTATTCTAATTAAATAGTGGTTTCGCATCTCTGCAAACCCTTAGATACCTGAACTTATGACACTGTCTGGCTGAGGACAGATTTGTATTCTGCCACGCCTCCGCGGCGTGGCAGAATAAGGCAGGGGGAATTGCCCCCACCGCATGGCGTTCACACGCTGCCGGAAGGAAGCCGCCCGCAGCGTTCAGACTGCGGGCAGCTTCCTACGGCGGCGTGCGAATGCCACGCAGCTCCCCCTCCTGGCGTGTATTCACACCCGCCGGAGGTGGGAGGAGTGTGGCACCGGACGTGATACGTCCGGGCCGCCTCCTCAGGGCAGATGCGGTTGTCTGAATGGCCACTCTTCCTCCGCTTTTGAAGCGGAGGCAGAGCGGCCCAGACTGCCAGTCTGTCCTCGGCCTCTGTATACCCTCAGATCACTGGTCTATCTATCTCAGTATCATCTACTCTGACTGGCATTAACTTTCTGGCAAAGGAAAGAGTTGCTAACAGTTCCCCCTTGAGATCCTTTGGCTGGAGATGTAGCAAAGAGCAAGAGTCCAGTAGCACCTTAAAGACTGTCTCCTCTCTTCCATTTTGATCTGTGAGGTTCGTTAGGGTGAGTGAGAGAGGGGGGGGAGAGACCGGCCCAGGATGACCCAGTAAGCTTAATGGCAAAGTGGGGATTTGAATCTGGGTATGTTTGATCCTAGGCCAAGGTACTAACCACTACACCACATTAGTTCTCTCTTAACACAGAGAATGGTATTTATATAGGTGGGAAACTCACTTCAGGATTTTTTAAATGTACATACTAGTAGAAATATTAGACAGAGCAAAAGAAAAACGAACTTTGAATTAATTTTGCAGAGGTGAGACAGAAAGTCGGGCTTAAACTAAGAGTAGCGGCTTTTCAGCTCAAAAAACACCCTTGCCCACCTGAGAGGATAAAAGGTAGCCGGAAAGACAAAGAAACCACATATCTTTCCATTCCTGGAGAAGACTGTTCCTTTCCACCAGGGGTCATTTTGTAGAAAAAGAGGTGCACGAGCTCATTTGCATAACTCATTTGCATAACTCATTTGCATATGCCACACCCCCTAACATACCAGAAATGTGTCAGAAGGCAACACCCACCCCTCAGGATCCACTCCACAGGTGAGTGAAACTGACCTGCTCTTCCTCCATTCCCACAACAAGACACCCTGTGAGGTAGGTGGGGCTGAGAGAGGTCTTTTGAGAACTGCTCATGAGAGAACAGCTCTGAGAGAACTTGTGACTGGCCCAAGGACACACCAGCAGCTGCATGTGGAGGAGTGGGGAATCAAACCCGGTTCTCCCAGATTAGAGTCCAACTCCTGACCACTACACCAAACTGATAGGGTGGAAGCTGCTGAAGGGTTGGTGAAATTTCTCCAGTACTTATGTGCCAGGTGCCCAGACAAAAAATGGTATTCTTAGAAAATGTATATGCCACCTTGAGCAAGTCTCTGGAAAAGCAGCACCCAGTCATAAAAGGAACAATGATAAAATTATCAATATTAAAACAAAACATTAAAAACAATAAAGACCCTAGCAGGGCTTTCCCCGGGGCACTGCGCCTCTGCACTGCTTGGGGAAGCCGAGGAGGGGGCGGGGCTTGGTCATGTGCCCGCCCCCTGGGCTCCTCACTCCCGGAGCTGCGCTCCTGTGCGCTCCTGCTCCAACAGACCCCTGCTTTCCACTCATGGGAAACGAGGGTGCTGGCCAGCCACTTTTTTAAAGAAAAGAGCTACCCTGGCTGATTCTGCATCTAGCATTTGCTCCCCATTTTCTCAATTGGAAGGGGAAAGTGCAGCTCAAAACCACATTCAAATATCTCGGGGCAACACCGTACTGACTGCAATGTCACCCCTGAATGGCCATAAAATGGCCATAAATCTATGCAGAAGATTCAATAAAACCCGATGATCAAAGAGCTTGAAAGTGGCATGGCGTGTGGAAACTACCATAAAACCCAATAATCAAAGGAAGTGAAACCAGCATGCAATGCAGAGGGGAATTTCTGTTCCAACGGTGGGTTTCATAAAACAACAGAGGGAAAAGACAATGCAGAATCAGCCAAAGAGAGAAGTGCACCAACAGTACAGCAGCTAACATAGATCAAGACTGAGGATAAAACTCCAGCTGTGTTTCCCAGAACACCTTGCCAGACAATATGGAAGCGTCTCCTTGATCTCATGAATGGCCACTAAAATATGAATGAGCGTGGAATGGCCATGTGTCAGATATGCAAATAACAACATAGCCAGCCTGGCAGCAAATATGCTGATCTTGTGGAGATGCTCAATAGCAATTGCATCAGGAAATTAAATATTAAACAGCCAGGAAAACAAGCTATCATCAGTTTCTATATTTACCAAAATGGCATGTGGCTTCATTCACCTGCAAAGAAATCCAAGAAGCATCTGACTGCTCTTATTGCATTCCTGAGTTTCGCACTCCCCTATGGCTCAAAACTTTTGTTGCCCATTTTTGTCCTGTAGATCTACCATTTTTGTTTTGTTTAGGGGGCTTGGGATTTCTTGGGTGTTTCTCCCCCCCACAATCTAGCCAATAAGAGCTTTCTCACAAGCCTGACCCAACTTGAGAAAAGGAATAAAAATACCTACCTGGTGGTTCTTAACCATTCATATCCATCATAGTCCTTACAACAATCCTGTAAGTATGCCAGTATTAATATTACATAACAGATGGATTGCTGAGCATGAGAGATACTGATTGGCTTATAGCCATCTAGTGAGGTCATGGCTCTGATGCGCTTTGAAACAGGCAGTGTTAAGGAGAAGTACTCCAGCTAAAGTGGGCTTTAAGTCCAAACGGTGTGATGAATTCGTGAAGCTGCCAAATGAAGACACTGCAACCCTTTGCAGACATTGGGTTGAATCCAGACTAAATTTTCCACTAACAGAAGGCATCAGGGTAACAGAAGTTTCCTGCCTCCACCTTCCACTGTAGCCTGCTGGTTTCCCTGAAATGCTACTTCTGTGGGTCGGGAACCCACAGCACTGGCATGAGAGGGGAAATTAGGGGTCTGGAGCAGGAATGGAAATTACACATCTCCTTCCATTAATGGAAAATTTAGTATAGATCCACCCTCCTCCCTGTGCAAATACAGAGTTAGATTGGAAGAGTGGGATCACAGCAATAGGCTGTATGCTGAATTTGCATGCATTGAGCTTAGTAACTGCACAGACCTGCTGTGCATACAAAATACTCTGCTTTTTTTTAAGGGGTTCTGCTCACATGTACACATGTTCAGAGCTTAGACACATACAAGAGGGGGGACCCACAGGATCCATGGAAGGGAGAAGAGAAGGAGACAATCCTTCTCCCCCCGCGCCCCAGCAAGCCCCACGGCTCTGCACCAGACAGGCCTCGCCATCCCTTTCCCCCACCCTCCAGCTTGCTTCCCCCCCTCCCGCCCCCTGGTTCTCCCAGGGAACTCTTTTACTTTTCGGGAGATTTAAATATCCCCTGAAAAAATTTTAAACTTTTCGTATTTTTCTGCACACAGGGGGAGTGCCCCCCATGTGTAGGGAAATCTCCCTCCCCCCAAGTGCCCCCCTACGCAGATTTAGATATCCACATGGGGGTGGGCACTTCGGAATTAGTATATAGATACTTTGCAGAGTCTTGGAATCTGTGCAGATGTCAGCTAATGCTGCCATCACCCTGGGCGGGAGGTGGTTCCTGGAAGGAGAGGCCCCGGTGGATGGAATGTATTCTCTGTTCCCAGTCTTGCAGCTAGCTTATCACCTCCCTCGCTTCCCTGACCTTGAGCGTCTGACTCTCAGCTGCTCTTCTGATCCCAGGTGCAAACCGTAAGTTTTCCTGCTTTTAGCCTGAGAACAAACTGCCAGTGTATTTTTGTGCCTTTTTTTATCTTTCCTTGATTGGAGGTACGCATATGAACTAACCTTTTGAATACTATATATCTACCCTGAATGTATGAATGCCTGGTATTACTAACACAAGGAGTGTAGATGACCATTTGAGACCTGTCTTCAATAAAGGACTTTCTTGTTTAAGAACACCTGTTGTCGACTGAACACTCTTGGACTCTCACAGCAGATGGGAAACTCAATATGTGTAGGGCAGAGGTGGGACTGGCTGCTGCAATCCTGTTTCTCCCAGTCTTTTTCTGACACTGGTCACCTGTAAAGGGCCAATGCTTCGGATCACTGGTCCATTTAATCTATTTATTTAAATATTTATAGCCTACCTTTCAGTTCATTGAACGGTACTTTCCACATGAGCCCCTTTCTCTTTACTGAACCATTTGCTTGCACACTGATTTCCCAGAATCCAGATATTCCTCATAAAGCCCTGCATTCCGATGTCTTCCCCATTGTCCCCCCGTTTTTTAAAAGAGATTATTTGAGATGATTTCTTTATCTTTCAGCGCAAGTGCACCGATCTTTTCTGGTGTCAGTAAACATGGCCCTAGAAGCTAGGTTGGTAATGATCCCACCTGCCTGCATTACTAGAGAAACTGATGAGGAGAGGAAGCATTAGTGAAACTAACAATGCCAGTTTCTTTCTTCTTAGCAATTAAATATTAGTACTTTCACTAGCACTTCTGCACTTCTATGTGATCTTAAAGGGGGGGGGATACTATTTTGAAAATAATATTACCTCCTAATAAACCCTCCCTCTCCACCAGCAGCAGACACAATGGTGTCCAGGGAAAGATGAGTGGAATTTCTTCAACTGTGGCCACTAGAGATGCTCCTGTTCATCAATCATTAATAGGGAGCCATTTTTTAAGTGGACTGTTTGTTGATCTCTTCATATCTGTGCAGCAGGTTGTTTCCGCTAGTCTTTCCTAAACAATACCGCACAGCTCACAATCTGGTTTTTGTGCATCTGTGTTCTCATTTAGCAAGATGGAATTTCACTTGCCACCCTTCCCTTGCTATGCTGCTGCTCTGCTCAACAGGCAGCTATTTCAGCAGACAGTTAAATCAGGCACAAATCACATAAATTAGTCATAAATAAACACTGGGTTTTTTAAAAAACATACTACGGCTTGGTGTTTGTCTAAGCTGTCCTTTGTGATGTTAATGGCTCCCTGTCTGTTTGGATTGAAAGTGTCTTCACGCATAGACAGTTTTGCAAAAACCCAGGACAAATCTGATACAGAACTCACATCGGATCAACACAAATTGCTGAGTAAGTTCAACAGTCTAACATACTTGCTGTAAAATGTGTGACATCCCTAATCACCCACTTGAAAGACTACATTTTAAATGTGAGCCAGTTTGGTGAAGTGGTTAAGTGCGCGGGCTCTAATCTGGGAGAACCGGGTTTGATTCCCCACTCCTCCACTTGCACCTGCTGGATGACCTTGGGCAAGCCATAGCTCTGGAACAGCTGTTCTCTCAAGGACAGTTGTCTCAGAGCTCTCTCAGCCCCACCTACCTCACAGGGTGTCTGTTGTGGGGAGGGGAAGGGGAAGGAGTTTGTAAGCCACTCTGAGACTACAAGATAAGGGCGGGGTATAAATTCAATCTCTTCTTCTCTTCTTCTTCTTCTAAATGCTGTTCTCCTAATGCAGCAAAATCAGAGAAGGGAGGTGAATCGTTAACTCTGCTCTATAGTGTTGCCAGCCTCCAGGTGGGGTCTGGGGATCTCCCGCTTTTACAACTGATCTCCAGCTGACAGAGATCAGCTCCCCTGGAGAAAATGGCTGCTTCGAAGGGTGGACTCTATGGCATTGTACCATGCTGAGGCCCCTCCCCTCCCCAAACCCCGCCTTCTCCTGGCTCCACCCCCAAAGTCCCCAGGTATTTTCCCACCCGGACTTGGCAACCCTACTACTCTAGAATGTTGAGTGGAAAGTTCTGGAGTCGGGAGGCGAGTTGTAGGATGATCATAGCAAAGACTTTATTAAGTGAATCAGCATGTTCAGGAGATGGTCAGATCAAGCATGCTGCCAGGGCTCCAGGGCCCTGCTTATATGCCGGCCGGAGCCATACCTCTGGCCGCACCCAAAATACCTGATAGGGGCTTAGCATATGCGCATAGTTCTGATAGGGCCTTAGGTCTTAAGTTGTAGTTCATAGGTCCCCCGCGGAAGACCTAGGCTGGCAATTGGTGGTCGTTTTGGATCCGACTGTCTATTGTTCTACCTGGCTGAAGCTCAGGTAGAATCGGGCCATGTGCTCTGACCGCATGGCGGTCGCCATTTCGTGACTAGTACACAACATTGAGCTTGAGTGACAGGCTGCTCTTTTTCTTTGATTGGCCAGTGCCAGCTGAGGAAAATATAAGATCAGCTGCGTGCTAAGGGGAGAGGGAGTTCATTTTGAGTTCAGTTCTGAGCTGAGCTTTTCTGTCAGGTAGAACCATTTTGAAAGCAGTCAGCTGGCTTCCGACAGGCCTTGGAGTCAGTGTGTCTGATAGGAAAAGTCAGATGGGTTCACCTTCTGAGTGAAAGAAAGAGACTCCTGGTCTTAGCTGCATTAAACATATCCTGAGAAAAAATTCCATCTATAAGACTTCAGAGTCTAGAGTCAGCTAGGGCTGAAGTACGTTTTCACACAGACGCCCAGAACTGGGATTTGAGCTTTTGGCAAAGAGGGATCGGGTAGCAGGCTGAAGCTCCCCATCAGGTCAGAAGGAATAGGATGATATTTTCAGGGAAGAAATAGGAGTCCTATCCAGTTATGCAGGGAATTGGCTCTGAGGCTGTGAAAGGAAATGGTTATAGACTACTCAGGGAAAAGAAGACACATTGTGATTTCAGAAAAGGTGAAAGAATCTGATACTCAGAATGGCCTTCCCAGAAAACCTGAACAGATATTAGGAAACTCTACGCAGAAACATTGTAACCGAAATGAAAGTACTTAGTCAACCATCTCTCGCTGATAAGAACCAGGAATTTGTAAAAATAAGCCGCCACAACACTATCTTGTCTGCCACCAGAAAAATGCACAGTTTTCCCAAAGTTTACCTCAGCCTTTACAAATACCTATCCCATATCACCCCTGCCTAGTAAATGAAATCTTTATTATTGTTCACTGTTACACAGTCTCCAGTGCCATTTCAAGTGACCTAAAAAGAGGGCTCCTGTTTTCTCCTGACAAGTTCCTGGGCTGACAGAAGCCAAATTCTGTCAAGGGGTGGGACATTCATATTTATAAAACTGCAAATATTACCATGCTACTAGGGGGCTAGCTCAGTACCTGAAGGGAACTAAGAATTTTGGCTGGAAAAACCTGCCTCGCGGTGAAGGAGCAGGGGTCCGTCATAACACCTGTGTTGCTTCTGCTGAGAGGAGGAATTATTTGAAGGGGGTTTCTTCAAGATCCCTACTGGGGGGGATGGAAGGGCCAGGATTTTTAAGCTTCACTTTGGACAGCAGCCTCTTGACTTTCTTTTAGGGGCAGGAGGGTTTTTTTTTTTTGGGAGGAGGAGGAGGAGGATGGATGGATTTATATCCTGCCCTTCACTTGGAGTCTCAGAGCAGCTTACGATCTCCTTCCCTTCCTCTCCCCACAACAGACACCCTGTGAGGCAGGTGGGGCTGAGAGAGATCTTTCGAGAACTGCCCTTGAGAGAACAGCTCTGGGAGAACTGTGACTGAGAACTGCTGGCTGCATGTAGAGGAGCGGGGAATAAAACCTGGTTCTCCAGATTCGAGTCTGCCACTCTTAACTGCTACACCAAATTGGCCAGAGTTGCCGAGTTGCCCATCAGCCAGGTTTGATATCCTTGCATAATATCATTAATGCCTGGAGCTTGGAAACGGGACTCCTTTCACACAGTGACCGCCAGTGGGGAACACTTGCCATAAGTTGCTGTGCTTTTTGTGTGGAATGAATCTCTCAAGATCTTCAGTCTTGAATGAACTCAACAATGTGATGACTGGCAACAACCTTCAGACAGGGCACAGGCCCCAGCCATGGAGTCAGGTGCGTGTGGGCTGAGACCCAATACAAGTTCTCCCAGCCATTTGGGAAAAGTGGCCACAACGAGAATGTCCACAGGGGCCAAGGACAGACTGGCAATGTAAAGCGGCAGGAATGGGGAGGGAACTGGTGCAGGGGAAAACTCCACGGAGCTGGCTGTTCATACTGGCCAGAGCAGTGCGCAGTGGTGCCGATACGGAGCATTCAGACTGCCGCGGAGCCAGCTCCACGGCTCGCGCAGCCCCGTTGCGCTGGTGGCACATATGCGCATATGCGAAACGGCAAGAGATGGGGACAGTGCTTTCTTTCATCTGTGTTTCGTATATGCACACATGCGCACATGCACATAACTTAGTGCCGGCGCGTTCACACTGCCGCCTCCGGATGCCTCCTGCTTCTTCCGGTTCACACTGTTTGGAAGCGGGAGGCATGCGGAGGACGGCCCCTGAACACCAGTTTCTCCCGGTGTCCTGTTAAAGCGGATGGAAAGCGACTGGGAGACGGGTAAGTGTGAAACGGAGCCGATGGACAGGTGCGCATGTCTGAACAGGCTCCCTTCCTCCACTTCCAACGCGGGGCTGTCCCGCTTTACATTGCCAGTCTGTCCTCGGCCAGGTATTGAACAGAGATAGGAATTCGTAAGAGAGCTGCGTTGTACATGGTGCATCCAGGCAACAAATAAGAAAATTGCTATCCTGTGGGATTTAATAATGTATCATTTGGTGCAGAAAATGGATGACATCAATATTGCATCCACAAAATAACCTTTCTTTTCCCTTCTGGAATAACCCTGCTTAAAAACAAAATTTAAAATAACAACCCCTTACTGTCTGTTCTAAATGACAGCAGCCAAACACTGTGAAAGATAAAGTCCCAGACTTCCTCTTATGAGTTAGGAAATTGTAAATACAACAA
Organism: Lepidodactylus listeri; assembly: GCA_029233225.1. Classification (NCBI taxonomy): domain Eukaryota; kingdom Metazoa; phylum Chordata; class Lepidosauria; order Squamata; family Gekkonidae; genus Lepidodactylus; species Lepidodactylus listeri. Next base: position 54,687,875 of record JARCFY010000016.1, on the reverse strand, counting down.
AATGTAAAACCTAAATGGTTTTCCTGAATTTAAATAATTCACATAGTTCAAAATTATTAATTTGCTATTATCTTGCTATATGCTATTTTATTGTCACATAAATTACAATACATAATTGTGATTTTATCTTTCATTAACTTTGACCTCTACTAATTTTCTCATGTTTTAAGGGATTTGCTCATTTATTAGAAACTGATTAGGGTCCAACTATCACATTAATTATAACATGGTTACTTTCCATTTAACGTTGAAATTTTCATTTGAATCTATCCTCATGTGGCAAGATCTAGAATTTACTACACAAAGAAATGTCAGTGAAAAATAATATTTACCCTGACAGGTCTGTTGTTTTGTTAGCTACCTTCCTAGGAAATCAGGTGGGATATACCTATTTTAAATAAATAAGATTGCATCATTTGAGAGTCCATTCAGAAATAAGAGAAATGGGAAAATAAAGTCATTTTTAAAAGGAAAAAACAAAACAAAACATGAGTATGGGGCATAATGTCTCTTTTCAAAGTGTTATTGGAAGCAAGATTTTTTTCTTAATTAATAATGCTTGCTAATTATGTTTGCAAACATGGTAACAGAATTAACAGCCAATCCTCCTCCTTCTAGCTCATCTTTTCTATAGAAAGTACGAGTGCTTTCACAAGGCCACTTTTTATAAACAGAAATGGCTCTGATTGTAACAAAGATAGGCTTTGAATATCTGGGATTAGATCCCAAAGACATCTTTAATTTTCATTTAAAAAAACAAACGGTGGAGGTGCACAGGTATTATTCCCCTTGGGGTACTATTTTCCTGAGACAAACCTGCTGCTCTCAAACTATTATCCCACAAGGACTAATAGCAGCTTGGAGGATGGTTGGATGTCTCCCTTGGGGACAAGAGGAAAACATTGATCCTCAGCACAGCAACCAGCATCCAGATTCTACCCTGCCCCCTCCATGGTTGCTTTGAAAGATGTCTTGAGATCTGATCATTGTTCTCCAGTATTGTACAGTGTTGCACCTTCACACTATCAAGCCGAAGAGGGCCCAGATGCAAAGGAAGGTTAGACGGTTCTCCTAGGCCTTTAATAACTCTGGAAAAAGATGGAAGTTTGCCTGAGGCATGCTGACACAGGAGAGAGGAAAATCAGTGAAACTCCAGTTCATACACAGTGGAAAAGCACAGCCCTCCTTCTCAGAACAATACCCAAACAACCGCAAAGCTTTTGCCACTGTGAGCGAGTTTCAGAGCTGCTGGTATTAATACAGCCATAGAAACAAGTGGTTAGTTTACAGGGACTTTGCTTCTGGCTCAAAGGAAGCGTTTGACAGAACAGGACTCAAAGCGCCTTGCAAGATATATATATCTATAGAAGGGTGATCTGGGAGGGGGTGTATATACACACATACCCCAAAATCACCCTGGGGAAATACCTCCTATGGATACTTTAAAGAGCCATTTGCCTTCCTTCCATGTGTCTGTGTGTGCACATGCACCATTGATTCCTCAGTGGGGTGCTTCCACTGTTTATGCCCCCATCTGACGCTGATGTAAATTCCACTGGCATCAACTGTAATGTCTCCGTTTACCAACCAAAGTTATGTTTCTCATCAGTTAGAACGGTTGCAAATCTTCACTCAAAATCTTCAGAGCAAAGAAACGATCATTTTGGATGAAATAGTTCTGCACTCATTACGGTTTCCATATCGCCTACAGACAATAACACACTCCATTAGACACCCATTTCCTGCCCAACAAACACCAAATAGCCCCATTTCCCACTACTTAACTGCAGGATTCAACCTTGTCGGCAAAACCAGATACCATGTTGTCTATCATTTAAGCAACCTTTTACTATAGTTGACAATAGTTAAAAGAAACTAGTTGCCTTGGTCCTGAATGAACAAATTATTATATACATGAAATCTTAATTATATATATGTATTTAAAAAATCGTTTCAGTCATAATGGGAGAAATGGAGAAGGTAAGTTTACCCAAGTGAAAGGATGGGCATGAACCTGCTCACAAAGTTTGTCACAAATTTTGGCTGGTTTGTGGTTCGCAAAGCAATATTTACGGAAGGGCATGGTTCATGAATGAACACATTTCCAGATTAGAGGAAGGAGGCTCTGAGACCCTTGGTGATGCCCTGATAGGGCCTGGATCCAGTGGGCTGGCAGGATGGCTTTCGTGCCCGGGGACAGGGGCCCGAGGTATGCAGGTGGTGGAAGACTTCTTTCCCCCATTACAAGCACCCTTTGCATCCACTTTCACCCTCATGGCACACAAAAGTGTTCACACTCAGGAGGGGTGGGACGGTATAAACGTGGGAGACCTTTTGGGGGGGATCTGTAACTGGGACCCCAGAAATGTAATCTGCCCCCAGCTTGAAGAGATTATAGAGGAACTAGTCCTAACATCCAATATGGAAATAGCCCTAGAGGCACAACTGTTACTTGGGAACATACTTGAAAGAGTCCTTATGTATTATTTCAGTGTATGAACATAGTCCGCACTTCAGTCCATAAACACTTGGTCGGGCAATAAACTGTAAATAGTCTTTCTTCATTATACAAGACAGGTCACATCACAAACGACTTTAAATGGAAAACTCTGATTTCCACTGGTCTGGTTTGGCTGGGGTGCCCATCAAGCTGCTGTGGGGTAACTCTGGGGAGCCCCTGTTGGCAGTCTTGTCATGCCCTCCTTTCTGTCCTTCAGAATCTGTTTTTAGAGACTTGGGGGGGGAGCTGCAAGTATAGGGGGGATGCTTGTCTTGCTTCCAGTGTCTGGCTGGGTGCCCAGACAAAGTTTCCCTATGAGTTTGGTGTCACTGGCTTGTTTCTGATCCATTCCATAGACTCCTGTAACTGCAGCTGTCTTTTCCAGATAGGGGGTCTGTAACTGAGACCCCAGAAATGTAATCCACCCCCAACCTGGAGAAATGGTAGAAGAGTGGGCAGCAGGATGAGGTTCCTTGTGCTTTTGGTGTGTGTAGCTTGCAAGAGGTCCATTCTATACACTTCTGAACCTGTGCCTGACATGTTCCCCCAAAAGCACATTCCTGTCTTGACCTTAATCCTATTGGGTTTGCAGTGCTATGGTGGCACTGGTTCTGCTGGGCACATTGCACTCGTTCTGCTGAGCTTGCAAAAATTTCCCACCACACACACCTTCAGTTTCTACTGCAGAGATTCTTGGGGGCTTTGTTTCTGTTCTGCTGAGCTTCTATTGCCCTTGGGATTTTTTTTTTCTGTTCCCCCCCCTCCATTGGAAACAATGGAGGATGGCGCACCTTCTTGGGGGGGACATAACTTTGACCCAGTATATCCAATCCTCTCCAAACTTGGAGGGCAGGTACAGGAAAGTCATCTGGAGATTCCTTGCAACTTTGGTGCATCTAGTACATGGGGGGGGGGATTCTACTATGCCACAAACTGAACTGGTTAGTGTAGTGTCAAAAAGTTTGTGATTGTCTGTGGTTCGCAAACCATGCACACCATGAACCAATGTATACCACATTTTCCCAGTTTGTGCACATCCCTACCCAAGTGTCACCAAATGACACAGGGTTTTAACTCCTGAATGTGCTTATCCTTAGTCTCAAACTAGGCATTGAGTAATTTTCCAACTTTTTAAACAGGAAATAGCAGTTGTGCAGACTACAGTGTAGGGGAAAGAAGGGGTTTAACCCTTTTCACCTGAGCAGTTTTGCCAGTCCCCATTCCACTAGCCCTAAAAAGGAGGGAAAATATAGGCCAAGAGAGAGCTTGAAACACTAGATCCTAATATATGTACAGAGCTACGTTTCAAAACAGCTGGGTACAACTTCTAATCTTTAAGGTCAAATATAGTTTTTCATCACTGTGGCTCAATCAGTCCTACTGGACAAAAGGTATTGTAATCTTGCTTAATAATTAGGGAGATCCCTTCACTGGCTTTAATGGCTCTGATCAAACAGCCATCAGAGATTAAACCTCACAATGGAGAGAGGACAGTGGAGTGTGTGAAAGAAAACTACGTTCTGATGCTAGAAGACACAAAGAGCTAAGCAGACAGACTCTGCTTGGAATAATTGAAACACCCTGGGGTGCAGGAACTTTCTCTGCCTCTTTCCCTCCCTATGATGTGGAGCAAAGAGGAATCTCTCTACCTCCACCTGTGATCTACTTTTATATTTGTAAAGAAAGCAAACACTGCAACATGCCATATACTTCCTGTGTTCTCTCCTCCAAAGGAGACCAATGTAGGTAAGCATTAGCTGATGGACCTCAAAGCCAAACTAGACATGACAGCATTCTCGTGACTGCCACCATTTTAATTTTAAAAGGCTATGAGGGCCTACAGCACAGTGCTTTTTTTCTCCCCCCCACCTTTCAAAATGCTGAAACAGCTGTGTGTGTGTGGGAGGGGTGCAGCCATTTTAGCACTTGATGAGGTGGAAGGGATAAAAATGTCTCAGCCCACAGTGCTGCAGGCTTGATCAGGATGGAGTCCTTGTGGCATTTTTAAATGACGTTAAGATGGCAACATGGCAGCCACGAAGATGCTGCCACATCTACTTTGGCCCTAAACTGTCATTCTTGCTCACTCTTCTATTAATGTAATCTCTGGTTGTGCAATGTTAATCCATTTGTAGAAGAAGCAGGGGCAGATGAACCATTAAGCAGACTAAGCATGTGCTTTGGGCACCAGGGCCAAAGGGGGCACCACAAAGTTGGGAAAAGGGTGAAAAGAAAAAAAAAAGAATGAAGATTTGTAAAAAAAAATATGATAAAACTAGTGCAAATTGATCATAGTGCACCCTAGGGTTATCTTCTATTTTTTGTTGGTGAGGTGCAGTGTCATAGGCTATGTTTAAAAGTAAAATGATGGAGCCAAATTCGGTTGTCATGACAGTCATTTCAATGACCCGCTCTGCCCCTTTTTAATTTCAGCCCCATGTAAACATCAAAAATGAAGCATGTTCAGTTGAGTGGTGTGCAAAAGAGAAAACGTGCAAAAGAGAATGAGCAAAAGAATCTGTCTGTTGTAGCCTAGACAGGAAAGCTGACAGATTTCTTCTTACAAACTGCAGAGACAGATGATCCAGATTAAAACCAGTGTCAGTCTTCAGAGACAGGAAGTGAATCAAATCTATCTCCTTCATCAGAAACAGGCAGTGTTGGTGCAAGGCCAGATTTTCATGATGATGTTGCACATGATGAAGTGCCACAACCTGGACCTACTTCCACGACAAGATGTGTAAATGCTTTTGAACTGTCCAAGGAGTTTAGAGAACTGACCAAGGATGAAATGAACAAAGCTAAGGACCCAGGGTTGTGAGATGAATTTTATGGTGATGATGTGACTTATTGGGTTGCTTGTGGACCCAGTGAATGTCAGCACCACAATGGGCCATTTGACAAATCGTGTCACAATTTCATCAGTGGGAATCTAAAGAGATACTGTTCACAGAAGATATTTTTTGGAATAAAAGCCAATGGTGAACACTACAAGAGAGAATGGCTGTTGTACTCTCCTTCAAAAGGATCAGTTTACTTTTTTGTTTGTATTTTTACCCAAAGGGTCAACGCATTTTGCTAGAAATGAGGGATTCAGTGACTAGCGAAACACTGCTGTAATTGACAACCATGAAAAAAGTACAATTCACCGAGATGCCATGTTGACATATTTAACTCGGAAACAAGGCTTAGGCTTGACACAGCCACTGGAAAAACAAATTGAAGAGGTGTACAATTAATGGGAGAATGTGCTTCAGTGTGTTGTAGCAGTCATTTGCACACTGGCTGAACGAGGATTGGCATTCCGAGGAAAAGTGGAAAAATTTGGGTCTCTCAATAATGGGAATTATTTGGGGCTACTCAAATTGATAAGTCAGTTTGACCCATTCTTGGGTGCTCACATATCACGGTATGGCAGTGCTGGAAAAGGCAACCCTTCGTACCTGTCCAAAATGATATGTGAGGAACTTATTGAGTTAATGGCAAAGAAAGTACACTCCTTCATCATTGATGAAATTAATGTTTCTGGGTACTTCAGTCTGTCTGTGGACTCAACACCTGATCTTTCGCATGTTGACCAACTGAGCATAGTGCTCAGATACTTGCAAGATAGACAGCCAGTTGAACGATTTATCACATTTTTGGAATTACAAAACCACACTGGTGAAGCTATGGCACAGCAGGTGTTGAAGTACTTATGTGATGATTGTAAATTGGATTTTGCTAAATGCAGAGGGCAGTCATATGACAATGCTGCCAACATGTCTGGACGTTACAATGGCATGCAGCAAAAACTTTTGATGCAAGTCAGTTTGCCATTTATGTACCCTGTGCAGCTCATTCACTAATTTTAGTTGGATGAAGAGCTGTGGATTGCTGTCAAGTTGCAGTAGATTTCTTTTCCACGGTAGAATTGCTCTACACATTCTTTTCAGCCTCAAGTGCTCGGTGGAGAATTCTCAAAGATTGCATTGGAAATGAAAAAGTGTTGAAATCACTTTCAGACACCAAATGGGAAGCACATGCCGTGGTAACTGCAGCAATTATCAACTCTTTCTTCAAGATTCTGAAAGCTTTGGAAGATTTATCAGATGACCAGTTGCAAAAAGGTGACACTAGAAGAGAGGCAAAGAATATTGTAAACAAAATGCAAGAACTGGAATTTGTGTTCATGCTGAATTTTTGGAATGAAACTTTAGAAAAGTTTCATAGAACAAGTCAACTTCTTCAAAGTGAAAATGTGATCTTGCAAACATGTGCAGATTTGTTTTCATCATTGGCAGACCAGTTGCATACATCAAGATATGAGTTTGAGAGATCTGAATCACTTGCAAATGACATGCTCCCTCATGTAGAATACAAAGCAACTCAAACGTGTAACCATATAAGAAAGAGAATGCCCAACGATAGAAATGCATCAGAGGTCATTCTCAGTGCCAGAGACAAATTCTGTATCTCCACTTTTTATATAATTGTTGAAAAGTTAAAAACAAATGAGGAGGAGACAAAAGGTGTACACTGAAATAGCAGACAGATTCTCTTGTCTGACAGATGTTCCTAATGCCACCCAACAAGGTGCTAATTCCCAATTATCAGAAAGTGAAAGGTACTCAAAGACTTGTCAGACACGCATTGATGCTTATCCAGATGACATGAACAACACTTTGTCTATAGAGCTTCAGCAGTTCCATTCATATGTTCTTCATAAGTTTAAAACAACCAAGAAAACATCTTTCACTCACATAAAACTTTACAACACAATTACAGAAGACAAACTAGAGAGTGCCTTTCCAAATGTTGAAATTGCCTTAAGAATATTTTTAACATTAATGGTCACTAACTCTTCAAAAAAAAAATTAATGGTCACTAACTGCACAACAGAGAGGTCTTTCTCACAACTGAAACGTGTAAAAAACCCAAATAGATCAGTTATGCTTCAAGAAAGACTCAAGTCACTGTGTATATTAACAATTGAAGCAGACATTCTGAGAAGTATTAATTTCGAGGATGTTATCAGTGATTTTGCACCAAGATTGGTCAGTGTTTAGGGCACCAGTGAGCCTTAATCCACCCCTGAAAAGAAGGAAGGGAATTCCAGCTGTGCACCCCTCCTCAGTGTAGCCCCATGTCGCACATGACCCCCTGGGCATTTCAGGAGGTGCAGCACACAGCTGAGTGAGGGGAAAGGCTATGACAAGCCACTTATACCAAACTAGTAGCAAAGTCCGTTGTGAAATGAATACAATGGGCTCTAGAAAGAGGTTGGGCTCAGCCTCTATGCCAAAAGGCAGCCCCCCTTTGTCCGCCGCCAACTCACTGGGCTCACAGGGGCTCCTGGGGGGGGCAGCCAAATCTCCTGTGAAGCAGGCTTGCTTTCAAGTGGGAGAGCACTGTAGCCAGGGCGAGAGAAGCCAGGCGAGTCGTCTGCAATGAGCGGCTGGGTTGGTGTGTCTGACTCCGCTGTTCTGAATTCTGATGACCTGGCGAGGGAGGCCCACCTGCACACCTTCCAAAAGGGGGGAGGGGCGGGAGGGGGAGAATAGCCCCTTGCTGGGCAGAAACCCATTGAATGCTGAGGGACTTCCTCTCGGGGAGACCCAGTCAGGGTTGCTCCCAGTGGCTCTTCCCAGACATGCATATCAGTGGCTATTGCCTTGCTTGGCTCGCAGAAGTTTGACAGCCCCCTGTGTGGCTCCCCATGTGGTTGCTCGTGTTCTGCGTTAGGCGAGATGTGTTGAAAGACACCGGATCAGGCAAAGAGCCAATGGTACAGTCCACCGGTCGCCAGACAAATGCAAGGCAAATGACCATTGGGGGGGGGGGCTTTCTGACGCAAGCAGGATAAGGAAGTGAGGTGTGTGTGCACAGGAGCGCGAGGAGGCCATGCGGGTTGCATGAGACCAAAGGTAGGCAATGAATCCTCTGCCCCCCACCCATCCCTGTGGCTGTTCTAGGACACCTTTCCTCGAGAGAGTTTGGGCTGCACAGGGCCCCTGACACCAGTCTCCTCCCCAGACTTCGCCATGGCTGTGGCAGGCCCCGGGTGGGCTCGGCAGGCCAGTGCCGCTACGGTGTCCCTCTGTAGCAGCCTGTGGGCCGCAGACAGGGCCCGCAGAAGCCACCCCACCCTCTCATACCCTGCCGGTGACGCAGCAGGTCCTGGGCCAGTTCTGGGGGCCAGCGCCTCAGTGGCGCAGGTGTCCAGCAGCCTCTGGGCTGCAGACCGTAGACCCCACCTCCTCTAGCGATCTGCCGGCTGGGACATGGCGCAGGTTCTTCAGCAGCCTGGTGGGTGATGGCACAACCCCCTTCCACCAGAGCACTCCCAGGTGTCCCCACTGGCCACGTCCTCCAGTGCCCTCCTGGGGTCCTGTACAACCCACCTCATTCGGCGGGCTGCCGGGCGCCTCCACAGCCCACCTCCACCTTCAAGCTCAGGCTAATACTCTGCCCAGTGGAGCGTCCATCCCCTGAGGCTGGGTGGGGGTTGTGAGGGTGGGTGGGCATGTTCGTCTATAGCACAGCTTGGAGGAATCACAGGGCATGTTCAGGCCGACACCGAGTCGGCCAGTGGCCAGGGTCCCCGGGGTGAGTGGTGACTCCTTCAGCCTACGGCTGAGGGAGCGCATTTTACATGCCACCCCAAATTGGCTTTGTAATATAGAGAGATTGCAGTGTTGACTTAACTTTGGATCCTCTAACGCAGTGTTATTTGAAAGGTTTAACTTTGTCAGAGGCCTGGCAACAGTATTTAAGTTTCATAAACCAATTGGTCAATAGAGTATATTTTATTTATACCAGAAATGTTTCTTTGGTATGGAGAAATGAGCGCTTCTACCTCCAGTATGTAGCAGACCCTTCATGGGAACTCAGCCAAGTGTGCTGAGGCCCAGTTTGCCCAATTCTTTACTTTTCTTTACAATTCTAGTCCATCTTCCCCCCCACACACACACACAAACACACCATGCAGGCCTCTGTGTGATCCGTGCTCTAGCCAAGTCATGCAATTTCAAACCAGTTTCAAAACAACTGAAATGTGTAGCGTAGATGTGTCTGTGATGTTATTCAACTTAGTACAATTTCCCCCTTTTCCAATCCCACTTATGGTTACAGAACAGTCAATTAATATTGTAGCTGATGTATCCAAATATCTGAGACGTTTAATTGGCTTCAAGACAGCAGGACTTCCAATATCACATTGTATAGTTTCATTTCTCTTCTTGCATCATATATCAAATGGCGATAACTTTCAAAAACCGCTTTCTTGTCACCTATCCTGGCAGTTTTTATGGGATGTGACTAGTTTGTATTTTTAAACAAATTTCTCTAGAAATAATTATGTACTGGACTTTAATTGTGCTGTTTTATCTATATGGCTGTGTGTGTGTGTGTGTCAGCAGTAATCCTTTATATGAATATATTGGTGCACACATTGTGTATAAAAGTAATACTCCTCAGAATTATAGTACTACTAAATTGCTATTCATCTCCTCATGTCTTAGCACCTGTAGATTTATAGAAGTATCGTTTTGCTGCAAAGTGTGATCTATGCTGTATTTATTTTAAGATGCATTGCTTAAAGCAGCAAAGTTTTAAATAATGGAAGATAGATTATGTCTGTGGGATGTTCACACTCTGTTTCCCGTTGCTTGCAAGTCCATTGTTCCCTTTCTCTTCTCATTTCATCATTACAGGACATTTTGAAAAGGTACAGATGAAATCAACAGCCTTAACAATGTATCCACTCCAGTGTTTTGCTTTGCTTTGTTTTCCTGAAGCAGACACCAGGGGCGTAGAGTTTTGAAAATTCCGGGGGGGGGGGGGATCTTTAGTGTGCACGCTTCACTGGGGCGATGTCCCCCCCCCCCCCGCCGGGAAAACTCCACGCCTCCCCGGACCATTCCGTGATATTCCAATGTGATATTGGAAGTCCTGCTGTCTTGAAGCCAATTAAATGTCTCAGATATTTGGATACATCAGCTACAATATTAATTGACTGTTCTGTAACCGTAAGTGGGACTGGAAAAGGGAGAAATTGTACTAAGTTGAGCCTCTCTCTCCCCCCCCCCCCCCCACTCCTTCCTTCTCCCTTTGCTGGGAAAAGAGAGAGGGAGAGGGAAGGATGGAAGAGTGGCCAGGCCGGGGGGGGGGGGAGAGGCACCAGCAGCAGCAGCTGCCAGCCTCGGAAGGGCCCCGGGAGGCACGGCGACAGGCGCTACGTTTTCCCAGAGGGGGCTCAGTCCCCCCTGGGAAATTTTGGGGGAGGCTCGAGCCCTCGAGCCCCCCCCCCCGTAGTCTACGCCTATGGTGTCCACTAGCCAGAGCTCTGGACACACTAAAGTGGACTGCCTCCTATAACGAGCATAAGAGTGAGGTTAAAGACACAAATAGGCAACACTGGGGAGGGGGCTGCTGCTTCTGTTTTTGTTTTCAGGAAGTTTACACATAATGGAATCCCCCTGAAGTCAATAGTAGGGCTGTGTGGAGGGCTGCTAAACTCCAGGTGGCACCGGGAGATCTCCCACTACTAAAATTGATCTCAAGGCCATCAAGATCAGCTCCCCTGGAGAAAATGGCTGCCGTGGAGGGTGAATGCTATGCATTGTACCCAGCTGATGTTGCTCTCCTCCCCAAACCCCAGCCACCCCAGGCTCCACCCCAAATCTCCAGGCATTTCGCAACCCAGAACTGGCAACCCTGGCTGTGTGCCAAGAAAAAAACCATTGTAACTTTGTATCTGGTGTTCAGGTGGTAATTTTTACTATGATTTCTTAAGTTCATATAGGGCATTGCTGGTTGAGAACTCTGCTCTATATGGTTTGTTCAGGTTATGGAGGTTCAGGACCATTATTTTCAATGGGGAATCTACTGGAGAGTTTCGGGCATCTGTTTATCAATATAACGGCAACAAACCTGCACAGAGCTTAGTCATCTCTCTAACCTAAAGACGTGCCAAGTTTTCAGCTAATTGGGCCAAGGGGGTTGATTTCCCAGGCCCCAAAGTAGGTGTCACTCTGCTAGGGTTGCCAAGTAACTTACCAGCTGGAGCGGGGGAGTCCCGCTCCTGCTCCAGGAGCCTCGCACACGTGGGCGGCATGATGATGTCACCCAGAAGTGATGTCATCATGCTGGTCACATTGCCGGGGCGACGCTCTGGTAATCGCCCTAATTGCTAGAGCGTCGCCCCGGCACTGTGCCCAATGTGATGATGTCACCTCTGGGTGACGTCATCATGCTGGGCACGTCAGCCGGATTGGGCCACTTCAGGGGTGGGGTTCCCCCCGCTGGCCAAATCTGGACCTGCGGATTGGGGACCCCTTTAGCAGGGGGTTCCCCGCCCGCTGGGGGGGGGGGACTTGGCAACTCTACACTCTGCGCAGGCACTCTTCTCTTTCCCTGTGGGTGGAAAATGGGGGTCAGCAGTGGCCTAGCAGGAGAGCACAGCTGCCCGGCAGCATTTAAAAAAACCTGTCTGCATTTATTTCATTTTTCTACTCTCATAGTGATTGACAGACAATAAAAAAGTTACCTCTCTGCTGAAAACTCTGCATTTGCCACCCTTCCTTGCTGTAGTCTGTTTGGTGTTTCTTTCCTTTCAGAAAGTGAGGAAGGCAGAGAAATCCCCCCTCCTCAGAGCTTGAGGACAAAGTGCCTCTGGGGGAGCCTTTTGTGGGTGGGCTGAAAGTTTCAGCAAATTTCACCAGAATTGCAGGGCAACTAGTGCTGCCTCTCCACTAAAAACCCCCAAAGTTTCAAGGGAATTTGACCAAGGTGTCCAGTTCTATAGGCCCCTGAACAAGGTGTCCCCAGCCACCTGACTTTCAAGGCGGCAGCACCTGCACCTAACTTGTAGCCTGGAGCTGCCCTCACTGGACTGGGCGAGACTCATTCTTTCTAGGAGGTGGGTGAGCCTCGTGCCAGCTAGCAGCCGCCTTCCCTGTGCCAGACAAACTCACTTGATTGGATCCAGTGGGAAGGAAGGAATGCCACTGCCTGGGAAATTTGGGGAATCAAAGAAAAACAAGAAGTCACCTGCTGCTCATGGTAGGTACCCAAAGATGCAAAACAATGTAGATTGGGGTGAGAGGGTGGTTTCTTAATACCCAAGAATCCTGGATTTGTGTTACCATTCCAGGAAATGACTGTAACATCCTAAACCAGCAATTTCCTTGTATATCTTTGGCTCAGGAATTTCATGATGCACCCCCCCGTTCAATGGTACAAACCTGGAAGTGTGCTTAGGATTGCCCTTGTTAAATTAGAAGTTAGTCTCACTGGATTCAGTGATGCTTATGTCCAAGTCAAGTGGGCATAGGACATCAAAGGGTTAGCTCGTTGCTTTATTTCTCTACTAGTAGCTGAACATGTGAACTGATTCACATGAAGGTGCTTTATACTGATTCAGACCCTTGGTCTATCACGGTCAATATTACTTGCTCTCACTAGGGCCGCGGTCACACGGCCCCTTAATGCGGGAGGAAGGGCTGCTTCCTCCCACATTTAAAGGGGCCGTCTACATAGGCCCGCAGCGAGTCCCGCGGCGAAGCGGGCTCCAATGCGGGTTGCTCCCGCATTTACCGACCCCAGGAAAAACTAGTGTTTTCCCGGGAGTCGCGGGAGGAACCCGCATTTGAGGTTATCTGGACAGCCCTGTCTCGCAAGCATTGCGAGAGCAGGGCTGTCCAGATGCCCCCCCCGCCATTCCCCCCCCCTTTTACACTTGGGCACATGGTCACTCATGCGGCCAAGTGTAAAAGGGGGGGGGGGGAAATCCCGCACTCACCAGGCGGTGGTGGGTCCTTGGCTGCCGCCGCTGCTTCTGGGGCCGCCTCTGCCGCCGTTCCACACGGCCGTCTTCGCCGTCATGGCCGCCTTTTCTGCCGCCGCGGCTGCTTCCGCCACGGCGGCCGCCACTGTTCACGCCGCGGCCGCCTCTTCAGCGGCCGCAGCTGCTGATCCCACCACCAACGCGGCAGGCGAGGATGCCACAAGGATTGGGATGTGTAAACATCCCAACCCGCGGTGGATAAATGCGGCCCCTTTAGATCCGGGAGCCCTCCCGGATTTAAAGGGGCCGTGTGACCGCGGCCTGGGACCAGCTCTCCAGAGTCTCAGGCAGAGGTCTTTCATACCACCCACCATTTGACCATTTTAACTGTAGATGCTGAAGACCGAAGCTTCTGCAAACCAAGCAGATGGACGACCACTGAGCCATGGCCCCTCCCCTCAACTGAAAAGCATGTGAGGTGATGTGAAAGTCTCCCTGTGATGGGGATGGCCCATTCACACAGGAAAGTAAGACGTCTTGGAACAATCAGAAGCTTGCCGCATTATGGCAACAGTTTATAGACTCTATCATAGTGGCAGTGACAAGTTCTCTGACGCTGGGAGTGTCATGGCCCAGGCAGGTTCTGGGGGTGGCCATGGATGGAGAAGGGGCCCCAGAGAGAGAGGCAAAGACACCACCAAGCCCATGTGTGAGATCTCAAGTACTGTTCAAGCAGAACATATTCAGGATTGTATGAAGTTACCCTGTACTGAGTCAGACCACTGGCTCATGGCGTCTCCTAGGTCTCATGCAGGAGTCTTAGTTCCTTAACCTAAGATCACTTCACTGGGTCAGCCAAGGAATGAATTTGGAAGGAACTTCTTCAGGCAGAGCGCATGCTCATCCGTGGACTCCTGCCCCCAGCCAGTAGTTTAACATTGTGCCAGTGGTTGGTTTTTAGCAAATAGACAGTGGAACACTGCAAAGCATAGTTGGCAAGTGAAAAGCTCTTCTCCCTTCGCCTAAAATTAATTAGCTATTGTGGTAGGGAGTGCAATTTTAATATTGTACATTGCTTCAAGCACATGCAGGAAGATGAGGAGGAGGAGGAGGAGGAGATGATGATGATGATGATACTGGTGGCAAAACAGCAGTGGTAGCAAATATTCAGACTGCCTGACTGATAGAGTTACTTTTGATGAAAACACAGCCTTGACCCAACAGAGTCTTAAGGGATCCACAGCTCTGATATAGAGAGTGAATCTTATATAACAGCAGGGCTGTTTGGGGGCAGGAACGCACAGGAACGGAGTTCCGGCTGGCTCCTGAGTTGGCCACGCCTACAACCAACACCTCTGACATGCGTGGCTATAAAGCACGCTGCCCTCCTCACATTACACACAAGAGGGAAAGGCGGCATGTTAAAATGCCCTCTTTCCCTCTGGGGAGCCCCTCGGGATTTCAGATCCCAGGCACCTCAGCAGCGCCTTTCCCCAGCCATCTAGTTCCGAGGTGGGGGGGTAGACCAGAAAGGCGATACTGAAGTGGGGTGGAGAAGCTCGGGTGGAGGGAAGAGGAAAGCTTCCATGCCTGCCCTCTGCTTTCCCAGCCCCCCACCTAATATGCTAATGAGCTGCGCTGTCAGAGGTGTGGCCTAGTATGCTAATGAGTTTCTCCTGTTGGGTGTGGCCAAGTATGCTAATGAGTTTCTCCTGTTGGGTGTGGCCTAGTATGCTAATGAGTTCCTGCTGGGCTTTTTCTACAAAAAAAGCCCTCTATAACAGTGTGATAACACTTTCCCCGCCAGGACATTTTCATCATCCACCAAAGCAAGCCACACTTTTGCAGATGAAAGAAGGAACTCACTAGCCCCTGGCTAAATGCCTCTTGAATAATGAAGTATGAGCACAGCTGTTCAGACATATGCATCACAGTATCCTCTGCTAAATCAATACAGCCTCATTATGTATGAATTATTGATACTATTTATTGATCACCATTGTTTATGCACGGTCTAAAATGAACCAGGCCTGTACAGAACCACACAAGGGCATGATTCCCTACTTAACAGTCTAAGTTTAGATTCTAAGAGGATGTCTAGTTATCAAGAAGTCACTGGTAAAACTCTGTTTTTCATCTGAATATGGGATGCCACAAAATGAAAACAGTGACCATGGGTAGAAGCAGTGGGAGAAGACAGAATTAGTGTTGAATTCCAATTGTGTAACTTGCAGTTTGGTCGTGTTTTTGGTTTTTAAAGTGTTCTTTAGTGTGTTGGGGGTTTTGATTACTTGTTTTCATTGTGTTGCAGTTACTCAAATCTCAGTAATTATTAGCTACCTCTCTCTCTTGCAGAACTCAAGGCAGCTTACAGTATAAAATGAAACATCATTATAAGCCACAATAAAAACAACAATGATAAAAAACCAATAAAATTAAAAAAACTGCAATTAGGTCTGCCAATAAAAATAACTACATCAGTCAAATAAAATCCTAAATAAAACTGTCTTTAACTGCCTCCTGAAGATCGCCAACAAGGGGCCAGGCACATCTCCATGGGGAGGTGGTTCCATAACTGGTGGGGCTGCTACCAAAAAGGCCCTCTCTCGTGTGTTAACCAGCCTCTTTACTTGGTCGGATGGTCAGGAAGGCCTCTCCCAGACAGGAACATATGGAAGAAAATGGTCCTTCTGATACACCCATCCCAGGCTATGTAGAGCTTTAAAGTTCAAAAGCAACACCTTGAATTGGTCTCAGGAGCTGATTGGTAGCCAGTTTAAATGCTGTAGTATTGCAGTCATGTGCTCCCAGTAGCTGACCCCAACCAGCAGTCCAGCCACAGCATTCCGCACTAGCTGCTGCTTCCAAACACTCTTCAAGGGTAGCCCCAAGTGAAGTGCATTGCAGTAGTCCAGTCTTGGTGTAACTAAGGCATAGATCACAGCAGGCCTGTAGCCAGAAAATTTTTGGTCAAGAAGCAAACACATTTGGGAGGGGGCAACGGGAGCAGGGAGTTTAATTAGCAACTAATTTAATTAATAACTAATCTAAATGACAGCAACATTGCCCCACCCCCTGCTGCTGCTGCTTCTGCTGCTGCTGCTGCTCCCCTTCCCAGCCTTGTTTCTCCCTCTTCTTTCTTGAGATTTCAGTGTTTGGTCATTACTGCTCACCCCTTAGCCAATCAAAGTATGTGCTTCTCTCATTTTAGCAAAGTCGAACAAAGTTGCTTACAGCCTTGCAGAGCTAGTGTACTGCTGCATGGCAATCGGATAAAGAAGGGTGGTTTACACACTCTTTGGAAGCCCCTTTCCAGTTTGCCACTGATAGGGGCAAGGAGAAGCCAGGAAGGAGAAGCAAGGCAGCACCTCAGCATGGAGCTCCGCAAAACTTTGCATGTATGTGTGTTGGGGAGGGTTGGATTTGGAGTAGCTGCCCCCCACTGCTGTCTGCTTGCATGGCAGGGGGCTCCAACATGGCAGCAGCAGCTCCAGCCCCCTCTGGAGGAAGAAGGGAGACCGTCTCCCCCAATTCAATCCAAGCAGGTGGCCTTTTTGCAAGGAAAGTGGGCAAATTCCCCTGAAGAAGTGCAAAAGAGAGTGTGCGCTCCCCCACCACCACCACCAGGGAAGGAGCTTGAAATATACTGGACTTGGGAGGTCATGGAGTGATTTCAAACAAAGCTCTTTTTATTAGGTGGTCAGTGGAAGCATGAGGGACGGTGGTCGGGGGGGGCTGCCTATATTTACAGGTAAGCTGCACCCCCAACCTCGCCCCCACGAGGGATTGGGTAAACAGGGATTAGGTTTCCACCAGAGGCTATCATAGGACCATTTGGATATCCTAAGCCTCTGATAGGGGGACAATCAGGATCCTAGGGTCTATTGTTCTTTGGGACTGAAGCTCAGGTTGGTGTCTTGGCCATGCACTCCTGGCTGGTATCAATTACCATTACAGGAGCGCCTGGCGAACACATCCAGACATGTAGCAGGGTACATAACACCCCTCACCCCATAGTTCGGAATTCCCCCCCTACCAAACATAGTCCTTTAGATGTGCTGGGTGCCTGCATTCTCTGCCCGAGCATTGCAGAGCTGCTGTGGTTGTTGGCGTTGCCGGGACCTCCGTCGCAGAGCTAGGAGCTGGCGCTGGTTCAGTTGCTGGAACTGGAGCGGCGGCCGTAGCCTCCGGCAGGGGCCTTTCAGGAGTAGAGTCCGGAGGGGTCTCGAGCGGGAGCGGAGTGGGGAGGGCAGTCTCGCGGCTTCAGTCCTCTGGTTCGTCACCATCTGGGTCGGACACATCTTCCCTGGTGTCGCCTGGGGCATCGCTGATGAAAGAGTGCAGCCAGTGGCGGAGCTGATCCACATGTCACTTCCAACGCTGTTCATCCTCGCCGGCAACCTCATATGATAGGGGACCGGTGATGTGGACGATCCAGCCCAGCAGCCAGAGGGGACCCCGCACGTTGTTCTGGATGTAAACTGGTCCTCTGGATAGAAACTGCGCAGGGCCCAGGGAACGTTGGGTTATTTGGAGGTGGTCGGTGTCCGGTCGGGGTGAAGGCAGTCGAGTTGCGACGCGAGCCAGCGGCCCACCAACAGCTCAGCTAGGCTGCGACCTGTGGGTAGTGGAACATTGGCCGAACAGGAAGGCCGTTAGTTTAAACTCCCAGTCCCCATGGTCCATACGCCTCAGCGCCTCCTTTGTAGTGCGGACCATGCGTTCCGCTTGGCCATTTGTGGCTGGGTGAAAAAGGGCAGACCTTACGTGTCTGATGCTGTGTAGCTCCACGAAGCACTGGAACTCTGCGGAGGTGAAGGCCGTGCTGTTATCGGAGACCAGGGTGTCCGGGAGGCCATGTGTGCAGAAGATGTGCCACATGGCCCTGACGGCTGCTTTGGATGACGTGGCTCATACGGGCACCACTTTCAGCCATTTGCTGAAGCTGTCTACCAAGATAAAAAAACAACTGCCCCTGGACCGGCCCTGTGATGTCAATATGTAGCCAGGACCAGGGCCATTGTGCCGACTCCCAGGGATGGATGGGAGCGTGGGGAGGGTCCGGCCATGACTCTTGGCACTTGGAGCATTTGTGGACCTGGTCCTCAATGTCCTTATCCAGCCCCGGCCATCACACGTAGCTGTGGGCCAGGGCTTTCTTTTTTTATTTAAATTTTTTATTTCGTTTTCACAGATATACATCCATTTCTACCTCCAGTGCTTCCGAACAATTACTACAATACGGAACATTATTTGCATGTCAACTACAACAGTTACCACTTCTACAATATCATGATTCTTGCTTTATTTCCAATAGACCTGGGGTTTTACTATATGCATCTAGTAGTGGGGACCGCACGGAACCTCCACATACCATGTCGCAAGTTATTTTGGTCTATTTGTTTCTTCTTCTTTGATACTCTCCCCATTAGTCTTATACAATACACCAGTCTTATCTTTGTACTAATTCCTTTGTAGTTTCTTGTTCGTCTTTCTAATATCTGAAACCCCTAAATTCATACATTTAATAATGTGGGCCAGGGCTTTCATCCGGACAATCCCCGGGTGGTACTCATAGAGGGTGGTGAGCACCTGGTTGCAGAGCGGCTCCGGAATTACTACTCTCGAGCCCCAGAGCAGACTCTCCTTGTGGGTAGACAGCTCGTTGCAGTGGGTGGAGAAAGCAGCAAATTCTGGCCCAGGGCAGTTGGGCCACCCCCTCCCCACCCAACCAGAGACCTAGGAGAACAGGTGATCCCGGGCAGTGTGCCAGATGATCTCAGCAACCTGCACAGGCTGCTCAGGGAGGTTCTCCAGGAGGGCGACGTGGTAGGCAGGGGCCGGGTCACAGGAAGGCAGAAGCAGGTGGCTGAGTGCGTCTGCGTCACCCATGGCCTTGCCGGGCTGGTGCACCAGAGAGAATTGATAGCCCGAAAGGAAAATGGACCACTGCAGGACACGAGGCAACACCATGTGCGGGGTCTGGGGCGAGGAGGCCCAGGAGCAGCTTATGGTCCATGGTGACAATGAACCTCCGACCATACAGGTAGTCGCGGAACTTTTTTATGTTGGCCACGATAGCCAGCGTCTCCTTGTCTATCTGTGCATAGTTGCTGTGAAGCAAAAGTCCCTGTAGAGGGTTAACTTGTCTAACAACTAAGTTATCCTCCTTTCAGCACAGCTGGCCGTCTGCTCAAGGTCAGGCAGAGGCACTGATTAACAAGAGAGTGCAGCTGAGGTTGTTGGGTTTGAAATAGGGGCGTTTCTAGCAGTTATAAGGAGGAAGGGGCATTTTCAATGGGGCAAGTCCTCAGAATGATACAACTCTCCTCGATCTAGATCTATTTTCAAGCCACCTAGAAGCTGAGCCAACTTAAAGGTAGAATTATTTGTTTTTTTTCTGTGCTTCTGCAGTGTGTTACTGGATTTTAGGTTTAATTTTAAAACCTCTTTTGCAATTAAAACTTTTATTTTAAAACTTAAAAATTAGTCTGTATGTGATTTGATCCCTGGTGAACTCACGGGGGCGCCTCGCTATCTTGACAGTTGCACTCCGCCAGAGACAAGGTCCGGGAATAGTAAGCAACCGGAACCTCCCGGCCGTTTGGCAAGCGGTGCCCCAGAACCGCCCCCACCCTGTATGGAGATGCGTCGCAGGCCAACACCACAGGAAGGGACTCGTCAAAATGGGTGAAGACCACATTAGAGACTAGTAAGTCTTTCATGGCTTGGAAGGCAGCTGCATGGCGGGGGCCCCAAGCCCACTTAGCATTTTTGTCCAGGAGCCTGTGCAGAGGCTCTGCAACTACCGCCTTGTGGGGGAGGAAGGCGTGATAAAATGTCAATAGTCCCAAGAAGAATTGGAGCTCTGCCTTGGACTTGGGGGCTGGGGCCTCTGTGATGGCCTTTACCTTGTCCTGAGTGGGGTGGATTCCTTGCACATACACAGTGAATCCCAGAAACTCCACCGATGGCACGCCGAGCAGACATTGGTGTTACAATGGGGGTTTCCCAGTGGCTTTGGGACATGGGCTCGAGGACCCCCTGCCCAACCAATTTGTCCAGTTCCTGCTCAGTTTTCGGCTGAACTGTGAGTGGTGGCTGGCGGGCCAGCATGTGGACTGGTCGGACTGTGGGGTCAAGGTCCAGCAATACAGGGGGCCCAGTGTAGGAGCCAAGTGCACTGTCAAATACTGCCAGAAATTCTGCACAAATGTCTTGAAAGTCTGTAGCCCGGAGGCTGTTAACCGCTGTGACTCCCAACCCCAGGGGCTGGAACCAGGAGAGTCCCAGCAAGCTGGTGAGGTTGCCCACCACCACCAGGAGGTCCAGTTTCCCACAAAAGTCCTTGAACTGGACCTTGAACTTGCCCATCCCCCAGATCGTGATGGTTTTTTTCTGGAAATCCTGTAGTGTTAAGCCTGGGGTTTTCCTTAAGTGCCCCCCCCCATGGACAGAGTTTCCAGAAGGTGTCCAGCTCCATGGTGCAGGGGGAACCCTCAATTAGGACAGGGACCTTAATCTTGTTGGGGGTGTCCCGGGACAAGCTCAGTACCTGGTGGCGGGGTGATTTGGTCGCATGAATTTCTGCCGATTTCTTGTGGGCAGCTAGAGTGCAGCAGTTGGAGCGGGAGCGGCAGGCCCGAGCAATGTGGCCCTTCTTGCCGCATGACCAGCACTCTGCGTCTCAGGAATGGCAATTCCGGTGGTCATGCGGGTCGCCGCAGCTGGCAAAGGGGACTGGGTTGTGGGAACAAGAATGTCCAGAGGACGGGGCAGCTGACCTGTGTCCTGTGAGAGCCATGCTCCTGTCCCCGGTGGGCAGGGGTCATTTTGAGCAGGAGCTTGGGGGAGCACAGCTCCGGGAGTTGGTGCCAGCCCATGGGGGAATGCCTGCTTTCTTTCTTCCTTCCTTCCTTCCTCCCTTCTTTTTTTCTTGCCTTCTGACATTCTTCCAGTGATGTCAGGTGGGGTAGCATATGCAAATAAGTTATGCTAATGAGTTATGCTAATAAGCTCCTGCACCTCTTTTTCTATGAAATGACCCCTGCCGGTGGGTCATGATGCCTCTTGCTGGAAGCACCGGTTGACCTGGAGTGCATCCTCCTCCTCTTCGGACCTGGATGACATGGAGGTCCAATGGGTGTGGGACGCCCACTCCTCCTGGGTAGACTCAAAGGCCACAGCTGCCTGGAGCATCTTCTCGAGTGTGGGCTTGGGAAGCACTATCAGCCGGCACCTCAGTTTGGCCTCCCGCACTCTCCCCATGAACCCTGTGACAACATGCCAAAACTCGCAGCCCACAGCCAGATGGCGGGGGTCGGCCATGAAAGCCGTGGCTGTCTCACCTGGCTTCTGCTGGCGCTGGCTGAAGTCCAGTCGGAGGGCCATCATAGAGGGTTTGGGGGCAAAGTAATCTCCGAGAGCCTTGGTGGGTTCCTCCTAGGAAGCCTCGAGAGGGTCCTGGGGTGCCCCAGGCAGGACGAGAAGAGAAGAAGGAGACTTAAATGGGAAGATTGGGTTGGGGGACGTTGAAGATTTGATCCCCCCAGTGGTTACAGGCCTGGATCACAATGGGTAGATCTGACTGAACCAGGAACAGGCACAGCTGATGCACCAGTTGAAACTGGGCAAACACACTCCGAGCCACAGCAGCCACCCGGTTTTCTAAGGTGACTGCTGGGTCAAATAGCACTCCCAAGCTGTAAACCTGGCTTTTCAAGTGGAGTATAACCCCACCTAAGGCAGAAGAGATGTGAAGTCCCTGGTCTTTCTTTCTATTAACCCAGAGAACCTCTGTTTTAGCTTGTTCACCCTCATCCAGCCCATTACTGATCCCATGTACCAGTTCAGATCCTCAACAGCATCCTTGGAATTAAGTGGAAAAGAAAGGTAGAGCAGGGTATCATCTGCATATTGGTGACATCACAGGTCAAGTAACCCCTTCACATCGGTTAATTCTCCCCTATCCTGCATTAGCATTTTTAGACCAATATGCATTCTGGAGCCCCAGATTTGCTTCCAGCCTGAGCCTATATAATTTTTATCCCATCCTTCTTCTCTCAGCCAACACAGTGACCCTATGAAGTAGGATAGGGTGAAAGAGTGACTGGCACAGTATCAACCAATGAGCTTCAAGACTGGATGGAGATTTGAACCGAGGTGTCCACAGACCTGGTCCAGTATTCTAACCACTAAAACACATTGTCTCTTTAACGGTGCAAACCTAAAAAGAGGTATACTCTTTTATGTCCGTAGGCTTTTATGACTGTACTGTAATTGCAAGCAGGGGTCATTTTGAGCAGGAACTTGGGGGAGCGCAGCTCCGGGAGTTGGTGCCAGTCCCCCCCCCCACGGGGGAATGCCTGCTTGTGTCATGGCTGCAGCAAAATGACCCCGTCTCCTGGAAAGGTCCTTTTTCCTCCAACCAGCCGTCTGAAGGCTTCAGCCACCACTGAAACTATCCTCCCAGAATAGTGGTATTTCTGAGGCTTGGATTAGTAGCTGTCCCCTCTCTGCCAGCAATTTCTTTCTTTCTTTCTTTCTTTCTTTCTTTCTTTCTTTCTTTCTTTCTTTCTTTCTTTCTTTCTTTCTTTCTTTCTTTTTCTTTCTTTCTTTCTTTCTTTCTTTCTTTCTTTCTTTCTCTCTCTCTCTCTCTCTCTCTCGCCTTCTGACATACTTCTGGTGATGTCAGGTGGTGTAGCATATGCAAATAAGTTATGCTAATGAGTTATGCTAATGAGCTCCTGCACTTCTTTTTCTACGAAATGACCCCTGATTGTAAGTAATGGTGATTTGTCAGTCAGCTTACCAAACAGAAACTGGTATCTAACAATTATACATTTCTTTTTAAACCATTACGTTTCTAGCTCTCAAAATAAGCTGACCTTGAAAACATTGATTTTAAATGCATTTTGATCATTTTTATTCCATTTTTCTACCACAAATGAATGGCAGATAAGGTACTCAGAGCTATGTGCACTTCACATACATCACAGTAGGGACACAGCATATTTTCATAAAAATATAATTAAACAGCCTCCCACTTTACCGTAATACAACAATGGGAAAATCCAGAACTCCCACATAAGCCTAATCACATTTGGAAAGTTCTGGA
Organism: Lepidodactylus listeri; assembly: GCA_029233225.1. Classification (NCBI taxonomy): domain Eukaryota; kingdom Metazoa; phylum Chordata; class Lepidosauria; order Squamata; family Gekkonidae; genus Lepidodactylus; species Lepidodactylus listeri. Next base: position 54,664,490 of record JARCFY010000016.1, on the reverse strand, counting down.
CATTGCAAGCAAAATTCTCGCAACACATCACAAACCAACAAAGCAAGACAAAAGAAGGATTATTTAATGGGGGGATGGCAGTGAATAATTATAAGGGAAAGGCAGTGGGGAAAATTAATAAATAAAAACTTGTGTGTTTTTGTGCATATTACAATAAATATGCTGTTTGGATAGTTAATGTGAACAAGCAATATGATGGGAGAGAAGGGAATGAGAATGTATGCCTGTTGTCTATATTATTGTGTAAAATGGACATTCTTTTAAAAAGAACAAGAACAAATGAAAATACCCCTTAAAGAGGCTCAGATGAATATGCTTAGTAATAATATGTTCTTAGAAGATATAAAATCTGTAATATTAAAACTTTTATATTAGACAGCTAGGGGTAGCTAAACCGGTCAAGATTTTAAACTGCTTAATGTTATTTTAATGGTTGGCTTTAATATTTTTATTACTGTAGTTGTGCATCTCTGGGGAGGTAGCATATATGTTTTCCAAATAAATACACTCAGTTTAATTATACGCCGAACAGATCTTTCAGTAGTACAGCTATTAAATCAAATAGCATTTGTACATGTCTGGTTAACCAAATTCTTTCAGCTTACAACTTATTCAGTAATATGTACATTTTCCACAGCAAGGGAAAGAGTAGCTAGCTCTTTTGATGAATGGCCTAGTACCAGAGGCAAGAGTGGAGCAATTACTTCATCTCTATCATAACTATAAGATACCAACATGTTGGCTACAGTCTCTACCACCCCCACAACAAAATTGTTTATTTGAAGGGATTTGCTTGTAATGACCCCTCAAGGATTGCTGGTGGCAAAATCTTACAATGTGCTAATATAAAAGCTCTACTATATTTTGGCACCCTTGTAGTTCTAAATTGTTTGTACACTTTTTAAGTACTGGAAAATTTAGATCAAAGGTGAAAGGTGAGCAAAGTTTATGTGCCACAGCATACATATTCTGGTAATCTATATTGCAAATGCTTTGTTTGACTAATGTTCAGGCTTTCTCTACCTTGTGAGACAGACAGGATCGAAAATAAATCACTATTAATTTCTTGGATTATTTACTTTCTTCCATTTGCTCATAAATGCATCTTTCAACACTAAATAAATTATCATTCACTGAAAATATGCTCATAACAACAAAATGTTAGTAGCATTGAAGTAGAAATCAGCAGAACTTCCTTCTATAACAGGTGGGCTCGAAACACTGCCTCAGCAAATGCTTAGAGATTTGGGGGGCAGTACCTGTGGGGGGCAGAGTTTGTGGAGGGTGTGATGTCACTTTTGGGCTCCAGGTGGCCTCCCCTAGTCTCTATAGCATTTATTGTAGAGACTAGGGGAAACCCCTAGAGTGTCACTCTAGGCCAAATGGGCCAAATAGAGGCCGTTTTTCTCCTGCTCCTCAGTTCACCAGAAGCAGAAAATTGGGACTGGAGGCAGGTAATTCCATGCCTTGTGTGGATAAATTGGAAGCCCAGGGCTATTTTGGGGCAGGAACGCACAGGAATGGAGTTCCAGCTGGCTCCTGAGCTGGCCACACCTAGCAGGAACTCATTAGCATAATAGGCCACACCCAACAGCAGAAATTCATTAGGATTGACTACATTAGGGTTATGTGGCCTAACATGCAAATTAATTCCTGCTATCAAAAAAGGCCTGGGTTTTGACAACAAACAAGGTAAACAGAATAAGAAGCAAAAAGTGGGTGTGGCTGGATTAGCACTCTTCTGGTAACATGGGGGTGAGGCCTAATATGCTAATAAGCTGTGCTGTCAGTGCTGTGGCCTAATATGCTAATAAGTTTCTGTTGTTGGGTGTGGCCTATTATGCTAATGAGTTCCTGCTGGGCTTTTTCTACAAAAAAAGCCCGGTGGAAGCCTAATAAGAAAATGACTTGGTAAAATGTGGCACACAGTAACATTGCAAAATTATCAAATTATGTTCATAGCAGACACAAATATCTATTCATTAGAGGCCAGTAATGGATCCAGAGCTCCAGCCTGATGTTATTATATTTACTTCCTGTTATTCTTTTTAATTTCCTTTTGTCTAATCATATTGTTAAATGCCTTCCACTCCCCAACTGTGAGTTATCCAGTAAAATAGTTTAGTTAGTGTTGTTTGGATGAGAGAAACCCAGATGTGGGGTGTGACCCAGAGACAGAGAACATTGGCTTATGCTCCTGTGTCATAATCTATGGTCATGTCTACACCTGCGGATGTATATGAATATGCTTAAACTGGTTTTGAGGTGTATGTCTACATGTTGCTTTAAAGAAAGGAAGGAGGATGTTGGAGTAGGGCTGCCAAGTACTGGCGACTTACTGGCGGGGGGGAGTTGTTCTCCCCCCAGGAGCTCTTCTGGCGCGTGCGTGCCACAGCGGCGTGATGACGTCACCTCCGGGTGACGTCATTACACGGGGGAAGTTGTCCTCACCAGACGACTTCTGGGGCGGGGTTCCCCCCACCGGCCGAATGCCGGCCGGCGGATTGGGAACCCCTATAGCGGGGGATCCCCCGCCCCCCGGGCTGACTTGGCAGCCCTATGTTGGAGCCTCTCATACAAATGACACACCACAGGGAGCCACATTGTTCCCTGGCTCAGTAATCCACTGCATGCTTGACAATGCTTCGCTTTGGATGGATCATACTCATCATAATGCTGTGGTTTATGTGTGAAATACTTTAATCCTGACAGCTTTTTTAGACATTATGTAGAAGCCAAAATTGATGCTTGCGTTATATTGAGTTTTGAAATTCTTCAAGACTCCCCGTTTAATTTACATTAGTCCTTTGCTCTTGTCATGTGACAGGTTTTCTGGCAGCGGTAAAATATTTAGGATCTTCTGTGCAAAATATTATTCCTGAAACAAGTTCCCCTTTTTCTACCATCATCCCAAGCACATTTCAGCAGAACTAATTTGGAAGCTCAACGACACTTTGAGGAGGATACTTTGAGCTAAACCTGTATTTCTTGTTTATACAATATAAACAAGGACTTTGTGCCAGAATGAAAAGCATTTCATACTGGGAATGCTATAAATTTCCAACAACATTTTGCCTTGGCTTGTGATTCAGGGGGATATTTAGTGTTTGTTAAAAATCTCCAGTCAAGGTTGCAGGGCCACTTGTCTCTGCCTGTATGATAAATATTTTTTTCTGCATGAAAAAAAATCACCACAGAGTATAGATTAACTGAGAATGACAGAATAGCAAAACGTTTTCTTGCCTGTGATTCCAAGATTTTAGCAGATTTTAAATCTATCACGTATTGCTAGTCTCTTTAATCCAGATCTCCCCTCCATTAATGATACATGCTGTTTAACTGCTATACAGAATATATCTTCTGTATTTATTTGTTCGTTTAAACACTGGCACATGACTCCTCAAAAATGTTTCTGGGAGTGGCTCACAACATATTGAGAATAATTAAAACCACAAGAATGGTCATTCACCCCCCCCCCAAAAAAACCCCCACTAAAACAGCAGACAAATAAAATCCTCATCGTGCTAGGCCAGGGGTGGGCAAACTGTGGCTCGGGAGCCGCGTGTGGCTCTTTCACATATATTATGTGGCTCCCGGCAGGACAGCTGGGGAAGCTAAATATCATTAAAAAACAAATATCATTGGACAAATTAATATCATTATCAATATCTGCTTTCACCCCTTTTGTTATTATTTTTGGCAATCTCATTTAATGTTAATAAAAAGCAAATTTGCTTATTTTCCAATAAAAGCAGGTAATATTTGTTCATGTCTCGTGGCTCTCAACCATCTGAGGTTTATTCTATGCGGCTCTTACGTTAAGCAAGTTTGCCCACCCCTGTGCTAGGCTAAGAAGGAACCAGCTGCAGGTTCTCTATTTACCATCAGTTTAAAACATCTATAAGTCTCCCTACCCTGGCAAGTCCATGGTTCGTACCTATATTCTCTGCTTGCTAGGAAGAAGAAATACATGGGTGCTGCCTTGGTGTCTGGGGCTCTGCTCTACCCAGGGGTCATTTCGTAGAAAAAGAGGTGCAGGAGCTCATTAGCATAACTCATTTGCATAACTCATTTGCATATGCCACACCCCCTAACATACCGGAAGTGTGTCAGAAGGCAACACCCACCCCTCAGGCTCCACTCCACAGGTGAGTGAAACTGACCTGCTCTTCCTCCATTCCCTTCCCCATCCAATACTTTGTGCAATAAAAATAAGCGTAAAGAACACACCCTCATTTCTCTTCCTGGCTCTGCAGTTAACTCCCCAAGAATGGCAGAAAGATCTCTGTCCCTATATCCCCAGACAGAGAAAGAGACACAAATAGGTGGCAGGAGAGGGGTGGGCGAGGGCCCCGAAAGCCGGGCTCTGTCGATCTCCCCCCAGAGGGCTCTGCTTGGGGACAGGACTGGAGAGCAAGGGCTGCCGTGGCGTCTGTCTCCCCCCCCCATGGGGTGGGCAGGAGTGCCGCGAAGGGCTTCCCCCCTGCCTCAGTCCCCTTGGTTGGGCTCCGTCAGGCCAAGGATGGGGCAGGCAGGCTTTCCCTGAGGCGCTGTGCCTCTGCACTGCTCAGGGAAGCTGAGGAGGGGGCGGGGCTTGGTCATGTGCCCACCCCCTGGGCTCCTCACTCCCGGAGCTGCGCTCCTTTGCGCTCCTGCTCCAACGGACCCCCTGGCTCTACCTCTGACAAAAACCTTTTCCTGCTTTGCTCAGCCCCCCTATTTGCATTTTTGTTTACATTAACAGAATGAATTAAAAAGAAGAGACTGGATTTATACCCCGCCCTTCACTACCTAAAGGAGTCTCAGAGCGGCTTACAATCTCCTTTCCTTTCCCCTCCCCACAACAGACATCATGTGAGGTAGGTGGGGCTGAGAGAGCTCTGAGAGAACTGCTCTTGAGAGAACAGCTCTGAGAGAACTGTGACTGACCCAAGGTCACGCCAGCAGCTACATGTAGAGGAGCAGGGAATCAAACCCGGTTCTCCCACATTAGAGTCCACGCTCCTAACCACTACACCAAACTGGCTCTCAGTTGATCTCTTAATTTCTATAAGAGGGGGATTCAGATGAACTATAAGTATGGAAATAATGGCAGAAGGTAAACAGGATAACTGCAGTGGGGATTTGAACCTGGGTCTCTCAGATCCTAACCGCTCCACATCACTAGCTCTCAGCTTTCCCTCCTTCCTTCCTCCTGGCAGTCTCTCCCAGGGAAAAGTCTGAGCAAACTGCAAAAGTGATGTGGTGCTAAATTACTTCAGTAACTTATGTGATAGCCACTGCCGGCCTGTCCAAGTCACAAAAGCTGGGTGGAGGCTGCCACTGTTCCCAGACATGTTTTATGGCATTAAGTCATCGCCTCTGCCACAGCTGGGTGAGTTGCACAGATTACATGGTAGCAAGTTGCCCCCTGGCTATTGCTGGGCTTGGTCACTTACCCCCAGGGGCATAAAGGCGGGGAGCAGAGGTGGACTGGGAGGCCAAAATAGCTCTGAAAAGGGCCCTCCCCTGCCTTTTACTGAAAGAAACCAAGTGTCATGAGTACCTCTGCGGATCTGCCTCCTGCGGACCTAAGTGAGGTGGAGGATCAGCTCCCAGCTCCAGAGTAGCCTCCACCTGAACCAGAGGAGGCTCAAGCAAGCACCTCCCAGGATGTTACCCCAGCACCAGCAGCAGCTGAGCCACAGCCAAGCTCAAGCCCACCTGATTCACCGCCTCAGGGTGGAACGTCTAAGGTCCTGATACAGGCAAGACTTAGCTGCTAGGAGAAAAGAGGCACGCCTGCTGTGGTCGCAGATCACTCAGTCCTGAGTTTTAGGAGGAGCCGGGACCTCACTGCCAGCTGCTATCAAGCACAGGAAGTGGCGGGGTATTTAGGCACAGCACAGAGACTACCAACTTGTGCTAGCAACAAGTCATTCTGGCTAAGCTCTGCACCCGCTTGGCTCGCATCAGCTAAACCTGATCCTGGACCCTCTGGCTTGTGACTCCGGCTCTGTTTGACTGCGACTTTTGTGGACTCCTCGGACTGGTTTGCTCGTGAGTTTCCCTCTCTGACCCTGGCTTGGACTGACTCTGCTTTTGGCTTAGTATTTTGGACTTGGTAACTCATTCCTGATTTGGCTTGACCTTGGACTGTCCCGGACTTCGGCTTGGCTCCTGACTGACTGGCACCCAGCCTGTGACACCAAGATGTGAAGGCTGGCAATACTGTTGTGATTGCCCAGCAAATCCCACAATGACCACTGAGCTCTCCTTTCGTAAAGGTACAGCCACTGCTTCTATATTTTGGGGGGTAAGCTCCCTTTTTAGATTTCAGGTTTTTCTGCAATCCTTTTCTCAGTTTTGCAAAAAGATCTGTCTTGTCTGTAGGGATCTGCAAAAAAATGTTGCATAATGTGTTGTAGTTTGTTTTAAGTTATAATTGCATTTGTTTTGAAACTGCAGTGTAGGATTTGTAGTTACTAAATGTATATACTCCTTGTAATGAGACCCACTCAGTTCAGTACACAGAATGTATGCAGAGCATTAATTCTTTTATTTCGTTTCCTTCTTGGTTTTGTTTGTTTCTGTGTGTGTTAATTCTAAATTTCACAGTTCTTTTCATTTCTGTATTCTTCTGTTGTTTGTATTTATTTCATTGAATATCACACTAGACATAAATGTTCCTTCTTCATTTCTAAAACATCCTTGGATTGGAGCGCTGCAAATACGGATTTTTAAATTTTCAAAGCATTTTACTCTAGACATTGCAACATATAATTGTCCATGGGTGAAGACTGGTTCCTTTAAGTATATGCCTACACTGTGCAATGTTTGGCCTTGGCTTTTGTTAATTATAATTGCAAAGGCTAGTTTTATTGAAAATTGTCATCTTTATAGCATAAAAGGAAATGTTGTACCTGTTGGTATTAAATCGATTATTGGTAGTATAACAGTTTTGTAGCTCAGAGACGCTGCCTTACTTGCAGGGTAGCCCCAACAGTGGGGTACCGCACTTCTGACCTGAACCAGAGACCCACAGAACCAGGCCAAAGAGACCACACTTGACCTGTGCTAAAGAGCTAGCCAAAGCTCAGCAAAGGGTTTCAGGCTAAGGTTGCACAAGGAGCCCTTGAGGGCAATCTCCAATCCCCCCCTCCACCCAGCAAAATAGGGCTGCCAAGTTGTACTCATGTACTGGCGGGGGGGAGTCCTTCTTCGCCGGGGAGCCGCCCAGGAGCTTCCCTGGTGCGCGCGCTTCGCAGGCTGGACGACTTTGGGGGTGGGCCGGCAGATTGGGAACCCCTATAGCGGGGGATCCCCCGCCCCCCCGGGCTGACTTGGCAGCCCTACAGCAAAAGTATGCATATGGAATGACAGCAAGTTCCGTTCAGTAGATGTCAAGATTTTATAAATGGATGGAAGAATACAGCCGAAATAGAAGAACTTTAATCATAACCGGAAGATTTACAGAAAAATACATGTTGGAAAAAATGTGAATATAACTAGTCAATGTATGAAGTAACTAAATAGACAAAATAATGATGTAAATGACTGTCCCTGAAATTTTTGTAATGTATGTCTGTTTGTTTCCGGTTTGTCTTTTATAAAATAAGAATTGTGTTGTTTTTTTAAAAGTAGATGTCTGGCAAAACCTTCTCTATCTCTCTATCCCCGTGTAATCCCCTCTGTGTGATACTTCTGCCTATGTGGAAATCTTTTGTCTCAACACCTGCCTTTCCTGTCCCATCCCTCAGGATACTGAGACAAATAGACTGAACATTAAATTCATTCATGATTCTTCCTGACACCTGTCAGAGACCCATTTCCTGCTTTTGTCTAAGCCTGAGAACCCTTTTAATCTACCCCGGAAAGACTATCAGTGGTCATCAAACCCATTCAACCTACCCCGGTAAGACCATCAACGATCGTTAAACCCATCAAGTCCTGGCCTCGGGAGGCTGCCCCTTGCATTTCTATAAAAATAGAGGGTAAGCCCCGCCTCGGTGTGCATTCTGAGGGTGCCTACTATAGGGTACACACCCAAAGCCTCTACCTTGGGTCTCCTTTCTTACTATGAAACGCTGGCCATTCATGCTTTCTTCTACATGGACAGCTGCACATCTGGACAGGCAATATAACCCCTATTACTGCTCCTTAAACATCTCTATCATCACCTCTTTATTTCTTAGTTCTGGATTGCTTGTATATTTTGATTGCTTAGTGTGATTGTTTGCAGGGATATTCTCCAGTAAAACTATGAAACACTCTTTAAATCTGGAGTCTTCCTACTGAACTGGACCTTGGTATATAAAGATGTGTGATCCCTTGTACCCCACTGGCCCCCTCTGTCTCATAGTTGATTTCCCCCAATATCGAGACAGGCCATTTGTGGTAACAGTTTGTCCAGCAGCTTCACCTGTTATTATTTTGACATACAAACTATTTTTATTCAATATTTGTTGACGGGTATCATTCATCAATCCATATTTTGGATTTAAGTTTCTCAGCAGAATTACTATTGCTCCTGTTTTCAGTATTAGTTTATGTGGAGGTAAACCCCTATTATCCACATTTACCCCAGTACCACAGCTGTCTTTGGCAGTTTATTTGTTTGGCAGGGTTGCTGAGGAACATTTTAAAAGGTGGTGTGTACAAACTGACACTGGTTGGAGGAAATCCCACCTCCTCTCCACCTGCCCCCTACCTCTCAGTCACTGCACCCACCCATCCATTAATGATGCCTCAGCTGTCCTTTTATAACTTCCCTCTGGCTTCTAGTCAGTCAGAACAGAGAAGCAGTGGGAAAAAGCAATGCCCAAGCTGGTGGAGGAGGAGAACTAGTTAGAAGTCGAAGATAATGTTTTTAAAGGACAGCAGAGCCCGCAGCTATAGTATGTAAGAATGATCCTTCTCTCCCACTTGCAAGGCTTTGCAGTTGGAGGTTCAGATGTCCTTTTAAAACTTCCCCTTGCTATTTAGCTAGTCATATTGCAGGAAAAATAGTGTTCGAGATGGACGAGTGGCAGTGAGGAATCCTCCCCAATCCCAGCTCCAGTTCTACCGTTGCTTCCTCCCCTCTTTCCCCACCCATTATCTCTCTCTCTCACTCACTCTCAGCCAGTGAGTCTTTCTTGAGCTGGTGAAGGGGGAGAAGCAGTTAGAAGCCTTCCCCCCCCCCCGAAAGTTTTAAGAGGACAGTGGAGCCTGCAGCAAAAGAGGTGGGGGGTGAGAAACTCAGATGTCCTTTTAAAATGTCCCCCTGCTATTTAGCCATTCATACTGCAGGAGGAATCCTCCCCCGTCTCAGTCCCAGCTCCAGTTCTACTTTTGCTTCCTCCCCTCTTCCCCAACTCATTATCTCTGTCTCTGTCTCTGTCTCTCTCTTTCTCTCTAGCCATCAGCCAGTCTGTCTCTCACTGTTGATGTTGTGGGGTCTGGAGTAGATCCCTGTGGCGGCCATTTCAAAAAGTATTGGAGGGAATTCAACCCTCCCCAAGTTTTTTTATTTGTTTGTTTACTTTTTGGATTTTTCTACAGACCCACAAAGTCCCCTGAGCCTGTAGAAAAATGTGTTGAGGGAGAGTGTGCCCTCTGTTTGTGAAAATAAGTATCCGCGGGCAGAGGAGACTATTGAGAATTAGATATATAGATATGTATGGGTTAAAAAATGTCAGTGTCCGCATATATGCGGAATTCATATAGACAAAGCCACATGTAAAGAACCCCCCCCCCCCAAAAAAAAAGGTAGGGCAGGGCTGGGGACTGGGTGATTGGGGGGACTGGGTGATTGGACAGGTAGGGAAGGGAAAGAAAAAGGACTGGTTGGCGGGGTTGGGTAGGAGCTAGGAAATGGACAATTGGCTGGGTTAGAGAGTAGGGAGGAAACACAGGGATTGGGAGGGTTCTGGAAGGAGGAGGAAACCAGGCCATTTGACAGATTGTGGTGAGGGGCAAACCAGGTGATCAGATAAAGAGGAGAGCAAGTGGGGATGGGATGTCTCCTCTCCTGCCTATTCTCATGAGTTCCCCTCTTGTTGTATTGTATTTCTGAAATATATTTATTTATTTTTAAAGCCTCACGTGGTCTATTAATGTCATTTTAGAAATGAAATAATTTTTTTTTACTTCATAAGATTATATAGGAGGAGGAACAGGGAGAGGTTGTGCGCGCCACATGGACATGGGCTTGCAGCCTGGACTGGGTCACTTTTGTACTACCAGATCTGGGCACCCTCTCCACCATCAATCCTTGAGGCCTGAAGGAATGATAAAATACAAATATCAAAAAGAAATACTTTAAACCAGGGGTGGCCAACCTTGCTTAACATAAGAGCCACATAGAATAAACGTCAGATGTCTGAGAGCCGCAAGACAGGAACAAATATCACACACACGTTTTTATTTTTTTAAATATGCAAATTTGCTTTTTATTAACGTTAAATGGGACTGCCAAAAATAAAAACAAACAAGGAAAACCAGTTATTGATAATGATATTACTTGTTTGCTAATGATATTGAGAGAGAGAGAGAGAAAAAGAGAGAGATGGAAAGAAAGAATTAAAGAAGTGGAAAGAAAGAGAGAGAGAAAAACTAGGAAAGCAAATAGATGGGAGGGAGGAGGGAAGGAAGGAAGGGAGAAAGAGAGAAAAAGCATGCCTCCCCTTTGCTTCCCCAGCCGCCCTGCCAGGAGCCGCACAATATGTGTGAAAGAGCCGCGTGTGGCTCCCGAGCCACAGGTTGGCCACCCCTGCTTTAAACATTAAAGCACTGCAGCTACAGCAGCGATACTCTTTAGTTTTTCCATGCCTAATATTTGGTTACAGCCATTTGGAATGATTGGCAAGCCGAGCCAAGCACAGGGCGCCAATGTACTAATGAATGTGGCATTGAAACACAGCTTACCTGTAAGACTGGGTAGTGAAAAAAACATTGTGTAAAACAATGCTGCACTTCCCATTTCAGGAGTAAAAAAATTATTCCCCTCAGCAGTCCATGTAAAGAGCGGGTGACAAGACTCTGACTCTCATAAGGCGGCCAAGTGTTCATGAGAGCTTCATAAGCGGCAAAATCTCTTATTAATTGTTCACGTTTGTGAACCCTTTGCCATGCTGGCACAGTTCCCTTTCCTGCAAAGTGATTACTCCGGGCAATCCATCCCGCTCGTTGTTACAGTCAAACGTTAATTTGCAAAAATAATGAGAATATGGAAATTCAAAATTTTCCACAGCTTCAGTGAAGACCAGCAAATCACCTTAATGTTAGTATGCAGAGGTCATGCATCGAAGATCTTGGCTTTATAACAATTATATAGGCACTGCAAACAGGGCATTAATGGGGCAATACGTTTTCAGTAAGCTACGTAACAGGAAAATCTAGGGCTGATGCTAACTAGTCGTATGTCTATCTTCCTGAATAGCTGTAACAGAAGAATGCCTCAACAGCTACCTTAACTGTATGAAAACACAAGATAAATAGCTATCATTTTCCACATCCTAATATAAAATCATAGAGGCTTAAAGATTGTCTATACAAATAGCTGGATTGCGTGGCAAAACTGCTCCTGGACTGTACCACTTTATTGCTCAGGTGTGGAAATTATTTAATGCCTTCATTAAAAAAAGAAAAAACCTGCACACCAATTTTATGTCAACAGAAGGCTGGACTAGAACCCTTGCTCCTGACATTTACTCTTCTGTTTTTCATAGGAAGCAATTAACATGTGAACACCCATTTTTTAGTCCAAAGTGGAACAATCCAGAAACAAGTTTTGTTCATTATGCCTTGCCTTGGTAGGGACCAAATTGCACTGATGTGGCAACACTTATAACTACTGTCTGGCCAGTGTTGGGACTGGGGAGACACAAAACTGTTTGCTTCAAAGTCCTGGTGTTAATCAGAAAACAAACACAAGGACTTTGTAATGTGTAAAGAGGCCCTTTAAGAAGAAGAAGAAGAGAAGAGATTGGATTTATACCCCGCCCTTCACTCACTTGGAGTCTCAGAGCGGTTTACAAACTCCTTCCTCTCCCCACAACAGACACCCTGTGAGGTAGGTGGGGCTGAGAGAGCTCTTTCCCAAGCGGTCCTTGAGAGAACAACTGGTACAGAGCTATGGCTTGCCCAAAGTCATCCAGCCAGGAGCAAGTGGAGGAGTGGGGAATCAAACCCGGTTCTCCCAGATTAGAGTCCGCGCACTTAACCACTACACCCAGGGGTCCGTTGGAGCGGGAGCGCACAGGAGCGCAGCTCCGGGAGTGAGGAGCCCAGGGGGCGGGCACATGACCAAGCCCCGCCCCCTCCTCGGCTTCCCCGAGCAGTGCAGAGGCGCAGCGCCCCGGGGAAAGCCCTGCTAGGGTCTTTATTGTTTTTAATGTTTTGTTTTAATATTGATAATTTTATCACTGTTCCTTTTATGACTGTGTGCTGCTTTTCCAGAGACTTGCTCAAGGTGGCATATTAATTTCCTAAGTTTCCCATTTTTTATCTGGACACATGGCACATAAGTACTAGAGAAATTTCACCAACCCTTCAGCAGCTTCCACCCCATCAGTTTGGTGTAGTGGTCAGGAGTTGGACTCTAATCTGGGAGAACTGTGTTTGATTCCCCACTCCTCCACATGCAGCTGCTGGTGTGACCTTGGGCCAGTCACAAGTTCTCTCAGAGCTGTTCTCTCATGAGCAGTTCTCAAAAGACCTCTCTCAGCCCCACCTACCTCACAGGGTGTCTTGTTGTGGGGAGGGAAGGGAAAGGGATGGGTGGTGCACATGTCCTGGGTATCTCAAGTCTACTTGAAACCTGGTGGTTTCAAGGGAGCAGGAAGAGAATGAGGGTGTGTTCTTTACGCTTATTTTTATTGCACAAAGTATTGGATGGGGAAGGGAACGGAGGAAGAGCAGGTCAGGTTCACTCACCCTGAGGGGTGGGTGTTGCCTTCTGACACACTTCCGGTATGTTAGGGGGTGTGGCATATGCAAATGAATTATGCTAATGAGCTCCTGCACCTCTTTTTCTACGAAAGGACCCCTGACTACACCAAACTGGCTCTTTAACTTTCCTCCCAGAATTGTGTGGATAAAATGGACCAAGAACCAAGGTAGAACTTGTGAGGCAGATCTGCATTTCAGAGGCTGTTGATATAGCATGGATGCCTCTGGCCATCATCTGCATATCTAAAGATGATGTTGATAGCACTAAAAAGGATGATATTGAGAGAGGATAAATATCAGTTAAAACCAAAATGGGAACTAATATTAATTTTTTAAAAAACCACCAACTACGTTGCATCCAGCTCTTCTTTAACTTTCAGAATAGATTTTATTTTTGCTGCACTTAAAAGTGGTGACAGAAAAGGTAGCCAGGCTGAGTAAGCTCCCAGTCTGTTACATGGAAGAGTTATATCCAGGTGAACATACACATAATTCAAGAGGGCAAGATTTTTCAAAGGCTTTGCTAGTTTATTTATACCCTGTCTTTCTTCAAATGGCACTGAGGTGTCTTAACAACTAACTTTAAAATACAGTCCAATTGTGGGTGTTTTTTGTTTTGTTTTTAAATCCCTTTCATAACTGTTTTATTCAAAATAAAAAGTATTCTTATAAAAAGTCATCAAAAGGGCTGTATACACTTTCCTTAAAACCAGAAAGAGCTTTCTGGCAAATACCTTTTGCTCAGAGACGTCTAAAACTCTGTAAACAGGGCTTTTTTTGTAGAAAAAGCTCAGCAGAAACTCATTAGCATAGTAGGCCACACCCCCGGTAGCACAGCTCCCTCCCAGGATTGGCCTCCCCAAGTGCCCCACGGTTTGCGGGGCGCATGGGGAACCCGAGGGAAGGCAGGCAGTTTCTGCATCGACTTCCCCAGGCGCCCCACAGTTGTGGGGCACCCGGGGAACTCAAGGAGGGGAGGCAGTTTAAACTGGCCTCCCTCCCTGGATCGACTTGGCTTCCCCAGGCACCCTGCTGCTTGCGAGGTGCCTGGGGAACCTGGGGGGGGAGGGGGAGGCTGTGGGCGTGGCCAACTCAGAAGCCAGCCAGAACTCCGTTCCTGTGCATTCCTGCCCAAAAATAGTCCCGTCTGTAACTAATTTACAACCAATTAGTCTGTCACTAATAATAATAACAATTGTGTGCTGTGAAGTCACAACCAACCCATGACCACCTCAGGGCCATAGGGTTTCAAGGCCAGAGATTAGAATAGTATTTTGCTATTGCCTGCCTCTGCACAGCATCCCAGGACTTCCTTGGTGATCTTCCATCAAGTACTAGCCACGGCTGATCCTGCTTAGCTTTCAAGGTCTGACAAGATTGGGTTAGTCAGGGCTATTCAGTACAGGGAAATATATAACTTTTAAAAAAAAAGCTGACAGAAATCTCACTCCTCAGTTGAGTTCCCATCAGTAGTTTCCAAATCCCTTTATTCATATTTTTGTTCTCATTTATATAGTTAATTGCCAGATCTATTTGAATGCTTGGCAAACTGGTGAGTTGCTTTTTACTTCCAATGGTCAATCAACTTCATGGCAGTGTAGTCCTAAGAGGACATAGAAGGAGATAACCCTGCTTACGATGGCACAGCAAATGACCTTGTCAGACCCTATGCATCACAGCTAGGGATGGGCACAAACCGAGAAACGAACAGCCCTTTGAGCATGAACTAGGCTGGTTCGTGGTTCATTTTGAACCAGTTTGTTTGGTTGCATCATTCCCAAATCCAAGAACAAACAGTCTGTTTTCTGTTGAGGTTCATTTGGTTTGTTAGAGCAGTTCATTCTCCAGACAGCCTGGCACCGATTCAATCAATTCCTAGCAATGCTGGGGATGGACTTGTGGAGAGCTCTAGAAACACCCATGGCATTTGTCCATAGCTTGACTGGCAGCTCTGGGAGCCAACCACGGAGCTCCCATTCTGCTCTTAATATATATCTCACCCTGACTCAGCTGCTTTCAGTTTGCAGAAGGAAGAGAGAGGAGTTAGTCATCATGTGAGAGTGAGTTAGGAAGAATAGTTTGCTGCATGGCTGATTTAAGGGGAGGCTAGAGCTGAACTTTTCTAGGGGAACCTGTTTGGGGGGGGGGGCTCTAACACAGACATCCCAAATCCAATCTTCGCCAAACTTGGAGGGTGGGTGGAGAAGAACCTGTTGAAGACTTCCTGTGAGTCTGGCATCTCTAACTCATGAGGAGGTTGTTCTACCACCTCCAACTCAGGAACTGCACAAACCAGAAACTGGTTTGGGAAATGGGAAAAGTTTGGGGAAGTCAAGCTATTACACTTAAACACATTTTAATATTACCAAAAGCTCAGTATAGATGCTTCCATGAGATAGTGAAGGAGGTATGAATGAATCCAGTTTCAGAAGTAAAACTTGCCACTTGTTAGAAGGGAATGCTTCCTTTTGGATCCTGAGCTGGAGTACTGTATTTTTCGCTCCATAAGACGCACCTTGTTTTTAGAGGAGGAAAACAGGAAAAAATGAAATAGAAAGAAAGAGAGAGAGAGAGAGATAAAGGAAGGAAGGAGGAGGAGAGAGAGAGAGAAAGAGAAAGGAAGAAAGAAAGGTGGGGACAGAGAGAGAGACAGACAGACAGACAGAAAAAAGGAAAGGAAGGAAGGAAGGAAGAAAGATAGAGAAAGGAAGGAAGAGAGACGTGGGCATGCCATGCAAAGCCAGGCCTTTCTGTGCAAAGTAGCCACGGAGCTTAATCTGTGGGCGGGGCTTTCTGCTGCTGGCTGTCTTAAAGGGGAAAAGCACTTAAAGGGAAAGAGTACTTAGCCTGGTGGGGTTTTTCCTGCCGTTTCCCTTTTAAGTCTTAACAGCTCAGGCCCAGCAGGGAGGGGCGGTGAAGGCTGGGATGCCAGCCTGAATGGCGTTCCCCTGCGTTCCTGCTGAAGAAAGAGCCCTGTTACAGGTAAGAAAAGCTCCATATTCGCTCCATAAGACGCACACACTTCCCCCCTCACTTTTTTGGGGAGGAAAAGTGCGTCTTATGGAGCGAAAAATACGGTAACTTACAAGAATCAGTGGAGCCTCGGAAGGAAACTAACTGTTAGCTTCACCCCTACTTTTAAAGCCCCAAGTGCTTTGGAGTCTGATTGCATACTAACATGCTCACTACCATGTGAATCCCTCCATACCCTCGGGATGTATATGGACCTACTTGCTTACAAAAGCCAGTGCAATTTTTCCCTACTGCGAGGGGAGCTCCCCCACCCGCCCCGGTCTTTGATCCTCTACTGACACAGGAACCTGGGCTTTTTTTTCAGGGGGAACACACCAGAATGGAGTTTTGGAACCTCTTTGACAAAATTATTTTAAAAATGTTAAAAAGTTCATGAGTTTCCAGTATGCAGATTGAAAACTTCATTTCCCTTTTGAGAGTTCCAGCACCTCCCCCCCACAAGCCCTGCTCCAAAACAACTGCTGATTTTCATTCCTCAAACCAATCTCTTATTTAAAAAAATTTGGACAATGCTCTAGGCAAGAGGGGAGGAAGTTGTTTGTGATTGTCATAAGGGCCAGCCCGTCAGAACTATTGCTGGAAATTGTAAGATTTGCTTGCTTTGGAGCTGTGTTATATAAGGAAGGTTTAGGCTGATTTTACACCTCCCCTCTAAAGTAGTTTGACTGCTGTCTTTTCCTGTGCTGATTGCACAGTGGTGTGAAATTTCACTCCAGGGGGTCTAAGTGCACTAAGAAACCACAATTGTTTAAAGCAGAATAAAGCGGTATAATACTAGCTTGACCACAGGAGGGCAATTAGTAGATATGGACATTTCAGTAGCAGCACGGTTTCACACCGCACATAGGTGTGGGCAGGTTTTTTTGGAACTAGAATGATTCCAGCTGGAAAGTCAGATGTAAAATCAGCCTTAGAGTGACTCAAAAGGGGTGAGTGCACTGCACACCCACCTGTGACATTGCCACACAATGAGATCAGAAATTGTGCACTGTCACTTTGGAGACTGGGGCTGCAAAACTTACACATATTTACTAGGGAGTAAGTTCCACCGAACTCAATGGGATTTACTTCTGAGCAGTGTTCCCTCTAAGCTGAGTTAGTGTGAGCTAGCTCACAGTTTTTTAGCCTCCAGCTCACACAGTTTTGTCTTCGCTCAAGAAGGATGGCTCCAGAGCAAACTAATTCATGCAGTGGCCAAATTGCTTGCTCACAACTTTAATGCCAGTAGCTCACAAAGTAGAATTTTTGCTCACAAGACTCCACAGCTTAGAGGGAACATTGCTTCTGAGTGTATATGCCTGGGATTGCATTGTAAGTCAGTGGCTGTAAAGAGCAAGATCTCTTCTTTTGTGGGGCCACAGCGGCTGAATTTCTTCCATCTATAGATTTTCCTACTTTAATCTTTGATTGCATTCCAAAGAATTGTGAGGACTTCTGTTTTACTGAAGGCACTTGGATTGGGGGCATTTGTAAAGCATTTGACCTTAAATGTTGACATAACTATTTATTTATCTTTATTGATTTTTCTACCTGGGTCTTTGTTCTTAGAGACACGTTGGTAAGAAATAAATAAGTAATGCTTAGTAAGTAAGTAATGGCTCCTCTTTCATCATGATAAAAATCAATTAATTATTTAAATCAACAAATGCAATAAATTCAAATGTAAAGGGTTCTGTATCCTCAGTATACATACTGATTGCATACAGGAAAGATTGCTGGGTTTAGATGCTGGCATCTTTTAGATGTACCCAGGGGTCATTTCGTAGAAAAAGAGGTGCAGGAGCTCATTAGCATAACTCATTTGCATAACTAATTTGCATATTACACACCCCCTAACATGCCGGAAGTGTGTCAGAAGGCAACACCCACCCTTCAGGCTCCACTCCACAGGTGAGTGAAACTGACCTGCTCTCCCTCCATTCCCTTCCCCATCTAATACTTTGTGCAATAAAAATAAGCATAAAGAACACACCCTCCTTCTCTTCCTGCTCCCTTGAAACCACCAGGTTTCAAGTAGACTTGAGATACCCAGGACATGTGTACCACCCATCCCTTCCCCTCCCCACAACAAGACACCCTGTGAGGTAGGTGGGGCTGAGAGAGGTCTTTTGAGAACTGCTCATGAGAGAACAGCTCTGAGAGAACTTGTGACTGGCCCAAGGTCACACCAGCAGCTGCATGTGGAGGAGTGGGGAATCAAACCCAGTTCTCCCAGATCAGAGTCCAACTCCTGACCACTACACCAAACTGATAAGGTGGAAGCTGCTTAAGGGTTGGTGAAATTTCTCCAGTACTTATGTGCCATGTGCCCAGATAAAAAATGGTATAGTTAGAAAATTTATATGCCACCTTGAGCAAGTCTCTGGAAAAGCAGCACGCAGTCATAAAAGGAACAATGATAAAATTATCAATATTAAAACAAAACATTAAAAACAATAAAGACCCTAGCAGGGCTTTCCCCGGGGTGCTGCGCCTCTGCACTGCTTGGGGAAGCCGAGGAGGGGGCGGGGCTTGGTCATGTGCCCGCGCCCTGGGCTCCTCACTCCCGGAGCTGTGCTCCTGTGCGCTCCCGCTCCAACGGACCCCTGGATGTACCAAGTTCATATTTTGCCAGGGACCTATAAAACTGTAGTGAAGAAGAGCCATTTCTGGTCAAGAACCATTTCTGTTACCAAATCATGTCGATTCTTGAATGTGAGTCATGTCTATTAGAATAAAAGGTAAAATCTTTTCCTTGTGGGTTAGCTTTCCTCCAAATATCTTCCAGCTTCTCTTGTTTTATCAGTTCAAAAAAATTTTTTGGAAGCTTCCCTAATGTCTCATCCTTTCTTTTAGAGTGCCTGTCTAATTTATTATCTACAGTTCCATTGAAGTCCCCTAACATCATGATTTGATCGTAGTTTACATTGTCCAATTCCATTTGAAGTTCTTTAAAAAAAATTCTTTGGCTCCATTCGGAGCATAAATGTTCACAATCAAAGTTTTCAGTCCTTGCAGTAAAATTTCAATAGCTAAATATCTTCCATCTTTGTCTTTAAATATTACTTTAGGTTCCAAATCTTTTTTGACATATGTTACAACACCATTCTTTTTATTACTTGCTAAAGAATAAAATTCTTCTCCCAATTTTTTCCTTATTAAATATTTGTGGTCTTGTTTTTTTAAGATGAGCTTCTTGTATGCAAATTATACTACATTTTTGTTTTTCCAGCCAATGACCTACCATTCTACGTTTTTGGGGTGAATGTAGTCCATTTACATTCCATGTAAGTATTTTGTAATCCATCTTGATATATTCTTAAATATCTCCAAAGTCATCTTTATTCTCTCCCAGGAATGCGTACATTTCTTCTGTACTTTTAATCACTACTCTGATGTTGCCATAATAAAAGCTTAGTCCTTGAGGTATTTCCCAACGAAATCTGATTTTTTTCTCCTTTAGTTTATCCGTCAGACGCTTGAATTTTTTCCTTTCTTGCAGTATTGCTCTGGGCAATTCTTTCATTACTATAATTTTCTTTCCATCTATTACAAAAGGATCAGTAAAGCACTTCTTGTAGTTTTGTTATTTTGTTCTTTTCATTATAAATTGGACAACCACATCTCTTGGTAAGTTTTTGTCTCTTGCATATGTAGAATTAACTCTATAAACAAGATCCATGTGTTCTTTAACAACTTCTTCCTGTTCTTGTAAAAAATCTGCTATTGCTTCTTGCATTCTTGTAAAAATGTCTTCACTCAATTTTTCCTCAATCCCTCGAAATCTCAAATTTAACCTTTAAGACAAGAAAAGTGGAAATTCTACCCAGAATAATTTCAGATCATAATCCATGTTTATGGACAGCTGGGCAGGTAAAAAAACAAAAGAGATGGAGAATAAATGAGGACTTACTAGACAATCAAGAAATAATTTAAAAATTACTTGAAGAAACAGACCTATACTTCCAAGTAAACATGCAGAAAGAAGTAAAAATCCAAACCGTATGGGATGCATATAAAGCAGTGATGAGAGGACTATTGATATCATTAAATGCTAAAGATAATAAAAAGAAAAGAGAGCAATATGAAAATATTTTACAAGCCATTAAAACAAAGGAAGAAGAACTGAAGAATAAACCAGGGAAAAAGAAACTGCAAAAGGAAATCTGGATGCTACAAGACCAAGCAAAAGCTATTCTGAACCAAGAGATGTACTGGAACTTTAAAAAACTCCAACAAAAAGCATTTGAAGGTGCAAACAAACCCGGAAAATACTTAGCATGGCAATTAAAGAAAAAACGTGAAAATAAATTTATCACTAAAGTGATAAGAGATAATATTGAGATAATAGACAACAAAGGAATAAAAAGAGAATTTTTTAAATACTATGCAAAACTTTTTAAGAAGGAAAATAAAGACAGAAGAAAGATTAAAGAATACCTGCAAACATTAAAGTTACCAAAACCAACAGAAAAAATTAAAGAACTATTTAACAATCCAGTATCATTACAAGAGATTAAAAATGCAATAAATGACTCAAAATTAGGAAAAGCACCTGGACCGGATGGATTTACAGCGAAGTTTTATAAAACGTTACAGGAGTCAGTTTCACCAGTGTTACTGCTATTGATGAACGATATAGGAGTCACTGGTGAGGTTCCAGAAACCTGGAAAGATGCATCCATCTCACTGATCCCGAAAGAAAATCAAGATTTGACTAATGTTAAGAATTATAGACCGATCTCTTTACTAAATAATGATTATAAGATTTTTGCTAAGATTATAGCGGATAGACTAAAAGAGCACCTTAAAGAGACTATACAAACAGAACAAGCAGGGTTCTTACCTAATCGACAAATAAGGGATAATCTAAGAGTAGTAGTGGATGCTATAGAATACTATGACAAACACCCTGAAAAGGAAGTGGGCTTTTTCTTTTTAGATGCGGAGAAAGCGTTTGATAATTTAAACTGGGATTTTATGTTTGAAGTTTTAGAACATCTTGAGATTGGTGAATATATGCTTGACCTCATCAAAGCAATATATAAAGAGCAGAAATCCTCTTTAATAATTAATACTGAAAAGACAGACGACTTTAAAGTTGAAAAAGGAACAAGACAAGGATGCCCACTTTCGCTGCTGCTATTTATTTGGATTTTAGAAGTTCTACTGTTAAATGTGAAGGAAGACAAAGATATTAAAGGCTTAACAACTAAAGGTTTTTCTTTTAAATATAGGGCCTTTGCAGATGATGTGATGTTCATAGTGGAAGACCCCTTATCCACATTACCATATTTGTTACAGAGAGTAAAAGAGTTTGGTGACTTAGCAGGATTTTATGTAAACAAGAACAAATCGAAAGTGATGTGCAAAAATATGTCAAATAAGAAACAAAATGAGTTACAAAAACTTATAGAATGTGAGGTGGTGAAAAAGACAAAATATCTAGGTGTAAACCTAACAATGAAAAATATTGATCTTTATAAAAATAATTATGAAAAATTATGGTTGCAAATTATGCAGGATATTAAAAAGTGGAATGTATTGAATTTGTCATTGCTGGGTAGAATTGCGGTGGTTAAGATGAATGTGTTACCACGATTAATGTTTTTGTTTCAAACTATTCCAATTGTGAAAGATGTAAAAACATTCAAAGGTTGGCAGAAGGAATTGTCTAAGTTTGTGTGGGGAGGGAAAAAACCAAGAATCAAGATGAAAATAATGTGTGATGCTAAAGAAAGAGGAGGGTTTCAATTACCAAACTTAAGGTTATACCATGATGCAATATGTTTGACCTGGGTAGGGACATGGACTATGTTACAAGATAGAAAGTTATTGTCCCTGGAAGGTCATGATTGTAGATTTAGGTGGCATGCATATTTGTATTATGGTAAAACAAAAATGGACAATATGTTTAAACATCATTATTTGAGAAGAACACTAATGGATACATGGACAAGATATAAAAACTTTTTTTCAGAAGAGATACCTATGTGGATTGTACCCGCAGAAGTTTTGCATCCAATATCACGGTACAAAGGACAAGATTGGCTGAAGTATAGAGACTTATTAACAAGACATGGTAAAGACTTCAAATTGAAGGAGCAGCATCATATGGACTTTGATTATGGTTGGCTAAGATATAGACAAATATATGACATGTATAGAAGTGATAAAAAACACGGCTTTTGGGGAAAAAAACAATGAAATAGAACAAGTTTGGGAGGAAGGTGGGAAAAAAATGATTTCTAAAATGTATAAAGTCTTGCTAAAATGGTTTAATGCTGACGAAATGGTAAAAGAACAAATGGTAAAATGGGCGATAAACTTTAACAAAGACATTGAAATGGAATCTTGGGAATTTTTATGGAAAAATGCAATGAGTATATCTACGTGTTATAACTTAAAAGAAAATTGTTTTAAAATGATGTATAGATGGTATATGACACCAAAAAAAATTGCAAATATTGGTCAGAATATGTCTAACAAATGTTAGAAGTGTAAAAAGAAAAGGTTCTTTTTATCATATGTGGTGGACTTGTGATAAAGCAAAGATTTATTGGTCAAAAATACATGCAGAAATGGAAAAAATCTTGAAATGTACATTTAAGAAGTTGCCCGAAATGTTATTGCTTGGACTTAAATTAGAAGAGATAAATGTAAAGAAAAGGACAATAATATGGTATATGATAACAACAGCAAGAATGGTGTATGCACAAAATTGGAAAAATGGAAAAATACCAGAGGTGTGGGAATGGTTGAAAAAACTGTTATATATGGCTGAAATGGATAAATGGACTAGGAAATTGAATGATCTGTACTCAGAGACCTTTTTAGAAGATTGGAAGGATTTGAAAGAATATGTTGAAAAATTCTGGGACATGAAAAATTGCATTTATACATGGTTATAATAATATAAAGCAATAGAATTAGAGTATATGAATGTATTAAGGATAATTAGATAATGAAGTTGTATTTTATTTTAGAATTATATAAGAATATAGAAAGTAAGAATTAGTGTATAAGTATTTTTAAGAAATATGACCGTTACCAGATATGTAAACATAGATATAAGTGTTACTATTTTAGATAGAGTGGAAAATATGTTATGCTTCAGATGTGGTGGGAAACCGTTAATACAAGATAAAAACAAAATTATACAAACAGAACAAAATGTTATATACTACGGAAAAATGGATTTGTATAAGATAAATGTATTATTTTTGATGTTTTGAAAAATAAAAAAAAATTACAAAAAAAAAGAAAGAACCATTTCTGTTACAAATAAGAATTTTTAAAAATGATTCCATGGCTAGAGATCTTTGTTGTCATTTTCCTCATCAGCATGTCTAGCTTTGGGGGGAAAGTTCTAAAGTGGTTCACCTTTGAATATAGCATTTAAAAACACTTCAGCCGTTCATTGACACATTTGTTAGTGTTTGGCTGAGTGCAGCCCTCCTGGGGCAGGCCTTACAAAAAGCCAGCATGATACTAATGGCTCTTGATGGAAGGTCAACACCCCCCCCCCCTTCCAGCTAATGTATCTGGAGTCAATAATTAGCAATATTGTGTTGGATAAAGTAATAATTTATTAAAGTGAGTCTGTCATGAAGGAAAAAGTGGAGCAATTAGCTTTACATTTTGATCAATTAATAGCACTCAGGCCAGTAGCTTTTCTGGATCATTTCTGAAGCCTCAAAAAATCAATCGAGTTTTTAGGAAGTCCATTGAGAGGCATAAATGGAAGCATTCGTTACTTCACAATGTTTATTTTTACAAATGGGTCTCATCATTAGATAACCTTAGCGTTATGAACCACTGGAAAATACTCAAGGTGTTCTCTTTAGGAATTACATGAGTAATTGAAAATTGTTTTTGTGGTGAGCTTTAATATTTTTGAATGACCTGAAGTTCAGGAAAGAATGCTTTTAAAGCTATTGATAAGTAATAAAAATACAGTAGATGCAACCCATCGTGGCCATAGCAATGGAGAGGAGCAAGACGGCTGGATTTATGTACAGGAGATGTGCACATGCTTTCCATGGAAAATACTTCAGTGGCTGGACATCACTAATATCTGGCCACCCACACAGGTAGATGGAAAAGGATTCCATTGAGTTCTACGGAGATGCAGTTGTAGAAGGGTGAATAGTTAGTACCCACAGAATGCAATTTTCAAACCACATGTTCATGGTTGACCAACAATAAAAAAAAGCGAGTGTCTCACAGCCATTATCCTACCTTATAGATTCAGAAACAAAGTTCGGTCACAAAAGGCTCACTGAAATCAAATAGAGTTCTGTTGCCGCTCTTTCACCTGACCAGTTATTAAGGACCAATTTATAGCCAATTATTCTGCTCAAGTGAAATGCAGTCTCATCCCACTGTCCCTGCCCACAGCCTAATTCCCCAGGCCCATTCCCTTTAATCACTGCTCGTTAACAATGACCTCCATTTTGCAGCCATTCCAGTCTTTTCCCCCCCTTTTCACTTAATCAGGTTTGAGTTGGCCATGGGTGTCTGAAAACTGGGACCTGCTGCCTAGTAGTAGTACTACTACTACTACTACTACTACTACTATCACCACCTACACCCCCACTACTACATGGGTGACTGAAATGCTGCTAGGACAATCCAACGTCCTGACCAATTAGGTGAAATTTAATTTTTTTCAGACTGGATTTCCCCCCATCAAAACCAATACATTAGTAGGGAAGTACTTCAGTGCTTCGCAAGGGAACAGCGCCCTCCCCCCATCATCTCTCATGTTATTTACATTATCAGTAGTTCCTATAGCTTATATTATTAGACAAAATAAAATCATTTACAGAAGGTTGGGGAGAGCATAAAACTGTGCTTTAGACAGACTGTCTCCTTCCATATGTCCCGGTGTGCCAGCTACAGTTATCAGGCAGCCATCTGTTGACTATCTCAGCACTTGGGGTGACCCATCTGGTATCAGCTGGAGCCTGGGCCTTTTCCATCATGGCTCTGGCTTTGTGGAATGGGCTCTCTGAAGAGGTGAGGGGAGCTCCCCTCCTTGGAAATCTTCAGGGGGCACTTCAAGGCCTGCCTATTTTCCAGGACTTTTGAGAGAGTCTGAATTGGCAGGCATCTTTTAAGAGGGGGAGTGGGGAGAGATTTGGGGCCTCTTATTTACTCTCAGTTTTAGCAGAGGATGTTTTAATTATTGTTGTAAGCCGCCTTGGACCAAGAAGAGAGGTGGGCTGTAAATATTTTAATAAATAATAAATATAATTGTTGCTGAAGGCGCAAACATTCCTTCCATTCATCAAGTAAGAATTTATTCTTTATGTTATTGCTCCTGGCTTCAGAATAAATGCTGATAAAACAGAAACAGTCAGGGTGCTTATCTCTCAAGTAACAAAGAGTTGCAACAAAAATTCCAATTTAAATGGGTTCCTGAACCACTATAATAACGTTGAGCTGTGGCTAGAGTACTTGTTTCGCATACAGAAGATCCCAGACTCAATCTCTGGACTCTCCAGTTAGTCTCAGGAACAGCTAGCAAAGGCATCTACCTGAGGTGCACTGCCTGCCAGACTAGACAATACTGAACTAGATGGACAAATCTTTCTTAGTATAAAGGTGCAAGGCCTGTGGCTCAGTGGTAGAGCACCTGCTTGGTATGTAGAAGGTCTCATCTGACCTGTAGAAGGTTACATCTCAGATGTTGAGGCAGGGGGAATACATAGCAGGGCCTCTGTAATTGTAAGAATGCCCCAAAAAGAAAGCACCACCATGAGTTGCATTATTCTTTGACGCTTCTGTCACACAGTTCATCTCTTCTGCTTTGTTATTATTACTGTGTATCCCAAGGTCTTGTTCTATATTGTATATTGTTTTTGTGGATTATGGCGCATTTTACAGAACACTTTGCTTTTTCTGATGATGATAGAAATCGTATTCTTAAACAAGCCCCTAAGTATGTCCCATAATGGTATGTCCCAAGGGTATGTCCCATAATGAAGGGTCTGGGTGGACACAACTAAGCAACAAACAAAAGAAGAAATTTAAGCTGGGATTGCATGCATCCTTTCTGAGTGATTATTGCAATGGGAATATAACTCCCAGAGGCTTGCGAATACAGAAAGGCCCTGCTTTATTGTTGGACAATGAAGGATTCCTCCACAAACGGATGGCTATTCTAAATAAGTGTGCATATGATCTTATGCTGTTAGTAATAGATCAGGCTTCTACAGATATTAACGTGTTGGAAACAGAAATTCAGGGGCTTGAAGATTCTCTTAAGAGCACAGTGTCTCCTGAAAATTTCGATAACCGGCTGAAGGCACTACAGGAAGAACTTAAGAACTTTGAAAGGAATACTTTAGAGGTTAAGACAAAGAAATTTTTAAGGGATAAGAAGGATTATGAGCTGAATAAAGTATATAGATGGTGCAGTACTAATGAAGGGATGCGTAAAAAAGTTACATGGGAGGATGATCATGAGAGATCCTCGGAATTTGATACTTCTGAAGCCGATGACTCACCGACTAGATCCGGTGACGAAGAACCATCCTTTAGACGGATCTTCACGCGTAATTGCAAAACACAAAACAATGCTCCCAAGCAGCATTTTTTACGCCAGCTTCCCCCATGTCGTTGGAGAAGAGGAGTTTAATTTTCGATCTTTCTTCTAGATCTTTTTCGCACCAAGAGGTACATCTACTAAATTTGGGATTGGGATTTGTTCCCACCCCACGACATAACCCTTTCAACACCAGGGTTGACATCTTTAAATTAGCTCGGTCCTTGAAACTTAGGGTGTTCTTTGGGGAATCATAAGACACGGTTTCCCCCCCATTCAAACCTAAATCCCAATTTATGCCTAGTATTAATGTACCTTCAATACAGGTTTTCGAAAGATTAGTCCTACAAGATGTAGAAAAACTGGAGCAGAATAAATGTTGGTTTGAGCACAATTTGTCTCTCAAGGAGGAACAAATTCTGAAGGATATAGCCAAAGATGAGAGTATTGTGATTAAACAAGTAGACAAGGGAGGAGAAATAGTAATATTGAATAAAGAAGACTATTTTGTGATGATTCATACCCTTCTCTCTGATGTGAATTTTTATAAATCAGTATCATATGATCCGACAGAGAGTTATGACCATTATTAGGACCGTGGTCAATGAAGGGTTAGCCTTGGACTACGTAAGTCAGTCCACAGCTGCTTTTCTTCTTAATAAGTTCCCCAGAGTTCCAATTTTTTATGTTTTACCTAAAGTGCATAAAGCTGGTCACCCTCCCCCTGGAAGACCGATTGTATTGGGCTCAAATGCTTTACTAGAGCCCCTATCAAAGTTTGTGGATTCTTTCCTCCAGCCATTCATTATGGCCGTACCAACATTTCTACATGATACCAAAGCTTTTGTTAAAAAAAATGAGGGCCGGCCAGTTTCTGAGAATATAATACTTGCTACCTTGGAAGTCAATTCTTTGTATACAAATATACCTCATGAGGAGGCACAGACCTGCCTCATAGATATATTACAACGTAGAGACTGTCTTTCACCCCCTACTCATTTTTTGGTTATTATTTTTGAACATAATTTTTTTAGGTTCCAGGACCAGTTTTATTACCAGATCCAAGGCATGGCCATGGGCAGTGCCTTTGCACCTAGCATGGCCAATATTTTTATGCCTGAATTTGAACAACATTGGATTCTGAATTTGGAAAATAATCCATTTTTTAAATATTGTGTTCTTTAAAAGGTATATTGATGACCTTTTCTTTTTGTTTTTGGATAGGGAGGCTTTCATGCCTTTTGTGCAGTGGTTGAATGACAGGCATCACTCTATAAAATTTACAGCACACATGGGCACCAAAGAAATTGACTTTCTTGATACAACGGTCTTTGTCACAGAGACCAACACGCTGGCTGTTAAACCTTATTGGAAACCCACAGATAAAAACTCTTACCTTCATTTTAGGTCGTGCCATGCGAGACATCTACGCAATAATTTACCACTGGGGCAATATGTACGCATTAGAAGGAATTCATCTCTGCCAGTCCATTTTGAAGAAGTGTACAACAGACTGAGTAGTCAGTTTCTAGAGAGAGGTTATCCTAAGACACTGATTAGGAATATTTCTTTAAGAGCTCACGGAGTGGACAAGCAGTCTTTACTAGTGGAAACAGAGAGGGAACGTGGTAACAGAACTAAGATACATTGTGCATTGGAATTCACTCCCTTGGCTGATTCTATCAAAAAAGGTCATTTTGAATCGTTGGCATATTCTAGATGATGTTCCAGATGTAAGGAAAAGCCTCTCATGTGGTTTTAAAAAACAAAAAGCCTCAGGAACATATTAATGTGGGCAGACGTGCACCATGTACCTAGAGTAATGCCAAACAGCGTGGGTATTTGCCAATTAATATGGCAAACGGACCACATTAACTTTCCAGACATTAATTTTTCTTATAGACTTAAAGGCCTATATACCTGGTCCACGAAGAAAGTAGTGTACCTAATCCAATGTGTATGCAAATACAATTACATTGGGAAATCAATGAGGTCCATCAGGACTAGAATTACGGAGCATCGTTCACGCATAAGATACAAACACATGGATTCACCTTTGGTGCACCACTTCAATTTAAAGGGCCACACACTGAATGACTTTAAGTTCCTGATATTGGAAGCTCATTCTACAATTAGGTATAACAAAATTGATGTGGACAAGTGGTTGCGTCAAAAGAGTTTTTGGATTTTTCGCACATGTTCAGATCAGCCACCGGGACTTAATCAGGAACTGGAGTACTCCAGTTTCTTATAAGCAGCCTATTATTTGAAGTGAGCTTTTCCCCTTTAAGAATGTGGGGCGTTACTGGACTTGAGTAAAATCCTTTTACTATATAGTCATCCACAGTGGAGTAAACCATTAAGGCATCCCAGTTCATCAGCTAGTGAGGACTTGTTCCCCTTGTAAAGAGTTATTAGTGCCCATCTGAGAAACCATTTTGGTGAGTGTTAATACAAACCTATCTATGTTTTTGTGTTTAAAATTGTGTAAAGTTGGAAATGCATTGTTGCTTACTTGTGGTTCTTTTGTAGGAGATCTTGTTACCATTGAAGCTTTTTACCATTGTGTGCTGCTTTTTGCAGACATATTAGGTATATATGTACTTCAAGTTTTGTGATGGTGGTGTTATGTAATAAGGGCTATATATGACTTTTGTATAATTGTTTTTGTATATTTTAGTTTCCCATGAAAAAGGATACACTAAACGAAGTTTATATCTAGAATCTTCATTGGAAACTTTATTGCTGTGTTTTATAATGGAACTATACACAAGTTACAGTTTGGAAAAAGCTTTATTGCTGTGATTGTATTGTCTGTTTATTGTTAAAGTACCACCATGAGTTATATTATTCTTTGACACTTCCGTCACACAGTTCATCTCTTCTGCTTTGTTATTATTACTGTGTATTCCGAGGTCTCGTTCCAAAAAGAAAAGCAACATGTGCTGGATATAATGGATTCCTACAGTGGTGGCCATTGTTTAATACAAAAGCTATTAGGGTCCTTAAAACAAAATGAACGGAGAAGCTATCATTTCCTACAAAGTAAGTGTGTATGTGTGTGGTTCCTAAATGTTTCTTGGTTTAACAATATGCAAGCCCTGGTAACATCCAGATTATTTTACTGCAATGAGTTCTATGTGCTGGTGCCCTTGAAGACTGTCCAGAAACTGCAGTTGGTACAGAATGCTGCCGCCAGAATGTTGATTGGAGTGGGTTGCAGAGACCATATCACTCCAGTCTTGTTCCATCAGGACTGGCTGCCAATTTGCTTATGAGCCCAAATCAAGATGCTGGAATTGACCTGTAAAGCTCTATGCCTTGGAACTACTATACCTTAAGGACTGCTTTCTCCCGTTCACTTCAGTCATCTTCAGAGGCTTTGCTTCCAGCAGCCCCACCATCTGAGCAGGGCCGCTGACAGAGAGGGGCTGGGGGGACAAAATTTGGGGGGCTCAAGTCAGCTGGAGGGCCCTTGAAGCCAGGCTCAAGCTACATTTGGCTGAACGTCTTTCCATTTATTTTAATGCAGTTCTGGCTGAAGCCACTCGGGGCACAGGGAAGTCTGATCACAGTAAAAGGCACTCTAATATGCACTTTCTCCGAGACTGAAGCAAACTTTCCTAACAGAACATGCTAAACCCATCAACTAATCCAGCAATGGAGCATGACAAGCAACGCCGGCTCATGGCTGCTACACTAACTGTCGGCCTGCAGCCTGCTAACCAAGGTCATTTTCTATAATAGCCTAGCCTTTCTCTCTTCATTTCCATGCACCCAGCTCATCCAGAACTTGCAAAGTGATAATTAGGGTGTTGCAGCAAGATAAAACAACCTTTCCTTCTCCTTTCCTTAATTTCTCCCCCTCGCTTTTTTATTCATTTATATCTCCCTCTATTTAATTTTTCTGTGCCCCCCCCCCCTTTTATTTTCACTTCTTGGTCTCAAGACCTTCTCATCCCTAATTTGCTTGGTGGCCGAATGTATTTAAGAGTAGTATAGTAGCAAA
This sequence comes from Lepidodactylus listeri, assembly GCA_029233225.1. NCBI lineage: Eukaryota > Metazoa > Chordata > Lepidosauria > Squamata > Gekkonidae > Lepidodactylus > Lepidodactylus listeri. Next base: position 54,634,005 of record JARCFY010000016.1, on the reverse strand, counting down.
CCTTTGTTAATATTATGAACAAGAGAAGGGGGGAGTTACTATTTCCGCAGGATCTAACAAAGTAGTAAAAAGATGCTTCCCCCTCTTTCACCCTTTACATGCATGGTAATGGAGCATTAATCTGTTTTACTGGTTATGCATGTGGAACAGAAGTTACAGCTCCCAGTTCAGGCACTGGGCTGTTAATCATTACTGTGCTAGTGGAAGATCTCATAGCTCTTTGTAAAGGCTACTTTGCTATATAACCAGGGCTCATTTCGTAGCAGGAGCTCCTTTGCATATTAGGCCACACACCCCTAATGTAGCCAATCCTCCAAGAGCTTACAGAGCTCTTCTTACAGGGGCTACTGTAAGCTCTTGGAGGACTGGCTACATCTGGGGGGTGTGGCCTAATATGCAGAGGAGCTCCTGCTACGAAATGAGCCCTGTATATAACTAATGATGCAATTTTTAAAATATCATTAAAAATTAGATTTATAACAAATACCATAACTTGTCTTTCTCCCCAATGGGGACCCAAAGCTGCATTGTTCTCCTGTCCTCCATTTTATGCCCACAACAGCCTTGTGAGGTAGGTCTGGCTCAGAGTGTGTCACCAGCAAAACCTTCTAAGGCAGGCTGGGGATCTATTAGGGACACGTGCAGGTTGCTTAAAAGCTCTCTTATTACATGCTGTCTGTCGTGAAGAAAACCTGGTTTACGGTGTTCCAGTTCCCTTCATTTTTGGCACTGCAACTTCCATCACCATTCTGGGGTTAGTGGCCGGTTTTCAAACATGCAGCGTTATTTTCCAAGTTATGCCTGCCACAATGACCCTTAAGCTTCAGTTGCAAATAGCACAGTGTGGTGGTGGTTTGTCTCACATGGGCTAGGATTTTCCCATGCCTTTCAATTTTGGTCCTGGAACTCCCACAATCATCCTGAAGCTGGTGGCCATGTTTGAGTCTCCTAGCTTTATTCTCTGATGAGTTATGCCTGCCGATGTGGTGTAGCGGTTAGAGTGTCACACTAGGATCTGGGAAACCCAGGTTCAGATCTCCACTCTGCCATGGAAGCTTGCTGGGTGACCTTGGGCCAGACATACTCCCTCAGCCTAACCTACCTCACAGGGTTGTTGTGAGGATAAAATGGAGGAGTGGAGAATGACGTAAGCCACTTTGGGTCCCCACTGGGGAAGAAGGTGGGATATAAAATAAACACACAAGCAAACATGGACAGACAGATCAATTTGTTTATTACTATAGATTCATGGTAACAGCAAAATTTCTTCATTTTGGTACAATATTTGGTTGGGATCAGGGTCATGTGGTGTGGCCCCGGTTGGAATCTTTGCCCAGAGGTCCATGGTGGCTCTTGGCAGCCCTGCATCTGAGGCTAGGCTCATGGCAACCTGAGAAAGGGCCTTCTTGGTCATGGCCCTGTCCCCAGGGAGATTTGTCTGTCTGCCTTGGTCATTCTCTTTCACCAGCAGGCGAAGACGTTTTGTTTCACTTGGCATACCCCCAGTGAACTTTTACTGTCTGTCCACTCTGGTTCTGTTGTGCTTGTAGGTTTACATGTTTTTATTGTATTAAATGCTTTTGATTTTTAAAAAATTATTTATTTATTTAATGTTTTTATGCCATTGTTCACCACCTTGGGGACTAGAGTTTCCAACATCCAACTGGGGTCTGGAGATCTCCCAGACTACATTATCCAGGCTACAGAGACCAGTTCCCAGGAGATCCCCTCCCCAAACTGCACCCTACACAGCCCCCACCCCCAAATCCCTAGGAATTTCCCAACCTGGAGTTGGTGACCCTACTGGAGACCCTATTTGCGTGGAAAGGTGGCATATAAATGTTTTAAATCTATCTGTTTTAAATCTATCGATCGAGAGAAATGGATTTGTGGGTGTCACATCCTTCTCCCAAGACCAAAATAGATTAGGATAGATTATATAAACATTCTGTAAATGTGAATGTTCTCTAGCCTCTTTCATTTTATCCTACTTACCTTTTTTTTGTAACAACGAGAAAATCTTGTTTAAAAAGTTATTTGTGAAGTATTTTGCAAATAAGCTTTCATATGCATGCACACTTCTTCAGGTACACTGAAACAGAATTACATATAGGTAGTGAGTGAGGAGGATGTTGCCAGGAAGGGCCAATTAGAGCTAAGACTGGGTTAAGGCAATTGGTAAGACCTGTGAATAGCAGCAGATTAGTATACAGCATAATAAAAGAGTTTACAAACAGATGCAAGAACTGAATGACATTAGCAAGTGTAGTGACATAAGAAACCAGTATCTCTGTTAAGCCCTGGGGGTTCCATTGTCCTGAGTGTTGTGATAACTTATTCTATCTGTTTCTGAAATTCTTTTGCAAAGATATAGCTACTTTGAGGTCCCCCACGAAGTGTCCTGGGAGGCTGAAGTGTTCTACAGGTTTCTCAGTTTTGCGATTCTTGATGTCAGATATGTGTCCGTTTATCCTTTGGTGTAGGGTTCGACTTGTCTGCCCTGTATAGAGAACTGATTGTTGGCACTTAATGGCATATACAAAGTTAGAAGATGAGCAAGGGAGTGAGGCTGAGATGGTGTAGTTACTGTTGTTAGGTCCAATGATTGTGTTGTCTGGGTGTATGTGGCAGCAAAGTTGGCATCTGGATTTATTGCAAGCTCTGGTACCAGTGTCCATGTTCAAATTAGATGTTGTATTATTGTGGGTGAGGAGTCATTTAAGATTGGGGGGCTGTCTGTGGGCAAGAAAAGATTTGCCCCCCCCCCCAGTACTTGTGAAAGAGAACTGTCATTATCCAGTAGAGGCTGTAAGTCACTAATGATGTGTTGGACTGTTTTGAGTTGAGAGCTGTGTGTGACCACTAGTGGTGTTCTGTTGTTGTCTCTTTAGGGCCTGTTTTGCAACAGGTTTTCTCTGGGTATCTTTCTGGCTTTGTTAATCTGTTTCTTGACTTCATCAGGTGGATGTTTTAGTTCCAAAAAGGTTTGTTGGAGATCCCTGAGGTGGAAATCCCTGTCTGTATGACTAGAACAGATGTGGCTGTAGTGCAAAGCCTAGCTGTACACAGCCCCCACCCCCCCAATCTGAATTCACTGAAATCAACAGACTGAGACTGGAGAAACTCTGCATAGGATTGTACTCTCTAAGGAATGTGAAAGCTCTGACAAAGGAAGAAATAAGTTATTTGCATTACTTTTTCTTGATACTTTGCTAATTTTATAACAAGTTTGCTTGTTCTCCTAGCGACGCTGAATATGCATGAAGGAAAAAGTGCAGAGTAGCAAAGGGAAGTAACATGGAGAAGATTGTGAGATGGTTGAAATAATGGTAATTTAAACACTTCAGTAGATGGTGTTGACAGTTCTGAAGGACACAAGATAGAAATCTTGACTGACTCAGCTGCCCCTTGCAGAATTATATAAACGTTATTACTTCATAGGTTTTATATCTCCTAATAATACCTGGTGGATTAATTGCTCATAATTTTCTTTTGAAAAGGCACAGAAAAAGAGCCTAGAGGTCAGAACATGTTCCAAGAGCACCGAGTGTGGAGAGCAATTGAATTGTCAGTTAAAAGAAATAGAAAAGAGGGGAAGTCGGCCTACGCAAGTCTCTGAGAGTTTGTAGAATCATTAGCCCTCCCAGCTAATTAGTGACAATATATCAAATTGCCAGCCAATCTTCCCTTTTTAAAATCCAAATTTAGCAACTGTAATAATTTTGTATATGGGCATATTGACTTCTTGAGTACCCTTTAAGAAACATTACATGCACTCCACTCCCCTGGGCAGTCAGAAATCAAAGGGGGGCTAGTGGTAACTTGAGTTGGTTCTAAGGTTGACAACTGTAGTTTGGGAAATTCCTGGAGATTTGGGGAAGGCAGGGTTTGGGGAGGAGAGGAACCTCAGCAGGGTTTAAAGCCATAGACCCTGCACTCTAAAGCAGTCATTTTCTCCAGAGGAACAGATCTCTTTAGTCTGTAGATCAGTCGTAATTCTGGGAGATCTCTAGGCCCCACCTGGAAGTTGCCAACTTGGTTACATAAGAGTCCCCAAGTAAAGGCTATATGTTGCCCAGTGGTCTGTGAAACCCAGTGGCTAGAATACTGAATCTGGAGATTAATTCAAATCTCAGCTTAACTATCTCTCCTTATTATATAAAAGAGTTTTTGTGTGACTCTTTCCTCAACATTCCACATACTCCCACAGCCTTTGGCTCCCTGCCCTGTCACTCAGAAGCTGTCCCTGTCCACTGGCTCTGAGTACTGCATGCCATTGGCTGGGTGCTGGGTCTGCTCCTGTTCCCTGTCAGTATACTGTAATGTATTAGATGCAAGATGACAGCTACTGGAATGTAGATGGCTATGATCTAAACTGACAGATGCTGGATCACATGATTGGAGTCATGTGAGCTTGAGTTGCATCAGCCACAGTGAGTCAGCACTGTGTCCTGATTGGATGAACTATTTATATATTGACTGCTTGTATTCTGCTAGTTCTTCTCTCTTATGTTGGATTGCCAAGCGGAGCATTCTGTCAGTCTGTACAGCATTTATGAACTATTTTATTTTATAAATAAATTCACTGTAAATATTTGCACCAGACAACTTGCTGTCATTGTAGCCTCATTCTACGCTTGATACGACACACCGTCATTCCCCACCCTCCCCTTCAGCCACTGTGCCATGTCAGAATTTCTGGCAAATGGCTTTCTTTCTTGATGAGGATGCTTTTCCTGCTTGCCTTCTGTGTGGGACTAACTTTTCCCTTAGTGGCTGTTGGTAGGTGTAATGAAATGGCAGTTACCTGTGTTTGTAAGATGGCTGCTGTCTGTGGTTGTTCGTTTAAAATGTTCCCCCATAAGGTTCAATTGAGCTATAGTTCCAGAGAGGGACCTGCAGGGGTATCATTCACTGAGTTGAATGGGGCTTCCTCATCTGCTGGACTACAGTTCCCGCCAAAAAGTGTGGGAAAAGTGGGACCCTCCCAAGGGGCAGGGCACCATCGATATAGACTCCAGCCCATCCATTCGTCCTACAGGGGATTAGGAAAGGCTCCTGCTGTCTGTGCTGACCCAGGCTATACGCCAGAGACCGGGGGGGGGGGGGATCCCTGGGAGGCAGCAGAGATTCAGCCACTCCACGGTTGGCTGGTTTGGGGAATGAATGGAAGTTTCCCTGCTTTCTTGGGCAAGAGAGAGAGGCTGAAGCGGAGCCAGAGGCCAGTCCAAGGAGAGATCCTATCCTGAGCCCACAACCTCCAGAAGTAGAGAGAGTACTGTGTGTAGGGAAAGAGGATTGTGTTTAACCCCTGCTGATTTATGCCCTGTTGGCTCATAGTGTGTGCTTACTCCTACACTTGTGCCTTTATTCATTTACTGTGCTCCATATTTGTGTAAATAGTTAAATAAATGCTTTTATTTGGGCTAATTATCTGTATTGTGCTCTGACCACATAGTCTACCCTGCTCTGCACAATACCAAAGGGAAGGGGGTAGCCCAGGAAAGCAAGGAAACGCTGGACCCTTGGGTTGCCAACTTTCCAGGGATCCCCCAAAGATTGGTGATTTCATCTCCAAATAGGGGGATTTGGCCACAGGGGTCTCACTGTCCCTCTAAAAAGGCAGTGACAATTCAGTGAGTAGTGGCAGTGAACTTAAGGAGTAAGATACAGCCACGGGACAAGGGTGGGAAAAGAACAGCTGATTTGTAAACTGGAGCCCGTTTCGCCACAGTAGGCAACCAAGCTTGGTTCAGACAAAGGAAGGAAAACCTTCGCAGGCCTTTGTAAGGAACTCATTGGGGCCAGTCCTGATTAGGGTTGCCAGCTCCAGGTAGGGAGATTCCTGGAGATTTTCTGGTAGAGTCTATGGAAGCCAGGGTTTGGGGAGGGGAGAGGCCTCAGCTGAAAAGAATGCCATGAAGCCCACCTTCCAAAGTCATTATTTTCTCTGGGGGGGAGAGATCTGTTGTCTGGAGTTCAGTTGTGATATTTGGTGATCTTCAGGCTCCACCTGGAGGTTGGCTACCCTAGGAATAGCAGTCAGCACTTCAGAGCAGGGTCTGCTAGATCCAGGTTCTTGCTGTAGAAGCTGAGTGGGTGATTTTGGACCAGTCACAGACTTTCAGCCTAACCTACCTCACAGGGTTGTTGTGCAAGTTAAAAGGGGAGAGGAGAATGATGTAAGCTGTTTTGGTCCCCACTGCAGAGAAAGACTACTTTTCCCCTTGGGAAATTTATTTATTTATTTAAATTTTTATCCCGCCCACCCAGCCAAGGAAACCATTGTTGCCAATCTCCAGGTGAGGGCTGGAGATCACTCAGAATTACAACTCCAGGAGGGAGGGGGGAGGAGATGGAAAGCTGAAATTAGAGGGGCAGATAATGGCAGGATGATGCTTGGCTGGGAAGGAGATAGGGTTGCTAACTTCAGGTTGGGAAATTCCTGGAGATTTGAGGGATGAAGCCTGGAGAGGGGGAGGTTTGAGGAGGGGGAGGACCTCAGACAGGTACAATGCCATAGACACCACCCTCCAAACCAGCCATTTTCTCTTGGGGAACCATTGTTGCTAATCTCCAGGTGAGGGCTGGAGATCACTCAGTATTACAACTGATCTCCAGGAGGGAGGGCAAAAATCAGCAGCAGTCAGAGGGGCAGATAACAGTAGGTTGAGGGTTAGCTGGGAAGGAGATGGGGTTGCCAACTCCAGATTGGGAAATCCCTGGGGATTTGAGGGGTGGAGAGCAATGCTCCCTCTAAGCTGTGGAGTTTTGTGAGCAAAAATTCTGCTTCGTGAGCTACTGGCATTAAAGCTGTGAGCGAGCAATTTGGCTACTGCATCAATTAGTTTGCTGTGGAGCCATCCTTCCTGAGCTGAGACAAGAATCTGTGAGTCGGAGGCTAAAAACCTGTGAGCTAGCTCACACTTACTCAGCTTAGAGGGAACATTGGTGGAGAGGATGAGGTTTGAGGAGGGGTTGGACCTCAGACAGGTACAATGCCATAGACTCCACCCTCCAAACCAGCCATTTCCTCCTGGGTAATAATTGTTGCCAATCTCCTGGTGAGGGCTGGAGATCACTCAAAATTACAACTGCTCTTCAGGTAGCAGAGATCAGTTCTTCTGGAGAAAATGGTGGACTCTGTGTCATTATACCCTGCTGAGGTCGCCACAGCAAATTGACGCTGAGTGGCCAAGGCCGGGGCACTCTCCCAGAGCCTCTTTCTAGAGCCCGTTGTATTTATTTCCACAACGGGCCTTATTCCTAGTGGATTCATATTTTGGTCTGTATCTTGGCCTTTCCATTAATTTGGAAAGCTGGGAAAGTCGAGATGGCTAGAAAAACAATTGGCAGATGCAATAAAATTCACACGTACATATAGGTACAGGATAATGTGCATCAGCCTTTGCATTTGTATTAAATACCATTGTTTCTAGGAACAAAAGGATTATTCCTGCCATTCAAATGGTTCATATCTCATGTTCAGTCCTGTATCCTGTATTTTCAGAAATTCTGGAGAGGAAAAGCCCATCATTAGAGCCCCGAAGCTTGTTGTTCTTGGTGTTTTAACGCCTCTTGTGAAGGTGCTTACATGGTTTGGGACTGATCCGGATGCCAACCACAGGTCGCCTGACCTTACAAAGAAGTGTAAGGTCGCCTGACCTTACAAAGAAGTTCAGGAACACTTTCTAGCCTTTTTGCTCTGTTGATCCCTGAGTCATAAACTGGACATAAAATAACTGAGCACTACTGAGGATGAGAGAGAAGCCTGGCAGAGTTGCAAATCCATACTCCCAGAGTCTGCTACAAAAATCTCACTGTGGTGTATGAGATCTTGACATCGGCATCAGACCAGCACAACAGCTGGGTAATTGAGGACAACTCACTCGGCAGCAGCACTGCTGAGAAGACTCCAGAGTCAGCAGCTTTGAATCAATCAATCAGGGAGCAAGCTTGAGTCAGCAATGTGAAGTGGCTGCAAAAAAAAGAAAAGAAAAATGGAAAAGACAAGTGCCACCTTGGAATGCATCAGCAGAAACGCTGCATCCAAGACACAGGAAATCACAGTGCCTGTTCTAGCTTGGTCTTAATAGGAATACTGGCTCCTTTTTTGTTTTAAGAAGGTGGGCATTATGCCGAGAGGAAAGCAATTATTATAGAGAAGAATGCTTAAAATGTTGAGATGGCTAGAAAAACAATTGGCAGATGCAATAAAACTCACACGTACATATAGATACAGGATAATGTGCATCAGCCTTTGCATTTGTATTAAATACCATTGTTTCTAGGAACAAAAGGATTATTCCTGCCATTCAAATGGTTCATATCTCATGTTCAGTCCTGTATCCTGAAATCTTCTGCACACTTGGGAGTAAGCACTGAACTAAGATGCACTGAATTAAGTTTTTTATTTATGATGCAGAGGGACTGGGTTGGAACCTGCAAGTCATCAGTGGAAGGTCCTGACGGTCACCAGTCTTCACGGCTTTCCCCTCCCCCCCAGCAGGCATTTCTGACCCGAGGAAAATTTATTCCTGGGATCATAAGACCCAGGTTGAGTCATTGGTCCAATCTGCATTGGTATTTCGCACTTTTGTGCCAGCGATCTCACACTGTCTCACAAATTTCTGTCCACATTTCATGCTGCATCCACTTTCCTATTGTTTCTCCTCAGCTTGGGCTGTCTGCATCATTTTACTGACATTGAGTGGTGACTCCGAGGTCCCTAAGGTGTCTCATCGCCTTATCTGGATTTGGTTTTAAGGTGCGACAATTGCTCCTCCCCACCCTCAAGCTGCTGTAAGCAAAAAGCAGACAACTGGAGCCGAATTCCCCCCCTCCTTTTCTAAGGAGATACACAAGTTGTCACAAAGGAAACAAGTTAGCTGAAAATCCAGTCGTCTGCATTTAAAAGCACAGGGAACATTTTTCTGCAATTGTGGGGGGGGGGTGGAAGCATGCCCTCCCCTGAAACATTTGTTACTTCCTGAGGCTGCTCCTCCCCCTCTCTTGTGTGCTCTCCCCAGGGGTCATTTCGTAGAAAAAGAGGTGTAGGAGCTCATTAGCATAACTCATTTGCATAACTCATTTGCATATGCCACACCCCCTAACATACCGGAAGGGTGTCAGAAGGCAACACCCACCCCTCGGGCTCCACTCCACAGGGGAGTGAAACTGACCTGCTCTTCCTCCAGTCCCTTCCCCATCCAATACTTTGTGCAATAAAAGTAAGCGTAAAGAACACACCCTCATTCTCTTCCTGCTTCCTTGAAACCACCAGGTTTCAAGGAGACTTGAGATACCCAGGACATGTGCACCACCTTTCCCTTTCCTCCCCACAACAAGACACCCTGTGAGGTAGGTGGGGCTGAGAGAGGTCTTTTGAGAACTGCTCATGAGAGAACAGCTCGGAGAGAACTTGTGACTGGCCCAAGGTCACACCAGCAGCTGCATGTGGAGGACTGGGGAATCAAACCCGGTTCTCCCAGATTAGAGTCCAACTCCTGACCACTACACCAAACTGATGGGGTGGAAGCTGCTGAAGGGCTGGTGAAATTTCTCCAGTACTTATGTGCCATGTGCCCAGATAAAAAATGGTATCCTTAGAAAATGTATATGCCACCTTGAGCAAGTCTCTGGAAAAGCAGCACACAGTCATAAAAGGAACAATGATAAAATTACCAATATTAAAGCAAAACATTAAAATCAATAAAGACCCTAGCAGGGCTTTCCCCGGGGCACTGCGCCTCTGCACTGCTCAGGGAAGCCGAGGAGGGGGCGTGGCTTGGTCATGTGCCCACCCCCTGGGCTTCTCACTCCTGGAGCTGCGCTCCTGTGCGGTCCCGCTCCAACGGACCCCTGGCTCTCCCTAAACAACTTCAGAGGAGAGCTTTATACTGAACCAAGTGGGAAGCCAGAGCCACAGCAGCATGGAACAGCTTTACGTAGCAAATGCAGGTTGGGCCATAGTCATGTGGCTCATGGTGCTGCGCTTGCTCTTACTTCAAGCAGGAAGGAGTGATTTCACCCCCGCTCTCTTCCCAACTGCATCCTCCCACAAGGCTATCACTCCATGCTGGTCCTGCGACTCCAAGAATAGATTTCCCAGGGGTCAGAGGTGTGTCTGTTGGGGGAAGGAGAAAGCTGAGACGGGGAATCCTTGCACAGTCCTTGTGCTGGATCCAGCCCACCGACCCAGTGTTCCTAAAGCAAACTGAGAATTGCTGTTGCGTCCCACCAACACCTGCTCTGCAGTGATGATGGTCGACTCTTAAGAGCAGTCCTCAAAACTTGCTGTGAAAAGAAGGGAGAGTGCAAAAGTCAGGGAAGAAAGTATGAGAGGCAGCTGGGTCCCATTTCTGTAGCACAGATGGGGTGGAAAGGTTGGCAAAAGATTTTAAAGAACAGTTTTGCAATGGAATGGCGCAATCTCTCCCCCACATGGGATTTTTAAAGAGGGAGAGGACACCCAGCCGGTGGGGTAATAAGATTCTGAGACTGTCAAGGCACTCGCTTGTTCATTGTTCTTTTGCACAATGCAAAGGTGAGCTGTGGGAATGAGAACAGGTGCTGGGGGCTGAACCCCAGTGAAGCTCTCACAAATTAAGGCCCATTCAGATTAATGCAGACGTAAAGCTTTCCTTGGATGCAATAGTTTCAGGCGGCAGGTAACAACTTTGATTGTTTGTTTCTTTAAAACATTTTTATGCCGCCTTGCTGTCCAATCAGGATACCTGAGGCAAGGCAGATTAAAAACATAACACTGGAACAATTCAAAACAACATTTACAATTATGAAATAATTCAATAAAAAGACATTGCAACCAATACAACAGGAGGGGCAATAACTGTTATTGGGGGTATGCCAGGTGAAACAAAACAGTTTTCACCCACTGGCAGAAGATATCGATACAGGGAAACAAATGAATCACCTTGGCAGAGGGAGTTCCAGAGTTTTGGTGCCACAACTGAGAAAGCCCTGTCTACCCTCAGATGGTCGGGGCAACCAAAGCAGGACCTCCAAAGACGACCAGAGTGTACAGTTAGATGTATATGGGAGAAGGCAATCCTTTAAGGTATATTGGTTCCAGAGGGCTTTAAATGTGAATAACAGCACCTTGAATTGAGCCTGGAAGCAAATTATCAACACTCTGGCGACAGCATTCTGTACCAACTGCAGCTGCTATACAGTCTCCAAGGGCAGACCCACATAGAGCACATTGCAGTAATCTAATCTAGATGTTACCAGGGCACGCACACAGTGGCAAGATTTTTTCCATTGAGGAAAGGCTGCAGCTTGCTTAGCAGCCAAAGCTGGTGAATGGCACCCCTGGCCACCTCTTATCCAACAGGAGGCATAGGTCCAGGAGAACCCCCACCAGTAGCACCTCCGTTTTCAGATCGTTAGCTCTCATCCACTCCAAAACGGCCTGTAGGCACTTGTTCACACTTTCTAGAGCCTCTCTGGGATCTGCTGGTAGTGCAAGATAGAGCTGAGCGTCATGGGCATGTTGGTGGCAGTTCACCTCAAATCTCTGGATGACTTCTCCCAGAAGCTTTATATAGATGTTGAAAAGCATGGGAGACAAAACAGAACCACACGTTCCTGCCTGGGAATTGAGATCATGGGGAGGTACCCTCCTGAGTGTCCCACCAATTAAAGACACTCAGCTGGAGGGTACAGGAGAGAGTGGATTTTCCATGGCAGCCCCAGAATTATGAAGCAACCTCCTTGGGGAGGTGGGCCTGCCCCCCTCCCCATTGTCAATCTTCAGGAGGCAGTTGAAGATAGTTTTGTTTAGGTCTGCATTTGATTGATTTAGCTTTTATTATCAGCAGTCCCAGTTGGAGTTTTTAAACAGTGACTTTCAGGGGTCCGATGGAGCGGGAGCGCACAGGAGCGCAGTTCCGGGAGTGAGGAGCCCAGGGGGCGGGCACATGACCAAGCCCCACCCCCTCCTCAGCTTCCCCGAGCAGTGCAGAGGCACAGCGCCCCGGGGAAAGCCCTGCTAGGGTCTTTATTGTTTTTAATGTTTTGTTTTAATATTGATAATTTTATCATTGTTCCTTTTATGACTGTGTGCTGCTTTTCCAGAGACTTGCGCAAGGTGGCATATACATTTTCTAAGTATACCATTTTTTATCTGGGCACATGTCACATAAGTATTGGAGAAATTGCACCAACCCTTCAGCAGTTTCCACCTTATCAGTTTGGTGTAGTGGTTAGGAGTTGGACTCTAATCTGGGAGAACCGGGTTTGATTCCCCACTCCTCCACATGCAGCTGCTGGTGTGACCTTGGGCCAGTCACAAGTTCTCTCCGAGCTGCTCTCTCATGAGCAGTTCTCAAAAGACCTCTCTCAGCCCCACCTACCTCACAGGGTGTCTTGTTGTGGGGAGGGGAAGGGAAAGGGATGGGTGGTGCACATGTCCTGGGTATCTCAAGTCTACCTGAAACCTGGTGGTTTCAAGGGAGCAGGAAGAGAAGGAGGGTGTGTTCTTTACGCTTATTTTTATTGCACAAAGTATTGGATGGGGAAGGGAATGGAGGAAGAGCAGGTCAGTTTCACTCACCTGTGGAGTGGAGCCTGAGGGGTGGGTGTTGCCTTCTGACACACTTTTGGTATGTTAGGGGGTGCGGCATATGCAAATGAGTTATGCTAATGAGCTCCTGCACCTCTTTTTCTATGAAATGACCCCTGGTGACTTTCATGGATTTTATCATCGTTGTTTTTATAATATTTAATCTATATTGTAAACATCTTGAGTCCCACAAGGGAGAAAGGTGGCTAGTTAATTTTTTTAAATAAATAAATAGACCTTGGGGTACACTTGCCAGGCCTCAGGTCAGGGTGGGGGCTCCCCCAGTTTTCAGAGCTTCTCCCCACCCCCAAACAGCCACATCCCCGTGTGACTTCCCCGATGTGATGATGTCACCAGGAAGGGATGTCATCCCGCCGGGGAATGTCGCATGGGGATGCTCCAGTTTAAGGGCAAAACTCTATGGTTTTAAGCCAGTTTTACCGTAGAGTTTTGCCCTTAAGCCAGAGCATCCCGTGATATCCCCGGCATGACAACATCACTTTCAGGTGATGTCATCACATCAGGGATGTCCCAGAATGCCCCCCAAATCCCCCCTCTGGAGCAATGAGGGAACTTGGCAACCCTGCCTTGGGGAAACTCATAGGCCAGTGGCTAAGGGGCAGAGCTGGAGTCCCCCAGCACCACACTCTGAAACCTGTCCACAAGGTAGGACCAGAACCACTGCAGAACGGGGCCTTCCAGACCCAAATGGTGATCCAGAAGGATTCTGTGATTGATGGTATCAAAAGACACTGAGAGGTCCAGGAGAATGAAAAGGGCCACACTCCCCCTGTCTCCCTGCAACACATGTGCAGGGCAGCAGGGCAACCAAATGTTTCAGTTCCATAACCAGGCCTGTTTTAACACTACCCTTTAAAAAACATGCAAACCAATAAGACGGCAGCAAGACGGCTAGACTGCGCCCATCTCTCTAGCTTGCTGTGGGCAGATAAGATCTCACACCTGCAGTATGAAATTAACAGACTCCAGATAAAACTTCACCACCTTGAATCTACTGCATGAGTAAACTCTGCCCTGAACGTCGTACGATGACCCAAGGTACGGGGAGAACATCATGTGGCATAAAATCATTTTGATCCTTCCTTTCCCCTTTTAGCTGGCCAGAGAACTGAACATAGAATCATGCATCTAAAATTTAATTACATTATTAAAGCAGTGTAAACTTAAATGGAACGGGGGCTCATCTTTCTATAGCCAGGCAATCCCTGTGCATGTTTAGCTGCTGGGAATTGCTCAATTCCTATACATAGTCTGCATATTCTCCATTTGGCACAGGAATTTATTGAATGTGCTTGATTTCATGGTCCTTTTATTACTGAGAATGATTTTGCAGCAGTGGCCTGCCAAGAATGTGCAACCTATATAGATGTGTGGTATTTACTTATGGAGAAAAGTCAAATGAGTTCACACAACGGTAGCAACTTTATTTCCTGAGAAGCGCCAGGCTTTTATGTAACAAGATAAAAGTGAGCTCTGCGGTGCTTGGAAAAAGAGAGTGATTACCAGGAGCTGGAAAGCCTGCAAAAGACTGAGGTATTCTGGCACTAAATAACCTCTGGGAAACTCTGTATTTCCTCAAGGCCTTTTTTCCCCACCCACTTTAAGAAAATAAAACTTGAAGGACTACCATGCTGGCTGAGATCTTACCTGATGCAGGACTTTGTTCTAAACAGCAGCCAGAAGCCAGTCAGATGTCCCAGGGAGTCAACGGGGCATGATGGAAATCACCAGCCTCAGTTGCCTCTCCCTATGTCAACAGGGCAACAGGGGGCAACAGTGGGGGGATTTCTAGTGTCCTGGACCCTCTGGTGGACCTCCTGATGGCACCTGGTATTTTTGGCCACTATGTGACAGAGTGTTGGACTGGATGGGTCTTTGGCCTGATCCAGCATTGACTTCTCTTATGTTCTTAAGATGTAGGAGTGCAGCACTGGAGAGACCCAGTAGTGACCAAGTTTGCCCAAGGGCAGTGATTCACTCTCCCAGTGATTCCCAACTCTGGACCTGCCAATGTATTGCTCGCCTACTTCTTTCATCCCCAGAGCATCTCTCCCCCGAAGTTAGCAGCCATTCCTGGCTTCCCTCCACTTCCGTGAAGCAGGAGGTGCTTCACAACAGCCCAGGAGACATCCCCACTGTGTCTGCAGGGAGCACCCATTCAGGAAAGGCCTGCCTTGCTCCGTCCCAGAAGGATACTGGGCTTGGAACCTCCCAACAGTTTTTGATTGGCCCAGTCTTCATAGCAGACATTTTGTGGTGGAGCACACTATTCTGTTCTCAAAATTCCAGAAGAATCCATAGGCTTAACAGGATTGGGAGGGCCTGCCATAGAGATTTCATTTCTTGTACCAGTGTTCCCTCTGAGCTGAGTCAGTGTGAGCCAGCTCACAGTTTTTTAGCCTCCAGCTCCAGAGCAAACTAATTTATGCAGCGGCCAAATCACTCGCTCACAACTTTAATGCCAGTAGCTCACAAAGTAGAGTTTTTGCTCAGAAGACTCTACAGCTTCGAGGGAGCACTGCCTACTTCCCACTCTTTTTACTGAGAACTCTGTTCCCAGCTGTCCCAATATAGCACAGCAATGAATTCCATAGGTTAATTGTGTTTTGCATGAAGAATATGTCTCATTTCAGTGGTCCAGAGCAATTAATTAAATGTTCCTGAGTTTTAATGTTTTCAGAGAGAGAAAGAGATTGCTCTCTGCAATCAGAATCAAAATCAATGTGAAATTGGGGTATGTGTGAATGGATCTCCTGTACCCAGGGCTTTTTTTGTAGAAAAAGCCCAGCAGGAACTCATTAGCATAATAGGCCACACCCAACAGCAGAAACTCATTAGCATATTAGGCCACACCACTGACAGCACAGCTTATTAGCATATTAGGCCACACCTCCATGTTACCAGAAGAGTGGTCATCCAGCCACAGCCACCTTTTGCTTCTTATTCTGTTTACCTTGTTTGCTGTGAAAACCCAGGGCTTTTTTTGTAGCAGGAATTAATTTGCATGTTAGGCCACACACCCCTAATGTAGCCTGTCCTAATGAGCTTCTGCTGTTGGGTGTGGCCTATTATGCTAATGAGTTCCTGATGGGCATGGCCAACTCAGGAGCCAGCCAGAACTCTGTTCCTGTGCGTTCCTGCCCAAAAACAGCCCAGCCTGTACCTTTTAAAAATGTAAACAGCAGCTTCATGAGAATGGCCCTGTTGTAACATGGAAACCCCTGAATTTAAGGCATTGTGTATGCTCTTACTTGATTATATACTATTTCTAGTGTAGTATGCTCTTGTGCCTAATGCACTAGATTGATTTGTGAGTCTAATCCAGTGTGTGATTAGTGTGTGATCTTGCTTTTACCAGAATTCTGAACAGAACCTGCAGTACTGTGATCTATTCAGGTAGACCTCTGCCAGGCATCTTTTCAGCCATGTTTTGTTGATAAGATTTGCTTAAGATCTTTTTCCAGGAGGAGGTCCCCCCTCCTCAACAGCCCTTTTCTGTGCCTTTTCTAGTTCTAAAGCAACCATTTGTAACCATGCAGCAAGAAGAACTGTAGGCCCACCATAGCTTTATATAATAGCTGTGTACTTGGTTGCTCCACACAGTTACTCAGCCATTGATGGGTGGCCACAGAATGCATGAACGAACTCCATTAACAGCCCTATATTTACAGTTCATATAAAAGGTCTGCCCCTGATATTTTGATCTGAAATGGTGCAATCTCACGAGCAAGCCGATATTTGATATTTGCAGTCATCAACTAATACAGGGGTGGGCAAATTGCGGCCCGGGGGCCACATGCGGCCCGCCACAGAGTTTTTTTGCGGCCCGCCAAGACAGTCGGCCACGTGGTGTGATAGGGTACATTTGTCTCATTAAACTGATTCTAAAATTAAATGTGCTTGCAGCTATAGACGATATGAAATTAGCACAATAAATAAATTGAATAAAACTACCACTATTTTATTTAATTTATATTTATTGATTTTTATGATACAATTTATACCTTTTCTGAAATGCAAAGTTAACTAATGAATGCAATCATTTTCAAAGGTGCGGCCCTCCGCTAACCTCCGCTCCCACAAAGTGGCCCCCGAGCCAAAACAATTGCCCACCCCTGGGCTAATAAGCACACATCTTTGAACTATCCCCAGAGGTGCATGGATGCATATCTATAGGAAAGATGGGTGTAACTGAACAATGAAAAGAACAAAAGTGCAGTCCTATGCAAGTTGTGGCCAGATTACTCAGGTTGGAGGTTCCCCTTACCATCCCTGATCGTAGATTCAGGTGGGTCAGCCATGTTGGTCTGAAGCAACGGAACAAAGTTTGGGTCCAGCGGCACCTTTAAGACCAACAAAGTTTAATTCTGGGTATTTTGGGTATAAGCTTCCATGTGCAGACACACGCTTTCACTTTATTCCATCTCTGAACATGTCACTTGCAAATGTGACTTGCAAGAAACAAAGTCCCAAAGCATGCCAGGGTCTAATTTGGAGAAAGGGCTTTAGCCTCCTCCCACCCCCAATGCATTGTTTTTGGAAAGTACTGGAGTCGGGAGGTGAGTTGTAGGATGATCATAGCAAAGACTTTATTAAGTGAATCAGCATGTTCAGGAGATGGTCAGATCAAGCATGCTGACAGGGCTCCAGGGCCCTGCTTATATGCCGGCCGGAGCCCCACCTCTGGCCGCACCCAAAATACCTGAGAGGGGCTTAGCATGTGCGCATAGTTCTGATAGGCCTTAGGTCTTAAGTTGTAGTTCATAGGTCCCCCGCGGAAGACCTAGGCTGGCTATTGGTGGTCGTTTTGGATCCGACTGTCTATTGTTCTACCTGAGCTTCAATCGGGCCATGTGCTCTGACCGCATGGCGGTCGCCATTTCGTGACTAGTACACAACAGTTTTCTTGAGTGGAAATTGTACCAAGGGAACATTATTTACTCCCCCTGTACGGGCAGTCTTGTAGCGGGGCAACTAATGCCCCCAGTGCCATTATATCTCAGGAAAACAGCATGGGAGAGGGGAGCTGAAGGCTCTTCGACCCACTAGGCCGTGGTCCCAATCTAAATTGGGCCCTTGAACATTTGGGAACTTTGTTTCCCACAAGTTATGTTTGGCAGTGACACAATCTCGTAGTTTCTAATTTGGCCCTTAGATTACACTGGTCAAATGGATTTAAGCAACTTAATATAAGTAGGGGGAGACTGGCAGTAGGGTTGCCAGCATCCAGGTGGGGCCTGGGGATCTCCTGCTTTTACAACTGATCTCCAGCTGACTGAGATCAGCTCCCCTGGAGAAAACTGCTGCTTTGAAGGGTGGGCTCTATGGCATTGCACCATGCTGAGGCCTCTCCCCTCCCCAAACCCCGCCTTCTCCTGGCTCCACCCCCAAAGCCCCCAGGTATTTTCCAACCCAGACTTGGCAACCCTAACTGGCAGCCACAGATATCAGCAGCTGAGTTCACAGAGACTCCACCATCTTTACCTTGCAGTGTGAAAAATCTGTATGTTGAATCACTGCACTTTATTAGCAAATAACCATAGTCACCTGCCTTTGTTGCAGACAATAATAACAATGTTTCTTGTTTGTTCCAGCTGCCATCATTATTCCCGCAAGCTGATGTGTTTGATTTATGACTCTTAATATCTTTGAAGTAATGCCCGCGGTAATTGCACTTGCAATATTGATTTTTGACAAAGCCCGTTTTATTGTATATGAAACCATTGCTTTTAAATCAATGACACACGCACTGCTAGTTTCGCGATAATAACACAAATATACTGATAATGCTTCGCTTCGGGATTTTTTGGTCAACAGTTTTTGTTTATGATGCACAACTCTGAAGGCTTGAAGAAACGGCTAAATAAAATTGCTGGATGCTCACGAACTCATGGGATGCTGTCCCAGCAGTCTCATATATTTTATGCAGAACAAAACATTCTTAATTAAGTGGGTCCTGCTGTGAAAGGGGGGGGGGGAACACTCGCTTGCTTCCAAGGGAACTGAGCATGAATGATTATTAAGCATTCTAGAAAAGAAAAGAGATATGCACTATTTTTTTTAAAAAAAAGAGAGAGACTAGAGAGAGCCAAGGGGGAAATCTTCATTACAGGGAAATGGCTGACAAAGTCTTTTAAAATGACATCTTTCCCTCGTGTGTGCTGAAGCTAAAGGTAAATCCCCCCCCTGCCCCCGCTACTTGCATTAAATATGGTGGTGCTCAATCCATTCTTATTTACTACACCAGAGCTTTACTTTCTGAGTTGAGATTAACGGCATTCGGCAATTCAAAGAATAGAAGCCACTACAACAGAGGAACCAAAGATGCAGCCCACCACCTCACGTTATCCTCCCAGCCATTCCACTTAGGACTTGTCCAGGTTAAAATGTTGTGACATTTCTCTGTGATTTAGTATCGTTGTATTGTGATATGGCAAGCCTGTGTTTGAGCAGTAAGTAACGGAAAGCGGGCAGTAGCTTGGAGGCATCAAAAATTCTGATTGCTGCATTGCAAGGAATGGTTAAGGCAGTTTACACTTCCCCCCCAAAACTTTCCTGGGGATCTCGTAATAACAGTCCCTGAAGCGAAAGGTTTTTTTGTTACTGGACCCTGGCCATTGCCCTTCATGGCAGTTGCCTAGGTGACTCTTCATTAAATATCCTTGGCTGCTCCGTGCCACGGGATATGCTGGCAGCATTGGCAAGAGGTGAGCTCAGGCAATCAACTTTCACAAGGAATGCCAAACATGACAAAATCTGCTCAGTGCTAACGGTCGGGGGGAAATAGGAGGAAGAAATTCCTCCTGCATTGCATATAAAGAAGCTTTCAGAAGAGATGCTTGGAATCTAATGTGAATATAGGACAGGTATTTGAGGGTTATGTAAGCTCCTAGGGAGAGAGGTCCATCTTCTTTATTTATGTCAACTCTGTGACCGATTTCCCACGAGGCGCTGTTCCGGCGTCATTCTTCCCTTTGCCCTGATTGCGGGCTTGAATTCCCCACTATTTGCCCTGTTTTTTGACGGTCACTGAAGCCGTGGGTCAAAATGTGGCGTGGGGCAAATAGTGGGAAATTCAAGCAGGTAATCGGGGCAAAGGTAAGAATGACACCGGAGCAGTGCCTTGTGGGAAATTGGGCCGTGAGGTGTCACAAGAGAAAGAAGAACACTGAATAACCTCTACCAGTTAGCAGATAAACTTAAAAGAAACTTCAACCTTTGGGCCCTGATCTGAGATGGGAATCAGAACACAGGTACCAAGGAACTGCTGTACCTGAGGTCCTTCTGCACCAGCACCCCAGCAGGTGGTGAGCAGCATCAGAGGCCCAATTCATACATTATTAGAGCAAGACAACATTAATTACTGAGAGAAAGGTAAGGTATTTAGGTATATTATTCACTAATAAAACGAGCACCTTAATACAGGATAATTATAAGAAACTAGTGAAAGAGGTAAAGGAAGACTTGATAAAATGGAGAAGCTTACAACTATCGTGGTTAGGAAGAACAGCGGCAATTAAAATGAACGTGCTCCCAAAATTCTTATTCTTAGCACAAAATATTCCAATCTTAAAAATTAAAGCAGCTTTCTTTAAGGATCTCAGTAAGACAACTAGGGATTTTATATGGCTTTCAAAAAAATCTAGAATAAAGTGGAATGTTCTCCAAAAAAAATAAGGAGTCAGGAGGTCTCGCAGTACCTAACTGGGAAAATTATTACAAAGCAGCAGCTTTAGCGTGGATCAAGGACTGGGTTATGTTAGCAAATGAGAGAATATTGACACTGGAAGGTCACGATTTATACATGGGGTGGCATGCCTACATCTGGTATGGCAAAGATAAGGTTCACTCAAATTTTCACAGCCACATGTTAAGAGCTTCTCTCATAAAAATCTGGCAAAATATAAAAAAAACCTCAATATCCAAAGGTTCCGAGTTGGGTTTCCCCATTGGAAGCCTTTATTAAACCATCTTTAATAGCTAAGACACAGATACTCACCTATAAAGAATTACTAAATAGTAAGGGAGAGCTTAAAACAGAGAGAGAACTAAAAAAAGAATATAACCTTGACTTATCTTGGTGGCAAAGATTACAATTAAAATCTAGATATGATATGGATAAAAGGCTAGGGATTAATAACTCATTGAGTGACTTTGAGAAAACACTGTTGATAGGAAATGAAAAATTGATTAAGAAAATTTATAGATTCTTAACACACTTAGAAGTTCAAGAGGAGCAAATTAATAAAGAAATGGTAACATGGATGCAAGATTTCGGTTATTCAATACCAACAGATGATTGGGGTAAAATATGGAAAGCTATAAAAATGGTAAAGGCAGCATCCTATAAAGAAAATATCTACAAAATTTTTTATAGATGGCATTGGACGCCGGAAAGATTAGCGAAATGTTATAGTAATGTCAATAAAAAATGTTGGAAATGTCTAACAGAAACGGGAACATATTTCCACATGTGGTGGCAATGTAGAAAAATAACTAAATTTTGGAGGATGATAAAAAAATTGATTATGAAAATAACAGAAATAGAATTAGATTTAAAACCAGAATATTTCTTACTGAACATACTTCCTAACGACATACCAAAAAAAGAGGTATCTTTTATAATATATGTATTAACAACAGCGCGAATCCTTTGGGCAAAAAAATGGAAAACAATAGATGTGCCAACGCAAGAAGAAATTATACAGAAGTTATTAGAAGCTGCAGAAAGTGACCGAATGGGTCAAAGACAGTTAGGTAACGAGGAGGAAGTACTGTACGAAGAAGATGATAAATGGTCTAGAATGTATGTATGGCTAGGTAAATGATAGGGGTTAGGCTCGGATATATGTAAATGCTGTGTATCTCTTATGTTGTATGAATTGTATAAATCAAAAACTCAGATAAATAAAATTTTTAAAAAAAACATTAATTACTGAGAGAGCCTGTTTGGTGTAGTGGTTAAGTGCACGAACTCTAATCTGGGAGAACCGGGTTTGATTCCCCACTCCTCCACTTGCACCTGGCTGGATGACCTTGGACAAGCCATAGCTCTGTACCAGCTGTTCTCTCAAGGACAGCTTGGGAAAGAGCTCTCCCAGCCCCACCTACCTCACAGGGTGTCTGTTGTGGGGAGGGGAAGGGAAAAGGAGTTTGTAAGCCACTCTGAGACTCCCTTGGGGAGTGGAGGGCGGGGTATAAATCCAATCTCTTCTTCTTCTTCTTCTTCTTCTTCTTCTTCTAATTCCTCATCTTCTAGGTCCCAAACAAATCTAGTAACATTTGAATGACAGGGCAGCTCACTCGGACAGGCAGACTGTGCCGATAATATCCACCTCCGCCTCCCTTCTCACTCTCTGGAATGCCCTGCCACTTTAGGCTCTCCTGGTGCCTACCTTCTTGTCTTTTAGCACCAAGCCAAAACATTTCTTTTTACTCAGGCTCTTAACTAAGGAAGGGACTTTATCTTTTGGTGTTGTTTGGGGGCCTGCTTCTATACCGAGGACTAGGGCTGCTAGGTCTGGGTTGGGAAATACCTGGAGACTTTGGGGGTGGATCCAGGAGAGGGCGGGGTTTGGGGAGGGGAGGGGAGGGGAGGGGATGGGCCTCAGCATCGTAGAGTCCACCCTTCAAAGCAGCCATTTTCTCCAGGGGAGCTGATCTCTGGCAGCTGGAGATCACTTGTAAAAGCGGGAGATCCCCAGGCCCCACCTGGAGGCTGGCAACCCTAACAAGGACTGTTTTACAGATTACTTATAGGTTGCTTAATGTCTATGATGTTTTTGTGCCCCAGCTTGGTGTTAATGGCTTGTTTTTAATCTTGGCAATCTGCAGTGTTGTTGTATGATTTTTATTGGATTTGTTTTTATTTACAAGCCACCTTCAGCTAGTCTCTGGAGAGGTGGTATATAAGTTCTCTGAATAGGTAATATATACACAGTGGCTCTTGGAAATTCACTTTATTCCATGACCAGGTAACTTGAGTCACAAATGGCAATCCCTGAATATCAGTTTGGTGGTATTAGTCCCATATGCACAGAAAGGCACCCTTAGGTTTGGACCCTAAACAGTGTGAGCAGAGTCATGCTAGGCAACTTCCCTGCTTCCCTCTGTCACTGTAGCCTTCTCCCCCCGCCCCCGTCGTGTTCCTTTGGGACTCGAAGGAACAGTATAGAGAGCAAATGGGAAGTGTGCAGCAGGAAAACCAGCAAAAATTGCCAAGGAAGAAGGCCTTTTACCGGAAGAGCTGCCACTGTGCTGATAGAATGGCACCATAGGATCCAAAGTACAGGACTTAGATACAGATCGCATCTATATCTTCTCCAGCAGTCTGGACAGTGACATAGGCTTAGAGTACGGGGGGGCTCGAGGGCTTGAGCCACCCTTGAAATTTCCTGGGGGGGGGGGCTCAGCCACCCCCGGGAAAACGAAGTGCCTGCCTCCGTGCCTCCCCGGGTCCTTCCGAGGCCCGGCGGCCGCTGCTGGAGAGGGAGAAGGAAGGGGTGGCGGGGGGGAGAGGCACCGGCAGCAGTGGCTGGCGGGCCTCGGAGGGGCCCGGGGAGGTGGGGCAGTTTCCCAGAGGGGGGGAAGAACATCATCCCAGCAAGCGCGCGCGCTAAGGAGCCCCCCCCCCTCTTCAAAACTCTATGCCCCTGGACAGTGAAGATCTGTGAGAGAGAACTTTTTTTTGCTTGCAGAGTTCTCGTTCCAGAATCCAAACCAAGCTGTCGTTTCTTGATGAGAAACCTGCATTTCAAAGACATGGCTGGTTTGTTTGAATCAACAGATCAAATTCAGCATCCCACCAGTTTATTTGGCCTCCCTTTGCCATATTGTAACACTGCACAATTTACAATACACAAAGACTGTGTGGTGCACATATATCTATTTAAAGAGATTTTCAAAAGGTGATCAATTCAACCAGGTACATTCAAGATACATTCAAATACATTAAAATTATAGGTCTCCTAGTGATGCTTGCAGAATGCTGAAATGCTGACGAATTTTCCCGGACTATACATTTGTTTCAAGATCTTCTTCTGAACCTGACCTCCCATTATTGTAAAATAGCATTGTAAGTTAATATTCCAAATTCCTACGACATGTATAACTAAAATCCTGAGAAAATCCTATGCTCTCAATCTATTCATACATACAAATGTTCTGGACGAAACAGATTCCTCCCGAGTAGCAATCTTCAAAATACATTCTACAAAAAGTTGTAGAGCTTCCAAGAGCTTCCAGTAGCCCCTGTAAGAAGAGCTCTGTAAGCTCTTGGAGGATTGGCTACATTAGGGGTGTGTGGCCTAATATGCAAAGGAGCTCCTGCTACGAAATGAGCCCTGAACGAAGTTAAAGATACAGAGATCTGTACCTCCCTAATAGGGCCTGAGAGGCCTCTTGGGGTGCAGACGTACAAACCCTGTGCCACCTTGACTCCTTAGCCCATAGTAGCCAAGCTTTCCCCTCAGTCCTCTTGCGTTCGGGTTCATGTCCACCACTCCATTGTTTACACTGCCTCTCCATCATCTGGCTGCTGGGCTCTCTCCAGGGATGCCAGCCTCCAGGTGGGACCTGGGGATCCCCTGGAATTACAGTTCACCTCCAGACTACAGATATCAGTTCCTCCAGAGAAATGGATGCTTTGGAGGGTGGACTCTGTGGCACTGCACCCCACTGAGGTATCTGTCATCCCCAGGCTCCACCTCAAATATCCAGGAGTTTCCAGCCTAAGTCTGGTAACCCAACCCCCCCCCATCCCCTGCTGGTGGCCAGGGGAGATCTCGTAACCCTACCCTTGCCTTGTAGGACCTCATTCCATTCACCTTTCTCTAGACAGTTTCTTCCCTGTGACGTTTCCAGCTAAATCGCCAACAATCCTTTATCTCAGAATCCAGGCTGCAGACATTGTTTCCCTGAGAAGTCGGAATATTCATAGACATTTCAAAAATCATATTAGATCAACCATTCATCATCAGAGTCCTCACCATTACAAGCACAGTGCAACAGAGATTATTAATAATTATCAGCTGTCTTGTGCATACAATAATACTATGCTGCAAGCATATATTTCACAGCCCATTTTTTATTATCAGTTGTTGAACTATTCAAACCTTCAAGACAGTAGTTTTAATAAAGTATATTCATGACAATAGAAGTTCTTATCTGTACCTAAAACAGAATATGAGGGCAGCATTCTGAGGCGTTAAAACGGACTGCACCATTTCAGACTGCAGCTAGGCAGTCACATCATTAGAATGCTATCCTACATAAATGACTCTGCAAATGGAAAATCATGGCAACAAGGAGTGAGTCCGGCTGGTGGACGCTGTCTCTTGGATGTGTGCAAGGAAGTTTAAAAATGGTCCATCTCACCTGCATTCTGGAGTCTGTTCTGCCACCCCAGGATCTTACCACCTCATTCAGGGCTGATGCTTTGGATTTCAGACTGATAGGGGGTGGTATTTGGGAGAAGCAGGGCCGGTGCCAGGTTTTTTTTCAGACTAGGTGAGTGAAGCGTACTGGACTCGGGAGACCAGGAACAGTGAAATCATGAAGCCTTTATTGAGTGATTCAGCATGCCCAGTAGATGGTCAGAACAAGCATGCTTCCAGGGCTCCAGGGCCCTCATTATATGCTGGCCGGAGCCACACCTCCGGCTGCACCCAAAAAACCTGATAGGGGCTTTACATATGCGCATGTTTGTCATAGGTTCCCTGGAGGAGCCTTTGGCCGCATTGGCTCCCCAGGGAGAACCTAGGTCCCACATTGGTGGAGGCTTTCAATCCGGACGTCTTTTGTTCCTCCAGATTCAAGCTCCCCTCTCTGCCTGACCATGTGCTCTGGCCATGCGGTGGGCGCCATTACCTGGGAGCACATGGCAGGCTGGTTGTTACACAGAACATACTACATTACAGCGAGGTTACCTTCTGGAGCCCCCCCCCCCCGCAGCAGCGCCTGTCAGCTCTTCTCTCTCCCCCTCCCCCGCCCGGGAGAAAGGCGTTGCTTCAGTGTCTCGGATCTTTTCAGCGCCTGTCAGGCTCTTCCCCCCCCCCACCAGGAGCAAGGTGCTGCTGCTGCGGGGGAGGAGCAGAGGGGGGAGCAGAGAGCTGACAGGGTGGGATTTCGCTTTGTTTCCTCCTCGCCGGCTCCACTCCCCGCCTCCTGCCCCCCACGAGATCGTAGGAGCTGGGCAGCTTTTGGCCACCTGTCCCAGACTCCCTGGCCTATGGCAGGCGACCACTCCTCTGCCTGCCATGGCCTCCCCTTCACAGGACGCAGGAGCCAAGGGTGCAGAGCCCTGGCCGGCTATCCAGTGCCTTGGGTGACACAACAAGGCAGGGGCGGGAAAAGAGGGTGGCCCGAGTGCCAGTCTTGGTGTTGGCAGAGCCCTACAAAGGCACAAGGGCAGCCTGCACTGCGAGCAGGGGACAGAGCGAGCACTGTGATTGGGCAGAGCGGGCACTCTTTCTCCAGCTGCTGCCTGGCTTGGCTCCAGCAGCACTGACCACCTGGGAGAGCTGGCGAGGTGAGGGAGAGGACAAGGGTGCAGGGCCCTGGCCGGCTCTCCAGTGCTTCGGGTGACACAGCAAGGCAGGGGTGGGGAAAGAGGGTGGCCCGAGCACCAGTCTTGGTGTTGGTGGAACCCAAAGGGCTGGCAGTGGCAAAAGGGGCAGCCTGTGCTGTGAGTGGGAGATGGAGCGAGCGCTACGAGTAAGCAGAGCGGGCACTCTTGATCCAGCTGCTGCCTGGCTTGGCTCCAGCAGCACTGACCACCCAGGAGAGCTGGCGAGGTGAGGGAGAGGAGAGCCAGCACAGGGCGCCAGTGCCCCTCTTCAGCTTCTTGCCCCAGGCAAGCGCCTAACCCCACCTGTATGGATGCACCGGCTGTGGGGAGGAGGTGACCAGCACCCCTGGTTGTCAGCTCCCAGACCCATTCTTTTTTTTTTTTTAAATAAAATTTTTAAATTGATTTTCTACAGCTACAAACATACTAAAACTACTACACTAACTAAAAACCCTAAACTACCCTAAGGTATACAGGATCAAATTTCTATGCTATTATAAAATCCTTTCTTCAGTTATTTCAAGAAAAACATAATATCCAGGCATTTATAAATGCTAAATACTACCTATCTCAGATTTATAACACTATTCATACATGGCTAAAATCTTAAATGGGAAACATTAAACAATTATAGCTTATAACACAACATAGCTTATTTTTCCTTCAGTCTTTTCTTTTTCTTTTTTGGTCTTGGGGTTTTTGGTGCAGCTGCTCCCAAATCAGCATCAGACTCTTCTTCCCCAGATTTTTTGCTTTCAGATTCACCCGAGCTTTCCATAAAGGCTCTCTTGCTGCTCTAATGAGTCCTCTGTGAAATTTTTTCCTTTTCCTTCTTTAGAATAATCCAAAAATGTCTTGGCTTTTAGGAAAGAGTCAATTTTTTGCTTCTTGTCTTTGTAGGTAAACACCAAGCCCTCAGGGGTAAGCCACCTGTACATGATGCCTTCTGCTTGCAAGAATGTAGTTAAACTTTTATAAAGTTTCCTCTTTTTTCTGATCTCAAATGGAATGTCCTTCAAAATGTTAATATCTTCTTCTTGAATCTTCAGGGTAGCTCTGTTTGTGGCTTTGAGCACCACATCTCTAATAGATTTTTTTGAGAATGTCACCATAATCTCTCCTGGCAGATTTTTTCATTCATTCATTTATTACGGGTCTATATGACCGAAGTCATGACCAAAAGAAAAAGGAAATTATCAGAAGGAAAGATTAAAAAAGAAACATAAAATGAGGCATAAAAATCGAAATAACAATGCATAAAACCCGGGCTTTAGCCCAGAAGTTAAAATTACCTAACTACACTGAGGGCGGAGCAGTCTAACTAAAATCTAAAATCATCCAAAGCTTATGAGCTTATGAGAATATTGTCAATGATGATAAAGTTTTCAATTTCTCTTAAGGGCAGCTACCTTGGCCAAGAACCGAGCCACATTTGCTGTTATCAATCCATCAGCATTTGAGTAGTACATAGTAGTAGTGAGAGCACCCAAGACTGCAGTGGAAGATTCATCTTAGTAAGGATGGGAGTGATATATGTCCCTCTATCTTGCGTCCAGAGGGGACAGCAGAGCATAAGATGATCTAAAGTTTCAATTTCGCCTGAGTTGCAAGGGCAGAGGCGATCCAAGTAAGGTAATCCTCCAAATCTGCCCAATGTTACCATGGTTGGAAATACATTTAAGCGAGCCATTAGAAAGGTGCGACGATGGGATGAAATTGGAAGCATTGAATGAAAGTCAAGAAGTTTCTCAGGTGGAGGCAGCCCCAGGGCCAGAGGTGAACAGGTGCGTCTGGCCCTAGCCACAGTACTGGCCCAATCCAGCTGCTTAAATTTCTTCAAAATTTCCGCTAGCTGAGAAGGTACAAGCTCTCCAGTAGGTGAGGAGATCGGAATTCCCAATGCCCTAAGTTTACAGGCAAGAAGGGACAACCAGGGGTTAGATGCCAAATCCTTTAAAATAAGATGGAGAAAGCCTGCTTGGGGATGGTAACTTGGATTGGATAACTTGAATCTCAGCTTAAATGCCCTTTTCCAACCACGTGCTTCCAGCAAGGGTTGAACCAATTCCATACGAAGGACAGTCCCAGCAACACACCGTGGTGTTCCAGTAATTCTTCTAAGAAATGAATTTAAATGGGAGTCCAATTTCTCATCCACACCAGCAATCTAAATTTCTACACCATATAGAATTTAGGAGACCACCTTAGCATTATACACCTCAATGGCAGGAGGAATCCGCTTGGCCCCCTTTGTATGGAAAAATCTCTCAACCATTGCCGTAGCCAATCTAGATGTCTTTTTAACGTACATCAGGTGAGCAGACCAAGATAAATTGTAGTTAAAAACGATGCCAAGGTAGCGAAAAGAGGAAACCCATTCTAGTTGACCATCTCTGACTTTAAAATGATGAGGGCCTCTTCTTTTAGTAGCAAAAAAACGGAGAACCTTAGACTTTGCATAGTTCACAGTGAGTTCTTCTTGTTGACAATAGTCCAGAAAGGCATTAACAATAGACCTCAGTCCGACTTCAGATGTTGCCAACAGAACAGCATCGTCCACATAAATTAGAAGTGGTATAGAAAGACCAGCTAGCTGCAGAGGATGTTTGGCTCTCTTTTTGAGAAACAGCACCAAGTCGTTAATGTAAATGTTAAACAAGGAGGGGGCAAGTAAACATCCCTGTCTAACACCCTTCTGCAGATTTTTTCTTTTAACAAATTCAGGATAGGTTCGATAAACCATATCCATATCGCTTTGAAGTGTATCTGCTTGCAAACCTGCCATTGGAGCTAAAGCTTCACTCAATATCTTTTTGAGATTCTCACCTTTTTGTTCAGGAACCCCCTGGAATCTTAAAAAAAGTATTATGACCATTCCATCTGAAGCCTCAATACATTGTCCTTGTCAGAGGTCCTCTCTTTTTCTATCACATCCAGTCTTAAATCAGTCTTCTCTGTTTTGGCTTTGACCTCTACCAGTTCTTTTGCTGTCTGGTCAGATTTTCTGCTCGTGTCTGCCAGCTGTTGATGCAAATTATCTAGCTTAGAATTAACAACAGTCATTTGATCCATCAGAGGGCGCAATGCTGTTGCCAGTGCAGTAGTCAGGTCTGTACTCATCTCGGTCTTAGCTGCCAGAAGTGTTGATGCGGACTTGGGAGAAGGTCTAGGTTTCCCCGCCATCTTTTCTCCCCATACAGTCATTATTTTTTTGTTTACAATTTCAAAAAGTCTTCAGGAGTAGGTTAAAAGCTATTCTTTCTTGCTTCTCTTATAGCTGCCTCACTCCCATTTAAGTTCCAGCCACTCAATAAGCATTCAGATTCTCGGTTGTTAATATATAGCCGCTTTAAAAGGGGGGGGGTTAAACTTTAAATCCCCTGCTCCATGCTTCAAGTTCCAACCCAAGAATCTCACTTAAAAGCAACCACTCATAGTTTCACCATACGTTTCTACTTAAAGATCTTTTTCTTGCTGCTCATTTTGATCCTGCAGCCGTCCGGTGTGAACTTCGGAGAGCCCCAAGGCGCCACAGTGGCAGAACCTTTGGAGGCAAAGAGGAGCCTCGATCCCTGGGTCGCCACCTCGGGAGAGGCTTCCCCTCACGCCTCAGGCAGGAGCCCTGGGGATCTGAAGCATGTTTGGGACCCCTTCATGCCGCCAGGTTTGGGTTGCACCTTCTGGAGTTCCGGGAGAGCACGCCCGCCACGAAGCCAGCCAAAACTGGAAAAGCTCCCAGACCCATTTTGAAGCTGCCTGTGGGAGCTGCAAAGGTGCTATACCCTGCCTTGGACTTGGCAAGGGAGGCGCAAGAGAAGTCCCCTGTATGCCACTGTA
This sequence comes from Lepidodactylus listeri, assembly GCA_029233225.1. NCBI lineage: Eukaryota > Metazoa > Chordata > Lepidosauria > Squamata > Gekkonidae > Lepidodactylus > Lepidodactylus listeri. The sequence goes on along the minus strand of JARCFY010000016.1, from coordinate 54,603,997 downwards.
AAACTCATTGCACAGCATCTTTGTAGTCCACACTGGAACCTGAAAAAAAGAGGGAGGGGAATGTGGTGAGGCACCGGCACCCTGGTCCTCATTCTGGCAGGTATAAACTAGAATGGATTCTTAGCAGGCCCACAGGGCGATAGATTGGAGAAACAAAATTCCAGGGCCCTGGTCACCCTGAGATCTCAAAGCACTAAGGAAGTCATGTGATCTACCTTCATATTATTTTTGGCTGAATCTGCATGGTGTTAGGGGTGGAGGCAAAGGGAATATTTGCCTGGAGGACTGGCAGCATGATTCTTAAGACTCTGTCTGCAATACACATCTACAAATAAGTCACTGATCATAAATGTAATTGCAGTTCATTAAGAATGAAGATCAACTCTGGGGTGACATTTGCATTGGGGTGGGGGGGATTCCCATAAGACAGGGCTGGTGCTACCATAAGGCGAGGTTAGGCAACCACCTAGGGGCACAGAACCCTGACAGGCACAGAGGCCAGCAAGCGGGGTGAGGACGATGGGGAGAGCAGCCCTGACTACAAGCAGGAATCCTCGTCTTTGTGTTTTTCATTCTTCCTAAAATGCATTTATGTCTGAAAGTTGGTGAGCACGCGGGGGGGGGGGGGGGCAGAAGGTAGCCTCGCCTAGTGTGCAAAAAAGCCTGGCACCGGCCCTGCCATAAGAAAGTAATTCAATGTTTGCTCAAGCCAAATGAACAATGCCATGTCCAACGTGTATCAAACAGACTGCTGGGAAGAAGGGAGCTCAACCTTTAGAAGTAATAATGGTGCAGAATCTTTATGGCAAGGGGCGCACTCAAGACAGGCCCTGCTGGTCAGAGGTACATTGCTAAATGCATTTACTGTAAAAGTCTTTTTATCACTTGAGGTAGCAATATATCATTATGCACAAAGGGCAAGTGTGTGTGTGTGTGTGGGGGGGGACTCTCTACCCCTGCTAGCTATGCAGGGTGGTTCTGCCTGTATTTACTCAGAAACACATTCCTTGGATTTCAGTGGAGCTAATGCACATGTCACTTCAGGGATGCCGCCTCAGAATAGTGCCTGCGGTAGAACAAAATGCATGGCAAAGTCATGGGCGCCGCTTTTGCCTTTCTGAGTTTTTAGAACTTCTATCCCCCCCCCCTTCCCCGCACACACATACAGGATTGTTTCTCTTTCTTGATCCAGACAGACATGAGAATCTAGGGCTGCCATCTCTGGGTTGGGAATTTCCTGGAGATTGATTTGATTTGATTTATTTGACTTCTGTCCCGCCCTCCCCCGCAAGTGGGCTCAGGGCAGGACACAGCATTGCAGTCAACCACATGGTAACAATGAAACATTAGGGCTTAAATAGAACAAAACAAATTAGACAATATGAAATTTGAGATCGAGTTTCCATCCAGTCAGTTAGACGGCAACTCATCAAGGCAGATTCGTCGTGCCTCCTGTGAGGAGGGGAAATTGTAAGGAGAGTTGTGGATGGAACCTGGGGGTGACGGGCAGGGGTCCTTTCATAGAAAAAGAGGTGCAGGAGCTCATTAGCATAACTCATTAGCATAACTTATTTGCATATGCTACACCACCTGAGATCACTGGACGTATGTCAGAAGGCAAGAAAGAAAGGAGAGAGAGGAGGGAAGGGAAGGGAAGGGAAGGGAAGGGAAGGGAGGAAGGAAGGAAGGAAGGAAGGAAGGAAGGAAGGAAGGAAGGGGACAGCTACCAATCCAAGCCTCAGAAATACCACTATTCTGGGAGGATAGCTTCAGTGGTGGCTGAAGCCTTCAGAAGGCTGGTCGGAGGAACAAGGACTTTTCCAGGGGACGGGGTCATTTTGCTGCAGCCATAACACAAGCAGGCATTCCCCTGCAGGGGGGGGGGGGCTGGAACCAACTCCCAGAGCTGTGCTACCCCAAGCTCTTGCTCAAAATGACCCCTGGTGACGGGGACTGGGGAGGGGAAGGATCTCGGTGGGGTATAATAATGCCATAGACTCAACCCTCCAAAGCGGCCATTTTATCCAGGGAACTGATCTCTGTATTAGGGAGATCAGCTGTAATTCCGGGAGATTTCCAGGCTCCAACCCTGCCTGAGAGCCAGCTCTTCCTTTCTGTGGATATAAAGCAGAACGTGGACAAAAGGCATAGACTTACTTTTCCCAGTCCACATTTCTCATTGTGCTTCCCCCACAGAGGACAGCTGAGGGCTGATCGCATTTGAGAGCTGCTGACTCCCAGTACACTAAATCACAAGCAGTGAGGACGTCCAGCTATGGCCACAGAGAGGCTATTACTTTAACCTGCCCTTGCTGCAGAAAAAAGACTTCACCAGCCTCCCAGCCTGGATGGCAAATTAGTTCCTGGCGATATGATGGACAGCAAGGGCCGTGAGCAGAAGCAGAGGTTTTTAAGCGACCTCAATTAAACTTTCAATCAAAAGCAATTTTATCAAAATAACAGCTGAACATGATCTTGTGTAAAACAATCAATGTACATGATTTTCCAATAATCCACTTTTCAACTAACAGGATTCCTTCTGTGACATTCTTTCTGTAAATGAAATGTCTCTAAACCATTCTCTATTAAGTCCCAAGGGTTTTGGGGGGTTTTTTTTGTTCATCTGACATGCCTCCTAGTTCTTCACAGTGTCTTGCTAATAAGAACACTGCTGGCCCTGATGACTAATTCGTGAGGATTTTCTCTGGGAAATTATCTTTCATGGATCCTGGTAACAGTGCTGTGGCCTCCAAAGGGAGCTTACAGCCAATTATTTTTAATATGGCACCCACAGCCCGGATTCAGTCAAATAGTGTATTGTTTCACAAGACCAAGGCATGTGGATATAACTGTATCTTTGCTTAAAATATCACCTACATGTATCTGATACACTATAGGTTTTACTAAGTGCCTTGGGGCTGTAGTGCTATTGACAGAAAGACTAGAGGTACATGTGCACTATAAATGTGTGTATCTTTTATACCAATCTAAACATCATGGCTTCCTTCAAAGAGACAAGGGAACTGAGAATAGCCTGTTGGAAATACATATGTCCCCCACCCCAACAACTGTTCCCTGGGGAGAGGGAGTGATTCTCTAAACCTGTTTCAGACTGGAGCGTACACATGTGATTATACTACTTTTCAGGCAGAACTTTATACATAAGAACAAGTAGGAACCCACAAGGACTTCCCTGTCCCTCCTTTCCCCCTCTTTTCCTTCCTTGGAAGCCCCCATAGCCTCTCCTCCTTTCCAGCCTCCTTCTCTCCTCTATATAAAAATATTTGTCTCCTAAGGTAACATTTTGAACTATTATAACTTTTATACATTTAAATTGATTATCAAAGTATTAGTTAGGGACGGTTAAATTTTGCGGTTAACCATGGACTCATTTTTTGCGTTATAAACATATTTTATCATTTCAATAGTTAGAAAGTGTAAAAATATTATTTTTCATATCCCAATACTGCTCCATATATTCCTTCACATCTTTCCAATCTTCTAAGAACTTCGCTGAGTCTTGATTGTTTAATTTTCTTGTGGGGAAGGGAGCCCGTTCAAACAGCCACAGCTGTACCCTGGCTCCCTTCCGTACTTACCTGCTTCCCTGCCACTTCCCTGCCGCTTCAGAAGGACACCAGCAGAAACCGGTGTCCAGGGGCCGTCTGCCACTTGTCTCCCACTTCCTGGCAGTGTGGACCGGAAGAAGTGGGAGTCTAGTGGAGGCAGCAGTGTGGACGCGCCATTGTGGAGATATGCGCATGAGTGCTCATGCACCCATGCCCCAATACAGGATGTGGGGACATTTTAAATTTCTAGACTACTGATGTGGCCATGCACCTATGCACACAGGCACCTATGTGCATATTGCCAAAACGGCCCCGCCACAAGCTGCGGAGGCCGGCCCACCCAGGGCTGCTCCACAGCAGTCTGAACGCTCCCTAAAGGCATGCTCCCGCAATACACTGGCCAGTGTGAATGGCCAGCCCCGGAGCACTTCCCCCCCACACAGCTTTTGGCCCCGGTTTCCTCCCGCTCCAGATTGCCAGTCTGTCCTCAGCCTCACTGTGACTCAGCCCTTTTTTAACCTGTTCCTTAGAGACAGAGATTGAGCCAAGGGGGTTAGTTTTTGAGCTCAGCTGATACTACCACTGTACCACAGTTATCACCATGTTCGAGACGCAATAGATATTTGTCAACTCACATCTGATTTTCCACTGACTAAAATGCCCATATAGGTCTGTTGTTGGTGAATTGTTTGCCCTGGTATAGAAAGTGTTAGCCACAACTCAAATGTTAAAATATAAAATAAAAAGAGTCTCTTTCCATTCTCCTTGCCTCCCTCTGTTGAATTTTCTAGGGTGAAAATAAAGCACTAGTAATTTGTTTTTTAAAAGTTATGGATTCTGTGTTTTGTTGTTCCAAGGTGTATGCCTGCATAGAAAGCCTTTCCTTCTCACTAGATGGTGCTCTAGCCCTTCATCACAAGGACAGTTGTGGGGAGGGGGGGAAAGAAAAAATGTCCTTAAAAATCAGGAAATTGATGCAGTTAGTAGGATTCCAATTAGCACTTTCAGGGCTAACCATCCCAATCCTGCTCACTCACATATCAACCGATCAAAACATGCATTCAGATTAGTAGAAGGTCATAGATGGGCAGTGTATCTAGTTGTAAAGACATCTGTATTTTCATTTACAGGATCAAAGTCTTCCATTGCTGCTTCAGAAAAAAGAGAGGGATTTACACTAAAAGTAACAGTCTTCCTGGCAAGAAGACGTCCTTTGTACTTGCAGCTTTAAAAATTTACGATGGTCTTAGCTGTTGACTTTATTAGCTTTATTAGAGCCAGTTTGGTGTAGTGGTTAAGTGCGCGGACTCTAATCTGGGAGAACCGGGTTTGATTCCCCACTCCTCCACTTGCACCTGGCTGGATGACCTTGGGCAAGCCATAGCTCTGTACCAGCTGTTCTCTCAAGGACAGCTTGGGAAAGAGCTCTCCCAGCCCCACCTACCTCACAGGGTGTCTGTTGTGGGGAGGGGAGGGGAAGGGAAAGGAGTTTGTAAGCCGCTCTGAGACCCCCTTGGGGAGTGAAGGGCGGGGTATAAATCCAATCTCTTCTTCTTCTTCTTAAACTGCAGTCAGATGAATTATTATTATTATTATTATTATTATTATTATTATTATTATTATTAGGGAGTTTATGGGCAATGCCATCAGATTAAAAACACTGGACTGGTGGTTATAGGAAAAAAGTCAGACAGTGTTACCTAGTGGCTAAAGATGGTTTAAGGGAATAAGGGTATATCTAAATGATATTCTTAAACTGCTTTAATAGTCATTCCCCAACTTTCACAGTGAACTCTGTGAACTGTAATAAAGTGGGGAGGCTGGGGAACTTTTATAGACATCTCTGTATGTTTGCTATAGTTCCCATAAATCCTTGGGGAAGGCATGATGTTGAACTGGTATAGAGTTGATATACTTTTACAGTGTAGGTATGCCATTAGGATGGATTTACCTTTATAAATGCAGAAAGTAGGGATATGGATCACACAAAACAACTGTGATATAAAGATGCTATTCAGCCTTGTATTGATTAAATATAACAAGTCCTGCATTGCAATGGCAGATTTCTCTCGAGCCACAATTTCATTCACCAAGAATATTTTTGTTGCACATGTTCATGTCTTCAACTAGACTGTGACATAGAATCATAGAGTTGGAAGGGGCCATACAGGCCATCTAGTTCAACCCCCCTGCTCAAATCAGCCTAGAGCATCCCTGACAAGTGTTTGTCCAGCCGCTGCCAGGGAGGGGGAGCTCACCACATTCCTAGGCAGCTGATCACACTGCTGAACTACTCTTACTGTAAATCCCACCCCCACCCCCCAATATCCAGTCAGTATCATTCCATCCAATATTTAAACCAGTTATTGCAAGATCTATTTTCTGGTGCCAACAGGAACAGCTCCCTACCCTCCTCTAAGTAACAGTCTTTCAAATACTTAAAGAGAGCAATCAGGTCCCTCCTCAACCTCCTCTTTTCTGGACTGAACATTCCCAAGTCCTTCAGCCTTTCCTCACAGGGCTTCTTGGTCTCCAGGCCCCCGATCACCCTCGTCACTTTCTTCTGCACCCGCCCCATTCCGTCCACATCCTTTTTGAAGTGAAACCTCCAGAACTGCACACAAAACTCCAGGAGCATCCTGACCAATGCAGTGTACAGCGGGTATGCTGTCTTGGCTGGTTGCCACAGAGACTGCACACTGCAAGCTGGAAACACAGTCTGGAGTCAAGGTAAATAACAAAGCCAAAGGTCAGATAGCTGGGAAGTCAATTCAAGATTTCAAGGACAAGGAGCGGCTGCTACACACAGAGAAGCAGGTCTGAATGTGCAAAGTTGCTGCCATGCTGAAGCAGGTGCACGGAGTATTTTTGAGCAGGTCCTCCCTTCCCTGGGGGTTGAGTCTGCAAAGCCTTACAGCTCCTCTCGTTCCCTTTGCAGGAGCTGCAGTCTGGCACTCCTGTAGTTTCCTGGGTCATCTTCCTTCCCTTTTTTGAAGAATTGGGATAACATTCACCCTCCTCCAGTCTTGTGGCACATCACCCATCCTCCAAGAGGTCTTGAAGATGATGGGAAATGGCTCTACAAACTCTCTAGAAAGTTCTCTGAGCACTCTCGGGTGTACACCAACTGGCCCAGGGGATTTGTACTCATCCAACACAACCAGGTGCCTTTCAACAGCCTCCCTGTCCCTGTCAACCAGCAGCCCAGACACCATGCCTTGCCCACTACCAACACTAGATGATCTTGTTCTCTTCTTCAAGGAAAAAAAACTGAGACAAAATGAGCATTGAGTCTTTCTGCTTTCTCCCTGTCAAGAATTTCTCCATTTTCACCCAAAATATATGTTTTAGAAAAGATGTTCAGTTTAGTGCTTCACCTGACAATGTGTCAAGAAAGTGCAAAGCTGGTACTTCCAAGGGGATTTCTGCCACTTTCCCAATATGCCTAGTTTTGTATTCCAGATAAACCATAACCACTTGGAGACTGGATAGGAGCAGTGTTACTGTTAGAGATTTAGGGTGCGGTTCTAGGCCGGTCTACTCAAAAGTATGCCCCAAAATAAAATATTGGTGATAAATCTTATCTGCTTCTTAACCTTTTTTGGTTTTTCACTGGTGTGTTCATCATGTTATCAGGAAGAACATATGTGGAAGTCTTGGGTCAGCATATAACTGTGCCCATACAGGTATGGCTGAGATACATTAATGGGAATGTAGTAAAACTCTTCCACCTCTGCCACAGTTATTCAGTTAAGCAGTGGCCTACAACCACATGCTATACATAAAAACGAAGCTATTATATTGCAACATGATGCTCTCCACAGCAGTTATTTCTATTGGAATAGGCTTATAAGTGATTGCAGTGAACCACTGTATGCAAATTTGGAACCAACAGTAACATCTCAGATGCGAGTGTAATTAATTAGCACAACAAAAAAGAAAGTGATGGGCCTAACTCTTTCAACGAGGGGACTTTGTATGATTTGCACATTCGGATATAAGGGGGGCGGTCAAGTGTGAATATAGAATTCTGCAGGGCTATTTTTGGGCAGGAACACACAGGAACAGATTTCCGGCTGGCTTCCGAGTTGGCCACGCCTACAGCCTCCCCCCCCCCAGGCTCCCCAGGCGCCTCGCAAGTGCCTGAGGAAGCCAAGCTGACCCAGGAAGGGAAAGCAGTTTAAACTGCCTCCCCACAAGCCATGGGGCGCCTGGGGAAGCCGATCCTGAGAGGGAGCTGCACTGTCAGGGGTGTGGCCTAATATGCTAATACATTTCTGCTGTTGGGTGTGGCCTATTATGCTAATGAGTTCCTGCTGGGCTTTTTCTACAATTCTGTAGATAGACTTGTCAAGTGCCAAACACATGAAAATGCAAAGAGAGAGATTTCCAGTTCAGTCCTAACCACATTTATTCCAGTGTTGGTCCCACTGATTTTCATGAGACTGCCAGGTAAGTGTGTTCAGGCATGCATAGGTTTGCCAGGTCTGAGTTGGGAAATACCCGGAGATTTTGGGGGTGGAGCCTGGGGAGGGTGGAGTTTGGGGAGAGACTTCAGCAGGGTTTGTCATAGAGTCCACCCTCCAAAGCAGCCATTTTCTCCAGGTGAACTGATCTTGGTCATCTAGAGGTCAATAGTAACAGCTGGATCACTCTAGCTTACAAAAGTATGGAACCAATTCCTAATGGAGAAGGTAACGCATAATATCTATAAAACAGAATTTTTTCCAAGAACCACTAACTTTGTAGAGAAATGGTATCCCTTTTACAAATTCACCACCTCAAATAATATCTTGCCACAAAACAGGTTCTACAGGGACTTAGTATTGATTTAAACACAACACCTGTTAACTAAATCAATATGTTGTATTATTGATAATTATTTCAACTAGTCTTCAACTTTCATCAGTCAATATTTTAAATTTGAACTTGCACACTATTCACTGATTATTATGTTTGTTTTTATATGTCGATCAATTAAGGCAACCCCCCCCCCATAAAACATAAATTGACATAGTCATTTAAAAAAAAACCTCATACTTTGAAGGATGTTAGTAGTTTGGTATTAATTTGATTGTAAAAGTTATTCATGAAACACAACTCTTGTTTAATTATTTGTATAGTTGACAATAGAACTTTCAATTTAAAAAAATTAAAAAATAGTAATAGCTGGAGATTTCCAGGTGCATCAGCAGGTTCTCCTCCACCCTTAGGCGTAGACTATGGGGGGGCTTGAGCCTCCCCCGAAATTTCCCGGGGGGGACTGAGCCCTCCCTGGGAAAACGTAGCGCCTGCTGCCACACCTCCCGAGGCCCTTCTGAGGCCGGCAGCTGCTGCTGCCGGTGCCTCTCCCCCCCCCCCCCGCCTGGCCACTCTTCCATCCTTCCCTCTCCCTCCCTCTTTTCCCGGCAAAGGGAGAGGGAAGGAGTGGGGGGGAGAGAGGCCCCAGCAGCAGTGGCTGGCGGGCCTCAGAAGGGCCCAGGGAGGCACGGAGGTTTCCCGGCGGGGGGGACATCGCCCCAGCGAGCGCGCACGCTAAAGAGCCCCCCCCCCGGAATTTACAAAACTCTATGCCCCTGTCTCCACCTGCTGTCCCAGCTGCTTGAGCCATGAAAGGATATTGCCAAGAAAGCCAGAACATGCATTTCAAGATTTATATTTATTAAATTCCTTTTTAAAAAATGTGTATTAAAGTCTAGCAAATTAGGGATCTTCCTATTTTCATTCTGTAAAGCTATAAAACTTCACTGAGGTGTTTCCACTGGCAGAAGAGCATTTCCACTAGTGGAGGGAACACAGCTCACGGATTTCCCCTGGAGTCAACCGACCCTCAGCTGCAGTGTTCCAGGGGGCCTGGCGGACTGCAGCTGGAAGGGGAAGAAAGCAACGTTCTACTCTGCAAGCAACGTTCCACCTGGGATACTTTGGATTCAGTCTAGGGTTGCCAGCAATATGGAGGAGGAAATGCCGTGCCAATTTAACAGAGGGTTAGTGGGATGTTATTTAGCAGGCATATGGTACTTACCTCCGTGCCATGAAAAGCTTCACCACCACCCCCATTTCCTCATACTATTAAAGAGACTCTGACCCTTTTTCCCCTCCAGGTTGTTGGCAACCCTCATTCAATCCAAGAAGAATAACCTCATGCTGACATTTCTTGTTTAACTTACTGGCTGTGGAGTGTTAACTGGAAATTAAGAAGTTTCATTAAATTAGAGCAGCTGGATAGCTCTGATCCAAGACTATGCAAGAGCTGCAAAATAGAAGCTTAGTTTATGGGTAAAAACTTGAGTTCTGAGCTATTTAGCAACTTGGATTCAGCAAATTGTTGCCATAATTTACATACAATTTGCATAAAGCTACCAAGAAAGTTGAACTTTGCTGTAAAGTACTCTGTTTTAATGTTTTAAGCTTTGGTTAAGGCTAGGGTTGCCAGCCTCCAGATGGGGCCTGGGGATCTCCCACTTTTACAACTGATCTCCAGCTGGTAGAGATCAGCTCCCCTGGAGAAAATGGCTGCTTTGAAGGGTGGACTCTATGGCATTGTTCCCTGCTGAGGCCCCTCCTCTCCTCAAACCCCGCCCTCTCCCGGCTCCACCCCCAAAGTCTCCAGGTATTTTCCAACCCAGACCTGGCAGCCCTAGTTAAGGCCCTGGGCAATTTTTATTGACAATACTGGTTAGACATTTGTATCCCACACTCTCGACCAATACTAAGCAGTTCATAAAAGATATATTATATTAAAACACAGAAAACACATTTAAAATAGTTATACTACAGACAAAGATAATATGCTATATTTTCCCAAAAGAGAAGAGTGTACAATAAAACTGGAAATATGGACGAAACATTTCCTGATAAAGTATGCTTGCCAGGCCGAGCTGGTGAAATGGTGGGGAGCAGCCAGTGAAAGGGTGGGAGGGCAGGGACGTGGTATGGGGGGAGGGGGCGGCACCAGCAGGATGATGTCACTTCTGAGGAATACCCAGAAATCATTATGGTGGGTTATCTCTAGGACTCACTGGAAACTCTATGGCTTTGGGAGTAGCAGCGGGAAACAGAACGTGGGGCTTGGCAGTCCTATGACAGAGATACTTGTGCCTAAATCCCCCTCACAATAGGCTTGTATCCGCTGAAAAATTCCGTAGAAAGAATCAATTTCCATCTGCAGAGTGCCTCCCCCCTCCCACTGCAGCCCCAAATGCCCCCCCCCCAATGCTGCTCATGGGGAAAAGAGGACCCTCAAGAAAAACACGAGAGTTATCCACCGGGGGGGGGGGGGTTTCAGCAAAATTTGGACCTCTCCTTCTGTCTTTAGAAACACGGATCCAGCCCATCAGATCCAAGCCCCAAACGAGCTCACAGCCTCTACAAACCAGATACCACCCAGGCCATGGAACTCTACAACCAGAGATCAGTTCCCAGAGTCTAGTAGGAACAAGGCCACTTTACAATGGTAGACCTTACTAGTGAAGGAAAATAATATAATTAGAGAGAGAGAAAGAGATTGTCTACACGTTTTTAAAATTATAATGCCAAAGGGATGCATGTTCCCTTCAGTGTAAAGGGTGGACTCACAAGATGAGTTAAGGGTATGTTAAGGGACTATTGTAACTGGGGGCACTATTATCCTTCCCAGAAACACAGTGTTTCATTTCCTACACCTGTCCCCCTCAAAAGCACTTATTATGTCAGAAGGGTGAAGTTTGGAGAGGATATGACATCACTTCTGGGTGTCACTCTAGGAATTCTGCCAAATCTCTATGGTAAAAGCCACACAGACATGCTGAAATCCCTACATTATTGCTATGGAGGATATGGGGGACTGCTTTACAGTGGCTATCCTCCTTTCTCCATGGTCGGGAACAGAGCATGGCACTAGGGGAGAGGATGTCCCTGCATTACTCGCTTGAATGCGGAGTGCTGCGGGGGGCGATCCTCTCTCCAACGTTATTTAACATCTACATGCGTCCCTTCACCCAGTCGGTCCAGGGGGTTGGTGGGCTGGGTTGTCACTAATATGCGTATGAGACCCAGCTCTATCTGTTGATGGACGGCCGGCTGGATGCCACCGCAGACATTTTGGATAGGTTGTTAGAGGCCATGGCTGGATGGTTGCAGCAGAGCCGGCTGAAGTTGAATCCAACGAAGACGGAGATCCTGTACCTGAGTTGTGGGGGACTGGGGTCAGGTATCAGGCTCCCAGTCTTCAGTAGTGCGCCACTGGTGCTAGTGCCATGGGTAAGGCGTCTTGGGGTGATGCTAGATCCCTTGCTTTCTATGGAGGCCCAGGTCACTGCAGCTGCCAGATTGGCCTTTTATCATCTTTGGCTGGTCAGGCAGCTGGTTCCCTATCTTACGCCTCAGGACCATGATCCATGCAATGGTCACTTCCAGGCTGGATTACTGTAACTTGCTTTATGTGGGGCTACCCTTAGATCTGTTCTGAAAATTGCAGCTAGTGCAGAATGCAGCAGCATGCTTACTGACAGCGACGCCTTCGCGGGCACACATTCAGCCAGTGTTGCGCCAACTGCACTGGCCACCAGTTGAATACTGGATCCAGTTCAAGGTTATGGTTTTGACCTTTAAAGCGCTATGCGACCTGGGACCATCATATCTGGGGGACCGCCCCTCCCCATATGAGCCCCCGGAGAGCTTTACGCTCTTCTGATCAGCATCTCCTGGTGATCCCCGGCCCAAGGGATGTCCGCTCACCCTCAGCCAGGGCTTTTTTGGCCCTTGCCCCAACCTGGTGGAACAGGCTCCCACCCAAGATCGGGGCCCTGCAGGATCTATTGTACAGGCAGGGCTTGTAAAATGGAACTGTTCTGCCAGGCTTTCGGTTGAGGTGGCGGATGCTCAACCATTCAGGCCTCCTCTGTTCATGGCCCCTTCCCAGTGCCCAGCTGCTTTAGATAACATGACTTGGGCACTGGAGCTTTTTATTCACCTGACATGAGGCATTGGTTCTTTTTCGTTATGGTTTATTGTGCCATCTGTTCTTTTATTGCTTTTATTGCTTTATGAATCTTATGTTGTAACCCTCCCTGAGCCCCAGCGAGCACTGCGGTCAGGATCAGACCATCGACTCAGTGTCCCGGGTCCAAAGGATGCCAAGCTTACCAGAACGAGAACCAGGGCCTTTTCGGTGGCGGCTCCCGTCTGGTGGAACGAGCTGTCAGATTCTGCTTTGCAACTATGCTGATATAAATGTTTTCATCTTTATTCCTTATGATTGAATCTGACACTGTTACAAATGGGGGACTATGTTCTTTGTTTCCTATGTTCCTTTCGTTCCTCCTTTTGGACTGCCTAGCCAAATGGTTTATGGCCCCTTTGATGTAGTATTGCTTTTCCCTGCTCAATGTTACTTTTTAGGTTGGAGGTTCCCACATTCCTGATTGTCACCAAGCACAGAGTTATCTCCCTTGTTCCCTCCCTTCCGCGCCTTACAGACTCTCAGGGCGCTGTCTGTCGACTACAGCCTTGAGGATTGTTTAGGAGTGCCTGGCATGTCTGGGTCTCACAGGTTGCTTTAGATCTGGGGTTTTTCCATTTTCTCACCCTGAGGTGACAAAGGGTGACCCTAGTGTTTCCCGCTAATTTTTCTGTATGCTGCTTGGTGTTCCTTTTTGAGCTTTCATGTTTGAAGGTATAATACACCTCTGTTCCTCTTGTAATGTATCGCTAACAAAAACAGAGACCTGTATCCAGTATCTGACAATAAAGGACTATGTTTTAATCAACAAAGACCTGATCATTTGCTGATAGTGCAGAAGCCTCACACGAGCTCCCGGAGGAGATCAGGGCCCTGCGGGACCTCATGCAGTTCTGCAGGGCCTGTAAGACAGAGCTCTTCCACCAGGCCTTCGAATAGGAGCCGCCACCGGAGACACCGGTTAGGCCGGTGATTCCACCCATCATATTAACCAGCTGTGATGGAACCTGACTCAGCACAGCCCAAGCAAGATGGCTCGGGGCTCAGACCTGCCATTAGGTCGCCAGAGGTTATATTGTTGGAAGCTTTAATATGTATTAATTATGTATTTCTCAGAATGTTTTTAATTGATTTTATGTGTTTTAATGTAATATTTAGGCCCTAGGCCCATGGAAGCCGCCCTGAGCCTGTTCGCGGGGAGGGCGGGATATAAATCCAATAAATAAATAAATAATTGGTAGTATTATCACCATGATCACCATCATCTCCTGTTCCTCCGTTTCTCAAGAGGGGGGGATTAGGGCTAAGGATGGGGCCTTATCCAACACAGGTGGGCAAACAGCAAGCCTAGTCAAGGTAGCAAAATGCAGCAGATTCATCTTGCCCACTGAGATACTTGAGATGAGAAGCCTTGGAAACTTTTAACTGAGAGATAAGGCATGAATCTTTTAAATAAATACATGGGCGGAGCAATCCTGAAAGTCCACTGGCTGCAGCATAACAACAGCAGAGGGGCACTACCATGTCACGGATGCTGCTGGTACAGACATTCTGCAGAGCAGGAAAAAAGCACTAGCGCCCCTTTCCAAGGTCTGGGCTGCACAGAGAGCATGCTGGAGTCCCAGCCCATTACTGAGTCCCTGTTTCCCAGACAGGTAATGATAAGTATTGGAGTCGGGAGTCCATGGAATAGTGAAACAGCTAGATCTTTATTGCTGGTCCGGATGAAGCATACAACCCAGGGCTCCAAGCCCTCCTTTTATGCTGGTCAGGGACAATCCCCTGACCTCACCCAACTGGCCTGATAGGCTATTAGAAGTCTATTTACATTTCATAGGTTCCCTGGGAGAAACCTAGGTACAGGATTGGTGGCCGGTTTGAATCCACCTGGCCTTTGTTCTACCTGGCTGAAGCTCAGGTAGTTTCCTGGCCATGTGCTCTGGCCATGCTCTGGCCATGTGCTCTGGCCATGCGGTCGCAATGAAGAGAGCACATGGCGACCGCATGGTCAATACATAACACCCCTCCCCCCATAGTCCAGAACCCCTCTGCACACATAGTCTTTGAGATAGTCCGGGCGTCTGCGCTCACGTCCAGAGCGCCGGGGGGTTGTAAGGCGGGGCGTGTTGCTAGTGTCGGCAGGTTGCGGTGTGGGTAGTTGTTCTGCTGGTGGGCCCTGTCTGCTCGGGGGTTGTTCAGGTGTGGATGGTGCGACTGCTTCGTCCGCGGGCAGGAGCGGCATCTCCGCAGTCTCCGGATCAGGGTCTGGCGCTGCTTCTGGAGTCGTGTCGATGTCACGGTCTGTTGGTGCAGGGAGTTCGGGGGCCTGGGTATCATCGTGGTTCTGGGTACGGCGTCGAATCTGGTCAATGTGCCGTTTCCAGACTACGCCATCTTCCGTAAGGACCTCATAGGAATAAGGCCCTGTGACTCGGACGATCCTCGCGGGGAGCCATGTTGGACCCCGCGCGAAGTTCTTTGCATATACGGGGTCTTCGGGAGCAAATCCTCGGGCAGCTGGCCGGTCCTCCGTTGTCGGGTTCCCCTCGATTGCTCGGTCGGGATGTAGGCGGTCCAAGACGGTTCCCAGTCGTCTTCCCATCAGAAGTTCGGCTGGCCGGCGCCCGGTCCCTGAGTGGGGTGTGTTCCGTTGGCAGAACAGGAACTTGTACAGCTGCTCTTCCCAGTCGCCATGCTCCATCTTCTTTAACGCGTCCTTCGTTGTCCTCACCATGCGCTCGGCCTGGCCATTGGTTGCGGGGTGGAACGGAGCGGAGCGGATGTGGCGCAGACCGCAGGCTTCCACAAACCGTTGAAACTCGCCGGAGGTGAAGGCGGTCCCGTTGTCGGTCACGAGAGTTTCTGGCATTCCGTGTGTCGCGAAGATCGGCCAGAGACTTCTTAAGGCAGCGTTGGTGGAGGTCGAAGCTACCGGCACTACCTCAAGCCACTTGCTGTAGCTGTCAACAACGATAAGAAACAACCGGCCCTGGACCGGTCCCGCGAAGTCTAGGTGCAGGCGGGACCAGGGCTTGTTAGTAGATTCCCAGGATCGGACAGGAGCGTGTGGCGGATCTGGCCGTGACTCCTGGCATTTGGTACACTTCTGGACCCGCCCCTCAATGTCTTTGTCCAGGCCTGGCCACCATACGTAACTCCGGGCCAGAGCTTTCATGCGCACAATTCCCGGGTGAGCCTCGTGGAGGGCCTCTAGCACTCGGGGCCGCAGGGGCCCGGGGATCACCACTCGAGATCCCCATAGCAGGCATCCCTTGTGGGCCGATAGTTCGTGCCTGCGTGCCGTGAAAGCGGCAAAATCTGGTCCCGGTTTTTCCGGCCACCCCCTTCCCACCCAGTCCGAGACACGGGAAAGGATGCGGTCCCGCCGCGTGCGACGGGCCACATCTGATACCTGTACGGGGCGCTCCGGTAGATCCTCTAGGAGCGCGACGTGGAAAGCGGGAGCCGGATCAGGGTCGCAGGACGGGAGGGGAAGACGGCTGAGGGCGTCTGCATGACCCATCGCCTTCCCCGGGCGATGTACCAATTCGTAGGAGTAGCCTGACAAAAAAATTGACCACCGCAGGACCCGCGGGGACAGCATGTGAGGGGTCTGCCTGTGGGGGGCAAGGAGACCCAGCAGCGGCTTGTGATCTGTGGCCACGGTGAACGACCGTCCGTAGAGATAGTCGTGAAATTTCCTGACGCCAGCTACGATTGCTAGGGCCTCCTTGTCGATCTGGGCGTAGTTCCGTTCTGCCGACGACAGGGTCCTGGAGTAGTAGGCAACCGGTACCTCCTTTCCGTTGGGTAGCCGGTGTCCCAAGACCGCCCCAACGCCGTAGGGGGATGCGTCGCAGGCCAGGATGACAGGGAGCCTCTCATCGAAATGCGCTAAGACCGCATTTGAAATTAATAAGTCTTTGACGGCCCGGAAGGCTGCATCATGCTTGGGACCCCAGGCCCAAGCCGCTCCCTTGTCCAGGAGACGATGCAGGGGTTCAGCGACCGCCGCCTTGTGCGGAAGGAAGGCGTGGTAGAAGTTCACAAGTCCCAAGAATGCCTGGAGTTCCGCCTTTGAGGACGGGCGGGGTGCACCTGTAATTGCCACTACCTTCTCCTTTGTAGGGTGAATGCCGTCTGCGGTGACTTGGAACCCCAAGAAGGTCACCGAGGAGACTCCCAGGGTGCACTTGTCTTTTCGAACCTTGAGACCCGCGTCCTGGAACCTTTGCAGCACCATCCGGAGGCGAGCTGCGAACGTGTCGGCGTCCGGGGCGGCGATGAGGACGTCGTCGAAGAACGGCTTCACTCCTGGAACATCTTTTAGGAGAGAATCCATTAGATTTTGAAAGATTCCGGGTGCTACGCTGACCCCAAATTGGAGGCGTTTTACCTTGAACGCTCCCTTGTGAGTCACAATCGTTTGTGCCTCGGCCGTTGCTTCGTCTACGGGAAGCTGCTGATAGGCTTGGGCCAAGTCTAATTTTCCAAATATTTTGGCACCCGCGAGGGAGGCCAGAACATGGCTGACCCTGAGTCCAGTTCCATGGAGCAAGGAACTCCCTCTATTCGGAGAGACACGGAAATTGCGCCCGGGATGGGCTGAGGCAAGTTCATTACCGTGGCCGTGGGAACGACACTACCCACTTCTTCGAAGTTCGCTGCTGGGGCACGATGGCTGTTCCTCAGGCGGCAGGCCCGGGCGAGATGTCCTGCTTTCCCGCAGGCGCGGCAGATGGCATCACGGAAGCGGCATGTCCGTCTGTCGTGGGGGTCCCCACAGCTGGCGCACGTTGGGGCCTGCCTGTTGAGGGAAGCAGGAGAGGGAACAGAGACAGATGCTGGGCGCCGGCCCTTGGGCCTGGGGACGCCGGGCTCACCCTTCTTCGAGCGTGGTTGCATCCGGTGGACATCCTCTTCTTCGCTTGAGTCAGGTTCGGGAGGAGCCGCCTGGTGGACTTTGGTGGCTGCCTTGTCCTTTTGCATTGTCTCGAAGGCTGCCGCAGTTTCGAGCATCTTCTCCAAGGTTGGCTCCGGCATTGCAATGAGGCGCCGGCGGAGCTTGGCTTCCCGGACCCCTCCCATGAAGGCGGTCTCCACATGGTCATCCATGTGGCGGAATTCGCAGCCCACGGCTAGTCGACGGAGTTCAGCCAGGAAAGTGGCGGCTGACTCCCCCGGCTGCTGCTGGCGCTGTATGAACTCCCAGCGCCTGGCCAGTTTTGATGGCTTCGGGGCGAAGTAATCGCCGAGGGTCTTGGTGAGCACGTCGTAAGACACCTCGGTGGGGTCTTGCGGGGCTAGTAGGTTCTGGGCCACCCGCATGACCTCCACCCCTCCGGAACTCAAGAGCCAGGCACTCTTCAGGTCCGCATCTGTGATTCCGCGGACCTTAAAGGCACAACCCAGCGTCTTGAGCCAGGACTCCCACGTCTCGGGGCGAGACGTATTGAAAGGGGTAATTGGTCCCGGAGCGTTTGCCATATTTACCAGAGCAGGAGCGGCGGCGGCTGTTTGAGCGATGTCCTCGTGTCTTGCGGCGGTGCCGGGGAGCGCTGAGGCTTGGCGCTGGCTAGTGCCGGAGGATTGGGCTCAGAGCGGCTTGCGGCGAGGCGTTGGAGCGCTGGAGCTCGGAGATGCCTGCGGCCGGCAGGACGGAGCTCGCTGTGCTGCTGTGGTCTGCTGGAGAGTCGCTCATCGGGATCCCATCCTCGTCGCCACTGATAAGTATTGGAGTCGGGAGTCCATGGAATAGTGAAACAGCTAGATCTTTATTGCTGGTCCGGATGAAGCATACAACCCAGGGCTCCAAGCCCTCCTTTTATGCTGGTCAGGGACAATCCCCTGACCTCACCCAACTGGCCTGATAGGCTATTAGAAGTCTATTTACATTTCATAGGTTCCCTGGGAGAAACCTAGGTACAGGATTGGTGGCCGGTTTGAATCCACCTGGCCTTTGTTCTACCTGGCTGAAGCTCAGGTAGTTTCCTGGCCATGTGCTCTGGCCATGCTCTGGCCATGTGCTCTGGCCATGCGGTCGCAATGAAGAGAGCACATGGCGACCGCATGGTCAATACATAACAGGTAATCTGCAAACATCAGGACAACAAGAGGGGGACACACTAAATCACTTCCAGTGAAGGCTTTTCTATGGCATGAGTCATACTGCTCGGTAGATCTGCCTCAGGTTGTCCCTATCCGCGGCTCCTGCTAGCCTTGGCTGTTGGGGCAGCACACAGCATGGGGATAAGGCACAGGGGAGATGGGTACAGATAGGTACAGGTTTGAGGCTGCTGGTTTCCTGCTCCGCATCTGCCAATTGTGGGGTGATCCAGCTCCCCTGGGGGTTCCAGAGAGCCACGCCCTTGTGTGTCTCCAGAGATGAGGTTCATGTGAGGGTTCTCAGTAGAGAAGCCTTCAAAACACTGCAGCACATGCTTTTGCCCTTCTGTGTTGAGTTCCCTTGCTGTGCATTTTGCACTACCACTATACCAAGCTACATGCTCTAAATGTGCCTGAGTGACATAGCCCTACCATTTGGATGCCCTATCAACTATGAGTGTCATAGCTGGGGTTATGTAGTGCTGGGGGGGGGCTGTGATTGGTCGTGGGAAGGTGTGCCCATCCTGTGGGCGTGAGTGCGACTAGCTGCTATGCTAGGACTTGGGGGCACTTAGACTTTCCTTGTGCCTGGGCGCCTATGGGCTACACCACAGTTTTTGCTGGTGTAACTTTATACCAGTTTGGGGGACATTCCCAGGCTGGAGCAACTTAGGGAGCTGATCAATTCCTGGCATACTCCTTGTCAGTTGACACTGCCACAATCCAGGGCGGGAGTTGGGATTTACAGAGCAAGGCGGGCCAGCTCTCTTCCCCCCGCCATTGGAATGTACTCCTCCTCCCAGCCTCTGCAGCTTCAGCGCTCTGTTATCTCTGTCCTTGGTTGCTTGCTGCTTCACACGGACTTGTTTTGAATCACATATTGTTTCCAACAGGTGCAAACCGCTTTTCCTTTCCCGCTTTTAGCCTGGGAATAAAACAAAGTAACTGTTTTAGGCGCCTTTTCCCTAACTGCTGATTGGGGGGGGGGGGTGTATGACAGTATGGTTTGATTATTCTATAATTGCACTAACATGGTGTCCCATCCCGGGCGGTCCAGGACCTAGCCCCCACCCGCAAGAAGCAACCCCCACTGCACCTACCTCGCACGGAGAGCCGCCCCAGGCTGCGGGAGAACCATCCTGGGAGACAGGGAGACATTTGCACGCCGCCATGGAGACGAGGAAGGGAGGCCCCAAAGACCGGGATGAAGGGGAGACGGGGCGCCCAGCTCACAGGGGCCGATGATGCCCATGGGGGCTGCGGCCGGCGGTGGAGAGCCGGTCAGCTGCTCACCCAGCGCCGCACGGCCCAGGAGGACAAGGCGCGAACTCCCACAACAAGGAAGCGGCGCGGAGCACACCCAGTCGGCCAATGCCCTCCCTGCAGCCGGGCGGCCGGGTAGAAGAAGAGGGGCGGGGCCTGAATCAAGGAAGCTGGGAGGATCCTCGGGGGGGAGGGACGGAAAGGAGCAGGGGTAATAAAAGAGGGGACGAAACAGCCAGCTGAGGAGGATGAGCCGGGATGGGAGTATCACCGTGCCCAGAGTGCTGAGAGAGACGGGTGGGCACCTAACTCCCTGACGGAGGCTGAGGGTGGAATTAGGGTGTCGTTAACCCCCTCCCTGTGCCAAGTCTGAGGCCCAGCTGGTCCCCTGCGACCCTCCTTCTCCTCCCTGCCCCCTCGAGGACCCCTCAAACCATGGCCACCGGGGGCCTCCCTCCGGGGTGGGAGGCAGGCCCTGACACATGGTTCCTCCACTCCATTACTAAACACATGTACCCCAAAGATAGCCCTCCAATAAAGAAGCTCTTTTTTAAGACCCCTTTGTCTGGAGTAGTTGCATCCCGGGTAGTCTCACACTTCTCAGCTCACCTTGTCTGTGCTGGTCTAGTGGGAACCCCAGCATATCTCTGGCAGACCACTGCAACAGACTGCAGCCAGCCGCCACATCACCCAGCCTTTGGGAGACATCAGCACAACTCTGAGATCCACTGGTAGGACATGAATTAGTCAGCTTCTGAAGCACTTTCAGCCCCAGACCTCAGGACTGTGCTGGAAATAAATTGAAAAGATATGGGCTGAATGGTCTACGCCCTCAGAAAAAGTTAGGTCATCCTAGAAATCCTTCCTAGTACTCTGTGTAAATACAAATTATGCCCCAAGCTTCCTTGCAGTAGAAGCCGCTTCACACGTAACGCTTTTGTGCACAGAATTTCATGTAGGTAATATAGGGCTGAATTCAACCACAGGGGGTGCATTTCACAAGCGGCTTAATTACATATAGAGTGTGGCCACCCTTTTTGTGATAATTTTCAGGGGAGGCTCAAAAGAGGATGATGTTCCTGCACGTGCCCAGTACTGTGAGACAGTTGCTACCCCCCTCGACATCTCCTTACCCAGCATCAGTTCTGCCTTAAAGAAAAGGCCATCCCACTCCAATTGCGGCAGCAGCAAATCCTTTCCTTCAGGTGGAAGCATGGTTCAAAGAATATGTCTCCTCAAAGCCCCATTCTTTTGCTGCATTGGCACCAGATGTTTTGTGTTTTCGAAATCAGTCTTCTTGCTTACATGATAGTATCACTGTGAAGGCACTATCTTTTGGTGTCATGGGTCAGCCAGGTGTCATGGGCCAGCCAGCTGCCACCTCCTCCTCCTCAGAGGAATTGAAAGAATTGGGCCCCACACTGAAATCCCCACCTGAGCAGCTGGATCTGGCAGTAAACCCAATGGGGGAAGCATCAGGAAGTGAGAATGCTTTCCAGTCACGACTGAGCTGCTCATTCTTTCAGGAGAAGAAAGCAAGGCCACAAAGGCCGGTGTCTCTGCCAGCCTCTCCTGAGCCAGCAGACTGTAGGAGGAGAGAGCACTTGACAGCTCAAGAGAGACTACCAATAAAGCGCCCTCCTGGCTACTCAGCAACAATCAGTGTTAATTCCTGGAGGAGAGTCCTTGAAGGACCAGGACTGACATGCTGAAAGGGAAACAGTAAAATACTCAAACCTGTAGGAAGGTGAACACGACTGTAAGGAGCAACACCTGGGCCTCAGGGGCTGAGTCAGCAAAAGAGGCAGATAAAAGGAAGACACTGAGCAAGGTTTGGTAGGGACATAATGTTGCTTGCTACCTCTCTGAGTGGTGACCTGTTTAGCAAACAGCTAGACCCTGACCCTGCTGCCTTGCACCTTGTCTCTAGTAATCTGTGCTTGCTCCTGAAGCCTGGGACCCAGACCCCTGTATCCTGTACCTTTTCCCAAGTCTTGGAACTGGACCCCTGGACACTCCTACCCAGACCCTTGGATGGAACCTTCAATACCTGACTCTGGACTGATTAGTAGACCTTGCTCCTGTATTTGTTGTCCTTGTATTTGTGTATCCTGGAAACCCTGAGTAGAACAACAGTGCCAGGCTTAGCCCTGAATGTGACATTTTGTCAGCATTACCTTCATTTGCCCTGAGTGGCATCACTATATAGCCAAATCTCATTGACTACATCACTATTTTACTGTTCTTGGAAGAGAGGACCCATTTGAACAACATCAATGAAAAAGCAGCAGCCGATTGGGAGTATGAAAATGAGCAAACACACATGGAAGTGGTTAGCATGGGGGTGTCAATGGACATTTTGCTATGCCTGCCAAAACACTTTTACAGAGAGCCTGTTCACTATTAAACATTTGACTAGAAAACCCTAGGGGGAGAAATGTCATTATGCCTCTACAAACAGCACCAGCCTCTTTTGTTCACTGCACCTGTTTTTCTTTGGAGGCTTTTAGAAGTGCTGTAGTATTTAGAGCCCATTGAGGGAACTCTCCAGGTTTTCTGTATGGATTTATTTCTGTCTCCTTTTTTCTTTTCCTTTTATTTAGTAAGGGCGAAAAGTTCGTTCTGATGCAGAGACACTCCTTTGCTTTAAATTGGAGATTCTGGGCCTAACTTTCCTCTTCTTTCATATTTGGATGTCATTTATTTCTGTGCAAATGTGCCCATTTTACAACAGTTTAAACACAGGGGAATTAAGCCATCTAGCTGTGATGCATCCTTAGTATTTAGAACTAGCCACCTGGCTGAGGGATATTATAGGATCTGGACTGGGGATTTTCCATTATCTCTTTTGGATCGACCATTAGTAAAAGCACAAATACTGCAAGTTTTGAATTAAGTACTGAATGCCATTTTAATGAAAATGCATTCATTTATACGTTAAGCCTGATTTAGGCATTCTCATTAAAATGGGTTATATATATGGTGTCTCTGTGCCAGCTTGATCACTCTTTCCTTGTCCTCCATATTAGGGACCTTAAAAGGGGCTGCATCCCTTTAGTAAAGGAATACTGGGAGAAGATGAAAACTCACATTAAAAGAAAATGCCTGATTTAACAAGGAGCTCAGCTTTGCTGCCCAAGCGGGGTTGTGTTCTCAGTTCTACTTGCAAAAGTCGGTCATAGAGCACTCGTTCTAGCACTGACCTGGGCCAGATCACTGGGACCCAGGAATGGTTGTGTCTGTCTTAAAGATTTGTATCCTTTGTCTTTTCACAGTTCTGCTCAAGGCAGCAACTTACGGAACAAGATTTGAAACCTGCTGACCCTCTCTGGAAGACTTGCCACATTTGTACCCTACTCTTTCTCCAAGAGTTCGTGATTCTTTCCCCTGTTATTCTCCCAAGATAAATATAGTGATTTGCTGAAGCTACCCAGTATACTTCCCAGCTCAACAGAGATTTTAGTGGAGGTCTCCCCAGTCTGAGTAATGGGAATTCTGAATGTGTAAGTCAGACCATCAGTCAACATGCATATACTCCAATTGGCCCCAGTTCTGGTCGTGTTCACATGGCCAATTTGATCCGTTGCCGTTGCTGTTCCCTTATGGATTTAAGGTGTACAATCAGACAGCAGCATCTGTCTGTCGTGCCCCAGTTGTCTGAGTTCCATTCCCCCCTCCCCTTGCCCCGTGTTTCTTTGAGACCTGAGAAAATCCGGTCCTGTTGGTCTGAGCTGCTTCTAAAATGGATTTCCTGTCGTCTGGTCACTCTGTTGCGCACCCAAGGCGTCAGGCAAGTCTCCTTGGTCTCTTGTTAGCGCGGATCGCATGACTGTGTATATGCACCTCTCCCCCCCCCCCGGGGGGGGGGGCTGCTCAAAACCTTGTTTTCATTTGAAAAACTCTCAAAGACACCCCTGTTCTGCAGCTTTTTAATATCGTTTAAGGAAGGGGCAAATTGAAAAGATTAACGGGAGAACGGCAGTGGACTCCATCTCCCAGCAGTCTCTTCACCACTTGTGTGCTTGCTCTGTGGACTGACTTTAAAAGGAAAATGGCCAGCAGCCCCATGAACTCCATATCCCAGCATGCTCATGAGTGCTTGTGGGCATGCACAAAGGACACACTTTTGAAAAAATGGCCGACAGGCTGACTCCCTGCTTGCGGCTGTCTGGTCATGCAAGGAGGGGTAAAAGGGCATTGAAGCATGCTAAAAGGGGTGAGTCTGGTCGGGATTCTCTGCCACAAAATGACCTGGCTTAATTTGAGGCGGGGCAACAGCGGATTGGACTGCCCGTCTGATCGCGACCTCAGTCTTTTAAAAATGCCCACCAAGAATGTGGAACAGAAGTAACCCCTCTGAAGAACTCTCCAGTTGGTCCACACAGAGGAACAGCTGACATTGATAGGGCATGAGCTGCAGTGGTTCCTCCCTGCTGGGAAGGCGGCCTTTGCACCGTCTCCCCATGCCAGCAGCCATCTTTGCACCATCTCCCCATGCCATGTGGATCAGGCTGCTCGTCGTAAAGTGCCAGTTCTCTGGGAACAGGCTGAACACACATGACTAAGGTGGAAACAAAGGTTGCGTGTCCACAGTAGAATAAGAGGGAAAATGAAGTAGCCAGGTTAATAATCAGTGCCAGTCTTTAATGGGGGGGGGGGGGGGGAGCCACCTCTAGTGTTGTATGAATGCATGAAGTGTCGAAAGCACATTACAGAGCCAACCACTTGGTGTGGGGGAAAGCTCATGACAAACAAAAGGGATGCAATTTCACTTTTGTTCTTGAGAGGAAAATGCAGGCTGGAGCCGAGAACAGAAGAGGCCCTCAGCACAAAAACGTGACTCCTTCCTTGGTTCAGGAAAGCTGCTTAAGAGTATGAAAAAGAGACAAGCCTCTAGCCAAGTTTATTATAAACACATTAATTGGCTTATACGCCTCTTGAGCCTGCACCTTGCAATCGGAGATTATTGGAGAACACCACTCCTCTGTGGCATTTATTTTGCTTAATATTTCTGCCTGTTCCAGATCTGGCATTTGGGTTTTAGGAAACTGCAATCCTTACCCCTTGTGTATGGTAAGCTGTTTTCCTAAGAGAACGTAGGAAGTGCCACCATGGGATTGTTCTGCACCTGCTAAGCTGGAGGCTGGCTTTGAGACTCCTACCATGGAATGGAAGCCTTACTGGACTAGTGCATAGCCTAGAGTTGCCAACTCCAGTTTGGGTGATTCCTGGATATCTGGAGGTGGAGCATGGGGATGGAGGGAGGGACCTCAGTGGTTGTGAATAGTTGCAAGAAAGGAGGAGGAGGAGGAGATTGGATTTATACCCCACCCTTCCCTCAGAGTGGCTTCCCCTCCCCACAACAGGCACTCTGTTAGGTAGGTGGGGCTGAGAGAGCTCTGAGATAACTGCCCTTGAGAGAACAGCTGTGCCAGAACTATGGCTTGCCCAAGGTCATCCAGCAAGTGCAAGTGGAGGAGTGCGGAATCAAACCCGGTTCTCCCAGATTAGAGTCCGCGCACTTAACCACTACACCAAACTGGTTCTCATATATATGTCTTGTTTGATGAACTGAAGGAACAGTGGAGAGCAAAAAGAAACACTTCTGACCCGTTTGTGTGAAAATAAGTCCGCCGTCCACTAACTGCATACTTGTTGAGTAGCTTTTAAAAGAGTTTCTGTCAGTGGACTAAATCGCTTCTAAATCGCAGTCAGTGCTGCTGCCCTAAATTTGAGATTATCACCTTTATTTATTCATTTAAGCTATTTATAGTCTGGATTCCTCACTGAGACTCAAGGTGGATTACACAGTGCAAGTCAATGCCATAAGACGAAACATAATAAGCGGTGTGATAGGACCTCCATGGACACAGAAATCTGAAACAAACCCACGTATTAAGCATGGCAATGTTAAGCAAGCAATGAATGGTGTTACATAAATAGAAATAAAAAGCACTGAAAACAAGATAATGTGTACATCAACAGAAAACATATGCCATACAAATAAACCCACAAGCTTGTCCCCTTCCTTGAAACATCTCCTGAACTGTTATTATTTTATTTTTCCAAACTTTATACCCCACTTTTCTGCCCTCATGAGCTGCCGAGGCAACTAACAAATCATTGCATAATAAAGTCACAGATAGCATCAATTAAAACAATCAAAATCATTAAACAATAGCATCATTAAAACAATCAAAAGCAGAGCTAAAATACATATGAAAACAAAAATATCAATTACAACATTGGGCAGGTAGCAGGGATTACTGAGGAAATGCCAAACCGGGGGGGGGGGGGGGGGAGTTTTATGAATTAGATTTTCAGTTCCTATGATGCTCTTAAAAAGCACAGGAATCCAGTACAGAAATAGGATGAATGTCTGAATGGTGATGTCCCTCTGAAAAAAAAACAATAGGCCTAAGAGAAATCTGGGTGCTCACTGCTTTGCTTCTGGATACTCAGTCAGAACAGGGCTCGATGAGGTACTGCCTGCTGTTCTGTAGGAGTTATGCTAAGGCTTAGTGAGGGCTTTGCAGCCCTTGCACAGCAGTGTATTGGCCCATATTTCAACAGATTTGCACATTAAAGGTTGTTTTTGTGCCTGCTGCTGGCTACAGATCAATTACAGTGTGTTTTTCATTTGCCTGTTTGATCCCTCTAGGCTTCTGATAGACTGCATTCTCATGTCCTTGAAAGAGAGATAAAACTAGGAGGTCCACTGAAGAGGGGAGGCAAAGTTCTTCTGTTAGCTGTTCATATGGCACATGATAAATGTGTGAGGGAGGCAGGAGGTCTCTGGTACCACCAGAGCAAAGTGCTGAGCACCACTACCGGAAGGACACAACTGAGTGGCCATCCTCACCCACAGAAGTGCTACCATGCCAGCGTTACCGACAACAACCTGAGGCCAACCACCTCAAGGTGAAGGCAACGTATAGTACAGCCATCCTTCAAATTGCCCTTGCTCTTCCCACAGCTGTACCATGGGTATAAGAGTTGTTCCCAACCCACAGTTACTTTAGACAACAAAATGACATGTTGAATAGGCACAGCCAAGATGAGGCACAAATTGTAGGTTAAAAAGGCATTTTCTGCATAGGCTGTCCACAATAAGGAAAAGGAACTCCTAGTCGGATGTCTACTGACTCCACTAAGCACTGAGCATAGTCATAGGCCGAGGACAGACTACTGTTCTGCCGCGCTACAGGAGCGCAGCAGAACAAGGCAGGGGGGAACTGCCCCGCAGCGCGGTGTTCAGACGCCACTGCAAGGAAGCCACCCGCAGCGTCCACACTGTGGGTGGCTTCCGCCGCCGGCGGCAGAATGCCGCGCAGCTCTGCCCACCCGCCCGCATTCACACCCGCCGGAAGTGGGTGGAACGCACGTGCAGCCACCTGGACACCACTTGGAAGTGGTGCCCAGCTGCTGCGGGAGGAGTGCACCCCCAGACGAGGTGAGTCCGGGTCGCCTCCGCGGGGCAGATGTGGCAGTCTGGACGTCCGCTCTGCCTCCACTTTTAAAGCGGAGGCAGAAAAGGCCAGACTGCCAGTCTGTCCTCAGCCATAGGCTACCCACTAGGCCAAATTTGAACACTTCCACACGCCTAAGGAGACTTCCTCTGAGGAAGTCTGGATCTATCCCACCGGAAGGATCAGACTGAACACTGAAGAGCCAGTGCTGCGTAACAGTTAGAGTGTGTCGGATTAGGACCCAGGCCAATCAGGTTCGAATCCCTGCTCTGCCTTGGAAATTCACCAAGTGACCTTGGACCAGTCACATGCTCTCACCCTAACCTGCCTCAGAGGGCTGTTGCTGAGAGGATTACGGCACAGCAGGAGAGAACTATGCAGTGAGCAGCTTTGGGTCCAATTAGGGAGAGAAGCAGGATAAAAATAATGAATAATAAGTAAGCAATCAGAAGCCACTCAGGAGCCACTACAAGCAACAAGAAGCCATCCAGTCGCCATTTAATAGCTACCGTGCGGCATCCAAAGCCCATCCACATGGGCAGGAGGCTTAATGATAGGATTCAGTCTTCACAGAGCGGGTTTCAGAGTGGCTTCACAGAGCAGGTTTCTAGTGGTTCTGCCTGCAGCAGAACCGCTAGAGCTGAGTCCAGTTGCACCTGAGAGACCAACAAGAGTTTCGGGGCATGAGTTTCTGGGAGTCAAAGCTCCCTTCGTCAGATAATTTGATGTTTGGTGTAGAGCCAGTTTGGTGTAGTGGTTAAGCGCGTAGACTCTAATCTGGGAGAACCAGGTTTGATTCCCCACTCCTCCACTTGCACCTGGCTGGATGACCTTGGGCAAGCCGTAGCTCTGACAAGAGCTGTCCTTGAAAGTGCAGTTCTGGAAAGAGCTCTCTCAGCCCCACCTACCTCACAGGGTGTCTGTTGTGGGGAGGGGAAGGGAAAGGAGTTTGTAAGCCGTTCTGAGACTCCGAGTGAAGGGCGGGGTATAAATCCAATCTCTTCTTCTTCTTCAGTTCCCTTTGTCAGTATCTGAAGAAAGGGAGCTTTGACCCTTGGAAGCTCATACCCTGAAAACCTTGTTGGTCTCTAAGGTGCTTCCGGACTCGAATCTGATCCACACAAAATCCTGTGTTACTACTGTGGAACAAAAAGATGTGCTGAAAGACACAGTGAGCTGATCTACGCTACAAAACTTGGGTTTTATTTATAGTAGTTTCATTGTCGTAGTTAAAGAATCTTAGAAACGGTGGTTTGGTGACAAGGCTGAGAGTTCTTTTTGGAGATATCTAACCACAGAATGACTGTTAAAGTAGGTCAAAACGGTAATATAGATACACCCAGAGGAGGATCTAAGCCAATGCTCCTGATGCCATCATAGCCACTTATAGTTAATGCTAGGATGGAATGGTCTTTCCTACTGTTTTTTTTCCTACGAAACAACTACCTTTATAGGAGCAAGGTGATAAAACCAAAAGTTAAACTGCTGCATGATCTGAGAGTAGAAATGAATTCTGGATGCTACAAAAGGAGATATGTCTTTGAACTCTGTTCTGCATGCTATTAGAAATAAAGCCAGAATCCTATCCCACTGCGAGTTAAGCTTGAAGGGAAAATGGAAACATTTGAAAAAAAACGCCCTTGAATAAGTTCAGTGAAAGAACCAGCAGCACCTTAAAAGCCCATCTTGATAGCTCAAAGGCTCAAAAGGGAATTTGAATGAAGCGAAAGTCAGTCCTTTGCTAGAAAATAGAAACCTTTTTTTAAAAAAAAAAGCAGTAAAAGCAGTTTTAATAGATATTCCTAGAACTAATAGAAAATGCTGAAAGGGATTCTCCCGGAGTTCTGGAGACAATTCTTGAGATCAAAACCTAAATCTTCCCTTGAAACAGTGAGAACACTTCACAGTCCCACTGGGGTAACTGCAGTGAGTGAAATTCTCACTTTATGGGCTCCAAAGCTGTGAAATTTAAATTACTTACTTACTATAAATTGCTTCATAAATGCTTTCTGATGGCTTATCTTGCAGCCTGAGGAACGGATGATGTGTAGACAAAAAGATGAAGCTGATGGATTTATGCAGAGAGGTTGCTGCCTGTAAATATTACCTCTTCTGATTCAAACATAGTAAATAAGGTATCAGAATACTACTATTAGATTTCAGTATCAGATTTCAGTATTCTTCATCTCTAACTTCCAGTCACATGCACCTCCATCTGTCTGTCTGACTGGTGTCTCCCATTTGTCCTTCCGCCAGGGCCAAACTTGACATGACAGCAGCCATGGTCTGACTGTTAGACGCTGTTGCCATTTTAAAGACTTCTCTAGAAGTGAGGTAAGCAAGCCCCACCCCCTGTTCCTCCTGGGGGTTGCTGGCTAAGGCCTGGAAGCCCCACCCTGCTGCACTGTAGGCCCAGCCAACCAGGGTTGGGCTCCCTCACAACTTTTTTATATTTACACTAGGAATAAGGCCCGTTGTGGAAATAAATACAACGGGCTCTAGAAAGAGGCTCTGGGAGAGTGCCCCAGACTTGGGCACTCAGCGTCATTTTGCTGTGGTGACCTCAGCAGGATATAATGACACAGAGTCCACCATTTTCTCCAGGGGAAGAGCTCTGCCATCTGAAGAGCAGTTGTAATTCGGTGTGATCTCCATCCCTCCTCAATCCCTGGAGATTGGCAGCAATTGTTCCCCATGAGGGAACAGGTGGTTTGGAGGGTGGACTCTATGGCACTGTACCTGTCTGAGGTCCCACCCCTGCTGAAACCTCACCCTCTCCTGGGTCCACCCTCAAGTCTCCAGGAATTTCCCAACCTGGAGTTGGCAACCCTATCTCGCTCCCAGTCAACCATCAACATGTTATCTGCCCCCTGGCTTCATCTTCCCATCTCCCTCCTAGAGAGCAGTTGTAATTCTAATCTCCAGCCCCCACCTGGAGATTGGCAACAATGGTTCTATGGCATTGTACCTGTCTGAGGTCCCACACCCTCCTCCAACCTCACCGTTTCCAGGCTCCATCCCTCAAATCTCCAGGAATTTTCCACCTGGAGTTGGCAACCCTATCTCCTTCCCAGCCAATCATCAACTTCGCTCTTCAACTTTCCATCTCCCACCCCCCAGAGCCTCCACCATGCTCTGAAGCCCTGACTGCTATATCACATTAGCTGTTATCGGGGGTCCATTTCAGCAGGGTATAAGGATATAGAGTCCACCATTTTCACCAGGGGAACTGATCTCTGCCATATGGGGAGCACTTGTAATTCTGAGTGATCTCCAGCCCTCACCTGGACATTGGGAACCATAGTACTCCAGCAGGAATAGTAGTCTTTCTCTGCAATGGGGACCAAAGCAGCTGCCATCATTCTCCTCTCCCTGGTTTGACTTGCACAGCAACCCTGTGAGGTGGGTTAGGCTTAGAGTCTGTGACTGGCCCAAAATCACCCACTCAGCAAGAACCTGGGTCTAGTAGATCCTGATGTGAAGTGCTGCCTGCTACGCCTACAGTACCCAACCTCCAGGTGGAGCCTGAACATCACCAGGTATCACAATTGAACTCCAGACAACAGATCCCCCCCCGGAGAAAATGACTGCTTTGGAGGGTGGCCTCTATGGCATTCTGTTCAGCTGCCCCAATGAGTTTTCTCCCAGAGGCCAACATAGGTGTGGAAAGGGGCTTTCAGAGAAGCAAGCTTGGTTGCCTAGCAACAGGCACTGAGGGGAAAGTTGCCAGCCCCTAAATACCTGATAATTTGGGGGGTGGATCCTGTGGAGGTCAGCATTTGGGGGGGGGGAATGGAAGGACTCAGCAGGGTATAATGCCATAGTGTCTACCCTCCAAAGCAGCCATTTTCTCCAGGGGAACTGATCTCTGCCATCTGGAAAGCACTTGTAATTCTGAGTGATCTCCAGCCTTTGCCTGGAGATTGGCAACTCTTCTCCTCTGCCCACTGCCAGGTGGGTCTAACTGTCCTCTCAGTGGCCTGCTCCTGTCATTAAAAAGACGATGGATTTACAGCATAACCCCCTTCCCCGCCCACTGCCAGCTTGGCAACCTAGGTTGCTCTGATTAGGGAAATACCTGAAGATTTGGGTGGTGGATCCTATGGAGGGCAGCATTTGGGGGGGAATGGAAGGACTCAGCAGAGTATAATGCCATAGTGTCTACCTTCCAAAGCAGCCATTTTCTCCAGGGGAACTGATCCCTGTCATCTGGAGATCAATTGTAACAGCGGGAGATCTCCAGGTCCCACCTGGAGATTGGCAACCCTAGGGGGGGTCAGCCGCACAGCAGGGGGTTGAAGGGAATGGTTTGATGGTTGCTGGCCCACCTCATTAGCCAGCCAGCCAAGGCGGAGCTAAGCAGGAGAGAGAGCCTTTATTCTGACAGGAATATTCAGTTTATTCTGACAGGAAAGTCAGAAAGTCAGGCGGGGGAGGGGAGTTATGCTGAAAGTCCATTGTCTTTTCACTGACAGAAGCAGGCCACTGAGGGGACAGTTAGACCCACCTGGCAGTGGGCGGAGGAGAAGAGTGGACCCAGCACCCAGTCCTTCCCCTTCGCTGGCTCCCTCCAGACTGAGACTGAGACGCTGGCCGGTGGCTCTGTGGGTGGGACTGAGGCAAAGCAGCGAGAGAATGCAGCTAGTGGCCAGGGACCTCCTTTTGAGTGGCAGTCCTTCCAGCCAACTGATTTTGGCACCCCATGGAATCTTGCCACTTGAAAACAGCTTTATATAATAAGGAAATATGGTGGCAGTGTCCGTTAGTCAGGCCTGTGGACACAGTCACATTAAGTTTGGTCCTCAGGCTACCTTCTTTGTCTTTCTTTTATTTCACTTATTCCTATGAACCACTTCCAATCCTCTGGGCAGGCCCAGCTCAAGGCATAGTACTGGCTTATAGGATTGCTGACCTCCAGATGGGAGCCAGGAGTCTTCCCAGAATTACAACTAATCTCCTGACTTTCCCCTGGTGGGCAGCCTCTACCTCATCATATCCTTGCTGAGATCCCTTCCCTCTCCAAACTCCAGCCATTCCCAAATCTCCAGGAAATTCCCAAGCAAAGCTGGCAACCGAACCTGCCCAGTGCAGAATTCTAAGAGCCTCTAGCCTGACAAGGACAAGCCCTCCCATCCCAAACCAGACTGTTCTGTTCCTCTATTCCTTATTTTCTTCCAATACCCCCTTTCCCTTATTCCCTATACATGACTGCCATAAAAATATTCACTTGCTTGCCTAGAGCAGATAAAACTAGGGTTGCCAGATCTGGGTTGGAAAATACCTGGAGACTTTGGGGGTGGAGCCAGGAGAGGGGAGGGTTTGGGGAGGGGAGGGGCCTCAGCAGGGTACAGTGCCATAGAGTTCCCCCCTTCAAAGCAGCCATTTTCTCCAGGGGAGCGGATCTCTGTCAGCAGGGGATCAGTTGTAAAAGCAGGAGATCCTCAGGCCCCACCTGGAGGCTGGCAACCCTAGCTAAAAGGCGCTGCCCTTGGGGAATATCGTTACCCCTCTCCTGCTCAGACACTTGACTCAAAGGGCAGGCTCAAAGGCCCCAGCTTTCCCCCACTGTAACTTTTTCCTTTGCTCCATTCATTTGTATGAAACATTGGGAAGGGGCTGCAGTACGGAAACCCCTAAACAAGGAAACAATGCTTCATATAAAACAAAATCAACTTAAGGCAGCGAAATAGAAAAATTAATTCTTGTTTAGGGAAAAAAATAACTTCAGGTCCTCCCCCCAGATGTTCTCAGCTCTCTGTATTCTTTCTTAAGTCTTCTTCTATCATTCACTTCCTCATCCCTGAAGCTTGCCCCCCTCTCTGATCAGAGAAGGTTAATGTTTGTATTGAGGGTTGCCAAAACCCAGGCAGTAGCTGGAGATCTCCTGGGATTACAATTGATCTCCAGGCAACAGAGATCAGTTCACTGGGAGAAAATGTGCCACTTTGGAAGGGGGGACTCTATGACATTAGACCCCACTGAAGTCCTTCCTTCCCCTCCCCAAGCCCCGCCCTCCTCAGACTCCACCTCCCCAAATCTCCAGGTATTTTCCAACCCAGAGCTGGCAACCCTATTTCCATTCCAAGTTTCACTTCTCATTCAATCTCTTTTTTCTGTTCACAAACTGAACCTTATAACAAACTGAGTCTTATAACCATGGTAGACACTTCCTTTAAAGGTCGTATAGCTTCTGTCAAATTTATGAGAGGAGGAGAAGGAGGAGGAGGAGAGATTGGATTTATACCCTGCCCTTCTCTACCCAAAGGAATCTCAGAGCGGCTTACAATCCCTTTCCCTCCCCCCAACAGACACCCTGTGAGGTAAGTGGGGCTGAGAGAGCTCTCTCGAGAACTGCCCTTGAGAGAACAGCTCTGAAAGAACTTGTAACTGAGCCAAGGTCACACCAGCAGCTGCATGTGGAGGAGTGGGGAATCAAATTTGGTTCTCCCAGATTAAGGTCTGTGCTCCTAACCACTACACCAAACTGACTCTCACAACATATCATATCATCCATGTACATCATTAACAGATGTTCTTTTTCTGCACATTATTAGCTTAAGGCTATAAAGCTAAAATGAAAAGCAGAAGGGAGAGTGGGCATCCTTGTTTGGTACCAAAGTTCATATTTACTAAGCTGGAAACACAATTATTTAATGTTATGCTAGTACTATATTTTTGGTAGTAGTGTAGCCAGTTTGGTGTAGTGGTTAAGTGCGCGGACTCTAATCTGGGAGAACCGGGTTTGATTCCCCACTCCTCCACTTGCACCTGCTGGATGACCTTGGGCAAGCCATAGCTCTGTACCAGCTGTTGTCTCAGAGCTCTCTCAGCCCCACCTACCTCACAGGGTGTCTGTTGTGGGGAGGGGAAGGGAAAGGAGTTTGTAAGCCGCTCTGAGACTCCCTTGGGGAGTGAATGGCGGGGTATAAATCCAATCTCCTCCTCTTCTTCTATATAGTTCACCATAACCATGGTAGACTCTGATAGATCTCACCCAGTGTAGTTGTTTGTTTTTATGGTTTAATAAAACCAAACTTTTTCTTGCAAACTTTTCTCTGTTTTACCTGGTTGTATAAAAATTTTACAGGAGGAGTTCTGGAATTTTACTTAAGCTTTGCTTCGGTACGGGCAAAATGGGTGTGTGTGTGTGTGTGTGTGGAAAGTGACCACGCCCAACAACAGAGTGCTCTAGGAATTCTGCAAATCTCTGTGGTACAACCAGAAGTGATGCTGTGACCTTTGCTCTGCCTCTCCCTCAGTTTCGGTCCCACTAGAGCAAAGAGTGGTTCTCAAATCCTAGGCTGGGATTCAAGAGTGTGCGACAGCTCTCTCACCGGTCGATCACTGGGCCAAGAGGGCGGAGGAGGAAAAAAGAAGAGGCGGATCCGAGAGGCTGGATGTGTGAAATAGCCGTGAAATGCAGCCTCCGTAATGCTACATTTATAAATATTAAAAATGAAAATATAATGCTGGGTGGGGGGGAGTAGCATATGGCGGAAAGTATTGTAGAGTTCTTCACAAATGAGTACAATACAGGTGTCAGTGGGCTCCAGTTCAGAAAGGCTGATAACTCCTAGGCTGCGTGATAATTTAGTGGATTTATATTATGTATTTATTTTTATTTAATTCATTTATACCCTGCCTTTCTCCTCAGTGGGAGCCCAAGGCAGCTTACATGATTCTTTTCACCTCCATTTTATCTTCATGACAACCCTGGGAGGTAGGTTAGACTGAGAGAGTGACTGGCCCAAGGTCACCCAGCGAGCTTCCATAGGACAAATGGGAATTTGAACCTAGGTCTCCCCAATACTACTTGGACACTCTTAACCACTACACCATGCTGGCTCTTCCAATGCTGGATTAGGAAATCAAGATTCCATTTGGCATTTCAAGGATGATGAATTCCCATGTAAAAGATGACTAGTTCCAAACTAGACCCGACAGGAAGTTGCATGTGTTTTTACTCTGAGCAGAGGAACAGCAGAGAGAAGGGCTACTTAACCTTTTCCCCTGCAGCTGCTTTTCTATTCAAAAGCGACCATTCCACCCACAAGCGTATGATATGGGTTTAAAAAGGTCAAAGAAACAGAGAAACTTATCAGATAAGGTAAAAACTGCTAACCTTTCCTAGTCAGAAAGAGAGGCAGAGACAAAAATACTGACTGCCCTGTACATGGGTACCTATGGTCACATTTGTGGAAGGAGAATTATTTATGTTAAATGTGTGCATGCAAGAATGTAAGACTTTCCCACACAAACTACTTCAAAGCATGTGTCTGCTTCCCTCACAATATTTGTGTGACATGGATTTGGGTTAATGCAAGTAAGAATAGGGAAAGTGATTATTCCCATATGATTATTCATGAAAGCCTGTATAGGTTTGACAGCTGTGAGCTGGAAAAGGAGCAACGCTTATTATCCCTTTCAATTTACCCCTCTCCTGGTTCCTCCTCTTCCGAATGAAGAATTAGAGCAGGAATTTCTCTCTATTGATGCTTCTTTATCCTAGGCTCCTGGCACTCTCTCAGCCCCAAAAAACAAATCTATCTCGCCACCTAGTGGTGTATAACACAAAAAGAGCTAGAACTTCTGGCTCCCAGAAAATCTTCGGATCTCCGGGCTATACTACATCCACTGCCATACGATAATAATTATTACTATGACCACCTCCTAAAGCTGAATGATCATTACCACAAAAAGACCAGAAGTAAAATATACCGTATTTTTTGCTCCATAAGACTCACTTTTTCTCCCAAAAAAAGTGGAGGGAAAGTGTGTGCGTCTTAAACCCCCCTCACCTTTCCCAAGCCACGGCACCGAGCAGAGCTAGGTGCGTCTTATGGTCAGGTGCGTCTTATGGAGAGAAAAATACAGTAAACGTCTATGGCAGGTGAAATACAAAATCTACTGGGTAAATACCTTGTATAGAGGTATAAGTGAATGCTCCTTGTTGCCTTCTCCAGTGGCATAACCTCCTTGACAAGGTCTGGGAGGCTCCAACAATAGTACTATTCTGTAAAATATGTAAAACAAAACTTTGTATTTCTCAAGGCTTCGTGAGTGAAGCTGGTGAGCAATGGACTCCCCCCCCCCCCCCGCACACACATGTACTCTGCCAAGACAGAGATAAATTTTTCAAAACTCAAGGTAAAGATTTTTCTCATTCAAACCTCCAAAGAAAAATGCATTTCTCCACAAGGGGCTTTTGCATCTCTGCAGAAGGTGAGATGATTCTATTCAGGGCCATTAATAATTAGGTGAGGTAATTAAATGATGCGAGGGGAAAGCTGTGCAAAAATACTAATGCATGAAATAATATTGATTTAAACAAGGACCAAAAACTAAGATTTTTTAAAAAGTGTATAGTGACTTGCTGAATGATTTAGATTTCCGGATCATATTTATATTTCTACTAGGAATAAGGCCTGTTGTGGAAATAAATACAATGGGCTCTAGAAAAAGGCTCTGGGAAAGTGCCCCAGCCTTGGGCACTCAGCGTCCATTTGCTGTGGTGACCTCAGCAGGGTATAATGACACAGAAGCCACCATTTTTTCCAGAGGAACAGATCTCTGCTACCTGAAGAACAGTTGTAATTTTGAGTGATCTCCAGCCCTCACCTGGAAATTGACAACAATGGTTCCCCAGGAGGAAATGGCTGGTTTGGAGGGTGGAGTCTATGGCACTGTACCTGTCTGAGGTGCAACCCTTCCTCAAACCCCACCTTCTCCAGACTCCACCCCTCAAATCCCCAGAAATTTCCCAACCTGGAGTTGGCAACCCCATCTTCTTCCCAGCTAACCATCAACCTACTGTTATTTGCCCCTCTGACTGCAGCTGACTTCTGCCCTCCCTCCTGGAGATCAGTTGTAATTCTGAGTGATCTCCACCCCTCACCTGGAGATTGGCAACAGTGGTTGGAATGGCTGGTTGGGAGGATAGAGTCTATGGCACTGTACCTGTCTGAGGTCCCACCCCTCCTCAAACCTCACCCTCTCCAGGTTCCATCCCTCAAATCTCCAGGAATTTCCCACCTTGAGTTTGCAACCCTATCTACTTCCCAGCCAATCATCAATCTACCTTTATTTCTCCCTAACTGTTCAGCTTTCCATCTCCCCCCCTGCAGCCTCTACCATGCTCTAAAGCCCTGACTGCCACGTCACATTGGCTGTCATGGGGGGGCATCTCAGCAAGATATAAGGACACAGAATCCACCATTTTCTCCAGGGAAACTGATCTTTGCCATCTGGAGAGCAGTTGTAATTCTGAGTGATCTCCAGCCCTCAACTGGAAATTGGCAACAATGGTTTCCTTGGCTGGGAGGGCGGGATAGAAATTTAAATAAATAAATTTCCCAGGAAGAAAAGTAGTCTTTCTCTGCACCAAAACAGCTTATATCATTCTCCTCTCCCCCTTTTGACTTGCACAACAATCCTGTGAGGTAGGTTAGGCTGAAAGTCTGTGACTGGTCCAAAATCACCCACTCAGCTTCTACAGGAAGAACCTGGATCTAGCAGACCCTGCTCTGAAGCACTGATTCCTACGCCTAGGGTAGCCAACCTCCAGGTGGAGCCTGAAGATCCCCAGGTATCACAACTGAACTCCAGACAACAGATCTCTCCCACCTGGAGAAGAGAACTGCTTTGGAAGGTGGGCTTCATGGCATTCTTTTCAGCTGAGGCCTCTCCCCTCCCCAAACCCTGACTTCCATAGACTCCAGAAAATCTCCAAGAATCTCCCTACCTGGAGCTGGCAACCCTAGTCAGGACTGGCCCCAATGAGTTCCTCACAAAGGCCTGCAAAGGGTTTCCTGCGTATGAACCAAGCTTGGTTGCCTACTGTGGCAAAACGGGCTCCAGTTTACAACTCAGCTGTTCGCCTCCCACCCTCATCCCATGGTTTATCTCACTCCTTATGTTCCCTGCCACCAGTCACTGAATTGTCACTGCCCTTTTAGAGGGACAGCGAGACCCCTGTGGCCAAATCTCCCTATTTGGAGATGGAATCCCCAATCTTTGGGGGATCCCTGGACAATTGGCAACCCAAGGGTCTGGCCTTTCTTTGTTTCCCTGGGCTACCCCCTCCCTTTGGTATTGTGCAGAGCGGGGAGACTATGGGGTCAGAGCACAACACAGATTATTGGCTCAAATAGACGAATTTTACTATTTACCAGGGGTCCGTTGGAGCGGGAGCGCACAGGAGTGCAGCTCCGGGAGTGAGGAGCCCAGGGGGTGGGCACATGACCAAGCCCCATCCCCTCCTCGGCTTCCCTGAACAGTGCAGAGGTGCGGTGCCCCAGGGAAAGCCCTGCTAGGGTTTTGATTGATTGTAATGTTTTGTTTTAATATTGATAATTTTATCATTTTTCCTTTTATAACTGTGTGCTGCTTTTCCAGAGACTTGCTCAAGGTGGCATATAAATTTTCTAAGTATACCATTTTTTATCTGGGGACATGGCACATAAGTACTGGAGAAATTTCACCAACCCTTCAGCAGCTTCCACCTTATCAGTTTGGTGTAGTGGTCAAGAGTTGGACTCTTATCTGGGAGAACCGGGTTTGATTCCCCACTCCTCCACATGCAGCTGCTGGTGTGACCTTGGGCCAGTCACAAGTTCTCTCAGAGCTGTTCTCTCATGAGCAGTTCTCAAAAGACCTCTCTCAGCCCCACCTACCTCACAGAGTGTCTTGTTGTGGGGAGGGGGAGGGGAAGGGATGGGTGGTGCACATGTCCTGGGTATCTCAAGTCTACTTGAAACCTGGTGGTTTCAAGGGAGCAGGAAGAGAATGAGGGTGTGTTCTTTATGCTTCTTTTTATTGCACAAAGTATTGGATGGGGAAGGGAATGGAGGAAGAGCAGGTCAGTTTCACTCACCTGTGGAGTGGAGCCTGAGGGGTGGGTGTTGCCTTCTGACACACTTCCGGTATGTTAGGGGGTGTGACATATGCAAATGAGTTATGCAAATGAGTTGTGCTAATGAGCTCCTGCACCATTTTTTCTACGAAATGACCCCTGCTATTTACACAATTATGGAGCAGACATACACACACTAAATGAATAAGGCACAACGGTAGGAGTAAGCACACACTATGAACCAACAGGGTATAAATCAAAAGGGTTAAACACAATCCTCCCTGGATGGGCTGGAGTCTGTATTGATGGTGTCCCACCCCTTGGGACAGTCCCTCTTTCCCTGCACTTTTTGGCCTTGTGGCAGCTGGGAACTGTAGTCCAGCAGATGAGGCAGCCCCATTCAACCCAGGGAGTGATACCCCTGCAGGCTCCTCTCTGGAACTACAGCTCAATTGAAGTTTATGGAGGAACAGTTTAAGCAAACCAGACAGCAGCCATCTTTCAAACACAGGTAACTGCCATTTCGTTACACCTACCAACAGCCACTGAGGTAACAGTTAGTCCCACACAGGAGGCCAGCAGGAGAAGCGTCTTTGTCAAGAGAGAAAGCCATTTGCCAGAAATTCTGACAGGGCACAGTGGCTGTAGGAGAGGGCGGGGAAGAGGAGCAGACCCAGCACCCAGCCAATGGCATGCAAGTACTCAGAGCCAGTGGGCAGGGACAGCTTTTGAGTGACAGGTCAGGGGGCCAAAGGCTGGGGTGGGGTGTGGAATGTTGAGGAAAGAGTCACAGGAACCCTCAGTTATATAATAAGGAGAGATGGGTTCTTAATCATTTATTCATATGATTTATATGATATCCCAGTTTCAATCAATCAATCTAATCTTTTACAGCAAGAGCCAGTAAAACAGTACATATCCCAGTTTGTTTAGATGATTTGGGGCTGAGCTGTGTGCTGCAACAACAGGTCTATAGAGGAAGGGGGAGGGGGGAAAAGCAGGACTCACCAGCCTGAGACTGTGCAAGTGTGAAGCACTGCCAAATTGCACTGCACTGTTCTGTACTGTTTGAATATAGGAAAGTAACCTGACAAACAGGTCTGAACT
Source organism: Lepidodactylus listeri (assembly GCA_029233225.1). Classification (NCBI taxonomy): domain Eukaryota; kingdom Metazoa; phylum Chordata; class Lepidosauria; order Squamata; family Gekkonidae; genus Lepidodactylus; species Lepidodactylus listeri. Next base: position 54,563,692 of record JARCFY010000016.1, on the reverse strand, counting down.
CTTGGCCAGTAGCTGAACTGTTTGATTGAAAAACCAGTTCCCTGCTTGCAACCAGCGAACAGACTGGGAACTGAATCAGTGGGTGTTTGAGCATCCCTAGTAATCAGTATTGTGAAAGGCCTGTACCGGAGACCCTGCAGAACTACGGCCAATTAGAGTAGACAATGCTGACCAAAGGTTATAGACCAATGGTTGGTTTTAGTATAAGGTATCACAAACGTTTAGTATAAACTTTGTGTTCACATGAAGTCCTAATATCCATTTGTCATCAGAATGAAACTACCAGTGACAATGATATACACCAGTATTTTGCCAAAACAAAGCTTCATCATGTTGGTACAGAAGATGGCACGCTGGGTTAGAGAAATATTTGTGTCTGCACTGCAATATATCTCATATCTCATGTGATGCTGTAAAAATAATGATTAAAACAGACCTGCCATGCACAGCATGGTAAATTATGCCATTTGAGAATGATGTAACATTTCATTCATACTTAGGGGAAAAGTTACGACAAGCAGCTGAAACTGTGTTAAATTGCATGAGCTGAAAAATTACATAACAGCACATTCCTTATGAAAAGTTGTGACAGGTGTAACTGCTTGCCTTCCGTTTTCCCAAAGGCTGCACAGTATGTCCTATTCCAGTGTCATAAATGATCAAATATATGGAATGCATTGATTTTATTTATACAGCAGCAACATAAACCTGGGACTTTAAAATGCCAGGAAAGTGGGCAGAAAAGGGGGCTGGATCTCTTAGAGGAGTTCAGGGCAGTCAACTGGAATTTCCAGCCAGAGGTAGAAATTCTTAATTGATTGAAAAATACAGCATAAGTTAATTTACCTAAGTGGTTTGAAAGACAAGGTAGATGTTGCATTCAGATGTGTCAGGATCTGACAATAGTGTGTTTGTCTTTCTGGTTCTGTGATCTATATTGTAGCCATGTGTTATTTACTGCTTGCCTTGAAGTGTATTATCTGCCCTTCTGAATGTAACTGTCTTCTCCCTGGGAGGGTGGCTTGTCGCATTCCTGAATGTCACATAAACAACTGGGCTATCGCATCCGTCCACTCCCCCTAGCCTTTGAGGCTCGAAGTATTTTATCTTGCTGTTCTAACCTTGGGGACTCTTGAATTGTTTCTAACCAAATGTTTAGCCTATCATTCACACATTTGGGTCACACAGGGCAGGAAGGGAATTTTTATTACTTTCCCACCTCTCCTGTGAGAACCAAACGGTTGCCACCTTTTCCCGCCTCTTTGTGTTCATTCTGATTGGTCCAGTGCCTATGTTCAACTGTGACTGAAGGTATATTAATCCCTGTTGCTTGCTGTCATGTATCTCTAACAAACATCGAGAACCTGAACCATTATTGGAAATAAAGAACTTTGCTTTCAACAAAGGTCTGGTCTGATAGTGTCAGTTCAGAAGCCTCACAAGATGTCATGACTAACTGGGATTAAACCAGTTACTTGATATTGGGCACAAACACGGCTTGCTTGTGAAAACTCCCTTTCATCTTCCCACCTCCCTTTCTGTGCAGAGCTTGACTGAAAATTGCCTGTTTTGATTGAGTGCCAGTTCACCATGATGTCTAGTTTAGGTGCTTGAGCAAATCAGAATCTGTTTCTTCCAACAAATCATGGTTCTAAACTAGGATTAAACCTTATTCTCAATTAAATTGAATTCACACAAAGGGTTACAAATTCTAGAGTTGACAGTGGTCCCTTTTGTCTGGTAGAGAGAGAAGTGTGGAACTTTCCCTATATACAGTCATAGAAGTCGAGATCTTGTCCCTTCTCCATTCACCTCTTCATTTCCTAGTCTCTTTTCGAAAGGCAACCCCTCTCCATATTGTTCCTGGAGGGAAGGACTGGCCCAGCTAGTCTTCCATGTCAGTTAAGATCCTGTAGCTGGTAACACTATTTCTGTTACTTTATCTAGTCCATTTTGGCCTTAAAATGCATTTTGAAATGTAAGTATGATATGATAAACAGGTCTTAAATTTATAGATCAGTTACTACCAAGGCAAACGTCTACCCATATTGGAGATAAAGCTTACTAGTAAACAAACTGGTTCAAAAGAAAGCAGAAAATCTCACAAACCAATTACACATAATTTGCCAGGGAAATGGTTTGACAAAGATGTGCACACAGCATTTTAGAAAAAGTTGCCTCAGTTGGCCACAAACTTATATGCAACCTGCTCTAATCATTCCCGTTAGATTATTAAGAATGAAACATCTTTCCTCCTCTTGTACAACAGGAAATTAAAATGTGGGCATGGCTTTACTATGCGTTAAAATTGGCTTAATAATCATTCCCTCTTCCTCGTCATTTATAGTTCTGTAAGGAATCGAAAAAGAACATGGGACAGCAATCCTAAACAGAGTTGCACCCTTGTAAACCCATTAACTTCACTGTTTAGGGTTCCACGTAGGAACAGTTTGACCACATTACTACTACAATGCTAGCCAGAATTTTGGCGGGAAACCATGGCAGTTAAAGTGGTGCAACACCATTACAGATCTACAGTGTAAATATCCCTGTTTCGTGCCTCACAGTGCTAAAGCCTACTTGCCCAGACGTCACTTTCCAGCGTGGACCAATTTCCCTGAAAAGGGCAATGGGCTTCTCTTTGCATTTGAGACTGACTGCATCATAAACAATCCAGCTCAACAGTAAACTGGCGTAAGTAGCATGTTAGGCTCAGAGATGAACTAGGGATGAAGACAAAGTATATTTGGTAGGTCACCTCAGTGGGGAGAAATTGAAATGTTTTCTGTTAATGATGTCACCTTTGGATTTCTTTTCTGTTTTGATTCTGTAAAGCAAAGCCCTGGTTCACTTGCTCTTTTCTGAACGAGGCTCCATTTTTCAGGAGTTTGTCTTTCAGAATTTGCTGAATGTCATAGGGATGCTGAGATAAATGTTCTACATGTTCCAACCTGGACTGAAATAAGCCTTGGTTATTGATTCCTGTGTGGGATTTGCATCCCATTGTATTTGAGGATATGCCTTCGGAAGAGGTACAGCTCACTGGAAAAGCACATATTTTGCATGCAAAAGGTGTTTGTGTCCGGATCGATCCAGTTCAAAAAGGATCTTAACACTAAATTGTATTGGGAAAGATCCCTGCCTAACACTGCGGAGAGATAATTCTGTACAGTTGTAAAAAGTTTAGATTGTGGTGAATCTTGGGACAGAATTCAGACTCCCCTTATTACTACCTACCAAATAAACTGCCCCACGCTGTGCCATCTCTGACTGCAAGTACCTGTATGGGTTCAAATAGCTGCTTTAGAATACAAATTTTAAAATGGGTTAGATATAAATATCCAGGTTTCCTTCAGATATGAGCAAATGTAACTGCCGGTCTGTGGAGTATGGCACTATTCAAGAATCTTTAACCCTTCTTAGGAAATACTCATCACCTTACAACTTTATATTCCCCCTCCTCCAAAAGACTTCTCTTCAGTACGTATGATTGAATTTTGTGATGGATTCTGCTACCACTTAACCTTATTCAGGAAGCTCTGTGCTTCTGAAAGCTACACCTTGAGCATGTCAATCATGAATGTTAAGGTGACTGAATGTATAGGACAATTGCAAAGCCATATGCAAGTAGGTAGGAGATGATATGATGGCGGGAAGTCATTTGCTTGGGGTCCACAGAGTGAATACCTAAATGTGTGCCAGCTTGCTGTATGGATTGCCAACACCAAAGAATACTAAGTGCCACAGTATTAAACTGGTACTACTGTCAGTTATTTTATGAATGTACAGGGCGAACATCATCTATGCTTTTCACTCTATTCATTATTTAATTGAATAAGAGTTCAATTTAGGCCACAGAAGAAGACTAAATGTTTGAAAGAGAAAGCGGTTCAGAAACAAGAAAGCTGTTGTTTTGCTCCCATCTCCCCGAGCAACAGGAAGTTCAGGGAAGCACTGAGGTCAGCCTTCTTCAGAGAAAGGGATGTTAGCTTGTTATGCATTCGCAGCAAGCTGCCTTACAGCCAGTATCGGAGAATGGAGCCAAGCTGGTTTTGCTCATGCGGCCACAGATCTGGAGGTGCGCCCACAGAGTTCAGTTAGCACTGAGTGGAGAGATCAGCCCACGTGGATGTTTTTGTACCCAGTGCAGCACAGTGTATGGAGAATCAAGTACCGAAGGTCTGGATTTTAGGTTTTTCTTGGGTTCTTGGAGGAGCAGCACCAAATTAACTTTTAGAGTTAAGAGACAAGCTAACAGGAAGGGAGAAACCAAGACAGAGTATGTAGAGAATTGAGGACTAAGAGCAAATAGAAATTGCACAGCTATTGTTCAGTACGGCAGGACCATGGGCTATTTTGTGTTTGTAATCCTATGGAGATCTCACCCTCTTCCCTCCCTCACACATAGGGTTGTCCCTTTTTTCTTCTTTCTTGCTGAGCAGCCCCCATATCTATTTTTTTCTTATTAGTTTGTCTATGGCTGTCCCATCCAGTCACTTTGATAGATAGGTATAGCGAGGGGGGAGGGAGAAAGAGAGGGAGGGGGAGGGGGAGAGAGAGAGAGAGCAAGATGCTGGCCCAGCCCAGGGAACTGAGGGAAGAGACACAATCACCTTCCTATATTCAACTTCTGAAATGGCACATGAGAGACTTTTGAAAGTTCAAAATAAACAAAATATTTTATTTAACTTAGAGGAGAAAAGGTCAGGATGTATGAAATGAACTGATAATAAAACTGAAGTAACTTTGTAATCACACTAACTCCAGATAATTTCTTGCCAACAAGTAAGTGTGTCTGCTATTCAAAAAGGTCTTTTAAAACTTTGAGGAGAGAGGCTTTGTTTTCAGTTTCTGCTTAAATACTCAAGCATAGGTTTCTGCGTTTCACTGACTCTTAAAGTCTAGAAGGGAGGAACATACCACCAAGTTCCCAAAATCCTTCTATATACACAGACCAGGGATCACGCCTATTCTCAAGAAGCTATTTCCCTTCTTAACTAGGCAGGGATCACTTCTCTTCACTAGAAGCTATTCCCCCCTTTTTTCTTGAATGGGGATCCTCCTTGATTCACTCACTCTCTCAGCCTCCTTCCCAGTCTACAGTCAGTGCTTAACTGTCTCTTCTTCAATTGTTAGTTTGCAACTGACATTCCTTAACTGACTGTCTCAACAGAATTCCATTCGAACAGCCTGTCAGTCAAAGGTTCTCAGGCTCTGTTAGGTAGTAACCCTTGACAGTCCATCACAAATCCAGGCACACTGAACCAGTCCCAGGACTTGTACATACACAAGTTACTGTGATTTAAAAACACAACTTCTCTTGGGCTGAATAATATTTTAAAATTATTCTGTGCATCAGCCCTGAAACCTTATCTTTTTTTTTTTTTACTGTCAAAAACTCATGATGATAAAAGAACCAACACTCAAGGAAATTCCAAGCTAATATTTTTAGATTTAATATATTCAACCACAGGCACCTGAAACAGACACAGATTTTCTTCATTGTTTCATCCTACCAGTACAAATAACAGCATATTTTATGTGTTTCTCCAACTGCTTTCGCTTCTGTTTCCTGAAGGAGTGAAACAGTTTTCTCACACAGAACAATCAATTTTAATAGCTTTTCTCCAGTGCTGTTATCTACAACTGTAATTTCAGACAGGCATGTATCAGGCCAGAGGGTAGGGATCCTAATACTCAGAAATGTGAGGAAAGCAAACATGTGAGGGTTGATCCACACGGCCATCTTGTCACTACAGGGTGCCATTTTAGCAGCAGCCCATGGTGAAAATCCACTTATTAACTGGATGGGTTCAAGATGGGCATATTTGCCTGACAACCTTTAGTTTTGCTCTGTAAATCCCTGATTGGCAGCTCATTTTTAACTGAGCAAAGAAGAGGCAACAACATTGGTTCCACTCGCTGACTCTTCCCCTTGGCGCTGAGATTCAGGCAAAGGACTTTTTAACCTCCTCCTTCCCTGCTTGATCAGCCACAGAGAACCTGACAGAGTTCTTCTCTTTATCCGCTGCTCAGGCGGCTCAAAGCTTTTGTTGCTGTTCACAGTGGGGAGGCAAAAGGGGAGTAAATAAGTAAAGGGATAAACCTTATAAATCTTCTGTTGCTGTTCACAACAGGACGGGGGAAGAGGTTAAAAAGAGGCTTTTTGACAGTGCCTGAAGCAGGCTCCAGCCATGAAAAGCTCTTTGACAGTTCCTGAAGCAGGTTCCTTGGGAGGTGGTGCCACTGGAAAGCTGAATTTACCCAGTGTAAACTTGCAGATCATACAGTGTTAGGGCTGCCAAGTCAGCCCGGGGGGCGGGGGATCCCCCGCTAAAGGGGTTCCCGATCCGCCGGCCAGCATTTGGCCGGGGGGGGGGAACCCCACCCCCGACGTCATCCAGCGAGGATGACGTGATGATGTCACCAGAAGTGACGCAGCACGTTGGGGGCGTTGTCAGGGCGACGCTCTGGCAACGCCCCCAACGTGCTGACGTCACTTCTGGTGACGTCACTGGGCGCGCGTGCCAGGAGAAACTTCCAGTGAGAGGGGGACTCCCCCCCCCGCCGGTGAGTTTTGAAGACTTGGCAACCCTATACAGTGTGGGGATGTGAAATCAGGGCCCGGCTGAATCCCCACCCTGCCAGTTCCTTGATCCCTTCAACCAAGTCAAGGGTAGTGGCTCTTGATATCGGACACAGATAATGTGGAAGTCCAGTCGTTGTTGACAAAATTGTACATAATCGCTGGACTATTCAAAGAGGGAGCCAAAGAGAACAGAACTGCCTCAAGCTCCCAGAAGTGTAAAAAGATAGCATGACCATCCAAATACACTGCCGTGTTACTCTTGTTCACAAATTACAGTGAACACGTGTACACTCAGTGCATAGTGTACACTTGATTTTTCTTTATATGTGCATTAATCCTCGTGCTTCATTCACTGCATGGGCAGCTTGAAGGAATGAGCTAAACCCCACATGTATCCATGTACTAGTCCCAATTTAATAAAGTGAACGTTGTGTTGGCTCTTTTCTTACAAACTGAAGGATGCGTGTACAAGCAGCATGCTTTTATGTTCACTGCAACAGTTGCAGGGCCAAACTGCAAACTGGAACATTCTGCCTGCTAATCTAGCATCCAGAGACTATTTTAGTTCAATAAAGAACATCTTCAAGTTTGGGGAATTTCCAAGATGGCTGAAGGCCATTTCTGCCAGAAAAGCTAGAACATCTGACATTTACGCATCTTGATAGCTTAGAAGACAGTAGACCAAGATTTTTTTTGGGGGGGGGGGGGAGCAATTGATCCTCTGAATTAAAAAACAACAATCCTATTTTAAAGCCTGATTCCTGTTTGATAATGCTGGTAATACCAGAGTTCTCAGGATATTTTTGTAATATGCAGGAGAGAAGTCTCTGCAGAGAGGCACATCGTCCTTCCCCACAAGAACACCTTTACCAGTTCAGACTGTAAGTCTGTTTCTACCAATATTATGTTTGTAACAGGGTCCATTGGGATGCAAGTGCTCAGTTTGCATATCAGAATCTAAGCAGCCACAGTGTACTGTTTAATGAGAAGAATACCTAAGTGTGAGGATGACTTGAACATTCTACCAAAAATGTGTTGACAGTCATACCTTTTGTGTATCTGTATATTTTTTTAAAAAACAGTAACACTATTACATAATCTCACTGCAGTGAGTTCCACAAATAAAGGAGGGAAGACAAAAAGAGGGATTTTAACAGGACGTCTAGCTTGGTAACCTCCCTCAGGCTCTCATTTATCTCCCTTTCCCATTTATTTTTGGATTTAAAATTGAACCTCAGCATGGGCTGTATATGGAAAAGTGAGCAGTGACTCATGAAAGCTCGTACCCTGACACATATTTTGTTAGTCTTTAAGGTGCTACTGGACTTTTGCTGTTTTCCACTGCTACAAACAGATTTAGGGTGCGTTCAGACGGGCAGCTAATCCCACCATTGGCCTGGCTGTAATTTGATCTAGATCTTTTTTATCCAGTGTTGCACGACCAGCCAGCTCCCCTGTGACTCATTTTCCCGCGTGCGACAGTGTGGTGGATTGTCTAAATGGCATCCACCTTAAGGAGCCATGTGGTTGGCTTTTTTTTAAAAAAAAATCCTGTTTGTGCATGCACATATGTGCCTCATCGTCTATTTGTTTTTCCGCGCATGTGCGGACTTAAATGGTAAAAGCGCCGCTAGCGGTACCTTCCTCTAGGTACCATTTCAGTTAACAAAGTACATAAATATCAGGGGACCTTTAGAAACATTAAATTGTCCAGATCATTTGAGCGGAGTTCTGCAGATGTCGCATGTTTAAGCAGTTATGTGCGCATCACTAAGACTTTTTAAAAATGGCAGCCGTTCGGGATGGTCTGGAGACCATCCCTATGGGCTGATTGCGCACTGGTGGAATGACCAGATGGCAGAAAGCCCAGTATTGGCCCGTCAGCCAGCTTAGGACCGGACTTTCACCACTATCTCTTAAGTACAGTATCTCTGATGGGGATTGATGGGCTGATCACGGAAGCGGCACATTTCCCAGATGTTGTTGTCTGGCATGGCTCAAAAGAGCCGTCTGAACGTGACCTAACACGTGCCTACCCATCTTGATCTATCTCCATGGACAAGAGGATTTTTAAAATATCAAAAATATACACATTAAACAATATTCTATGCCTGAATATAATTGTATACCCAATAGGCATACATGTGCCCAAATAAAAATGTATTAGAGGGTAACCCAAATCCATTAAGTTTATTTCAACTCCTTTACTCTCTGTTTTCTCTTGTAAATAATGGAGCCACTACAGGGAGTACAAGCCTGTAAATTGCTGCCTCGCCATCCAACTAGCCAAGATACTGGAGAAAGATTATCTTATTTCCTGGTTCCTTAAATTTCTATTGTTAGCAGTTTTGAAGAGACCCAAACTGCAGCACTGAGTGGGGGCATATTAACTATTTCACTCTTTTCCTGAAATAAATTGTATTGGGAACTCCCAATCAGCCCCACTGGAGCAAGAAACACAGCTGCATAGGGATGTTTTTCTTTTTTTTCTTTTTTCCCTTTAATCCATTTTTATTAGGTTTTTAACAATGTATAAAATTAAACAACCAGAAACATTATTCATATTAATATAAGGTGAACCATCATAATAATACATTAGTGCAACCAATTGAAAAACTTGGACCATGTACAAGTAGGGTTTATATTACATTCTGAGTTCAACATATAGCTCATTCTATCTAATTCTGCCCATTCTATTAATTTATCGACTACATCGTCTCTTCCCGGTAAATCAGAAGACTTCCAGACTTTAGCCCTTGTTATGCGTGCCGCTGTGAGCATATATGTTATTAGTTTCATGTCAACCACTGACAGATTATCTGTTAACATATTTAATAAATAGGCTTCTGGTTCTAACTCTAAATCAATACCTACAATTTCAGAGATCAATTTCTTAACCATAGACCAAAACTTCTTCATTTCTGTGCAAGTCCACCACATATGATACAGTGTACCCCGGACTTTCCTACAAACCCAACATTTATGCGAAGTTGTGCCAAAACATTTATTTAATTTGTCTGGCGACCAATGCCACCTATGGAACATTTTATGTATATTTTCTTTGTAACTTACAGTCTTTAAGAATTTGATCGATTTCCATATCTTAGACCATCTGTTTATATCTATGGTATGACCAAAGTCCTCCATCCATTTAACCATCGCCGTTTTGACTTCCTCATCTTTCATTTCATCCTGTAATATTATTTCATATATTTTTGTAATTAATTTAGAGTCACTATTTAGCCAAACCGTATCTAGTTTATTTGGCTTGCTGTAAAAACCTCGTTTTTTATCTTCTTTAAATCTGGACTTAAGTTGGTTAATTTCCAACCAAGTTAGATTAATATTCAGTTCTTCTCGTATTTGGGTCTCAGATTTTAAATTATCTTTATTATCTAGTAAGATTCCATATTTTATATTTTTATTGGACATCATTAAGGAAGGTTTGATGAAGGCTTCAAGAGGTGAAACCCATTTGGGTATCTTTTCATAGAATCTCTCTCTAGTACTCAGCCAGTTCTTCATCAGCGCTGCTCTAAGGGGATGTGAGGCAAAGTTTTGGTGTATTTTCTGTTTACCATACCAAAGGTATGCGTGCCATCCCATATATAGATCATGGCCTTCTATAGCCAAGATCCTAGGGTTATCCAATTTGGCCCACTCTTTTACCCATACTAATGCGGCAGCCTTCCCATATATTTCCCATGCGGGTAGACCTACTCCCCCTCTTTCCTTGCTATCTTGTAGCACTTTCTTTTTGATCCTTGGTTTTCCAGGGTGCCATATGAATTGGTTTATGACTTTGTTTAGTTCTACATAGAAACTGGCTTTATTATCCAATAAGGGGATGGTTTGAGCTAGGAATAAGAATTTTGGGAGGATATTCATCTTAACAGCTGCTATTTTGCCCAACCAGGATAGATTTAAGTTTTTCCACATATTAATATCTCCTCTTACCTTTTTTAACCAGTTTTTATAGTTATCTATTGTCCAAGAGCTAATTTTATTTGAACAAATAATGCCTAAATATTTTACCTTCTTTACAATGCTTATATTCGAGGTGGACTGGATTATTTTTTCTAGTTCTTTATTACAATTTTTAGTGATTATTTTGGTTTTCTGTAAGTTGATTTTTAGACCTGCTGCTTGACCATATTCGTCAATTACCTTTAGTAGAGTACTTAATGAGGTTTCAGGTTTTTCAATAATAAACATAAGATCGTCCGCGTAGGCACAGAGTTTATATTTTTGGCCCTTACATTGAAGACCTATAATTTCCTGTTCACTTCTTACCTGCTCACATAATGATTCTAATGCATAGATAAAGAGAAGAGGGGAAAGGGGGCATCCCTGCCTAGTCCCCTTCTCAATTCTGAATTCCTGTGTTAGATCTCCATTTATTGTCAGTTTGGCAAATTGAGTCTTATAAATTGCCTCTATCATTAGCAAGAAATTGTTTCCTGGATTTGCACTTTTCAATTTAAGCAGTAAGAATTTCCAGGAAAGATTGTCAAACGCCTTTTCGGCGTCCATAAACATTAGTGCTACCGCTTTCTCTGGGTGGATTTCATAATACTCCAGTGTATTGATTAGAGTTCTCATGTTTTCCCTCAGTTGCCTTTTGGGGAGAAAACCCACCTGGTCTCTGCTAATAATTTGATTTAACACCTTCTTAAACCTCTCAGCCAGTATACTTGCAAATATCTTATAGTCGGCATTTAGTAGTGATATTGGCCTATAATTTCCTATTAAATCTAAATTTTCTGAACCTTTGGGGATTAACGTGATAATTGCACCCGTCCAAGATGTTGGCATGGTTCCAGTTCTACCGATGTTCTTAATAAGGTCTTTAAGTCTGTTAGAGATTTGATCTTCAAATATACGGTAAAACTCAGCGGGTAATCCATCTGGTCCCGGAGTTTTGTTATTTTTCTGTCTTTTTATAGCCTCAATAACTTCACATATAGTGACAGGTTCGTTTAATGTCCTCCGATGTTCATCATTAAATTCCCCTGGGCCCTTATTATTTTTGGTTAAATAATTCCTTATCCCTTCTTCAATTTTAGCTGGTTCCTCTGATTCTTCTTGTTTGTATACCTTTTTAAAATATTCTACTGCTATCTTTTTTATATCTTCCAATAGATATTTATTTTCCCCTTTATGGTTTTTAATTGAAGTTATATGTTTTTTTGCCTCTTCTTTTTTTAACTTATAGGCTAACCATCTAGAGGGTTTATTTGCATTTTCAAAGAAAAAGACTTTATTCCATTCAATTTTTTTAGCTACTTCTTTATTTAGTAACAGGTTCAGTTTGTATTGAGCTAAGATCAGTCTCTTCCTGCTCCCGTTGTCGCCCCTCTTTATTGCATTTTCTTCCTCTAATTTGATCTGTTCAACTAATTGGTTGTATTCTTTGTTTTCCTGTTTTTTAACCCAAATTGAATGGCTAATAAATCTACCTCTAATATAAGCCTTGAAAGCGTCCCAAACCACATTAATCGAAATATCTTCTTGAATATTTTCTTTGAAAAACATCTTTATTTCTTTTTTCAAATTGTTTACCAGGTCTTGGTCTTTTAATGCGAACCTATTCAAAGACCATCTCTTATTTTTTTTAACCTCTATTAATGTTAGTAACATCGGATTGTGGTCTGAGAATGTCGATGGCAATATATCTATGTCTTTTGTCTCTAGAGCTATTGATCTAGACGTCCACATCATGTCTATACGAGACCATGATTTATGTCTAGCCGAGTAAAAAGTATAGCCTCGTTCTAACCTGTGTTTTACCCTCCATAAGTCCACAAGGTCGTATTCTTCTGCTATTTGGAGGTAACTATTCGGCAGGACTAACCCTTTTTTTTATTTTTAGCTGGGGTCTTCCTATCTAATTCTCTTTCCATTACCGCATTGAAGTCTCCAGTTATACAAATTTTATGGGGTTTTTTTAATTGGAGAACATCGGCCAACTCTCTATAAAAATTATCCTGCTTTGAGTTGGGAGCATATATGTTTATTATTAGGTATTCTATTCCTCCCTTAATAATAGTAATGGCTACTATTCTGCCGTCTACAGATGAATATACATGTTGAGGGCACAACTGGTCTTTTACATAGATAACCACCCCCCCTTTTTTTTTCTTTTTCGTCCGCCGCAGTGAACATTGTACCCAACTTTTTACATTGCAGGTGTTTTATATGGTCTTTTCTAATATGTGTCTCTTGTAGGCAGATCACATCAGCTTTGCATTTATTGGCTTGTTGGAATATCCGTCGCCGTTTTTGTGCATTATTTAATCCATTAACATTTACTGATAGTATTTTAAAATCCATACTACTCAGGGCCATCGTCGCGTTTCTGTTCCTTAGTCTTGCTTTTTGCCTGTTTCCTTGTCAGAATTTGAAGTGGAATCTGGTCACCTTTTTTCCCTTTTTTTTGATAGGTCCCTTCTTTACCTTTTCCTTTTCCTTGTTCTTCTTCTTTCTCTGAGTGTTGGTATCCTTCTTCTTCTTCCTCCTCTCCTCCCTTTTCCATGTTGAAATCTTCACCAAAATTCTCAAGAAAGTTTTCTAATTTGAAAATTGAATCCAGTTTATACCTTCTACCTCTGTATTCAAAAAGAATTCCTTCTGGGTTGTTCCACCTATACGGTATTTCTTTCTCTCGCAGCTTTGACGCCAGTTGTTGGTAACTCCGTCTTCTTTCTCTCACCCGCCATGGTATTTCTTTAAGGAACCTTATCTCTTCACCTTGGATTTCAACTTTGTTTTCTTTTGATGTTCTCAAGATTTTTTCCCTGGTCTCTCTTTTATGGAACTTTATATGGACCTCTCTTGGGACGTTGAATTTTTTGGCGAAAACTGTATTACGCCTATAGATTGCATCTATTTCGTTCATCACCTCTTCTTTCGTTCCAAGCTCTAGTTGCTCTGCCAAGGTTGATGCCACTTCTTCTCTCAAACTGAAGCCGATCTTTTCTGGAATGTTTTGGCATCTGATAATTGTTGCTGCTTTATCCAATTCCAAATTAATTAGGGAGTTCTCCAGTCCTTCGTTCTTTGCCTTGATTTCTTGGAGGTCTAGCTCGAGATCTCTCACTCTGTCATGTGTCTGTCTGCCACCCATCCTCAGAGTTTCTATGTCTTTTTTATTAGCCACTACTTGAGTCTTAATAGCTTCTACTTCCACTTTCATATGGTTTGCCAATTCATCGATCTTATCGTAAATCTTATCGTATACTGGAGTAATTTCTTTCTTGATCAAGGTTGGAATTCGTTCCTCTACTTTTTCTAATAGGACCGGGACTGTGTTTTCCATTACTGCTTTGATGGCGGCTGCAACTGCGTCATCTATCATTGTTTTTACATCCTTATTTGTTTGGCTTGGGTTGCTTGCTGTTGTCTTCTGCTGACTCATTGTTCTGAGTTGGGATGGTGATGGTAGAGAGTTCTTTCTTGGAGCGCCTGATGCCATTAGATTTTCAACCGCTTGCCTGTGATGGCCCTTCTAGTTGGACGGTTTTACGTGGGTTAAATGGTACACTATCTACTAATAATTAAATTATTTAGCTATCGTGTATTACCGCTAAACCAATAACTCCTAGCTGTATTAAGCTTCTTTACGCCTTCTTAACTATTAATTAATAATTAATCCAATTATTAAATATTAAATGTAGCAATTAATTAATAAGTTATTAATCAGTAAAGTAATTAATGTATATTATATGTCTACCTTTATCTATCTATCTATGCGTATATTACATTAATTAAATATCCTAAGTATCTTAACTTGAATAAATAATTAACCAATTAATTAGTAAGTTAGTTAGCCAATTGATTATCTTAAATTGATTAAATAGTCAACCACCCAATCAAACAATTAGCCAATTAATTAATATGTTAACTGATCAATCAATTATCTATTAATTATCTCCTAGAATTATTTGCTACCTTTTCACTTACTATATTACCCTTCTTATTGGTATTGCTTATTCTACAACTCTATTCTACTATCTATTCTGTTTTAATAACTTTTAATAACTTTGTTAGTGTTTATAGTTTGTAGTTTAATGTGTTTCTATTCTAATATTTTAAGGTTTTAAGGTTATACTTTAATCCTATTAATTATTTATAAAAACTGGACGTTCTGTATGTTTATTATTGTGTATCTAGTGCTTTAAGCTATTCTATATGTTTAACACTTGGTCACCAGACAGATATTACAATTTTTGTTTTTAAGTGTTCACAATGCTTTAGGTACTATACACAAGTAATGTAATTTTCCTACGTGCTATTAATCACTCTAATGCTTTCCGTTCAAACAGTTACTTTCAATTCAACTTTTGAGTTATTATTGTTGTTGGGCGTGTGTTTCTTAAATTCTCAGCTTCAGAAACCCCACGCTCTTGCTGCGTTCTCCGGTCAGTTAAAGAGTTCTTCTCCTGTAGTCTCGCGTGCTTTCAAGGTCTTACAGAGTCTCTGCAGTCTCACAGCCTCTCCTCCACTCTCGTGCAGCCTCCCGATCTCGCGCAGCCTCCCTGTCGCCTCCACACTCTCGCTGCTTCTCTCCTGGTCCCGCGCAGCCTCCCAGCCTCGCGCAGCCTCCCTGTCGCCTCCGTCGATTTCCTGCAGCCTCTCTCCCGATCTCACTCAGCCTCCCGATCTCGCGCAGCCTCCCTGTTGCCGCCTCCGATCTCGCGCCGCCTCCCCTTCACCTTCGTCCGAATTGCTGAATCATGTAGCTTGCTTCTGCGCAGACGTCACTCTCCTCTACACCCGGCACCTCCTCCTCGTAGACCATATCACTCAACAAGCTCCAGACCCAAAGCAGAAAGGAAAAAAGAGAAAGCCAGAAATATGGTTAGTGCAGTGGGTTTTTTTTTTTTTTTGTGCGTTCCTCCCCACCACTTTCCCTCAAACAGCCAGGTAATGCTGTGGGGTATCACGCCGTATTTGCATCCACAGTTAAACTAGACAGATATATGGAAATCAAAGTGGGAAGCTATACTCAGCTTTTTAGTTTTCTTTTCCAGTCGTCTCGGTCTCGGTCCTTTCTATTCGTAGGTTCCACGTAGTTCCGCGCTGTGTTTTCCCTGTCAGTAATTTACTGGCAGTCTGTCTTCTCAGGTTTGGCACAGAGCACGAAGGCGTCCAGGGGACCTTGCCAGGGTTCACCCTAAACGTCCACTTAAGCCCCCCGCTTCCCCCTCCCCAACAGGGAGGGAGAAAGGCAAAATTAATTAATTATTGCCTCAATTCCCTGAAAAGTTCAAGCCCAGACGCCGGAGCGTTTCTCCCGCGCGTCTGTCTCCAACGAGGGCGGAACCGGAACTCTGCATAGGGATGTTTTTCATAGGAAAAGTGTATTGGACAAAAGGATTAAACCCTTCACAGCCTCGATCAAATTCAGCCCCTCACCTCTGGCTATTATTAAGCTCTTAGGGGCTCAACTGCACTCAGCATTTCATTCCTCCTGGAGCCTCCAGACCTCGTCAGGCCATTGAGAGGCAGGGAGAGATGCATTCTTAAAATTTATTTTGATGAGTTCACAGTTATATTTTTCTTAATTCTTGAAAAGCCCCAGTGAATTGGGGGGATTCATGGTCACAGGGAATATTCCAGCCCCCACCATGGGGCAGTGTTTAGGTAAGAGGAAGTGGCAATTACCAGTAGGCCTCAGGAAACAGCAACAGAGCTGCCACAGCAGGGGTCTCCAACATTTGGACCCTTTGGGCACCTTTGGAATTTGGACATACGTTGGTGGGCGCAAGCAGGAGGCCGAGTCCACCACAAAATGTCCGAGAGCGAGGATACGCTTAACTCTCGTAGTAAGTCTTCAGCATTTCAGACAGAGACTCTATGTAACAAGACGCCTTTAAAAACGAATGTACTGTTTGAAAGTATTTTCTTGCTTATACACAGCTTACCTTCAGCCATGCAGTAAAGATCTTTGTGCTGTGGTGGCAGCTGCGATTTTTTTTCCCAGTCAGATCTCCCGTGGTCTGTCAGAAGCCCTGCTAGGCGGATGTCCCACCTGGCCCCACCCACTTCCTAAAAGTACCTGGGGAGCACTAGGAAAATTGTCAGTGGGTACCATAGGAGCCAAGTCGGGTGCCCCTGTGCTAGGACCACAGCTGCAGCACTGCACAGGTATGCTGCTCCTGAATGGCTAGTGGAACCCAGCATGAATGACATCACTTCCTGGTGCCACTGGCCACTCAAGAGCTGTGCACTTACACGTAGCTGTAGTCAGAGTGCTGCCCGCTTTTGCCCCCTCAGCATGTTCAGTGGGGAGTGTTGGGCTATTTCATTTACTCCACACCTTCTGCTGTTGAATATGTAGACATCTCTACCTCGTCTGCGGGTGGCCTGGTTGTGCCGCTGTCATTATTGACGTGAGACCATTTGACACAGTGATTTAAAGAGACCAGAGGTCTGATAACAGACCTTCAGTATCTCATCTAGTTTGGTATTCAGTGTGGTGATTCACATGAGCTGATTGTTTGTTATGTATGGCTCAGTCTGCTGAAAATGTGCCTGGTCATAGGTTGGTTACAATTTACAATGCGCTAATCCCACACAATGGACTAATCCATTTAATTGACTTTAAATAGAACTACCTTGCAGCAAATTGACAGAGCGCGCAGCCATATAATACATAGACAGTATTCCAACTGTACACTTTCAACCTTTGGAATTTAAAAACGAGTTGAACACATAATTAACTGCCTCTTTCAGTCTAAATGTATAAGTTAAAAATGCTGCAGTGAAGAGTGGCATTGTTTGTGGAACTGCATGAAGAACAGAAGTAACGGCTATCATTGACTTGGTAGACATTTGTGACGTCAACTGACAAGGTGCTTCATATCACACAAAACACTACATGAAAGAGAGCCAGTGTGGCGCAGGGGTTAGAGCCTCAGGCTAGGATCTGGGAGACCCGGGTCAGATTTTATTTTTACAAACAATGACCAGTATACACAAAGGTTTACATAAAATCAAACAATCAAATTTTGCAACATTAAAAAAATCTATTCATGCTACTGTATGCATTTTCCGATCTTTATACACCTGTGTGCAAAATTCAGCCACTATTCAGGTTGTTTCATGGTTCCTATCAGACAGAAGATAATCAAGTTTGATTTTATTTGATTTGCCGGGGAAGTTTCCGATCAGCGGCTCAATAAATTTTGACCGGATTTCTCTATCCCTAGGACAATTAAAGAAAATATGTTCCATTGGATCAATTTCCTTTAAAGAGCAAGAACAGAGCCTACGCATATAAGGGACTGATTTAAACCTCCCTTCCAGAACTGCAGAAGGTAGAGTTGAACTTCTTGCCAATGTAAAAGCCCTTCTGGAATTATTTGATTCAAGAAAACATAACTATGCAACAGGAGCAGCAACAAATCTAGAATTTGGAGGAGAGATAAAACTTGGTGTTCTATGAATATCTGTTTGTCTTCTATCTCTGTCACTCTTTGCTTAATAAGTAATTTGGCTTGGTCTAAGCCAGGGGTGGGCAATTGTTTTGGCTCGGGGGCCGCTTTGTGGGAGCGGAGGTTAGCGGAGGGCCGCACCTTTTAAAATGATTGCATTCATTAGTTAACTTCGCATTTCAGAAAAGGTATAAATTGTATCATAAAAATCAATAAATATAAATTAAATAAAATAGTGGTAGTTTTATTCAATTTATTTATTGTGCTAATTTCATATCATCTATAGCTGCAAGCACATTTAATTTTAGAAACAGTTTAATGAGACAAATGTACCCTATCACACTTTACTACAATTGACTGCAACCATGTGGCCTACTGTCTTGGCGGGCCGCAAAAAACTCTGTGGCGGGCCGCATGTGGCCCCCGGGCCGCAATTTGCCCACCCCTGGTCTAAGCCATTGGTTCCCAAAGTGCGCAATACCGTCCTCTGCGGAGTGCTGGAACGATCCAGGTGGGTGGTGTTGGGTGCAGTTGGGAGGTGTTGAATAAAAATAAGGGGTCGGTGGAAACATACAGAAAGAAGAGTCCAGAACCTATCTAAAGCAGCCTTCTCCTGGTCTTCCCTGGGATCAGGAAGGGAGGTGGAGGTAGAGAGGGGTCCCCACAGCCAATCACAGCCATGCATTTGCAAATTGCAAATGCATGGGCACCCTTGTAACTCTGGTGTTGCTGCTGGGCTCTTGTGTGGTGGCGGCTGCTGGCCTCTGGCTTCAGGCCTTCAGCTGCTGCTGCTGCTCTGTGCCTGCCTTGGCCTGCCTGGCTGTGTGTATCGTGGTGGACTCTACCTGCATCTTTTTGTCCACTTCTTAAAGGTAGATTTCTGGAGGGCCCTGAGCAATTTTTTTTCTGAAAAGAGGGCGGTAAGCCAGATAAGTTTGGGAACCTCTGGCAACCCATGGTTCAAAAGTTCTTGGGGAGATAAATCTAGTTTTCCAATGGTTTGGAAAGAGTCTTGGAGAATTAGGGGGAACAACCCTTGTCAATTAGTGTTCCCTGATGGCCATCTGTATATCGATAGCATACGATTTTTTGCTTCAACCCGAATCATTCCAGTCTTTAGTCTGACCCAGGAGTTTGGTACACATTTGGGTACTTGCGATTTTGCCCTTAATAATTTAGATTGCGCTCTCTCAAATGGAGAGAAAGAAGATGGAGGCCTTAAAAATGTTCCATATAATAGTTGGACCACCGATTTCACCTAAACAGACTGAAAGCAGCCGGTACATAATGCCCTCCTTGTGACTGACAAAATTTAACTATTTGCTGTTTTTTCTCCTATATCAGCTGCAGCTTTATTAGGAATTGTTCTTGCTCCAGAAGCTTGTAGGACTCCTCCCAGAATCCCTGCCCTGCCATGGAAGCTTGATAGGTGACTGACTCTGGGGCAGTCACACACACTTTCATCGTAGCCCACCTCACAGGGCTGTTTTGAAGATAAAAGGGAGGAGAGGAGAACAAGGTAAGCTGTCTTAGGTCCCAAATGAGGAGAAAGGAGGGGTATAATGAAGTCAATCTATCAATAAGCAGGTTAGTTAAGAAACAAGTTTAATAGTAAATATGTGTGCAAGTAAGGAAAAGGCAGTACATTACATTCACTGATAAATGAGAGTTAGAATTATTATTAAGATCAGGGCATAAGCGTTAACTACAGGGGGGCTCGAGGGCTCGAGCCACCCCCAAAATTTCCGGGGGGGAGGGGGCTCAGCCACCCCCGGGAAAATGGAGCGCCCAGGCTGGCTGGCTGGCTGCTGCCGCCTCTCCCCCTGCTCCATTCCTCCCTCCCTCCATCCAGGAACCAGCTGGGCAAATGCCCAGCGTGCTGGACGGAGGAACGGAGGCAGGAGCAGGCGGGGGGGGGGGGCGGCGGGGATATGGAACTTGTGCCAACAGGTGCGGGCTGCCACCTTGTTTGCCTGCTTGCCAGCTGCTGCTGCCGCCGCCTCCCCCCCGGGACTGGCCTGGCACACTGGGCAGTTGCCCAGCTGGCCCCACGGAGGCAGGAGTGGCCAGGCTAGGCCAGTCCAAGGGGGGGGGGCGGCGGGGACATGGTCCCGGCGCGCTTGTGCGCTTCGCGCATGCACACAAGAGCCCCCCCCCGGGGATTTTAAAAGTCGACGCCTCTGGATCAGGGGTCATTTCGAGCAGGAGCTCGGGGGAGCGCAGCTCCGGGAGTTGGTGCCAGCTCCCCCCCCCCCCGTGGGGGAATGCCTGCTTGTGTCATGGCTGCAGCAAAATGACCCCATCCCCTGGAAAGGTCCTTGTTCCTCCGACCAGCCTTCTGAAGGTTTCAGCCACCACTGAAGCTGTCCTCCCAGAATAGTGGCATTTCTGAGGCTTGGATTAGTAGCTGTCCCCTCTCTGCCAGCTCTTTCTTTTTCTTTCTTTCTTTCTTTCTTTCTTTCTTTCTTTCTTTCTTTCTTTCTTTCTTTCTTCCTTCCTTCCTTCCTTCCTTCCTTCCTTCCTTCCTTCCTTTTTCTTTCTTTCTTTCTTTCTTTCTTTCTTTCTTTCTTTCTTTCTTTCTTTCTTTCTCTCCCTCTTCTTTCTTTCTTGCCTTCTGACATACCTCTGGTGATGTCAGGGGGTGTAGCATATGCAAATAAGTTATGCTAATGAGATGCTAATGAGCTCCTGCACCTCTTTTTCTATTAAATGATCTGATTAAGATTTTAAATTACCCTCCCCTGAAATAACAGGGCTCAGGGCGAAGTACAACAAGGCATAACGAAAAATACATAAATCAAGGTGTCCACCTAAAAGATGATGCTAACATTACCAATTACTGTGTCACAGCCTCACGGGGGGGAATAAGGAGTGCCAGTAGATTATGATTCAATCCAGTGCCTGCCTCAAAAAGAGTTGGTTGATTTAGAAATGTATATCACTGTAGATAGTTGCAAGATCCGTGGACATCTCACAGCAATAAAAAACAACTGGGAACACAGTGTCACAAGGCATTAGAAACCGTGAACAAAAAAACCAAGTAGACAGAAATGTTGAGGTCTGTTACTGGATGCCAGAAATCAGTCAGAGAGATGGAAAACCACTTTTTATTCTATCATAATATTACCCCATTAAATCTTTTCAGGCATCTGCAACTACAACAGCAGTTAGCGCTTCTGTTCTTATCCCTTGGAACGGCTCCCTTGGCTCAGACCTCAGGTTCCTGCACAAATTTCCGAAAGGTCTGAAAGGTAGAGATGTAAAGCTAAATACCATTGGGCTTGCCGGCTCTTTACTGGCCCTGCTGCAGTGTTCTAAACAGCAGCCGGACATGCAGAAATTAAGCAGGTAAAGCTTTCCCAGTCTCTTTCTCGCCATGCCAGGAAAACCTCTTACCAGCTTTATTTTTGCATGGCAGGGTGCTGGCACAGGAGAAAGTTGGCTAGTGTGTAAATGTCACATCCTCCCTCACTTTATCATTCCTTAACTTTTGTGTCCCCACTTCTGGTACTCCCTCCCCTTATTCCAGGATTTAGCATTGTATTATGGTAATATGGTGAAGGTTATGGGCTTTGAATTAATTCACCCCAGTGACCCTTGCCTTCGCTGTGGGGCCATGGGATTTGAGCTTTGTTGATTGCATCTTTAATTCATATGCTCAATTATCTAGGTGAGTACTATTTGTAACAAAAGAAAAATATCATTGCACAGTAAATGGGGGAAACGGTGGGATGTTCAGCCGTTATGAGAGTGATGCTATTTTGGTTATTGGCCTTTAGATAAACTGCATCAGCACAAAACGGGGCCACTGTAATTTCATGTCTGAGATGCTCTGATTTGGATCTATTGAACTATTTATATTTTGCTGCATCCCTCCTGTGTTATTTCATTAATCACATAACAGCCCTTCCATTTCTCTACAGAACATGCTAACTCTAATTATCTCTCCACTGCACAGATGTTTCCTCATTTAGATGTTTGGTGCACAGCCATTCGTCACTCTGGTTTTCACACAGATTTCAGTTTGCATTACATCACTTTAGTGTCTTTTCTGCGTCTCAGCCCTGGAGGATTAATATGTCCCCTCTGGATAGCAAGCAGACCTATGTGGCCTAGTTAGGTGCCTGCATAAAAGACAGTTTGGGCCGTGTGGGGGCTGCTTGGAAAAGATCTATTGCTTTTGTGTGCAGTCTTGCACTCTGTGGGGCTGCTTATATCCTACTGACTTAAACGGGATCTAAACGACCTAATTACGTGTAGGACTGCAAACTCTGATGGCTGAATTATTACCCTGGAAAGTCCAATGCGAAGTTAACATTATTTGTCCTAGCATGTTTAAAACATGTTATTAATTAGAGGAATTCCTGCTCTGATTAATAACATACGTTGACAATTTTGCCTTCTATGAATGAAGATTTAAAGGGATAAACAAAGGTTTGATTGAGCAACAGCAGTGAAAAATACTGAACTAAGGAATCATATGTTCTTGCGTGCTTTTACATCTAAGAGTATGCATTTCCATTCTGCAGCCAAAGGACCGCCTATTCCAAAATGCAAATTAGTATAATCCTATAAAACAGGGGTGGGCAAATTGCGGCCTGGGGGCCACATGCGGCCCGCCACAGAGTTTTTTGCGGCCCGCCAAGACAGTCGGCCACGTGGTGTGATAGGGTACATTTGTCTCATTAAACTGATTCTAAAATTGAATGGGCTCGCAGCTATAGATGATATGAAATTAGCACAATAAATAAATTGAATAAAACTACCACTATTTTATTTAATTTATATTTATGGATTTTTATGATACAATTTATACCTTTTCTGAAATGCAAAGTCAACTAATGAATGCAATCATCTTAAAAGGCGCGGCCCTCCGCTCCCACAAAGTGGCCCCCGAGCCAAAACAATTGCCCACCCCTGCTATAAAACAAATGATCTGGCATTCGGTGCAGTCCCACCCTATGCAACGCTACCAAAAAAGAAAAGGAAAAAACCACACCTGGGTTCACGGGCTCTGACTCTCCAGTAAGTATGCACAGGACTGTAACCCAAAAACTAAGCACCTTTGCCGCGGAGTAACTCTGTATTAGACACAGTCAGACCAAACAGACCGATTCTATGCATAGTTACTCAAAGATCACTAGGACATCTGTGTATATGGGACCGCAGACTTATTCCGAGTAAACATTGCTTAAGATCATGCTGTACACTGGTTCGGTTTTACAGAGTTGTTTTACTTCTGCCTTGCCCAGACGCTTTGATGTGGCACTGGTCCAGATCGATGCTCCCTCTAAGCCATGGAGTCTTGTGAGCAAAAATTCTACTTCGTGAGCGACTGGCGTTAAAGCTGTGAGCGAGTGATTTGGCTGCTGCCTAAATTAGTTGGCTCTGGAGCCCTCCTTCCCGAGCTAAGACAAAAAATGTGTGAGCTGGAGGCTCAAAAACGGTGAGCTAGCTCACACTAACTGAGCTTAGAGGGAACGCTGGTCCAGATGTAATTCTGACAGGTCAGAGACCTGGTAGCGGCCTCCTCTTTGCCCCAGATTTCCAGGGGCATCCTTTGCATGCCACACCGAGGAGTACAAGGAGAGGAACTTAGTGCGGATTGCCCATGATTCCCCCCCCCCCCCCCCGCTTCTTGTATAACATCTGAAGTGAGAACATACATCCCCCCCCCCCCCCCCCCGGCCCCTCAAGTCAACTGTGCAAGCTGATGCATCTCTTCACAGGCGACTTTGGACCTTACAGCATGTGTGTGTTTGGTGGAGGGGGGAGAGAAGATGTCGGAATCTGCGTTTAGCAAACGGTACCTGAGGCTGAATTGTCACCTATAACGTTTGGAAGTTGGCTGGGCATTCTGCACCAATCAGAGCCGGTCAGCATGGGTTCGTTTTGTCAGCGATACAAGGGTGTGCACTGCAGAGCTGGGCATCCTGTTACTCGGGTGCAGGAAGGAGGCTTCAAGCGGGGAGGACCAACAAGACTGGGACTGAGCCAGCCACACCTCGCCATATGGTACCTGCCGCTGGCGCCTGACACAGTCCCGCCGATCTCATCTCTTGAGAGGGATGGGTCTTCCAGCTCCTGAACAATAGGGCTGAAACCGCTCAGGTCTTTTGACTCTGCAAGAGGAATCCTCTCCAGGCGAGGAAAGGTGGAGAAGCTGCCAGGAGCTCATCTACCTGCTACAGTCCGGGCTTCCTCCCCCGCCCCCCCCCCCCGGGGAAACAACAACGCTGCGCTGGGCGAGCCCCGGAGCGAGTCCTCGAGGAAAGCCGCCGCAAATCCCTGCCTCTCCTCCGGTGTCTGCCCTGTTCAGCACTGTTCTCCCAACACAATGCCCGGGCGCCGTAATCTTCCCTCGGCTCTTTGCCTGGCACGCCGGGGATAAAGGAGGGCCTTTTCTCGCTCCTGGCGTGACTAATCTTCACCCCCCCCCCCACCGAGCCCCCCCCCCCCCGCAAGTCTCTGGAGTTTCAAGCACGTGAACCTGTTCTGCCGAGTCTCGAAAGAGACCCTGCAGCGTTGAGGGAAGGAGCAGCCGAGAGCGCCAGGCGCAGCTCCTCTCCCCTTCCAAAAAGGAGGCATCCGCTCCCCCCCCCCCCACCCGCGCCGCATCAGCCCTGGAGGGATCCCTCCCTCTCCTCCCCAGCAGACACACGCGCGCACACACCACCCCCACCACCACCACCCTGAGCGCCCAGGGAAGCCGCCCGCCCGCCCGCCTGCCTGCCGCGGAGAGGCTCGCCCTCCTGCCGGAGCCTTCTTTCCCCCCCGGGACCCCGGAGGGCGGCCAGCGCCAGAGCCGCCGTCCTCAGCCACGCAGGACTTCGGCGGCAGCACCTGGAAGAGTTCCGGACCCCCCCCCCGGCCCGGGCTGTCCCGCGGCTTCGGAGACGGAGACCCCCGGCGGGAGGGGAGGCGAGGCGAGGCTGGCAGAGCGGGGGCGAGACGGAGCGCGGCCAGCGCAGGACACACCACAGCCGCCAAGAAGACGAGAAGAGGCGCGGGGGACGGCGGACGCGCTCCGGTGCAGCCAGCTGGCCGGGGGGGCCGTCCCCGTTCGCAGCGTACGACGGCTCTCCGACGCTGGCGCGCTAGCCGGCCGGCCGGCCCGCTCCCCACTCCCCGCGCCGCCTCGGCAGCAGGACGGCGCTCGCCTACGCCCGGGAGGTCAGCGGCCTCTCGCCTCGGCCGGCGCCCCCCACCGCGGCTCCCTCGCCGTCGCCCCCCAAGCGGCGCCCCGGCCCCCAGTCTCCCCCGCCGCCCTACCCCGGGCGGTGGGGGCCCCGGCGGCTGTTCCCGTCCCCCCCCGCGCCTGGTGCCGGTCCGGCTGCGCTGCGCCGAGCTCCCCAGCGCCAGGAAGCCGGGCGTCCCTCCGTGCGCCCTGCCGCCCGCTCCATGGCGAGGGGAGCGCAGGCTGACTCTCCAGGGCGGAGGCGGCGCCGGCGGCCGCAGCAGCCACCGAAGAAGCGCCCGCTGCCACTGCCGCTGTTGTGAGGGCTGCAGCGGCGGCGGCGCCCCCCAGGCCGGCGCGGCGGGGAGCGGGCGCGGCGGGGGGGCCGGCATGAAGTCGCTGCTCCTGAGCCGCTTCTTGGTGTTGCTGCCCTGGGTGCTGCTGGTGATCATCATGCTGGACGCGGACAGCAGCTCCCGGGCGCCCCCGCCGGCCCCCCTCCTCGCCCGCCGGCCCCACGCCCGACAGGAGCCGCAGCCCGAGGGGGCGCCCCGGCGGCGGGAGGCCGAGCCGCTGCCCCTCATCTATGCCATCACGCCGACCTACAGCCGGCCGGTGCAGAAAGCCGAGCTCACGCGGCTGGCCAACACGTTCCGGCAGGTGGCGCGCCTGCACTGGGTCCTGGTGGAGGACGCCGCCGTGCGCACCGAGCTGGTCAGCCGCTTCGTGGCCGGCCTCGCCGACGCCGGCCCGCCTTGCACTCACTTGCACGTGCCCACCCCCCCGCGCTACAAGCGGCCCGGCCTGCCCCGCGCCACGGAGCAGCGCAACGCCGGCCTGGCCTGGGTCCGCCAGCGGCACCAGCGCTCGCCCGCCCCGCAGCCCGGCGTGCTCTTCTTCGCCGACGACGACAACACCTACAGCCTGCAGCTCTTCCAGGAGGTAGGCAGGGCGCGCGGGGGGCCCGGGGGGGGGGGGGAAGAGAGCTCCCTCCAGGGTGGCGCGGGCACAGCCGCGGGCTTCGAAAGGGGGCCGGGGCCACACTCCCCCAGGAAGAAGGCCCCGTTGGCTTGGCAAGGCGTGGGAGACCGTCGCCCTCTAGACGTCGCCGCGGCCCCTTTCTCCCGCCACCAGCTTTGCCTGCGCGCCCTTTCGCCCTGCGGCGCCAGCACGTGTCTGCTTGCCCTCCCCCGCCGACGGCTCTGCAGGCTCGCGTCTCTGCCGGGAACTTTGCCCCCGCGGGGTACTGCTCGCAGGCCTCCCGTGATGGGCCCGCGGGTTTTTCAAGAGCCCGCAGCGCTGCCAAGCCAGGGCTTCTTCCCGGTCTTTCGCCCATTAGGTGGGGTGGAGGGCAGTGTTCCCTCTAAGCTGAGTTAGCGTGAGCTAGCTCACAGTTCTTTAGCCTCCGGCTCACACATTTTTGTCTCAGCTCGGGAAGGAGGGCTCCAGAGCAAACTGATTTATGCAGTACCCAAGCTGGTGGAGGGTATATTTATCCTACTTTCTTGCGTGCGGGGTTTGGTTTGGAGCCAGCCTCTAGCCTTAGACGTTGTTTTCGTGCCCCCTTCCCAGCCTTTGAAACAGTGAGGAAGGAAGGAAATGTGTTTTAAGACCTGCAGAGTGCCCTGCGTCCCGCCCTGTGACAATCAGAAGCGATGGTTTCCAGGGATCGACTTCCAATTGCACTGTGTGTCTTATTGGAGAAATTATATACTACAGTATTTATTCAGATGCCAGACTAGCGCCCCCCGCCCCCCCCCCCGGCCAGGCGTGCCATCAAAAAAGAGCGGATTGTCTTTCATTCATGTACAAGTTGCAGTTATGTCCCACAACACATTGTTCTGTGATTGAGGGGTTGTCTTCCATTGAGGGTGGTCTCCCCTTTGAGTGCCTCTGGCAGTCGTAGGCCCCCATTCAGCCCTGAACTGGTGCCTGGAAGCCAAGTTACAGCCTTCCCAGCTGTTTTTCCCTGCAAAGACCTTGAAAGTTCAAATGCAGTGCTGCCTTACCAAGGAATAGCTGTTGTTGTTTTATTACCACTTGGTTTCTGTCTTCCGAAAAACGCTCCCTCTTACTGCATGCCGGGACACACCCCTTAGCTGTTCAAGGGGTTTCCCATGTATTCTGGTAGCTATTTCCTGAAGCTTTGAGGTTAATACCATTAGTGCAAAGTTCAGTTCATTTTACTAAAAACCAATGCCCTCTATTAATCTCAAAGTAGCTTCCCCAAAGTTCTTGTGATAAACCCACATTTTAAAGATGATGGTTTCGGAGGGCGGCTGGCTTGCTCTGCAGTAGAACAAAGTTCTTGTGATAAACCCACATTTTAAAGATGATGGTTTCGGAGGGCGGCTGGCTTGCTCTGCAGTAGAACAAAGTTCTTGTGATAAACCCACATTTTAAAGATGATGCTTTCAGAGGGTGGCTGGCTTGCTCTGCAGTAGAACAGTTAGATTTGCATCCGGTAGCACCTAAGAGACCAAAGAGATGTTCAGGGGATAAGCTTTTGAGAGTTGAAGGGAGCTTTGACTCTTGAAAGCTTATTCCTTGAAACTCTTATTGGTCTCTAAGGGTGTTCCACATTTTAAAGGCTATGCCGAACAAGATGTCTAATTATACTGGAAAAATCAAAGGGATCTCAGCTGTTTACTCTGTGTGTGTGTGGGGGGGGGGGCTCTTACCACAAATCAGGAACCCTTGTCTTCAGCCCTGCTGTAATTCCTTTCCTCAAGACTGCCTAGTCTTCAAAGCAGGGGGCCAGTGTTTATATAGTGACTGAACACCTGTCATGTATCTCTGATACGCGAGACCAAAAAAAAAAAAAAAAAACCATGCAAAACTGCCGGCTTCTGAGCAAAAACAAGCTTGTCCCCTTTCCAGTGGGAGTTCTTGGCAAATTCATGGAAAGGGGGTGGTAGGGAACAGGAGGAGGTTTGCCAGCTTTCTTTTTTATTTCCCTGCTGGCAGGATGGAGCATTTTGTGTACTTAAAGCAGTGTGAAAGGAGCATCTTGCACATAAGTAACAGATAAAAATGTAACTTTGGTGAGGGAAAAGAAAGGAAGTGTGGAAACCTTGAGGGCTCTATGCAGAGACACTGAAATAAGCCATAACCCACTCAGGTAAAGGGTGTCTGCTGGCTGGCTTGCTTGCTTGCTGTATATCGGGACAAACACCCTTTGGGAGAAAGGATTTCCCTGTCTTCCAGAACACTCACAGCGCAATGGGCTGTAATCTCCCCCTTCTCCTCCTGGCTTCACAGACTGCCGTGGAATTAACATTTATGCTTTGGTGACCCTTGAGAGGGGCGTGTGCCTGTGTTGCTGCCTGCTACAGATTCCTCTCGGGTTTGCAACTAGGCCAGGTGCATTAAGAATCAATAGATTAAAGCCGAGGCACTGCGGAAAGATGCGGAGCACATCGAGTCCCTGAAGAGAGAGTCGTTTTGGAAAGCCTGCTCAACCCTGCTGACGTGTGTTTAGATTTCAAATGTGTTCGGGTCTCTTTCAATCCGCTGCTGGCAAGTGTTGATTTCTCTTCCCTCCTCCCCCCCATGCCAGCATTCAGCCGGAGAGCCTCGCTTCCCTCTGCTTATGTGGCGGCCTCATGCATCGAAACTTTTATTGAAAGTGATTGAAAAGATTTCAGTTGTTCTGTGGCTGTGGTTTATTTTCTGCTAAACTCTGGGAGACTGCGCATAGCTCTTCAATGCGGGGAGAGCTCAGGCATTCATCTTCTTGGCTGTAATTATTTCAGCGGCGCACTGTATTTGGACTGAAAGCTGGTGGAGTTTTACTTCAGCGGAAGGTGTAGTCTGAAAAGCTGCCCCATTCCCTGGAGCGGTGCTGAGGTAACCCCCGCCCCCCCCCGCCCCCCCCCCCCGCCCCCCGCAACAACCAACTGTCAAGACAGGATTTAATTTTTTTTAAAGCCTAAATTACTCACATAAATAAAAGCACCAATTACTCGGGAAAGAGGAAAAAATTAACTGCTGCAAGAGCCGGTATGGTCAGAATGGGCCAGTTGAGGTCACAGCTGAGTAACCTCACGTCAGAAGACGCACCCAGGCTGGAGGTGGTGGTTTGTTGGATATTACTCCTTTAAAAAAAGTTCCCTGGCTCTTAATTAAAAAATCAGTACAAATGAGAGCTTTTTGAGAATGCAGATTGCAGGGTTGCACTCGAAAAGTTAAAGCGAAGCAACTGATGATGGGTTGCTCTCTCTTTCTCTCTCTCTCACACACACACATACAGATGATGTGTTCTGGGCATAAGCTGTGCTGCAGTGTAGGAAGAGAACGGTTTGCTTTGAATGGGTGCCTGTTTCCCGGGAAGCTTGGCGTCTTTGCATGGCAAGGAGGGAGGGTAGTCTCCGGCCTCAGGAGATGCAGTTGGTTTCCAGCTCTACTGCTGATGGATGGAATTTCTCTGAGGAAGGGGAGGGTCGGTTTTCCATAAGAGGGTATAAGAGAACAGATAATTTCTTTCTCTGTATTGATACCGCGCCTTGAAAAAAGCCCACAACACTTCTGGAATTCTTTGAGAACGCCTCAAGCACATTTTACGTCCTTGGTGTAAAGGAACTGGCGGAAGGTGCTGTCTTGTTTTCAGTCAGCCATTGATCAGAAACTATGAGTGAAAACCTGGGAAATAAAGATTTCCGATCTGACATTCCATTATATCTCCCTTCCCTCCCCCACCTCCAGATCGGGGTCAGTTTACAAAGCTGTACTGCTTTTTGGCCCCGTGTGAAAAGAGCCTAACTTCCGAGCGCATCACATGGGGTGGAAATCCAGCCACAATTTCTCTCATGAAACTGGATTAATGGCATGCGAGAGGAAATTGATGCTTAGTGCCTTTCTGCCTAGTCTCCCCAGTAGCAATTCTCCCTGCTGATTCCTCAAGCCAAGAGGAGCTCTAATTTAAGAACCATTTCAAGTGTGGAGATTATATGGGTGGGAGGGGCTTTTAAAAAAATCCCTATATTCAATTTCTCTCCTTTTTTGAGTTGGCTGGCTGTGTACCCTTGGGCAGAAGTTGCTGTGGTGCTTCGGTTGTGGGGGGAAGATGGCCCTCTTACTAAGTGTACATACCGTATGCATCACTGCTGCTAAATCTAGGGTATAAACTAATTGAGTTTGCCTTGTGTTGCAAGGCAGGTGGTGGCCTGTATCCCGTGTCAGCAGTCTAGAGGTGTGTGGCTTTGAGGATACCCTGTGTGTTTCTTGAACATGAACGATAATTCAGGTCTAGCTTTGGAAAAGATCAGTGTTTTATGGCTGACATAATAAGCAAATCAGCAGCTTGGCATAATCTGGTCTTGTGTACATTATTAATCACATCTTTTGTTTGTTTTGTTTAAAGCATTATAGAACCTTATCCAGCTACCTCCAACTGTTACCTGGTTTGCAGCAAGTTTCTTTTGTCCTGAGGCGTTATTATTTATTCTGAAATGTCCACCTTGCTTTTCTCCACAGTGGGGGTCCAGAGCAGCTTCACCACAACGTTCTCCACTGCTCTTATTTTATCCTTGCAACCACCACCCTGTGAGGTGGGTTGGGCACACAGAGAGTGTGACTGGTCCAAGTTCACCCAGCAAGCCTCTGTGGCAATGTGGGCATTCGAAGGGGGGCTTCTAGGTCTTGGTCTGGCATGCTAAGCTCGCTGGCTCTTTTGCTTCCATCAACAGTAATAAGGGATAGAAAGGATTTATATATATATATATGATTGAGAATCCTTTTTCAGAAAGCCAAGTTTTCATTTCCCAGAATGACAACAACCTCCAGTGAAGTGTTAGCTTGAATGTAAATGCTCCAGTAGTGCTCTACATCAATTAAACCATAATTGAGATGCGTTATATTGACATACAGTAATCACAGAGAGAAAGCAGAAGGGCTCAATGCCTATTTTTCCTCAGTTTTTTCCCTAAAGAAGAGAACAGGCTCATCGAGAAATGGTAGTAGGCAAGCCACAGCATCCGGGCTGCTTGTTGACAGGAACAGGGAGGTTGATGAGAAGCACCTGGTTGCACTGAATGAGTACAGATCCCCCGGGGCCAGATGGTATGCACCCAAGAGTGCTCAAAGAACTTCCTAGAGAGCTTGCAGAGCCCTTTGTCCACCATCTTCCAGACCTCTTGGAGGACGGGAGATGTGCCACAAGACTGGAGGAGGGCAGATGTTATCCCAGTTTTCAAAAAAGGGAGGAGGGATAACCCAGGAAACTACAGAGCAGTGACTTCTGTCCCAGGGAAGATACTGGAGCAGATTTTAAAGGGATCAGTCTGTGAGCATCAAAAGGACAACTTGGTGATCCAGAGAAGTCAGCACAGATTTGTCCCCAACAGGTTCTGCCAGACCAACCTCATTTCCTTCTTTGATCAAGTAAGGAGCTTACTGGATCGAGGGAATGCTGTTGATGCTGTTTACCTGGATTTCAGTAAAGCTTTTGACAGGGTTCCACATGATGTTCTGATGGGTAAACTAAAGGACTGTGGACTGGACTCTAGGCTAGTTAGGTGGATAGAGAACAGGTTGGAGAGCCACACTCAGAAAGTAGTTATCAGTGGCATTTCATCTGAATGGGGGGAGGGTTCCAGTGGGGTGCCACAGGGCTCGGTTCTGGACCCAGTACTTTTCAGTATTTTTATAAATGATCTGGATGAGGGTGTGGAGGGGATACTCATTAAATTTGCAGATGACACCAAATTGGGAGGAGCAGTGAACATACTAGAAGATAGAGGTAGAATTCAGTGAGATCTGAACACACTGGAAAAGTGGGCGGATGTGAACAAGATGCAGTTTAACAAGGATAAGTGCTGAGTTCTACATCTGGGTAATAGAAATGAGGAACATGTGTGCTGGATGGGGGATACATTTCTGGGTAGCAAGATCTCGAGGAACAGGTGGACTGAAAGTTAAATATGAGCAGCCAGTGTGATGCAGTGACATAAAAGGCTAATGCGATCTTGGGGTCTATCAGCAGAGGCATAACATCCAAGTTGCAAGATGTCGTAGTCCCACTGTACACTGCATTGTTCAGGCCACCCCTGGAGTCTTGTGTGCAGTTCTGGAGGCCTCACTTCAAAAAGGACATGGACAGAATGGAGCGGGTGCAGAGGAGAACGACGAGGATGATTGAGGGTGGGTGGGTGGCCTGGAGACCAAGCCCTACTAGGAAAGGCTGAAAGACCTGGGAATGTTCAGTCTGGAGGAGAGGAGGTGGAGGGGGGCATGATGGCTCTCTTGAAGTACGTGAAGGGCTGTCACTTAGAGGAGGGCAGGGAGCTGTTCCTGTGAGCAGCAGAGGAGAGGACTCGCAATCATGGGTTTAAATTAAGGGCGGGAAGGTACCAGCTGGATATTAGGAAAACCCTTTTTACAGTAAGAGTTGTTCAACAGTGGAATCAGCTTCCTTAGGGTGGTGGTGAGCGCCCCCTCACTGGCAGTCTTTAAGCAGCGGCTGGACAAACACTTGTCAGTGGTGCTCTAGGCCAGGGGTGGGCAAATTGCGGCCCGCAGGCCACATGCGGCCCGCCACAGAGTTTTTTGCGGCCCACCAAGACAGTCAGCCACGTGGTTTCAGTCAGGCCTTCGTTGGGCCCAGAACACAGAGAAGTGAAGTGGTGTCCAGGGGGCGGGCACATTACCAAGCCCCACCCCCTGCTCCCAGCAGCCCTGTTGGGTGACGAGGAGGCATAAAAAAGAAGGTAAGTTATGTTTCCTCCCCCATCCTCCTCTTCCCGGGGCCGCAGAGCTCCGGGGAAGCCCTGCACACTCCCACCCTCGCCTTCCCCAGGTTGCATGGAGGCACAGCAGGCAGGCAGCTGCTTTCGGCGGTCTCTCTCTGTCCCTGTCTCTCTCTTTCTCTCTGACTGTCTCTGTGTCCCTCTGCAATGAATGAATGCAATCATTTTAAAAGGTGTGGCCCTCCACTAACCTCCGCTCCCACAAAGTGGCCCCCGAGTCAAAACAATTGCCCACCCCTGCTCTAGGCTGATCCTGCATTGAGCAGGGGGTTGGACTAGGCAGCCTGTGTGGGCCCTTCCAGCGCTACAATAATGTTTGCATCTGGGCAGTTCAGATAACATTACTGAAATGACACTTAGGCTCTCGACTGCTAGTGAAATGTAAGGAAAACAGGGTCCGTGAAAATAAGGGCCTGTCTCGCTGACCTCCTCGTCCTGTTCCAGAACGGTTAGTCAACATGAACGCTCAGGTTTATCTTCTGCATATTTGATTGCATTCGATGGACTGATTAGAAGGGCTGAGTTAGCTTTTTGCCTGCCAGTCAAAGCACAGAAAAACAGAGGGCAATTCTGTACAATCCAATTCTCTATTTACTTCGTTGTCAGCTCCACTGTTTTTGTAGGTCCCAGGGCGGGGGGGGGGGGGGGGGGTCCCCAGCGTGGTGCCATATTACCCGTCAACACTTTTCTTAGTGCCCACCAAAAGTGTTTTAGAAAGTAGGTGTGGCCAGGAGGGGCTCTTGCCCAGCAGGGCTTCTGACTGGCCACCGAAGATCTGATCAACTATGCAGAATAAAATGACATTTTTCCAGTGGCAGCTGCCGTCACGATGTTTGTTTTCTTCTCTCTCATGCCACTTTCCCAGTGTATTTTGAGGTACCCCTCTTCTCCCCTGCATTTGAACTTCTGTATGTGACTCCGCCTCCTGTGGCAGCCATTTGGTGGATGACTCCGCCTCCTGTAGCAGCCATTTTGTGCTTGTGCCCACCACCCTATCACAGAATTCCAGAAGTGTCCACAGGCTCAAGAAGATTGGGGACCCCTGTACACTCTCTCTCTCTCTCTGTGTGTATAGAATTGTTGCCCTAGCCCCTTTGGGGAACTAACTCACACTTTGACAACAAAAAGGGAGAGAACTGGATGAAGTGTTTCAAATTCTAGGAAGCCAGCAGACCTGTTAAGGGACCAACTCTATTTGGGCCTTAAAAATTATAAACTCCAACTGCCAGCATCAGACTATAAATGCCGACTGCCAGATGTTCAGGTGCTTTAATTATTTCCCCCCTGAAATCTGCAATGAGAAAGAACACCATAGCACAATTAAATGATTATATATTTTCTTACAGGAAATAGTCCTTTCATAAGAATATGCTGACATTGCCAAATATAATTAAAATTATGAACGGCATTGTACAAGCAGGAAAGATTATTCTTTGGGGATTTTGAGATCAGTTTTGAAGATTTATCATTTTGCACTTTTAAAAAGCTATCCTTCACTTCAAACGTGCGCATAGTTCATGTGGACCGTGGGAACATTTTGGGTAGTCATGGCAAAAGAAGCTGTTCAGAAAACAAGGCCCAACCGTTTTCTCCCAAGTTAATATTGTTGCAGGTTTGTTGTACTGATGATCAGTTTCTGAATTGCTGTTGAGCGGTTGCCATGGTGACTGTCAATTTGAGTGTTCGGTGTCAGCCCTTGCATCCGTAAACAGCACGAGTTGAATTTTCTGTTTGAGAGCAGGTGGGGCAAAACTCTACAGTAACATAAATACATTTATAATGTTAATTTGGGGGGGGGGGGAGTAGGACATGGTGATTCTAATGAATCCCTTAAACCCAGACATCACTCAAGGTACAGACATTATATTAGAGTTTATTACTTTAGATGCTGCTCAAGGCTTGAGGCACTGCCATTCTGTTTTCCTGCTGACAGCTTTTACTTGGCAATAAGAGCCAACACAGCCCTAGGGCAGGGGACTGGAGCAGAGGAGAGACCTCTGGACCCTTTCCCCTGGCCTCTCCTGTCCCATCCCCACATCTGTCCCTGGGGCGGGAAAAGATACTCGGGCTGGGAAGATGCAATTTGTGTATGCAGAACAATGCGGTAGACCAAGGGTCCACAACATTTTTTGAGCCTGTGGGCACCTTTGGAATTTGTACACAGTGTGGTGGTGTCGGAGTCTGTTTCAGTCTCTGCCATTATTTGGCGGTATCTGGAGTGCCTATCAGTAATTTACGAGTTGCCTTGAGTTTTATTGCATGTCCTGCTTAATGTATCTTTTTCCCCGGGAGGGTGGCTTGCCGCACTCCACCACATCACATAAACAGTCTGGCTATCTCGTCTCGTCACCTCCCTTTTCTCTCTCCGGAGACATTTTTTGAGCCTGTGGGCACCTTTGGAATTTGTACACAGCGTGGTGGTGTCAGAGTCCGTTTCAGTCTCTGCCATTATTTGGCGGTATCTGGAGTGCCTATCAGTAATTTACGAGTTGCCTTGAGTTTTATTGCATGTCCTGCTTAATGTATCTTTTTCCCCGGGAGGGTGGCTTGCCGCACTCCACCGCGTCACATAAACAGTCTGGCTATCTCGTCTCGTCACCTCCCTTTTCTCTCTCCGGAGACAAGAATGTTTTATCTGCTTGTGTAACTTTGGGGAACTGTTGAACTGTTGTTCTAACCAGGTGTCTGGTCTGCGAATTGCAATTAGAGGTCACTATGGGGCATGGGGGGGAATTTTTAGTGCTTTGCGCCTTTTCTGTGAGAACTAACGGCTTAGAGATTTTCACGCTTCTTTTATGTATTCATCCTGATTGGCCCTCTGCCTGCTTGTACCTGAAGGTGGGGGGTATATTAACCCATGCTGTCTGTAACCAAGCATCTCTAACAAACATTGAGTACCTGAACCATCATTAAGAATAAAAGAACTCTTTGCTTCACCAAAGGTCTGGCTTATTGATTTGATCAGAAGCCTCACAGGTGGGTGCAACCACAAAATGGCTGCCTCAAAACGGCTGCTGCAGGAGGTGAAGCCAGCCACACCTTCGGTCACACAAAGAAGACCAGCAGCTGCCAAAGCAACGTTTTAAATATTCTCTACGGCCAGTCAGAAGCCTTACTGTGCAGAAGCCCCACCTGGCTCAGCCCATTTTCTAAAAACGCTTGGTGGGCATCAGCAAAGGTGGCAGGGGCACCACACTGGGGGCAGAAAAGAACGCTGCAACGAGGTAGGGCTTTGTAAGAGAGAGATCCAGGGGGGCAGCTGTGTTGGTCTGAAGCAGCAGGACAAAGTTCAAGTCCAGGAGCATCTTTAAGACCAGCCAAGCTCTATTCAAGTTGTAATCTTTCATGTGTACGCAAGAGCTTACACCTTGAATAAAACTTAAAGTTGCCTAGGGTTGCCAGGTCTCTTTGAGAAGCCGGCGTGGGGACGGGAGGATGCTCCAGGAGCCAGACGGGTCGCCCCCAACATGCCGATGTCGCTTGGAAGGGATGTAGGCATGTCAGGGGTGGTGCTCTGGTTTTGGGACAAAGCTATGGTAAAATAGAGTTTTGTCCAAAAAAGCAGAGTGTCTCCCCCCTCCCGACGTCATCGATGTGCCTGTGTCACTTCCGGGTGATGTAGGACGTCGCTCCGTGTTGCTGTTGGGGTGGGGGGATTCTTCCGTAGGCAGGAACCTGCAAGACCGGGGGATCTCTGCCCCCTGCTGGGGACTGGCAACCCTAAAGGTGCCACTGGAATTGAACTTTGTTCTGTCTAAGAGAGTTCTGGAAAACGCATCTGGTATATTTCTCTAACAGAAGGTAGCTATTTAGAAGAAGACCTACTTAATAAATCTGAGGCCAGGGTGGAATATTAGAATCCTTAATGTTGGCATCAGATTCCTCAGCAGCAGGTTTTAAAATGGGGTATCCCAAGTTGTGTCTTGGCATATTGGTAGAGGTTTAATTCTAGTGCTAGAAAGCTACTAGCATATCTCTTGAATCCTCATACAAAAGCAGCACAAGCGAGCTGTCTTATTAGGGTTATAGCGCCAACACAAGGGCAGCGTACACCCTTATAGCATGCATCTACTCTTAGCTCCAATACTAGCAGCTATGCCATTGATTCTGTGATACAGGTGGGGCCACTGGCAGGGTCTTTGGTCTCCAGCTGTAGAGAGTCTTTGATTAACTTGATTAGTACCTTCCTTCTTGTGCAGTGGTTTAATGGCAGCCATTAAGGTGTGGGGCTCTTCAGCCCTTGCCTAAGTTCATCTGGTTTAGTATGGTTAGTTACTGCTTCATCAAGGCCTCACAAAACCCACACCCAGTTTGTTCAGGGTTCAGCTTCCAGTTCCAGAGCAGAAATAAGGAATGCTTTTAAATAACCACAAAGGAGGAAGGCTGGCCAGTGTGATGGGAGAGGGGAGACCTGGGCTCAGTCCCTGATCAGTCACGAAAGGTCTTTGGGTGGCCTTGGCCCATTGGTCTCTTTTGGTCTAGCATTGTGAGGCTTCTGAGCTGACACTATCAGACCAGACCTTTGTTGAAAGCAAAGTTCTTTTATTCCAATAATGGTTCAGGTTCTTGATGTTTGTTAGAGATACACAACAGCAGGTAACATGGGTTAATATACCTTCAGGCACAGTTGAATACAGGCATTGAACCAATCAGAGCAGGTACAAAGAAGCGGGGAAAAATGGCAACCGTTTGGTTCTCACAGAAGAGGTGGGAAAGCAGTAAAAATTCCCTTCCTGCCCTGGGCGACCCAAATGTGTGAACAATAGGCTAAACATTTGGTTAGAAACAATTCGAGAGTCTCCAAGGTTAGAATAGCAAGATAAAATACTTCAGCCTCAGAGGTTGGTGGGAGTGAACGGATACGATAGTTCCAGTTGTTTATGTGACGTGTAGGAATGTAGCACGCCATCCTCCCGGCAAGGGACAGTTACATTTAGCAGAGCAGATAATACACTTCACGGCAAGCAGTAAATAACAGATGGCTACACTAGAGATCACAAGCACAGAAAAACAAGCCCACTATTGTCAGATTCTGACAAGCATACCTTATAGGATGTGATAAAATGGGAGAGAGCCATGTCTAACGATCTGAGATCCTTGGAGGAAGATAGATGGGTAAGGTGCTAAGGACACTTCAGCGGTCAAGGGAGCACAGGTTGGGCTTGGGTACCATGGTATGAATGGAGAATGGTGTAGTGAATAATAAATTTAAGGTAGCGGTCCCATGCCTCTGAACTTAATCCGATTCAACTCAGTGGGTCTTTCTTCTGATTAAACATGCACATGATTGGGTTGTAGTGCTTGGAAGTGCCCACCTCAGCATGTAAAGTTAACCCATGCTCAGTTATGCTCACCACATTAAAAAAAATAGCAATCCAAAGATGAGCTGCGTGCACACTGCTTGGCGTGTGTTCTGTTTCTGTAGCAATGGAAGAACGAAGACTATGCATTCAAATAATTGTATATTATAAATCAGTCCATAAACGAACAAAGTCTTTGGTGATGGGAAAAGCTGGACAAGCATGTTAGGCTTGCAGCATGATAGAAAGAAATAATTCTTCAAAATAAATGAAACCACTGAATCCGGTATCCTTTCACATCCAACCAGTTTGAAAGTGTAAGCGATCAAAGCAAACCAACCATTGTCCTCCTCTTTTTAATGCCTCATGTACGAGCTATTGAGCTGGAGTCAGCTCTGTAAAGGGCAGTGATGTTTGTTGCATCAGTCACCTTTCCTTTACCATTTTAAGCGCCAAGTAACTTTCTGAGGAAAATGTTAATTTGCAGAATAAAGCAACGAAAGGGCCAAAGGCTGCCACCTTGAGTTTGATCATCTTTACTGAGGTTTCTACACGGAGTCGTTATAACTTCTGCTTTGTCCCCTTTTCCTGTAGCGGTGGAAGGTAGTGCTCCATGCAAAGCTTGTCTTGCCTTTAGATACTAGCAGAGCTATTCGGGGGGGGGGGGGGGTGAATCAGAGTAGAGCTCTGACTGGCCCTTATGCCCTTGTGTTCCAGAGACACGCTGGTCTGAGGAGCCTTTATGTCGGGGGAGACCACGTGCCAGTGGATTAGTGGTGCATACCCCTGCGCCGGCAGACATGTGGGCATGTCAGGGGGCTCCCTAAGCAGCTCCAGTGTGGGAACTCTCTCCAGAGTAGGCGCAAATTTGCACTGGCACAAATGGCGGTGTGGCCTATTGGGGACTGTGGGAAATCCCTTCCCACCCCTCCCCACTCTTCTGCAGCCACACCCCCGTGAGCTCAGGCACCCCAGGATACCGACCAAGAGTGCATCCAGCCAGCACCCCCCCCCCCCTCATGCCATCCCCACCCCTCCCCAATGATGTGCCGCCCAGCCCTGCGCATGGTTCAGCGAGTCCATGCCGTGGCTTCAGGTTGGGCACGCGGCATGGAATGCTGCCTGACAGCTCCCTGCCGTGTGGACCGAGAGCAATCCCACATGTGGCACCTGCGAGGCACCTGTGACTGCCAGGTGAGTACTTGGGGGGAGGAGAGCACCAGGAGACCGAAGTCCACACTCAGTGGCTGACATCTCCCCAATGGCAGACCCTACAGGTTTCGCAGCTCATCCGCTGGGATCCTGAGGGGTGGCCATGCACCAACAGGTAAGACAGGAACCCCTTTCCCTCCTCCCCCTTGGCCAACACCAGTGGCATGGTGGCATGCTGGATGGTGAGTCTGCTGCTCCCTACTCTGGCAGCTGGGGGGCCAGGAGCGCTCCCCCGATGGACATGGACCTGGCTTGTCAGGCAGCTTGGGGTGTAGGAGGCCATCAGAGACAGCTCCCAGGGGAGGGGGTCGGGCGCATGCAACAGAAAGCATGCCCACCTCATTGTCCGCACTCCCTATGGCCAAATGACGGTGGTGGGTCATCATCCCCCCCCCCCAACTGAGTCCAGAGTGCCTCACCTGATGCCGGCACCCTTACCTTTCAGGTGCGGGATGGCCTGCTGTGGCTGACAAGGTGCATCCCCAGAGACACGGAGGTGATGACAGAATGTCAGCACAGGTGTGGGTTATCCGGGTCCCACCCCCGGAGTTCCCCTGGCGCCTCCAGGGTGCTAGTTGGAGTGCCCACAACAGCAAGATGCGCCAGAAGCTGCCTACAAGTAACGTTGGGGTTGCTCAGTTGAGCACAGGGATCCAGGCTTGGGTTCTTGACGGGCACCTTTTCTCCCATTCGGCTGCCATGGAGCTACCCCCTTAGAAAGCCGACTGGCAGCACTGTGGCCAGCCCCCGCAGCGCTGGCGCTTCTCAGGATTACTCTGCCCACTGCTGCTGTTTAAAGCAAAATTGTAATGAGTACGACTGGGTATTGATTAACAGTTCCAGAAAGGTAGCCATGTTAGTTCCTTGTAGCTAGATAACTGTCCGTTGCTGCCTTTTAATGTTAGCGCCTCGTGCTTTTTCTGTTTGATTTATGCATCCGTTTATGCATCCATTCATTCTGTCATTGGCTTTTGGAAAAACACGACAAGTAAAAATAAGATTTTGAAAGCAGGCAAAGAATCGTAAGTGATACAGGACAGTATTCTATGAATGTGTGCTTAGAGTGTTCATGATAGCTTTACAATGGATCGCTAAGCAGATCCCCCCCACCCCAAGTTACTGTTTCCAGTTATACGGCCTCTTTCTCTGATCACTGAAAGAGAAGCAGTTCTTAGAGCATGCTTTGCACTGCAGTTGAGGTGAATTTGCTCTCCAAAATTCTTTGCTTTTTTTGTATTACGTGATCTCTCTGAATGCTGGATAAAACCGTCCTTGCAACTCGTCCATACCTGGTGAGTACCTCAGGGCAAGTCACGCTGGGATTTTAGTGGCCAGTTTGGTAAGATGGCCGAGTCTCCCCCTCCCCAGGCGAGGAAGCATTGTCTTCCCTTGAAGAGTTAGTCAGGAGTGGAGAGCTCCTTTTGAGCCCCAGCCCTGGTAGAAAGTAGCTCTGTGAGGAGGAGCCTATGAGCATAGCCTTCTGCTGGCTTTCTGAGCCTGTGCCAGAGCGTTATCTTGCCGGCTCCCCCAGGACCGAGGCGGCAGTCCTTTGCAGCGATCTACAGATGGAGCACAAATGGTACAGCAGATTACCAATTACCGTTCGAGGGCTTTTTAGCGAAATCTAGAGGGACATACTTCGAAGGAGAGAAACTTACAGGAGTCTTTAATATCCTCAGCGGCCAGCTGTTCTTGTGTGAAACGCAGAGGGGGATTTTTGTGTGCGAAATATTTAGCGTCTTTATGTGTGAGGAAATGGGGTGGTAATAATTGTGTCGGTGAGGCGCTTGTGTAGATTCGTTGGCAAGGGAGAGACAGTTCTGTGTCCCCTACTGCCGGGCAAATGGGAAGGGTTTCTTTCTGAGGGTGGCGCTGTGCCCTCCTAGGTGCCCCCCCCCCCCAGCCTCTCACATGTCTGGGCGAGTGCGGCTCCCAAGGCAGTCTGTGGGTGTGTGAAAGACGGCCACCCATGTGATTCATTCTGACACCTAGCTCATACATAATGCAAATGACAGACCTCCCAAGAGGGCAGACGTCACTTGTGGGTAAGCGTGGTGTGGAAACTTGGGTGGAAACTTTTGCGCATATCCAGATAAGCTTGGAATTGGTGCCGGAAGCAGCAGCAGCAGCAGCTTCTATACATATGGAGTTGGCATTGGGGGGGGGGGGTCTTTGCATGAGGCTGCCGGGAAAAATCCTAAAAGGCAACTTTCATCCTTGTATATCCCTTTGAACAGTTGAGGATGTGAAACAAAGCACTGCTGCCATGTGGTGCCCGAGGAGCTCCAGGCCCTGCCCCGTTGTCTCTTGGTTCACTGTAGTCTTTTGAAGGGGCGGGGGGGGGGGGGGGGGCCTCAACAGAACCCTCTTTTCCTGTGGGCTGAATGAGATGAGATGCTGAGAGAGGGATGAACAGATGGTAGTTCAGGTGCATTTTTTGAAAACTCCAGTGCTGGAGGATCATCCGATTCAAGGCGTAACAGTGGTTCTTAACCCTTTCGCAGTTACCCAGGCAGAAAAGGTGGGGATGTGTTTTTCTCCTTGTGGATTGGAAAGCGGGGGGGGGGGGGGAGTGCATTTCAGCTGAAGAATGACCTGAAGTATCCCTCCCATCCTACTGCTGTGGCAATCAGATTTTTCCTCTTCATTTCAGGGTTTTTTTAAAAAAAAAGTTTGGGAGACTGATGCGTGCTATGGAATTACATAAATTCAAGGAGTTGCAGGGAGTTGTCCAAGGAGTGATCGAACAGTGGCATAGCCTAAATTGCAGGTGAAGGAGAGATGCGCTGAACACTGCTCTGATGTTAACAGGCCTTTTTGAATGGCAGTGTACGCCGAAGAAAATAGTAACTGACTTTAGGAGCCTTTGATGCTTTGAACATTACCAGTAGCAAACTATCAGGAAGAGCACCACAGAAAATTGGGTGTGTGTTTTGCTATAAACTCAGCACAAAGTGACTGAATGCACATTCTGCTGAGCTTCTAGGCAAAGGATTGGTGGCGTTCGGCTTGCGTTTACAGCGATGCTTTTAATCTGCTAGTTATTTATCTTAGAAATATCACAGATTTCAAATGGATTTGCAATGAGTGTTGTGGAAAACATCTGGCATTGGAGCTCCACCCCCATGCCATGGACTTGATCAGGATTGGGTCCCTGCAGCGTTTGTAAACAAAGGGAATGTTATTCTAAAATGGCAATGGAAGCATCCCTGTGGTGGACTCATGGATATGGTTATGTCTAGTTGAGGTCTGCGAAGTGCGCTGTTTAATGCTGTTCACACTGACGGAAAGGAGTTGCTAAATCTTTAACTTCTTGGTATTGAAAACAAAGCATTGTCTTAACCAAACACTACCCATGTTATCCATTCACATTGCTATCCATCCAAACTTCAACTGGATATATCAGTAGCGATGACTGATCCTTAGGGTGGTATGATTACTGCGGATGAATACAAAATAGTTAGCTCCTTAAAAGTTAGTTGCCCAGTACTGGTGGAAAACCGTGAACATGGTGGCCCCAATCCAGACAAAAATTATGCTGTTAAAGTTCTGCTGGTTTCAAGTTTGTGGTGACCAGCTTCATTCCTTTCAACAGGCCATGAGCACAACTTGTGGTCTGGGGCCAAGGCCATTTCCAGTACCAAACCATGAGCGGAATTGCTTAAGGAACCCCGACCTGGCTTGCCTCCTTCCCATTGCTCCGAATGTCATGCACACACCCAGCCACGTACACTGAGCTAGCCCGTAAATACATATATAAAGAGAGTTTGCTAATAAATTGAAAAGAAAAAAAAATGATAATTTTGGAAGGCTGATCATGTATATATCAGAAATTATGAAATATCACTCTGACATATCTGTAAAACAGGAGATACTTATGACAATAATTGCATCAGGTAATCAAAGAATTGACTCAGTATTTTAAAGTTCATATACTTGGCATTTAGAGCCCCAAAGATACCATCTTTCATCCCGTGGAGGGTTTATCGATGGAAGGGGGCAGGTGACGTTTGCAAATTCTCCTTCCTGCTGCAGAGTTACATCTTCCCTGTGATGCTGCCCCCTAGGACCAGCACCTGGGACTGCAAGGGGAGGTGCAAGGAAGCCTTACTAAACAGATGGGAAATCCCCACTGTCTGCAGAGATCTGCAGTGGATCCAAACCAATATTATGTGATGGAACATTCTCCTCCTTCCTGATGCCTCTATGCTATGTCTGTTTGTGTACTGGAGTTGCGTCTTAGTCATGAGTCCTAGATGTCCGTGTTTTCTGTGAAACGTTCTCACGTGCCGTGCTTCCTGATGGGTTTATTGACAAAAGAAGAAGAAGAAGAGAAGAAGAAGAGATTGGATTTATACCCCGCCCTCCACTCTCCAAGGGAGTCTCAGAGCGGCTTACAAACTCCTTTTCCCTTCCCCTCCCCACAACAGACACCCTGTGAGGTAGGTGGGGCTGAGAGAGCTCTTTCCCAAGCTGTCCTGGAGGGAACAGCTGGTACAGAGCTATGGCTTGCCCAAGGTCATCCAGCCAGGTGCAAGTGGAGGAGTGGGGAATCAAACCCGGTTCTCCCAGCTTAGAGTCCGCGCACTTAACCACTACTCCAAACTGGCTCTCTCAGCCATTTGTAATCAAATTAATTTCTTTGGTGTGACAAGTTCCTCCAAAGTTTCAAAGTACATCCTGCAATAGAATGCTTTGACAGTGTATTCTAGATGGTGTGTGATAAAATGATCAGCTTGCACATGATTTTTCATTTGCATCTATAGAATCCTAGAATCCCAGAGTGGGAAGGGGCCCTACAGGCCATCTAGTCCGACCCCCCGCTCAATGCAGGATCAGCCCAGACAGCATCCCTGACAAGGGTTTGTCCAGCTGCTGCTTAAAGACTGCCACTGAGGGGGAGCTTCCTACCTCTCTAGGTGTCA
The DNA here is from genome assembly GCA_029233225.1 of Lepidodactylus listeri. Lineage (NCBI taxonomy): Eukaryota > Metazoa > Chordata > Lepidosauria > Squamata > Gekkonidae > Lepidodactylus > Lepidodactylus listeri. Next base: position 54,519,306 of record JARCFY010000016.1, on the reverse strand, counting down.
TTTGGTATGTGTTCCAGACATGTATTTGCTATGTGTATCTGATATGTGTTTCAGACATACGCTGTGACCTAGTGGAATAATGCTTTTACTGGTTCTGTAAACCATTTTAAAAGTAAAACCAGCTCTTTGAAGCGATAGAGGCTTTTTATTTTCAGTTAAGATAATATTGTGCGTTCATGTACATGTGTGTTTAGGTTCACATCACTTTCTTTCTTTCTTTCTTTCTTTCTTTCTTTCTTTGCTTTGGTTTGCGAAGCTGTATCAGGGCAACTGCACCAAACTGGTTTAAAAGGAAAGCTAAATAATATATGAGGGAGGTTTGCATGAATGCTCGAATTCTTGCATTTTATCAAGTGCAAGAGGCTGGCGTGGATGATGCTGTTATCTTTTATGATGCCCCAGTAACCATAGTCGTAGGGCCTACATTTCCAATTTCAGCACTAAAACTTCAAAAATGCATTTTTTTTTCATTCATGAGGAAATGGTAAGTCAAGGCCAAATTTTGTTCGTTTTAACAACCGCAAGTGAACATTGTGGAATTGCCCTCAATCTGACAGTTCTGTGTGTCTTTCTCAAAGCTGGAAGAACACGCTGTTGCATTTCTACATTCAATGCAATCTGCCTCAATTGAAACTTGCCTAAATACTTTTCCAGATACATTCATAAACACAGTTAGTCTTCAACTTTAACCCCAGTTGGTCTTCAGTATTTTTATTTTGTTAATTATACCTCAACTTATCTCCCACGAAGTACCCAAAGTAGCTTACAGCTTCGCTTTACCCTCCTCCAGTCCACATGCATGAGTATATAAAAGCCATTCCACTCCATTTTGTCGTACTACAATATAATCAAAAAAGAACCCTGCATGGGGCAGTGCAGAAAGGAACGGGCTTGTTTCTTAAATCTGGGGGTGACAAGGTGCAAGCGTTGCCCCACCCAGTTAGTGCCCTGTTTATTTTGGCCACATCACTGAACGGCCACTGTTCATTCTTGTTGGGATAACTTAAGCAGTGCACTCGGAGGCCGTGTCATGGAAAAACATTTTTAGGCAGGTCGTCTCTGTATGCTCCCAGACATAGTCCTTGCACATGTTCTCCATGGCGCAAGCCACCTGTCCTAATAAGGTGTGTTTTGAGTGTCCTGAAACCACCTGAGCTGAAGATGCAAAGAAACAGACTTCTGCATATGTGTGAGGTGAGGAATCGTGCACACAAAGGGGGTGGAATACATGCTTACTTTGGTAAAAGACGCTGGAGTTATGCTAGAGTACAGGCGTTAACTGCATCAGCCAGATTTTCCAAGGTGGTATGAGGGACTGGACATGCAGTGCAGTCCTAAACAGAGTTATACCCTTCCAAATCTGTTGAAGTAAATGGGCATTGAAGGCTGCAGATTTCCTTAGGATTGCACTGCCAGTGTTCTAAAGTGTTGAAGATGATTGCCTCTTGCGTATTTGTAACTTATTTTAGTCTTTAGTTTTTGGTTGTAAGCTGCCTTGAATGTTTCATCAAGTTCACATTGTTCCCTGCCAGTCAAGCCAGAAGGGAGAGAATAAGAAGACAGAAAAGAGAAGGCAACTGACAAACAAGGAATAAGGAAACTAGAAATAAGGAAACTAGAAGTGTTGAAGATGATTGCATCTTGCATATTTGTAACTTAATTTAGTCTTTAGTTTTTGGTTGTAAGCGGCCTTGAATGTTTCATCAAGTTCACATTTTTCACTGCCAGTCATGCCAGAAGGGAGAGAATAAGAAGACAGAAAAGAGAAGGCAACTGACCAACAAGGAATAAGGAAACTAGAAATATCAAATGGGAGGGGCCGTGGCACAGTGGTAAAGCATCTGCTTAGCATGCAGAAGGTCCCAGATTCAGTCCCCAGCATAAAAAGGATGAGGTATTAGGTGATGTAAAAGACCTCGACCAGAGATCTTGGAGAGCTGCTGCCAGTCTGAGGAGATAATACTGACTTTGATAGACCAGTAGTCTAATTTGGTATAATGAAGTTTTGTGTGTTCAAATGCAGTATTTGCAGCCTTGAAGAGTTTGTTCGAACATACAAGATTTACATTTATGAATTAATTAATTAAATCTGGAGTTTTCTTCTGGTACCAGTAATTCTCCATTTCATTGCCCAAACAAGTTGCATTCCTGTGAAGCTATTATTGGTTATTTCTGTCAAACCTGTGTAAAGCCCAGTCCGCTTGTGTTCTGTGTTACCATGTGTGAATAACTTTTAATTGCATTTATTTCCATCCTTATTTCAGAGTACATTAAACGTATCCTCTAAAGATTAGCAAACTGATTTCCTGGGGTTCCCCACCACCAGTTTTGATAAGATATTGCAGTAGTGGTACCAGTTACTTTGTTCCCCTTTGGATGTTTTCCTTTGCAGAGTTTAAATTTTTCATAAATTAACTATTTCTGTATTTAAGTATCTAGCTGAGCAGATTCATATAGAAGTCAGGGAGACAACTGAGCAGTGCGAGGAGATATAAATGGGTGCAAATTGTATGTCTTGCACTCTTATCGAAACCAAGTCTTAAGACCACACCAACTTTCCTGTGGTAGTCAAAATCCGTATTGATGCAGGATACAACACCATTTTTTTCTTGGTAGGATAATTCCTTCTGCAGCTTTTCTTGCAAAGGCACAGGAAGTCTTTAGAGGGAGGGTGTGACCCACTGAGATATTCCTTCCAGCATGCACTTCTGCAAAAGAACAAGGCGGTGAGGGAAGGTAGAGGAACTGAAGGATGTGTAACAAACTGGATGGAAGAACAGGGCATATGGATGGCTATGTGAGGGGAGGGGGGTGGCTAGCACATGGAAGGAAAGTAAACGGTGACAACAAACTAGCCTGGGGTGATGACTTTCAGTTCCCCCAATAAGAACATCAGAAGAGCCTTGCTTGATCAGACCAGTGAGGGTCCATCTTGTCCAGCCTCCTGTCTCACACAGTGGCCAGCCAGTTCCTTTGGAGGTCCAACAACAGGGCACAGAGGTTGAGGCCTTCCCCTGATCTTGCCTCCTGGCTCTGGGGTTCAGAGGATTAGTGCCTCGAATGTGGAGGTTCCCTTTATTTAGCATGGCTAGTAGCCACGAATCTGTCTAATCCCCTTTTAAAGCATCACTAGGTCCTCTGGCAGTGAATTCCACATTTTAATCACTCCTTGTGCAGAGAAATATTTCCTTTTGTCTGTCCTGAATCTACTGCACATCAGCTTTGTTGGATGCCCTTGAGGTCAGGTATTTTGGGAGAGTGAGAAAAAGTTTATCTTTGTCAACTTTCTCCACCTCATGCATAATTTTATAAACCATGTCCCCTCTTAGTTTCTTTCCTAAACTGAAAAGTCCCATATTCTTCTTAGGAGAAGTGCTCCAACCCCCTAAGCATCCTTCTCTGCTTTTCCAACTCTGCCATGTCCCTTTTGAGATACCAGAACTTCACACAGTATTCCAAATGAGGCCACACCACAGACCTACACAAAAGCATTCTAATATTGCCCATTTTATTTTCAGTCCTTTTCCTAATATCCCCCGGCACAGAGTTTGACTTTTTCACTGCTGCAGCACACTGGGTCAACACTTCCATTGAGCTACCTACTACAACCCCAGGATCTTTTCCCTTCTCAATCTCAGCAAGTTCAGCCTATATCTGAAGTTGAACTTTTTGTTCCAGTGTGTATCACCTTACACTTAACACAGAACACCTGCCACACTGTTGCTCACTCACCCAATTTGTGGAGATCCTCCTAGACCTCTTCACAATCATGCTTGGTTTTCGCCATCCTGAATAAGTTAAAATAGTACCGCCCCCAATACAGATCCTTCTGGGACCTGACTGCTTACTCGCCGCCATTGTGAGAACTGTCTGCTTATTCCTATTCTTTGCTTCCTGCCATTTAAACTGTTTTTAGTCCGTAACTGCTACGTTTACTCAGGAGTCTCTGGTGAGGTACCTTGTCAAAGACCTTTTGAAAGGCCTAGTATATAATGTCTACCAGGGCACATGTTTGTTCATTTTCTCAAAGAATCCCAAAAGGTCGGTGAGGCAGGACTTCCCTTTGCGGAAGCCATGTTGATTTCCTTTCAGTAGGCTTTGTTCCTCTCCATGCCAAATAATTCTATTTTTGATTACAGTTTGTACTAATTTTCTTGGGACAGGTGTTAGGCTAACTGGCCTGTAATTTCCTGGTTCCCTTCTGGGACCCCTTTAAAAAATTGGTCTAACATTTGCTGCTCATCAGTCTTCTGGTATGGTCACTGAATTTAGTTATAAGTTACATATATGGCTTAGCAAACCAACAGTTTCACATTTGAGTTCCCAAAGAATGGGTTTATGCCATTAGGGTGAGGCTTCTGTACTATCAGCAAGAGATCAGACCTTTGTATTTAAACAGAGTTCTTTATTTCAAATACTGGAACAGGGTCTCGATGTTTGTTAGAGATGCAGAACAAAGATGACTTGGGTTAATATACCTACAGACATAGGTGCTTAAACAAAATCCTCCAATCAGAATACACACAAAATGAGGGAAAAGAAATGGCGACCGTTTGTTCCCACCAAAGGTGAGAAAGTTATAAAAATTCCCCTCTTGCCCTGAGTGACCTAGATGTGAGAACTCCTAGGCAAAACATTTGGCCAGTGACAATAAAATAACTTCCAAGGTTGTACCCACTCTGATAACACACTGGGAGCCTCAACTGGGAGGGGGAGGGAGTCATGACAAGATAGCTGCAGATGTTTATGTGATGCGTTGGAATGTGAGAGGCCATCCTCCCGGGGAAAGAGTAACACTAAGCAGGACAGCAATTTCTACTTCAAGGCAAGCAATAAAACATTCGAGTGATAACAAGGCACAAAGAAACAGAAAGTAACATTCAGGAGAGCATGGAACAAGCAAGCTATTGTCAGATCCTGACAATTAGGCCTGCAAAAAAAAGTAACAGAAATTAAACCAGTCAAGCGAGAGTCAAAACCTCCAAAGGAAGTTTAGAAAACTAGCAAGAGGGCAAAAGTTAAAAACATCAATAATTATAGACGAAGGTACACGTGTTTATTTCCAAAATAGGTAACACCCTTGTAGGGGCCCAGGTAAAGCCTCATCATGGAGTCAAAGTGACAGCTGCACAAAAGGAACCATCTATGGCCGGAGGCATTTTGGCCCCAAAGAGCCTTCTTCAGAGGTCAAATAGTACAGAACACAACATACAGCAAAGCCCCTGTTACACTTGTAAGACAGGAAACAATTGATACAGGACCCAAGCAGGAATGTTCCAGTCTAGAACTGAGTGACGGACAAAGATATGTGAGGCCCCAATGGTATCTGGCCTTGTGGCAGTGACATATACTGGAGAAGGTAATATTGCCAATATGTACCTTCTAGTTTAGGTTCTAAGATTACAAGTACAGTCACTTTATCAGGGCCAGCGTAACATCAGTCTGTATCATTGGCACTGGCTGCCAATTGAATATCGAATCCGATTCAAGGTTATGATACTGACCGTTAAAGACCTACACGGCCTGGGGGAAGCGTATCTGCGGGAAGGCTTCTCCCCATATATGCCCTGGAGAGCCTTATGCTCTGTAGATCAGTATCTCCTAGTAATCTCCAGTCTGAGAGACGTCCACTTAGCCGGGGCAAGGGCTCTTTTAGCCCTGGCCCAGCGGAACATGCTCCCACTTGAGATCAGGGCTCTGCAAGAGCTATTACAGTTCCGCAGGGCCTGTAAAATGGAGCTGTTTCACCAGGACTTTGGGTGAGGGGGCAGCCATGGAAACATCTCGGCCTCCCCTGCCTTTGGTACCTGCCCAGTGCCTATATTTTAGATACCTCCCACCATCTGATCAAAAACTGTTAAAAACCAGGCCATCTACCGTCGCTTGTTAAAATACCACAGGAGGCATTGGATTACTTGTGTGTAACGCCATCTTGTTTTAATTGCTTAACTGTTTTTATATCTTGGTTTTATTGTTTTTATTACGTTGTGAGCCACTCTGAGCCCATTCATGGGGTAGGGCGGGATGGAAGTTAAAGAAAGAAAGAAATATTTATCAGTATGTCATAAGGCCAGATACCATTGGGGCCTCACATATTTTTTCCCGTCACTCAGTTCCAGACTGGAACATTCCTGCTTGGGACTTGTATCTATTGTTCACTGCCTTACAAGTGTAACAGGGGCTTTGCTGTATGTTGTGTTCTGTACAATTTGACCTCTGAAGAAGGCTCTTTGGGGCCGAAACGCATCCGGTCAGAGACGGTTCCTTTTGTGCAGCTGTCACTTTGATTCCATGATGAGGCTTTACCTGGGCCCCTACAAGGGTTTTTCCTGTTTTGGAAATAAACACGTGTACCTTTGTCTATAATTATTGATGTTTTTAACTTTCGCCCCCTCGCTAGTTTTCTGAACTTCCTTTGGAGATTTTGGTTTATGCCATTAGGACATGGAGGCTCAGTGGTTTTTAATAGGTCTAGAACTTGATCTCTCATCACCGGTCAGCTAAGCTGCCATTGTGGGGGGGGGGGGGGGGACACTGCTGGGTGAACAACTTAATATGCTGGAATGTTAACTTTCCTTTCTTTCACAGTGTCTTATCTTTTAGCCTGGGCTAGTGACCTTGGTACCTAGCTTCGCTTCTCCTCTCCTGGGAATGTGAACCTGTTAGTTTAGGCGCACTACAGGGTACCCTCTGACTGGCTCAGCTCCATCAGGGGAACCCACTTTGAACCTAGTATATCTTCCCCTTTCCCGCCTCTAGAGTTAGTTCTAACACTGAATGTATGCACAGATGACCTGCCTTTCCTGTACTCAATAAACTTGACCCTTCTGAAGGAACCTTGTTGCGGCTGATTGCTGTGGGACCTCAGTTCGACTCAGTTCTTCAGACTCTCTTCCCAATTCCATTTTTATCCCCCCGCAGTATTCGGATACCTGAAATAGATACAACTACCCATTCTTGCTTCTCTGCAGAGACCTAAGGCTTCTTGTGTACCTTTATCGAGGCTGCTTTATGCTTTGTGCCACTTCTTTGATGGAAATGCTATTGTGTTGTTTCAAGGACCCACTGTTTTCCTTACCCAAGGGAGGATTTCATAACTAGTAAAAGTATTTTTCATCAGTATGGCCAAGGGTCCGTTGAAGCAGGAGCTCACAGGAGCGCAGCTCTGGGAGTGAGGAGCCCAGGGGCTGGGCACATGACCAAGCCCCACCCCCTCCTCAGCTTCCCCGAGCAGTGCAGAGGCGCAGCGCCCCGGGGAAAGCTCTGCTAGGGTCTTTATTGTTTTTAATGTTTTGTTTTAATATTGATAATTTTATCATTGTTCCTTTTATGACTGTGTGCTGCTTTTCCAGAGACTTGCTCAAGGTGGCATATAAATTTTCTAAGTATACCATTTTTTTATCTGGGCACGTGGCACATAAGTACTGGAGAAATTTCACCAACCCTTCAGCAGCTTCCACCCCATCAGTTTGGTGTAGTGGTCAGGAGTTGGACTCTAATCTGGGAGAACCGGGTTTGATTCCCCACTCCTCCACATGCAGCTGCTGGTGTGACCTTGGGCCAGTCACAAGTTCTCTCAGAGCTGTTCTCTCATGAGCAGTTCTCAAAAGACCTCTCTCAGCCCCACCTACCTCACAGGGTGTCTTGTTGTGGGGAGGGGAAGGGATGGGTGGTACACATGTCCTGGGTATCTCAAGTCTACTTGAAACCTGGTGGTTTCAAGGGAGCAAGAAGAGAATGAGGGTGTGTTCTTTACGCTTATTTTTATTGCACAAAGTATTGGATGGGGAAGGGAATGGAGGGAGAGCAGGTCAGTTTCACTCACCTGTGGAGTGGAGCCTGAGGGGTGGGTGTTGCCTTCTGACACACTTTCGGTATGTTAGAGGGTGTGGCATATGCAAATGAGTTATGCTAATGAGCTCCTGCACCTCTTTTTCTACGAAATGACCCCTGAGTATGGCCCTAGTTTGAAAATCGTTCTCTGCTTCCTTCTTACAGATGCGCACAACCCGTAAAGTGTCTGTTTGGCCTGTGGGGCTGGTGGGTGGACGACGCTATGAACGCCCCATTGTCGAAAAGGGAAAGGTTGTTGGCTGGTACACTGGCTGGCGGGCAGATCGGCCTTTTGCCATCGATATGGCAGGTGAGTAGCTACGTAGTCTCAAGCAGATTGTGTAAAGAGGCATCTTAGATATTATGGGACTTGTTCTCAGTAGTGAACAAATGAATTCTGGATGTCTGTATGCCTGCATAATTACACATTTTTTCCTTCTCTGGGGAATGAAAAATTGTTACCAGGTTGACCAGGATCGTTGTTGAAATCCTGAAAGTCTTACCTTTCTCAAAAGCACAACTTTGTAGCTCTTCGTTTCAAGGCAGCCATTTGAAAATAAAGACTGGATTGGTGCTCCAGGAAGCTTTGGGGGGTGGGGGAAGTAATCTTTCTGTGGCCACCAACACATTCTCTCATCGGAACTCTGTGCGTTATGGGGAAGTCTTGAATTAAGAAGGCTCTGGAGTACTGAATCCAGCATAATGAAATTATAGGTCCTTTCCGCACTTGGATCTCATCCCTGGTTTTATCAGAGTTCAACTTGCAACACAATACCTTGCATTTATCCCTGGTTATAACAGCATCCGTTTATCCCGGGACAAATGTGAGGCGAAACTGGGGTGACCTCAATGTAATGTGGAAACAAAAAATACCCCGAAATAATTTCAGGGGTGAATGCGAGTGTAGTGTAGAATGTAAAAATACCCCGAGATAACCACGGGGGGGAACTCGCATGTAGTGTAGAATGTAAGTTCGGGGACAGGGTTGAACCAGGGTTTAAGGTCTAGTGTGGAAAGGACCATAGTTGCCAGGAGCTGAATGAATTTATGTACCTTTTCTGGTCCCAGGACCACTTCTGTGAGTCAAGCCCTGAACTTGGAACCCAGTGGAAATATGTTACGGACATTGTTTATTGCAGTACAAAACAGCAAGAGTCCAGGAGCACCTTAAAGACTAACACAGTTTGTGGCAGGGCAGGAGCTTTCGTGAGTCACTGCTGAAGTTCTGAAGGAGTGAGCAGTGACTCGCGAAAGCTCCTACCCTGCCACAAATTTTGTTAGTCTTTAAGGTGCTCCTGGACTCTTGCTGTTTTGTACTGCTACAGACAGACTAACATGGTTACCCATTTTGATTGTTTATTGCATTACATAGAGGCTGAGTTCAGACTGGCAGTTTGGCCTGATATAGGCCCGCTTTGCAAGTGGATTAAGAGAGCCCGTTTACACAGCCACAGCTGTCTGGTGTTGCCATGCCGCACTCATCCCGTCCTGAAGCGCTTTCACCCCACATTAAAAAGGAGCCTGGTGAAACCGGTGTCAAGCCGTCTGGGTGCACGTTCATCCCACTTCCTGGCTGTGTGGACGCAAATAAGCTGCGCATCAAGCAGCGCTGGTAATGTGAACCCGCTGATCCGGCGGCTGCGCCTGTGCACCCATGCGCCGGTTGGCAAAATGGACCAAAGCTGCACGCCACCATGGCGGCGCCACCAAGGGCCGCCCCACAGTATGAACGCTCTGTTCCACCTCCTCCCCGATATGGTCCCGCATCAGCCTATGCAGTGTGAACGGAAAGCCCCGCGACAACTCAGCCTGGGTCTCTTTACCCCGCTTCCCTTGCGCTTCATTTTGCCAGTCTGTCCTCGGCCATAGTTGCACTGAAATTACCTTTCTACCCCTTTTGCTCTATTCTCTGTACTGTACTAAATGAGTCAGGTTGCTGTCATGGTTGTATTATATGGCCCCCACTATCACGCGGAGGAGCCCCTTGGAAGGAAGTGGAAAAGTCTAGGGAATGCAGACTGAGATAATCCAGTTGCATTCCCCTAACTCCGTCTCTAGGCAATGTGAAAAGCACCTCTGCTTCTCACTTGCCTTGAAAGCCCCTTGCTGGGGTCGCAGTACACTGGTTGTGACTTGTCAGCCCTTGACCTACATGACTCCACTCCTGCCTGATGAACTCTTGAGCTCCTCCATGTGGTGGTGAGGCCCAGATGGTGTGTGTATCCCTCCCGATCCATAAAATGTTTCCCGTTGCCACAGGTACCCCAGTTGCACAGTAACCCTCAATGCTGCAGATGGTGAGGGAACCTTCTTCCAAGCACGCATGCTGTTTGGTTAAGATGGTGCTGTTTTCTATCTTGACAGGAACATGAGTGTTACTTCCTTTGGATCCAACACTGAACCTTGCATTTCAATAATAATAATAACAACAACAATAACAACAACAACAACAACTATTATTTATTTATTTATTTATTATTGAGATTTTTATCCCGCCCTCCTTGTCATTTTCGGCGGGCTCAGGGCAGCTACCAACCAGTTAAGACAATGCAATAAATACATACATACCATAAAAACCCCAATCATAAAACACAGCTAAACAAAGCTATATTAAATATAAAAATATAAAAAACAGGGAACGAGATGGCAAACTACACTATCAAACCCATGGCAGTTTGCAGGCAACCCTCTTCCCGATTGATGTCAGGTGGGCAGGTCGGCAGTCGATGTTAATTACTGAACTGCAAAGCCGGGGTGGCCCCTACTTGAACGCCTGGCAGAAGAGCTCCATCTTGCAGGCCCTGCAGAACTGCAAAAGGTCCCTGATGTTACCTGGGAGCTCATTCCACCAGTGCGGGGCCGCCACCGAAAAAGCCCTGGCCCTGGTCACCGCCAGCCAAGCCTCCTTCGGTCCAGGCAGGACCAGACGGTTCTGGGACCCTGACCGCAGTGCTCGCTGGGGTACGTGCAGGGAGAGACGGCCCCTCAGGTAAGTGGGCCCCTGGTCATATAGGGCTTTATAGGTAAGCACCAGCACCTTGAACTGAATCCGGTATGCTATGGGCAGCCAGTGCAGTGCTTTAAGGGCGGGCTGGATGTGCTCCCGCAAAGGGAGACACAATATCAGCCTCGCTGCTGCATTCTGCACCAGCTGCAGCTTCCAGATCTGGGACAAAGGCAGCCCTATGTAGACAGCATTACAGTAATCCAGTCTTGAGGTGACCAATGCATGGATCACTGTAGCCAGGTTGTTGCGTTCAAGGAAGAGAACCAACTGCTTGATCAGCCGTGGATGGTAGAAGGCCAACCTTGCAGTGGCTGCTACCTGGGCCTCTATCGTTAATGAGGGGTCCAGGAGCACTCCCAAACTCCTCACCTTCGACACAAGTACCAACAGCGCCCCATCAGAGGTCGGGAGAGGGATCCCCAACCTCGGGCCACTCCAACTCAGGTACAGGGCCCATAGGTCCTCCGGGAGCTCGTTCCACCAGTGTGGAGCCGCCACTGAGAAGGCCCTGGCTCTGGTGGTCACTAACCTAGCCTCTCTCGGGCCAGGGAGGGTCAGGCGATGTTGAGAGCCTGACTGCAGTGCACATGAAACTGCTTTATACAGAGTCAAGGCACTGGTCTGTCAAGGTCGATATTGTCTACTCTGATTGGTGGTGGCTCTCCCGGGGCTCAGGTGGAGATCTTTCATGTCACCTGCTCCTTTCCACTAGGAGACTGATCCTGGGACCTTCTGTAACCACAGATGCTCTACGACTGAGCCAGGTTCCCACCCCCAAGTTTCAGGTGGGCTTTATCAGTATAGAAATTCCACAGACATTTGCTAACCAGTTTTAGCCATGGGAAGTTCCCTCTTGCCTCTGTTCCCCTCTCACCAAGAGACAGATTCGACAAAGAAGGAAGACAAAGTGGTCAGGCTGGACATGAGCGACTGGATGTATGTAGGGAGACTGAAACGAAGGCTGAAGGGGATTTTGCCGAGGAGGGAGGGGAGATGCAGAGGAGTGGTTTCAGGTTCTTTGCAGTCAGGAGGACAAGAGTGCAAACGTGTGAGGCTTCTGTATTGACAGCAAGAAACCAGACCTTTGTTGTTGAAGCAGAGTTCTTTATTGTTCCAATACTGCAAACAGGTTCTCGGATGTTTGTTAGAGATGCTTAATGGAATACAGACAGTACTATTATACTCTCAGGTTTTCAATTGAACCCCGGACCCAAGCCAATCAGGGCAAGAGGGTGAACGCGGGAACAGTAGAAAGGACCGTTGAGGTTCCCACAGCAAGGTGAGAAAGTTATAAATTCCCCTCTTGATCTGAGTGACCCACATGTGTGAACCTAGGCACAACATTCTCTAAGCCCTGGCCATAAACAACGCTTCAAGGTTTCAATAACAAGATAACATACACAGACCCGGAAAAAGGGAGGAGGGAATGCAAGGGAGTACTCGCCATTTGTTTAGGGATGACACCTAGGAATTTGGGTCGCCATCTCCCGCCCAGACATTGCAACATTAACCAGAGTAAAAACCCCACTTCAAAGTAACGTTTATAGCTGTTAGGAGGGAGGATGAAGGAGACAGATAAGGGGTGCTGGCAAGGGTCTGCTAGAACAAAGGAATCGAAAGTAAAATGCAAAAAGCACAGAGACATCATTGTAAAATGCAGAAAACACAAGGACATCATTGTCAGATCCTGACAAAACGGTGGTGAAAAAGCTGGGCATTTTATGGCACACAGTTGACATTTGGGAAATGTGGGCTGGCAGACTTGGGTATATTGACAACTTCTTATGTTCATGGCTGCCCTTGAAAGGTAGGCAATACTGTGCATTAAGTGTTGGGAATCAGAAATGATTGAAAGCAGAACTTCTTGCACGAGCGTGTGTCTTCAGTTTTTGCTGTCTTATAAGTCTTGCTGTCTGTCGGCTATTTATTTATTTTTTAATCATAGCAAAACGCTCCCAATTATTTTGCATTTTATATGGCATTTCTGTTGGAATGCTTGAGTGAATTTCTTCTCTGCACCTTAGTTAATTACTGCAGACAGACAGTATCTTCCTTTGCATGAAGACTGTATATGGTGTAGTAGAAAGCAAGCCCCATCGGGTAGTTCAAGTGCAAAAAGAATGCTACTTCATCATGAAATGATTTATTTTCAGTTGGTTTAGCTGAAATGATGGCCGTGATAGCTTGTAGGGTAGATACAGTTTGCAGCACATGCTTTAGGGAGAAAACTGCATCAACTATGGGCTAGAAGATGGAGGCAGAAAAGCTCCGCAAATTAATCTCATCAATCTTCAGCTCTACAGTTAGTGACTGCATAGCTCAGTCTAGCTGTCAGCTTACAAGCTTGGCCAGCCTCGTGTATACTGTGTGCATCTCAAATGCTGGCTGGATGGCTTTGGGTACTCTGGCGGCCATGTTCCTGCTCGGCCATAAGCTTCCATATCTCAGAGAAATGTGAGTGTGTGTTGAAGAAGAAAGCGGGGATGTAAACAGGTCAAGTAAACACGTCACACAACCTGGTTTTCTCCTTTCTGTTAGTGGATAGTATTTTCTTTTACTCAGAAAAATTGTAGACGATTACATGCCCACAGCTGATGAAATATTTTTGCTTATCTGAAACTTGACATAAGATGTTAACAAATTAAAATGGTGACTAGGAGACGGAAAGTACACATCTCCTCAGCACTAGAAAACAGTTTATCAGCGACAGGTACAAATAGTCCTGCGCATTGTGAGTTGACCAATGGAAGTGTAAAATACCAAGCCAGTCGTTCCCTGTGTGGGACATGAACCCACCCTCTGCAGATTTCCACCTGTCAAGCAAAGCCGGCAGTCATTCCCAAGGTATTAACTTCTCTTGGCTCTGAAGTCTGTCTGGTTTCCTTGGTGTGTTGAATTAATTTTGTGAATGATTCAGTTGGCGTTTTAAGTCTTAGCTCAGCCCAGTGCTGGCAACCAAATGATGATCCAGGCATGGTCCAGTCTGTTCAACACAACCATGGAATATACCTTGTAAACAAAGTTGTATAAACTTAGTTTGAGGTGTACAAATGAATATGAAACATAAATGTAAATCACTGAGTTTACATTTTCACTCCAGTCAGTTTTTTCACTCCATCTCATCCAGTTCTTATTACAGCTCTGGCCCAACACGGCTTTTGTATGTGCTGATTCTCTGATACCCACCGTAGCCTGTACTTGGTCAGCAGAAAAGCTGGTTGGATCCAACCCCATTATATATGGCAATTTTGTTCAAAGATCTCACATTGCATGTACATGCTGGGAGGCTGTGATTGGTTCCTGTCTTTTGTATGCCAAATGTACATGCAGCAAATCATCTACGCTGTAAGATGGTTTTGCATCAACATCTACCTTCAGATTTCCTATTCTGTACAGAGGTATCTTCTATGGATGAAGTTAGTATCTGAAGCAGCCCTCATTGGGCCAAAGTTTGAGAAGCCCTGCTTTCAAGCCTACTAATGTTCCATGATACATGAGGTTTGGGGTTTTAGTCTCCACAGTGTCCTTTGGGGAAGACTCTGTACAGTATATGTTTAAATGTATGGACAGTTGTGAGATGTGCAGTCTCCAACAAGGTTGTGGGAAAAGTCACAGTGATGTGCAGTGTATTGTTGGGGGCAAAGTACACTTGCAGAGCACACCTAGAAGATTAATCCCAGCACACAATTTCATAGTTGCTTCTGTGTTATGCTGTGGATGTGGCACTTCAGGAGCATTCAGAGGACAGAAAGGAATGTCTCTAATTCATTGGCCACAGTCCAAACCAGCTGAACACCGCAAGACAAAAGTCTTGCTTCCGTACGTGCAGATGCATGTGTTCATCTTGATTGGACATGACTATAACTTGCTTCAGGCCTCCAGTATTGCCACATAGTAAGGTAAAGGTTTCCCTTGCTCAAAGGCTGCTCATCTCCATGTCCAAGCTGAAGAGCCAGCGCTGTCCGAAGACATTTCTGTGTTCATGTGGCTGGCATGACTAAATGCTGAGGTGCACGGAACGCTGTTACCTTCCCTCTGAAGTGGTACCTATTTATCTACTTGCAATTTCTTGCTTTTGAACTGCTCGGTTGGCAGGAGCTGGGGCCAGTGACAGGAGCCACATAACCTACCCCTAATGATCAGTGTAAGTTCCTGGCCGCTGTGTTTCAAAGCCTTAGACTGATGCTTCCAAACGGCAGCATTCTGGTTTATATTGCATTAAATCTGTGCTCAAGAATCTCCTGTAAGCCCCGGGGTTTTGTTATTACAGCCCTTGCGTGTGTGGGGGGGGGGGGGGGCATACCTCTTTGTGCCCTTCCTATTATTGTCTTTCTCCACCCTCTAATTCAAAAGCCCATTTTCGCCTGGCTCATAGCTTTTTATTTCCTGTGTACATATTATTCTGATTCAACAATCTGCCTAAAATAGAGGCCTTAAGAATGTTTTTATTCTAACATGCTGGCCAACTGAGGACAATGAAATGTTGTCTGTGTCGTGAAGACTAGTCCCATTAACTTGGTGCCTGCGAATAGGTAGAAAAGGGCACGTTGGTATGAAAGCTTTTCATGCTTTTCGTGTGGTTCTTTTGGCATGAAATTTAATTTAATTTAAAGACAGCGACTTATACCTCCTTCTCATCTTTGGTGGGACAGATAGGGCAGCAGCCGTTGTTGGGTCTCCTGTTGTTTCTGGCTTGCACATAAGCAGCATGGGCTATGGAGGGTGGAGCGCAAGACTGTTGACCGGGGAAGGGCAAGTAGAGGTGTTCACTGAAGATACTCCATTAAAGAGTGTCACTGGCAGAAGACCCATGCACCACGAACAGTAGAACCGAGAGAACAGATAGTCTGTAGTTATTGTCGATGTCTCAATAGGTAGAACTCATTGTGGCAAATTCTGGGGCCTACCTGCTATTGTATATTACTTGGTTTTTATAGTAGGTAAAATTGGACATGGTTCCCAGTGCTCTGTGACTTGGTTTTATAAAATTGGAATTTGTTCTCAGTGGGACTTTTACCTTTTTAAATCAAATCTGCGTCGTCTCTAGGGGAACTACAGAATTACAGGCTTGCCCTTCCAGGGAGTCAGCATTTCAGACTTCCATAGCGGCTCTACTAAATGCGCTCTCTTGGAACTAAGGCCTGCTGGTTTCAAGTACACCTGACACTTAACACCAGGGCTCATTTCATAGCAGGAGCTCCTTTGCGTATTAGGCCACACACCCCTGATGTAGCCAATCCTCCAAGAGCTTACAGTAGCCCCTGCAAGAAGAGCTCTGTAAGCTCTTGGAGGATCGGCTACATTAGGGGTGTGTGGCCTAATATGCAAAGGAGCTCCTGCTATGAAATGAGCCCTGCTTAACACCAGGTTACCCTGTGTGGTGTCAGCTGCTGCAGTGCCTCTGCAACTTTCTGCTGTGGTAACGGAAGCTGTTTAGGCAGCGACCCCTCTCTCTGTTGAAAATAAACCCGAAATACCTGCTGGACGGTTAAGTCATTCTGCATGGAGAGCATAACTGGCTCTGCTTTCCCATTTCCTATCAGCACTTGGTAAGCCCTTCACAGGTAATCGCTGTGTTACTGGGGGACAGGAAGAAGGGACCAGGACTGAAGCACTTGTCCAACAGCGCCTGCTGTTCGGATGTGGCCCTTTGGAAGAGGCGTGCTTTGCAGTCAGAGAGCCAGTTTGGTGTAGTGGTTAAGTGTGCGAACTCTAATCCGGGAGAACCAGGTTTGATTCCCCACTCCTCCACTTGCACCTGGCTGGATGACCTTGGGCAAGCCATAGCTCTGTACCAGTTGTTCTCTCAGGGACAGCTTGGGAAAAAGCTCTCTCAGCCCCACCTACCTCACAGGGTGTCTGTTGTGGGAAGGGGAAGGGAAAGCAGTTTGTAAGCCGCTCTGAGACTCCCTTGGGGAGTGGAGGGCGGGGTATAAATCCAATCTCTTCTTCAGTCTTGTTCAGAATCCTAGCAGTTGCAACTTTCCGTGTCTGGTGTCTGCTTGCCCTATGTCTACCATCGTTTGCTCAGAAACCAGTGCAACAGTGAACTGCCTTGGTTATTTAATGCAGTGTTTGCTTTCTGACTCCAAACGACGGAGGATCACAAGGGCAGTCATACACCACAGGCAGAGAACCTGCTGCTGTTCCATCTGCACTGCAGATAAACACGGGCTATTCTTCCCCCTCTGGAAGCTGCTGTGAGAGGATTATCTATAAACAGCGGATTAACCAACCTACTCGTTGGTCCAAGGGGAAGATGGAATGCTCTTGATAAGAGTTCAGAAATTATAGTTGTTTGCATACATACAGATGTTTGTACGTATCTGTCAGTTTTAGCCAGAAAGAAGACATCCAACTTTGGTAAAGATGCCCAAGACCACGTCATCATTTTAGAAACCTGCATTGAAACAATGCATTTCGAAATACGCTGAATTTGCAAACATCCAAACTACTTAAATGCTGTTTTTGTAGACAAAAATGCTGGCAGTCTTGCGTGTAACTTTAGTCCGCTGTTATGATAGTATTATTAAGTAATATGCTATAAAGAGAGGGCGAGTCCGTTCAGACATAACAGGACAGACAAAGGCACTTTAGGAAAATAGTCTCTCTCTCTTCAGTGAAGATACCCAGATGACCTGATACTTCTGTCCAGTTTTCCCCTAGAACTGTGCTCAGGGTAAAAAACAGATGTAATTCCTCACGTTTTCACCTGTGAAGTTAGCTATCCTGCCACAAGACTGGCAAATACGTCAGAAAAGCACCAGCAGGCATAGGAAGGCAATCCCCCATCCCGTGTTGGAGTGTGCAGGAGGTGGGTTGGTCGTTCTGACCAACAGGTGAGAAGTAGCTTTTGTCATCTGAGATTCCATGGTTCACACCAGCCCAGCTTTGGATAAGCGACCCGCTGGACAAAGCGACTTGCTCACTCATGGCAGGATGGCTGCAGGCTCATAAAACATGCGTGCCCCAAATTCCACACCAGAGCAAGGTGTAACTGCTCTTGTTCTAAATACATCCTCTGCAACACAGTACTGTGTCCTTTGTCCTCAACTCTCAACCTTAGACACTGGTTTTCATTTCCAGAGGGGGTAGCAGCATTAGTCTGTTGCAGCAAAAATGAACCGGAGGCTTTTGGCATCTCGAAAGATTGCCTAGCGAGGATCCACTCACTGCATTTGAAGATGTAAATTCCAATCCGCTTTAGTGGATTAAAGTTTACAGCATGACATAAACTTTTGTAAGCTTTTAAGGGGCTACCGGACCTTGGTTTTCAGTCATCATACTGGAGGACACGATAGCCTTAGTTGCCCAAGTTGTAGCAAGTTTACTTTGTAGGTAGTAAACCAGCATCCTGTTGACTCACTGAGAGCGACAAGTGTCCAGCAGTGCATGTGCTACAGCATGAGTTTCCATTGTCTTAAAACCCACGTGCCGGAAGAGGCAGCTCTTCCCTCTCTGTTTCATTTCTTCTT
Organism: Lepidodactylus listeri; assembly: GCA_029233225.1. Taxonomy (NCBI): domain Eukaryota; kingdom Metazoa; phylum Chordata; class Lepidosauria; order Squamata; family Gekkonidae; genus Lepidodactylus; species Lepidodactylus listeri. The sequence goes on along the minus strand of JARCFY010000016.1, from coordinate 54,500,991 downwards.
CTTGTTCTCTGTACCAGCGGTTCCCAGCCTTCTGGGATGGTGACCAATCCAAGGCTGGCCCAAGGTTTTTTGGTACCCTAAGCAAACTTGACACCCATTTCAGTTTCCTAAAGTAGCTAACCAGACTCTTAAGAAATTCATTCTAGTAACCAGGACACATTTTACTTGATCAACATGTACATGGAGTGAAGAAAAACAACCAGCTGATTTACGACATGAAAGATGCTGTTTCCAGGGTCATATTTTGGTTTCCAAAATACAGAAGAGAGCAATGGAAAGGACAGGGATGGCTCTTGGAGAGGGTTGGCCCGCGACCCACTTTCAGAGGCTTTGCAAACCACTTTGCCAACCAATACCGAAACCCACAGGCTAGGAAACACTGCTTCTTGGAATTCACCTTTGCAAAGCATTTCATGGTCCATTCACGGGAACGTGTGTTGACAGCTACCCTTTAATACTTTACAGACAGACATTTACACCTTTTAGCAACAGAAACTGTTCACTTGTATTGGAGGAGGGGCATCTAGCTATTGGGATGACTGTAAACCTGACCAGGAGGCAGCCTTCCAGATATGTTCCTTTCAGCACTACAGTTACCGGAAACAAGCCAGTATATCAGACAAGAACTCTTAACTATTGTGTCAGACTCTTATTTGGAGCTGCTTTGAATTGCTAGAGCGCTCAGTGTGTTTAGGGCAGCACTTATAAGAAAACAGAACAATCACTTTCCCAAACATCTCATTCAGCAGTCCCATTGCATGCAGCAGGACTTGCTTTAGAATGACGACTGAATTGCCAGTTTTAATTTCTAACATGCAAGGCTCTGAGGGTTCCTCTTCCTAAAAGGGGACCAGCCTCATTGAAGGCTTTATCCTTAAATTTCAGGGACAGGTTATGTATGGTTTATGATGGGGAAAAGGGCCCAAACATGTTTTGCTATTAATATTGGTACAGGATTTTAGACTTCTGGTTTTCGGCGGCTTAACGGTGGACGCACCTCAGCGGGGCTCCGCATGAGGTGGCCCACAATCCTGGCGATCGGGAGGGGGTCCGGCTGGTTTCTGGTCCCCCCCCCCCCCGGAGCCCTTGCAGGGGGCTCCTAAGCTGGAGTGCGAGAGGTGCCTCTCCCAAGGCGTCGGCGGAGGGATCGAGGCACCTCGATGCTCCCATAGGTCCCAACGCCAGGGAGCCTTCAGGCTTGCAAAGTGGCTACCGGAGAAGCAAGCGGAGAAGTTGGCGTTTTAAAACAAAAGAACCTTACCAGCGGAGGAGATTTGGAGAGCCATGGGAATTGTGAGTAAGCGAAGCCCACTCAACAGGGCATTTAAGTGTCCCAGCACCCTGAACAGGTTGCCCCCCCCCCCATTCCGCAAAATTTTTTCAAGTGAAGGACTGGGATCGCTGGTTTAGCTCCTGTAATGCAGGCGCAGTGGAGATTGACGCAGAACTAGCTGTTTAAAGTCTTTCTTCCTGGAAATAGCGACCTCCCCCCCCACCCGAATAATGGCTGGTAGGGGAGAAAAAATGGCATCCAGAGGGAAACCCTCTCCAGAGGCTACAGCTCCTTCTCTTCCTGCTGTTAGGCAGGAAGCTACCATAGATCTTCCAAGTATGTTGTCTGCAGCATTGCGCCCTCTGCTGGATCAGATGACTGTAATGAATCAAAATATTGATGCCCTCCAAAAAGAGACTAAAGAATCCAACCGCAAGATAGAGGAAGTGATCAAGTCATCCAAATCAGTTGAAATCCAGACAAAAGAGCTGTCTCAAAGAATACAAGTGGTGGAGAAAGAGTGTGCCTCTGATAAAGACCAACTTTTAAAATTACAAATGGAACGAGCATCTTATATCCTTCGATTCCAAGGTGTCCCAGAGCAAAAAACAGAGAATTTAAAAGAAATTTTTAGTGAAGCGTTAGCTCCAATAACAGGTTTGCAAGCGGATTATCTACAAAGCGATATGGATACTGTCTACAGGACATATCCTGATTTTGTGAAGAAAAACAACCTGCCTGGAGAAATTGTGGTGAAATTCTCTACGAGGACAACAAGGGACGTGGTGCTCAAGGCCACCAATGGGACATCCTTGAAAATCAAGGAAATGGAAATTAAAGTTTTAAAAGACATTCCATATGAGATAAGAAAAAGGAGGCAATAGGACTTCCGGCAAGACTTGCGATGATGGCGGACGCTCTCCTCCGCAACTGCGGGGAGCGCGATCCGTACCCGGCGGGAAGAAGGGGCTCTGGATTGGTGCCGAGCCCCCAGAGACCCCAGTGAGGGGGCTCTGCCTGGGGTGGCACGAAGGGGATCTCTCCCTACGGTGGCGATCGAGGGATTGAGATCCCTTTTCATCACCCCCATAGGTTCCCCCGCCGTGGGAGCTGTATGGCTGAAAGCGCAAATCCGTGAAGCAGCAGAGAGTGCGAAGCAATGAGGCTGGAACTGACAGTTACGCATGGAGAAAACGTGAGTCTGAAGTAAGAAAAGCAGAACAAAGCGGGAAGACGGCGGGAGGAGTGAAACCCACCCACCCCTCTCCGGGACTAGCGTACTTACGAGACTCTTTACATGGCGTTACTGCAGGAATAAAAGCCCATCCGCCTTGCTAGATGGCAGCATCGCTCACTTGGAGACATAAACCTTAGAAGGACATAAGTGCTGTTTGAAAATTTGCTCCTTTCGTTCATCTTATCTATCTATAAACAAAGAGCGTAGCCTCAACAATGACGGGGAAACCGAAACCTTCCCCCAAACTAGGAAGTACAGCTCCGAGTTCAAAGGTTGATACCACGGAGATGAGTGCGGTGTTCTCCTCGTTATTGCGACCTCTAGTGGACCAAATGACAGCTCTCAACGTTAAAATGGACAAAATGCAGCTAGAACTAAAAGAGTCGAATAAATCCACAGAGAAGCTGCATCGAGAACTTCTGGAAGTAAAAACTTCAGTAAAAAACCAAGACGTAAGACTACAAAAGGCAGAGAAGGAAAAGGCCTTCCACCACGATCAGCTTTTGAAATTACAAATGGAAAGATCGAATTTTTTCCTAAGACTTCAGAATGTGCCAGAAAATACAGGAGAAGACCTTAAAAATTTGCTAAGTGAAGCACTTGAACCAGTGACAGGCATGAAAGCAGCGGATATAAAAAGCGATATGGATATGGTTTACAGAACCTATCCAGATTACACTAAAAAGAAAAGCCTGCCTGGTGAAATTATGATAAGGTTCTCCAAAAAATCTACAAGAGACGTGGTGTTTAGGACCACAAACAAAGCAGCTCTGAAGATCCTGGGAGAAGAAGTAAAAGTGATGAAGGATATCCCATTTGAAATAAGGAAAAGAAGGAAAGCCTATGGAAAATTGACATCTTGGCTCCAGTCTGAGTCTATCATCTATCGTTGGAATACTCCAGAAGGACTATGCTTCAGCATCAAAGATAAGAAGTATAAGATTGACTCTGTTCAACAAGCGAAAAAATTTCTGGAAAAAAGCAAAGAGCAGAAAACTGGGAGAGACTCAGATGGTTCACTGGCCTCGCAAGAAAGCATGTATGGATTTGATAGCTCAAAGAGTGAAGAAGAAGTGTCTGACTCGGAAAAGGGAGCTGCAGCTCCAAAAATAGTTGAGACTGTTAAGACAAGAAGAGGACGAAAGAAGAAATAGTGATTAAACTGTTTTATTAAGCATTGCACTTATGTATTACAAATTGTTTAATTACCGTATTTCTCTAGGTGGGCGTGCCTGCCAAATAGTTTTGATATTTTTTATAGTAGCAGTAACAAAGTAATTGAAATTTATCCAAGGTTCTAAATGCTTCATAATTATTTTATGTAACAAGGTAGTATTAAGCAAATGATAAAGTACTCTCTGTATAAGGTATATGTAGCTTAGATTGTAGCGTTATAGTTGTAGTCATAGGGAAAAAAAATTTAAAAAAAGAAAGAAAGAAAAAGGAGGCAATATAAAAACCTGATAAAGTTTTTGCAAATGAACTCCATCCTTTATAAATGGATTTATCCAGAAGGTCTGGTCTTCAACTACAAAGGGAAGAAGGAAAAGATCACCTCCCGTAAAGGAGCAGAGACTTTTTTAGACGTTTACCAGAAAATGGAGAAAGAGAAGCCAGCAGAGGAAGAGGAGGAGGAAGAAGGCATCATACACGACTTGGCTGGATAATCAAAGCTCATCTAGTAGCACTTCAGAGGACTCCGACTCAATGCAGGGGGCAGCTGCTCCCAAACATTTGGAAGCCCCAAGAGGAACGGATAGACCAAAAAGGAGAGGGAGGAAGGGGAAATAGTTTCTATTATATAAGTGATGTTAAGGGGAAAGTTTTTGTGACTTTATCCACCCGCATGCAGTTGCAGTAGTGTAGCCAGTACTATTTCAAATGTTTTTTCACGTTCTTACAGACAACTGGAACGGAGGTGTATTTCATTATTATATGCATTTTTACTGTGATGTTTTCTCTGCATTAGTAGGGATAGTTTTGTATGGTAGGGGTAGTTTTCATAATTGTAGAAATTTAATAATAATAATAAAAAAATATTGGTACAGGATTTAATCAAATGCAAGACTAGGTTTTTCTATAGCCCCACAGCTCGCTGCAGAACGTATTCACAAATCTGAGTTCAGCGACTGCTACGCTTAAGACCTTTTCAATTAAAAACCAAATGTAGCAAAGTGAAATGTACCCACTGTTAAACACAATTTCTTACAATAGTGTATTTAACAGCAGTGCTTGCAAGAAATAACGTGGGACACAGAAAATTCAAGACGCCAGCCAGCCTTCTGGTTTTAGGAGGCCGAACCATATCACAGAATCCATGTGATCGGAAGTGAAGACTCACCTGAGACTCACCTGAGCATTCTGCCCTTTTGTAAGAACCTGTTCCTGCACCGCATTTCCTTATATTTAAAAGCCTAGTTTTTAATAGTTAGGAACTATAGGTCGGTTGTGTCATGCATTCTACGGAAAATGGGAGATACGGAGGATAGCTTATAAACACCAGTATCAATGAAAAACTAATTTGCATGCAGAATTCGTTAAGTCAAGTTTATTTTACCCTCTAGTTAACAATTACATTCACTTCAGACTTCAATTTCCAATTGATTACAAAGGTGATACCTGGAAAAGGAAAAATGGTCCGTTCCTTTGAATCTCACCTTTTCCCACCAGGCAGACTGTTCATTATACATACATTCCAATTGCTTACATTAAATGCCACCGTTTACATTCTATCGACATGTATGAGGAGGACAGCTAACAGCTTTTCAGAAGAAGACGAAGTGGCTCATAGCACAAAAAAAGAAGCTGTGGAATTTGTGGGGCAAACCCTCGAGTGGCAGAACTGCATGACTCGCTGAATGTTTGCTTAGAAATGCAAACAGGTACCAAAAAAAGGGGGGATGATGTCTAAAGCGCAATGAAATGTGTTAAAACTTTGGTTTAATCATGTAACAAATCTGATTTACACAGGGTTTGCTGTGAGTCTTCAGATAATCTTGTCGAATCCTAAAGCTGTATTCAAACGCCGTGGATCACAGCCCGGGATGCAGGAATCTGATTTTCTGAAACTCATAACCACAGTGGAAGAACTGGAGCCGAAAGCAAACAACTGCACACAGGTATTCATTTCACTATTGCTGGAGAAACCTGCCTTTGGAGGGGTAACATAAAAAGAACTAATTTTTCCCCCCAAAAAACTTTTTAACTTTTTTTCTCTCAGGTTCTTGTTTGGCACACGCGAACTGAAAAGGTAAATCTAGCTAATGAGCCAAAGTATCATCTGGACACAGTCAAAATTGAGGTATGACCAGTCAGCATAAAATAGGAGGCAACAGTATTATACCTACTGAACGCAGTCAAACATTCAAAACACCGTACAGCTTGCTGCTGCACAACAACCTCCTCCACTCATCTAAAGAAAGACTTCTGTCCAAACCACCTGTCGGATGGCGCGAGATGTACGTAATTTGTCTCTTCTCGTTTTGCATGCGTTTCTCCAACCCACTTTAGCACTTTAAGTGAAACATTCAGATTATTTTGACAAAACCAATTGAACGCACTGGAATAACTGGGGTGGGAGACTGGACTGAAGCAGTGTACATTTCAGTTTGTTGTTCATTCATTTGCCAGATTATTTATACTTGACGTCTATTCACCCTGAATGAAACACGTTTTGCTCTGAAGAACAGTAGACAAGAATACCACATATAATGAATTAGTCTTACCATGTGCTGGGTTTTTGTCTTTCTTTAATATAGGGAAGCAACAGCTTATCACTACGAGGCACCATAAAATGTAAACACAATTAATGGCATAAACCTGGATACAGCTGTAGTGGCAAAGTTATATTTTTCAGAGAGTTACCCTGTAATGTATGCTTTGCAGTATACGTCTAGATTAGTCCTTTATCACCACCTGCCATCTCCCTGTGTTGCCTAACTGACTTATTTTAAAACACGGGAAATTCAGAGATCAGTTTTTGTTTGTTTGGGTTTTTGGGGGGCCACCATGACATCCAGGCTTATCTGCCTTTCACGACTGTGTTTCCTGTTCAGCACATCATAGTAATATCACAGTGAAATGAATGAAACAAAATCATTGTTACACAAGAAAAAAACCTCAGTGATACATGTACACTCTTATTTATATGATTAACATTTGTTCATACAGTACCTTCTACAGGAATACTGGGTAATTTTTTGGGTGGGGTTTACACCTTAAGAGTACTAACATGATATCTATTTCCCTTATATGCAACTGTTTGATCTATAACTGATAAAATAATTTTGAGTATGTAGTTGGTCACACAGTTCTTCAGAATATGATGCATTAAATCAGAGGTACTGTGGAATGAAAGAGCGGCCAATGATGGGTGTTCTCAACTTGCTTTTCACTACATTAAAATTTAAGTCAATACAGACCACGACACGGTCAGTTAAAATTACTTCTTAATAAGAACAATTCTGTGAGAGGCTGGAGAGGGAGAAAATATGCGCACGGACAGACCAGGGAAACTAGATGCATTTGAGCATGGAATGTCAAGGTCTCTATTCTGGGTGGAGCTTTTGTTGCCACGTTTCATTTCCAGAGTTGTGTGCTGAGAGTCTGGCCTGAGGAACTTCCAGTCCATCCTGCCGCTGTATTTGGGGGCTGGCCAAAGCTCATCACATTGCTTGAACTACTCAGATTCATTCCAGCCATTTGCTGATTCATCTGTGAAGGGCATACATAAAACTGCAGTTAGTACACAGGAGTTTGAAAATGCAAATCTTAGAAAACTGTAAATAAGAGTTCAGGTTAATTTTAACAGTGAGGAGAAACACTGTCTCAATAACTCACATATTCATAACTCCTATCTCCAGGATTTGGTTTTGAAATTAGCATAGAAGTGGTTGGAGTGCTGCAAATTTTCATGTCCGTTCTAAATCTTAGACATGAACTTTCATGCACTAAAAACTGCAGGCAGCAAGTTGCATATAGTGTTTTCCTATGGGTTGGTTTGGCTGTACGTTGTAGCAATCTAGACCAGGGGTGGGCAAATTGCGGCCCGCGGGCCACATGTGGCCCGCCACAGAGTTTTTTGCGGCCCGCCATGGCAGTCGGCCACGTGGTTTCTCAACAAGCAATCTCACTCCTGATTTCAAAAAAATTGTAGAAAAGTGTGATAGGGTACATTTGTCTCATTAAACTGATTCTAAAATTAAATGTGCCTGCAGCTATAGATGATATGAAACTAGCACAATAAATAAATTGAATAAAACTACCACTATTTTATTTAATTTATATTTATTGATTTTTATGATACAATTTATACCTTTTCTGAAATGCAAAGTTAACTAATGAATGCAATCATTTTCAAAGGTGCGGCCCTCCGCTAACCTCCGCTCCCACAAAGTGGCCCCCGAGCCAAAACAATTGCCCACCCCTGATCTAGACTATAGGAAAGGTGGGATATAAATGACTGAAGAATGTACATTGTGCATAGGCATTTACAGTATTGGACAGAATCTAAATTTTAAAGCAAGTTTTCTGCCAAGATGCCTTACTAAGATATACAGAAAGCCCAATATGGTTACCAAAGTGGCATGAGAGTAATCTGCATGTGTCCGGATGCCGTGCGACTCCGTTAACATATGCACAAAGCGAAACATGTTTGCTTATAGCCCTAGCCACACCACCTTCCTACACCAATAGCAACAGTTTTGGGTCTGGGAAGTAACCACATTATGTGGGAGGGGCTGTGGCTCAGTGGTAGAGCATCTGCTTGGCATGCAGAAGTCCCCGGTTCAATCCCCGGCACCTCCAGTTAAAAGGCTCAGGCAGTGGGTGATGTGAAAGACCTCAGCTGGAGAGCCACTGCCAAGCTGAGTAGACAAACTGACCTTGATGGACCAAGGGTCGGATTTGGTATAAGGCAGTATCACGTGTCTGAGTCAAGGGATATGCTTTTTGCCGTTGATAACAAAAGGGTGTGAACGTTCTGGTAACATATGGATTGGCCTTCAGTTACAATGTACAGATTTATAGTCCAGTCTTAAGAGATGATACCTCCAGAACTAGATACTGCATTGCATTTTACTGTAGTAGTTCAAAGATACTTCAACAGATTTCAATTGTAAGCGCCTTACAACCAGAGCATCTTGCTGTGCAATCCTTAGCATGTTTACTTAGAAGTCCCACTGAGTTAGGACTGCAGACTTGATGTTAAGTCATACCATACCAGAGTCTCCAGTAAGTAAACGATTGTAAAATGTGATAGAAATTTGAGTTAGATGTGATTTGTTAAAATCTAGATAGCTTTTCTGAAAAGACCCATTGCTAAGAACAGTACCCGCGAACACAATCTGGTCCAATTTCATACTCAGGCAAACAAATTCAAGGTAAGCATGTCATATGATGCACAAATTATTTAGACAATATATGATAAGTCATCACTAGTATATTGAAAGTACTAATTCTTGTGTGCACTTTATTACTGTTTTTCCAATGGATGCCTCCTAAAGCAGTATCGTATGGACTCCTCTAAGTTGCCCTTAGGGAAAAATTATGCTGTGACAGCCAAATGGCTTATCCCAGTCTATTATCCCCCACACAAGCTTTCTCCAGAGATATCTGTAGGACAGAGACACATCTTGTCAAAGGTTTTACAGGGCATGCTCGCACCGTCCTTTTCTGAACTGCAGCTTTTCATCAGCGACAGATTGTGAGAGTATGGATGGCTGATGCACAAGAGTGCATGCTGGATCCAGGAAGCTGGCAGCCGCGGCATTATTTGCAGAAAGATACCTGGACTCAGACAGGAGCTTGCAGACCAAAACCAGAAAGTCCCATAAGCCCTTATGCAAGTCCTAGGCTACTGGATGAGCACTCTTTATAGGTAGTTTCCACACCTGATCCTTTTCACTTCAAACTGGTAAAAATTACTCCTTACGCCACTGCGTTGCCCTGAGCAGTTTTGTTTTTTTTAAAAAAAGGCTGGCTGTTCTTGTTATTAAAGGCTTGCTGTTGCATGACTGTTCTCCGTGTAGTTGTTCCTCTCCTTGCCAGGATCCCACTGCACTCTGTGGTCAGCAACGATCTGGGCTGGGCATTTCTCTGGCCTCGACTCACATAAATATATTGCAGGGCAGCATGGAATCCAGACCCTGAGAAGCATTAAATAAGCTGCTCTGGTAATACAGTTGACCCTTATCAAAAGAGCCTGTTGAATAAATCATGCCACAAAAGGAACCTTAAGTAAAACAAGTGTGAAATAGCCTGCTACGTGCATTCTCAAGACCTAGAATAAAAGAGCCCCGCTAAATTGAGTAGACAGTAACTGGGGCATTTACATATGTTGAAAATAGCAGCGGAACAAAGTTTGAGTCCAGTGGCACCTTTAAGACCCAACATTTTTTATTCAAGGTATAAGCTTTTGTGTGCATGCGCACTGTATCTGAAGAAGTGCGCATGCGCACAAAAGCTTATACCTTGAATAAAAACCTTGCTGGTCTTAAAGATGCCACTGGAGTCAAACTTTGTTCTGTGGGCTTGTAAGGTTTCTTTTTGTAGTCTTAAGCACATGCATCACTTTCTCAACCGGTATCTGTTCTGGAACGCAGAAGCAAATCCAAATGTGACAAACAGAGAAGGAGCAATACTTCCTAGTGTATCATAACTCTTGAATCTGGAATTCAACCTTAACAGAGAAAGATCCTTTTCCTTACAAAAAAGAAAGAACAAAAAACATTTCTACCTGAGAGAGGTTCCACTGAGCTTGCTGATTTTGCTGCATTCCGTATTTGCTCTGGGGCGAGGCTACCGGTCCCACTGATGCTCCTTGGGGGCCAACAATGTTTTGAGGAAGTCCCAAAGCAGCAGTTTGTGCAGCCACAGAAAAGCCATTGGGCACTCCCATGCCCGCCAACATGCCCGGGTTCTGTCCTATGACAGGCACCGAGGGTCCCATCATGCTCCCCATCATTCCCGGGGCTGCGGGCACAGGCACTCCCAGGGCTGGAAAGCCTTGGAAATGAGTTGGTGGAGGTGCAGTGAAGGGCACAGACTGTGGTCCCATGAAGACACCTGTAGTAGTGGGTAGAGGGGGAAGGACAAAGAAACAAGGTGTTCTATTATGTAAAGGAACATCTTACATTCTGCAAGGTATTTTTGCAAAGAAGTTTTACCCACGCAGGATTTCAGTTCTATCTGGAAAAAAAAGAAAGCCATATCAGTCCTGTTCTCAAATTGCAATGAATGCGTGTAGAATCCGTGCACAGGGTACACTCAGTCTCTGCATATGGGCACTGAATAATTCTCATGTTACATTCAATGCACATACAGCTGAACATATGATTAAAATCATGCATTTATCCAGGCACTAGTTCCCAGTTGCATTTGCAAAGTGAATGCACGTTGGTGCTCTTTTACAAACAGATGTACATGTGTACATGGTAACATGTGAGCGGGTTTTATGTGAGCTGAGAATGAGGAGATATCCCACAGGTCTTGTTTTCTAAATGCCATGTTCATGAAAGTTTGCAGCTAACCTTATGCGCCATATACATTTTAACGAAAAAATAACACAAGGGTACAAAACCCCTGTGATGCGTGAAAAATGGCGTCTGTCTTCCAGGGTGCTGAAGAGGAGAAGCCATTCCTTCCGCCAGACGTGGCTGCTAGTTCTTCCTGGCCTCTCAGCCACACAGTCCTGCCAGTGCAGCTTGGCTTAGAGACAGCAGTCTCAAGAATGGGGGAAGGTAGCCGCTTTATCTGATCAGCTGCCTCTGCTACAGACAGGCTTGGGCTGTTATCAGAAGTGACCTCAGACCACCTTGAGGTCAGAAATACCTGCTTCAGGCGGGCTACTGGTGAGCTGGGCATTATCTTGATAAAACTACTAGAATATATTGTGGTTTCTAGTTTAGCCTTTGAACAGTTACCTTCCCTCCTGTTTCTCCAGTCCCGAAGTTAGCTATTGGAATTCCGTTACACTTGCTCCCTGGGGAGTGTATAATAAGAGAGGAGTCAGCTAGACAATCTCAGTGCCTAGCAAAGCCAAGTTCTTCAGCATCCATTCTTCTGTTGGGTTCTCCCCCCCCCCCCTTGCTGTGATGCCGCCATTCTTTATGGTTCCCTCTTTTGTCTGGTTTGCATTTTCACCCCCACCTTTGTCCCTGCATTTTTTACACATCATTTTTCTTTTCTTTTTTTACAGTTGCCTTCTTTATCCCTTTTTGCCAACAGCCTTCCCTGGAAGCAAGGCCTTAACTCAGATCAGAGATTCTCACACGACAGCTCTAGGGCCTCTTCTTGATAGTAGGATTCAACTGTGTAAGATATGCAGCAGTAGTAAATAAGAACGGATAATGAGCATGTGCAGAATGCTTTCCCCTTTACAGCCAGCAACTGCTCCCTGGAGGAGAGGCTCCGAAGTTACCCTCTATAATTTCCAGGTAGGGTTGACCTGTGTGGCATTTCTCAATCGAGCACTGCCTGAAAGAAAGACAGCTGTGAGGTGGAATGGTAAAGAAAGTGCTTAAAAGGACCAAGAAGGATAGGATCTTCTCTTAGGGATTGGGATCCAGTGTTCACCTGTCTCCTTTCTCCAGCCTGGGTCTCCAGCCTGGGTCCTACTAGCTTGATGTGCAGATATTTCTGTGTCCGTGAATAAAGGGCATATTCTGATTTTTTTAATGATGCGTAGGATGTGGCATCATCTCTTCCAAACTGAGATGAGAGCTGGTGTGGTGTACTGCGTAAGGCCTGGGTTTGAATCCCCTCTCATGCCATGGAAGCTCGCCGGGCGAACTTGGGCCAGTCACATCCTCTCTCAGCCTAACCTACCCCACAGGATTATTGTGAGGATGAAATGGAGGCAAGGAGGATGGTATGAGGCACTCTGAGTCCCCACTGGGGAGAAAGATGGGGCAATACGTGAATTAAATAAATGAGAGACACTGTTCCGCCCACTACCCTTCTTCCCCTGCCACTTGCTTCCACTATGGTGCTGCTCCAGCAGCAAACCCCCACGAACTAGGGAAGGGGCTGCTGTGCAGTTTCCGAAGCAATAGAGGACACTCGCCTACCATCCCATGCTCCCTGTTTGCATCCTAATGCTCCCTGTTTGCACTGTAGAGCAGCAAGAGAAGGAGGGGCTCTTCATGCGGCCTTGGCAATTTAGGGAATATTCTCTTCCCCAGTTGCTTCATAGTCCTCCCTGCCCAGCACTCACGATAGGGAAGGGCAGCTCTGCAGTCCATGAATGAGACTGCACACTCTGGGGGCTTTTAAGAGTCCCGCTGTGCGTGCGCATGAAGAACTGCAGCATTAAAGAAAAACAACCACTCTCAACTTTAAATATTTTTTTGTTCTTCTTTGGTTCAGTTTCACTTTATCCTGTGCAGATACAGGACAGTAAATTAACACAAGTACACGCTTTTGGAAGGAAAAACCTGTTGAGTTCTTATCATTGCTTTCAATTAAGTTACTTTGCAAGCAGATTTGGAAAGCAATTACCTGGAGCGTTTTGCTGTGGCAGAGTCCCTGTGCCGTACAGTGACAAGATGGAGTCTTTGGAGAGCAGTTTCTTTGCTGACTCTTCGGATTTTGTTTGTTCAGTGAACAGATCGAGGTCCCCAGATACGGCCGATAAAGTGGCAGCTGCAGGGTTAGTGGAAGCACTCTGGGAAATAAAGGTCAAAAGAAGACTGCTGAAAGAAATTGCCAGAAGAAGTGCTAGCTAACGTGCATTTCATTCCTCAACTGAACAAAAAACAGTTTAGTTACAAAATTAGCCGTAAACTTGCCAGTTTCAAGGGTCATACGAATCTGAAAGCTACACAGGAATAAACGGTGTGTTACAAATATCTGCACACAAGAGGAACGTCAGTGCTTACATACAAAGAACACACTATTACGCGATTCTTAAGGTTTCCCTTATAGGTTGCATAAATTACGATGATATATTATTAAAGTCACAAAGAAGCTTATTCTGTGTGAAGCAAAATCAAAACGGTTCCACGCTATGCAAAAATATCTCTCCACACAGATGACCCCACATGTCAAATGTGGAGGGTGTGTACACATACACGGGAACAGTGGTTGGGCCACAGCTGTACACAGGTGTTTGAGAAATGCATGTATATATATGTTTTCCATGTTTTATGAGCCTGTTGCAAGAAATATTAGTGTAACACCAGTGTACACAGTAAATTTATTGTGTAAGTTGTAGAAATGCCTCTAGATAGGAGCTAGAATCTCCCCAAATATGGAAAGATGGTATCTTTTACAACATTACTTTTTCTACTGTTGGTAAAGAGGGTGTATGAAGAAACGTGGTGGATTTATGGTATGCGACGTACCAGCTGATTTTCAGAATTTGCCAAACTTTACAAATAAATACTGAAAAAAATATCTACTGCTTGTCAGTCATTCTTTTAAATTAAAGGGTTACAAAGAAATTCCATAATTATGGCCTTTTGCAGGATTTATTTTAAAGGTTATGCAAGTATCTTTGAGCACCATTTTTCCCTCTTGCAGTCAATGGTATTTCTCCCGCGACGTGCTGGGGAGCCCAATCCAACCAATCAAAAGGGTTAGAGAAATTGAACAGAAATGTCAGAGTCCCACAAATGCAGCCCCAACAACGTTACTTCACTAGAAGGAATTTATTGAGAAGGTAGTGGGTCATCCGTACACGTTCTGTGTCAGTAATGGCGAGGGGTCTCAAAAGATGAACAGTTATACAGAATTCAAGGCAAAACCCCGCCAATTAAGTCCAATCATATTAAACTAGCAAAGCGCCTAAACTAACGGCTACAGGTTCGCAAGGGAAGAAGTGGCACCAGACACCAAGGTCAGGGCGAGGCAGCAGGCGATAAGGCAGGTGCAGAAGAAACGAAACTCGACATCCCACCCAGCCTACGTAGGCAGGAAAGAGTCGACAATTCCCGCCTGGGAGAGATGGCAGCGCTAGCGGACAAGAAGAGCAGACCAAGTAACACATACCTATATTTCTCAAGGAACGTGATGGATATTACTTTCCCAAGTATGGAGCAAGAAGTAGGATTGTGTCCCTGCAGTGAGCTTTCTTTTCTGTGTGGTGATTCAGACAGGGTTCCTGCCTAAAAGCTTTTATCTTCTCCACAGCAGTCCCAGGTTCTGAGTGGCTTGGTTTTCTTCTGTGATTTCCTTGTCTCCTTGTAACCTTTTTCAAATACTCTCCTTGGAGACTACCTTACAGTGCAAACCTTCTTCCAGAAGATCCAACACACAATTTGCTGATTCTCAGAAGCAACGCGGATGATGGACAATTCCATCACTTGCTAGGTCCATGAAACTTGAACGGTTTAAAGAGGGAAATGAATTTGTGCCTTGTGTGATGATGATAGGTCACCCAGCTTAGCCCTCTGTATGTGTCTGTCTCTCTAGATGAGGGAATGTGCATTTTCTGCAGCAGGATTTATAGCTCATGCTGCGTCTCTTGGAAAAATGTCTAGCAAAGTCATCATGCAAGGGTAAAGAAACCTGCGTATAAAACTCCTTTTCAACTACTGAGAACAATTTAGGGATGAAGGGAAATCTCTATTGTGGGAGACCAAGATTTATTTCTAAAAACATTCTATGACTTTCTATATTAGCAAAGGAGTATGTTTCTTGCATGAATCAAACTGGACCCACATCAGTTAACTCTGAGATGATAAAAACAGCTGGATTCATTTCTAAGAAAGCATACACAAACATGAAGTAATATTTAGCGCGGGCTAGCCTATACTTTTCACAAAAAAACACAATTTTGTTTAAAAACCCTCAGTTAAAAAAAAATCAAAATAATGCAGTCAGTATTAACTACAAAATATTTTACAAACTACAAATAATCCTGTAAATTGCTTGCTTAATCATTTGGTCACTTAGTGAAGAACAAAATATTCGAACAGATCTAAAGTAAAGTTTGGATTTTGTGCTTGAATTCTCAAAGGCTTCAAATGTGTTTTCAAAACATACACAGGAATCTATTTTATTGCCCCAGGTACTGTGATATTGCACAGATTCACAAGTTGAATGGTTCAGTGGTCTTTGTCAGAAAGAACTGCACCTCTTAGAGAAGCTAGAAATTCCTACATTTTTTTATGAAGTCATCAGAGCATGAAGGAAAACATTTGTCCATAAACCATAATATATCTATGGTAAACTTCAAAGAAAAGTAACTATACAAATGCTGAGATTATTTAACCAGTTTGCTGTATGGTTAAGTGCGTGGACTCTAATCTGGGAGAACTGGGTTTGATTCCCCACTCCTCCACTTGCACCTGCTGGATGACCTTGGGCAAGCCATAGTTCTGGCACAGCTGTTCTTGAAAAAGAGCAGTTTCTGTCAGAGCTCTCTCAGCCCCACCTACCTCACAGGGTGTCTGTTGTGGGGAGGGGAAGGGAAAGGAGATTGTAAACCGCTCTAAGACTCCTTCGGGTAGTGAAGGGCGGGGTATAAATCCAATCTCTTCTCTTCTACTTAACTGCATCAAATCTTTTCCCTCCAATATGCACTGAATTGATTTATCTCAAAATGTAAGGTTCTTTGTGTACATTTTCTACAGTCTTCAGGGAACAAATACACACCAAACTGTGTTGCATGTGTTTGTATACTTCCATAAATAAAAATATAAGCAAAACCCTGCTTCAGTGAAAGAGAATGTAGCTCAAGCAATTCTTAACCAGACACACTTCAGTATAAACTGAAATTAAAAAGTGTAAATGCTTCTACAGACGGACGGTTAAACGATGTTGAAATAAAGTCAGGTGGGTAGCTATGTTCTGAAGCAGCAGCACAAAGTTTTGAGTCCAGTGGTATCTAAGACCAACAAAGTTTCATTCAAGGTGTAATCTTTCATGTGCCTGCCCGCTTCTTCAGTGAAGTGTGCATGCACACAAAAGCTTATAACTTGAATAAAACATCGTTGCTCTTAAAGGTGCCACTGGACTCAAGCCTTGTTATGTTGAAGCAGATTAGTGGCATATCATGAACAGCTCTTTGGACTGATGTACATTATAGCCTGCCTTTCTCACTGAAATCCAAGGTGGACTACACAAATCAATAGGGTGATACATCTAACAGCTGTGAATGGGACAAGGATTGCAGAAATTGGAAACAAAGCTGTTGCCTGAACAAAGCGTATGTATTAAATGTGACATGTTAAACAATACAAAATTGTGTGTGTGTGAAATGCTGTCAAGTCACTTCTGATTTATGGCAACCTTGTGAATTAATGTCCTCCAAAACGTCCTATCGTTGACAGCCTTGCTCAGGTCTTGCAAACATTACATCAGTAGAAATAAAAGTGCCTTTTCCTGGATCAGTCTGCTATGATGTAGCATTAACTTGCTTCTCCGGTAATGCTGGGTCCAGTATAACCCCTGGGCTCTCAACAGAGTCAGTAAAGGTCAGCTGAATGCCATCAGAATTTTGCAGCAATGTTCTTGTTTAAGACCACAGGCTTCCTAGCCAGCGTTGCCTCATTCTTGTCTGGGTTCAAGTTTCAGTTTGTTCTGATGTTCTAGGCAGTGAAGTGGCTAAATCTGCAGATGGCACGAAGTTGTTCCGGGTGGTGAGAACCAGGGAGGATTGTGAGGCACTCCAAAGGGATCTGTCGAGGATGGGCGAGTGGGCATCAACGTGGCAAATGTGGTTTAATGTGGCCAAGTACAAAGTGATGCACACTGGAGCCAAAAATCCTAACTATAAATACACATTGATGGGGTCCAAACTGGTGGAGACTGACCGAGGGAGATCTTGGAGTCATAGTAGATAACTCAATGAAAATGTTGAGACAGTATACGACTGCAATGAAAAAGGCCAACACTATGCTGGGGGTTATTACGAAGGGAATTGAAAACAAATCAGCCAGTATCATAATGCCCCTGTATAAATCGATGGTGCGACCTCATTTGGAGTACTGTGTACAGTTCTGGTTGCCACACCTCAAAAAAGATATTATAGCATTGGAAAAAGTGCAGAAAAGGGCAGCTAGAATTATAAAAGGGTTGGAACACTTTCCCTATGAAGAAAGGTTGAAGCGCTTGGGGCTCTTTAGCTTGGAGAAACGACGGCTGAGGGGTGACATGATCAAGGTTTATAAGATTATGCATGGGACAGAGCAGGTAGAGAAAGAAGCCACAAAGTATAGATAGGAACTCTCAGTCTGGGGCAAGTGATGCTCTGTGTTCTTGGTGCTTGATGGTTGGGGGGGGGGGCAACAGTGGGAGGGCTTCTAGTGTCCTGACCCCACTACTGGACCTCCTGAGGGCACCTGGTGTTTTTGGCCACTGTGTGACAGAGAGTGTTGGACTGGATGGGCCACTGGCCTGATCCAACATTGGCTTCTCTTATGTTATGTTCTTATTGAAATGGGGTGAGCACACCTCCAGTTTGCAGGATCTTTCTTTCTTTATCTACATGGACTGACTGCAGCTGGACACAAAACGGTGGCCTAACAGGTGGAACCAATTACCCAGGATGACTCAAATATACAAGAACAACTCTTACATACAAGCTATTATTACAGATATCCTAATTCCAAGTCCAAAAGGTGACCGGCTTCAAAAGTTTGGCCACAGACAGCACCACTGAAGCTGTGTGACAGTGATTAAGCACTAAATCGATAACAGAGATTTTTGTTTATTTGCAATTTTAAAGGAACAGCAATCTGTATTGACATTAAAGTTCTAGTTTACAGCTGGAGAATGCAGGCTGATATATACATGTTGCCCGTGAATCATGCAAATAAGTAATATAAAATAAAATATAAACACCTTGCTACCCCTACCACTTCCATGAGAAAACCAGACTAACAGCCCAGTCCTGCGCACTATGACTTCTTCAGATCTGCTCCCATCTTCCCCTTATTGAGGATCTACACTGACTCTCTCCAGTACTTTAGCATTTTCTTTGGACACTCCAGTATCTGCAAATTCAAAGGATTTCCTTTAACTACAAGTTATTCTTATTCATTATTGGGTAGGGACAAGGCTATCAATTGCAGACGGTAACTTACAACTAGTTTGTGCTATTGGGAAACCACTGTTCCCATCTTAGGGAAAGCTACAGCTGAACTGCCTCCACTGTCCAGTGATGTGAGATGATGTGGAAGTATTGTCAAAATGCCCCTCATTCCTTGATGTTGCAGATATCAAGTGATGATCAAGTATTAACGCATCACAAACTATTAGCATTCTGTGCTTCAAGCATGAGCAGAGTAAGCAGTGCCAAAAGAAAGAAGAAAGTTACAAATCCCTACCTGAATATTTACAATGTAACCCTGAATAGCCCTGACCAGCTTGATTTAATCTGAGCTAGTAAATTAGGCAGGGTCAGCCATGGTTGGGACTTAGATGCAAGACCGCCAAGGAAGACCAGGATTGCTTTTAAGCAGCAGTTTTTCCGCTTACCTGGGAAGGAGGTACAGAAGAGGCCGGCAAGGGATTCGAGATCATTGGGCCAAATATGTCCAGGTCGTCATTCAGAGCTGTGACAGGAGTGGCGATGCTTCCATTTGTAACAGCAGAATCAGCAGGGCCATCTTAAATGACAGAAGGAAAAGTGTTACACCAGATTTTAATAACTGCAAAGTATGTACACAACAAGCCAATCACACCGCCAGTGCTTAAAGGCATTCTGAGTTGGCAGAACCTGCCAAGTCTTCAGAACACTTGGTATCCTGGCTCCTCTAATATTCTGCCAGCTTCCTGTAATTAGCAAGATTTAAACATTAAAACATGGCCTAAAGTCCACCATAAGCTGGTTTTGCACAATTACACAGTTCTACAGGGCTTCCACAGCTTTGTCAAACAGTTGCCAGCATAATAGCAGAAGTAGTGGATTATCAACATCTTCCTTCAAATAATCAGATTAGCAGCTCATGAAAGATCCCAACATTAGTTTCTTCTTTGAGCATGAAACTCTTAATAGCCACCGCTTATTACCTTTTACTGGAATATACTCCATTAGAACGGATTACCTCAGAGGTGAAATAAAAGCAACCGGGAAATATCCTTCACTGTCCCCTTGATTCTAGCAACTATGGTGGATTTTAACTTCTGCACTGTTTAATCTATTTTTAATTCAAGTTCTAGAAGCCTTTTCCTGAATTCCAGTGGCAGAATACTGACAATTCATCACCCGCTCACCCCCCAAAACCATGCATATTATGGTTGATGGCTCTTGACCCAGGACCGAAGGCTGAGTTACACCACACTTTCTGTTTCGTGCAGTTCGGTAACTTCTGTGAACACTTCAGTCCCACATGTCTGCGAAATTCCTCCTGAGGCACACTTTAACACGTGCAGTTGCACGGCACTTTCATTGTCCAGATATATCAGCATATACTTATGAGCAGGGGTCATTTCGTAGAAAAAGAGGTGCAGGAGCTCATTAGCATAACTCATTTGCATATGCCACACCTCCTAACATACCAGAAGTGTCAGAAGGCAACAGCCACCCCTCAGGCTCCATTCCACAGGTAAGTGAAACTGACCTGCTCTTCCTCCATTCCCTTCTCCATCCAATACTTTGTGCAATAAAAATAAGCATAAAGAACGCACCCTCCTTCTCTTCCTGCTCCCTTGAAACCACCAGGTTTCAAGTAGACTTGAGATACCCAGGACATGTGCACCACCCATCCCTTCCCCTTCCCCTCCCCACAACAAGACACCCTGTGAGGTAGGTGGGGCTGAGAGAGGTCTTTTGAGAACTGCTCATGAGAGAACAGCTCTGAGAGAACTTGTGACTGGCACAAGGTCACACCAGCAGCCGCATGTGGAAGAGTGGGGAATCAAACACAGTTCTCCCAGATTAGAGTCCAACTCCTGACCACTACACCAAACTGATGGGGTAGAAGCTGCTGAAGGGTTGGTGAAATTTCTCCAGTACTTATGTGCCATGTGCCCAGATAAAAAATGGTATACTTAGAAAATTTATATGCCACCTTGAGCAAGCCTCTGGAAAAGCAGCACACAGTCATAAAAGGAACAATGATAAAATTATCAATATTAAAACAAAACATTAAAAACAATAAAGACCCTAGCAGGGCTTTCCCCGGGGCGCTGCGCCTCTGCACTGCTCGGGGAAGCCGAGGAGGGGGCGGGGCTTGGTCATGTGCCCACCCCCTGGGCTCCTCACTCCCGGAACTGCGCTCCTGTGCACTCCTGCTCCAACGGACCCCTGCTTATGAGTCTTGTAAGTTAGGCCAGTATGATCCCCAGTTACAGACAGGTGACAGAGAGCAAATGGCTTGCCTGAGGCCACTTGGTGTAAATGCAGCAAGGCCAAGATGTGAACCAGCAGCCCTCAGATCACACTCTTACTGTCTGCTATATGTCGGTCTGTTTACATGGCTGCCGTTATTACTAATCAAACCAATAATTAGACGTGGTTTTTCTTAAGCACACAGAAAGATGCGGGGGAGGGGGAATTCATGGGTCCCCCCCCCATTAAAATCCCAGCATGTGCATGCATACCAAACACACACATAGTTCAGGCGAAGTTCTTGTTCAAATAAAAATATTTACATCTTTCTGCTGGGGAGAGGGGAGCAAGGGAAAGATCCGTGATCCATACACCATGGACTGCTGGATTCAACCTACTGTCTCCATCCTGAATCTATGTTACCAAATTTGAAAACCAAACAGCTATGATCAAGGATTATGAGCATTCTTGTGGAAGTAAAGAAAACTCTGGAGACCGTCCCTCAAATTCTGGTAGAGACTCAGATCAAGGTGTCTTAAGATAGCCAAGAGCCCTCTACAGACTTCTTCTTGACTATATACCACTTTCAAACAGAAAGATTATCTTTTGTTAAATCTCCTTTCGGGGTCCAACAAGAGGACTACAGAAACCTTGGCAAAATTAACCTCAGGGGCACTAAGACACCATGACCAAGTCCCACAACTATCCTGACCGATGGGGTTCACAGAGGGCTAATGTAATTCTGGCAGAAGGCTTACTGATGTTTTGGGAAACTTTTAAAATGTTCTAGTTCCATCCTTTCATTACGTAAACTTTTTATTCTGAACCATGTTTATTTGCATACTATATGTTACTGAACACCTGTATTAGTTTGAGTAAGTACAATGAACTGTTGTGCTTTATGGACTGTTTTACTGAGAATAAACAGAGAAGTTCAAAAAGGTACTTTCTGATCCTCTGGAATACGTTGGTTCCCAGATAAAGGGAGTCAGACATCATGTTTTATAAAGCCTCCCACCAGTGGCGTGGTGGGATAAGAAGTTGATGTCATATTCTTGATGGCAGCAATATTTATTCCTGTCCACCCAGATATTCAAGCACTTCCAAACCCCCCCCCCCCCCCCAGAGCCACTGCTTTGTAAAGGCAGAAATCAGGACCAATGGTATCACTAACAAAGAGCAAAGTCCTGCATCTCTTTTTGGTGGGGGTTTTTGTTTGTATTTTTCATACGTGGATGTGTTTGTGTGTGTGCGTGCGTGCGTGCCAGTGTGTGTGCACCTGGAAGTCATGGTAACCTCTGGTGACTAACCCCTCCTGGGGGCCTGGAGGATATTCAGAGGTGGCTGAATAAAGCCCGCCCTCGCCTGCCTCTGGTATTCCAAGGAGGTCTTCCATCCAAAGACTTGCCAGGGTCGACCCGGCTTACCTTCTGAGATGTGACAAGGGCGGGCTTGCCTGGGCCATCTGGCTGAGGGCAGTCCTGCATCTCTAGGCGTAAAGGTGCAACAGCCCAGGAACACACACTCCACCTTCACACTGGGGAAAGCAGAATCCCACATGTGTTCCAACTTGAGAAAGGCAAACACTGGATCCTTGTGCATGGCACTGCGGCCATTTTCAGTCTCTCTGAAAAAATTTCCTTCATTAGTGAGACAGGAAGTCAGCAGTTCTCTTGGACTCTCTTTTACGCCTTCCTTTCACAAGGGAAGATCATCAAAATTGCTTTCATCCTTCTTTCACTCAAGGGACTTGCGAAAGATGATACTTTAACTTGTAATGAGCGCGGAAGAGTAAGTGTGAAGTGGTGAAGAAAATGCAAAAGAATGATACCATTTAATACTGTTATCTGCGTCTCGATCAGTATGGATCATCTGGTTTTTTCTAGCCTTTTACAGTCAAAATAGGTAGGTGGCGGCTTTGCACAAAACACTAGCTGGCTGACAGCAAATCTTTGAAGTGAAATAGTGATTTTGTTTTAAAGTTGCCCTTGATTTCTATCGCTAATCATGAGGCATTCTTATTTTTTGCATGTTGTGCGTGCGCCCGTGCCTGGAAGTCGTGGCGACCTCTGGCGACTCCTACTGGGGCACGGAGGACATTCAGAGAAATGGCTGGATAGCCTGCTTCTGCCTTCCGGCCCTGGTATTCTCCCATCCGAGTCCTTGCCAGGGTTGGCCCTGCTTAGCTGCTGAGATCTGATGAGATCGGGCTTGCCTGGGCTATCCAGGTCAGAGCATGAGGAAATCTAAATGTGCTGTAATCCTATATGATCCACAACAGTTATTTAGAAGTTGGTTTCTTTGGAGAATTAAAATCAAAACATCTGGGACAAAGTTGTCAGACTTTTGGACTGAGAGGTAGAGCAGTTGCAATATGGATGCTTTAAAAATCTACAACATTATTTGTAGCTTCAGGGAATTTCAAAACAAAACTAAATATACAGAATGACATGTTCTGCGAATTCTGACTTTTGAACTCTTAGTTCTAGCTATAACAAATGAAAATATAAACATTTCTAGTTTAAGCAGCTGGAAAATAGAGCTGTTTGGAGAAAGGGAACTAGGGAGCCCATTTTAAATTTGTACATTATCATTATTTGATTCAACTGAAGTATTTTTACACGTGCCGAATAAAGCCTTTACGAGATACGTTCACTGTGAATAATAATAAGCCCTTTGGTGGCAAATGAGCAGCAGATTCCGAGAGTCACAGGGGTCTTTGTTCATGCTTTTGCTAACTTCATTCTTCCCTTGTTACGATAGTAAATGCAGAAGCACTACTGCAACAATACACTGGGGATTCTACACTAACGTCAGGCAATCAAAGTTGTGGTTCCCATAGCAACTATAACCGTGCCACAATTTATAGACTTATTAACCCACAAAGATTAACACCTCACTATGGCACAGAATTCAGATACGTGCAGAAAAAACAAACACATCACAGCCATATAAATCGTTATAAGACCTGTGCTATTGTTATTTCAAGCAAAACTCTCATAGTAACGGAGATCTGTTTTCCAGTGCTGCCCCTTTCCTCTGGAGAGAATAAGCTTCAGGGCTTTCATAAGACCCACATATAAGACCTGGTTTCTCAGTGAGGGAACAAGTGACCACAGGCTGCCCCCTATGCCAATCCCTTATTTTTAATATGGAACAGAATATTACCATGTTCCCCTAAACTCTGTTGATAGCTTCATGGTCTACATGGAAAGAGATTTCTTCTTAAGTATGGTCTACATTCTGGGTTTCTTAACTAGGGGTAAAGAACAGCAGGGTATTCTGACAATTCTTCACAAAATAACCGCCTATCTGCTTGTCCTTCCACCGAGGAAGATAACTTCTAGGAGGAAAAGAGTGCCACGCAAGTAGCTTCCACGTTTCTCTGGCCATCCTGAGTTCCTTTCTTTTCATCCTAAAATGAAGGATTGCTTGTCTGTCAGATGAGGGAGGGGAATTAGACACATTCTTGGTGTTCGCTTAAAACAAGCAAACATTTCAGATCACTTCGGGAGGGCTGATATGCTGCACTGGAGCACTCAATAGACTGGGAGGCTGCTGGTTGAGAGAGATTTCCGAGAGCATTGGTTCCGACTTGAACTTTGATCTCTACAACGGAAGGGAGATACGACTTTGAAAAGGAGGACAAAAACATGTTCATATGCCTTAGGGATACGTGTTGCTGCATAACTTCCAATTGCTGATCTGTTACATAAATTTGTCATGTTGAGAACTTTGAAACTAGTAGTGTTACATTGTAACCTTGATTTATAGCTCATTTGTCGCATTTTAAGAGTTTGGGAACTTTATGTGTTACATTGTACCTCTGGCTTGGAGCTTTTGGCTTTGTATTAAATACTTTTGGAGTTGGTATAAGAAAACTTTGACAACTGAATATGTATTAAGACTACACACTCATTTGGTATTTCAAAATATTTATTTACAGGCATTGATATAAGATTGTTAATTGCATTCAAAGTGTTCATTTGTTTTTGATAATAGGCACACTGTGTTTTCCCCTTGTTGTATCTACCACCACTTCCTGTGGCAGCGAATTCCATGTGTTAATTATTCTTTGGGTGAAGAAGTACTTCCTTTTATCTGTTTTAAGCCGACTGCTCATTTATTTCGTTGAGTGTCTGCGAGTTCTTGTATTGTGAGAAAGGCGGGAAAGGACTTCTTTCTCTACCTGCTCTATCCCGTGCATAATTTTGTAAACCTCGATCTTGTCACCTCTCACTCATTGTTTCTCCAAACTAAAAAGCTCTTTAGCCTTTCTTTATAGGGAAGGTATTCCAGCCCCTTAATAATTTGGGTTGCCTTTCTCTACACCTTTCCCAAAGCTATATTTTTGAGGTATGGGGACCAGAACCAAAAACAGTATTCCCAATGAGGCTGCGTCATAGATTTATACAAGGGCATTATGATAGTGGCCGATTTGTTCTCAGTCCCCTTCCTAATAATCCCCAGCATCACATTGGCCCTTTTTTATTGCAGTCTCACCCTGAGATGAATTCTTCAGCGAGTTATCTACCAATACCCCAAGATCTCTCTCCCGGTCAGTTACCACTCGTTTGGACCCCATCAGTGTGTATTTATAGTTAGGATTTTTTGCTTCAATGTGCATTACTTTGCACTTGCCCACGTTGAACCCAGCCCCATAGTCAGGAATGGGGGGGGGGCACCAAGGTGTGCTGATTAAAGTAAATTAAATTAACCCTCCTTCCTCCTGCTCCTGAGAGCCAGTCTGGTGTAGTGGTTAAGTGCGCGGACTCTAATCTGGGAGAACCGGGTTTGATTCCCCACTCCTCCACTTGCACCTGGCTGGATGACCTTGGGCAAGCCATAGCTCTGGACCAGCTGTTCCCTCAAGGACAGCTTGGGAAAGAGCTCTCTCAGCCCCACTTACCTCACAGGGTGTCTGTTGTGGGGAGGGGAAGGGGAAGGAGTTTGTAAGCCGCTCTGAGACTCTTAAGTGAGTGAAGGGCGGGATATAAATTCAATCTCTTCTCTTCTTCTTCTTCTTCTTCTTCTTCTGCTCCTGCTGCCAGGCCTACCGGGTAAGGGGTGAGTGGAAGGCAGGAAGGTTAGAGACTCCAACTATATTGTTTGCCCAACAGCCAGCACCGGCTCACTTCCCCATTCAGCCCCAATCTCGACCGGCCCCACAATGTGCCCCTTCTCCCGCCATTCGGCACCTACTTTACCTACAGACTCTCCTCACCACGCGCTTGCTTTGCTGATGCCCCTCAGCCTACTCCACTGGAGCCATTAACGCTTCCTGTATCCCCCCCACCCCCTGCTTTGGCACCTTCCAAAATTCTGCACCAAAGCCCGCAAGAAAGACAGCCGTGGGTAGCATACTCTCCGGGAGACGTAGTTCTTACTCCTTTCCTTCTTGCACCCATTTTGGGCTAAACAGACTTCGCTTCCCAGGAGGCTTTGCACACATGCTCCTGAGGGAGGAGGAAGATGCCAGAAGCAGTTCTGAAAAGGTCTGAAAAGCCTGCAAAGGGTGGCCAGAGCGTGGGGTTGGGGGCCTTTGGGGCTTCCACGGGTGGTTGCCCCTTAAGTGGGGGGCACTGCAGGTTTGATAGGGGTGCCCCCACTTTCTCAGTGGCCAGTTTTAATGTATTTCCCTCCAGAACAGTAACAGCTACCCCTTCAACTCTTCGAGATGAGCTATCCCGAAAGCCACTTCATCTCCTGTCAAGCTTTCCCTCAGGATTTAGCTTAAAAAAAATGCTCTGCCGCCTTTTTGAAGTTTAAGCACCAGCAGCCTGGTTCCTCCTCGGAACAAGTAAAGGGCATCTCTTTTGCACAGGTCCTGCTTGTTCTAAAAAGCATCCCAGTGCCTAGCAAACTTAAACCCGGCCTCCCTACACCACTGTCTCATCTACACGTTGAGATCCCTAAATTAGGCCTGTCTAGCTGGCCCTGTCCGTGGAACAGGCAGGACTTCTGAGAAGGCCACCTTGGAGGTCCTGGCCTTGAGTTTCTTGCCTAGCAGTCTAAATTTTTCCTGCAGGACCACATGACTACACTTCCTTACATCACTGGTGCCAACATGTACCATGACCACTGGCTTCTCCCCAGCACTGTCTACCAGCCTACTTAGACCACGTGTAACGTCCGCTACCTTTGCACCAGGCAGGCAAGTCACCCTGCGGTCAGTATGTGGGTTTGCAACCTATCTATCTACATGCCTGAGGACTGAATCACCAGCTACCAAAAACCTCCCTCCCTGCCTTGGTGCAAAAGGACACCAACTGTAGAAAGGATCCTTTCCGAGGGAAATTCCCCCTTCCTTCACCCTGTTTACCCTTGGCCCTCATGCTCCCTGACAGCAGTGGGGCTGCCATTCTCAGAGTGGGACACATCTAAGAAGTCCCCAAGGGTCTTATCAATGCACCTGACTGTCTCCATTTCTCCAGGTCAGCCACCTTGGCCTTGAGGGTGTGAACTCATTCCCCGAGAACCAGGAACTCCATGCACTGATCTCACACCCATGACTTCTGTCCAGATGGCAGACAGTCTTACATGTTGCACTCAGTGCAATACCCTGGATACCCCCCCCAACCGCCTGCTGGCATTTTACCTTCATAATTGCTCCCCCCCCCCCTTTATAAATCCATATTCATCTATGTTTTCTATACGGCACATCTCACTGGGAAATGATGCATCAAATGGAAAATGAGTTTTGCTTCTTCCTGCAAATTCAACCTTTCAACATGATGGAAAGGTAATGTTTTAACATTATGTGGTATTACAAGACTTCCCACAAAATGAAGAGTACTGGTTTTTCAAAGTGTCACTTTAAGGGAAAATGTATACTTGCAAATTAAAAAACCCAAACCAGGGATTCCTTGTGACTCAGATTCACAGTATCACTGACTTCTGTATGCCCATTATGATGAAAATAGTTACAATTATTTACCTGTAGAAGCTCAGAACAAGGATGCCGAGCTAAGAACGCACAAATACAGTGCACACATACACAGATAGGTAAATTACAAGGCCCACAACTGACTGCAAAGACACTTTGACAAAGCCTCTCAATCGGGAACACACTTGCAAAAATATGAAGTTATATAAGAGAGCAAGCTGATGTTTAAGAAAAGAACATCAGTACTTTAAGGGCACATATCTGCAGTGTACTCAAATCACAAATGCAATAAAACAAGCTTCTATGGCACTCTTGAACTGATATCTCTCTGCTGTATTTATTTATTGAGGCAACTCAAACCAAAATTACCTCATAATAGCCTGAGCGCCTTCAGCCTTTCAGTACCTGAAGCCTCCTCTCTTGCAATACTTTGTGGCAGAAGAGGAAATGTACAAATATTCAAGAACGTCAAATGCTATCACTTACAAGTAAATAATGCTCTCATATAGAGCTCGCTTTAACCAGACTAGAAGAAGAAGAGATTAGATTTATACCCCGCCCTTCACTCACTTGGAGTCTCAGAGCGGCTTACAAACTCCTTCCCCTTCCCCTCCCCACAACAGACACCCTGTGAGGTAGATGGGGCTGAGAGAGCTTTTTCCCAAGCTGTCCTTGAGAGAACAGCTGGTACGGAGCTGTGGCTTGCCCAAGGTCATCCAGCCAGGTGCAAGTGGAGGAGTGGGGAATCAAACCCGGTTCTCCCAGATTAGAGTCCGCGCACTTAACCACTACACCAAACTGGCTCTAGGGACAGTAGGATGGTGCCTTTCAGAAAACGGATGCAGAGTCAGATTAAAAAGGTTTGCACAGCTGATTCAAGAAATCAGAACTGCTCCTCCCACACCACATGGGGTTTGGGCCTGTGCAAATTCAACAGCATCTACTATTACAGTGACTAGGGCTGGGCCCCTACCTCACAGGGGCCATATTAAGAACCAGTTATCTTGTGGGGGGAAAGAGGGGGGGAAGCCTGATTAAGACTGACAAACACTTTGGGAGATGGAGGTTTGCATCAGACCACTCATATCTGCCTGTTTTACACTCCTAGGACTCAATACAAACAAAAAAATTAAAACAGATGCTTTAAAGAGCTCTCACATAGTTCACAGTTCATGCCAATAGCTAGCTAGCTAGCCAGTACTGCTCATGCGGCTATCATCTTAAGCAGAAATTAGAACCAAGAAAATATTTTAAAATACCTGAATCAGTATTATTTCTCTATTTGATTATTGCACCTAAGGATTTGGCCACTGAGAGGGTGACACGATCATTTGTATCCGATCGTAGCCATGACACCTGGGCTCGCACATTTAGCAGTTCCGTATCTTTAAG
Organism: Lepidodactylus listeri; assembly: GCA_029233225.1. Classification (NCBI taxonomy): domain Eukaryota; kingdom Metazoa; phylum Chordata; class Lepidosauria; order Squamata; family Gekkonidae; genus Lepidodactylus; species Lepidodactylus listeri. Next base: position 54,471,986 of record JARCFY010000016.1, on the reverse strand, counting down.
TAAAGAAGTGACTACGTTAGCCCTCAGCTCATTGAAATTAATGCTAATATAATTACGATGCAATGTGCTCACTTTGGCAGCACATATACTCAAGTTGAAATAAACAGAATTAAGATGCAACATATATCTAGTTCAAGGAACATTTGTAGTGGGGCTCCTTTCCCCTTATTAATTTTACTCTACATAAACCCCCCCAGAAACAGCAACTAAAATTTATGTCCCCACTATACAGAGCAAAGGGCCACATTTAAAATCTAAGTAAAAAAACCCCCCTTCAGATTCTTCAGAATTCTTCGAGTATACACACAAAGTGCTTCCATACACACACACACACACACACACACACAGGCTGAGGGTTGCTGATTTTCTTTTACAACTGCATCTCCTTGCTTCTCACTGGATGCCACCCTAGTACCACCACCACCACCACCCTGATAAAACTTTTTATAGGGCTGCTGCTGAAAGGGCCCATTCAGAAGCTCCTGTGCAAATGAAGACTATTAGGCATCAAATGGTAATTGTAACATTTAAAGTAAGGGGATAGAAAAGCCTGGCAAGTAACATTGTTTGTGAAACCTTTATTACAGGCTGATAGTATACTGATGGGTAGAGGACACTTCAGAAGAGTGATTCCCTTATGTTACTTCATTCTGGTTAGAAGTTGAAAAATTGATCAATTTAATATGGATATAGCTCCCAGAGCTTCCCTGCTTGAAATGCCCTTGAAGTTTTCCTTTCAATTTTTTCACAATCATACTGCAGTTACTTTTTCAGACCTGAATTAGTAACCATGAGTCTCCTTCTGTCTAATGCACTGAACAAAAAGGCTTTTGCAAGAACACCTTTTAATTAAGATTAATTGCCAAAAATATATACACACCTTAATCCTGAATCTTTATCAGCTTATGCTCTCACAATACAGCCTAAAACACAACTTCTCCAATTATGTTAACTGAATTCTTTCATTCTGTTGTCCATTCGTTTCCATTACATATAACTGGCATTCCTATACAGTTTACAGTCCGTCCGTCGCTGCTATCTAGATAGTCTATTCCTTTCCAATAGTTACATCTTGGTCATCTTTTTGAATGAAACAGATATAACAAACTTTCAGTAAGGAAAAGAACTGCAAGATGTAGGAATATTGGAGTGACTCCTCAGAACTGTGAACAGAGTTTGCAAATTTTGCGCCTTCATCCATCCCAAATGGAGTTTTTCCTGAAAAGAGGCCTGCGGCAGAAGGAGAGACACCACTCCTCTCCATTTGTCCCATTCAAGTAAGAACTCACACAGGGGTGGGGGGAAAGTTTGTTGATTCCCCCCTTCAGCTGCAGCCCCCCCCCCCAAGCATTCCCAAGGGTCCCCTGACTCTCAGCAGCAGCCTTTGGGGGAGCAACAAGGGGTGGTGGCAAAGAGCTCTTCTAGAATCCTCATAGCATTCACGGCTCTTCAGCATTCCAGCCGTAATAAGCCTGACTGCTTGCTTTGAAGAAATTACACAAACACAGACATAATAAGCATAGACACAAAAATAAAAAAAGTAAACTGTAGCATAATTTGCTTTTCATTAACATCTCAGGCATGCTAGGGCTGAGGAACATGCATTAATCCCTACCCAAAAATAGACTATAAATTGGCACTAAAATTATTATTGTATCATTAAGAGTAAAGGGCACATCTTGTATTCAACAGAAAATAACCCTTGCATTTAAGAATGTTAAGAGTTACAGCATGTAAATAAGCTAGTTACTGAAAAGACGAAAGCTAAGTTATGAGAGATAGATGACACTTTAGATTCAGAGAAAAGAGAAAAATGTGCCTCTAAGATCACATCCGCTGCCGGTGTGAACATCCACAAGCACAGTTCATAATTTAAATTCACACTCTTGCCAACTGTGGCTAGGAAATGGCTAGGAAAGCTCCTGCAAGTCAAACCAGTATGCGAGAACCAGTCCTAAATTCTTCAGGGCAGAAAGATGGCAGCCATTCATCTCACCATAAATATACAGGTATCTGTTCAATTTTATTGTTGTTTTTTTTGAAGTAACCATTAGACACTGGCCTCTATCAAAATATGGGTGGGTCATTCTTGATGGCAGTGCTCTCCATTATTCAATGTTTGTGGATCAGTTCCCTGGATAGTTTGGTCTACTTGATCTAATTCCTTTAACCTGACATCTTGCACTCATATTACCACATAGCGCATAATAATGTAACTTGTAGGTTTTGTGAGAGCCATTTATATATACACAAGTGCAGACACACAAGGAACCCATGGAAGCAGCCATCCCACTCCCCATCTTTGTTTCTTCCTATCTCTCCCCATACCAGCTGTCACTTTCCTTCTCTCACCCCCTTTCCCCTCACTTCCACTCACCAGCAGTGACATGGTGGTGGTGGGGGGGGAGGGGGTTCCTATCACCTTAGAGCAGTGGTGGCGAACCTATGGCACGCGTGCCAGAGGTGGCACTCAGAGCCCTCTCTGTGGGCACGCAAGCCATCACCCCAGCAGAGTTCGCAAGATTGGACAGCAAAAATCACATGAATTGTTCAAAAGCAGGCCAAATGCAAACTTTTACCTTTCAATAAAAAGCTGTTTGTATCATTGAAAGCTCTGTCGTTGTGTTTTTCTTTTAAGACAAAAGATGTTAATGTACGAGTTGTTTTTTCTAAAACGAAAGCCTCAGTATTCAGGTTAAATTGCTGCGTTGGCACTTTGCGATAAATAAGTGGGTTTGGGGTTGCAGTTTGGGCACTCGGCCTCTAAAAGGTTCACCATCACTGCCTTAGAGGCTGCTGAGGGAAGGTGGTGATGATAGAACTGGTGGGGGCAGCCGCTCCGCACAAGCCTCTGTGTGGGATTAACATTCCCTCTCCATTTTGGGAAAGTTTTTAGATTTATCTGCAAACTGGGGGGGGGGGGGGGGTGCCCCTCAACTGGGTGGAAAAATCTCCTTTCTTTATTTGCAGATGGAGCCAGGTTCATAATTCTATACTGATGATTTTAGATTTTTTATTTTAGATTTTAGAAGCAGAGATGTGCTAACTAACTCGACACCACAGAGCCTGAAGAATGTATGAAACCTGAAAGATTCCTGCATTTCCATCAATGAGATAGCACAATAAAATATGCAACCTTAACCTACATAAGCCTCATTTATTGGCATTTGATTTCCACAGTGGTAGTTCAGACTTCAGTCTCTCACAGGAGTCTGAACTTGAGGTATAAATTCATGGCATATTGCTGCATCAAAAGCAGCATTCTCAGGACTCTTTCTGTAGAAAAAGCCCAGCAGGAACTCACTAGCATAATAGGCCACACCCAACAGCAGAAACTTATTAGCATATTGAGCCACACCCCCTACAGAGATCAGGTCAATGGGTGCTTTGGAAAGTGGAGTTCATGGCATTATGCCTTGCTTAGGTCCCTCCTTCCCCCAAACCCCACCCTCCTCAGGCTCCACTCCCAAATCTCCAGGGATTTCCCCAACCTGGAGTTGGCAACCCTAGTTCACTGGCAGAACAACCCTAGCTTTGTGGATGCACTAGACAGGAGTAGTTTGTGGACTGTGCACCAAAGGAACCAGTCCAATAAAATTTTATTCAAGGTATAAGATTTCATGTGCCACTCACATTTCTTCAGATGGAAGAAGTGTGCATGCACACAAAAGCTTATACCTTGGATGAAACTTTGGACTCCACCATGGGCCATCTGGGCTTTTGGCCTGGCAGCCCCAGCTGGTTGTTTATCCTCTGAGGAATCCTGGGATTCAGAGGGCCCAGGAACTGCAGCAGACTCTGTTAGGTGTATGATTTCTGTGGGGTTAGCCACCACAACATCCTCATCCTCCAACAAGGATTCATCAGACTCAGCAGTGACAGATATTAATGATCAGCCATTCAGATTTCTGGCATGAATGAATGATAGAATCCTAGACTTGGGGCGGGGGGCTCATAGATCATCTAGTCCAGGAGTTCTTAACTTTTTGTGTGTGCTAGGGACTCCCTTGGCAGTTTGGTGGGGAATGTACACAAGAATTTTGCATTAATTTTGACATGAGGCCAGCCCCCCCCCCATCCCCCCTACTCTCTGACTCGCGCTTCACTTTCTGAGTGGCCTTGACTCTGGGCGGCAGGCACGCACTTTCTCACCAGCCCAGCGGAGCCATTTTCATGCGCTGCCGCAAGTGTGCAGTGTGTGGCCGGCCGCCAGCCAGTGATGTGAGTTGGCCTGTTGCTATGGCATGCACTGCCCCTATAAATAAGTGCGTGAAGGAACTTTCCCACATCAGAGAGAGACTTTCCACGGCTGCAAGACACAGAGTGCGCCCTTTACCATGCTTGCCAAGGCGGTGGAGAGTTGCCTTGATGGTTCCTCTCCTGCTGCTCAGGGCCTTTCCAAACGGGGGCAGCGCTGCAGGTCCTCCTCATCCTCCTGCTGCCAGCTCTGTCCCACACCTGCCCAGCCCCTGGGCCAGCCAGGCAGCGCCTGGGGCCTTCGCTTGGTAATCCATGTGCACCTTGATGCGCAAAGGGGTGCTGGCAGGCCACAGCCTGGAGGGGCCTCCAGCTGGTGCGCCTCCTTGTGCAACTGGGGAGCGTGCTGGAGCACGCCCCCCCCCCCCGCGCTCCTCTCCCGCCCATCCTGGCTTCATGCCTTGTAGAAAGAGCTGCTCTTCTCTGCCTCTGGCTGCAAAGGGGCGGGCGAGGGGAGTGGAAAGGGGGAAGCTGTCTGGGAAAAGGCGCTCTTTGGTGGCCGTGCCAGGCCTCGCGAACAGCAGCCAACTTATCTCCTGCACCTGGCCCTGCCCCTGCCTGGGAGGAACTGGGGAGGGGCAGGCTTGGAAGCCAGCCGGAACGCCGTTCCGGGGCATTCCAGCTCAAAAATAGCCCTGAGCATTCTTCATATAATATATATAATCAACATATGACAGATTACAGTCATTAAGATTGATCTGCTCTGTCAGTTTTACTCTAAGTACTGGAGTCTCTCTCTCTGCCACCCCACATCCCAAGGCTGAATCTGCTTTTCCAATGTAAGTGTACCCTTTTTTTCTAACATGTAAATATAATCATGTTTTTCAATGTCAGAATTTAGTCAAAGCTCAATTGTAGCTGAAAGGAAAAGATAATCCCCTACTCAAGCATCATAACTGCACAGAAAGGGCTGAAATACACAGTGGCATTAGATCGTTTTAAACATTCACATAGAGGGATATTTGTACATAAAAGAACAGAAAGTCAATTTAATGCCAAATTTGTCCAAGCTAAGTACCCTGGTAGCAATGTTTCTGTGATCAGGTTGCATGTTCTAGCTCCCCAATATGGTGCCTGCTGACACCTTTCTGGGCACCCTCCAAGTGTTTGTAGAAAGTGGGTGGGGAATCTACCCAGCAGGGTTTCTCACTGGCCACTGGAGAGCCAGTTGGCTATGCAGATCTTTAAATATGTTGCTTTGGAAGCAGCTGCCACCACAGTACAAGAATCTTCAAAGTGTAACTTCAGGTAAACTATGTGTATTGAAGAAAATATTTCAAAGCAGTTATGTTCATTTAAAAAGGCATTCTATTAAACAGATCTCCTGCCTGAAATGGTGAAGAGGTAACAATTGCACTTATGTATAACTTAAGTTGCTGACATTTTGTGGTTGGTGCTGGCTTCAGCAGCCACCATTTTGTGGTTGACACCCACACCTCTGTGTCAAAATTCCAAATGTGTTTACTGGTTCCAAAAGGTTGGGTACCCCTGTTCTAGAACTATGGTTAAGGAATAATCTTAGTTAGTTTTGATCAGAACTAGGCCCCTGAAAGACTGGCTAGGCCAGGGGTGGGCAAACTGTGGCTCGGGAGCCACATGTGGCTCTTTCACATATATCATGTGGCTCCTGGCAGGGTGGCTGGGGAAGCTAAATATCATCAGCAAACAAATATCATTGGACAAATTAATATCATTATCAATAACTCCTTTTACCCCTTTTGTTATTATTTTTGGCAGTCTCATTTAATGTTAATAAAAAGCAAATTTGCTTATTTTCCAATAAAAGCAGGTAATATTTGTTCATGTCTTGTGGCTCTCAAACATCTGATGTTTATTCTATGCGGCTCTTACGTAAAGCAAGTTTGGCCACCCCTGTTCTAGGTGGCTCTTACGCTGGAGCAAGTTTGCCCACCCCTGAGCTAGGCACACTGGGATTCTGAGGTGATTACCATTAATTACAAGATACTCTTTAAACACTGATATAAGGAAACACATTTAGACATAATCATCCTGTACAGATGAAGAAGTGGATAAAAAACAACAGGCATGCTCAAGAACTCACATGCATTCATCCAGTAAATATTTTCTCTCTCTCTCTCTCTCTCCCCCTCCCAAGGAAACCTCATTGCATCTCTCACCCTGCCCTGAAACTCCTCAGTTTCCACGTGGCAAGGGGAGCTGCTGTTTGAGCAACCCAAGCCCAAAGCTCCCTCGGGTATGCAGAACTGATTGCACGGTCCCTTAGATCCCTGGGTAGAAGCAGCGGCATTCAACAGAAACTGCACAATGTTCACATTGACATTAGAGAGCTGTCTGCTTTGGAGAAATATAATAAGGCAAGCCTAGCTTTTTAAAAGCATGGTGTCACAGTCCGCAAATGCTTTGAAGATAACTTTGATAGTTTTGCCTTCCCTAAGGAGCTCATTACTTACATTTTAGTAAAGACAGCACTGACAGGAACAGATCCCCTTCAATTCTTTTCTAAGTAAATCAGCACACTACAACACTATTTTAGAGTTTAACCAATGATACTTGCCAGCATATGAAACATCAAGCCATTAAATTTACTGTAGCATAAGTACTCTGCTGAAGTAATTTTCTGTAAGTTAATACTAAGATAAATGTACTACTCACCAAGTCCTAAAAGATCAACAGTAGAGTCTGGAATTTTCTTGGGACTTGCTTTAAGCTCCAGTTGCTGATCGTCTTTCTTCTCAGCCTTTATTTTAAAACAAAATAAACATGCAGTTTTAACTTTAAAATTTCCATTAGCATCCTAGAGAATCAAAAAAAATAACCACAATAAATATGTGATTTGGCCCAGCCTCAGTTTTTAGTTGAAAGTCTCATCAGGTTATCTTAATGTTGCCGGTGCATATAGAAGGGAATGGTGGAGACAGGGAGAGATGATGAAATGTGCTGCTTGTACCCATGTTGGAGCAAGTGTTTAAAAACTATTTAGCATTTGTATAACACATTTCTAATTGCTGAATGTACTTCACCTTCACAAAGATTACCATAATTGTAATGTTCAATGTAAATAAGAGCAATGGTCACTTTAAGTAAACTGGCAGAGACTGGTTGTAGTGGACAGCTCAATGAAATGTCAACTCAGCGAGTGCAGTAGTGGGAAAAATCTCAGTGTTCCCTCTAAGCTGAGTTAGTGTGAGCTAACTCACAGTGAGCTAACTCCGGCTCACACATTTTTGTCTTCGCTCAGGAAGGATGGCTCCAGAGCAAACTGGTTTATGCAGCAGCCAAATCGCTCACTCACAACTTTAATGCCAGTCGCTCCCAAAGTCAAATTTTTGCTCACGAGACTCCACAGCTTAGAGGGAGCACTGGTGGGGATTATAAGAAAAGGGACTAAAATAAAATGGCCAGTACTGCAAAGCCTTTGCCTAGATCTGAGGGTGGCCTTATTTGGAATACTGTGTAAAGTTTGTCTCCATATCTACCAATAAGGAGACAGCAAGAATTCTTCACGATTGGTAGCTACGCACTAACATCTCCCTTTTTCTTACTCTCCCTCCATTTCTCACTACAGCCCACGGTCCCCACGCTCTTTCTCCCCACTGTTCTGATACTGCTCATGGCTCTGGCCTTGGAGCCTCCTTCTGTGTCTCCCATGGCTCCTCTCCAGACCCCCTCACTCTCTGGCTCCTGCCCCCTCGTTTGTCTGTGTCTCCAGCAGAACTCTTCCTCTCAGATTCCCAAGACTCCTCCTTGCATTATCTTTCCTTCTCTTCCTCTCTCTTATTCAGCCTTTCTTATTCATGTTCTTCAAAGACATGCAAACAGCTCTCTCATGGATGAGACATGAGGGAGACATAATTAGGCATCTCAATCTCAGTTATCAAAGATTTTAGTAAGTGTTGAATTAGGACTTACCAAGATAGATATCTGAAGTATTTTATTTTGACCTGCCAAATGTTTTGATTGCCAACTGCCTTTTAAATTTTCTGTCTCGCCTTCATTATTTATTTATCGTATGGCAGCCTTCAATCTATCCATTTGTAGTTAATAAAAGTTAACCTCTCTTATGGGAAAATGCCACATCGATCTGTGATCTGTGTAGACAAAAGCTCAGGTCCCCAAAGGCCCAGCATTGGGGGTACATGGCACATATGTACCCCCCCCCCCCGGTCCTCTGATATACACTGGTAACATTAAGAAAATCTGATGAGCATCTTTCCTGTGAGGAAAAAGCAAAACATCCTGGTGTTTTTTAATTAAGAAAAACAGAAGACCATGATACAAGTCCAAAGAGCCCTCACAATCAGCCACCATGGGTTTGTAGTCAGTCAGCATCATATCTGTACTGGGTCTTAGTAGAGAAATAGAATAGGACAGGAATTGCCAAATACTAACACCCATCTATGCATGTGTGTGTGCATACACGTGTGCTTGGAAGGCCATAAAAAAAAAAATCCCACATGGAAGATTCTTCCACGTAGGCAACTACTTTAACTTGACACGTAGTTTAGCACAGAGCCATTGCTATACTGTAAGCATCACTAATTTGTGTACGTGTTCTACCCTCTCTATCTAGGACCAGTAGGGCAACATTTATCATTTTATCAGGCAACAGTTTTCATTCATAGGACACATCAGGGGTCATTTCATAGAAAAAGAGGTGCAGGAGCTCATTAGCATAACTCATTAGCATAACTCATTTGCATATGCCACACCCCCTAACATACCGGAAGTGTGTCAGAAGGCAACGCCCATCCCTCAGGCTCCACTCCATAGGTGAGTGAAACTGACCTGCTCTTCCTCCATTCCCTTCCCCAGCCAATACCTTGTGCAATAAAAATAAGCGTAAAGTACACACCCTCATTCTCTTCCTGTTCCCTTGAAACCACCAGGTTTCAAGTGGACTTGAGATACCCAGGACATGTGCACCACCCATCCCTTTCCCTTCCCCTCCCCACAACAAGACACCCTGTGAGGTAGGTGGGGCTGAGAGAGGTCTTTTGAGAACTGCTCATGAGCGAACAGCTCTGAGAGAACTTGTGACCGGCCCAAGGTCACACCAGCAGTTGCATGTGGAGGAGTGGGGAATCAAACCTGGTTCTCCCAGATTAGAGTCCAGCTCCTGACCACTACACCAAACTGATGGGGTGGAAGCTGCTGAAGGGTTGGTGAAATTTCTCCAGTACTTATGTGCCATGTGCCCAGATAAAAAATGGTATACTTAGAAAATTTATATGCCACCTTGAGCAAGTCTCTGGAAAAGCAGCACACAGTCATAAAAGGAACAATGATAAAATTATCAATATTAAAACAAAACATTAAAAACAATAAAGACCCTAGCAGGGCTTTCCCCGGGGCGCTGCGCCTCTGCACTTTCGGAGAAGCCGGGGAGGGGGCGGGGCTTGGTCATGTGCCCGCCCCCTGGGCTCCTCACTCCCGGAGCTGCACTCCTGTGCGCTCCCACTCCAACCTACCCCTGGGACACATGCATAAGTTATGGCAAATTCAGAATTCACCAGGTTTAATGCTTTTTAAAACCTTTTTTGGCTTTCTTAAAAATGAGCAGTTGGCTTCCAGATGCTGAGTGGTGCTGTGCAGAAATTCGGCAGTTGAGAAAAGTGATTTCATTGTGTACGTGGACAGTGTTGGAGAAAGTGTGCAAATTCACTCACCAGCAGACAGGAATGACACTGAAAACAAGGAATGCCTGGCAAACACTGCCTTTCGAGCCCCTTTGAGTTTCAAGGGGAGAGCGGGGAGAAGTCGGGTGGACTTGCTGGCACTGAAAACGGCAGTTCCTTGCTTGGCAAGTGGTAAGTGGTAGGAATAGCGGAGATGGATTTGCTCTTCCGCTAGCAGTGAACCATATTTCTGGCTCAGGATTTTACTCCACATCAGCTTTTGCTTCTTCTGTTGTGCTGCAAGCGGGAGTTGCCTAAGCAAAAAGCCCACAGGTTTTATGGCAATTTCACACAACATTCACTACAGCTGTTACGAGTCTGCGGACATGTTGGACAGGAAAGGATAAATATGATCCTGCTGCATTGGTGGTAGAACAGTCTCTTTGGGAAATGCGACCTCCTATCTTACAGAAAGCATTGTGGCCGGGGTGAGGATGAGGCAGTTTAACAGTGTATTGCCAAGGAAAGTTATACCCTTTTAAGCCCACTGATTTCAATGGACTTAGAAGGGTATAATTCTGCTTAGAACTGCATTGCCAGTTGGTCAGTCATTATCTCAGGCTTTGCCTAGTAGTTCAGGTTTTTTGGGGGGGGGGGGCATTAAAAAGGAAGGTGCCGTGATTCCTGTATCACTGGAGGAGGCAGGTGTGTTGTTCTGGCGGTGCAGGGAGGGACAGCGGCGAGGGTGGAGGGAGTAGGTAGGGAGAGCAGCAAGGGCAAGGAGGTGAGAGGAGTGCCAAGGGTGGGGGTTAGGCAGGTAGAGCAGCAAGGTGGCAGTGAGAGGAAAGGGCGTCATATGCCAGAGGACTAAGCAGTGACCAGTGGGGGGAATTTCCCCATGAGTTTCTCATGGGTCCTCCCTGCTTGTTGATCACTGTTCAGTAAAAACCTTCGTTTATTGTGCTGCTTTTTAGGAGAGGTTGTCTTAAACTCAGGGACATCTGCTTTGATGTATAACCTCTCCTTTGGGGGAGGGGAGGTTGTCGTACATTTAGGGTCCCTTTACTTTCCAGCAAACACAGCAGATCAGACCACATGCTATTTGTGCTGCTACAAGTTCGTATCATTGAGCTATGAATTGATGTTAGTCCTTTTATAAGGTATTCAATTATTTTTGTATTAAGTCAGAAATAATGTTATAACTTAGAGTCATGTAAAACACATCTGATTCAAATTAACAAGGTCTTCATTACTTGAGTAACAGCAGCACAGACACACATAATTTATACACCTTCTCAGTGTGATTCAATCTGAAAGCAGCTCCTTCACATTTGTTCAGACTGACTGCCGTGTTATGTCACAGGGCGGCTTTGCAAAAAGATTTAGAAATATGATCCAAATTATTTGATTATTTCCTTTAATTGGAAGTTTCTTCCAGGAACTAATGGATAAAGAACTAAAGCTAAGCATATGCACAAAAGTACATCACTGTATCATAGATACCAACCAATGCATATTCTACCTCTATTTACTTTCAAAACCTGAAGCTTCACTATTAAGAGATTTGCACAGGGAAAGGCTATAGAATATAGTTCACTGTATACTAACTACTGGAAGACGCAGAAAGAGAAACAAGACAGTGTTAAGTCACACACTGCTCCATAGGTGCATATGCCCATGGCTACTGTCAAAGCAGATTTAACTTCTTCTTTGTTTAGCATGTCCTTTGCTGCCAACACCACAGGTAATATTTAAAGCTGCTCGTAAGAAGCATTCATTGATCCAAGGCACTTTTCACAGTGAAAGAGTAAATTTAAGCTAGACTTTAAATGCCAAAAATATTGTGCTTAACACTTGGATGTTACCAGGGGTCCATTGGAGCGGGAGCGCACAGGAGCGCAGCTCCGGGAGTGAGGAGCCCAGGGGGCGGGCACATGACCAAGCCCCGCCCCCTCCTCGGCTTCCCCGAGCAGTGCAGAGGCGCAGCGCCCCGGGGAAAGCCCTGCTAGGGTCTTTATTTTTAATGTTTTGTTTTAATATTGATAATTTTATCATTGTTCCTTTTATGACTGTGTGCTGCTTTTCCAGAGACTTGCTCAAGGTGGCATATAAATTTTCTAAGTATACCATTTTCTATCTGGGCACATGGCACATAAGTACTGGAGAAATTTCACCAACCCTTCAGCAGCTTCTACCCCATCAGTTTGGTGTAGTGGTCAGGAGTTGGACCCTAATCTGGGAGAACCGGGTTTGATTCCCCACTCCTCCACATGCAGCTGCTGGTGTGACCTTGGGCCAGTCACAAGTCCTCTCAGAGCTGTTCTCTCATGAGCAGTTCTCAAAAGACCTCTCTCAGCCCCACCTACCTCACAGGGTGTCTTGTTGTGGGGAGGGGAAGGGGAAGGGATGGGTGGTGCATATGTCCTGGGTATCTCAAGCCTACTTGAAACCTGGTGGTTTCAAGGGAGCAGGAAGAGAATGAGGGTGTGTTCTTGACGCTTATTTTTATTGCACAAAGTATTGGATGGGGAAGGGAATGGAGGAAGAGCAGGTCAGTTTCACTCACCTGTGGAGTGGCGCCTGAGGGGTGGGTGTTGCCTTCTGACACACTTCCGGTATGTTAGGGGGTGTGGCATATGCAAATGAGTTATGCAAATGAGTTATGCTAATGAGCTCCTGCACCTCTTTTTCTACGAAATGACCCCTGGATGTTACTCAGTGCTGAGGCAGACATTGCTCAGGTTGTGTCAAACGGACCTGCCAGGTCTCTGCAGACGGCATGAATAAACATTGTCTGAACTATGTATATAAGGTAGCGTAAATCCCTACATCTTGTACTGCCATCTGTTCACCATGAGAACTCTGATGCTGGCAGTTGTGTTCTTGCTTTATATTGTGTGTATGCATTAATGTTTGGTTTTATGCTAGTTTTAATTTGTTTCATTTGTAAACCACTCTGATGGTATTTTATGGTTGTTAGCCGCCTTGAGCCAGTTCGCCGGCAAGGCGGGATAAAAATGAAATAAATAAATAAATAGATAAATAAATAAATAATTTTAGATCTGAATATGTTGCTCTACCCAACCCAATCACCTCTTAGAATACGTCAACCGCATTCTGATTTTTCCCATTGGCCTATTTTCCCATGTTTATTAACCTAAAAAGTCACATTAGTGACTAACTTGTGTCAAATGTATTTTGCTTCGGTGACAGAATGAAATCTGCTCAATTCAAGGACAAAATCTAGATCCTCACACCTTTTGATTTCGCTTCTAATAAATAATTCAAGCAATTTATAAGCCACTATAAAAATCTTTTATTAAAACTTTAAAAAACCAGTGTCGCCAAGAAAAATTCGCAACTTACTCAAGGCTTGCAAAGAGTCCATAATTACTGAACAAAACCTTATTTTGCTCTTATTATGTTCAAACCGTAATTTTCATGTATAAACTAATTGGATTCATTCTCTCTTTATTGCCTTGATGGCAATAAAGTTTTAAAATGATTGCCTAAACATACAAGAACTCCCTTAAGGCAAGGAAGTGATGTTAGCTATTTTCTGTAAATTTTCAATAGGCCTGCAGATATTTTTCCTGACAGCTCATATGCCCTTTTCATACCACTTACTTCAATAAGCATGCATTAAAAAGCTATTACTCCCACTGAAGGTTCCTTGTCTGAAAAACACTTCAAAACTCCCTTCAGCCCTTTTTTGCAAACAATATATATAAAACCATGGTATCAGTGCAATTTTATGAGTTAACATTACTCTACTACACAGTTCACTTTGTTTTATTGTGAATCATTTCCATAGGACTTTCATTGTACTGGATGCTAATTCTCATTTATGTAATAATTATTAATCTTAATTGTACCTTTAAAAAAAGAAATCTGTAAAGGAGTTACATTCCTAGTTGACTAGGGCCCCCATTAGGCTTGTCATTAGAACAGAAAGGAAAGCTTACGAATATGGAAGATTTTGTTTAAGTTACCAAAACACTGAACATATGACTTCGTTTTCCTCTACCGTTATTTTGAACTAGTAAACCACAGCTGTACAGTTTGGCTTGCTACCAAATTACTGCTAAGATGCACTGCATATTAGACTTCAGAAGTAAGAATAAAATTAACGCAGAAGCTGGGATTCATCTACACATACAATTTTTTTCCTAAAGGCAGTTTGTTAAAGGTTTCTGCTGACAGATAGGAGTCAACTGAAGGCTGAGGAAATCGTTTTTTTGCCTTATCACCAGTCTAAAAATATAAAGCTAAATTTAGTAAATATTGACTACTCATCTGGGTAACTGGCAGGCTTACTTACCAGCTGATGCAGGCACGATTGTATAGTATATTTACAAAATGGAAGCCTGGGGATTTGAATTACTTGTTTAAGCGGCATTTATATGCATGAAGGTCTGTCACCCAAATACACAATCAGCACTAAAAGAATCTCTTATCTAACATTCTCAATCCATAAGATACAGGCTTGTGATTTTTTAAAATTATGATGCTCGGTTATCTGTAAAAATTATTATTGTTTACCTTAAATGGGAGAGAGGGAGAGAGGGAGAGAGGGAGGGAGGGAGGGAAGTATGCTCTGGGTCCACAAACTGCTTATACCACTGCAAATAATCCTATTCTTTTGTCCATTTCCAATTGTAGTATACAAGGCTTTTTTTCTGGGGGAATGTGCTGGAACGGAGTTGTGAAACCTCTTCGACAAAATTCTTTTACAAATGCTTGAAAATTCATGAATTTTCAGTACACATATTGAAAATTTCATTTCCCTCTTGAGAGTTCCGACGTCTCTTTTTTAAAAAGAAAAGAAAAGAAAAAGAATAAAAGAAAGCTCGGGTATACAAACTCTCTCTGTGTTTTTGGATATACTACTGGCATTTAGCTGTCACAGCTGATTGCAGTTTGTTGAAACCACGTTTGTACTTAGTAGACATATGTAAACCAGATTTTGACAGAAAAGGGATAGAAAAAGACAACCAAAATTATCACGGGGTGGGGAAAATACATATGGGTAATTTTTTTAGAACTCACCCAGTGATGTTGATGGGCAGCAGATTTATGATAGGCAAAAAGAAGTACTTCTTCACACAATTTATTTATCAAATTAATTAGAATGTTTATCCCCTGCCTTTTTTCATGGTTCAGCAATAAAACAACTAAATAACTTGTGGAAAACAGTGCCATATGATGCGGTGATTTCCGCTAGTCTAGCAGGCTTTAATAAGGTCAGACAATTCATGAAGGATAAGATCCATCAGTGGTTACTAGCTACATGCACTCAAATGAAACCTCCATGTTCAGAGGCAGTCATCCTCTGAATGCCCATGTGCTGAGGGACAAGTACAAGGAGATATTTAGGCCTCTTGTAAACCTTCAAGGGACATCCGGGTTGGCCACTTGTGTGCAATAGAATGCTGGACTCAAGAGCAGCTATGCTGGATCAAGCCAACAGTCCATAAACTTCCTATATGTTTATAAAGCCCAGCGAGTCCACTGTTTACTATTATTCTCCAAGCTATTCCAGGCTCCCTTAAATTGCCAGCTGTTGGCAAAGCTACATAGCATGTGCAGCCTGCTGTTGGTCAGATGCAATAAATTGGAAGGAATGGGCAAGAAACCCAAGGGCAAGCTAAACCTCCACAGTCTCCTAAGGCTCATCGGCCATCCTTCCCACCCCTTTTTGTCTAGCGACTTTGTTGCATTCCCTATACTTTACAAAAACTGTAAAGCAAAATTTTTAACATTTTACAGCTCTGACCCCTCTCTCTTGCCATTTCATCACATTCCTAGCCTTGTTTCCTTTCGGAAGCTCTGGTCGCCACACCTCAAAAAAGATATTATAGCATTGGAAAAAGGGTAGAAGAGGGCAACTAGAATGATAAAAGGGTTGGAACACTTTCCCTATGAAGAAAGGCTGAAGCGCTTGGGGCTCTTTAGCTTGGAGAAACGACGGCTGAGGGGTGACATGACTGATGGTTTACAAGATTATGCATGGGATAGAGCAGGTCGAGAAAGAAGTACTTTTCTCCCTTTCTCACAATACAAGAACTGCTGGGCACTCCATGAAATTGCTGAGTAGTCAGGTTAGAATGGATAAAAGGAAGTACTTCTTCACCCAAAGGGTGATTAACACATGGAATTTACTGCCACAGGAGGTGGTGGCGGCTACAAGCATGGACAACTTCAAGAGGGAATTAGATAAACATATGGAGCAGAGGTCCATCAGTGGCTATTAGCCACAAAGTATAGATAGGAACTCTCAGTCTGGGGCAAGTGATGCACTGTATTCTTGGTCCTTGGGGGGGGGGGGGCAACAGTGGGAGGGCTTCTAGCATCCTGGCCCCACTACTGGACCTCCTGATAACACCTGCTAATTTTGGCCACTCTGTGACAGAGTATTGGACTGGATGGGCCATTGGCCTGAAACATTGGCTTATGTTCTGTACTGAGAGTAACTGGGAGATACAAATCACCAGAGTAAACAGGATATCAGTAGAGCTATTCCAAGTGACAGAAATGGATTCCATCAAAATCTTAACAAGACTGTGCCAACAAATATGGAAAACAAAACAATGGCCCACAGACTGGAAACAATTCTGAAAAAAGGAGATGTCAAAGACTGCAGTAACTATCGAACCATCACATTAATTTCTCATGTCAGTAAAGTGATGCTTAAAATCTTACAATAAAACTGTTCCCATATATGGAACGAGAAATGCCAGATGTTCAAGCTGAATTCAGAAAAGGAAGAAGCACTAGAAGTCATATTGCAAATTTACGTTGGTTACTAGAGCATATGAAGAATTTAAGAAGGAAATCAGCTTGTGTTTCATATATTACAGCAAAGCTTTTGGCTGTGTGGATCATGAAAAGGCTATGGTTGGTTTTAAAAGAAATGGGTGTGCCACAACATCTGATTGTTTCGATGTGCAACCTGTACTCTGGACAGAATATGGAGAAACAGAATGATTTCCAGTTGGCAAAGGTGTCAGACAAGGATGTATTTTATCTCCCTATCTCTTTGAATACTATGGCATGAATTATCTTGATTTTGGTCACCAGTGATACATCCCTACTACACTTAAGAATCTTTTCTAGTTTCTAATTTCTTGATTGCAGTCCCCCTTTTGGTTGATGATGGAGTAGAAAATTTTGAACAGTTTTAATCTCTTCATTGACAACCTTAAAGTTGGATAATTCCCCAGTAGTCATTACTTTTGTCCTCTTGATGTTCACCTTGCTCTGGCACTTTCTGCTTTACCCTTCATCAATAGTTGTTTCCATAAACTAAGGCTATCGTACCTTAGTCTCATTATGAGAAGATGAGAGTCACTGGAAAAGACGACAATGCTGGGAAAAGTTGAAGGCAGCAAGAAAAGAGGAAGACCCAATATGAGGTGGATTAACTCAATTAAGGAAGCCACAGCCCTCAGTTTACAAGACCTGAGAGCAAGGCTGTTAATGTTAAGTTGTTTTGGAGGACATTAATTCAAGTGTTGCCATAAGTCAGAAGTGACTTGACAGCACTTAGCATACACACAAGACACGCATTAGAGTATCTTTGAGAACTGTGCTTAGTGTGAAATGTGTAGGTTGTGTTGCTCAGTCTTATTTATTTAAAACCAAGGGGCATCACAAAAATGCCACATGCCTAGTAATAAAGAAATAGATGATCAAGGTAGACAATATCTATGAGGCTATATTCAGATTAAAGTAGATTTAACAGTCTTGTGATGAAATAATTGTACTAAATGGTCTTTGTGACATGGAACACAAATGGACTGAACAAATTATAGTGAAACGTATAGGCCAAAGCAGACTAAGGACCTTGTAAGTCATCTTCACTCGACAGAAGGGGAAGGAGAAAGAACAACGCCTCATTTGCTGAAGAGTTGTCTGAACAACTGTTGTGTACTGTTGTTGTCACCTTGGTAGATCTTGATGGTATGGTTTTATTTCCTTAATTTTTGTAAGCCACCTTGTGGGCTTTTAAAACTGTGTGTGTGATATGATATAGATATTTAATTTTTAAATGAAAAAATAGTTGAAATAAACTTATGTATCCACCATGTGGAGCAAAAGACCAGTCTTAGCTGCATACTCAACCCAGACATGCAATCAAAGGTTTGTTTTTCAACACCTGGTGCTGAGACTGTTATGTAGAATACAGTATATAAATTATACTGTATAATAATTTCTGTTTCCCCCTGACATCAAATACAAAGATGTTATTCAATTGTACCGTTTAGAATATTTCCATATAGAATGATATTACATTGCCTAATCTGCTTATTAGACACCTTTGTTCAAACTAATGGATAGTGTATTCCTTTATTAACAGTTTAACATGCAGGCTATTTTTAATGTTTTGCTTCTTAATGCTTGTGAAATTCCTTTGGTTCTCTGAAAGACTTCTGTTATCAAAGGAGTTTTGTAAAATCATTCGTTCCTATGCTGGACATCATAAAACAAATAACTGTTCATGCCTGCTTGGTACATTGTATATTGATCAACTGCCTGTTTTTCTGCTAGCCTAGGGAGAATCTACTAAGGAGGAAAGAAAATTGAATGCTTCTGTTGTTTACTTGCAGATGCTTTTATAATGATTTCTTTTATAAATCATCCAGATTTGGCCAGAATTAAATGAGAGAAGGGGTATACAGACATCACACAAATAGATATTTACTTCATTTATATCCTGCCTTTTTCCTCAGTGGAGACCCAAAATGGCTTGCACTGTTCTCTTCTCTTCCATTTTATTATCACAGCAACCCTGTGAGTTTGTGGCTGGCCTAAGGTCACCCAACAAGGTTCTATGGGAGGGCATGGGTTCGAACCAGGGTCTCACAGATTCTTGTCTGACACTCTAATCACTACACTACACGGGCTGTCAAAAAAAAAATTACACATGCTTGTTTTTAAAAACTGTGAATTTAGCTGCATATTCATATTTTATTCAGAATTTTTTAAATCAAACTGTCTTGCTCCACTTCTTTTGTGTCTCAGTTAAATGATATTTCTTGGTGAGGAAGGGTATGTATGTATGCATGAGTAGGCTTTGTGGGCATATTGCAGAGCTCTAAACTGCATCAGTAGTAAGTACACCACCGTGAGGGACGCAATGTCATGGAGGCCAGCTTGTGATTTGGCATGAGGATTGAGCTACCTCAGGTTCTTCTGAGCCTGCCTTTCATTCAGAATTGTTTGTTTATATTCAAGGTTGGGTGGAATAGAGAGATCAGATACAGATGACACACACAGCTCTAAGGGCTGTTGTTACACTGTCTATAATTCATGGAATACACACTGCTACATTAAGCATAGAAAATAATTGTTGCCTGTTTAACGGAAGTGCACATGTAACACGATCCTGTGCCCGCCCGTTTGCAGATAAAGGGCTAGTCGGGTAAATGGGCGTAGGACTGCAGTTGTAATGGGATTAAGATAGGACCTTCTACATTTTAAAAAAAAGATGTTCTCCTCTTTTTATGTTATAAAAGCTGGTCAAATTAGCCTTTCTAGATAAATCATGGGATTATCTAGCTGGAAGTAGCTAGTGATTTAAGAGAATGCTCTGTCTCAACATGAGACTTCCTAATTATTCCCCCCACCCCCCCAAAGACCCATAAAACTTCCTTTTATTTAATTGGTAAGAACAACTGACTGAAGACATTAAGGAATGTCTTCAGGAATCTGTCATTTTCCCATCTCTTCTGTACAGTTCTTAAGTGTTTTGTTCACATCTTTTCTTTATTTTGTCCTGTTCAGTTACCGTATTTCTGTGTTGATCTTTCAGCATGCCTAACCATGCTTTAAATTTCCCTTTGACTTCTTGGATCTTGTGAGGCAGGTCTCTTGTTATTCCTTTTTTGTTGTTCTTTTCTATTTCTTCATACTGGTTATTAGAATAGTTCTCTTTGTCTCTACGTGAGAGTTGCTAAAATGCTGCGTTTAGGCTTTTCATTCTGTCACCTTTTACTTTCATTTCTCATCCATCTTTAGTAATTCTAAATTTCATCAGTCCTCCATCAAGGCTTTTCATTTATTTTGGCTACAGAATTGTCTTTGCACATTCTTCCTTGATAATATCTCTAGTTTCAACCCATAGTTCTTTCGGTTTTTCCATTCACCTGAACTTAGTAATGCAAATCTGTTCTTTATATGGTCTTCAAATTCTTCAGGAATGTTGCTTAAATTGTCTTTTGGCACTACTAATGTCTTGGTGTTTTTCTTCAGCTTCAATCTGATTTTTGATATTAACAATTCATGACCTGGACCATAATCAGTTCCTGGTCTTGTTTTAGTAGACAGAATAGAGCTTTTCTCCATCTAGGGTTGCCAAGTCCTACTTACCTAATGGCGGGGGGGAGTCCTCCTTGGTCCGGGAGCTCCCTCGGCGCGCGCGCAAAGCGTGCCCGGTGACATCATTCGGAAGTGACGTCACCACGTTGGGGGCGTTGCCAGGGCAACGCTCTGGCAACGCCCCCAACGTGATGACGTCACTTCCGGGCGACGTCATTACGTTGGGGAAAGTCGTCCTGGCAGGACGACTTCGGGGATGGGGTTTCCCCTGCCGGCCGAATGCTGGCCGGCGGATCGGGAACCCCTGTAGCGGGGATCCCCCGCCCCCCGGGCTGACTTGGCAGCCCTATCTCCATCTCCTGCTTATGTAATCTATTTGATTTCTATATTGGCTGTCTGGTGATGTTCATGCATGCAATCATCTGTTTGGCTGCCTGAAATGTGTTTACGATGAACAAATTGTCACCTTTACAGATTTCTATGAGTCACTCTCCTGCTTCATTTCGTGCTCCTAGCCCAAATCTCCCAATACTATTTGATTCTCCTTTGTTTCTACTATTTGATTTCTGCTTTGTTCCAGTCACCTATGATTATCAGCACATCTTGTCTAGGCATGTGATCAATTTCTTCCTGAACACTTGTATAAAAGCTTTCGCTTTCCTCCTCCTCAGCATCTGTAGTTGGGGCATACATTTTAATGATGGTTATATTGATAGCCTTTCCATGAAGTCTGATTGATATTATTTCATCAGACTTTGCATTATGGCCCCTGACTGCCTGTGCTACATCTTGCCTCACTACTAGAACAACTCCGTTTCTCTTGTGTTTGTCATTTCCCCAAGTAAAACACTGAGTAATTTTCTGACTGAAAATGTCCTAATCCAGTCCACTTCATTTCACTTACTCCCAGGACTGCAGTGTTTAAACATTCCATTTCTCATTTTATGATTTTGAGCTTACCTTGGCTGAGGACAGACTGGCAATCTGCTCCGGGATAGGTCCGCATGGGAAGCAGGGGAAGGGAGCCTGTTCAGACATGCACAGCTGTCCCTTGGCTCCCTTCTGCACTTACCCGCTTTGAAGCCTGTTTTCTTGCGCTTTAGAAGGACACCAGGAGAAACCGGTGTCCGGAGGCCATCTTGCGCTTGCCTCCCGCTTCCAGGCAGTGTGAACCGGAAGAATGAGGGAGGCAAGTGGAGGCGGCAGTGTGGATGTGGCGTTTTGCCAGTTTGCACATGAGCGCATGCGCACATGTGCAAATTGCCGAAACAGCCCTATCACGAGCTGCGGAGGCCGGCCCACCTGGGGCCACTCCGCAGCAGTCCGTAACGGCATCCTTGCGCAATACCCTGGCCAATGTGGACAGCCAGCCCCAGGGGATTTTCCCCCCTCAGCTTTTGCCTCCGGATTCATCCCACTCCAGATTGCCAGTCTGTCCTCAGCCCTTGATTTACATTCCATGTCCCTATTATATGTGTCAAACAGCTTTGGACTTTCCTTTTGCATATATACACATCAACTGAACATCCTTTTGGCTTTAGTCCAGTTGGATCATTAAGAACAGCACTGCTTGTACTAGTCCTCAGCTCTTCCCTAGTAGCTGCTTGAATGCCATCCAACCTGGAGGTTCCATCTTCCAGCACTATATCTTTTTTTTATTTTGGAGTGTCTCACCATAGGTTTGGCAAGTTAAGATTTGGCCAGAAGTGGTTTACCATTGCCTTCTTCTATGCAGTGCTAACCAGGGTTAACTGAAGTGGCACTAAGATTGTCTATGAAAGATCCTCCATCAGTGTCACCTTCCATTACTGCTGCTGCCCAGTAGCTACCCTTTGAGGATTCCTCTGCCCCCATCACCCCTGGAACTGTCAGTTCTCTTCTGCTGATGTGGCTGTTGATCCCTGAAGGGTGTGGATGCATCTTAGTGATTCTGCTTGGAGTTTAGACCCCTTACAGTATTGCTTTCAGCATCACCAAAACACACAAAGCTGAACACTGGAACAGCTCCAGACTTTCCTGGAGGACACATTGGCTCTGGACCCATTTCAGTCTGGCTTCCGCCCCGGCCATGGGATGGAGATGGTGCTGGTCACTCTCACAGACGACCTTTGTAGACAGCTGGACCGAAGTGGGTCAGCACTGCTGTTATTGCTTGACTTAACAGCAGCATCCAACACGGTCAATTATGATCTGTTGACCCACCACCTCACCAACGTGGGGATCCATGGGACAGTCTTGAAATGGCCTGTCCCACACAGAGTGGCACTAGGGGGGAAGGTTTCACCACGATACCCTTTGGTGTGTGGTGTTCCCCAAGGGGCAATCCTCTCCCCAGTGTTATTTAACATCTATATGCACCCCCTTGCCCTGCTGGTGTGGAGTTTCAGGCTGGGTTGTCACCAATATGCAGATGGCACCCAACTGTATCTGTTGATGAGTGGCCAGCCAGATGCTACCCCAGATTTTTTGGATGAAGGCTTGGAGATCGTGGTTGGATGGCTGAAACCAAGCTGGCTGAAATTAAATTCATCTAAGACTGAAGTTCTGTGGCTGGGCCAGGGAGATTCCGGATTGGGGTGCCAACATCTGGCTCTTGACAGTGTGCCTTTAATGGCAGCACCGACTGCTGCCTGGGTGTGATTCTGGATGCCTCCCTTTCGATGGAAACCCAGATTACAAATGCGGCGAGGCTGGTGTTTTTTCATCAGGTTCAAGGTTTTGGTACTAACCTTTAAGGCCCTAAATGATCTGGGACCATTGTATCTGCGGGATCGCCTCTCCTGGTATGTCCCTCAAAGAGCATTATGCCCAATGAATAACAACCTACTAGTGATCCCCAGCCTGAAAAGCATCTGGCTCTCCTCAACCAGAACCAGGGCTTTTTTGGCTCTGGTCCTGACCTGGTAGAACTCTTTGCCGAGTGAGATCTAGGCCCTGTGAGACCTCCACCCCCCTTTTCACCCTTTCTCTTCCCTCATCCCTTCCTCCCCTTCCCCTATCCGTTATTCCTTACTTATTGTTGTTATTATTTTACTTTAATTGCTTGTTACCATTGCTGTGATCCGCCCTGAGCCCGGTCATACAGGGGAGGTTCGGTTATAAATCCAATATATAAACAAACAAACTGCCTCACCACATTAGGGTGTGAGTCCAAGCGGGGGTACTGTAGTACTGGATGCATCTTTAAAACTTTATATCATGGAAGACCAAAAACTGGATACTGCCTTGCAATTTCATTCAAATGCTAAAGAAAGTGTTTGAAAAATTTAAAATGGATGTGCTACCTTTTGTTGGAAAAATTTGTGGGTATACTGAATAAATCATTCTCATTTGCAGCAAGTTGAAATATGGGCACAAAAGAAAATATTTTTACATTTCAGTTGGCAGGATGAACTTGATTTTTTAAAGATCCCTGTCTTGCTGGTTGACTAAATATGATGCCACACACCCGCCCCTCAGTTTCTAAGGGAATTAGTTTAAGAATTTTGAGATATTTTCCTTTGATATACAAGATTTTGTTGGCTGAATAATGGGCCGATACCCTTTTCAAAAGGAGCAGTTCGGACATAATTAGTTAAGCTTAACTCCAAGCTATCAAAATCCAGACATCTTTCTACAAAACTGATAAAGACTGCTTATGTTGACAATACTTGCTCTAGCACTGAATGCTGTCAAATTCAGCTAGGGTTGCCAGGTCTTACCCATCTGCTGGTGGAGGGATCCTGGCTTTCCTCCTGGGTCTTCTGGTACGCATGCATAAGCGTGCACACCACAATGATGTCACCCAGAAGTGACATCATCGCATTGGGCACATTCTACATGGGGAGCTCTGGCATTAGGCTAAAAACTCTATGGTCACTATAGAGTTTTTAGCTGAATATCAGAGTGTCCCCTGCCCATTGTGCCTGGTGGGGCTGTTCGGGGGCGGTGCTCCTCCGCCAGCCAACTGACTGGCAGCGGATTGGGGCCCCCAAAATTCAGCAGTATTCTCAATCTTGTAGAAAGCAGTCATGGATTTTGTGCAGAGGGCTAAAGAAAATTTACAGGGCAACTTTATGCCCATGTCTACCTTAAAGCAAAGATGAGTAAACTATGGCTTCATTCAGACATCACAAATAATCCAGAGGTTTTTTGTGCAGAGACTCAGGCAAATTCCTTAAGCTTCTGCCTTCCTTCCTCCTCCCTTTGCATGCAGCACCAAAACTGCAAGTTGTTGTGAGGGCCAAATTGGGCACGCTAACAAATGGCAGACCAGGATTCCAAACCTGTCCTCCTCTCGACCCAGACTAACCAGATGACTTTGTAAGCAACAAGCAAACTGCCAATTGTTAAAGCACCCAATTCTGATGTTGCAACAAGCTACGGTTTATCATAAGCTTCCTGGTTTGCAATTTGGATAGTGCATGAAAAAACAGAAGAGAGTCTACATGCCTGAGAATTTTGGCTTGTTCTTGTCCAACAAGCTGAAGTTTGTTTGCCACATTTGAATTTAGTGCATAGTACTTGTTAATGCAATTACTATAATTTACGCATCATTTTCATATGCATAAATGAAAAGAGTACAGTTAAACAACACATCTCACCTATTCTATAGCATATATATTAATATTTAAGTCAAATTTTATATTTTATGTTTTAATATTTTAAGTCAAATGCTGTGGGGATTATATATATCTAATATTGAAACTTATTTTTCAAGCATCAGTCTGCAACCTATGGTTCTCGGGGTTATACAACTATATTTTATGGCTTAGCATGTACCCCATCAAGAACACTTTATGCAGTTCTGCTCTAATGCATGTTATTAATTCCTTTGTGTTACTGCCATTATTACATATTCTTTTTAAAAAATCAAGATAGCCAGTAATATGAACACAGAGAAAGTGCACATTAAACATTACTTAAGAAAATTCATATGTTTAGGTAATAGGAGCTTTTCTAATTCCCAGTTTCTATTTTCCTATTCTCTTAAATACTATACTATGGTAAAAATATACTGCTGCTATTTTCTCTAAAGATATGCAATTAGGAAAATTGGCAACAATTATTTCTTGCTGCTAGAACGCAGATTATTTGCAGCTCATATTGTTTAAAAACTTGTAACTTGTTTTGACCCCCTCCATTGCCAGAAGCCAATATACAACGCCATGATTACTGGTCACATAAATTAATTCAATTCTCTTTTGAGCTGCCATTTAATCTTTTTAATATTCATAAATGCTGTGTGAACAAGAACTGCCACTCAAACAGATTCCAAACATAGTAATGTTAACATAATGAAAGCTTATCTAGGCTCTCATATATTACACCCGGGGGGGGGGGGGGGGGGAAGGATTCTCCATGCCCCTCGTCCCAAAGAACAGGAAGTCACTATAAAAAGGAAGAGTGTGTTAAAATTCTAGTTAACTTACTGTTAACAATGGACATTTTGCTGAAACAGGGAAAGCAAACAGACTATCTGCCTGCACATATGCCATCCCTGCCTTCAGTGATTTGAGGATGGGCCGGAGGAAGGGGAGAAGTCTCACGTCTCTCCTGCAGTGAAATGCGATGCATCAACTGTCCCTGTGTTTGGCGCTTTGGCATCCCACTGTGAAGGAGAGGCTTGACATTCACTCTTCAGGGAAGAGTAAGGACGGAAAACTCTAACTGCTGAGGGAAACCTCAAGCAGGCTGCATCCAGGGAGGAAGGTATTTGTTACAGTTTTAACCCAGTGCTTTCATTTTAGCCTGCGCTGTCAACTGACCTTTGCTCTCCGCCCCATGAGCTTGCCCTCTTCCACTCCAACTCCCTGTTAACCCCTCTTTCCATTAACATACTTTAATTCTCTCCCCCTCCCCATTCGCTGATATATTCTTTTTACCGCCACACATCTGCAGCCCATCTCTCGAACCCCTTTTTCTGCTTCCCACACTCACCGGTCTCTATACCCCCTTTCTCAATTATCCCCACCTTTCTGTCTGTGCCCCACCACGACTTTCCATGCCACTACAAGCTACTCTGTATCCCATTTGATATCCCATTTTCCTTTCCCCAGCAAACAGACATCTTTGCTTTCCATACCATGCTTTCATCTTCCTAAATCAGAAGAGATTTCTAACCTCCTTCCTCTTTGGCTCCTAATTTTCTACTTTTGCTGTCTCCATTTTTACCACAATTTGTTTTATTTCTGTTCCTCCTCATCAAGTTTGGCAGCAACAGAATGTGGCAGTTCGTTCATTCATTCAGCTTATATCCCACACCTTCCCTGGCCAAGCATGGCTCAGGGCGGCTTCCAACAACTGAATATGCAATAAAATCAGCATGACAGTTTTAAAATCTAATTTATCAAATTAAAAGCCTAACAAACTACTTAAGGTCACACCAGTGAAAAGGCTAGAACTCATCATGCAGCTCTTTTTTCATGCTTCGTGTGGCTTGTCCTGCTCTGACAGAGGTGGAGGGCTACTCAGCGCAAACAGGACTTGAGCACTCTAGGTGAGAGAAGGACCAAAAAGCAAAACATGACACAACAGGAGGAGCCCTGCATTTTTGCTGGAGACAGGGTTATGTAAGAGGAGGGGATGTGGGAGCTAATTTTCAATCATTTCAAATCATTTGCTTAACTCTGGTGGCAAGACATCAATATATAATTTTGTTAAGGCCCTCTGCTTTGGAAAGAGCTCTCTGGTCTCGGATGGGAATATACAAATAATGAAGTCCACCATTCCTTAGGGCATGTGTGCTACTGGGTTTTGTTTTCTGTAAAGTGTCTTTCCACCCACAGTTCATAAACAGAATTCCCCTTTAAAGAGGAATTCTGTTGTCAGGTAATCTCATATTCATGCATTATTTTCTGGACAAAATTCTACTCTGCCTATAAACAGCACTGGTGTAGCAAAAATAAGGACACGCTCCATGTTAAAGAATATCAGACAGTATCCTAAGACTTGTATTCCAGGAACCGGTACTAAACATTTCTGTGATCCAACCATATCCATACACAGGTCATGACTATGGGCAGCTTCCATCCCTCCACTAACTTCTAGTGGGTCCTTGTACAAGGTTAAGGCACTAATTGCCTCAGAAGAATTTATCACAGTCTAGCAGCTCACCAAAATCACCATGAGGAACAGTCTGCTGTGTAGAAAATGATTTTAAGTTGATCTGGAACCCTTGTATATTGCCACGTTATACAAGCCACCATCCCTCATTGTAAGACACAGCAAATCACTCCCCCTTTCCAGATAACCCATGTCAGCTATTAGCACAAAAAGGCAGCTGGAAGAAGAGACCCAAAGGAATCCAAAAGCGAAAGAGTGAAGAAAATTTCTTTTCTCTTGTGGATGTGTTTCAGACACTTAGGAGCCTCTTTGAGGAATTCAGTATTTCCAGTGATTCATGCTGAGCAATATTTAAGCTCCAAATTACTTTTATTACATGCATATTTATAGTACAAAGAGACATACTATTAAACATCAGTTTAGGGCTGCCAAGTCAGCCCGGGGGGCGGGGAATCCCCCGCTACAGGGGTTCTGGATCCGCCGGCCAGCATTCGGCCGGCGGGGGGAACCCCACCCCTAAAGTCGTCCAGTCAGGACAACTTCCCCAGCATAATGATGTCACCCGGAAGTGACGTCATCACGTTGGGGATGTTGCCGGGACGACGCTCTAGCAATCGCCCCGAAACTCTATGGTACCATAGAGTTTTTGGGCGATTGTCAGAGCGTCGCCCTGGCAATGCCCCCGGCGTGATGATGTCACTTCTGGGTGACATCATTGCGGCACGCGTGCAAGCGCACGCGCCGGGGATGCTCCCGGCCCCCGGAGGACTCCCCCCCGCCGGTAAGTCAGAAGGATTTGGCAATCCTACATCATTTAAAGGGGAAAAGTCTTACCTTTTCAACTCCTGAACATTTCAAAGGCTTTTCTGGGTCTCTGTCTTTCTTTCGCTCTTCCTTCTTTTTTTCCTTTTCCTTCTGTAGGAAGGATATTTTAATTAGTATCTATTACACATAATAAAATTTAAGTTTAAAACAAGAAGTTCACAGCTATGTTGTCATCCAAGATAATGCTCATATTTCACACTGTCACTCTTTACCTAACCAACATCTTCATCCCTACTCTAAGCCTTTATGTACTTTGGACTTAAGACAGTAAAATGGAATATCAACCATGTCTCCTGGACTTCTGTTTGCCCATTAAACTGTAGGGATCTCCCCCCCCCCCAAAGTTCTCTTTAGTATCACAGGAGTACAGCAAAAGAGAGGTTCAGGATCCTGATTTTTGGGGAAGGATGCAAGTAGTTCACAGTTCAGACACAATGACAGACGAAGGTCTGATGGAAGCCAGAAGCCATTAATTAACTGGCATGGAAGAGCAGAAGGGAGTACAAAAGTCTGAGGTTCACCCAAACTTGTGGTTTAATTTAAAAAGCCTGCAACAACAAATCATGACGCTGGCCTGGAAGAGTTAAACCACATCAACATTAAAACCACAGGCAGAAAGCATCTGTACCCAGACACTGTATACATAGTAGGAAGAGGAAGTACCTCCATTTTAGCTTTCTCAGAAGCAGCTTGCAGAGAGGGGGAGGATGCCAGAGGCTGAGCGGCTTCAGAGGAAGACATCTGTACAAAGCAGATGAAAGACGAAAAAAGCACCAAGGCAGATTTAATCAACAGACTACAGGAACAGCCACAAGTTTACTTTATTGCTGTCCCTTTATCTCAGAAGATACAGGTGAGATGCAGGAAAAAAACAAGACCCGGGGGGGGGGGGGGGGGACACACAAGAAGTTTGCATTTTTAGAGCAACGTGTTTAGGCTAGCTTTACTCCTAAAAACCATAAACATCTATTTTCCATCTCAAAGAAGATCATCACATCCAGGATGGATTTCCTCAGTTCAATCCAAGTACTGACCGTACGAAAAACCAGTCCATGCTGTCAGTCACCTCTTCCCCTTTTTAAAAATGTTAGCAGAACTAGTTTTGGGGGGGGGGGGAGGGGTCTGTGTGTGTTATCGGTGAATGATTTATGGCTGAATTGGCTGGAATATAAAATAAGAAATGAACTTGGATAAGATCACATCACAAGCATGAGGGGAAATAATTAAGTTCCATCCGCTGTTCGAATTTTATCCAATGTGACTGCTGAAATATTAATGTCCTGGAACTCAAAAAGAACACTTCCCCGTGGGGATACGGAACGAGGCAAAGACACCTTTGTTCTTGGCTCATTCGTACTGAGTATTTATTTTAACAGTGAAGGATAATCAAGAACTCTAATTAAATGTATAAGTTTTAAATAAAGCTCTCCATTTGGAAATAGCAAAGGAAAAACCCATGTATGGTGATAAGGCAAATTCATTATCTACCACCACCAGGCATATTATAATGCAATTCATATAGAGTTCTGAAGATCTGTGTATAACAGCAATAAGCACAGAATTTTCAGCTTTACTCACAGTATTACCCAGCTTGCATAGGAACCGATCCAACTAGCAAAAATAGGTTTATTCATAAACAAAAATATTTTTAAAAATCTGCAAGGGGGAAAAACCCAGGGTTAGGACAGAGTTTGCTCCTAATTGAAAAAAAATCCTCCCCTCATTTTTTGTAAATGGGGGGGGGACCCCAAAACTATACAATTGGTGCCCGCACAGATGCCTGCACTTGTAAAAAAACGCACATTGGAGGACAACCAAGAACTCGTGAGGCTATCTTGAGAGATCCAAGCCACCATTTAGGGTTGCCTAGACATCAATGGACAAAATTGCTCAGGCCCCCCTGCTTCACTTTTTAAAAAAATTCCATTTATTTATATAAAAGTGGATACTGCTGAACATTGGTAACAGAAGATCTTTCAACATTTACTTCATACATTATACATTCAATTTGTGTCCCCTTTCTAAAAACAATTCAACAATATCAAAAGTATAATAAGTCTTGATAATATTTGTTGGTTGGCAAAAAACCATCTCTAGAGAGGTAGTCCATGATGGGAGACCAAACAGCTCGGGATGAGCGCATAGTGGTATTGTTGCTGAGCGCCATATTTGGTGCTGACATTTTCCCTAGTAGGAAGTGTTCCTATATTTTATTTTTCCACATGTTCAGCGAGGGGGCTTCCTTGCCTTTCCATCGTTGCACAATTGTTATCCTAGCTATTGCTAGTAGTGTAGCGAGTGTAACAGCTTTTGTTTTGTTTTCTTCAGGTTCAGACCAGGCATCAAGCAAGAGGATCTCCGGTTGGTCAGGTAAAAGTATTCCTGTGATGATGTTAATTTGTGTAATTATTTGTATCCAGAAGGCGTGAATGATTGGACAGAGCCACCAGCAATGTATAAAGTCTCCCACCATGCCACAGCGTTTCCTACGGTATTTGTTGTTTGTTGGTTTTATTCTGTTAAGCCTGGCAGGGGTCATATACCACCCGATGGGCCAATTTGAAGGTGTTAAACCTTACAGACCCCCTGTTTCACTTGAAGGATTCAGGGCTCATCACAAAGCACTGAATGAAAGCGGATTTGCCTGATGCTCTGTGAAGTGTCATAAACAGCAAATTCCACAGAAGATTCCAAGTGAGGCAGGGGGCCCTGGCAATAACATTAGTGTTTGCCTAGTCTGCCTAAAATGGAGGCCAAGATCTTGGTCAGTATTCAAAAACAGGTGGAGGAGAATGGAAATGCATGGCCCCCACCATAAGGAGAGAGAAAAGAGTAAGGGGAGGCAAGGAAAGTTGTAGCTTCGGAGGTGAAAGATGAAACAAAACTGGAACCAGGAGGGTGGAGGAAGGAAAAAGGAGGGGGAAGCAGGGGCAGCAAAGGTGGAGGAGCTGGAGCCAATGCCAGTGGATGACTAACGGACATGGAGGTAGGGAGCAATGGTATGTCCCCTCCCTGCACGTATTTGTGGTCCCCCCACTTGTACACACCTACTGAGTTGTCAAAATGACCCACTGAGACCAATGCTCCCTCTAAGTTGTGGACGCTGGAGCCATCCTTCCTGAGCTAAGACAAAAATGTGTGAGCTGGAGGCTAAAAAACTGTGAGCTAGCTCACACTAACTCAGCTTAGAGGGGACACTGACCGAGACAGACGTTTGCTGCCTCTACATAGCAATACCCTTCTAAGTTCCTGCAAGCAAGAATTCAGGGCCCTCCAAAACAACTACATCCACGAACCTTGTCTTCCATCAGCACCAGAAGCTAGGTAAGACTCCTTCAGAGTCCCCTCTTCCTGTCTCCTTACTTACGGAGTTGTGTTTTCTCTACTACTATCTCTGCCTTTTTGTGCCATGTGTAACTCTCCATTCACCTTGCTGGATGACCCTGAAACTGTAACCAGTTCCAGAACAGCAGTGTGTATAACTGAGTAAGAACAGGGATCTTCAGCATGGTACTCATGGGGGCCATGGTTCCCACTGACCCCAAATGTTTTTAGAAAGTGGGCAGGGCCAGGCAGGTCTTTTGCCTAGCAAGACTTCTGATTGGCCACTGGAGCTCTGATTGGCTGCACAGATTTTGAAAACATTGCTTCAGCAGCAGCTGCCACCACAGCTCAAGGATCTTTACTGTGTGACTGAAGGTAAGCAGCAGCTGCTATCATGTGGCTGACAGTGTCTTCTGTGGCAGCTGCTGTGTGGTTCCACCCATCACAATGGAATTCCAAAGGTGACCACGGACTTCAAAAAAGGATTGGGGACACCTCGACTGTAGTATTGGAACAGGAGTGATGTGGCCTGGGTTCAAGTTGTCTCCTGTACCACAAAGCTCATTGGGCTAGCCACCCTCTCAGCCTAACCATGACTGGATTGTTTGATGGATAAAATACATGAAGAAAGGACAACGCATGCTGTCTCAGGTCACAATTAAGATATGGCTAGATGGTATCATATACCCATAAAGTAGGTGGTGGGAACTGTGGTATGAAATGTTGCACTAATGCTGAACTTCTCCTCACTGGCACTTCAAGCATTATTTCCTATCCCAGCATAGCAAATTACAAAAGGATATACTGAATAGTTAAAGGTTAAAGTACTATTTACTTCCTTCATTGATACTCTGCCTTTCTTCTCAATGGGGACCCAAAGCAGCTTACATAATTCTCCTCTCCTTCATGTCATCCTCACAGCCACCCTGTGAGGTAGGTTAGCAAAGTTTCATTTCTGGTACATCAGTTGGAAATTGCACCAACCCACGTCTCTTGTTACAGACAATCCATTCATACATTATATAAGAAGTTTTTCTAATAGAAACTGACAACCATATTAGGAAAAAATAAGGCAACTCTGTGCCGGCATTGAAAAGTTCCTCACCTCCTATGCTAGGGCTGCCAAGTCAGCCCGGGGGGCGGGGGTCCCCCGCTAAAGGGGTTCCCGATCTGCCGGCCAGCATTTGGCCGGCGGGGGGAACCCCACCCCCGAAGTCGTCCAGCGAGGACGACGTAAGGACGTCAGCACATTGGGGGCGTTGCCAGGGCGACGCTCTGGCTATCGCCCCAAAACTCTATGCTATCGCCCCAAAACTCTGGCTATCCCCCCAAAACTCCACACGCCCTGGCAACGCCCCCAACGTGCTGACGTCACTTCTGGTGACGTCGCTGGGTGCGCGTGCTTCGCACACGCGCCAGGAGAAACTCCTGGCTGGAGGAGGACTCCCCCTTGCCGGTGAGTTCCTAAGACTTGGCAACCCTATCCTATGCTGACTGTATCACTTGAACGCATGAAGATGCACTGTAATGAGTCAGAGCATTAGCTCACCTGTCTTAGTACTGTCTACTCTGGCTGGGAAATCGGAGACCTTTTCCTGCTCTACTATGAGCAATCCTTTTAACTGGGGAGATACCAGAAACCGATGACACCCTTCTGCAGGCAAGCCATGGGCTTGACAACACAGTTATGGCCTCTCAAATCTTTATCTAACCTGGCTCTGAACACTGGTAGGCCGTAAGCTTCATGTACTGTCATAAATACTCCTAGCATGACTTTTGTGACACCGAAGGCTACTCATTGTTTCAGGAAACAACTTCATTTCTAATCTCAAACCAGGACTGCACATATCTTATTCTTTCATACCAAAAGACCAACTGACCAAGTAAAGATCGGCACAAAAATATACCCAGTAGGTTGGTCTTCTCATACCACAATATCAAGCAGCTGTGGGCTGACAGCAGCAAGATTTTGCTTTAAAAAGTCAGGTGGTGGTAATTTATTTTATATTTCAAAAAGTTCAGAAAAAAAACTTAGCATGTGGGCCATCTTTTTTTACCCTAAGTATGAGGTAAAATATAATTAATTTATTAAATATATTCTCATGAAGAGTAGAAATGCCAGTTAGGTCAACTGGCTATAAAAGATTTGCATCCCTCCTTTCCTGCATTCACTTTGCAGTCACAAACAGGCTTCCTGATAGGCAAATTCCAAACATTTCCTTTGTCCAGCGGCAGAGCAGGTCTGGCCCGCCGTCCTTTTGAGCTCCTACCGCAATACCGCCTGACCATTTTTCACTTTCAGCCCGCACAGCTCAGACTACTTCCCCACTTCACAATACAAAATTGACATCCAGTGGTGTGATGAATTAGTACAACGGGATTTCATTTTGGATTAAAATCATCGGCTTTCTTCCGGACCAGTCCTGGAATTTGGCAGTCACCCCTCAGACTCGTTTGAGAAAAATGAGTTGCCGTTTAGCGTGAACTACAGAAGTACTAGTCCATGTAGGAATCTGTATCGGCACAATCTCACTCAGTTCCATCCTAAATTAAGTCAGGGTTCTTTATTTACCATGCAGGTCACTCACAACCCATTCTCCTTGTGATAATGAAGGTCACTTTTGCCATTTCCTCTGTACTAAATTCTCTTTCTCTTGTTAATGAGTGGTCAGTCTTTTACGGTGCATTTAATACTCCTACATATAGTACCTCTCACCAGAGATACTTACACTATTATAATATGTGTGACAATTAAATGTCTATACGTTAAGAGAAATTGAGAAGAAAGCGAGGGGCTTACACTGCTGACATTAACTGCATTTTTGTCGTAGTATTTCTTCTTCTCGTATTTATCCCTGATAAAAAATTCCACAGCTCTGAGGTCAAATAACTTAAGGAAAAGACAGAAAATGAAAATAAACCAGAGAGTTAATAGTGCAGAGCATTTAATTCCTAAATTATATCCTGGATAAGAGCTCTAAAGACAAAAGTGGATTCTCACACAGGTTCTGTTTTAGTTACTTTGTAGCTAGGTATCGATTCACTGCTCCATTCCACAGAGAATACCTACGTCTTACAATGAAAAAGAAAATGAGGCCCGTAGCCACCGAGGGTGTGTGACAAGGGTGACGCCCCCTCACGAATCTGCCCTGCCCTGCCTGCCCGCTTTCCCACCCACACCAGCCTTGCCCTGCCCTCAGGCAGCACTTCATCCATCGGCAACTCCATCCGTGGCATCTCAGTGACAGAAGCCACGGTGGCTCGCTCCAGAGGGCTCAGACAATGACAGCCTGAGCTGGGGGAGGGGAGCTTGAGCAACCTGGCTGAGCAGGAGGAGAAGGAGGGAGGCAGCCACCACACAGCAGCAACAGGTCTTTCTGCTTCTGAAAACAGGAAGACGTGGTGAGGCCACGCAGCAGCCGTCTTTCTCCTTCCCCTTCTGCTCAGCCAGGTCACTCAACCCCCCCCTTCCCAGCTCAGGCTGTTGTCGTCAGAGCCCTTTGGAGCAAGCCACTGTTGCTGCTGTCACGGATGTGCCACGGATGGAGCTGCTGGTGGGTGAAGCACTGCCTGAAGGCTGGGCAAGGCTGGCACAGGTGGAAGGCAGGTGGGCGTCCGTCTCCCCCGCTCCCAGTATTTGCCCCCCCCACAGGAAAATTCTGGCTATAGAGCTAAGCACTGATATGCAGAAGATGAGTCTCTTTCAATTTACGCTAACTTTAGTTAAACTTCAGTCAGGGAGTGGGTGTCTTTTATAGATGAACACAAATTCATCTGCATTGTAGGGGCAGCCCTATGCAGTTAATATTTCTCTATTTGCCATTTTTTGCTATTTTATTTGCTTTGCCAGCAATAGGGTCACATGTTCATGCCAAGTACTCTACTGTTATGCAGACATTAACTGAAGCTAAAACGCGGTTTAATTCTAAGGACTTTCATTAAACTTGTGTACTATATCACTTGT
Organism: Lepidodactylus listeri; assembly: GCA_029233225.1. Lineage (NCBI taxonomy): Eukaryota > Metazoa > Chordata > Lepidosauria > Squamata > Gekkonidae > Lepidodactylus > Lepidodactylus listeri. The sequence continues at coordinate 54,436,655 of JARCFY010000016.1, read as the reverse complement.
TTCAAACCAAGAGGTGGTGTGGGGGCAAAAAAAATTGCCTGGAAAACTCTTCACCACTGGCAATACTGCAGTGGGTGGAAAAGATGCTCATGGTTTTTTCATCAACAACACATAATATTTTAAAAAATCAAAATGAAAACCAGGACCGAAATATGTCGACTGGTTTCAGAGACATGAGCTTGAAGTAATTAACATATATCAACATTAGGATGATCTGAAGAGGTTAAGCCTTGACAACAGATAGTGGTGAAGACAAAATGGGAACAATGAAATACATATTTTATTTATGTATAATGTGTTCCCCCGTACTTCTTTTCTCATTTCTTTTCCTTCTTTTTTCATTTCTTCTCCTTTTTCCCCTCTTGCGTTGATAACTCCTCTTTTATATTTCCTCCAAACACTCCTTATTGTTCACTCTTCCCCAGCCTTTTTATCTCTATGCTCTTTCCCTTGTTTCTTTAAAAAATAACTTCAAAATATATTATGCGTCTCGTTAAATGGGAAAAAGCCGACACACACACAGACACATAAAGACTAAGTTCTAGAAAAAGCAAATATTCATCATAATTTTCAGTTTTATTAAGTTCACGTGTTTACGCACAAAGGATGCTGCTTTATACTAAATCAGACCATTGGTCTATCAAGGTCAATGCTGTCTACTCTGAGTTGGGTCGGAAGGTCTTTTCCATTGATTGACTAGAGATACTGGGGCTAAACCTGGGACCCACCCCTTGTCGTAGCAAAGACGACGCTTCATCACTGAACCATGGCCTCCCCTGCTACCTGTAAAAGTACGGCATCAACTAGCTTAAGAAAATCAAGATGAACAGGTGTTCTGTGCAGCCAAAACAGAAATTTGCTGAGGCTTTCTGTTCATCATGTACTTTAGCAAGTATCAGGGTAAGCATTACTTTCTGGTGACAGGGGAAACTCTTCTACATGGGTTCAGCCTAGGCTGACTCATTCTTTAAAGCTCAGAATGATTCAGCCTAAGGGATCGCCGTCAGTGTTATCAGCTTTCTTGCGCGCTAGCTTATTTTATCCTCCCATTGCCACTTTCCCAGACTTTCCTACATTCATTAAGTTGCACTGGAAAGAGAAGCAAAATGGCAGCCGGTTAGTGAAAAGAAGAAGAAAAACTATCGTTCCTGACTTCTACTTGTAACTGGGGAGAGTCGCTGCCAGCCGCTCTGAGCTTGATGGACCAATGGTCTGATTCAGTATAAGGCGGCTTTCTTGGCTCCTTTTAGCAGTAAAGGCCCCAACATGCTTAGAAGCTTTTACTGCAGAGGGCTGGGTGCTTATCAAGAACCCTTTGCTTTACCTCGTCCTCTTTGGCTACTATTTAACTTCTTGCTCCCACTTGCAATGAAAAGAAAATGGACAGATAAGAGGGCTCATTATGAGCACAGTCAGAATTTGAAGGCTTGGCTCATAATGGCTCCGGCACTTCCAAACTGAGGGGAGGTAGTTTCCAGACTCTTCCCTCCTCCTGCAGTGTCAAAACTTACCGCCACCTTTACATCCAGTGCAGCACTGGAATAACAGTTTTGGCTCCTAACCCTCCGTTTAATCAAGACAAGCACTGGGCCCAACATACCATAGGTCTGACTGTTTCCCAAAGACCTAACTCTGCACTACAGCTAGAAACCAGTGTTTATGATTAGTACCCTTCAAATTTTAGCTTTTCTCAATTAAATGAAAACCATCTTACAGCTCATCGAAAACTAGCTGTACCTTTTTATTGGTTTTGAACTCAGCTTTTCAGCTTAGCCTTTTAGTGACTCTGTACTGTGTATATTTGAAAATCACCACCACATATGGAATAAATCGTCAAACTCCAATCACGTCCCAGTTTGGTAAGCTACAAAGGATACTGATCTGTTTGAGGTCTTCGAAAGTTCTCTGGTAGATTAGCTTCATAAAGTAATCTTGCCTTGGTATTTCCCATCTCCTGCATGCACTGTAAGAAATGACAAAATAAATACACTGACTGCTTTAATAGTTGAACATATTTTACTTTTAACATATAACATGAAATTCTAAGCATGCTTACTTAAAAGTAACCTCCGTCAGAAGCAAAAGAACTCCTGAGTATCATGGTTCACCGTCTTTTAAAATGTACATAGTCAAGCTGCTATTTTGGGTAGTCCATTATACCCAGACTCTTGTCTGTTATTATTCTGTTCTGCTTTTAGCCATTTACTTTTATGTGGTGAACTATTCTGTAGAAATGGCAATAACTCCCGGTTCGGTACACAGGACAAAAATATTTCATAAAGTTTGAAAAAAGCTGAAGGAATAATCCTGATTCCTTGCTGTATATAAAAAAAACCCTGTAGAAATTTCATTGCAGAGTTCAACATTGTTATAAGTGACAACCGAGACCATAAATGTTTATTTTATGTAAAATATACCCATTTTGTTAATATCTGCCTTCCACTCTGTTACTTCTTTCCCGTTGTTGTTTTTAACAGCAGAGAACTCTTTTAAAAATTAAAAATAAGATTACAACAGTAGATTAAAGCTGCCCACACAGGTAACTCATCCCTCCTTCTCGTGGTCTGCCTCCCAGCCAATGGAGACCTAGCTTTCCCCAAGGCTGGGCCCCCTAGCCTTACGATCCTGCCGCTGAATGCCAAGTCAGTCAATGGAAATCCTGGCTGCACAAGCTGACCTGACCTGAGTTATGGAGACCTGGCAGGATGGAGCTAGGGATGTACATCCGAGCCAGCTATGTCCTCCAGGTTTCTCTAAACAGCAGCAGGTTAGGCCAGGAGAATGGGGAGTCATAGTGGTCTACTGTGGTTCCATCCATCTATCAAGGTGACTCATCCAGCAGTCTGCCAGTTCTGTGTGCTCCCAACAGGGGGTGACCGGGGCAGGATAGGGATTCTGCTGGTGTGCTGTCCACCCCGCTGCCCAGCCATCTCTCTTCCTGAGCTAGCCAATCTGGTCTCGGGCGTGCTAGTGGAAATCCCAAGCCTGGTGGTCCTGGATGACTTTAACTTCCATGCTGAAACCAGGCTGTCAGGAGCGACTCAGAATTTCACGGCCTCCATGATGACCATAGGCCTATCCCAAGTAATTACTAGCGCCACACATTTAACTGTGGCACACACTGGATTTGGTCTATTACACCATGGGGGAGGATGAGCTAGAGGTGGGGGAGTTAAAGCTTGCTCCCTTGTCATGAACAGACCATTTCCTGATGGAATTCAGACTCAGTGCTTCTTCTTTTCTCTGCAGGGGTGCTGGACCCATTAAGATGGCCTGCCCCAGGCACCTGATGGATCCTGATGCACTTGGGGAATTTCTCAACTCGGTTGCTGATGACTCTGCTGAGGCACTGACCACTCTCTGGAATAGGGAGATGGCCTGGGCTGCTGACACAGGGAGATGCCCTCCTCACTGTACTACCAATTAAAGATGTTTGTTTGGTGGGTACACAAGAGAGGGCCTTTTTGGAGGCAGCCCCACAATTATGGAACAACCACCCCAGGGAGGTGCACTTTGCCCCCTCATTGTTGATATTCAGGAGGCAGTTGAAGACAGTTTCATTTAGGACTGCATTTTGATTGATTTAAGCTTTTATTATTAGCAGTCCTAACTGTGACTTTTATAAGTTTTATAATTGTTGTTTTTGTGTTTTTTATCATTGTGTTTTTATAATGTTTTATTTACACTGTAAGTCATCTTGAGTTCTACAGGGGAGAAAAGCAGCTAACAAATGTTTTTTTTAAATTAAAACAAATAATAAAATGAAGCACTACCAAATATCCAAATTATTTAAGCAGGCTGAGTTTTCTTGGTGTTGCAGAGAATATGAAAAAAAACTTGAATCTAAAACTAACTTTATTAATCTTAAAATTATTATTCTGCAAAATATGAAACATCCAGTTTATCAACAAAACCAAAACACTTCACAATGCCTGTGGCAACCTACTCTTATCACCCTTACCCTGTCCATTATAAGATTTTAAGAGGGTAGGTTATCAAAATGCAGCTTAAGTGTCGGGAAGATGATACTTCGCAGCATTTAAAAATAACTTATATTATTTAAATGTCCTTATCTAATTCTCAGTGTTGCCAAATCTGTAGATGCCTAAATCCAGAGACTAGGGCCATAGACAGACAAGACAGATCTTAAAAAAAAACAAACCAAATGCCCCAGGTTTACAGAAAAATCTGAGATCTTAAATTTTTTTTGAGAGATTACACATCCCAAAATAATTAAGCTGCATCTGTAGTTTAAGAAATGACTGGCCTTATTGCTAGGCAACCACAACAGTATTGCCAGCCTTCAAGCCATTTGCTTCTGTCAGTGAACAGCAGTTACATATTCTCAGCCTGATTTACAAGGATTTTGCACAGTGTACTCCAGGCCAGTATACTTACATTAAATGGGTTTTACCCAATGAACCACAAGCATGGATTTGCTAGCAGAACCAGACCTTCTAATCTCTCCCTGCCACAGCAACCCATTCCCACCCTAAATGTTGCCTCTAGCATTCAGCAGACACACAGAAATAGTGCTAGGCACAATGGGTTTGTAGTGAGCAGTGGGACTGAGAAAAACCAACACCCTCTTCAGTTGACGGTGGAGATGCCCTTCTACCAATAGAAAACATCCACTAGCTGCACACATAAACACGCAAAGGTTTATACTGAATCAGACCTTTGATCCATCAAGGTCAGTATCTTGTATTCAAACTGGAAGAGTTCTCCAGGGTATCAGGTACAACTCTTACATATCATCCATTACCTGATCATTTCAACTGGAGACACTGGGGATTGAACTTGGGATCTTCTACATACCAAGCAGATATGCTTCCTCTCAGCTACAGTCCCTGAAGCACTGCTAGTTTATTGTTCTAAAAAGAGGGGGCATTTTGCTTTTTTGATGAACAAAAATGATACATTGTACCAATTATGATTTTTCAAGCAAATGTTCCCAAATCTCCCCCCCCCCAGCATGCCCCAAACCAATTTCATGGTATTTTACCTGTATTTGTTCTGGTGTCCATTGGTCCAAATTGACAGATTTGACCCTGGATATATGAACACCTAAATTTCGATGTATACCAGCACATCTGATACAAATAAAGACACCAGTGTTCCAGGAAGCCCATCGGGGACCTAAGGGAGTAAAAAAGATTAAAATAATCTAAGATCTGACAAAACTTAATTTTTTCTTGAGTAATATGAAACACAACTTTGTTACCAGCCATCAAGGTTGAAGACAAAGGCTAAAATCCAACTAATTCACTGCTTGTATGCGAACAGGACCACTTTACTTCACAGACTACTGCTCACTTGCAGGGAGTAACATTTCACAAATCCAGAGAGAAGAGACAGGACGTGCACCAAAATATAGCTCTACCAACAGCATTCAGTCATTTTTTTATTAGCTTCTCCAGTTATTTTTAGGTTTTTCTTCCACTCAAAACAAAATTAATGTTAAAATGTAATAAATGCTACCCCCATCAGAATGTAAATAAATCCAAATGGAAAGATTAAGAGTGAAAGCACTGTTAACCAGCACCTGGTTAACTGGAATGCCCAAGGCTTATGAGCTCACCTGAGGGACTCACGCTCTGCTTGGCTCTACTGCCCTTTGGCTGCATCCAGAACACTCATGTGGGGTAGCGGTGAGAGGGCAGCAGTAACAAGTAGTGGACACTAGTGTCCAACCCCCCCCTCCCCCGGGTATTACTCAGTTCGGGTCTATTGGACCCCCCCCCCGGCCCCCCATATTTCTGAAAAATCCTAGATCCCAATATTGGTATGGTATTCAGATCCAGGATTATTTGGAAATCTTGATTTATTTATTTTTTGGTCCAAAAGAACCAAACTAAAAAATACTGGTTAAAAAACCCCCAGCCTGCCCCTGGAGCTGGCTTGGCTTCTGCTGCATGGTTTAAACCACACTGTAGGAGAAGCTGGCCCCAGAATCTGTGTGCGGTGGGAAGCTCTCTCTCTCTCTCTCTCCCCACCGCATGCAGACCTGGCTGGGAGGGAGTCAGCCCAGGATCAGGTGCTTGGCAGGCTCTGTTGGGAAGTCTGGTTAAAACCAGGCTGCCCAGCAGAGCCTGTGGGGAGGCTCCGTTGAGGCTCTGCTGGGCAACCCAGTTTAAACCAGACTGCCCAACAGAGCTCACAAGAGAGAACTCTCTAATTTTGCTATAGCTCTGCTGGGCAGCCAGGATTGAACTGGACTGCCCAACAGAGCCCAGTAAGCAGCAGATCCTGGGCTGGCTCCTCTTGCCACTCAGTTTAAACCAAGCTGCAAGAGAGGATCAGCTGGGGCGGCGGGAGCTGAGGAGCTCCGTGCTGTGTCAGCTGGGGCTGGCTCCAGTTCCGAGCTGCAAGAGGAGCCAGCCCCAGTCAAGGTGGCATGGAGCTTTCAGCTCCCACCACCCCGACCTATCCTAGGCTGCTTCCTCTTGCTGAGGAGCCAGCCTCAGCCGAGGCGGTCTATTTAAATATACCCCAAATATTTAAATATACCCCAATAACAGCTTTTACTTGGGCTCAGCAGTACCAGTAGCTGATCAGATTCTCTGACTCTGTATTCGGCTTTCTTAATACCCCAAAAATACTGGTAAGGTAAGGTATTTTTCGGGGGGGGGAGGGGTGTTGGCTCAGTTTATGCTGAAAGCACGCCCCTAGTGGACACTGGAGCAGGCTGCAGGTCCCAGTCACGTCCTGCACTTGGCTGCCACCTGCTCGGTGCTGGTGCCCTCTCACCCACCAGGTAAAAGCCTTGTTAACTGACATGTCTGGCAAACGGACGACCCCCATCCCCTCTGGATGCCAGTTAACAAAGCTTTATGCTTCTGAAGGACACTTGAACACACAAGAGTCCTCCAACATGGCACCTGCCAGTTGTTTATTAGAAAGTGGGTTTATGTTTATGGTAGAACGCAAACGGGGGCGTTATGGAAAGCGCTGCCCCTGTGCACTTAGCGGAGGAATAGGCTGGAAATACACTGGGACTTACTTCTGACTAAACATGAATGGGCAGCATGCCTAAAATACTTAATGCGCCTAAGCGGAACTTCTGTTGAAGTCATTAGATCTTCCCCGTTTTAAGGCATTTTTATTATTCAGGCAGAAGTTGATAACTTCGCAACATCACATTTTTGTTCACTTTTCAAAAATCATTTATGTTCCTTTCAAAACGTGGCCCCAGTCTCTCTTTATGTACTCAGGTGCAAGGCACTCTCACCAGCCTTTTAGCAGCACCACTATTGTTACAAATAAAATGAGAGAAGGGCGCATGTAAAGGGGAGGAGAAGTCTTCCTCCTTTTGTATAAATGCATTAGATTCCTGCAAGCAGGTATCAGGAAATGTGCCTTGTACTCGTTTGTATCATTCTCCTCATGGACTGGACTCAAAGTGTTGATCACTGGATACCCATTATCTTCAGTTTGGGTGCTGCCCTGAGGGCTTCCACACAGTGCACTCTTATCCCCCATGTTATTCAACATCTAAAGCCTTCAGGAGACATCATTTGCTGTTTTGAAATTGGATGTCTTCAATATGCAGATGACACTCAGCTCTACATCTCTCTTTTGAAATTCCCTGGTTTGGGGTCACTGCCTGACTGCTGTGGTCAAATGGCTGAAAGTGAACAAATTGAAAGTAACTCTGAAAACATAGAAGTGATGCTGACTGAGAAGCCAGAAATCTTGAAGGACACTGTGCTTCCCCACTTTTGATGGAGTTCAGCTGACCTTTGCTGGTTTGGTTATGAGATCAGGGGCTATGCTGGATCTAGCTTTGCTGCTGGGGAAGCAAGTTAATGAAGCTGCAAAAACACTTTCTTCCAACTCAGTCTAGCCCGGAAGATGGCCTCCAACCATGACATGGCTGATCTAGCCACCTGTATCCATGCAACAATAACAGCGAGACTAGATTATTGTAATGCACTCTACAGAGGTCTCCCCTCAGTGTCAACTCAGATTCCAGCTGGCACAGAATACCGCAGCTTGGTTCTTATCAGGAGCTAGGTGAAGCGTGCATCTTACTATTATTCTGTAGTCACTTCACTGGCTACTCATCAGACATTGGCCACCATATACAAAACCATTCATGCTCCACCATGATGAGAGTCACTCATCTGAACAGGACATTCTGCAGCTGCCATCTGCAAACGAGGAAAACCTACTACCCATAGATATGCATTCTCTGTTGCGGCCCCCATTATATGGAACAAGAGGGGGGGACCCGTGATACTTGTGGGGGAGGGGAGCGCCACGTGGAGGAGGAGGAGGAGGACGCCGCAGGTAAGCCTTCTCCCTTTCTCTCCCGCCCCCCCCCCCAGCACCGATGGTGAGGCCTGTGTGGCTCCAAGCCGCCAGGCCCGCCAGGCCTTCTCTCCCGCCTGCCCCCCACCAACGGCAAGGCTCACATGGTTCCGAGCCGCCAGGCCTTCTCTCCCACCGACAGCAAGGTCCACACAGCTCTCAGCTGCTGGGCCCGCCAGGTCTTCTTTCCCGTTTGCCCCCACCACCACCAACGGCGGGGAGTCAGAGTTCTTAGATCATTCTCTGCACATGTGCAGGGAATGCTCTTTTATTTATTTATTTTGATTTATATCCTGCCTGACCAACACAAGCGGCTCTAGGCGGCTCACAGCATTAAAATCAATACAACAAAGATAAATTAGTGCAATAAAATACAATACAATTGGCGGCCGTTACAAATACCATTGGTGGCAATTTCAAATACCAACACCAGGGCAACAACTACTCCCCACAGCCAGGAGGCCACCACCAACTGTTATACCGGGCCAGTGTGCTTCTTTTAATTTTGGGGTGATTTAAATATCCCCATATCAGGTTTTTTTTTTAAGTTTTCAGATTTTTCTGCATATCCGGGGAGTCTCCCAAGTGTAGAGGAAAATCTCTCTGTCCACTAAGTGCCCCTGATGTGCAGATTTAGATATCTGCATGCACAGGGGGCACTTGGCTATTAGTATATAGACAAGAGGCGGGACCCGCAGTACTTGCGGGGGGAGAGAGAAGGACCTCCATGTGGAGGAGGAAGCAGCCACAGGTAAGCCTTCTCCCCCCCCCCCGGGGCAACGATGGCAAGGCCCGGACCACCAATCCTTCCCTCCCCCGCACCAACGGTGAGGCCCGCACAGCTCTGAGCCACGGGCCCACCAATCCTTCTCCCTCCCCTGCACCAATCTGCCCGACTCTTTGCGACCCCATGGACCACATCACGCCAGGCCCTCCCATCTTCTGTCATGCTCCGGAGTCTGCTTAGTTTCATGTTTGTTGCATCAATAACACTTTCTCACCATCTCATCCTTTGCTGTCCCCTTTAATTTAAAAAAGCATCTCTTTAAACAGAGCTTTTGCCTAAAATGTTAAAAAAAATACTATCAGAGTTACATATAACCTAATTTCTTATTGGCCCTGCCTCCTGGGGCAGCCATTTTGTGATGTGTCCCCGCCACCTGAGTCAGAATTTCAATGGTGACTGAAGGCTGAAAAAGGTTGGGGACCCATGTGCTAACAAAAAAGCGGAGAGCTACAGCTGCAGCAAGTCAAGATGGCTTTACTATCTTAAACAGGAATACACATGGAAAATATGAGAGATAGTTGTCCTCATGTCATACAAAACACAGCTGTCCAAACTGGCTACATCAAAACACACACACTCTCCAAAAAAGAAATATGGATAATCCCAAATGATTATAGCAAAACAACAAGCAAAGGTGGTTGGGGCAATAACCAAACAGCAGCAGGAGACTATCAAGTAAGGCATTAATTTATTTTATTTTACTATTTTATGTCCTGCTTAAGTCTATAGCTGTATGAGCAGTAACAGATAGAAGCAAAGGTGGTTCTTTAGACAGCTAGGGCTAGAGTGCACAGAACCGCCATCACATGAACACTGGTTCACTAGTCCTAGTAGTGGTTATTTTCACGCAGTAATTCATTTGCCTTTGGAAACAGGCATTCTTTTTCCTTCGTGGACTCACAGATTTCGAAGTCCTGAAGCAGAATGAAGACAAATCACTTAACTCATGTGCTTCACATGAACAGCTTACCAGATGGAGATAAAACCGCTCCTTGTGGCTGAGCAAATCTCCTCTTGACGATTACTACGTGTGCACCAGCGCTTGCCCTAACGAAGTGGTAAGCCCCCAGAGGCAAGAGCCAGTACAACAGTTCAAATCATGAAATTCACAAGGGTTTAAAACAGGGGGTGTTGGACTTATTTGTTATGAGAGCCGAATCTGACATCAGTGGGACTTTTTCAGGCCAGGCCATGCATGTCATAAAGAGTTATCCCAGGTAGTGGAGATACAAACTTTATAAAGGACACAGAGAAACACAATTAAAGATATTTTGCCAATTTCTGAGTAAGCATCAAGTTGGTGTATCATCACCACAGAGACCCAGATGCAGAGGAAAACCCACACAGGCAGACTGGAGAGCCAGCAGGGCAGCACTGGGGTGATGCCCCTATGCTCCCTGGAGTGGGGATCAAATCCTTTCCTCAGCCTGCTCTCATGGTCAATGCTCTGAGCCTATGGCCCAGGAGAAAACACGAAATGGCTGGGCATTGCGAGCTTCTCCCCCCCCCCCCCCCCCCCGCCTCCTCAGGTTTACTTAGAGTGGCAGTGGCTCTCCAGGGTCTTGGTTTAAAGTCTTTCTCATAAGCCACAGCCTGGTCCTTTTAACTGGAAGTGCCAGGGATAGAAACTGGGACTCTCTGCATGCCAAGCGGAGGTTCTTCAACTGAGCCACAACCCCTCTCCCCCAATCTAAAGTCAACACAAACAAGCCCAGCAAAAAAAAAAAATAGACACACACATATCCACTGTAGCAAGACAAAGCAGGGAGGAAGTGAGGGGGAGGGGGAGCCAGTTGCACCCGGGAGAGCCGAAGCAGAAGGAGCCCAGCAAAAAAGAAAAGAAAAAAGAAAGACACACCCACCATAGCAAGGCAAAGCATGGAGGAGGCGAGGAGGAGGCAGAGCAGTTGCACCTGGCAGAGCCAAGGCATAAGGACCCCACTTGCTTGCGGGCTGGATTAAAGCTTTAGGCAGGCCAGTTCTGGCCTGCGGGCTGTATGTTTGAAACCCCTGGTTTAAAACTACCTCCAGTTATCCAATTGTGTCTGAATGCACATGCAGGAGTAAGCAGAGTTTGTTCTTTACCCTCCAATCCCAAGATTTTTAACCAGGGTTTAATCCTGGTTTCAGATCCCAGTTAGTGGAAGAAAAACTACCTCCAGTTAAGCTGTGTGCCTGCAGTAGTACTTCATGGATACCCAGTGTAAGTGTTAAAGTACCATGAGAAAAAGCTTAACTCCACTGTACGTAATTCATAGTTCAAGTCTGGGTGCTTGCATTTCAGTACCAGCTCAATTGTGCTGAATGCAGCAATGCTAAGGAATCCTGAAATAAGATTGACACCGACATGTGAAAAGAAGACATGTCTGCAAGCTACTAGTGAATGGTTATACATCATCTATTTAAAAACAAACAGGCTTTTCATGTCCACCCCTCTGGCAAGTTTTTCAATAATATATGTGAATAACCTTTCAATAAGGAATGGAAAGTCAGGGTCATCATCAAAGCCAGGCGGTAAATTCACATTAGAAACTCAGTGAAGCCGTGCTTAAAGGTAAAGCTAATCCCTCTGGCTCTGCGGTAAATGGTGTAAATGGAAATTGCTGGAACGGTTGTTGCAATTAATACCTGACCAAATTATTTTAGTGCTAAATAAAAATTTTAAAAAGACTCAGACATCACAAGTGAGGCAAATATTGCCCGAGCACCGTTTTCCTTTAAAAAAGCAAAACGCAAACATAACATTTTCAGGGTTATATTAAGCAAGTAAAAAGCAACGTATTTAAATGGGCACCTACGCCACATGAATGAAGGACAGCAGAAAATTCTGACTGGACATGAAATGGCTTTTAAAGAGGAGTGGCAGTTGCATTTGTCAGCTGAAGCAGCAAGGCTGTAGATGTAAAGCTGCCCATAGCTAAACTACTGGGAACAAGCAACAAGATTAAGGATGTACCCAAGCACCAGAGTTCAGAATCTGAATTTAGATCCTCAGAATCAGAATTTTAATAATTTGGAACTTCAATGAAGTCAACAAGAAAGAGCCATTTCTGGCTAAAAAGGCTGCTGAGAAAGGCAGAAGGGCCATGGGTTTTGGGTGGGCACTCGTAAGAAGAGTTGACCACTCTCTTCTTCCTACTTCCTTGCCTTAGGGTACTAATGGGGGGGTACTGGTGGCACCCTGAACTTTCCCCATGTGCCAATCTTCTCTGCAACCCACATTTTATACTGCTGGCACATTCTCCCCTGAAAAAAGTATCTGCTTCAGCAGAACAGATAGGGGGAAAAATGAAATTCACTTACCAACCCCCCCAGAGAACATAAAGCCTATAATTCTGCTACCTAAATCTAACAAACTTTATCCTGCTTAATAAATCCCAAAAGGGGCCTAAACATAAAGTGTTCCCTATTAATCTATGACTCTGCTAATCCTAAATCTTATTCCTAAATATTAAGTAAATATGTACAGTAAGTGTTAGGGTGGAATCAAATCCAGGATGAGGTACTCGGAAAGGAGAGACGTTTTCAGCACACAGAGCATTAACAGTCAAGGGGCAGCAGGTGGGATTATGGAGCAGCTACGCCCACAGTTCAGCTGGAAAGAACCAGTGCTTGCTTTCTGTTGTCTCCCTCTGCGTGTTCTAGGATTCTGTAAGTGCAGACAGCCGCCAGTCTCAGGCCTCGCTCTCATGCCAGCTCCCCAAACCGTCTCAGCACCAATCAGAGGACACCCAGATCCACAGCCTTTCCATCAGAGCCTGCTTTCTGTTGGAATTAATGGATTCCATACAATCAGAATTATTCAGATGATAAAAATCGGTTTCAGAAATATTCAAAACATTGCAAATTTGGAATTATTCAGTGCGTTGCAAACACTTTCAAGTCTGAACTGTGCATCCTTGATGCACCTCCTCCCTGGTAAAGGTGCCCTCTGCTAATTTACACCACCAGCAGCCTGAGCTAAAGTTAATATTAGCCAAGGTCTCCGAACCAGCTTCAAACCTTCCTTTCAAGTCATGAGCTAGAAGAAGACTTGGTGAGCTAGTATTAGCCTGAGCCATAGTTATGACCACCAGAGGAAGGGGACATGCAACATTGCTGTCCATTCTAAAGTGTTAGCTTAGGTCGACAGGCCTCAGGGCAACTGACTTTGCTTGGAGGAAGGGCACCCCAGGGGAACTAATTTAAAAGATAAATACAAACCTCCACAGATATTTTAATATCATAATGGTACGATAAACTCTGAACTGTAATTTCTTGAAAAAGCTTCAACAAAATTAAGTTTTGCTCAACAATAAATGCTTGTCTATTTTTGTAGATTGAAAAAGAGAGCTGCAACATTATTTTTCCATAAGTGTGACGGTAATGGAAACAAGTCTGCTGGGCAAAACCCGCTTCAGATAATCCCACCCATACTTCATTGATCTACATTAACCACTTCATCAGTGCTATTTCCAATTCTACTTGACCATGACAGAATAAGACACACTGGTTATTTTCACACATGACATTTAATCCATTGTTATATTATTACCTGCTCTGTAATTTAAATATATGCCTAATTAAACCACAATACCAAATTCATTTAAAGAGTTATTTTTGTATCACATTGCTATTCACAAGTGATGCACTCCTGACTAAAAAAAAAGGCCCTTGACAGATTTAATGGTATCATAGAGCCCGTGTGGTGTAGTGGTTACAGTGCCGAATTTGGATCTGGGAGACCCAGGTTCAAATCCCCACTCAGCCACGAAAGCTTGCTGGGGGACTGTTGGCCAGTCAAACACTCTCAGATGAATCTACCTCACAGGGTAGATTAATTTTAATAAGGTTAAAATGGAAAAAGGGGTGAATGTTGTAAGCCACTTGTGGTCTCCACTGGGGGAAAACTGGGGAGTATAGGACATAAAGAAATAGTTACAGTGTTCAAAATGTGCATATAGATTCAGATTGTATCTGAAGAAGTGTGCCTGCACACCAAAGCTTATACCTTGAATAAAACTTCGTTGGTCTTAAAGGTGCCACTGGACTCAAAATGTGAATAGTGGAAGAGAGACTTGTGCCTGCAGAGCAAACATCTTTTCCTTTTACAGGAAACTTGCTTTGAGGCAGATACACAGAGAGATATCGGAGGTTACACAACAATTAACATACATATTCTTCAAGGCCTTTATATTCCACAGCATGCCTGATCTAAGCTTAAACTACATTCTATTCAAATATCAACTAGAATAATTTACAACAGAGACCAGCAAATCTCTTCATCTCCCATTTAAGGCAACAACAAATACTATTTTTCTTACGACAGATATTAAGGGTGACTTGACCCTTTTCCCAGAAAATTTTGTAATGCCAGTTACAATAACAATCTAGCAATGGATCAACTACTCACTTCCAGGGGTCATTTCGTAGAAAAAGAGGTGCAGGAGCTCATTACCATGACTCATTTGCATATGCCACACCCCCTAACATACCCGAAGTGTGTCAGAAGGCAACACCCACCCCTCAGGCTCCACTCCACAGGTGAGTGAAACTGACCTGCTCTTCCTCCATTCCCTTCCCCATCCAATACTTTGTGCAATAAAAATAAGCGTAAAGAACACACCCTCATTCTCTTCCTGCTCCCTTGAAACCACCAGGTTTCAAGTAGACTTGAGATACCCAGGACATGTGCACCACCCATCCCTTCCCCTCCCCCTCCCCACAACAAGACACCCTGTGAGGTAGGTGGGGCTGAGAGAGGTCTTTTGAGAACTGCTTATGAGAGAACAGCTCTGAGAGAACTTGTGACTGGCCCAAGGACACACCAGCAGCTGCATGTGGATGAGTGGGGAATCAAACCCGGTTCTCCCAGATTAGGGTCCAACTCCTGACCACTACACCAAACTGATGGGGTGGAAGCTGCTGAAGGGTTGGTGAAATTTCTCCAGTACTTATGTGCCATGTGCCCAGATAAAAAATGGTATACTTAGAAAATTTATATGCCATCTTGAGCAAATCTCTGGAAAAGCAGCACACAGTCATAAAAGGAACAATGATAAAATTATCAATATTAAAATAAAAGCTGCACTCCTGTGCGCTCCTGCTCCAAAGGACCCCTGCTCACTTCTATTGACTGTTCAAGTTTAAAACTATGGAAGCTTGGACAGCATCCATTAAGACAACATGTTACTTGCAAAGGCTGCTTGCAAATGAAATAAAGCTATGCATTTTTTTTACTACAAGTTTTTTAAAAAGAAACTAAAGTGGAAAATGTTCAGCAGTTTACGCCCTGAGGTAATTTCAACGGCCTGATTCTTCTTCCTCCTCCCGAAAAGCTAGACACACACACACACACACACACACACACACACACACACACACACACACAAACCTCCTTTATTTAAAAATTAATGATTCTTCTTCCTCCTCCCGAAAAGCTAGACACACACACACACAAACCTCCTTTATTTAAAAATTAATGTTCTATCTTTCACCCATATGCACACTTCTTTACATTCTGCATTAAAAGTCTGTTCAGGGTAGGGGTTGGCATTCCAGTTATTCTTCGCTGCTCTTAATTTGACCCAGTACACAGAGACTCAGCCTCAAAACTTATTTTCAATACCAGGGCAGAGCAGCCACTTCCCCTACAAGTATTTGGAAACAGGGAGCTCAGGAATAAACTGTGAAGGAGGAGGAGGAGGAGGAAAGGTTTTTATACCCCTCTTTTCTCTGCCTTAAGGAGTCTCAAAGCGGGTTACAATCAACACCCCCTTCCTCTCTCCACAACAGTCACCTTGTGAGGTCGGTGGGACTGAGAGAGTTCTGAAGAGCTGTTGACTGGCCCAAGGTCACCCAGCAGGCTTCATGCGGAGAAGGGAGGAATCAAACCCGGTTCTCCAGACTACACAGCCTTTTCTGTAAACAGGTATACTAGCTCCTGGAATGCTGTGCAGGCTGAATCTGATAAAACAGGCAATCTGATAAAATGGTGGTAATGTCAAGAAAAGTTATTCCAGGGTATTCTCAGAGTGGAAATAGCCTATCCGCCTGGACACTGCCTGGGAGAGATGTAAATCAAGGGCCTTTTACCCAACCCTGGAGTTTTCCCTCAGTCATTCTGGCTCTGATGAAAGACCCAGGATGCCAAGGATCTCATCATAGCCCTTCTTAGTTCGGTCAAGCATTTGGGCAAAATTTCAAGCCCTGTCTGAACCTTTTCAGAAAATCTGAATACGTTATTCATAAACCCTGAGTCTGTACTACCTTAACCCCCCTTGTGGGACACTTTTAGCTGTCAGTTTTCAAATCTTCCAGCAAGATTCAAAGTTTCTGCCCTAAATTCAATCCTGTCCCAGAAGAGCCACTGTCTCACTGTTGATATAATTAAAAATATATAAAAACTACCCTCCAGCCCTCCTATCTTTGTGATCAGTTTCTGGACCCAAGCCGGCATCCCCAGCCTCACAGCTGGCTTACTTTCTGGATTTACATCTTTGCCACTCCCACTCCATTCCGGACTTTCAGATCTTCATTCACTGCTCCCCTACTTGGTAGCTGGCTTCACTTCTAAGCCTGCAGCTCCAACCTGGTCAGTTTCTTCTGTGCATCTATCCCTTTCAACAACCCTGGACTGGACTATCTTCCCATTCCAGGAACAAGCTCATATGTTTACATTCACGATGGCAGCCCAGTTTGCCGACTGCTAGCTGGTTGACTCTTGCTTTGTCTCCCCCCCACTTTTGGTTCTTCCCCCATTAGGCAATCGCCCAGTGATGGTGAACCTTTTAGAGACCGAGTGCCCAAACTGCAACCCAAAACCCACTTATTTATCGCAAAGTGCCAGCACGGCCATTTAACCCGAATACTGAGGTTTTCGTTTTAGAAAAAACAACTCATACATTAACATCTTTTGTCTTAAAAGAAAAACACAATAATAGAGCTTTCAATGATACAAACAGCTTTTTACTGAAAGGTAAAAGTTTGCATTTGGCCTGCTTTTGAACAATTAATGTGATTTTTGCTGTCCAATCTTGCGAACTCTGTGCTGGGGCGATGCCGTGCGTGCCCACAGAGAGGGCTCTGAGTGCCACCTCTGGCACGCGTGCCATAGGTTTGCCACCACTGCAATAGCCCATATATGTGTAGTAGGGCCATCAGCCTCCAAGTGGGAATGAGAGATCTCCAGGAATTACAACTCTCTCCCGACCAGTTCACCTGGTGGAAATGGAAGTTTCAGAGGGTGGGCTTCATCATCGCATTCTATCCCCACTGAGATCCCTCTCCTGCCCAAGCCCCAGTCAAATGTCCAGTTTCCCAACCTAGAGTTTAGCAACTTAAGTGAGCAGGTTTATGTTAAAGATTCGTTGGTATATTGCCTGCAATTGTTTTATTCTCTGATCTTGCTATTTTTGCTAGTTTCATTCTCTACTCTGTATTTTTTTAGAGCCAATACATTTTGTTCACTTATTTAAGAGCTATTTTCTCTCTCATTTTTTTTCAGAGTGCTATTTCAAATTGGGACCCTGGTATATACTAGACAGAGGATTCCAGTTAATTAACCAACCCTGGGGAACGCATGCTGGGTCTTACACATTATAGCCCACGCCGTGGACTCTTCTTTGGGCAACATGTTCACATCAGTTCTAAGTAACTGTTTCACAGGATGCAAGGGAAAAATAAGTAACAGGGAAGTCCACAGCTCTACACTCACAGAATCATACTGATGGGCATTTCTACCGCCACAAATTTTGGCTGCTTTAGAATACCAGGGAAATCTGTGATGGCCACCAACACTTCCTTCTCCTGGCTCATCAAAGTGTGGAATCCCATGCACAACTTCTCACTGGGCTTCAAGAGAAAAATCCCTTGGAAGCAGAAAGATTGCTCTTCTGAAGGTCTGGCAAAATCCAGCACAAGTTCAGAGATGCATCTCTCATGTTCCACCTCCCAACAGAAGAACTTCCCACTGTAAAAAGATATGTATGGCTGCAGTGACTGCTTTGTGGACACTGAATACAAGATCTTTATTAGGTGGGAAAGAAAGGTGCAGGAGCCTTTTTAGGAAACCAAATATTGCAGCTGCTCTTTCCATCACACTAATTGCATAGAGTCAGTTTGGTGTAGTGGTTAAGAGCAGCAAACTCTAAATCTGGAGAACCCGGTCTGATTCCCCACTCCTCCACATGCAGCCAGCTGGATGACCCTTGGTCAGTCACATTTCTCTCAAAGCTGTTCTCTCAGAGCTCTCTCAGCCCCACCTACCTCAGAGGGTGTCTGCTGTGGGGAGAGGAAGGGAAGGACATTGTATGCTGCTATCACACTCCGAGTGAAGGGTGGGGTATAAATCCATCCATCCATCCCCTCCTCCTTCTCCTCTTCATTTAATTAGTGCAAAAACAAAGTTACTTGCTCAGTTATTGACAGATGAGCTCAGATAGGTCACTCACAAGGCAATCCTTTGCAGCCAGTGACTCTTGTCTAAGCCCACTGATTCCAAAGGGCTTAGTGCAGTCCTGTGGAAAGTTACTCCAGTCTGTCAGTGCTAGATGCTAGAGTGCATACAGAAGGTTATTTTAAAGAACCAGGCACTTGCTGAAGAAAAAACAACAACTAAGAAACACCATGTCAGACCTGGTTGCCTAAGGTAATTTGGACTCACTCCAAGCAACCAGATGAGTGGTTACTGGCAAGTCTGCATTACAATCCTGCATCAGAGTGGCTTTTGAATGGTGTTACTGAAAGAAGAGAACAAAAATTCATACAAATGCTGGCTTGGATCCACGGGTGCCCTAGCAGAAACGTAAACAGACTTAGAGTCCTGTTCCACTTGCGCACTCAGCCCTCAATGCCCACATACACGGACAACCCGCGAACTGGGAAATCACTGTTATTGCTCAATCTAAATTCACCAGTCTGATCTGAAACTAGATTCCTGCTTCACACAAGGATGCTACAGCTACCTCCGACGGGGTCTCTTTCTACCTTTCCTCATGACTTCTGTATACAGGCCATTCTTGTTTTGTGAATAATAATTTTATTATATGAATAAACACGTCAAGTGAGTTAAAAATACTCAAACAGTAGAACTGTATAACAATATGGACCGTACAATGTAAGAGATGAGAAAGAAAAAAACTAAAACATGAAAACAAAGCGCAATACATAAAAAGCGTTTTGTGGTACTTAAGTAAAGTTAAACTGAATCCATCAAGGTTTCAATGATCAATCTATATGTTTAAAGGTTAGAAGGAAATGCAAAAAAAAAAAAAAAAAAACTTGTGAGCCCCAAAGGTATTTCAAATGATCTCAAAAACCAAATACTTATACAGGAAAAACATTACCATAACCATGATTCATCTAGGATTTTGGGAATATTTTCTTGTTTTTTAAGATAATCCAGAATGGAATGCCAAGTTGAACGGAACAGTGAGGGTGCTGAAGGATTTTCATATCACGTAAGATTATCCGAGAGTTTAGCCATTATGTATATATACAGGCAATTCTTCAAACATCTGTTCACCTTTTCTCAGCAATCATCTGTGCAATAATGGGGAACACACCAGCTACAAGAACAGAAGGGGCAAAAGCTCAATCTTCTTTTGATACAAAACCATAGCCAGTCATCTGTCAATGTTTATAAAAAGGCACCCAGCTGGAGAATATTGTAACAAAAGCTATGTTCGTTTTGTCCCCATATTACAGACGTGTGTGTGTGTACTTTCTCACATACCCTCCAATTTCCAATGAAAGCACAATTAGCATTGTAAAGTTGCGCTAATAACTGCCCTTATCCTACAGAAAGGCAGGTTGCTTATCTGTAACTGTTGTTCTTTGAGAGGTCCTCTGAGCATTCGCACTAGTCGACTTCGGACTAGGCGGAGCAAGGATTTAAAAATTTCTAGAGCTAAGGTTTAGGCACAAAAATCCAGTCCCCTCAAAGACACAGCTTGGACTGTGCCTGCCCAAGGCAGAAGAGTCGCTCCTTCCAAAAATAACATGCCGCAGCAAGTTAAAGGTACTTGTTGCAGGGAAGGCGAGCCGTGAGAGTGCACAGATGGTCTTTTGAAAAACTACAGGTGTAGGTAAGCAACCTGTTTATACTGCTTTGTGGTGGTCTCTGCACATCACATTGATGTAACCGGAGCTGGGTGCAACTGCTTCAGGAAAACAGGATGAGACTGTCCAAGCCGTGACATCTGGCATGTGGCTGCTCCACGGAGTTCTGAAAGCAGGATCCCACAACAGAAAGCTGACAGTGTAGCCACAACTCCAGCAGAATGAGCTTGGAGTCTCTATGGAAGTGGCTTAGTGTGAGAAATCCAGTGGCTGAAGTTCCATAAGGAGAAACTTTGCCCCCTCTTAGGGCCCTTTCTGCATCTGAGAAAGGAGACTGAGAAAAAAGAGGATGAGGCCCTGAATGAGGTAGAAATTGAATGCTACCTTCAGGAGGATGGAAAACGGAAAACCTCTTTATCTTTGTGGAACCACAGATAGGACAGTTAGACTGTAAGGTCCCCTTTGCTGAATAGATGGCAACCAAAGGGGAAAGTTGAACAAGGCCCTGGAAGAACCATTTCATTCCAAGTACTCTAGGATGCAAGCTGCCCAACAGGTAGATGGATCCCACCCATGTTGTGAGTGAAGGCAGTAAAACACTTCCACTTGCATTCATAAGACTCTCCGGTGGATGAGAGAAAACACCCTCTCCTAGAACTTCAAGGACTGATTGGTTATCTGAATCCAGGCCACTAGGTGTCTGGGTGAAGGATACTGGCATGTCGTTAAGAAAGAAGATCCAGCACCGTGGGCAGGCTGATGTAGTGACCACGGGACCACACTTACCATCCACAACTTCTTGGTCCCTGTGTAGTCGTTGACATTCCTGAGATTTAAAAAACAAGACAGATACCTCCACCTTTCTCCAAGATGGTGGAACAACTGGAACAGAATATTATACCCCTTTAGGAGAGTAGTACAGCTACTATAATCTTGCTGCAAAAGGAAATTCATCCCTTGGAGAAAAGCTGGGTTCAGAGTGGTAGAGTGAAACACTCTGGGTAAGGGAAATAAGGAAAACTCCATAGTATATCCCACCCTGATCATGGTAAGAATCTAGTGGTCTGATGTTCTGCCTTCCCAGGCTCAAATGTGTTGATAGAGATGGGGAACATGAGGCAGAAAGATCTCAGGAATCCTCAAAAGCCCCACCTGGAGCTTGAAGACACCTTGAACTAATGATGAGAAATACAAGAAAAGGACAAAGGCCTGTATGCCGAAGAGAAGAGCTTACAGAAAGAGGACTGGTCTGATGTCACATGGATGGAGTTCATACATCTAGGGGTACGATTCCAAGGGCGCCATCTCTTCTGTTTGAAAGAGGAAGATGGAACAAGCTCTTGAGCGTAACATCTGGATCCTTTCATGTGTGCCATCAATTTTTTTTGCTGAAAAGGTCCTCTTTCTCAAAGGAAATTGTCAATCAGTGCTCTAACTTCTAACTTAAGAGTGAAGTCACACACTTGGTTCGATCCTGTGCAAAATTTCTTACACAAGTGGAAAAACAAGAAGAGTGAATTTCTCATTTCCTCGCCTAAGCCTCTCCCTCCTCATATAATCACCGAAGGCACTGACAATGACCCTATCCACTCTACAGGATAGGCATATAGCTTTAAAGTTATGGTTCACTTTTTTCTCATTTCCTCTCCAAATTGAGTCTATTGCCAAGACATGCAGTTTGTCACCTTACAACACTGCAAAATTACAGTTTTCTTTATACCCTGTCTGTGAAAACTCTGTTTCTCTCTCATCTTGACTACTGCAACCTCTTCCAAAGATGTGGAGTGGAAATTTTCCCCAAACAATTTCCAATGTTTTATTGTTCATATTTGTAAGGGGGGGGGGAGATCCAATTTTTAAACATTCACATCTTTATACTAATTCCCAGACTTTTTTTTCTGTGCGGATACTAATTTCTGGCAACAGAGGGCTCACTCTCCCGCAACAGCTTTTCCTACATAGTCAGGAGCCTTCCTGGGTGTGCAGAAAAATCCAAAAAGTTTGTTTAAAAACCCTTCAGGGATGATTGAGTTCTCTCCAATACCTTTTGAAATGGCCTCTGCAAGGATCTGACTCCAGGCATCAATGGTGAGAGATTAGAACATTTGGGGAAGGGGGGGGCTTCTAACTGGCTGTGTCAGTAAAAGGGAGGGGGAAGGGCTCTTTCCAGGCCTCTTTTGGACTTTGAGGGAGGGAGCCTTGGGGCCAGGCCTGATAATGGTTGCCAGTGCCAGGCTGGGGAATTCCTAGAGGTTTTGTGGTGGACTCTAAGGAAAAGGGCTGGGTTTGGGGAAGGGAGAGGCCTCAACTGGGTATAATGCCACAGAGTCCACCCTCCAAAGCAGCCATTTTCTCCAGGGAGACAGACCTCTGCTGTCTAGAGTCCAGTTGTAATTCTGGGGGGTCTCCAGGTCCCACTTGGATGTTGGCAACCCTAGCCCTGGCAGCAGTCTAGAGTTGCCAGGTCCCCCCTGATTTGCATGACTCAGCTAGGCCCAGCTGCTTGCTACTGTTCATCAGCAGCCACCCTATGAAAGCCAGGGTGGTTCAGCAGTTAGAGCTTCAAAGTAGGGTCTGCAAGACCCAGGTTCAGATCCCCATCTTGCAATGGAAGCTGACTGGGTAATTTTGGACCAGTCACATACTTTCAGCCTAACCAAACCCACAGGGTTGTTGTGCAGATAAAAAGGAGGAGAGAATAATGTAAGCTGCTTTGGTCCCCACTGTGGAGAAAGACTGTGATTTTCCTAGGAAGAGGCTGTGGGGGACGGGGGTGGAGATGGAAAGCTGAAGACAGAGAGGCGGATAAAGGTAGGTTGGCTGTTGGGTGGGAAGGAAATAGGATTGCCAACTCCAGGTTGATAAATTCCTGGAAATTTGAGGGGTGGAGTCTGGGGAGGGTGGGATTTGAGGAGGGGAAGAACTTCAAACCAGTATAATACCATAGACTCCACCCTCCAAACCAGCCATTTCCTCCACAAGAACTACCATTGCCAGCCTCCAGGTGAGGGCTGGAGATCACCCAGAATTACAACTGTTGTCCAGGTGACAGAGATCAGTTACCTGGGATAAAATGGCTGCTTCGGAGGGCGGACTCTATGGCATTGTACCCTGCTGAGGCTGCTTGCCTCCCCAAGCCTCACTGTCCCAAGGCTCCACCCCAAATCTCCAGGAATTTCCCAACCTGGAGCAGTGAATTGATCTCTTAGCTGGGAGATCCGTTGTGATTCCCAGAGCTCTGTCATTGCTGCTGCGGGGGAAGAGGAAGCAGGTGGGTGGCTGCAAGTACCACCACCGCTGCTGCTGCTGCTGTGTGGGGTGAGGGAGGAAGCAGGCCGGAGGCTGTGAGAGTGATGGAGGCAGAAAGGGAGAATGCTGGGGTGGGAGGCAGAAAGAGAGCGAAAGAGTGATGAGGTGGGAAGGCAGAAAAACAAAGAGAATGATGATGGATCAAGAGAGAGAGAGGAAGTAACATGCATGGAGGAGAGATAAAGAGTAAGAAAAGGGGGCAGAAGAGAGAAAGGGTGTGAATGAGGTAGGGGGAGAGAGGATGAAGCAAAGGTGTGAGGAATGGGATAGCCATCCTGCAAGTTTCTTGCGGGTCTTCACTAGTTATATCGTAATATTGATAATAATGAATGGATGCTGTCGCTTACACTGTTGGTCTCTTGTTCCCTCAAACAATTCTATCCTTGCTTGCTCCATTTGCCTGAAATATGTTCCAGAATTCTGGAGTAATGCCACCACACTCATTTCCTTCAAATATCCTCTTTTCTGTGAAGCCCATGGAACCATTAATCACCCTTCCCTCATCAAGGCTTATTTTAAGAACATGGGATTAAATGAATGCCTATAAAATGTACATTTATAGCACTAAATAAATAAATAAGAAAAACAACTTGGGCAACCGCTTGAAGAAGCAGGCATAGTGCGATGGAGAATGGAGGTCATCTTTGATCTTTTTCTTATGCCCCCACTGTCTGAAGAAGAAGACAGGGCTTTTTTCTGTGGTTGCATCAAAACCATGGAACTCCTTTCTCAGGGACCTTGCTCCTTTGTTGGTGACTTTCCACCATCAGTTTAAAACAACCCTGTTTCAGACACCCTTTGCCTATATGAAATATAGTTTGCTTTCTATTTAGAAGAAGAAGAAGAAGAAGAAGAGATTGGGTTTATATCCCGCCCTTCACTCACTTGGAGTCTCAGAGCGGTTTACAAACTCCTTTCCCTTCCCCTCCCCACAACAGACACCCTGTGAGGTAGGTGGGGCTGAGAGAGCTCTTTCCCAAGCGATCCTTGAGAGAACAGCTGGTACAGAGCTATGGCTTGCCCAAGGTCATCCAGCCAGGTGCAAGTGGAAGAGTGGGGAATCAAACCCGGTTCTCCCAGATTAGAGTCCGCGCACTTAACCACTACACCAAACTAGCTCCTATTTAAATCTTTGGGAAATATCTGTATCTACTGTATCAGTTTATCCTTCTTGATTTTTTACATAATGCCTTTGCGCTAATTGTATATCCAATGCGCTTATTGTATATCCAAGAATGAATAGAAGAGATGGGTAAAATGTGCTACATAGAAGTAGGATCTATTTGCAGTACTGAATAAACTGTTGTACAGTGCTGGCTTCCCCCCCCCCCCCCCCCCCTTTCACTGGTGATTCTTCAGATACAGCTTGGTAGCAATTTAACACAGGACAGCTAAGCCCAAGCCTAGAATTAGACCCTTTCATTTCCACAAATGCAACAGTATATCGCATCCTACATTTAAAGACAAACTTACTACTTATTGAATACTGTGTCAAAGTACTGTTTTCCTTTCAAGATTTAATCTGTTGTGTTTGTTGATTAGCAGAAGTCAATCAATTATGCTAACTCACGTTCTGCTCAGTATTATAATAAGCATACATGCTGCAAGCAGATACACAGTGCCAACTACTACCACAAATCCTTTCTCCCCTGATTAAAGACAGGTACTGCTCAAGCATAATTGTGACACTTATAAATACATTCATCACCAAGCTATAACTGTCCTAAGGTCATGGGCAAGTGAATTTGTGATGACAGTCAGGAAATGTACATATGCTGTGGAACATAAAATTAATCTTATTTAAATAGGTCAATAGGACTTGCTTCCAATGGCATACATGTAATTTTGCAGCATTTTAGAGAATTTGTAGAGGAGAACTTCCTGAATATTGAAAGCAATGTATAGGCATATTGTCAGTGTTAGCACCCTATTTCACTTCTATCATTCACTGAGTGCTAGAATCCCTTTTTCTTGAGGCGACAGGGACTTTCTTATTTCATTTCTTCCAATAAATGTAATAGAAAAAAAAAAGCTTTCCTGGCATTAGTCTGTGCAAGGGAGTTTAACTCTTCTGCTCTTCATTCCTGCCAGCTCTAACTGACAAAATACCGAAGAACACTTTCCTTCTCCCAACTTACACATTCAAATCCCTGAAGCTCCAAATGGCAAACTACAGGCCAACAGGTTGTGTTCACTTGGATTAATGGCTCCATCTAGTGGCACAGTGAATTTGTTCACAGAGACCGCAATCAAGCCAAGCTTTTAATGACGCATAACTGGACTCCAGCAATCTTAAGAGATATCTCACTTCCTTCCTGGCAAGGTAACCCCTCTTTTTAATTCACTGAATTATAAAGTTGCTATAGAACAAATTTATTATTGTTACTGGTCTTTTTTGTCACATATGACTGACTGACGTTTCAGTTTCGGCTTCCCATTTGCAACTGTTTATGAGCCAGATGCAACCACATAAGCAGGCGCTCTTTAACTACAGTTTGTAGAGCAAGTCTCCTTTAAGAGCCATTCTCACTTTCCTTTCCAGCTACCTCAAACAATTTAAATAACATAGGAAGAGATCTGCCATTGGATTCTTCAACAGCACAGGGCAAAATGCATCATTATCTCAGACTCTCACTAAACCCATTACAGAATCAAAATCACAAAGACCCACAACACAAGTTTCTATGGCCATACAACTCTCCCACCAACAAGAGCCGCTTTGTGCTGGCTAGGCGGGATATAAATTCAGATAGACAGATAGATAGATAGATAAGATAGATAGATAAGATAGATAGATAAGATAAGATAAGATAAGATAGATAGGGAGATAGAGAGATAGAGAGATAGAGAGATAGATAGATAGATAGGATAAGGAACTGACAACAAAATAGGCAAAGTCAACCATATACTTCTATTAATAAAATAAAATATATAAAAATATGTATAAGTCTGTCCCTGTAGTTACTGTTATACATTACAGTAATTGTTTATTATCCATTAGAAGTACACGGCAACAATAAAAATCCACTAAAATGAAAGTGTACCACACAACCTCTACAAGGCTTTCAACTGCTTCTGAAGTACTATCATGTAACATGCATGCATACTAATGTGCCTTTCTACGTAGCGACACATATTTCATAAATTCCTGCCAGTAACTTCCTCGGATTTGCTTGCCTGCTGAAGAGGTAATACAAGCATTACCTACACTATGAATAAAAAATAAAGACTAATCAGATTGCAGCCTAGAAATAGTTATAGGGCATCCACAAAATCATACATAGTAATAACCACAAGTGAAAAAATAGGATTACGATCTTTGTTTCCTAAACAAAGGAAATATAAAGCTGACAGAATACACTTTCTAATGCTAATCGGATGCTGGTGCAGGCGTAAATGAGAGACTGCAGTCAGATCAGGAAGACAGCCATTAAGACGCAACAAATGGTATAGAAAATTAGGTGCCCACCTGCACACATATCAACAAGCCAGTGCTGATAAACTAGTACCTAAAGCAAACCAACGGCTCAAAAGAGTAGATTCAGTTAATAGATGTTTTTTGGCAACAGAATCTCCTACAATATACAATCTAGGCAAAAGGAATAATGCAAGTAACATGCATAAATGCATACAACACTCAAAGACCAAACGAACGGAAACTGTTCCTACAGATAAAAGCTCTTAGACCTACCAGTTTACACCTGCTTGGCTGTAATCAGCAGATGGCCACACAGCTGA
The DNA here is from genome assembly GCA_029233225.1 of Lepidodactylus listeri. Taxonomy (NCBI): domain Eukaryota; kingdom Metazoa; phylum Chordata; class Lepidosauria; order Squamata; family Gekkonidae; genus Lepidodactylus; species Lepidodactylus listeri. The sequence continues at coordinate 54,409,468 of JARCFY010000016.1, read as the reverse complement.
TAAATAAAACGAAATTACCTCCCAGAATGCCTTTGATTGGCTTGCTGGCGTATCAGCCTACAGCCTGGCCAGACAACTAAGACAAGCAACACTGGCATTTAAAATCTAGAACTGACCAGAGCACTGGAGCCCCAAGCATGGGTCCTTTACTCTGACAATCTCCTTTTGAGAAGGTGATATCTGCCCTGACCTGGATAGCCCAGGCAAGGGATAGCAAGCTCTCTGTAACGTCCAAGCCCCACGAGGGGTCAAAAGAAGTCAACCATGACTTCCAGGCACGCACACACACACACACACACACACACACAATACTCACCAAAAAAGGTAATATCTAATTGTTTCTTGGTTATTCTAACTACTGAGCATGTCTCCTCAAATCCCAGAGATTTCTGCATGGCAATTAGCTAGCTTTCATTATACCTTCAGAAGGTAGTGATATCTTGTTCCTTAGAAAAAAGAAATGGATGAGCATTTCCAATGAAGTAATGGTTTAAAACATACAGAACTAGACAACTGTTCAATTTGTAAAGTACCGGGATTTACACCTTAACAGTTAAGAGGGCCACCCGCAGAACTGATACAGAAGCTATAGGGCCAAAACTGGAAAAAGTCACTCCTGGATTTCTTACCACTATAAGCTTTATTACTCACACTACAAATTTTATTTAGCATGGAATTTAAGCAGACCTTTATAATTAATAGGATTTAGCCCCTTTAAGCTGCATGTACTTGGTGTGTGGCTATAATTTTTATTTTATTTTTCCCCCAGTGCAGTAGATGTATTTGCCAGAAGAGGGCATAAGAGAAATATCATTTTGCTTTGCTTAAAGTATGCCTACTTAAATGAGCACATTGCATCATTAGTCATAATTTTGTTTTAATTTATAAAAGTATATGAGATGAAAAATCCTGACAGTTTATGCATATTACTTTCTTGTAACATCCTATCTCTGAAGAAGAGAGATGGGGCAAAGAAAACGTTTTTATTTATTTACTATTTAAAACTTCTATTACCCTTCCTTGTCACATCCCATGCATGTTTCTTCACCAGATGCAAACAGGAAGATCCAATATGGAACTGCCTTCCATACTTGTTGCCCTAGAAACCATGGGCCTAAACGGGATGCACCTTTGCATGTGCAGCATTTTGAAGGCAACACAGAGTAAAGAGATAGCTGAAATCAGGTGGAGAAATTGGCTTGGGAAAACGTGACAGCAAACCAGGTGCAAATTCGGGTGAACTTCTGATAACGTACTGCAGTCCTTTAAACAGCTAATGGAAAGCTATCTTTCAATTTTAAAAAGACCCTGTGAATGGCTTGGAGGACATACACTTGACAGCATGCCTCCCCAGTATTAACCCCCCCCATTCTTTTCCTGCTTCTCTTCCCAATCTCACCCAGTTGAAAATTTATGCCTGCGTGCTACTCCCTGTATTGCCAGTGTTTGCTTGTAGTATGAGTCTGCACACTTCTCTGTTCCCACCAGTTAGGAAAAGGCTCTCCCCTCAAATGATATTTCACTGCATACTTCAGAGGTCCTTCCCATCTGAAGGACTCATCCCCTCTGTTACCCACAGAGATCCCCCTATACAAAAACACAGGACTCTGATACTCCACAGAGCTCCTTATACTCCTAGGGCCTATGTAGCCAGAGGTACAGGCAGATGCCATCTTAGATCAAACCAGAGAGTTCTAGTCGGAATTAAACAGAAGATCAAACCAGAGAGTCCTAATCAGAGTTAAACAGAACAAAGTGTTGCTGTGTGCTGAGACAGCCAGGTCTATGCAAGAAACTATCACACTCTTAAATTATGCCCTTATCTTGTGGCCACTACACCTAAACCAGAAAGGATGACAGCTGCTAGCTGGACAATCAACTTACAAGACATTTTCATCAAAAACATCCCTTACAATACAAACTGGCCTGGTATCCCAACCAAGTCTCCAGCCAACAGGGTAACACTCACCTCCTGACCCAATAGCGTCACCTTTGAAGCAAGCACCCTGAAAATCTGCTTCCTGCCCCTAGTAGAAAACAGGGCCCATTTTAAGTATAAAAGAGGCCTTTTCCCACTGGCATATAGACTCAGTTCCACCCCGGGACTTCCCCTCACAGTCTCTGCCTTTTTTTTTTTTAATCTGTTTATTAGGTTTTATATTATACAGTACAAGCAAAGACATCAAGCAAGGTACATATCGTCAAGAGCTCAATACCATGACAATTAATCCTTACTTGTTTGATGGACAGGGGGGAAATTGGGTAAACACCCCTATTCATTAGCCTAGTCTGGGGTCCTTGACCTTATCTGCCTAACTGTTCCCAATCTTAAAGAGAGTGCCATGCTAGTGGGAATAGTGAACTTACGTATAAAACTTTTCTGCAAAAGGGTACCATTTATCAAGCGGATTTTCGAGTTCCCTCTCTCCTACTACAGGGTCAAAGTATACTAAACACTTTTCTTCTATAAAGTAGTCCCAAACCTTGTTCCACCATTGATAAATGGAGGGGTTTTTTTTCCGTTTTTCCAGTTTCTAGCTATTATCGATTTAGCGGCTGCAATAAGTATTGTGATTAAGTCTTTGGTCGTGTTGGAGATTGGTTCTTCCTGCCATAGGTGTAGGAGTATCGTGTTGGGATCTTCCAGGATCTCATGTCCTGTTATTATCTTGATTTGTAACAGGACTTCTCTCCAAAAGCTTGAAATTACTGCACAAGACCACCGATTATGCAAGTAGGTCGCCTTGTGGCCGCAAGTCTCTGCCTTTTTACTCTGCTTTTCTTTAATGCTTTTTCTTTACATTTATCTAAGTTCGATACAGATCAGATCTAGTTCAGTTGAAGCTTGCCTCTTCCTCTGTCCCTCTCATTTCCCCAAAAATATCACCCCACGATCGTACCTGCATATACACAAACTTGAGATCCCATACCAGGGACGGTGGGTGCGTATGTAAAGACCCCCTCCCCCCGCTTACATGGTAACAAGCGGTAACCTTTCCCTTGTTTTCACATCCATCATATCTACAAAGAAAAACTTAACGGAAGGAAGAGGTGATTTGTCTCTATTTTATTTTTGTGCCCTAAAACTAAATGGAATTGTGTATGTTAACTCCATGTTAATGTGAATGCTAACTCCATGTTAATCAGAGTCCATGTTAAGTCCACGTTAATCAAGTTGAACTTCACCCGTTCAATACTGCTTTTGCAGCTTGCTCTCAGCATATAAGTGATGGATTCGCTTTAGGAAGTGGTATTTGTTTCTTTAATGTGGACCAATAATGATCATGTGTACAGTTGTTGCATACATGCCATTTTTCCATTAGAGGTTTCAGAGATTGCTGTTATCAATTGTCACATTAGTATAAAGATGTTTTGTTTACTGTTTTTAAAAGCACAGCTAATGGATGAGATGCTGCTTTCAAACCTGTGCAAACAGCATGCAAGCATTATCATTTATGCCGGCACATACGCAGAAGGCAAGGGCCCTGATCCCCAACCTCATGCAAACAACCAGGCTTATCCTTCCTTTCAGTACAGCAACTCCCAAGGCCAAGCTCTCAAATAACTTTTAAAACTCCCAGAGTTCACTGCATACTTCAGCACAGAGAATTTCAGCATAGAAAATCTCAAGAAAAACCCACGGTGTGCACTTCCTCTTGTACATTTATACTGCTGGCTTTTCTAAACAAGTAACTCAGGTCTTTTAACCAGTTCCTCAAACAACAAGCAACCAAATAACATTGACAAACCCAATTACCTATGCTGTGACACAATGGCCTGATTCAGACCCACAACTGAAACCAGAAACTAGGGTAATAAGAATGGACTACAGCTCACACAAATCTTGCCTCCACCTCTTATATGAAATTTCCTCATACCACTTCTTAACTGATTAGTGTTCCAGTTTAATTTTGTTAAGATTAAGCTGGTCACACTCTTCCAAGACACTGAAGCAGCAAATGTTTAGAGCAGACATACATCACGCTGATCTGGGATAGAGCAGAGGGATGGGCAAACACACAGATTTGTCATCTGTTGCTGTTTCCTAAATCTTAACACTATAAAGTCAGGAACTACACCTTACATACTATGCACTATGCCAGAGGTCAGCAAACTGTGGCTCGGGAGCCGCATGCGGCTCTTTCACATATATTACGTGGCTCCCGGCAGGGCGGCTGGGGAAGCTAAATATCATTAGTGAACAAATATCATTGGACAAATTAATATCATTATCAATATCTGCTTTTACCCCTTTGGTCATTATTTTTGGCAGTCTCATTTAATGTTAATAAAAAGCAAATTTGATTATTTTCCAGTAAAAGCAGGTAATATTTGTTCATGTCTTGTGGTTCTCAAACATCTGATGTTTATTCTATGCGGCTCTTACATTAAGCAAGTTTGGCCACCCCTGTTCTAGGTGGCTCTTACGCTGAGCAAGTTTGCCCACCCATGCACTATGCTAACACATAGGGTTTCAAGTGTCTTGTGTGTTACAAGCAGCTGCCCCTTACTCAAGTCTATAAAGCTGGCATATTTTTATTTCTACAGAATGTCCTTCAAGATCTCTGCCTTCCTAATCAACATTACCTCTGTCCTAGTATGGAACTATGCATCTGCAACACCACCGCCTTTTTAACATCCTGACCGTTATTAACCGCATGTCTGCTTCAGCCAGGCCTTGATCAATTTTCTTTGGCTCTAGGAGCTAGTCCAAAAATTTAGGAGCAAGGCTTATTTTCCAACCATAAGGGTTCTGTGTTTTAATCACCATATTTTTAAATTACTGCTATCACAAAATCTAATCTCTTCATAATTTCTTGTAATTTTACTCAAGCTGTGACAAATGGGTTATAGTATATAAACTAGTACAGGGTTCACCCCAGTTGCCATCACAACGAAAACCCTATGAAAGCCCCAATACAACTTCTTCCCCATTTCCCATAATACCATTATTGCTTTAAAACGCTCCATTTAATTGAATCTTGGAACCAGTATAAAAAGTAACTGGTTAAGAGATGAGTTCATCCACTACCATTGAAAGGTGTAAAGTTAAGTTTACATATAAAACATGCAACTATAAGACTTTCATGCAGATTTATTTTTATGTCATACTGAGTCAAGACGATAAATAAGCTTTGTACATACACTGAGAAAGGCCAAGGCACACTACAATAAAATCACTGGGGAAAAAACTAGGTGCAGCTATGAAATTTCATGGCACCGTGGCTGAGCCCTGGCCTAAGCAGGAAATTACTGTCAGTTGCAAGCACCAATGACAAAGGCTGCTGACACAATTTCCATCTCTCAGTAAATAAAATTAACCACAGTCTTCGGGCGCCTTAAAAATTAATGGGTTTATTATGGCATAAGCTTGCATGGATGAGATGCAGAGATGCAGAGAAATATAGTGGGGGAAACTAAACAGTGGAGGTGAAAGGCCATGAAATGTGAGAGATATAGTCTAACGTTTCTGATGCGAAGACTAAATGTATACAAGAACAAGAGATCTTTTACAACAGCAGTAACTGGCCATAATAATCATCTAGTTTTGCTATGCTAATTTAGCACTTGTAGTGGGAGAAACCCCTGATCTCAGCCATGCCCTAAAATGATTAGAATCAATCTTAATAAACTCTAGCACAGCAATTTTATGCAGCAATCTCCCTTAGAAGCTCTCTTGCTAAATAATAGGAACATCATCCACACCAGCGTGCTTCTTGCCTGGGCAGGCACCACACTTTATGGCTCTGCCTCTCTCAAATCATGCTAGGCACAACGCATGAAAATGGCTACACCTTTGACTCAATCTTGCACTGAGGCTTCGATTAAAGGTCTGGACTCAGGGTCAGAGCTGCAGCCTGAATCATGGTCTGACTATCTACTCGAGGCAAGAGTAAGGGGGCCAAAATTCCACAGCAGGAAAGGGGGCCTAGTTAAAATTATCTGCCCATGGAGACTCATAGATCCTACTGGATTCCAGAATACTCTAAGATTTCAAACACACGTTTTGTGGAGGGTGCAGTGGGAGTTTGGGAAGTAAAGCTCCTTGAAGCTATCAATAAGGATGCCCCTCGGAAACCTCTTCCACTATCTTGCATAGTGCTGGTGGAAAACTCGCACTGAATCTGATAGAACACACCCTATAGAGCCCACAGGAAGACCCATGAATCGGCAGTGACAACAAAAAAATGTTACTTCTCAGCTATGGAACAGAAACAGCCATAATGGCTTTGGTTGATGGCCTGCATCTGAATGTAGACAAAAGCCATGCTTCTTTGTTGCTCCTACTGGACTTCTCTGCAGCCTCTGATACAGTGGACCATTCCATCTTGGGGTGTTGTTTTTTTTTTTTAGTTTATTATAGATACACATAGTTAATAAGTTTACCAAGTATAACCAAAGGAAGTCTAACACCTACCCATTTTTGTATTACAGTTTGTATTTTCTATTACACCAGTAATAAAACTGATCCCACGTCAAAGTAATAAAACTGATCCCACGTCAAAGCAAATCTTTGTTTTTGTGTTTTTCTTCAAGGTCAAAGTCAAATTATCCATTTCAGCAAAGTCGAGCAATTTCTGAGTGAATTCCTCTTGATCCATTCCATCTTGTTGAGGCATTTGGAGGCAGAAATAGGTCTCAGGGGATGTGCTCTGGACTGGTTCAAATCATTCCTCACAGGTCAGACTCAAAAGCTTGCCATCAGAGGCCATCTGGCCAGCTGTATGGGATCTGTCTAAATGGCTAAAAGTGAACAAATTGAGATCCTGACAATACTAAGGTAATGTTGATTAAGAAGGCAGAGATCTTGAAGGACACTGTGGTTCTAGTTAGTATACAAGTAGCAGGAGCTTCAAGGAAGTGGCAACTTCAAGGACCATAGTTCCAAAGTGGCATCACCATTATAGTTTCCTAGATATTTTAAAGGCTAACTCACAGTCAATAACCTGATAACATTAACATTATTTTAAAAATAGCACCCATGTTTGGGGTAGATCGCTTCAAAGTGTGCACACAGCCGCATACTAAGTATACACACCAAAATTCACAAGTTAAAGGTTCACCCCAGCCTGTACTCACTGTGAACCCAAAACAGGACAAAATTGATTTCATCTGTAAAATAACTGCTGAATCTCCCATAAGGAACGCTAACAGCGGAAGTATCAGTAGCTAACACAAACATGTTCACGCACTGCCAACAGAGTATCAAGAATTAAATCATTCTTGGATCAATTTGCCAACCAGCTTTTCACATTTTATTTATTTTACTTCACAAAATTTATACCCCACCTTTCTGCTCTCATAAGGTCCACCGAGGCGGCTAACAAATTAAAAACAGCCATAATAAAAACTACATTTTAAAAACCATTAAAGCCCACAAAAATACATCATTAAAACAATTAAAACCAGAGGAGCAACATACAAACAAAACCATTAAGAAATTAAAACAGTGGGCAGGAAGGGCGAACGACTGAGGGAATGTCAAGTGAAACAGGACTCATCTGTCCCCTTCTATTGCCATCTCCTCCAGCAGGTGAACCCCAGCCTTCACCTGCTGGCAGAAGATGGCAATTGAAGTCTTCTTGGTAAGAGACCCCCAGAGTTTTGGTACCATGACCAAGAAGGCCCTTTCCCACGTCGCCACCCACCTAATCTCAGACGGCATGGGCACTTGAAGCAGGGACTCAGAAAATGACTGTAGCGGCTGGGTAGGTTCATAAAGGGAGTAGACAGTCTTGCAGGTATTTTAGTCCCAAACCATTAAGAGCTTTAAAGGTCAACAGCAGCACCTTGATTTGTGCCTGGAAACAGATTGGAAGTCAGCATACATAGACCAAGCCTGGAGTAATAAGGTCCTTACGGTGAACTCCAGTCAACATCCTACTTACAGTATTCTGCACCAAGAGAAATTTCCAAACACTAGTCCAGGGCAGCCCCATGTAGAACACAATGCTATAATCTCATCTAGATGTAACCAGGGCGTGCACCACAGTGGCCAGATTTTTCTGTCCAGGAAAGGCAACAGGTGGCTAACCAGTCAAAGCTGGCAAAAGGCGCTCCTGGCCACAGCTGCCACCTGCTTATCCATCAGCAGGACTGGGTTGAAGAGCATCCCCAGACGATGGGCCTGGACTTTCAAGAGGAGTGCAAGTCCATCCAGAACAGGTGACACCTTGAGGGTTTCTACAGCCTCCCTAGGATCAGCTCACAGCGCAAGATAGAACTTAATGTCATCTGTATACTGGTAACATTTTTTAACCCAGCCCTAATCGCCAGATGACCTCATCCAGTGGTTTCATGTAGGGGACACAGGGGACAAGATGGAGCCTTGTTGGACCCCCCAGGTCAAAGGGCTGAACAGCAGTCCCCCAGCCTCCCAGTCTCAGCCAAGAAAGGCAGTCCAAAAGGCTACAATAATCGATGGTATCAAAAGCCACTGAGAAATCCAGAAGAATCAATACAACAGGACTCCCTCTAGCTACCTCCCAGTGCAGGTCCCCCACCAGGGCACCCAAGGCTGTTTCAGTCTTATAACCTGGCCTAAAACCAGATTTGAAAGGATCTAAACAATTCACTTCATCCTGGAAACCTGTGATTTCAACCTAAAGTGTCTTCTACTTATAGGAACTTGATCTACGGTGGTAAATAAAATTCATCACAAAATTAGGGGCTGTAATGAGGAGGTATCATCCAGTAAAATGGCCAGGGTTTATTTCACCTGCTTCCTCCTCTTCACTGCAGCTCCCCCACAATGAGATGTATTTCATTCAAGCAAATGCTTCAACCCTCCCAAAGGACTTTTGGAACACAATACTGAGCTGCTAGAGGGAGAAAAAGGCTAGAAAAAAATCTCCTCCACCAATTCCATCTGGCTTACACACCAATCTCATTCCCCCCCCTTTCTAAGAGCTTACTACCTCCAACCATTTAGCTACTAAGTATTTGCTCCTAAAGAACTAAGCCAGTGTAAATTATATCCAAGAGACAGTCTCTATTGAATCCAGATGTAAAGAGATCACAATGGTTGCATTCAAACATCACAATAAACCATGGTTTGCTCAAACTCTAGTTTATCATGAAATATATCATAATCCAGCAGGGCTCTTCTAATGTTCTTATCTAAAAACAGGCTGGCCAACCTATGGGTTATCAGTAGATATGACACAGTAGTTTGTACTACTTGTCAACTGACGATTTTAGTAACTTTTGTTTCTAATTACATCTAATTCAGAAATTCTCTAAGATACAGTCAGGGCATTTGGTGGTGCTTCTTCAAGACTCACCTTCCCTCCACTCCAAAACATCCCTTCCAGTGATGACTCAGTAAGCAGGTGCAGAAGCACCTACAGAGAACAAATCCAAAGAGCCAGGGGACAGAAGTTCTTGCTCGATCCCATGGGTTCATTCTGTCGGCCAACATACATAATAGAAACTGGTTCACACAAAATATATGGATACAGCCCGCAACCCACCAACTGTTGTACTTTCTTCCTCATAAAGAGAGCTCCCCCTTTAAACCCTTCCTATGTCCAGAAAAAGAACATCTGAGTGAGTGATCTGGCCATGACTCCCTGTGCTTCTCCCCAGGCGTTTATTTTACAAGGTTATGGAATGTGGCAAAATGGCTGTATGAGATCTATTCTGTTTCAATTACATAGTTCGGGAAAGGCAGTGAAACTGGCCAAAAGAGGAAAGGGGAGGGTGACTGAAAACTAGCTTAGCTGAGAACAGTCCAAACATTTCAGAGGAAGCTTGGCTTGTCCGAAGTCTGCCTGTCAATTTGCTGCCCATTTATTGTGGCTGACCAGTACCAGCAGCAGGGCAATGCAAAGAAGCAAAGGCATCCAGGACTTCTGCCTGCAGCAGTAAAGTCAAATAGTAGAGTAACTGGAGTTTTACTCAAGGTATAAGCTTTCATACACAAGCACACTTCTTCAGCTACCAAGAAAGCTTATAACCTCGAATAAAACTTTGTTGGTCTTAAAGGTGCCGCCGGACTCAAACTTTGTTCTGTTGCTTCAGACCAACATGGCTACCCCACCTGAATCTATCTTCATGGAGTATACAAACTATTGGGCAGACTAACCAAGATTTGTGCAACAAACTGCGAGCTAAGCAAACCATGTCTTATCATAACCATGAAGCCACTTTTATCATTTGGACTCGGATTCACGATTAGCATAAACCTAAAAATACCACAGACTACTTCACTCTCCCTCTGAATAGCCAGGAAGAATTTGCAGCCTTCTGCAAACCCATAGTCCCATGCATGTTTATGGATGAAAGGGGATTCAAAGGTACCAGTGACTGCAAGTATAGAACTGGAGGTGATATTTTGAATGCTGGGGTTTAATATTTTATTGCCCTGATATTATTCCCCCCCTCCAAAAAAAACCCCAATATTGGGTAAATAAACCTTGGAACTAGTGAAAATCTGACCAACTTATGGCATTAAACCATAGCTACTGCACAGTTTAAAAGATCACCGGTTTTCAGCTGGGGGGGGGGGGTCAGAAGAGCAAGATTCAAGTCCAGTAGCACCTGGAAGACACACAAAACATCCAAGGAAGTCCCTCCTTTATATCCCACTCAGTGATCTATCTCCCATGCTCCTTGTACGAGATGAAGGGAGCCTTAACTCTTGAAAGCGTATACCCTTGTTGGTCTAATTTTTAAAAATTTATCTGTAGACGTCTATCCTGCCCCTCCTCTGGGTCACGGGGCTTGGGGTGGCTCTTTAAGGTGCTGCTGGACCTTCTTGCCACAGACCAGCACAGATACCCACCTGAAACTGGGTGTCAGGTTCCGTTAGTGGGTCACATCAAAACCAAAAGCTGAATGCAACAATGACAGCAACACCATTTTTTCCCTGATGTATTACTTTAGGGCCATGGTTCTCAACCTTCGTAATGCCGTGACCCTTTAATACAGTTCCTCATGTTGTGGTGACCCCCAACCATAAAATTATTTGTTGTGTTGTCTAAACAGCTTTGACAAAACCAATAAAAACATTATTTTCTGTCCCATCTATACAAAATTTTGCCTGAACCAATATCTTATGTCCAACCATTATTCCTACACTGGATTGGAATCAGTTCCTAAAAGTTAGGTTCCAATGGTAATCAGCTTGCGTGGGGCCCTTTCCTGCTGGCGGGGCAGCCTTGGACGCCAGCCGGCGACCCCTGTGAAAGGGTCGTTCGACCCCAAAAGGGGTCCCGACCCGCAGGTTGAGAACCACTGCTTTAAGGGTATTACTTTAAGAGGCTGGGAAAGAAGAAGGAGGAGGAGAGGTACACAGCTGGGGGAAGACTAGACTTATTTTCATATTACAAGTTTGGGTTAAAGACTGGTCTGAAATTGGAAAAGGAGGAGGAAGAGGAGAGTTGGATTTATACCCCGCCCTTCACTCGAAGTCTCAGAGTGGTTTCCGATCTCCTTCCCTTCCTCTTCCCACAACAGACACCCTGTGAGGTAAGTGAGGCTGAGAGAGTTCCCACACAAGAACTGCTTGAGAGAACAACTCTGAGAGAACTCTGACTGACCTAAGGTCACCCAGCAGCTGCATGTGGTGGAGTGGTGAAGCAAACCTGGTTCTCCAGACTGCCGCTCTTAGCCACTACACCAACTGGTCTGGACTCCTGCTGTTGCTTTATTATTCTTTTGTCACCCATGACACATTATGCAAACATGAAGTACGCAAAGAACTGATTTGTTTTATCTTACAGTTCTCTGATCAAAGAATTAAGAAAACAGTTCAGCCTCATTTATTCAGTCCTGTCTGTGAACCTTCAAACCATCTTAAAAATTAAAATGTTAGAAGAAGACAAATTTGAAACCCAGCTCATGGAACTTCTTTTACGAACCTAGTGAATCACTGTAATATGCAGTGCTTCTCAGCCCAGGACTAGGGACGCTGTTCTGACTTTTGAAATCAGGATTCTCTGCCATCCCCAGTGCTTCATCATTCCCCACAAGCAACTCCATATCTGTTAAGGAAGTGACTTCCTGATGCATGCTAAATTGGAGCAAGCACCAACCCACTGAAATATGACTCACTCCTAGAGCTTGCAATGAACAGTGGAGGAAGGGCAAGACAATAAAGCATCCGGGAAGTTCTAGGTCAAACATTCCAGGCTGTTTTCCCAGCCTGCAGAATAATCGGACAAGTTCTAATTCACACAAGGAAGCAAGACTGTTTTAGAAGTACGGGGTTATTACCAGCCTACTCAAATGGGTATACAAGCAACTGTCAAACTCTTGTCTTTGTTATTTCTGGAGAGTGTTCAGAAAAGTAGTTAAGCGTAAAGAAGGTGTACTATCACACCTAGAGCAACAACTCTGAATTGCAGAGTAATTACTGACAACAGACTTAGATAAAACTGCTCAATTCTAGTTATTCTCATATGAAAATATGAACATAAGTATTTCAGCCTGCTAGGGACTGAAACGTCCCCTGGCGCCTGACATCACAACTTAAAAACAAACAAACCGACATTCATTCAAAACCACATGATCCTTTCCATGATGCTCTTTTTTGTCTTGTGTGCTTGTACACCACAATGCTCTTCATCAGTTCTCCTCATATCCATGCTCTTCGATGTGTTCCCTTTCATCACTTCCAAACTTCACAGAATACTCAAACCTGAGATGTCTCACTTCAACAGTATTACCCTGCTCCGTCAAGATATATTTCCTTTTCTTTTCACCAATTACATAAAATATGCGGACATATGAGTCCTCAAAGAAGGCGCTTAATCATTCTCTTTCCTGAGGCTTTTTCTAAAGTGAACAGAACTCTATCTCGGATGCCCACCTTTCAAGTTTCAGTATGTACATGGGATGGCTGTGATTATTCGCTGGTTCCAACATAACAAGGGTGCGGGGGACATCCATGTATGCCAAGCCTAAAGAACCAAGACCCACTGAGTGCGATGGGCCTTATCCCCAGAAGACTGCTTAAAACCCCAGCTGCAGTATTCCAAGGTGTACTGAAATCCTTACAAATGCTTAAGCCAAGGCAGGGTATAAATATTTTAATTTAAAAAATGAACAAATTTAACATGTGGACTTATAGCTTCTTCATCAGAGATTTACAAGGTATGATGGACTCCTCTTCTAAACATCACTCTGAAGAACGTTATCCCTAGTTTAGGGCTAAGGTTCACCACTGGAAGAAAAACAGAAGCTTCTGGGACTGACTCTTGATAACCACCGTTTCAAATGAAGTCTGATCTTTGAAGGACACAGAGATGCTTTCATCACAGCTTAAAGCTTCTACCTCCCGACAACCGCAAAGACTGAAATAACTATCAACACACACCCAATCAATGTCAGGAAGCAGGTGCAGTGATGACAATGATAAGCAAGAAGTGATGACCGCAGCCAAACTTTTCAGCTTGGGGGGGGGGGGGGGAGAAGATCACGAAAAAAGAGAATAAACAACTTTTATCCAAATATGCACAGTGTGACCAAAAAGAAGAGAGGTAGAACTTTCCTTCTCTCGCCCTGAACACCAGAACTGAGGGGTACTCAATGAACTTGAGAGGCAAAAAAACCCAAACAAAACCACCCACAGTTTCACACAACTAACTGAGGTGTGGAACCTGCTGCCCACGGGGTGCAGTGGTAGCCAGTGCTCCTTCTAAGCTGAGTTAGTGTGAGCTATCTCATAGTTTTTCAGCCTCCAGCTCACACATTTTTGCCTTAGCTCAGGAAGGATGGCTCCAGAGCAAACTGATTTACACAGCCGCCAAATCGCTCGCTCGCAACTTTAATGCCAGCGGCTCACAAACTAGAATTTTTGCTCACAAGGCTCCACAGCTTGGAGGCAACACTGCCGGTCGCCACTGGCACAGGCGGTTCCAAAAGAAAAGGCTCCACCAACCCCTGAAGAACGAGGCTCACGGACGGCTGCCAGAAAGAGTGGCCACGTATAACCCCCACATCCAGAGGCACCGGCCCCCTGAACACCAGCGACCCAGAGACGACGACAGGGGCCACCGCTGGGGGTCCACTGCCAGAAGACAATGGTGCTGGGCCCGATGGCCCTGGGGTCAGGCTCTTCTCCAGTCCTGAAGGCAGCCACAGCCCCACGGAAGTGGCCAGGCTGCCTGGGGTCCCCAGAGGCCGCGAGGCCCCCCCTCCGACATAGGGTTGCCAAGTCTGGGTTGGAAAATACCTGGGGACTTTGGGGGTGGAGCCAAGAGAGGGCGGGGTTTGGGGAGGGGAGGGGCCTCAGCATGGTCCAATGCCCTAGAGCCCACCCTCCAAAGCAGCCGTTTTCTCCAGGGGAGCTGATCTCTGCCAGCTGGGGATCAGTTGTAAAAGCGGGGGATCCCCAGGCCCCACCTTAGGGTTGCCAAGTCCGGGTTGGAAAATACCTGGGGACTTTGGGGGTGGAGCCAGGAGAGGGCGGGATTTGGGGAGGGGAGGGGCCTCAGCATGGCACAGTGCCATATAAAGCCCACCCTTCCAAGGGAGCCATTTTTCTCCAGGGGAGCTGATCCATGTCAGCTGGAGATCCCTTGTAAAAGCGGGAGATCCCCAGGCCCCACCTGGAGGCTGGCAACCCTACTCCGACACCCCACCCCACCCGCGGCGCTCAAGGCCACGCCCCCCGGTCGCCCCGCCCCCTCCCTCCGCCCGGCCCCCGCCCTCACCCTTGGCCTCGCAGTCGGCGCAGTACTTGTTGTCCTCCTCCCGCAGGAGCTTGGCCAGGATGGCCTGGTGCTGCTCGTTCTGCTTCTGCGCCTTCTCCCGGCACGAGCGGGTGGCCATGGCGGGCAGCGGGGGGGCGGAGGGAGGGACAGGGGGGGAGAGAGGCTGAGCGAGAGAGGAGGAGGAGGAGGAGGAGGAGGAGGGCGGGGGGGGCGCCCCAACAGCCGTGCGGAGGAGGCCGGAGGGAGGGAGAGAGGGCGCCGTCCGAATCCCGTCAAGGAAGCCGCTCCAAGACAGCCGGCCCGCCAGCCAGCCAGCCAGCCGGCGCTTCCTCCAGCCCTTCCCTCCTCCTGTCACGCCAGCGCGGAGGGGAGCGCACGCCGGCTCAGCCAACCAGCGGCCACCGGGCAGGCAGGGAAGCGAGGAAGGGGCCGGCCCCAGGAGCGACTTCCTCAACCGGAACTACTAGCGGCCCAGACGCGCAACATCCGCCGCTGCCTCCTCCCGCGGCTCCTGCGCCGGGCAACGCCCGCTGGAGTGGGGCGGCTCTCCCAGCCCCCCCCCCCCCCCCGCGAAGTAGTGCCGCCCTGAGGTCTCGGCGGGGCGGGGCGGGGCGGGGCGGGGCGGGAGCAAACGCAGCGGGAACTTCCGGCCGTTCTCGGGAGGCGGGCAGGATGGGGCGTCCCCGCCTCAGCTTCCGTGCGGGGAGCGGGTCCTCGCCAGACCCTCCCTTGTTGGCAGGGCTGTCACCCCAGGCCGCGGAGGACGACGTGTGACGTGTGATTTTTTTTCAAAATTCAGATTGAACTGAAAACCGTTCGCCCGGTGCGGGGAGCGGTTGCCAACTGCAATGGCCGGGGGCGTGGGGGGGGATCCCTGCGGTCTCCCTGCCAGAGAAGTCCAGCCCGCGCAGCAGTTCCAGGCGGAGGCTCTTTCCTGGGAGAGCCGGGACTTCCGTGTCAGAAACAAGCGTGTTCAGGGATTCTGACTAGGGTTGCCGAGTCGGGGTTGGAGAATACCTGGGGACTTTGGGGGTGGAGCCAGGAGAGGGCGGGGTTTGGGGAGGGGAGGGGCCTCAGCATGGTACAGTGCCATAGAGCCCGCCCTTCAAAGCAGCCATTTTCTCCAGGGGAACGGATCTCTGCCAGCTGGAGGTCAGTTGTAAAAGCAGGAGATCCCCAGGCCCCACCTGGAGGCTGGCAACCCTAATTCTGACGCCTGCTTGTCGTTTCTAAGTTAGGGTTACCAGATGCCCTCTCTTTTTTGGGGGGTGTTTATCCTCTTTGGGGCTCTCTTTAAAAAAAAAAAAAAAAACCCTGATGAAAATGGTCTCTTTTGGGGTTGGAACTGGAAGGTTAGGAATATTCCTAGTTAGTAGCAGTCAGGGCTCTTTTTGGTAGAAAAAGCCCAGCAGGAACTCTTTAGCATAATAGGCCACACCCAACAGCAGAAACTCATTAGCATGTTAGGCCACACCCCGGACAGCGTAGATCTCTCCCAGGATCGGCTTCCCCAGGCGCCCCGTGGCTTGTGGGGCGCATGGGGAACCTGAGGAGGCGAGGCAGTTTAAACTGCCTTCCCTCCCTGGACCGGCTTGGCTTCCCCAAGCGCCCTGCATCTTGTGAGGTGCCTGAGGGGGTGGGGGGGGAGGCTGTAGGTTCAGCCAACTTGGAAGCCAGCCGGAACTCCGTTCCTGTGCATTCCTGCCCAAAAATAGCCCTGGTAGCAATTATCACAGCTTAAATAGTCGGGGGTATTTTAAAATGAGATTGGTCATAGTGAGCCTCACTTCTTTGAAGTAGTTGAGAAATATATCCTGGGTTTTTTGCTTTTCAAAATATGGTAACCCTATTCTAAGTAGCAGGATGTTCAGTGTCAGTTTTTTGTTTATTCTTTTGTGTAAGGACTATGAACACACGAAGCTGCCTTTTACTCAATCAGACTCTTGGGGTGTGTTCAGACAGGCAGCTAATCCCACCATTGGCCAGGTTGTAATTGGAGCTAGTCTTTTTGGTCCACTGTTGCACGACCAGACAGCCTGCCCATGAAGCACTTCGCCACGCGTGACTCCCATAGTGGATTGTCTAGATCAGGGGTGGGCAAATGGCGGCCCAGGGGCCACATGCGGCCCGCCACAGAGTTTTTTGCGGCCCACCAAGACAGTTGGCCACTGTCAGCACCTGAGGAGCTGCAGCTTGAATTTATTGACATGCAGTCAGATCACACTGTGAAAGAAATGTTTAATGCTGTGACATTCGTTGACTTTTACAAATCTTTGTCTGCTGAAAAATTTCCATGTATGAAGAAATTTGCTGGGAAAATGTTCTCTATATTTGGGTCTACATATATTTGTGAGCAAAGTTGCTCTTGCATGAAGATCAACAAGAGTAAATATAGACATTAACAGACATTTGACAGACATTAACTTGCAGGCTGTGATGAGAATCTCAACAAGCAATCTCACTCCTGATTTCAAAAAAAATTGTAGAAAAGTGTGATAGGGTACATTTGTCTCATTAAACTGATTCTAAAATTAAATGTGCTTGCAGGTATAGATGATATGAAATTAGTACAATAAATAAATTGAATAAAACTACCATTATTTTATTTAATTTATATTTGTTGATTTTTATGTTACAATTTATACCTTTTCTGAAATGCAAAGTTAACTAATGAATGCAATCATTTTAAAAGGTGCGGCCCTCCGCTAACCTCCGCTCCCACAAAGCGGCCCCCGAGCCAAAACAATTGCCCACCCCTGGTCTAGATGGCATCCACCATGAGGAGCCGTGCGGTTGGCTTTTAAAAAAAAAAAAATCCTGTCTGTGCATGCGCATAGGCGCCTCACCATATACTTGTTTATCCATGCATGCGCGTACTAAAATGGTAAAAGTACTGCCAGCGGTACATTCCTCTAGTTACCATTTCAGTTTATAAAGTTGGTAAAGCTTAGGGGACCACCAGAAACATCAAATTGTTTGGATTGCTTGAGTGGAGCTCTGGACACGTCACATGTTTAAGCGGTTATACGCACATCACTAAGAGTTTTTTTTAAATGGCCGTTCAGGATGGTCTGGAGACCATCCCTACAGGCTGATTGTGTGCTGGAGGTACAAACTGATGGTGGAAAGTCCAGCATTGGCCCGCCGGCCAGCTTTAGACTGGACTTTCACTACTATCTTTTAAGTACAGATCCCCGACGGGGATTGACGGGCTACTCACAGAAGCGGGACGATTCCCAGATGTTGTGATCTGGACGTGCACTTTAAATCCACCAGGCGTTCATGCCTGGCGTGACTCAAAAGAACCGTATGAATGCGCCCTTGGTCCATCAGTCAGTGTTGCCTACTCAGACTGGCAGCAGCTTTCCAGGGTCTCAGGCGGAGGCCTTCCACATCACCTACCATATGGTCCTTAACTGGAAATGGCAGGGACTGAACCCAGGGCCTCGTCCATACTGAGCAGATGCTCTACCATTGAGCCGCAGCCCTTCTCCTGTATCTCAAATGCAGAGTAAAGGGCATTTTGACATGCAATGTGGCATGTTACCACATTAGAGAGTAAGGAAATGGGTGATCCCAACATGATGTAGCTGATAGATATTATTAGATGCCCTAAGAGCACTACTGGAGTGGCTATGGAGACAAAGTTGGGTCTTGGGTTGTTGCAGGCTCTGGGTTTGGGTCTCTGTGAATTGCCCCTTTTGTTGAGAGATGCTAGGGTTGCCAATTCCACATTAGGAAATTCCTGGAGGTTTGCAAAGGTAGAGACTGGAGATGGGCAATGCCAGGGACTCTGTCCTCAAAAGCTGCCTCCCCCCACCCTGGGGAAATTAACTCTGTTGTCTGGAGATCAGTTTTAAGTTTGGGGGATCTCCAGGCCCCTCTAGAGGCTGATACTCATAGAAGAAACTGTTCTATGTTAGGTAATTGTCTTTAAGCAAGGAAAGACCTGCTGCACACTGGAGTGAATGGGGGTATAACTTCAATTTAAGTATGCTAGGAGGATTCTGTATTGATAGGATGGTTTAGAATTGATATAGGCCCTTTCTGCACCCATATTTTGCCTTGGTTTCTGAGTGCATCCTATTCTTCCATTCTGCATTTCCTCCCACTTTCAGTTCTGGTTTGTGTGAGGGCTTTTTCTTGTTTCTGCATTTGTCTTACAGGAATCTGCATTCAGACCGCTTCCAGCACACTGTTGCCCCACCGTTAACAAAACTCCTTTTGCTGCGATTCTTTGTTCTCATCTGCTTTCAAATTGCTAACACTTTCTAAATTAGAATTGTTTCTGCACGTATTTAAGTGCTGCCCTCTGCCCTCCCCTGTTTCTGCCTCTCTCTCTTTAGATTGAAGCTCCCTCCCTGTTCTTTTTTCCCCTCCTTCTCCAAAGACAAAAGAGGACGTGCCAGAGAAAGCATAAGAAGGAATCAGTAAATATAAAGGACTAGCGGATTCCCTGCTCCCAAATGTGTCAGTCTTGCATGTGTAGGCCTGGATTTCTCCCTCCTTTCCCTTTCTTTTTCCTGAATCAGGGAGGGAGGGAGGGGTTGGATCTGCAGATGCAGGATGCATACACGATATACAAATAAATAAACTGGGGGATGGAACAGGGCAGAGGGGATGCATGCAACTGCAAAGTCAACCCTTAAGGCTTGACTCTTCGGATTCTCCAGAGCAAGCTGTCAGTGCAGAAAGGGCCATAGATGCATGCTGTACATATGTGTGTAGGTATATATTCCATGTTCCAGATTGTATGAATATAGGAACATTGTGTGAATATAAACATCATACACTGGCCAAGACCCACTGATTTCTATGCAAGAAGAGAGTGAAATCAGTGGGACTTCTGAGTAAACCTGCATAGTAGGAATTAACCGGCTCCTTCATGCAACCCTCTGAAGAGACTCCATGGCTCTTAACTGTTGCAGCAATCCACCCAGCAGCCTTCCATGGAAGCAAGTGGCTTAAAATTAGTAGTGGTGCATCACCCATCACATGAGGGTATATCCATACGCTTTCCAGTGGATTGGACATAAAGACACAAGACTGTGTTTTCATGTTGGACTTCTCCTAAACAACTGTGTCTTGTCTCTGACAGCTTTCTGATGTCTACCATAGTGAGAAGGCAGCCAAAGCAGATTCACTGTTCTCACTAAGAAATTTTAGGAAACATGTGTTTTTTTTAATTTTTAACCTGATGACTTTGACTTAATGAATGAAAACTTGTTTGGGAAGTTAGAAAGTAGAGGTTGGTGCTTTCCAAAAAAGATAGTACTTCAAACACCATCCAGACTCACTTCCCCTGCAATATTTACTCTTACCATGCAAGTTATCTCTCTTATATATAAAGCTGTTTTCAAAGTGGCAAGATTCCATGGGGCGCCAAAATCAGTTGGCTGCAAGAACTGCCACTCAAAACGCCGTCCTTGCCCACTGGCTGCATTCCCTCCCTGTGTTGCCTCACTCCTGCCCACAGAGCATTGCACTTTGGGAGTTGTAGTTCTCTGCTGGCTTTACTGCAACCATAGCAAAGGGAATTAGAACTACAACTCCCAAATTCGGAGTCCCAAGAGGTGGTGGGCCAGGATAACTAATCAGCTGGTGTTAAACAGGAAGCAGCTTTGCCATTGAAAGGGCTTGCGGGGAAACAAAAGGAAAACATCCAGCACACAAGCTTCCGGTCAGTTCACTGTGCATGCCCATGAAAGGCTACCTACAGTTAAACTTTGTGGGTCTTAAAGGTGCAGCTGGACTCAAACTTTGTTCTGGAAATCAGTGAAGTGCTAGCTTGCAGCAAGTCTCTGGCTCCACTGCTCTGCACCAACCTCTGGGGATTTCTGTAGCTTTGGGAGATGAGAGAAGAGCTGCAGACGGTGGGGCTCAGCATAGGAGGAAGCATTTATTTGCTTTCAAAATCGAGGACAGGGGAGAGCCCCTCTGCAAGCCCTTTTGTGGTGCCTACAAAATGGAAATAGGTGAGCAGGCCCCAGCTTTAGCCCTAATACTCTGAGTGTGTGTGTGTGTGTGTGTGTGCATAGCCTGTTTACTCGGGAGTAAGTAAGGAAGAGAGATGCACTCCGACACCCACTCTGTTAATAAATGCAACGGCCTCTACAAAGAGGCTCTGTGGAGGGGGGGGGGGGAGACCGCAAGGGTGTGGGGGGGGTAGCTGAGAGGAAGAGGGAAAGAAGTTGAGATGAAGAGAATTGCCTCCTTCTTTTTCTTCCTCTTGCTAGCGCCCATTGCATTGTTGCCTGCAACGGGCCTTGCCCCTAGTTCTAGAAAAGAAAAAATCACCCTGGTTGCTAAGACTCATGATAAGATACTTGAAGTAGATAAAAGGTAACTTATGGGGCGTCTCTTTTACTTAAATGAAGTGTTCATTATAACTGGGTTAAAGTTTTGGAACTTCCCCAAAATTGCTCTTCACATATGCATTTTCATGCTAACAGTTCACTGACACTAAAACACATCCAGATGTATATGGTTGGCAATCTAAAGTATGGGCATGAAGAAATTTCTGATTTTCTCTTAATTTTTTCAAGGCTCACCTGATAACAGCAGCACAACTGAGCAAGGCAGGCTGGTCTAGTTATGTGGGGGTCAAGAGGAGTGTGCAATACATAGCAGCCCATTTGTCTTGCTTTGCCCTTTCAGAATTTATCATTGGGACTTCCTGAAGCATCCTCCACTTCCAGCCCTGAGTTTTTTGGGGCAAAGACTGGAGCCTGCCTAGAATGGAACCACCAAGGTTTTGGGATTGCTATTGTAGGGATTGGGGAGTATGGGTTTTTATAATAGCTATTACTGTATTTTCTTGAGAGTTATAAACATGGCTATTCATACACAGCCCTCAGTGTACGCTAGAATTCTCTTGTTTAGGTATCCTATGTTGTGTGGAACAGTTTTCAGTTTATTTAGTCTGAGGCATCGGACAAGCCTACCACCTACTTAAATGATTTTGCCCTTCCTGGCTACTTAAATCTTCTGGAAGGGGGTTGGCTGGCTAGCACTGAAAGGCAGTTAATGCCTTCTCGAGAGGGGGCTGTCACCCCATCCTTGAAACAAACTATGGTGCATCTACCTCTCAGTAAGCCTACCCTAGACCCAGAAGACCTCAGCATCTATCAGCCAGTCTCAAATGTTCCATTCCTGAGCAAGGTGGTTGAATGGGTGGTAGTCAGGGCTATTTTTGGACAGGAACGCACAGGAACAGAGTTCCGGCTGGCTCCTGAATTGGTCACGCCTACAACCAAAACCTCTGGCACGCGTGGCTACAGAGCAAACTGCCCTCCCCACATTACACGCAAGAGGGAAAGGCGACATGTTAAAATGCCCTCTTTCCCTCTGGGGAGCCCCTTGGGATTTCCTTGTCAATTTCACTCCTGCCAGTCAGCTGAGAGTGAAATTGACAAGGAAAAGCCTCTCTCTGCCTTCCCTTCTCTAGCTGACATGTGGCAGCTGGAAAAGGGCAGGCAGGGAACCCAGGCAGGTTGAAAATGGCTTTCCCTCCCTGAGGGATCTTTCAGAGGGATCGTTCAGATCCCAGGCACTTCAGCAGTGCGTTTCCCAGGCTGTCTGGTTTGGGGGGTGGGGAGGAAGACTAGAAAGGCAATGCTGAAGTGGGGTGGAGAAGCTCGGGGGGGAAAGAGGCAAGCTTCCATGCCTGCCCTGTGCTTTCCCAGCCGCCACCTAATATGCTAATGAGCTGTGATGTTAGGGGTGTGGCCTAACATGCTAATGAGTTTCTGTTGTTGGGCGTGGCCTAACATGCTAATGAGTTTCTGTTGTTGGGTGTGGCCTAACATGCTAATGAGTTCCTGCTGGGCTTTTTCTACAAAAAGAGCCCTGGTGGTGGAGGACAACTTCAAGCTTTCCTGGATGAAGTGAATTGTTTAGATCTTTTCCAGTCTGGTTTCAGGCCTTGTTATGGGATTGAAACAGCCTTAGTCATCTTCGTAGATTACTTGTGCCAGGAGATGTATAGAGGGACTGCAGTTCTGTTGATTCTTCTGAACCTGCCAGCAGCTTTCGGTATCCTTGATCATGGTATCCTTCTGGGCTACCTTTCCAGACTGGGATTGAGAGGCACCATTTTGTGGTGGTTCCTGTCCTGCCTGGAGGTTATACCTCAGAAAGTGATCCTGTGTAACTGCTGCTTAGCCCTTTGGCCTGTGGGTTCCTGCAAGGCTCCATCTAGTTGTCCCCTGTGTTCTTTAACATCTGCATGAAACCACTGGGTGAGGTCATCTGGAGATTTGGGCTGGGCTGAAACAAATCTGGAGATGACAGTCAGCACTGTCTAACACTGCCAGCTGATCCCAGGGAGGCTGTAGAAAAAATGAACCAGTGGCTGGTGGATATTGGCTAATAAACTGAAGCTTATTCCCAAAAAGATGGAATTGCTACTTGTGACTGAACACTTTTTCCCAGCATAGAGAACAATGGAGGGGATGGAACAAACTGTTTGGGGGCCCATAGAATTGGATCCCGTGGTCCAATCTTCTTGAAACTTGGTGGGTATTTCGAGGAGAGGCCCCAGCAGCTACCCTGCAAGTTTGGAGCCTCTCCCTCAAACCCCCTTTCCTCCAGCCCGTCATATACCCTATGATTTTTGCCATTGATTTCAATGGCCCATAGGGTATAATGGGGCTGAAACTGACATTCCCTTTCTGACACACTTCTGGTGATGTCAGGGGGCGTGGCATATGCTAATGAGTTATGCTAATGAGCTCCTGCACCTCTTTTTCTATGAAAGGACCCCTGATTATAGCAATGTGTTCTATGTGGAGCTGACCTTGAAAAAGCGTTCGGAAGTTTCAGTTGGTGCAGAATCCTGCAGCCAGGATGTTGGCTGGAATGCGTCACTCCAATCTTGGCCCACTTCCCCTGGCTTCCACTCTGTTTCTGGGCACAATTCAAGGTACTGCTGTTGATGTTTAAACCCCTATATGGTTTGGGACCAACATACCTGCAGGACCACCTACTCCCTTATGAACTTATGAACCACTGCAGTCATTTACTGAGGCCCTGCTTTAGGTGCTCCCATCTTCTGAGATTAGGCAGGTGGCACCAGGTGAGGGCTTTCTCAGTTGTGACAGTGAAACTCTGGAACTCTTTCCCTGAGAAGATTCACGTGTCCCCTTCTGTTGCCACCTTCTGTCAATAGTAGGGATGCTAGCCTCCAGGTGAGACTTGGGGATCCCCCAGTATTACAGCTCATCCCCAGACTGCAGAGATCAGTTCCCCTGAAGAAAATGGCTGCTTTTTAGGGAGGACTCTGTGTCATTGTACCCCACTGAGGTCCCTGTCCTCCCCAGGCTCCACCCCCAAATCTCCAGGCATTTCCCAACATGAACCTGGCGACTTTATCCCCCACATCCCCCACCACTGGCCAGAGGGGAGCTGGGAACCTTAGTGAATAGAGACTTTTTATTTTGTTTCGTGTTCCCTCATTGATGTCTCCTTCCTGCCTTGTTTTACATTATTGTTTTAATGTTTTATATGTGTACTAGAAGCAAAGCCCATTGTAGGGACAATACAACGGGCACTAGAAAAGCAGGAGACACACAAACCCCCCGTCCCGCGGTTTCTGGGCAGTGATGTGCATCCGTCCTTGGCGGGCATCGGCGGCAGGATTAGGCTCAACCCAACGCCCCCAACGGCTGTTGAAGGGGTCATGCTGGCTGTCACCTCGGAGCACACCGAGGCCCAGCCCCCCACTTTCTCCCCGCTCCCCAGCCCCCGTGGTCACAGGGCGTGACTGGCTTCCTGCCCGGCTGCATCCAGCAGCCTGCCTCCATGGCTCTCCACCCCGGCAGTGCAGCAGCCCCCACCCACTTGCAGGCTAACCGCCGACGTGCATCCGGACTCGGTGGCCCATAACAGCTGTGGCAGGTCCAGCCTCAGGCTGACGACCCGACGCCCGCTGAACAGCCTGGGCTGCCTGTCGCCTCGGAGCACAGTGAGGCCCAGACCCCTGCTTTCTCCCCCCTCCCCAAACCCTGGGGTTGAGGGAATGCCCCACCACTGGCTCCCTGCCCAGGCAGCGCACTGGCCCCTGGCTGGTCACAGGGCGGCCGGTGTCCTGCAGTTGGCCTTGTAAGCCTCCAGCCACCGGAGAGTCCATCCCGTTTGGCGGCTCCCTGAATACTGAGGGTGAGAGGCTGGCCCCCAGCTGTGTGGGTGGGACTGAGCCAATGCAGCAAGGCAATGCAGCCAGTGGCCAGGGACCCATTTCTGAGTGGCAGTTCAGGCAGCCAACTGATTTTGGCGCTCATCGAATCTTGCCACCCCCAAATGGGATTATTATAAGGAGAGATTTTAGCTTGGTTTTATTTTCATGATGTATTTTTGTTTGGTTTTAATGGTTCTTAAGATGTGTTTTTATTATGTATGTTTTTAGTCTGTTAGCCCTCTTAGGGGCCTTGATGTGGGCAGAAAGAAAAGCTAAAAACATTTACAATAAATAATTATTAAACCTGCCTGAAATAAGGTTTTCTAAAGCCCATAGAGTTTGAAGCCTAATGACCCACAGCTCTGAGTTGTTTATATTTACCTCAGTTGTGTATTTTTTTCCCTTCTGAATAAGCCTCATTTTTGTTTGCTTTTAGACAGCAAACCATCTTGTTGTGCCTGTCAAGTTATCTCAGTTATCAATCAAGTCCGGGGTCAGGCCCAGATTCTATTTCCTCAAAACCATTTCCCACTCTTCCTGGGAACCCTGGTGCCGGCAGGGTGGGTGGGAAATTGTGTGATGCAGAGGGAAAATCTTGTGGAGTGGTATCTAGTCCCCAGGAAATCCCTCACAATAGTATTCC
This sequence comes from Lepidodactylus listeri, assembly GCA_029233225.1. NCBI lineage: Eukaryota > Metazoa > Chordata > Lepidosauria > Squamata > Gekkonidae > Lepidodactylus > Lepidodactylus listeri. The sequence goes on along the minus strand of JARCFY010000016.1, from coordinate 54,383,988 downwards.
CTTCTTAGCTAGCTAACCTGAATGGAATTACTGGGGAAGTATTTCCATCAGCCTGAAAAATCCTCCCTCCACTAATAAATTAGGAGGGTCTGATAAGGAGGGCACAATATCTCTTTGCAAAGTAGATGGCGGCATCAGCACCCTTCCTCAGTATTGAAAATGGAAAGAGCATTTGGTGAATAATACCCAATGGAAGCAACCCTGACTCTGCCTGAATTACTGTAATTGTTCTTTCCTCTGAGGGGATTGAGATATTGTTTTAATCTTAAAAGAGACCAGGAAGTTCCATGGATGCACTGTCAATTATGATAAATAAAAATATTAAAATCTGTGACCTTCCCCTTGTACTATAAGCAGCAAACATAAATTTGGAGAGGCGGGATTGGAGATCAATTCAGGAACAACTACCGCTCTTTGTCCAAGTTCTTTGCCATAAAGTCAGAGGGGAACTGGCACGCTAGATAGCTATTGCTGTTCTTCACTTAAGAGTCCTCAGTGGCCTGGCCTGGCCTGGCCTGGCCTGCTCTCAAATAAGCAAATACAAGTGCCACTTATGTTTCTCTTAATGCACCCAGCTTCCCTATACAGGAAACAGATTCTAATGTGCTCTCAGTATGTATCTTAGGTGTGCACCTTATCCTTGCTGCAAAGAACTCAGAGAAGCATTCGAAGTCACACTGAATGGAGTCGATTAGCTTGAGTGATTTGCCTGAGGTCTCACAGCAAGCTTTAATGACTGAACAGGGACTGAAATCTGGGTTTCTTGTAGTGAAGGCTATCATGTTAGCTACTGCCTCACATTAGCTCTCTCATTATGTTCTGGAGAAACATAATGTTTACTAATGTCCAGAGGGAGGTGGTCAGCACTAACTAAATTTGCGAACCTAATTGCTCGCTCTCATGTATGCTTCCCGAGAAGCAAATACCACTGACTCCAATGAAACTTACTCTCAAAAAAGTCTGCAAGACTGTAGCTTTATTATTATTCCTTGAATTAAAAAGAATGTCTTTTTTTAAAGAACAGCATATTAAAAGACTGACGTATTTAAAAACTCATTAACTCTCATTTTCTTGTGAATAGCTTGACACACTTACTGGTGCCTAGCTGGTTTTAGACAACAACGAGGTCTTTTGGCTACTATAGCAAACAGTGATTTGTCCTCAAGTGTACACTCAAAAGTATACATTCATATAATCCTTTCTTTCCGACAGATAAACCAGAAACAGATAAAAGAGATCAAATGTACATGTTTTCAAGCCGCTGTGCTATAACCAAGCTTTATATGCCTAGGTGTACACTGTCTCAGGTGTGTACCTCAACAGGTAGTGTGGGAGGAGTGTTGGTAGTTAATCTTCAGCACTCAGATCAGCAGGATCTATCTGACAGCTATCTGACAGCTGGTCGGTGTGCAGGACAAGTCCCAACCGGTTATGACTGGAACTGAAGTAAGTTCGGTCATCATGACTCAGCATGCAGCTGATTGGTTGAGCTATGTATATAAGTGATTGTACAGTATCAATGTACTGTGTTTTCCCGAAAATAAGACAGTGTCTTATATTTATTTTTTCTCAAGAAGACACACTAGGGCTTATTTTCAGGGGATGTCTTATTTTTAGTAAGTATAATACAACAATCTACATTTATTCAAATACAGTTAAGTCACCAAAGGAATTCCACCTGACAGATATGGGTTCACAGATGTTAATCTGGTTTATGTAAAAGAACCACAAACATATAGTGATGTAGTAAAGTTTGAGTCTGAAAAACAAATGTGGTTTAAAGCTATGCAACAAGAATGTAAGTTATTAATGAAAACAAAGTGTACGTACAACGTTTATGCCTGCTAACAAACAACAAAGTGGTTAAGTGATTGTGTAACACAAATGGAATGGTTACTTCAACTAATAACTGTTTTTGATATGATGTGCAAATTACCAGTTGAAATCTTTTGTGACAACATTGCAGCAGAGAAGCTTGCTAACACTCTTAATGTAACTAGAAAGAGCAGGCACATTAACATACGTTACCAAAATGTGAGAGATGCCATATTAAGAGGCTTGGTTAAATTACAACACTATGTTTCAGAAGAGAACATAGCAGATTTGTTCATTAAGTGTTTAGACCCTAACAGGTTTACTTATCTGAAACAGAAGTTAGGAATCTTCAACTCCATATCTTAGGGGGAGTGACAGGGCTTAAAGATATGAGTTCCAGATTCCAGATGGTGCTGATCTAAGTGACAGCTAGGTGACAGCTAAGAGCTCCAAAGCCAGCAGTTCTAGTTGGAGCAAACAGGTTCTGACTGGCACTGTTACACAGCAGTCAGAGTGACTCAACAGCCAGTGCTGATTGGCTGGTCAATGTATATATGTGTTTATTGTACAGTGGATCTTTCTCTCCTGTGTATTCCAGTGTGACGAAGCGCTTTGTCAGTCAGTGTAGCGATTTTGCTGAACTGCGTGTACCTGCATTTAACAACAGGACTTTGTAAATAAACCCTGTATATATTCCTTCCCTACTTGGCTGTGTGGACATTGGACTCTGTGGGACGTAAGCTCTGCACTTTACTGTGCACGTTGCTGTTTATCTCTGCTCTGGTGCTAACACGCCAGCTCAACACTCGCACCCCCTGACACTCCAGACCCGAAATTCCATCCTGAATTTCTTGCGACTCCATCTCCTTTAGAACCACTGGCCCCAATCTTTCATGTCGAGCAACAGAGCTCTCATTAAATGAGTAGCTCTTATCCACGTCACCTGCTCGGAGTGCATTGGTAACAACACTGTCAATGACCTGCATCCGCGGTTACCACACGCGCACCTGCGCCTGCGCGAACGGCTAGGAGAAAGGAGTGATGCGGTTGCCACCCGCGCACCCACACAAGTGCAAACGGCTCGGAGAAAGGAGCTGTGGCAGATAAAAAGTATTCCAGTCTTTTTTACTGCTCCACGCCGAAATGCATGGCGTGGCTATGCAGATGTGAGAGTTCTGCGCAAAGTAGTCAAGGATCAGATCTTGGTTGGTAAACCAGAGTTCTTTATTTCCAATCTCTACATTAGTACAGCTTCTCGGATTATTGTCAGAGATGAGACAGATAATACAGGAAGGTCTATTATACCTTTCCAAAGAGTTTGAATTACCCATAGGTAGCCAATCACTATAGGAGAAAAACGGCGGGCAAAACGGGGCTCTGACCGTTTGGTTCCCACAGGAAAGAAAGTGAGGTGTTAAGCAGTAAATTTCCTTCCCAACCAGACCCTTCAGATGTTACCAGTTCACATAACAATCCATGGCCTCAAGGCTTTTGCATGTGATAAGAGATGAGACGCATCCTCCCTTGATGTCCCAGCCGGGGCTGATGGAATGCGGAGGCAAATGGTGTGAGAGGCCCATTGTTCCCAGACAGTGCAGGTGTCACCCTCCCGCTTTAACAGTTACAAAAACCCAGGCCTGGTCAGGCAGTACAGTATGGCAACTACAAGCATACATACATGGCAACAGAAAAGACATACATAATAATGAGATATGACAAGAGAGAATTAACAAGGCACAACTGTAAGAATTAGGAAAATACTGTCTGAATTAGCAGATTCTGACAGCAGATACGCTGCATAGCTATGCCCATCACTAGGTCTTATTATCGGGGTAGGGCTTATATTAACAAATGCATTGAAATCCTGCTAGGGCTTATTTTTTTGGGTAGGTCTTATTTTCGGGGAAACAGGGATCTCTCTTCTTATCTCATGGTGCTGGAAAGGAGTGGCTGGAAAGGTCCTAGTGGCTAGAGCAGCTGAAAGAGTGTTTCAGACGCACTGCGCAACAAGGAGATACAAGTTAAACAAGTACTAAGACTACCGGTATGGCTATTTTGCAATATGTGTACTGTTGTATAACTAGAGTGCAACTTTACAAGCAATTATTTTGGTGGCGGCACCAGAAAAATTGAGTCCAAGTAAAAAAACTCAGTCCAAATTGTATCTGTGCGGTACCACCAATAAACCGAAACATTTTCCCCAGCGTTTTGGCTCTTAGATGTTATGCTCACTGCGGTTCCCAAAGCCAGACAGTTGTTACCTGCTTATTCAATACCGTTTGAAACCAAGCCTGGGATGTATAAATGCCACAAATAGATATGCATTAATCTGTTAAAGAGATTAACCACCTGACGGCATTCTAGCAGGTGATCACCAAGTGTAAACTTTAACACGCAGAAAAATCAGCCTCCTGTCCTTCCCAGGAGAATGTTGCTATACTAACTAGCAGGCTTGGAGTATCAGGTCCCAGAAGGCAGGCTAGGCAGAGTCGTTCAGTCCAAAGGTCAGCGACCCGGAAGGCAGGCTAGGCAAAGTTAGGGTGAGGGAAAGATCTCTGTTCTGACCATCTCCTGATTTAATTCCAGTATATTTCTCTCACCTTCCCATGGAGCTACGCAGCTGGCATCCATGTTTGAACAGTGTCCTGGCCTGCCTAGGCCTGCTAGTGCCTGCCCCAGGATGCTCTGGGCATGAGGAGGAGTCCTGCTGCTAACAATTGGAGCTCTGCAATCTGACTTGTAAGGCCTAAGAAGTGGAGCGGGGGACGAGTAAAGCACCTTGTTCCTCCTCCTTTCCTCCTGAATGTCCAGCTCACTGCCTGCGGAGGGCTCAGGTTTGCTTTCTCCCCGGTTTGCATCTCTGCCCCGACTGGCTGCACATGTCTCATGCCCTCCTGTTTCCCACAAGAAAAAGCATTCCATGATCCCATTGCTGCCTCCCAGCACTGGGTCAGAATCATCCATTTGTTCTGGCAACTGGGCAGCAGCAGCAGCAGGGCCTTGCTCGGCCCGAATGGTGGAAACAGTGGTGCAGCTGGGCTCCAGATAAGTCAGACAAGTCAGGCTTCCGGGGCATGTTGTCAGGGCTATGAAGCCCTCTTCTCCTTGGGCAGGGGTAGACTGGATTTAAATGCAGGGGCTCTACTTGTACGAATCAATCAGTCCTAAAGTTTCCATCTGGAAAATGTGAAAGCCGTTGGAGTGTTCGGAGTGTCAGGCTAGGAGCTAGGAGATCGTCTTCAAATCCCCAGTCTACCACGGAAGCTCTATAGACCCATCGCACTCTCTCGGCCTCACTTGTCTGTTGTTTTGAGGATATAATGGAGAAGGGAAGAACAATCTGATACGCTACTTTGGGTCTTCATTGGGGATAAAAGTGGGACCGCATTAAACAATGAGTATTCTTGCTAATGGTGCTTTTTGCCAGTATGTCATCTAAGGCCAAAGAGGTCCCAGACGGGGTGCCCACGGGTGCCATGGTGCCTGCTGACACCCTTCCTGGTGCCTGCCAAGTGATTTTACGAAGTGGGTGGGGCCAGGTGGGGTTTTGCCCAGCAAGGCTTCTGACTGGACACTGGGGATTTGCTTAGTTGCACAGATTTATAAAGACGTTGGTTTGGCAGCAGCGGCCACCACAATACCCGGATCTTCACTGTGTGAGCAAAGGCAAGCTACGACAGCCGTTTTTTAGATGGCTCCGCTTCTTGCAGCAGCTGTTTTGTGGCAGCCACTTTGTGACTTATTGTGAGGCTTCTGCACTAACAGCAATAGATCAGACCTTTGGGTTTAAACAAAGCTCTTTATTTCTAATACTGGAACAGGGTCTCGATGTTTGTTAGAGATACAGAAAAAAGATGACCTGGGTTAATATATCTTCAGGCATAGGTGCTTGCACCTAAACATCCAATCAGAGTACATACAAAAACACGGGAAGAAAATGGCAACCGTTATGTTCCCACCAAAGGTGGGAAAGTTATAAAAATTCCCTTCTTGCCCTGAGTGACCCAGATGTGCGAACCCTAGGCAAAACATTTGGCCAGCGACAATAAACTAGCCTCCAAGGTTGTAACAACTTTGATAACATGCTCCAAGCCTCAAAGGGGAGGGGGAGTGAACCGGACGAGATAGCTTCAGTTATTTATGTGACGACTAGGAATGTGTCAGGCCACCCTCCCGGGAAAAAGTAACACTAAGCAGGACAATTGTTTTAACTTCAAGGCAAGCAATTAAACATTTGGCAATAGTGAGGCACAAAGAAACAGAAAGTAACATTAGAGCTTGTTGCATAGAACAAGCAGGCTATTGTCAGATTCTGACACTTATACCCTCAGCGCCGTGTCAAAATTCCAAAGGTGCCCACAGGCTCAACAACGTTGACCCTTGATCTAAGGCGTCACAATGGATGGTAGGACAGGAGAAGATGGTACCTAAAGCTGCAATCCCATGCACATTTATCTGGAAAGAAACACTAGTGAAGACCATGAGACTTGCTTCTGAGTACACATGTATAGGATCAGGCTGCACATCTTGTAAGATAAAGAATGAACAAGGCTATATCTTGAACTGCTCTTTTAAATAATTTTAATTTTTTTTGCTTAGGAGATGCTATAGATGAGGATGACTCTTTTTCATGTGCAGTAACAATTCCAGGCTCCTGGGAATTTATTAATACCTTTTCAAAAAGGTTAAAGACAGTAAGTCCTGCTCTGGGAATGAGGAAAACCAGTCTGTGTTCAGAAAGGATGTTACAGCCTTGGTTATCGCTGGGGCCGAGGGCCTCAAACTAGGGTTGCCAGGCGAGGCTGACAAGCGGGCGGGGGACTTACCAGGAGGCTTACTCGGAGAGGGGAGGGAGGCTCTGGGAGAGGGAACTCCAAAGCAAGTTCCGGATGAGTTACTGTTGCATTTAAAGGGACCCCATTCCTTTTAAATGTTTTCCTTCCATGAGAAATAATGGAGGATGGGGGCACCTTCTTCAGGGGCTCATAGAATTGGACCCCCTGGTCCAATCTTTTTGAAACCTGGGGGGGTTTTGGGGGGAGGCACCAGCAGCTATGCTAAAAGTTTAGTGCCTCTAACTCAGAAAGCATGCTTCCCCAGAGTCCCAGATACCCACCAATTGATTCTCCATTATACCTTATGGGGACCGGTCTCCTTAGGATGCAATGGAACGCCCAGCAGCTATTCCCTCTCTGCTTTCTCCAAACCAGGGGATCCCCTGCCCCCAACTGGGGATTGGCAGCCCTACCTCAAGTTCAATGGGGGCCTCAGATTAAACTTTAGTTTGGTAAGTATTGCAGCTTGTTTTCATGTGTATCATGTATCGTCATTTAAAAAAAATATTGCAGCTAGGGGCCTCAAAAGCTGGAGGTGGCTTGGTCCCCTCTGGACTTCCAGGAGGGCCCAGATATCACAGTCATGAAAAGCAGATACAATACCAGGTTCTGTTATGGAAATTAGAAGGTGTATTTCTGTGCCCAGCTGTGTTATCTGTGCTGCCTTTAGGAAGTCAGGATTCATCTCTGTAGACTGTAAGAGCCGCAGTGATAACAGAGACACAGAGATCAGTGATAACGGACCTCCTTCCCCTTGTTCAGTTCAGGCTGAAGAAATTTTCTCCAGCATAATTATGCCAGTCATATAACCACTGCAATATATGTATTGCAAATCATATGAGTATTAATAAGCCTAGTGGGCAAAGTTCTTGCTACATTCTGCCTCTCTGTATGGCAGCATATAAAGGGACATATTGATTAACAAATATTAATTTCTGTATTGTAGACTTTAAAAAAAAAGAATCTATTCAATTCCACAGCACCATTCTGGGATTTGATCCTGACCTCCCTGCATAACTGAGCAAGGAAATCACTTTGTAAGAAATCTCCTGTCTCTGCCTCAACATCAGACCCTGAAATAGCTCTGTTGGGATGGAGAACTGGGATGGAGAAAGCTGCCCCCCCCAAAAAAACAAAGTAAAACGCCTCCTCTCACCTCTCATTTGCCCCATTAATGGAGTCTGAGTTCACAATGACCAGTTGGAGAGTGAAGCTGTCCTTCTACTTCCCCCAAGGAAGGGGAAGGTCCTCGTGTGTGGTGAGAAGAGCTTCTGTCTCATTTGACAAAGCTGCAGGCTCTGTTCCTTGGAACAGTGATTAGAGCGATCACAAAAGCTAAGGGCCAAACTAGTTCTGCAACTGGCCCTAAGGGGGGGGAGGGCGCTGACCTGGATTAGTGCTGCATTGCTGGGAAAGGGGCTCTCAAAGTACCCCAGGGTTGTCAGGTCTCCCTGGCCACCAGTGGGGGATGGGGGGGGGGTAGGTTGCCAGATCCAGGTTGGGAAACTCCTGGAGACTTGGGGGTGGCATCTGAGGAGTACAGAGACCTCATAGGGTACAGTCTCATAGAGTCCACCCTCCAAAGCGTCCATGTTCTCAAGAGGAACTGGTGTATGTAGTCTGGAGATGAGCTGTAATCCCAGGGGATCCCCAGGTCCCATCTGGAGGCTGGCACCCCTAACATACCCATAAGTCCAATGCACTGTCTAAATCATGCCAGTTGTCATCTAAGCTTTCCTCTTCCCTCAATATGTTTTGAGCAACTGTGGTTTATAAAAACACTGAACAGAAATAAAACACGCCAGAATTTTGATGTCAGAATAGCTAACCTTTTAACTGTAACCAACAGTAGGGCAACAGTGGGAGGGCTTCTAGTGTCCTGGCCCCACTGCTGGACCTCCTGAGGGCACCTGGTGTTTTTGGCCACTGTGTGACAAGAGTGTTGGACAGGATGGGCCGTTGGCCTGATCCAACATCGGCTTCTCTTATGTTCTTACGTTTTTAAATCTTCAGATGCTTATTAGTGTTTTCAATAACAAGCTACATTTTAAGTTGGTACATATTCAGATCAAAATGTATCATTGGGCAAGAGTGACAGAGCAGTACTCCATCTAACATGTAGAAAAGAGTAAGAGTCCAGTAGCACCTTAAAGACTAACAAAATTTGTGGTAGGGTATGAGCTTTTGTGAGTCACTGCTCACGTCTTCAGATACAGCTAAAATGGGAATCCATCCTGTCCTATATATTGGAAAGTGGAGTGATTTCAGATGCCAAATGACATTAGCAGGCAAAAGTCAACAGCAGGTGTGATTGGATTGAGTGTGATATGCAGAGAGGTAGTAGGCATGGAGATATCAGCATTGGTAATGAGATAGGAAACCTAGTTCTCAGTTCAGTCCAGGTGGATGCATTGTCTTGCGCTTCATTATCAGTTGCAATTCAGCCGTCTCTCTCATCTCCCCTTGAAATTCCTTTGTAAGAGAACTGCTTTGTAAGATAACTGTCCATCTAACATGGACAGCCTGGACTTCCGTCCTCTCAGGCCCTTCTGTCTGACTCTGATAATGTGAAGTTTAAAACCAGGAAGCATATCCCCCTCCAAAAACCACTGGCATATTCGTCTGTTTGCCTCAGCGCCTGTATTTTCCATGACAAAGGGGCGGGCTGACTTTGTTTAAAACTCACAGGACTTTCTTGCCTCTTTTCTTTTCACAAGTCCCACTGCAGCTTTTTTAGCCCGACCCTAAGTGATATCCTGTAGTCCATGGCCCTTTTAGTAGGGCAAGTTTCAGAGCACATGGGGAGTTCTGACTGTTTTGCTAAACCACTGTGTGAAGCAATTGAATGGCTGCTTTCGTGCAGGTTCTGTGCTTATTTCTCCATTTACCTTTGTCACTTATGCCCAAGGATACTCCATAGCTGGTAATGTCTCCTGCTTTGCTAAAAGACATGGGCAAATTTGCATTACCTAATCCTCTAGTGACTCACTCTTGGGTCTCCCGATTCCCTGTCACTTATTTCCAGTCAGAGTGGATTAACTTTATAATTCATTCTCGCCTAAATTAGATACAACACCCATTACAGGAAGGGAGAACATTCCTTCCTGATACTGTTGCAGGTGCACAAAGAAGAAACCAGATCTACAGAAAGGCATTAATAATAACTAATCATCCAAGCAAACGAAAGGGAATAGCTTGCAATTACACGTGTAAGCAGATATCCTGCAATGCATAGCTAGTAGTTTCCTCTGTATTCACCAATGCAGAGCGACAGTATAAGTTACTTTCCCAAAGCTGGGTGCTTGAAGCCTCCCACCATTCGTATGGTGCGGTGATTCAGAAGGAAAACAAAATGCTGGTGCCTCAATACGGAATGTGGGGCATCTGTGCCGTCTTCCACGCTAACGTGGATTTCCTGCTGCTCTTTATCTATTTTCATGTTCCTGGACGTCTCGCAGGGCCCCGTTTTATGGCAAAAGCTTTCTGTTTTCATGCAGCACTATTTTATGTAGCTTTTTTAGCACGCCGTGTTCCTGAAGCTCTGGGAACTAGCCCTACAACTGTTCCCACTTTTAAAACGAGGGGCTGAAGCTTAGATACAGCTTCTCCCAGACCAGCCACAAAGTGCGTGCCTGAGCAACCATTTGAATCCAGTTCTCCCAAACCAGGGGTGGGCAAACTGTGGCTCGGGAGCCGCATGCGGCTCTTTCACATATATTATGTGGCTCCTGGCAGGGCAGCTGGGGAGGCTAAATATCATTAGCAAACAAATATCATTGGACAAATTAATATCATTATCGATATCTGCTTTTACCCCTTTTGTTATTATTTTTGGCAGTCTCGTTTAATGTTAATAAAAAGCAAATTTGCTTATTTTCCAATAAAAGCAGGTAATATTTGTTCATGTCTTGTGGCTCTCAAACATCTGATGTTTATTCTATGCAGCTCTTACGTTAAGCAAGTTTGGCCACCCCTGTTCTAGGTGGCTCTTACGCTGAGCAAGTTTGCCCCCCTGTCCCAAACGACAACGCCCCCCCCCCCCGGTCACCAAAGTCATTATCAATTTTTCTGAGCTAAGGAGTCAGTGGATGCTGCATTCCTGAATATATTGACTAGGACAGGGGTGGACAAATTGCGGCCCGCCACAGAGTTTTTTGCGGCCCGCCAAGTCAGTCAGCCACGTGGTTTCAGTCAGGCCTCCGGGTACATTTGTCTCATTAAACTGATTCTAAAATTAAATGTGCTTGTAGCTATAGATGATATGAATTTAGCACGATAAATACATTGAATAAAACTACCACTGTTTTATTTAATTTATATTTATTGATATTTATGATACAATTTATACCGTTTCTGAAATGCAAAGTTAACTAATGAATGCAATCGTCTTAAAAGGTGCGGCCCTCCACTAACCTCCGCTCCCACAAAGTGGCCCCCGAGCCAAAACAATTGCCCACCCCTGGACGAGGAAATAAGTCACAAGGTTGGTTAAGGTGCATCGATAAATCGTCCCTTTTAGAAACCATATTACATACAGTAGATAACTCTCCCCCCCCTCGCTTGGAATCCTCCCAAAACTAATTATTATAGCAATTAAAATGTCTGTGGTGTTCTTTTTTCACACCAATGCATTCTATTCTGGACTGGATGACAATAAGTATCTAGAGACAGCGATGTGTCATTCCTTCGCCACAAGAAATAATCATCCAGTGTAACGATAGGCATAATCTGCCTGTGCCTGATGTTCAGTGTTTTGGCAAATCTCATCAGTATTTTCAGATTTCTCTGAGCAGACAGTTTCGTCTTTATTTAGATCTGACATTTTTCTAGGAAACCATATTTGCGTTCCTGTACAACAATAAATCAAAGCAGGATCTTGCTTTTGGTCACATAGGAATTTACAATAATCAATTCCACCTTTTCAGTTTCTGAAATCAGCTTTTCTGTCCTGCTTCTTCCCTCCAGGATTATTCTTCCTTACTCTGAGGAATTTTTGACTCATCTTTTCCTGTTGACCCACTCTACAGTTTCCATTTTGTATGCCCTGCTTATGGAACTCTTGCCTTAATTTTGTGGCTCCTCTTCCATTGGTCCGCCTCAGCCTTTACCTCTTAATATAATGACTTCACTAATGTTCTTTCTCCATGCCTTTTAATGAGGCAGTCGCCATATTCTATTTTCTCCACGTAACAGAGAGCCACAGCTAATCCTAGCTGTCCAAGGAGGTCTCTTCAAAAGGACAGCTTCAAATATTCCTGAATTGTCTCCCAATAATGATGCACAATAATACTCAGTGTTGTGGAGTATAATATAGTACAAAAAACAAGTCTCCAGTCTCAATGAAGGCCCTACAACCTGTTTCTTTTCATGCAGCAATCATGTAGCCATTAAGAGGCATATATATCTTGCATAAAAGTGACACTACTTTCCAAGATCCTCTTTCAAAGCACTGAACATCAAGAACTAGTACATAGGAGCCCCTACTTTCCTTGCAGGCAGTCCAGTTTGGCTGCTTTTATTATACCTAATGGGGTTTTTTTTGCCACTTTAGTTGAAGAAATGCTTATACCAGCCGCTGGAGAACTGTTCATTTTATATAACTGGAAAGTATTGGTAGTGATTTCATAGCAAAGCTCTTTATTGAGGGTCAAATGGAACATGAGAAACCCCGGGCTTAGAGCCCTCTTTTATGCCGGCCGGAGACAATGCCCCGACCTCGCCCACAAGTCCTGATAGGACCTTAAGTCCGTGGTTGCAGTTCATAGGTCCCCCAGCGGGAGACCTAGGCTCATGAATGTCTGATTCTAGCCCCATACTAGTAATATGAATGTTTTGTATGTAACAGTTCTACATTATGAACAAAACATTTCTGAAGCAGGATGTGTTGAAACAAATATTTTCTACCAAAATGTTCTCTCCTAGTTGACAATGTAAATCCTTTAAATATCGCCCTCACTTAACAATAGATCACTGCTAGCCAGGATACTGTTACTTGCCTGCTGAATGATGAACTGAAACAAAAGGCTATTGACTTTACATCTGTGGTTTTGACAGGACTCAACGAAATCATTACTTTAAACAGCATGACAAGTTCAGCACTTTGTCTGTATTGTACTGCTGTTGGAGATATGCTTAATGTACACAGCAAGAATGCCTGCTCAGAACATTCGAAAGGAGGTCAGAATGCAGTCCACCAGCCATGTATGGTTGCTTGAAACCTTTAATTCTCTCAGTCACAGGAAGGGAGGAAATTAGAGAAGTTTTTCAAGGCCCTGCTGTAGGGTGCTGGCAGGATTGAGCTTTATGATTTACAAATTGTGTGGGTCTGAATTAAAACCACATTAGTAGAGAAATATGGCTGCCTGCTGAGAATAGCAGTCTTGTATCTTCTCTTCTCACCCAGTTCCAAGTGATAATACACAACATATAACATATGATGCTACTAAGCCATGAATTCAAATGGCAACCAATGAAGAAGTGGAAGGGACACTTCCAGAGCTATGTTAGTCTGTAGTAGAAGAACAACATTAGAGTCCAGTAGCACCTCAAAGATCAGCCTTTCCTCCAGTGTATAACCTTTGGTGACTCAAAGGTCACTTTTTTAGATACATTCAGGGGTCATTTTGTAGAAAAAGAGGTGCAGGAGCTCATTAGCATAACTTATTTGCATATGCTAAACCACCTGACATCACAGGAAGTATGTCAGAAGGCAAGAAAGAAAGAAAAGAGGAAGGAAGGAAGGAAGAAAGAGAGAGAGAGAGAGGGGACAGTTACTAGTCCATGCCTCAGAAATACCACTATTCTGGGAGGATAGCTTCAGTGGTGGCTGAAGCCTTCAGAAGGCTGGTCGGAGGAACAAGGACGTTTCCAGGGGACGGGGTCATTTTGCTGCAGCCATGACACAAGCAGGCATTCCCCCGCTGGGGGGGGGGGGGCTGGCACCAACTCCCGGAGCTGCGCTCTCCCGAGCTCCTGCTTGAAATGACCCCTGGATACATTAGATGTTATCTGACAAAGTGAGATCTTTAAGGTGCTGCTGGATTTGAATTTTGTTCCAGAGTTACAAATCACACTTCTGTATTACTCGCCATTACAGGGGCTAAGGAGGAGGAGAAAGAAGGCTTCTTTTTCAGGAGCAACTCTGCATCTCCTGTAAAGCTTTGGTCACAGTATTTTCCAAGCACATTTCTGGCCATTAAGGCTAGAAGTAAACTCAAAGTCAAAAAGCAACCCACTAAAAGGCTCCTTTTTCTTAAACCAATGAGTGCATTGTGATGGGATGAATTCAGCTAGGACAGCTATATATCTGCCATGTGGATGGTTTCCGGGCTGTGGAATGCCAGACCCTCTATGAAATCTCACAGAGTTCTATGGGCAGGGAGGTTGCAGGGATAGGTAACCTCCAATATGAATGCTGAATGCTGGCATGCCAGACCATATTTCATGACATGGCAGCTCCCTTACTCCAGTCCAAAAGCAGGGGTGTAGTTGGCCCAGGTTGGTGGGGGGCTTCTTGTCAGGTTCTGACAATGCAATGCCTGTGTTTCTGGGGGCTGTGATCTGTATTGTAGCCATTTGTTAGTTTCTGTTTCTATTTCTGTGATCTCTTGTAGCAATTGCTAGTTTACTGCTTGCCTTGAAGTAGATTGCCTGCTCTGTTTAATGTAACTGTCTTGTCCCGGGAGGATGGCGAGCCACATTCCTAAACGTCACATAAACAATGGGGACTTTCACACCCGTCTACTCCCACTGGCCTTTGAGGTTCACAGAATGTTATCTTGCTGTTGTAACCTTGAAGCTCTTGAATTGTTGCTAACAAAATGTTTCGCCTATCGGTTACACATTTGGGTCACTCAGGGCAGGAACGGAATTTTTACAGCTTTCCCACCTTCTCTGTGAGAAACAAATGGTTGCCATTTCCCCCCGCTTTTTGGTATCCCTTCTGATTGGTCTGAAGCTTGTATTCAACTGGGTCTGAGGGTATATTAATCCTTGTAACCTGTTGTCTTGTATCTCTAACAAACATCGAGAACCTGAACCATTATTGGAATAAAAGAACTTTGCATTCTAACAAAGGTCTGGTCTGATAGTGTACTCAGAAGACTCACACTTCTCCCCCCACAAGTCTCATGGGCATCCCAATAATAATAATAATAACAATAACAACAACAACAACAACAATAGATCAAGATGGGTAGCCTTAGTCTGTCTGTAGCAGTTGAAAAGAGCAAGAGTCCAGGAGCACCTTAAAGACTAACAAAATTTGTGGCAGGATTGGAGCTTTCATGAGTCGCTGAAGGAGTGAGCATTATTATTATCATCATCATCATCATCGTCATTATCCTGTTCTTGGATTTTTCTGTAATTCATTCCCAACTCGCACAGCCACGCCACCCCTGTCCATTGGCCATCCCTACTGCGAACAGCAACAGCACTAGAGAGCTTGGTCACACACCAGTGGCCATGCACAAAGTAGTGCTACGTTTGCACACGATGTTTTAAACAGGTGAAGGAAAAAAATAAGCAGATGGATTTGCCCAGTGTTGCGAAACAAGTCCACAAGACACTGGAGCAAGTAGTGAAATTCAGCTACCTTCCACCAGGCATTTCAAGTGATGACAGACACGCTAAGGGAGGTGAAGATAGAGCTCAGCATTTCCCACAGGATGCGATACCCGAGTATTTAGAAGATGTGACAATCCAGCAGTGGGAGCACTTTGAGAAAAGGTTCTGGTTCCCACAGAAAAAACAGCATTTATTGTACGGGAAAATATATCTAGAAATTTAACTGTCTTCCTTGCAGAGACGGGTTTTGAACTGAAATCTCCCTTTTTATTCATCCTTTTCTGTGAGCTTCTTCTCCCCATCTCATTTCCCTCCTCTTTTTCGCAGCTAAATAGATTTTGTGTCTATGGCTTTGAAAAACATGACACTGGTATTAATCCAGATAAGTAGTCTTCTAATTTTAGCTTTTTTGGCATGACAGAGGTCACTTCATTTACAAGCTCAGAGCCTCCAAGGCAGAGCTTGTCTACACTTCTGAAGTGTGACCAATTTGCATTTGGTAGAAGTAACAGAGATATATTTTATTCACTTCTTTGTTCAATGCTACTGGCCCATTTTGGAGCAAATAATATGATCCAACATAAGTCCTGAGTTGAATGTAATCTCACAATGACCTTGATGTGCAAAGGCAAAATGAAAACCAGCGTATTTTAAAAAACAGAGAGGGGGAAGTGACAGAGAAAAGCGTGCCAAGAACAGCAATTTCCTACACTGCAGGGCTTCATTTTTTTACTACATGGCAGCTCACAAATTCAGTGTAAAAATCAAACACACACATTTTATGATATCACCTAATTAATTTGCATTTTGTTCATGTTGTTATGTACTCCCCACTTCTCCAAGCAGTGATAAATTCCAGGGGCAATACCGCCCGGGTTTCCATTCCCTTGCATAAGAGAGCACCGGAGACCAATGATGTCTCTCTAATACTGGAAATGATGCTGGTGGAGGGAGAGGTTTAAATCCCCTCTCTCTGTACACCAGTTAGGGTTGCCATCCTCCAGGTGGGGCCTGGAGACCTCCCGCTTTTACAACTGATCTCCAGCTGACAGAGATCAGCTCCCCTGGAGAAAATGGCTGCTTTGAAGGGTGGACTTTCTGGCACTGTACCATGCTGAGGCCCCTCCCCTCCCCAAACCTCACCTTCTCCTGGCTCCAACCCCAAAGTCCCCAGGTATTTTCCAACCTGGACTTAGCAACCCTAGCACCAGTCCCACTCCAAATTTCCCCTGCATGCACCTAGAAATTAAGTTCTGAGAATGGAACTCTCAGAGCTCCACTTTTGACAAAGCTAAGGCAGACACATGGAGGCTATGAGGTCTTTGTAACATGTAATTAAGTCTTTGAGTATCAAGCCAACCTGTATTTGCATACAGCTGGCCTAGGATTTTTTTCTTGGTCAGCCAAAGGTTGACATAACACTATGAGAACAACATGCAATATTACAAACTGGCTTGTAGATAAATACAAGTGGGGAACACCCAAGGACTTGCAGGGGGCGTCTAATTTTCCCCTTCTCCACTATTTCCTCTTTCACTTCCTTGGTAGACACCATAGCTTTCCCCCTTTTCCAGCTTCCTTATCGCCTTCCCACACAACTACCCTTCAGTCTTCCTTTCCACCCTTCCCTCCTCAGCAGCCTTTCTCTGGGAAAATTCTGGCCAAGTTGCTTGGTGTTGGGTCCAATAGCGCACTAGGGAACCTGCTAACACTTGCAGGCATACCGCACTTTCCCCTGTATCCTCCCCACACTATTTCCTCTTCCCCCTTCCTGGCAGCCTCATATCCTCGCCTTTCCCTGCTCTCCCCTCTACTTCCTACACACTGATCAACCCAGCTTTTATCTGCTTCCCCATTTTCAGCTGTATTTATTATTTACTTAATTTATATTCAGCCTTTCTAAGAACATAAGAGAAGCCATGTTGGATCAGGCCAATGGGCCCATTCAGTCCAACACTCTGTGTTACACAGTGACCAAAACCCAGGTGCCATCAGAAGAGCCACCAGTGGGGCCAGAACTCCAGAAGCCCTCCCACTGTGGCCACCCAAGCACCAAGAATACAGAGCATCACTTGCCCCAGACAGAGTGTTTCATCTATATTTTGGTTGTTGTTAGCCATTCAGTCGTGTTCAACTCTTGGCGATTCTATGGGCCAGCTGTCTCCATGTTTTCTGATCTTGTATTGTTACTTTAAGTTGTTCCATGCTCAGGCTGGTGTCGACCTATATGGTGTCTAGCCACTGTGTTCTTTGGTGGCCTGGTTTCCTTTTGCTGCTAACCAATACAAGCATGATTGCTTTTTCTAGTCACAGTTTTGTGATTTTTCCTTCCAATGGCATGTCTGGTTTTACGTGCTTCAAAACCTGCTTGTTTGTCACCTTTGCTGTGGCTAATAGCCACTCATGGACCTCTGCTCTATATGTTTATCTAATCCCCATCTTGAAGCTGTCTATTCTTGTATCTGCCACCACTTCCTGTGGCAGGAAATTCCACATGTTAATTACTCTTTGGATGAAGATGTACTTCCTTTTATCTGTTCTAAACCTACTGCTCATTAATTTCATTGAGTGTCAAACAAGTTGTTGTATTGTGAGAAAGGAAGAAAACTGGGGACCCAAATTCATTATTCTTCAATTCATTATTCTCTACAGTGGGGACCCAAAGCAGCTTACATAATTCTCATCTCCTTTATTTTACCCTCACAAAACCCTTGTGAGTTAGGTAAGGCTGAGTGAGTATGACTGGCCCCAAAATATCCAGAGATCTTCCATGGCAGAGGGGGAATCAAACCTGGGTCTCTCAGATCCTAGGCTGAAACTCTTAACTACTACACCAACACTGGCTTTCATGGCTGCTGTTGAACAATAAGCCATGCAAGACACATGGTAACAGTCCTCTCTCAAAGGCCAAAACAGCCCTGGAAAGGCTCCTGCCTCTCCCTTTGCCTTTTACTGGCCGAAACCACCTTGAAGACTGGCAATACTGTTGTGGTTGCCTAGCAACAGAGGGTGTTCATTTCTTAAAGCTACAAAAGGCTGCTTCTACCAATTTGGAGAGGGCTTAAACCCCACTGTTTTTGTGTGTGTTTAAGATCTTAGATTTTTCTGCATACCTGGGGCTTTTCTGAGGTTTGTAAAAAGGTCTGTCCCATGGCCCCAGTCTTTGTGTTTAAGCATACACAGATGAGGCCAGGCTAAGAATTGAAATATCTTGATGCTGATAACCTGACAATTATAACCTGACAATTATAAGAATACACATCTCTCCTTATATATAAAGCTGTTTTCAAGTGGCAAGATTCCATGGGGTGCCAAAATCAGTTGGCTGCAAGGACTGCCACTCAAAAGGGGTCCCTGTCCACTGGCTGCATTCCCTCGCTGCGTTGCCTCAATCCCACCCACAGAGCCACCAGCCAGTGTCTTAGCCTCAGTCTGGAGGAAGCCGGCAAAGGGGAAGGACTGGGTGCTGGATGCACTCTTCTCCTCCACCCACTGCCAGGTGGGTCTAACTGCCCCTCAGTGGCCTGTTTCTGTCAGTGAAAAGACAATGGACTTTCAGCATAACCTTCTTCCCCGCCCACTGCCAGCATGGCCAATTTCCTGTCAGAATAAACTGGCTATCTCTCCTGCTTAGCTCCACCATGGCTGGCTGGCTGGCTGATTAATGAGGTGGGCCAGTGACCATCAAACCATTCTCTTCAACCCCCTGCTGTGTGGCTGACTTTCCCCCTAGGATTGCCACTCTCCAGGTAGTACCTGGAGATCTCCCGCTATTACAATTGATCTCCAGATGACAGAGATCAGTTCCCCTGGATAAAATGGCTGCTTTGGAGGGTAGACACTATGGCATTATACCCTGCTGAGTCCTTCCATCCCCCCCCAAAATGCTGCCCTCCACAGGATCCACCCCCCTAAATCTCCAGGTATTTCCCTAATGAGAGCTGGCAACTTTCCCCTCAGTGCCTGTTGCTAGGCAACCAAGCTTGCTTCTCTGAAAGCCCCTATCCACACCTATGTTGGCCTTTGGGAGAAAACTCATTGGGGCCAGCTGAACAGAATGCCACAGAGGCCACCCTCCAAAGCAGTCATTTTCTCCCGGGGGGGGGGGAGAGATCTGTTGTCTGGAGTTCAATTGTGATACCTGGCGATCTTCAGGCTCCACCTGGAGGTTGGGTACCATAGGTGTAGCAGTCAGCGCTTCAGAGCAGGGTCTGCTAGACCCAGGTTCTTGCTGAGTGGGTGATTTTGGGCCAGTCACAGACTTTAAGCCTAACCTACCTCACAGGGTTTTTGTGCAAGTCAAAAGGGGGAGAGGGGAATGATGTAAGCTGCTTTGGTCCCCATTGTGGAGAAATACTACATTTGTTCCAGGGGAACTATGGTTGCCAATCTCCAGGCAAGGACTGGAGATCACTCAGAATTACAAGTGCTCTCCAGATGGCAGAGATCAGTCCCCTGGAGAAAATGGTGGACTCTTCTGAGATGGACCCCCTATGACAGCCGATGTGACACAGCAGTCAGGGCTTCAGAGCACAGTGGAGGCTGTGGGGGGGGAGAGATTGAAAGTTGAAGAGTGAGGTTGATGATTGGCTGGAAAGGACATAGGGTTGCCAACTCCAGGTGGAAAATTCCTGGAGATTTGAGGGATGGAGCCTGGAGTCAGTGAGGTTTGAGGAGGGGTGGGACCTCAGACAGGTACAATGTCATAGACTCCACCCTTCAAGCCAGCAAATCACTCATGGGGGAACCATTGTTGCCAATCTCCAAATGGGGGCTGGAGATCACTCAGAATTACAACTGCTCTCTAGGGGGGAGGAGATGGAAAGCTGAAGCCAGGGGGCAGACAACGATACATTGATGGTTGGCTGGGAGGTAGGGTTGCCAACTCCAGGTTGGGAAATTCCTGGAGATTTGAGGGGTAGACCCTGGAGAGGGTGAGGTTTCAGCAGGGGTGGGACCTCAGACAGGTTTAATGCCATAGACTCCACCCTTCAAACCACCCTTTCACTCATGGGAACCCATTGTTGCCAATCTCCAGGGGAGGGCTGGAGATCATGCTGAATTACAACTGCTCTTCAGATGGCAGAGATCTTCCCCTGGAGAAAATGGTGGACTCTGTGTCATTATATCCTGCTGAGGTTGCCACAGCAAATTGATGCTGAGTGCCCAAGGCCTTGGCACTCTCCCAGAGCCTCTTTCTAGAGCCTGTTGTATTTATTTCCACAACAGGCCTTATTCCTAGTTCTAAAATAAAGAGGAAAAACATTTCCCCCTGTATGTAAAGACTGCATGGACTTGCCAATGGAAATCTTCAACTCATTATTAAATACATTTTAAATTACCTTAGGTTAGTGGGATGTACAGTCTGAATGCATAGAGTGGGAATCTACATATGCATAATCTCTATTAAGACCTGATGACTGATCATGATATTCTTTGTATGGCAAAGGCAAAATTTGCTGATGGAGAGGCCTTTCTCCATTATGGCCTTGGGTTGAAATAGGCTGTGAAAACATATTCTTTAGCATTCATCACAAGCAGGGGTCCTTTCGTAGAAAAAGAGGTGCAGGAGCTCATTAGCATAACTCATTAGCATACCTCATTAGCATATGCCACGTCCCCTGACATCACCAGAAGTGTGTCAGAAAGGGAATGTCAGTTTCAGCCCCATTATATCCTATGGGCCATTGAAATCAATGGCAAAAACTCATAGGGTATATGAGGGGCTGGAGGAAAGGGGGTTTGAGGGAGAGGCTCCAAACTTGCAGGATAGCTGCTGGGGCCTCTCCTCGAAATACCCACTAAGTTTCAAGAAGATTGGACCAGGGGGTCCAATTCTATGGGCCCCCAAACAGATTGTCCCATCCCCTCCATTGTTCTCTAAGGAGGGAAAAAATGTTAACTTTTTTCCTACCATAGAGAACAATGGAGGGAATGGGGGCAACCTGTTTGAGGGCCTGTAGAATTGGGCCCTCTGGTCCAACCTTCTTGAAACTTGGTGGGCATTTCGAGGAGAGGCCCCTGCAGCTACCCTGCAAGTTTGGAGCCTCTCCCTCAAACCCCCTCCCCTCCAGTGGCTTTTAAAGTTGCCGCCAAATTTCGGCGGCAATTCAGCAGCGAGCTGAATCAGATTAGAGAATCTGATTCAGCCCGTGGCTGCCCTACTGGCCACTCCTGAGCTGGCGGAGCTTCGCTCTGCCTCGCTCCACCTCGCTCCGGCCCCAACGGACCCCTGATCACAAGTAAAGTGCTTTCTGTTTCTTAGGACAAGATAAGGTGTACATTGACTTCCTGCACTGTCTGCTTACTTCTCTGTATGACTCAGTCAATACATTGTGGTTTGGAGAGAACAGAACTATGTTCTTGGCCCTGCAAAGCAATACCTCAGCATGTGCTGCCAAAGTGGCAGTCACCTAGCCTGTAGCCCTTATAACTCCATTTTTCAAATCAGTTTCATGGTAGTGTAAATGTTCCCCAACTGGAAGGAGATTTTATGTAGAAAATATTGACGGTTATGAATGGGAAAAATGGTGTGTGGGGGCAGAAGAGTGGATTTCAAAACAGTGGCAACTACTAATGTTCTAAGTGCTGGATCCAACTTAGCTCACGGGTGGCAAGGGACTCTGGGGAACAGTGTGGGTGAGGCAAAGGGGAGGTCTGCAATGAGAAGGAAGCCAGCAGAAACTGCTCCCCTCCCCACAACAATGCAAGTGCTATTCTCCCAGTTTAACGGTTGTTATGATGGCAGAAATGGAACCTGGGATCCACCCCATAAAATACATTATGGTCCCTTCCACACGAGCAAGATAATCCAGAAGGGAAGCAAGGCTTTTTTTGCTTTGGAACAATTTGCCCCGCAGTTGCATGATCACACAGGTCTGTGGACCTGCCGGGGCAACTTGCATCTGTGTGATCAGACGCAACCGCAGGCAAGTTGTGTTTTTTTTGTGGTTGGTTTCTGAGGTGCTTAAACAGGGGATTGATGAATCGCCTCCCCACCCTAAGGGCTTTCGATGATGTGCACACAGAGAAGGGGGGGGGACAAAAGTGTGGCATCAGGATAGCGTGTGATCACGCTGTCCGCAATGCCACACTTCGGCACTGGAGTGATCACATGGGGAAACTCCAGCTTTGAACCGCAGCAAACCATTTGATACTGGAGTTTCACTAGTAGCTTTTTACCACGATTCCCCTCCGGATCAAAATGGTTTGCGATGGTTTGACGACGGTTGCAGGACGCTTCCCAGATGTGCTGGTGTGATCACACCCCTTTGATCCGGTGGTGAATCATCCCTCTTCCGTGGCAAATGGGTGTGTATAATCACGCCCTTTGTGTGTTTCCAGATAGACTGGATGTGTGTATCGGAACAGAGTATATTACTGTAAACCTTCTTTCCCATCATGTAAAAGCCTCTTCTTAAGAGCTCCTAGTATTTCATTAGCCCTGCTTCTGTGCGGTGGCCTCACCTGCAGAGCAGTAGTGGGTGAAGCTTGGCATGCCTTTGTGGAATAAAAGTGTATGTACATTATTTCTGTGAGTCCAGCTGTTGTTAAAGTCATGGAAACAGAGCAATAGGTGGCAACACTGCCTCCTGACTATACAGCTGCCTTGTCTAGTCTTAGGCTGAGGACAGACTGGCAATCTGGAGCGGGAGGAATCCGGAGGCAAAAGTTGCGGGGGGGAAATTCCCCGGGGCTGGCTGTTCACACTGGCCAGTGTATTGTGCAAGGATGCTGTTACGGAGCGTTCAGAGTGCTGCGGAATGGCCCCGGGTGAGCCAGCCTCCGCAGCGTGTGGCAGGGCTGTTTTCAGCAATGTGCGTATGTGCGCATGAGCACATGAGCACTCATGCACAAATTGCCGAAACGGCACATTCACACAGCCGCCTCCGCTTGAATCCCGCCTTCTTCCGGTTCACACTGCCTGAAAGCGGGAGGCATGTGGAAGACGGCCCCTGGACACCGGTTTCTCCCGGTGCCCTCCTAAAGCGAAAGGAAACCGGCTGCAAAACGCGTAAGTGCGGAAGGGAGCCGAGGGACAGCTGCGGATGTCTGAACGGGCTCCCTTCCCCCGCTTCCCAAGCGGAGCTCTCCCGCTCCAGATTGCCAGTCTGTCCTCAGCCACAGTCTGGCAGTTTGGCCAGATTAATTTTTCCCTTGCCTGCCGGGGCAACTCTTTCCCCACTCATTGATGGGGAAACCGGACTTCTTAACTCATTAAGGAAAGTAGCCTTGGAGAAGGCCCTGCACGGCAGATGTGGCAGACTGGGGAAGAATCATACACCTCCTCCAACCCAGTGCTGCTTCCTGCAAATTCTGGCAATTTACATTTTCTTTTGAACTTGCATTCCAGGGACAGGACTGTTGCTTTTGGAGACAGATGTTCCTTTGGGGCTTCCTTTGGATGTTCTTGCTCAATCTGTATTTAAAGATAAACACATATTACAAAGCTGCCTACTGAAGTGCTGCTTGGGAGGTATACTAACAAACCACAGGCACAATGTGTATGCATATGTGGTGCCGCAGTGGAAGATCTGTTTTGTTACATTATGGTTTTTCCTTTATATTCAGACCTAAGAAGCAGATTTCTGTCTGGAATTTTAAGCCAACTTTGCAACTTACCTGACAATGAAAAGTTGGTTTTTCTCCTGTCGGATATGTATCCCCTGGTTACACGCAAGGTGGCGCTTTTTGCGCTTGCAGCCAGAAAAGTTCGATCCAAGGCTTTTTCTAGTGTTGTCTAACATAGAGCTACAAAGCTGGTAGCAGAGCCTCTCTGATTTTAAAACTTTGTTTTATTTGTTGAAATGTTATATAGTCTTATTCTGAAGACTTTGTTTTTAGAACAGTATTTTCGAACCTTAAATTTATACTGTGTATATATTTTATATTGTAACGGCCATATATAAGAAACTTACTTACCTATCTACCGTATTACAAAGCAGCCACCAACCCGCCCCCGCCTCCCAGAACTCTCCCTGCCAAAGAAATCTGACTCTTCAGCATGGCGCTAAAACTTGTCAGTGCTCACAACGGTGGAGAAAGTAAATCAATAAATTAGGTCCTTTGTCTGATTTCTATATTAAAAGTCATGATGCTAATATACTGATTTCAGTACTAAAATGGCCAGTGTGCTAAAGGTATGTAGCTTCAACAATGTTCAGAACGGTATGCACTCTGGATACACCAGCATATCATGTTCTCAGCATGTGCAGGAGGCCTGTCTTCCTCTGTAACTGAAACCTTATTTTGACAATTTAAAACTACACTTCAGCCTGTGGTGTGATGTTGAATCACTGTAGCTGTTTTGGGGGCAAATGACAAATCTGTAGGGTGTAACGCGTGTTATAGGTGTATTTGCTGCAGATACTGGCCACACTATTTCTCTGTTCTGTACCATATAACAGCTTTATATAAAGGTGTCAGAGCAAGCTATGACGTGTTTTTCTGGTATAGCAGCACTGACCCATGTAGTTGGTAGATTCATTGCAACCCATCAACCTAAGTAATCTTCTGACTGATCTAATAGTTCATAAGAATGGTAAAACTAAGAACCAATTAAGGACTTAAACTGACAATTGAAAAGGATGCTAAGGGCCCTAACTACAACCAAATGTTGTAAAGAGATATAATTATAAATTGTCAACCTAGGGCTGCCAAGTCAGTCCGGGGGGCGGGGGATCCCCCGTTACAGGGGTTCCCGATTCGCCGGCCAGCATTCAGCCGGCGGGGGAAACCCTGCCCCCGAAGTCGTCCAGCCTGGACGACTTTTCCCTCACGTAATGACGTCACCCAGAAGTGACGTCAGCATGTTGGGGGCATTGCCAGGGCGACGCTCTGGCAATCGCCCCAAAACTATGGTATCATAGAGTTTTGGGGCGATTGCCAGAGCGTCGCCCTGGCAACGCCCCCAACGTGCTGACGTCACTTCTGGTGACGTCAGCCGACGCGCACACACCGATGAAGCTCCCAGCCGGCAGAGGACTCCCCCCTGCCGGTAAGCTCGAGGGACTTGGCAACCCTATGTCAACCATTATGTCTTTAAATGTTGTTTACCCATGAATTAAGATTTTTTTTAGTTCACTCAATAAAAGCAGAATATATATATATATATATATATATATGTAGATTTATAAATATATGAATGTTAGAAATGAAAATACCTCCCATCTGCTTAACCCTGGATGCATACAAGTATGAACAAGAAAGTCTTATAGTAAGTCTGAATGGCAGGTTCAGGCTTTGACATACCTGTTATTTAGGGTTCCACAGCAACAGAATATTTATTTATGTCTAATTATTTATTTATAAATCTTTAATTTGTAAATATATAAAATACAAATAAATAACAGTCATATTTATTTTTCATTAATTTCACATCATCACTGTTTTGCCTGTTCAAAGTTTTATGATATACTGGCAGTAGATTCCCTTGAAATGTTCAATTCGTATTGGCGGTAGTATCCCAGATTAGCGACCACTGAAGAAGGCAATCGTGCCAAAATGTGTTTGGTGGGTTTTTTTTATTCATATGATTGTGCCAGACTTCTGTTTTGTACATTTGAAATGTATTGGCATTTGTTGCCCCTAGCAATTTTTACAGTATAAGGAGTTTGCTAGTATACTGTGATGTATTACTGTTTCTTAGTGAGGATTGTGATTGAATGGTTTTTAAAGATTTATTAAAATTGTATTTTCCTAAGTATTGTATACTCACTTTTTTCTTTTAATGGAGATAAATAACAACATCAGGTAAATAACTCGCCTCTGTACAAGGCACTTTTCTCCAGGCCCGTTGGCAAGTCTATTTGTTAAACATGCTGAGTGAATCATTCTGCTAAAATGTTTTGCACACGTTAAGCCCTCATGACTGCAGAAAACTTTACTCTTGTACACTGAATGGGGAGTCCTTAAGTTGAATAATTGCATACTGATGGTCAAGAGCTTGAAGAAATGCAACACACTGATATTATTTCGGCATTGTGGAGGTACAGCTTTATTTGAACAGCAAAATCCAAAGCCATCTTTATTTGCTTCATTTGTCGCCCACCTTTCTTACTGAGACTCAAGGTGGATCACAATATATATAAAAAACATTCAATCAGATAGCATATTTAATGACAATCAGGGGTCATTTAGGAGAAAAAGAGGTGCAGGAGCTCATTGGCATACCTATTAGCATAACTCATTAGCATATGCCATGCCCCCTGATCACTGGGAAGTGTGTCAGAAAGGGAAGCAAAAGGGGGGGCATCTTCAAAAGCCGCCCCTTCCCCAGCTGGCCTGCCAAGGTGGGTGGAGAGGGAGTGAGGCGCCAGGGGTCCCATAGAATACAATGGAAAGATTGTGCTGCTGCCGCCATGTGACTCTAAACAGAAGGGGTTTAAACTTTAAACCTCTTCTCGCTTCACTTCCTCCACAGGCCTGCTGGGAGCTGGGGGAGGGGCTTGCTGTCAGGATCATAGGATCCTAACAAGGGTTTTCATTGTGCTTTCTGTAATTTGCTATCGCTCAGCCAAAAGTGTAACCATTGCTATCTCTGTCAAGCTGTCTCCTGTCTCCCCCTCAACTGTTTATTGCTCTGAAGTTATATTGCTTTCTGAAGGTCTGGTCAGTGTAACCATTTCATCCGGGAGAGTGGCGACCCCACAAATTTGCACGTCACCAAAGAACAAATGGCTTTTCCTCCCAGGCATTCCCTCCTCCCTTTCCCTGGGACACGGAACTGTCTTATCTCATTGTGAAGACCTTGAAAGGCCGCCGGAGCCACTTTGTTATGTATAAGCTTCACACATCTGGGGCGCTCAGTTCAAGGGGGGGATTTTTATAACTTTCACACTTCACCTTTCCTGTGGGAAGTAAAACGGCTTAGAACTTTTAACCGCGCTTTTCTCCTCTAATTGTGATTGGTTGGATGTTGGGGTTCAAACTGTACTGGAGGGTATATTAACTCTGACTGTTCTTTATGTGACATCTCTAACAAACATTCGAGAACCTGTCAAGCAGTATTAAGAAATAAAGAACTCTGTTTCATCAACAAAGGTCTGATCTTTTGCTGTTAAGTACAGAAGCCTCACACTTGCAACCACTGCCATTTGTGCCCACTAGGGGTGTGCAAATAAAAAAGTTTTGGCATGAAAAATTTGGTCCGAATTTCGGGCCAAAAAATTTTGGGCCATATTAGACTGCATCTGTTCCAGCTGCCGAATGATCCCCCCGCATGTCAGTTTTGGCAATGCAAGCTGATTCGGGAGTCATTGGGCCGGCTGAATGTCAGTTTCAGCCCCATTATACCCTATGGGCCATTGAAGTCAATGGCAAGAACTCATAGCGTATATGAGGGGCTGGAGGAGAGGAGGTTTGAGGCAGAGGCTCCAAACTTGCAGAATAGCTGCTGGGGCCTCTCTCTGAAATATACACCAAGGTTCAAGAAGATTGGACCATGGGGCCCGTAGAATTGGACCCCCTGGTCCAATCTTCTTGAAACTTGGTGGGTATTTGGGGGAGAGGCTCCAGCAGCTACCCTGTAAGTTTGGAGCCTCTCCCTCAAACCCCCTCCAGTCACTTTTTAAGCCACCGCTGAAATTCTGCAGCAATTCAGTGGTGGGCCGAATCTCAGATCAGAGAATCTGATTCGGCCCGTGGCTGCCCTAGTGCCCACTCCTGGGCTGGCGGAGAGCTGCTCTGCCTTGCTCCGGCCCCAAATGACCCCTGATGACAATCAAACCCAACCCATTTGATTTTTTTTTCCCTTCGGGGGATGGTGGTGGTACAGGAGAGCATATGTGCTTAGACATTTTCTTCCTGCGCTTGGCAATTAATTTTGCTTGAAGCTAAGCAGCGGTAAACCGTATACTTACTATATATTTTTTGTAAGAATGATAATCTGGGTCTGAGCAACTCAGTTTTTTCTAGCTCCACTTCTGTATCAATTTTTTTTTTAAATGTACATCAAGATGACTCTTAACATAAGGCTCATGAAACATACAAGGTAACTACCGTTCCACTGTAGATGCTGTTTATAGCTTTACTTGATGCATTTTAAGAGTTTGGATACTGTTCATCTTATCTGATCATTAGTGATGCCTGTGACTTTGCAAACAGTCTAGTAACAGGTATGATAACTCCATAGTTTCATTCAAGTATGGTTTAAGTCATGCATGAGCTGGCACAACTTGAGCTTGAGTGGGCAGGCTTTATGTCAGAGTTTGGATGCCATATTTTTCAAACCACATCTGCCACAGATTAGGAGGATTATGAACTAAAAGACAAGGTTGACGGTAGCCAGCTGTGATTAGAGCCATGTGATTACGGCTGCAGTGACTTTCAGAGCTTCCAGGGAGCCTAAAAATCCCAGAGGAAGAACATGACTCATTAGGAACCTAGAGCTGCCTTTCAGTGGACATCCAGTACAAGACACTAAGAGAAATGGCTCATGCAATCAGCCAGAGAGTAAGAGACCACTCAACACTGCCTCTGTACAATGAAGGGTAAGTTGAGTAATGGCCTTGGAACACATCTCAACTTCAAGAGTTCAATTATGTCCCTCCAACAGTTGGTTTCTGTTTTGTTCCTGAAAACAATGAAATTGACTAGTGCCAGTCCAAAAAAGTTGAAAAATTAGTGATATGAACCAACCTGAAGCTTTAAATTAATTTCATGTATCATTAACATTTGGAACACTCTACTTCTGAAGAAAATGGAAGTTGACTGGGAGACTGAGTGAACTTGCATGAACAAGTTTTATTTCCTGCCAGTTTCTCATGCCCAGCTCTAGCAGGCTCCAACTGACAACAAACTGAGAGGTCTTTAACAACAGTACAGCATCATTAATTTAGTCTTAAATCCATAAATGCTGGAGCTTTCTATAGTCATAAAAATATATTGTCATAGTTAATGGAGACTAGAGCAATCTATTGTCCTAAATTCAGTATGCTGTGCCATGTGCATTATTTATTGGGACTGCTATTAAAGACAGAAAGGAATCCTATTTGCATATAAGAAATATGATCTTCGAAAGGCCAAAAATTCATTCCTTGTTCAAATGGCAAATATGCTTAAGTGTTTGCAGCAGCAGTAGAAATTAAGATTACTGAAGTACAAAACAGCTGGCTTAGTGTTACCGCATTTGCATCACATTGGAGCTGCACTTTATCTCTGTAGCACAGACAACAATTTGTTCTCCGAGATCTTGTCCATAGAGAAAAAAGAATAAGGGCCATTAGGCTGCTTCAGTTTCTTCGTGAAAAACAGACAGAATTTCCAAACAAAAAATGGCAAAGCTTAATGAATAGTTTTAATGTTTACGATGATTTGATTGTTTTAATGTGTATTTTATGTTGTGTAAGCCGCCCGGAGCCTACTGTGGCGGGGTAGGGCAAGATATAAATGAGTATGTATGTATGTACAGGGGTCATTTCATAGAAAAAGAGGTGCAGGAGCTCATTAGCATAGCTCATTTGCATATGCCACACCCCCTAACATACCGGAAGTGTGTCAGAAGGCAACACCCAACCCTCAGGCTCCACTCCACAGGTGAGTGAAACTGACCTGCTCTTCCTCCATTCCCTTCCCCATCCAATACTTTGTGCCATAAAAATAAGCGTAAAGAACACACCCTCATTCTCTTCCTGCTCCCTTGAAACCACCAGGTTTCAAGTAGACTTGAGATACCCAGGACATGGGCACCACCCATCCCTTCCCCTTCCCCTCCCCACAACAAGACACCCTGTGAGGTAGGTGGGGCTGAGAGAGGTCTTTTGAGAACTGCTCATGAGAGAACAACTCTGAGAGAACTTGTGACTGGCCCAAGGTCACACCAGCAGCTGCATGTGGAGGAGTGGGGAATCAAACCCGGTTCTCCCAGATTAGAGTCCAACTCCTGACCACTACACCAAACTGATGGGGTGGAAGCTGCTGAAGGGTTAGTGAAATTTCTCCAGTACTTATGTGCCATGTGCCCCGATAAAAAATGGTATACTTAGAAAATTTATATGCCACCTTGAGCAAGTCTCTAGAAAAGCAGCACACAGTCTTAAAAGGAACAATGATAAAATTATCAATATTAAAACAAAACATTAAAAACAATAAAGACCCAAGCAGGGCTTTCCCTGGGGCGTTGTGCCTCTGCACTGCTCGGGGAAGCCGAGGAGGGAGCGGGGCTTGGTCATGTGCCCGCCCCCTGGGCTCCTCATTCCCAGAGCTGCGCTCCTGTGCGCTCCCGCTCCAAAGGACCCCTGTGTATGTATGTATAAATAAATAAAAGTAATAACTGAGAGGGTCAGGAAGGCTCCCATACTTATATAATTTCACAGAATGTGCAGAACAGAAATGACGGGGGGGGGATGTTTTATAAAAGGATTAGAATTATAATGGAACAAGTCAGGAGGGAGCTTTTTAAGAGAACAGAATATTGCAATGCTTACTGTATGGATTATCTGCTTTTACTGCATTTTTTTCTGCCTTTGTAAGCCACTTTCTGCACTGACTGACAGTTTACATTGTTTTTTAGGTCTGTAATCCTAGTTCTATTGCATTGTTTTTTAATATTTTGTAATCATCCTTGAGTCTCGGCAAGAAATGCAAGCTATGAATAAATAAAATGCAAAAAATCAATTTTAAATCACAAGAGTTTCAACTTCAATAAATATTAATGTAGAAGATGTTGAGTTTTCCAGACATTAGAATTAACCCCTTTCCACATGTTTAATGTTTTTAAGTTTCCATCAAATATTGCAGTTTCCCTTCAGTTCTACTGTTTTTTTTCCAGATAACAAATCTAGAAAAAATTGTTTTATTTTTTCAAAAATTGGTGTACTTTCCCCAAACATTCCGCCTCCAAATCCTCCAATGTGGAAAAGCAAAATTACTCATTATATGATGTATTCATACATGTTTAAATAATTAGACCAGACACCAAAGTATGAATTTCTCACCAGAATTTGATCACTGGAAGATGAGGAGTTTGCAAGAAAACTGTTCACCTAAATGCAAGTCAATGCTCATTCAAAATACCATTTCGTTTAGAGGAGTAGATGAGCGATACCCTCAGTGTTGGGGGAAACACTGGCAAAACATACTGCAGAAGAGAATCACAACATATTTTAAACATTTAAATATCCGGGGGGGACGGACACAAACATTTAAGGATGGTAGTGGGCAACCGCCCAGCTGTAATTTCTCTGGAACTATAATGACACAGTCATAGGAAACCAGTGTTCATTTAAAACAAAAAGAATGTGGTCATGTCAAGATGCTGTCGTGTTAGATGTATGGGAAAGCAACCTTTTCCGTCATCATATGTGGACAGCAAAGGTTATGCGCACTAAAAAGAAACCTGGGCACATAAGAGAGCAATCAAACACTCTGCCACTTATCTAACAAAAATAGATTTTCCTTGAAGTAACTCTGGGCTGATGGAAACTTAACTGGAAGTTGAATCTCCATGGGACTGACTCCCCAGTTAAGTGTGAAGAGGACTGTTCCCTCAGTAAAATCCAGCCAGCCATGAGAGTCAAATCCCCAACTCTGCAACAAGGATGATCAAAAAAGGCAAACAATGACTCCTAAGCAGTAGTTAGAAGTATATTTATTCACAGGACGTATCCTCCATAACTGCCATTACATAGATGCTAAAAGCACGTAACTGCACATACAGATACAGAAAGAAAGATCATGCATCATCCAGATGAAATATCTTCATTTGCTTAACCTTCATCCAAATAACGTCACGTTAGCAGTATGGAGCCATTTAAAAATCTATACAGCGTCCTTTCCGCTCCCAGTCTCCATAACGAGTTGGTTCAGGGCCTTTGGGTCCACCTTTTTCTTTTGTTGCAGGATTGATGTCATCGGGAAATTCTAGGGTATATCAAAATGCTAATAAACAAGCAGTCCTACTCAGCCATAAGATTCATAGTCAAACAAGTGTCCACAGTGGGGAGGGTCAGCAGTTTGTTTCTACACCAAGCCCACCAACTGGCCCCCTATTTGCCCTGGCCTGATCTTGCCACAGTCATTCATGTCACGGTCACCTCCAGACTAGACTACTGTTATGTGCTCTACACAGGGCTGCCCTTGGGGACACTTCAGAAACTTCAGGCGAACAAGAATGCAGCTGCCAGGATGCTGACTGGCTCATCTTGGTCTACCCACATACAGCCAATCTTGAGGCAACTGCACTGGTTGCCAATTTGTTTCCAGATTAGGTTAAAGGTGCTGTTTATAACCTTTAAAGCCCTAAACTGTCTGGGACTGGCCTACCTGAACTGCCTCTCCCGATATAACCCTGCCCCCCCATCTGCTTGTGCTTATCATCACACAATTTTTGACAGTGCCTGGTCCTCGGGAAGTCCATCTTGCTTCCACCAGGGCAAGAGCTTTTTCCAGCATAACCCCATCCTGGTGGAATGCTTCATCAGAGGAGACATGTGTCCTGTGGGACCTGCCAAGGCTCTACAGGGCATGCAAGATGGAATTGTTCCAGCAGGCCTTTAGTTAATCCTTCTGTTTTCAATGGCTATTGGCTGCCAGATGTTTTCTCTTTGGAATATTTCTAGGTTCTGAGAGAATGTCAACATTTTAACTGTTGTATCTTTTTAAAAATGTTGTGAGCTACTCCAAGCCCTGTGTTGCGGGAGAAGGATGAGATATAAATCTAAATAAAATGAAATAAAATAAAAATAGTATTACTATATACGCATGACCAGGGGTCCATTGGGGCCGGAGCGAGGCGGAGCAAAGCTCCACCAGCTCAGGATTGGCCACCAGGGCAGCCACAGGCTGAATCAGATTCTCTAATCTGATTCAGCCCGCTGCCGCAACTTTAAAAGCAACTGGAGGGGATTTGAGGGAGAGGCTCCAAACTTGCAGGGTAGCTGCTGGGGCCTCTTCTCGAAATACCCACCAAGTTTCAAGAAGGTTGGACCAAGGGGTCCAATTCTACAGGCCCCCAAACAGGTTGTCCCATCCCCTCCATTGTTCTCTGTGGTGGGAAAAAATGTTAACCCCTGGTCCAATCTTCTTGAAACTTGGGTATTTCGAGGAGAGGCCCCAGCAGCTACCCTGCAAGTTTGGAGCCTCTCCCTCTAACCCCCTTTCCTCCAGCCCCTCATATACCCTATGAGTTTTTGCCATTGATTTCAATTGCCCATAGGATATAATGGGGCTGAAACTGACATTCCCTTTCTGACACACTTCTGGTGATGTCAGGGGATGTGGCATATGCTAATGAGGTATGCTAATGAGTTATGCTAATGAGCTCCTGCACCTCTTTTTCTACGAAAGGACCCCTGCGCATGACACATCTACCCAAGGAAGGGAGGGGAATGCCTGTAATAGAAATATCTTGCTATACTTTAATAGAGCAGGAATCCTGAACAACACACACAACAACAACAATAACCTGTAAATTCAGGGCTTCTGTTAACCAAGTTCAGTCCAGGATAATTTGTCTACAATCCTAAAAATACTTTTTTGGAAGTAAGCACTATTGAAAAAAAATGGGATTTACTTCAGATTAGACTTTTTTTAGGACTGCTCCCTATTTTGTCTTGTAAAGAACTATTTTAATGCCCCAGAATACGGTGATATGCCCTTACATTTACAAATTAAGTAGAGCCCACATTTAGAAGAAAGGACCATGGAGCTGATGCTTGAAGGTCCAGAATCGCTAAATATTTAATGAGATACCAAACAGGAACTCAGATTGCATCAGCAAATGAACGTAACAGGGTGAAAGAACAGACCAGAAAACAAGGATGCAGGGAAATGAATGTAAGGTCTGTATCAGCTATCAAAACAAGCTTATTTTTAGAAACAGAAATTGGTGGCTGAATCCAAAGGTATCTTCCACTCATGAAATGACTTCTTTACAACTCATCGTACAACACTGAAACTAATCTAAAGATATTCTTCTGCTTGCACAAGATTTTGCACAATATCTTGCATATGTAGTAGCATAAAATACGCCATGCAATTTACTTAATACAACAGTGTATACTTTTTTGTATATACTCTATGTATACTCTTTGAGAACACTGCTAACAACTATTTTCTTTTTGGTTATCATTCTCTGAATCCATCTCTTGCAGTGTTAATATCAGAAAAAAGAAACATCTCTAACATACAGACGATGCCTGCCAAAAGTATAATATCTAAAGGCTCTACAAACTAAAATCCCCTTCCAATACAGAAAAATAAATTATCCTGTTTTAATACTGGCTAACAAAATGATTGCAATAGGGCCCAAATATGTATTAAAGATTTTTCACAAATTGAGTAGTTGCCAGAATTGCTTGACTCAAGGAATTTGCAGCATCTCTCATGACTAGTCTTGGCACCATTTTTCAAATGTTCACATATATATCAACACAAGAAGGGGAACCCACGATACTAGCGGGGGGGGGGGTGAGTATTCCCCACAGCTCCCGGTCTGCAAAAGCAGGAGCTCCACAGGAGGAGGAAGCAGCACCAGGTAAGCTTTCTACCTCCCCCCCCGGCACCTCCCCCCTCCCCGACAGCAGCGGTGGTGAGCCCCGCAGCCTTCCGAGCCTTCTCCCCCCTCCCCTCCCCAGCGGTGGCGAGACCTGCCGCCCGCCGAGCCTCTTCCCCCCCAACAGCAGTGGCGGCGATCCCTGCGGCCCACCGAGCCTTCTCCCTGCCCTCCCCCGACAGCAGTGGCAGTGAGGCCCACAGCCCGCCGAGCCTTCTCCCCCCTCCCCGACCGTGATGAGGCCCGCAGCACCTTCTCCCACCCCCTCCCCCCACCAGCGGCGAGGCCTGAGCAGCTCACAGCTGCCGGACCCGCCAAGCCTCCCCCCCAACGACCAAAGCATTCTCTGCGCATGTGCAGGGAACGCTTTTGCTTTTCGGGGTATTTAAATATCCCCCCCAAGATTTTTTTACTTTTAGGATTTTTCTGCACACATGGGGAGTTCCCCAAGTGTGCAGAAAAATCTTCCTGCCCCCCAAGTGCCCCCCCCCAGCGCGGAATTAGATATCCGCATGGAGGGGGCCACTTAGCTATTAGAAGAAAATTCACAGAAGAAAATTACTTACTTTCTAGTGGCTCTTTTTCTGCACTGGATTCCTCTGACTCATCAAAACGGCCTAGAGGTAATTTTGGTTTCTTAAGTGGTTGCTTGGTGGGCTCAGCATTCCCTTTGGTGCTAAAGTTAGCACTTCCCAAAGACGTATGTAGCACAACGGACCCTATTATATATAAACATAGGTTATTTATTCAGATGGGTTCGCATAGAACGCCTACATTCCCAATGTTCAAATCAATATTAAAAAAAGAAAGAAGTAAAAGAAATGCTTTGAGGCATGGCCATCACATGGCGGGCAGATTTAATAGCCAGTGCACTTATTTTTAGACCCCAACTGATGCTATACAATAGCAGACCCATGTAAAAATGTGGCAGCTGTTAACTCTATACATCACAGATAAAGTTCTCCCTTCTTCACAAACATACACAGTCAGATGATGGTTACCTGTTAAATATGCAAGGTCTTCAAAATGATTGATAAAAATGACTCTGAAATTAATCTAAGGACCACCTGCCTTATACTAAATCAGATACCGGGAGTGAAACCCTGAAGAGAGTTACATCCTTCTAAACCTGCTAATTTCAATGAATTTAGAAGGGCATAACTCTGTTTAGGACTGCATTGTAAGTCTCTCTAGTTCCACAATGTATTCATTCTAGCAACAGCTCTCTTAAGAGGTTCCCCCAGCTGTACTGCTCAGGCGCCTTTAATTGGAGATGCTCAGTTTCACAAATCCTCTCTTACAAAGGATTAATGAAACAAAGTTTGAGTCCAGTGGCACCTTCAAGACTAACAAAGTTTTATTCAAGGCATCAGCTGTCGTGTGCAAGCACACTTCTTCGGATACAGTAAAAAAGAATGTCCTCAACCATTACATATAGAGAGAAGGGCGGGGTGGGGGTTTAGTTGCCAGGAAGGGCCAATTCAAGACTGAGTCAAGACAGAGACAGAAACAAAACTGGAAATTACCAGCCCATACATATAGGTATATAATAAGCTTAGTTTATTTTATATGGTAACCATTTGTTTGGGTTCAGTTCTGGGGGGAAACAGTGAAGGAAATAAAAATGTCAAAATTGGAGATTGATGTATCCTTAATTGTGGAATGCTGAGAGTAATTCACAGAGGCCCTGCCATCCATCTCCTCTCAAGCACGAAGGCGCCTTTATAGCATCTTCTTCTTTGAAGTGGGGTAATTGGCTCTGCAGATTTATCTCCCGTCCCCAGAATAGAGAAATACATTCCAATTACTACTATTCATTAAGTTACATTGCAATCCACTATTCTAATTTATTATTCCAAATAAGAAATAAAATATAATAGCCTTTGGGTTGGTGAGAATACATATGCAAGGGTTGAATGAGGTTAGCCTATGTAGTGAGATAAGAAAACCAATATCCCTGTTAAACCCTGGAAATTCCATAGTTCTGAGTGTTGTAATAACTTGCAACTCAGCAATTTCCCTTTCTAGTATGTTCCTGAGGTTCCTTTGCAATAAAACAGCGATTTTGATTAATGATTCTGCAATAAAGTAATGACCATCTGGTGGTACTACCAACCTGGATCTTTATCATTCTAGTCCTGTGAGTATTACAAAACTAGATGAATACTTTACCCCTTTGTGACTAAACTGGTTTCAAACACAAAAGAGTAGTTAACACATAATAATAATTAGTCTACATTAGGTGAATTTGGCTAAACAACAACAAAAGTCAGAGTATATTTTCCCCTGTTCATCCAGGCAGCTAAAAAGTTGTGATAAACTCCATGTCTAGATTTATTAAAATATGTATATCCCACCTTACCCTGTAGCTCAAGGCAGCTGATACATCACAGTTAATTCATTACAATTTAACACCAACAGAATAAAATGGCAGACCCCCCCCCCCAAAAAAAAGAAGCCCTGGCAATGAATTCAAATTATAAGCTGCTGCCTGAAATAGTGCAACTGCCCCCAATTTTAAAAAGGAGGTTGTGTAGAAAGGTTGTGTTAGCATTCCAACATGTCACAAAAAATGCTGTGGTCAGGGATGCGACCCCTTTTCTCTGTCAAAGGCACATCTGCAAAAAAGTTTTAAAAAATTAAAAGCTGTATATTCCCCCAGTGCTGCATGCCCATCCTAGGAAGAACTGTTAACTTGCTAGTCTCTACCAGTTTCACAGCTGCCCAGTGTTGCAGTACCTAATGGACATTAGAAAAAGGTGACAACTCAGCATCTCTTGAAATAGCTTTTAACGAGGGGCTGGGAAAAAGAGATGACCAGCTACAATTCCACCACTCAATACTTTTCAGGGCTCATTTTGTAGCAGGAGCTCCTTTGCATATTAGACCCCACACCCCTAATGTAGCCAATCCTCCAAGAGCTTACAGAGCTCTTCTAACGGGCCACTGTAAGCTCTTGGAGGATTGGCTACATCAGGGGGTGTGGCCTAATATGCAAAGGAGCTCCTGCTATGAAATAAGCCCTGCAGTTTAGATAAACTGCTCAATTTCTTCTGTTTAAGTGCAATCACTGGGGTTTTGACATATAATTTCTTTAAGCATTGTAAAGTTATTAGCTAAGTATTTTCAATGTGTACTGGGAAGTCTTCTATTATATGACTATGCTTTTCGCATCTAGGTAAATTGAACTGGTTACTGTTATCGGTTACATGTGTTAAGTTATGTGTAAGGTTTAAACTTGTGTGTTATGTCCTAATAAAATAAATTAAATTAAAACAACAAGAAGAAAGCATTCGCACATACGACCGCCCCCCCCCCCCAACCCATTTAAGAAGAATCTAATCCAGGGGTGTCAAACATGTGGCCCGGGGGCTGGATCAGGCTCCCGGAGGGCTTCTATTAGGCCCACACTGGAACTGGCCATCGCCTGCTTCCAGTTCTGTTGCTGCTGCTGCAACATAGCTTGCTTTGCCAGACTCTCTCAATGGCTCAGCCACTTCATGTTTCCCCCTGCGTCCCAGACTCAGAACTCTGAGCATGAGATTTCTGTGGTGAATGTCCATGAATCAAAAGTAGGTTTGCCACTGACAGATGCACACCTGAACAGCATACTAAAGATGGCAACAGCACAGACATTTTGATGCAATAATTCAGAGCAAGAGGTGTCAGTTATCAGAGACTGTTAAATAAACATTGCAAGAGTGGTACTGTTTTAAGGAAGGGTTTTTTTTATTTTAAGTAAAAAAAAAAAATCTCTTTGTGTCTGTGTTAGGGTTGCCAGCCTCCAGGTGGGGCCTGGGGACCTCCCGCTTTTACCACTGATCTCCAGCTGACATGGATCAGCTCCCCTGGAGAAAATGGCTGCCTTGGAAGGGTGGTCTCCGTGGCACTGCACCATGCTGAGGCCCCTCCCCTCCCCAAACCCCGCCCTCTCCCGGCTCCACCCCCAAAGTCTCCAGGTATTTCCCAACCCAGACCTGGCAACCCTAGTCTGTGTCCTTTATAAAGTTCCTATCTCGGCTGCCTGGCATTACATTTCACGACACGCACGTGGTCCGGCCCAGCAAGGTCCCATTGAGGTCAGATCCGGCCCTCCATAAGGAAGGCGTTGTTCGACAGCCCCGCTCCACGTCTCCAACCCACTGGCCAGCCCCGGCCTTTCGGGTTCCATCTGGCCCTGCGGCCCCTGGCATGCCGCCTCCCTCCCAGCCCCGCCGCCGCTTTGCCACCGGGAGGGCCGCCGGGGCAGCCAGAGCGCTGCGGCTGGACGACGGGGCCCTCTCCCCGGGCCCTCCCCGCTCCGCCCGCCCGCCCGCAGGGAGGAGGAAGCGGCAGCCTCCCGCCTGGGCTGACCCGAGCGGCGTAGAGCAGGCCGGGGTGCGCGGAGGGTGGCCGCCGGCGGGGCAGCAGAACGCCCTCTCCCGCGCAGGAAAAGCCCAGCCCCGGCCCGGCCTCCCCCACTTACTGGCAGCGCGCACCGAGCGGCCCAGCGGCCTCGCAG
This sequence comes from Lepidodactylus listeri, assembly GCA_029233225.1. Classification (NCBI taxonomy): domain Eukaryota; kingdom Metazoa; phylum Chordata; class Lepidosauria; order Squamata; family Gekkonidae; genus Lepidodactylus; species Lepidodactylus listeri. The sequence goes on along the minus strand of JARCFY010000016.1, from coordinate 54,344,780 downwards.
CCATTCCCCGGCCGGGCCCCGGAAGAGGCGGGCTGCTCGCCGGGTCTCCCGGGGGGGGGCGGCGTGGACGGACCAGGAGCTTCGTTCCCGGGCTCCACACCGCAGCCGCCCCGGGACGAGAGGAGAGGCACGCTGCGTCGCCCTCGCTCCCGCCTGGCTGGGAGCCCTCGCTCCGTTCTGTCAGGGGAGGGGCTGGACCCTTGTCCCGGGCCTTTGACTCGCCCCGTTTGTACCAGGCCCTTTCCCCCGGTGGGGTGGGGTGGGGGGGACAGAAAGCACCTTGCCTCTTTCTCCCCGCCTCCATTTCGTCCCGACAACAACCCTGTGAGGTTGGTCGGGCTGAGAATGCGTGGCTGGGTCAGGGTCGCCGAGCGCACCTTCATGGCAGAGTAGGGCTTGCCAGCCTCCAGGCGGGGCCTGGGGATCTCCCGCTTTTACAACTGATCTCCAGCTGACGGAGAGCAGCTCCCCAGGAGAAAATGGCTGCTCTGAAGGGTGGACTCTATGGCATTGTACCATGCGGAGGCCCTTCTCCTCCCCAAACCCTGCCCTCTCCTGGCTCCAACCCCAAAGTCTCCAGGTATTTTCCCACCCAGACTTGGCAACCCTGTGGCAGAGGTTTGCCCTTCTCCCGCCACCCCGTAATCATATCCGGAGGCTGTAGCTGTTGTGCACGAATTAAACCTAATGTCAAAGTTGTAGAAAATGGCCTTGGAAATTCAGTTCTGACATTATTGTGGCATAGCCATTTAAAATAATGTTTTATTAATAGCATTAGTGTGACACATTAGACTACTGGAACGTCTGTTATTCCTAACAGGATAATGGACAAAATCAGAAGGGAACACCCTTAGACAGTTAATATAGAAGAGGAAGAGGAGGAGATTGCATTTATACCCCACCCTTCACTACCAAAAGGAGTCTCCGAGTGGCTTACAGTCTCCTTTCCCTTCCCCTCCCCACAACAGACAACCCTGTGAGGTAGGTGGGGCTGAAAGAGCCCTTTCAAGGGCTGCTCTTGAGAGAACAGTTCTGAGAGAACTCGTGACTGACCCAAGGTCACACCAGCAGCTGCATGTGGAGGAGCGGGGAATCAAACCCAGTTCTTCCAGATTAGAGTTTGTGCTCCGAACCACTACACCAAACTAACTTTAAAAACAGTACCTGCTTAAGAGAATTCAAACACTTAAGTTAGGTGAACTGCCTGAACCTCTAAAATAGGCTTTTGACCACTCCCAAGGCATACACATCTGACTGTAAGATTGTTCACTTTTGGATACACTTCTTTCCGGCTTAGAGCTTCATTTTTACACGACTCACTGTAAAATATGATCACAAGGAACCTGGAGCTTTTATCTCTGCAAAATAAATTTTAGGCCATTCTGAATCAACCCTTCCCCCTGACTTCTTCACAAAAAGACTTGTATCATGATCAGCAAGGTGCTCTGGTATTAAGCCTTAAGCATGATGTTACAAACCATTACTATTATTTTCCTGGCTCTGATAGCGGGTTCTGGCTCACAATAGCTTAGACCACAAGAAATGTGTTAATCTCTGTTCAGGAGAGATTTTACAAAGGGAAGAAGGTTGTAGTTTTAGTGAATAGAGTTTTATGTAAAGCAGCTCCTCCGTTCATTTGAACAAAGCTTCCTGAAGGTGTCACCTGGCACATGAGAGCCAGTTTGGTGTAGTGGTTAAGTGCGCGGACTCTAATCTGGGAGAACCGGGTTTGATTCCCCACTCCTCCACTTGCACCTGCTGGATGACCCTGGGCAAGCCGTAGTTCTGGCACACCAGTTCTTGAAAAAGAGCAGTTTCTGTCAGAGCTGTTCTCAGCCCCACTTACCTCACAGGGTGTCTGTTGTGGGGAGGGGAAGGGAAAGGAGTTTGTAAGCCGCTCTGAGACTCCAAGTGAGTGAAGGGCGGGGTATAAATCCAATCTCTTCTTCTTCTTCTTTGCTGTACCTCCCATCAGGTGGAATGGCCTGCTTGGCAAAGTCAAGAATTGTTCAGGAGGGCATTTTAATGAAGGGATCACAGTGCTGCTTGAGTGTTTAAAGTGGATTATAAATGGAGTAAGTAAATATATAAAATAAACGTAAGGTGCCTCGAGACTCTTATTTTGCCACAGGGGCCTAATACAACTAAGTCTCCACCATCTAATGTGAAACAAAATGCCAATAACAGAAGTCGCAAATCTGGCCCCCCACCAGACAACGAAAGGGTGTCTTCATACTCTAGGTCTCACAGTGTATGCAGAAAACTAAAACTTTCCAACTTAAGAAAAAGGGCATGAGACCCCCAAACTACACAACGAAGGCCCCGTCCACACGAGCGAGATAAGCCGGACGGGAATCGACACAAATTTGCGCCGGCGCAATTTGCATCGCTTTTGCAGGATCACACAGGTCCATGGACCTGTGAGGGCGAACAGCTGCTGCGTGATCACATGCAGCCGCGGGCGAGTTGTTTTTTTTTTTCTGGCCGTTTTCAGTGCGCTTATTCACTTTTACAAGGGATCGATGACTTGCCTCTCCACCCTCAGGGTCATCCGATGATGCGCATACCGAGACGAAGGCGGGGGGAAACCAAAAAGCCCGCTCCCCGACGCCTCTTGTTTGCGCTGGCGTGATCACACAGGGAAAGGCCGGTTCTAGGCTGTCACAAACCATTTGAGACTGCCTTTTCACTGGTAGCTAAATAAGCCGATTCCTCACCAGCTCAAAGCGGTTTGCGACAGTTTGACACCAGCTGCAGGACGCTTCCCAGATGTGCTTGTGTGATCGTGCCACTTTGAACCGGCGGGGAATTGTCCTTCTTGTGTCGCAAATGGGTGCGTATGATCGTGCCCAAAGTCTGAAGGAGGAAACAGGATTGAGGATATTGGCTGTCTCAAGCCTGTGAGAACTTTTCGTATTGTGAGGGGAAAGAAGAGATAACAGAGGTAGCTACAGTTAAGGACAGGAAGAAATACCAATTTAAAAGACTCGTGGAATAAACTCCGTGGAAGGAGGGGAGAGAGAGAAAACTGTGAAAAGAAAAGATTACAACAAAGTTCTTAGCCACTCAGCCACCTAGATGCGGCAGCATAGGAAGCAAATGCAGAGAAAGTGGGGGGAGGAACCAACATTCAATGTTAATTCAGTTCTCAAGATCTAAGTGTAGTCTGGTAAAGGTAAATACTGACCCATGAAAAACGTGGTGGTGGTGGTGGGGTCACTAATGCTTCTAAAGCAGATTGAAGAGAAATTTGAATGGAGATTGTCAGCACAGGAAGAAATGATGTCACAATGTAGAAGATTTATACAGCATAGTGAATGAAGTGGAAGAACACAGCATGAACACAGCATAAAACAGAAACAAAATATAAGGACTCCAACAAAGCACGGGCAAAGTTGTTTCCATTATCGAAGGTAAGAAAATGTCTGGGTTGCTTGACGTTGACACTAGACATTACAATCCAAATTAGCATGACAAAGATGTGGAAAAATTAAAATGGGAAAGGATGGTGCTTTAAAGAGAGATTGAGTAGATAGTAAAGTGTGCAGAAATTTAGCTAAGGTTGCTTCTATCCAGAAGGATGGTTAGGGAAAAAAAGGGAGGGCGTTAGTGCTAGACTTGCTTGTACGGGAGCATATCCAGCCCGCCTTAAAAGCACTGCACTGGCTGCCTGTAGCATACCGAATAAGGTTCAAGGTGCTGGTGCTTACCTATAAAGCCCTATATGGCCCGGGACCTACTTACTTGAAGGACCGCCTCTCTCCATATGTTCCCCAGCGAGCACTTCGGTCTGGATCCCAGAACCGCCTGACCCTCCCAGGGCCGAAGGAGGCCCACCTGGCAGTTACAAGGGCCAGAGCATTCTCTGTGGCGGCCCCATACTGGTGGAACGAGCTCCTGGATAACATCAAGGCCCTGCGGGATCTATTACAATTCCACAGGGCCTGCAAGACGGAGCTCTTCCGCCAGGCTTTCAAATAGGGGCCGCCTAATACGAATACATCTTGGCCCTGGCCCGATTTCCATCTGCCAGCTGTGTGACCAGATATGATGGGTGCATCTGGGTGCTGCTCCGATACACTAAACTGACGATACGCCATCTGTATGTTCTTAATATGTTTTAATGTTTGCTTAATATGTTTTTAACTATTTTAAGAAATTATTATTGTCGCCATTTTGGCTTGCTGTTCGCCGCCTTGAGCCCGCTGCATGGTGAGGAGGGCGGGATATAAATCTCAACAAATAAATAAATAAATAAAGTGTGAGGCAGAAGATAACCGAAGTGTGGGAAGCCTTCTGATGGAGGAAGCCCCTCTTCCACTGAAAGAAAGCTCCTGATACGAGAGAAGAGATCCACCCCAGCTGTGTGAAGGGGTAGGATTACACAGGAAAAAAGGATGTGTTCATCAAGCAGAAATACAGATGTAGGAAACAATATCTCAAAGGATTTAAGAACATTTCTGCCAAAGGCAGCATCAGTTTAATGCATCCATCAGTATTTCTCAAGTGTGAGAAAACTGATGATGATTTCAGCAACAATGGAAAACTGCCCCTTTAGCGGAGCATCCAGGATTCTTTTTTAACAACCGATTGGGTCGAGCAGGGCTTTATCCATATTATGTCATTGGATATTGCTTTATTGCACTACAGCAATCACTAACTACCAGACAGATTATCCTGTGGGGACAAGCCAATCCAGTTGCAAACGACTGTGGATGCAACCCAGAAAAGCTAATAGAAGGAAGTGGTCGAGTGGGTCACTAACAAAATACACCGCAATACAAACTGCTGTAGCGATGAAGAGGGGAATCAGAGAAAATAGCTTCTTCCTCCGCTGAAACAAGCTGCCAGCAGAAGAGGGAGGAGGAGCTGGCAAGTTTACCTGATTCACCTTGTTGCTGCAGCATCCTATTCTGGAACGCATTTTGTTTGCCAGGCTCTCTCAACCCTCAGAGAGGATTTTTGGGACATGGAGGCTTCTTGGAGCAGATGGGTAAAGAGCCACTCAGCCAGCTTCTCCCATGAATTTTTTCTGACAGATCTAACCCACTCTCAATTGCAGCAATTCCTGGAGAATATTCACTGATGCAACACTATATATATTTGTAGGAGTCAACGGAAAATTCTGCCAATGCAGAAATGAAGTACAGTTTTTAAATATAGCAAGCAGCAGCATTACGTGAACACATGATCCCTTTAGCTGGAGATGCTGGGAATTGAACCTGAGACTTTCGGCATCCTAAACACATGCTCTTATCACTGAAGAAGAAGAGATTGGATTTATACCCCGCCCTTCACTCACTTGGAGTCTCAGAGCGTCTTACAAACTCCTTTCCCTTCCCCTCCCCACAACAGACACCGTGAGGTAGGTGGGGCTGAGAGAGCTCTGAGACAATCGTCCTTCAGAGAACAGCTGGTCCAGAGCTATGGCTTGCCCAAGGTCATCCAGCCAGGTGCAAGTGGAGGAGTGGGGAATCAAACCCGGTTCTCCCAGATTAGAGTCCGCGCACTTAACCACTACACCAAACTGGCTCTCCACTGAGCCACAGCCCCTCCAGCTAATGACCACCAAAATGGTAAAAACTAAAACATTTATTGTAGCTTTTCTTTGGGCTTGAGGCCACTTCATCATCCAGTGGCAAAGGCTGTAATTTGTGGAGGGCTAAGGTTTATTTTGGCCCACAGCCTCATTCTTAAAGGCTGGCCTGGAAGCATCCTATATCTAAAAGGGCTGCATAAAGACAGCTTTGTGCTGGAGAGAATGCTAGCGAGTGTGAAGGAGGATAGTCTCCTGGTCATAGGGATGAATGACTTTTGACAGCTGGAAGCAGAATTTGCGATGTAAAGATGCATAAGTCACAGTTCCTTATTCCGGCTACTCATGCAGCTCGCTCTTGAATAAGTAATGGGGAGCTTGAGGAAAGAAAATCAGCTGCATGACAAACCCAGTAATCTTCATTAATTAGAGCACTGTTTATCATCAGAATGAATGGATTTTTAAAAAATGGATAACATGAATTGTAGTGGGGAGGTTTGGAAAAAACTTCTAAGCTGCAAGAAAGGAGCCGTAAATAAGAGCAGCAAATAGCAACTGGAGTCGGAGGCCAAAAACACACACAAGAAGATCAGGGAACCAAAGTGAAACTGACACCCTTCCAATAAAATGATTAGCGGAAGGAAAAAGAGCTTCCAGGGGCAGAGAATGGAGCAAAAATAAAATCGGAGTTCCCTTCCAAAGGACAGCAGCCGGACCACAATGCTAGAATGACTGTATGCAGATACAAACGGAACTGAACAAGTGAAATGAACTGGAACAGCTCATAAGCGATCCAACAAGACAGACTGACAGTGGATTGGCTTTGAAGAGTCGGCGGAATAATTGCACAACAAATTGTGATAATATCAGGGCTGTATAGGAACCAGATGGGGTGATTTTAAAAAGTATGCAAACGCACAACGGTCACAGGAGACTTGGAATCCAACTGATGGTGATCTTCAAAGCCAAGTAAATCTACCCTTCTCGGCCAGACACATTAGTAGCATCTCTTGTGCCATTAAGTGAATTGGTAATGGAGATGGGAATTTAGAGTACACACTCAGCGCATTATTGAGCTCTTTCTTTTCAGTACAGGGCACTGTCATTACAAACTGAGCATAAGGACTCATTCATTGTTTTTTTGGGAAGGAAAAAAAAGGGTCTTTGGGTATTTGTTTTGGTAACAGGAACCAAAAAACAACGCTCACAAGAACACCCCAAGGATGCACGTGCAGCAAAAGTGACATACTGTTGGCCTCCCGTACAGCCGGAACAGCTGAAACGGACAAACGTTTTCAGAGCCCTTTCTTGACTGCCGTGCATATGCCCTCTCTACTAAACTGGGCTTATTAATGATCCCAGAATTATATGCATAATTTAAACACTATCATGTAGGAACAGAACATAGGGTATGGCTTATAAGGACCAATGAAGAAGTTAAAATAAAGATGGGGCTTATGGGTTTCGTTAAGTCATTCCCCACCCCAATTGAAGCATTGCCTAAGGCTACTGAGTCGCATCTTCCACTGACAAAGTACAGCAGAACAGGGTTTTCATTGTTGAGAGATGATTTTGTGCCCAGTTTCCCCACCTTACTCTAGCCTCCCCCCAGACTCATGGTGTTTTGTCCAGGAGGCTCGCCTGATCCCCACCCTCTCAAAGTGTTGGCTGGCTTTTCAAGTGGCTTAAGGAACAGGCAAGAAGGGCTTCACAAAAGCCAGCACAGAACATGAAAACTATTTCTACCAACTGTGTTCCTACAAAAAGGATTTTTATACATGCCCAAAATGCTTCTGTGCATAAATAGTGATAACTGCAGGTGTTTTCATCTCTGTGGCAATAAACATTTGCAATCCTATTGACCGGTAATCCCATGCACAGTTGCTCAGGAGATCTCTTGGAACCCAGTAGGACTGACTTCTGTACTCAGAACAGGCATAGACTGGGGTCTTACAGCAACAGCTGAAACGAACAAGCAGCAATATTTATTCCCCAGTAGAATTCAGTAAAACAATGCAAGACATAACAGTGTGCAGAGATAGAAGTAAGGAGTACTTTTCTGTAGAGCAACCAATGTCTAGAATTTTTGAAGTTTTTGAGTATAAAGTTCAAACGATACCTTCCAGATCAATAGCGTTGAAAGAAACCAAAGGGTTTGCAATAAAAAATTGTAAATAATAAAAAAACAGTACCCAAACTAATATTGCTTCCTGCAAAATTATATACACTCTTCAATCTCTTGGGGCGGAAAAGCAAAAAATTGCTTTCTCTGTGCGTGTATTAGACAGCTGTTTAGTTTATTGACACCCGATGCATTAACACAATGCTAAAAAATAAACATGCACTAGATATACAACAAATTTATATTTTCAGAAAAATTTGTTCATTACAATTAGTGAATGCACAAGACCTTCTCTTCACCTTTAAGTGCATTACTGTTTGAAACAGGTAAAAAGGGGAGGAGGGTATCAACTCAATGCTGCTCAGCACCAATAAAAATTCAATAGACCTTTTAACATTCCTGTATATTAAAAACATTTATCATTACCACTAAAGTTTATCATCATTTTGTTCCATTTCAAGATGCAACTGATTTATATTTACAATAATCTGTCATCAATAAAACTTAATATTTAAAAATCTATTTTCATAAAAGTATTGCAGAAATTTTATAACCTTTACTCTTTTTTTTAAACGTACATACAAGGAAGTCCCATGTAAAAGGTTCACTGAAGAACTGAACGGACAGAACGATTTTATTAAATTTTTGCAAAAATCCATTTAAAGGCAGCTGACATTTCAACATTCAAAAATCCGTAACTGCTGCTTGCTTATGAAAACTAAAGTTCCAGTAATAAAAGTGAAAATGTAAACCAACATGCTCTCGAGATCAGTAGAAAAAATGGTAGCTTCCACAGGCATTTTGTGTCTGGTAATGACTGTAGAAAACAGTTAGAATGTAGTGATATAACAAACAGGCAACTCAATTTTATCTTCAAACTGTGGTCTTGAACAGACCTATAGATATAGTACTTAACTTTAGCAGCCAATAGTTTTCCAGTTCGCTTTCCTACAATATGAACTATCAAATTTAATACCTTATTAAACTTTTAAAAAATTCAGATTTGTTTTGGCATCCAAAGACTCATAAAAATGTCGTCACACAGCACTGACCTCTTGCAGTCTAAGAGCCAACATGCCCATCACACACGCACAGACTACGCTTAAATCTCAAGTTCTGAAATAATTAGGTACCCAAAATAAGAAAAATAGAAAAAAGTAAAAACAAACATTAAAAAAAAATATTGCACAGCCACATTACCTAGAAAGTAAAGTTGATGTTAAAAAAGCTCCTCACATGGATGATATAAATTATCTTCCATATAAAAAGGTATATAAATATCTCTTAAAATACAGCGGCAGCTACAGTTTAATATCACACACGTTTGAGTCATCCATCCATTAATGAGGTATTAGCCAAGTCTGTTACAATGTTTTTTTATTCCTACTGGAAATATTTTAGGGCAGCAACCAGGAAAAACTTTTCTAAAAATATTTCTGAATCCAAAACAGCTATATGCGCAGCTCTTCCGATGAGAGAATCAGCTGTGTTCGGCAACGCATTAATGACATCGTAGCGAATCAAACTGCAGTCCTTATTCTGAAGAACAGGAAGAAGAAGATTCTGGATCATTTCGGCATATATGGGTCCTGTATATTAAAAGCGGGGGGGGGGGGGGGAAGAGAGCCGTATTACAAATGAAGGAATTGCTGTATGTCCTTGAGCAAACCTATTCCAGAGGAGGCATTACCATGTAAAACAGTTTCCAAGACGAAAGAACCAAATATGGCTGATGGCCCCTGGGTTTTGGCCACTGTGTGACACAGAGTGTTGGGCTGGAAGGGGCCGTTGGCCTTCTTCAACATGGCTTCTCTCACGCTCTCATGAGACGTTCCCCGCAGCCCGCCTCTAATTCTTACAATCCTCTTTTAACAACAGGCCAAGAGATGTGTGATTGGGAGAGGATGAGGAGGACCGTAAAAGTCTGTACATCTATTTTTTAATTATTTTATTTACTTCATTTATACCCCCACCTATCTCCCCAATGGGGACCCAAAGTGGCTGACACGGTTCTTTTTTTGTCCATTTTATCCTCACAACAACCTTGTGGCACAGGGTTAGGCTGAGAGGGCGTGACTGGGCCAAGGTCACCTAGCAAAATTCCGTGGCAGAGCAGGGATTCAAACCCGGGTCTCCAAGATCCTAGTCCAGCACTCTAACCACTAGTCCAAAGCAGCTCCACACATACATACATGAACACAACACTAAATAAAGATGTGGATGCAAGGAACTGCCTTCTGAGACTCTGGGGCAGAGAGATGGGCTATAGGCAGGGCTCTTTTTGGGCAGGAACGGAGTTCCTGCTGGCTTCCGAGTTGACCACGCCTACAGCCTCCCCTCACCTCGGGTTCCCCACATGCCTTGCAAGCCATGGAGCACCTGGGGAAGCCGATCCTGGAAGGTCAGAGGTGTGGCCTAATATGCTAATGGCTTTCTGCTATTGGATGTGGCCTATTAGGCTAGTGAGTTCCTGCTGGGCTTTTTCTACAAAAATAGTCCTGGCTATAGGTGTTACCTACCGCTAGCAGATAATGGATCCAACCCTTTCATCCCCCTCACTCACACTGCCCACAAATCAGAAGGATGTGGAACTGAATTTACATGTGCTCATCTCCCTCCTTCCTCCATTAATCCCTGCCTTCCACTGTCTTGCCCAGTATCAAAACTTAACTGTAAAATCCTCACAGCATCAGCTTTCTCCCCTTTTGCTGTTCCATAAAACATCATGCACACTGATGGTGCAATAATAATAATCTCGGATAAAAACATATCTGGCCCTGAGATTCTTGGAGGAAGGGCAAAAAAATAAACGTAATAAAATGTAATAAAAAAAACATGGGTGTGCATGGTCATCTTATTTTGAACTTCCCATCAGAAATAAAAATAAAAGCTTTACTATGATGCATAAGCATTATAAACAAAGTATTTTAGCACAAAAATGGCTAGCTATTCATTTTAGAAAGCCAACGTGTTATAATATATCACTCATAAACATGAATCCTATCTTCCTATCTTTGTATATCCTACAAAGGAACATTTTAATAGGGATTCTGTTGGACATCTATTAAATAAACATGACCATATTATGACAGGCACCATTTCAATTCTAACTGTAAAACTGGCCCTTGCTTTGTGAATTTAATGCATAATGCAGGGGGTTGGACTAGATGATCTTGGAGGTACCTTCCAACTCTATGATTCTGTGATTCTAAAGTAGAACAGCCTCCCCCAAATGCTTGCATAATGCTTTTCCCATCTCCCCCATCTTCTGGAGTCTCCCACATGAACTGAAAAGCTGCTTCAATGTGTGGTTCAGCATGTGAGGCTGAAACTCCAGTGCTAGGACCGGGATGTTGGCTGTACTATCTAATAGCAACCAGATTTCCTTAAACTCATGTTGTACTGTAGAAACTGCTCGCTTCATACTATTCTTCAGATCCTAATACACTTCTTGGAAAGGCACTGCTGTGCATGCCAGTAATACCTGAGCTAAAATAAACTTTAAGTTCACACTCATCAGTAAACATGACAGGGTCAGAGGCACACCCCCTCTCCTCTAACGTACAGCTTAGAACCCAGACTATAGTTTTGAACTTTCAAACGTACAATTGGCAGACACAACAGACGAACCAGGCGTTTGTACAACAGACAAATCAAGGGTTTAAGAGCTGATTTACTGCTTCTGATTAATTGCTTTTGCTTTCTGTTTTTCTAAGCTTCATGTCTCTACGGTGCATGCTGAATACAGACTGATAGCCACAATTACAGTTTTCCAGTTCACAGTATAGGCCAAACCCCTGATCTTTAATCAGCCAGTATGTCAAACAAATGGCATATTAAACTAATACTGTCATTGTTATCCTGAATTAATCACATCCATCTCTGAAATCATTACATAAGCAATAGCTGTCTCCCCCCAAATTGCTAACTGACAAATATAACTAATAGCCCACCTATATTTACATTATGTGGCATACCAGCTAAGAAAGTTAGATCCAAGGTGGCCCTTAGAAATGTTTTACGATGAGTTATAAAGTATTGCTATTATGCTTTTAATATTCCAACTGTTGTGATTTTGACATTTTAGTTGTCTACCTGAGTTTTATTCTGAATGCAATGTTTTAAATCGTAAGTATTATTTGCATGTAATTTTGTATTGTAATGGCCAATGGCCATAATACAATAAATCTAATCTATCTTTAAAAAAAACCTGTTTTATCAGGGTTAAAAAGAGAAAAAAGAAAGTTTCATTCAATTAAACAGAAGAGTGCATCTTTTCAGGTTTAAACGAAAGCTAAACCAGCATTTTCCCATGTTAACAGGCTATACAAAAGCCACAATATGCCTCAAGCAGTGTTCCCTCTAAGCTGAGTTAATGTGAGCTAGCTCACAGTTTTTAGCCTCTGGCTCACACATTTTTGTCTTCGCTCAGGAGGGATGGCTCCAGAGCAAACTAATTGATACAGCAGCCAAATCACTTGCTCGCAACTTTAATGCCACTAGCTCACAGAGTAGAATGTTTGCTCACAAGACTCCACAGCTTAGAGGGAGCATTGGCCTCAAGCCTTTTTTCTAATCCTACCCAAGGAATAAGAAACTGGCCTCACAGACGTCTATGTTTCGGGTATTACCTGTCTGTTTATCCTTTAAAGCTGTTTTACACATTTCTATGCGGGCAGAATGATATGGGACATAACGATCTTGCAGAGATCCCACTAATACTATGTTTCTGAAATACTGAAGACCTGTGAGGAAGACAAAGATGGAAAACAAAGCTATAAAGAACTTGCATTAAATATATAGCTAACGCACGTGGGGCTGTATCCAAAGGTGCCACTCTGCCAGTGAAACAGCACTTCGGTTGGCAGAGGAGGGAAGGATAACTTTCGCCAACTCCCCCCTCCCAGTGTAAACCCCCACTCTGCTCCTTAGGGCCCCCCTTGAAACTCAGTACCAGAATTTTAGAAAAAAGGATAAGCATCATCCTGGGAAAGTCTAGAATCCATCTGAAGACCAATTGCTGTTAATACTTTAAACCTCTTTTCATAAATCACGGGGGAAGAACCCAACACAAGCTAAGGCGGGGCATGCCAGGAGTATAGTTACTATTTTATTTAAGAAATAATTATGACTGAATACAGGGAAGGGGAAAGGGATGGTAGAGAAGAAAGGCCGTGGAGTACGGAGGGGGGGAGGACCGCTGTGTCTGGCTCCGTTGTGCAGATCTGCCCCCCAGCACAGCGACCAGCCTTTTCATTCTTAGATGTAGTGATTAAAAAAAGAGTCCCACCGAGCAGGATGGCATTAAAAGTAGGTCATAGCAGGGGTGTAGAGTTTTGTAAATTCCAGGGGGGTGGGGGGGTCTTTAACGCGCATGCAAAGCGCGCTCGCTCACTGGGGCGATGTCCCCCCTCCCACCGGGAAACCTCCGTGCCTCCTTGGGCCCTTCTGAGGCCTGCCAGCCGCTGCTGCTGGAGCCTCCCCCCCACTCCTTCTCTCTCCCTTCGCCGGGAAAAGAGGGAGGGAGAGGGAAGGATGGAAGAGTGGCCAGGCGGAGGGGGGGGAGAGGCACTGGCAGCAGCAGCTGCCAGCCTCAGAAGGGCCCTGGGAGGCAAGGCGGCAGGCACTATGTTTTCCCGGGGGGGCTCAGTCCCCCCCAGAAAATTTCGGGGGAGGCTTGAGCCCTCGAGCCCCCCCCTAGTCTACGCCTATGGGTCATAGGTCTAAAGAGGTTGAAGACTACCTCCTTACACTAAAAATAAAATCCGTAGTAATTTACCACTAAGAAATTTTATATTTTATTTTATTTTATTATTGGGATTTATATCCTGCCCAGCCAGCGTTAGCCAGCTGAAGGCAGCTCACAAAGGTTAAAAACAACAATATAATTTATCATAAAATTAGAGCTTAAAAACACACAAACAACAAAGGATCACCAAATTTCACATGATTTGGCGGCTAATATTACTTCCAGGACGGAGTATAGCAATTTCCAGGCCCCAGCCAGGAGCTTGCACCAGTTGATTTATCTCGGCGCTTTCTAGAGGCCCCCTTCCCCCAGTGGTGGCTCCTAACTGAAGGCCTGGCGGAAGAGCTCTGCTTTGCAGGCCCTGCAGAACTGCAAAAAGTCCCGCAGGGCCCTGATGTCATCCGGGAGCTTGTTCCACCAGTTAGGAGCCACCACTGCGAAGGCCCTGGTCTTGGTGGTTATCAACATGGCCTCTCTCAGGCCGGGCAGGGCCAGGCGGTGTTGGGTACCTGATTGCAGTGCTCTTTGGGGTATAAATGGGGAAAGGCGGTCCCTTAGGTAGGCAGAAAGAGGTAACCAGATAGTCACAGGAATGTTTCATGGAGAAGTAGTATTAATAGGAACATCAAATTGAAAATTATTCTGTTAGGGCCTGAAGAAGAGGATCCAAATCCTCTGAGTGTATGCAGAAAGCATGTCCATGCCTCTATAGGAGAGATACTCTCTTCAGGCAACAGCCTCTCATGCTTCATGAGGCACTGATCGGGGTCTGATCTCGCCCCCTTAGGGGAGGAATGGGGAGCTGAAAACACCCAGTGGACAGACTACTATCCACAGTGCTTTGGAACTAGCCAGGATAAGAATCCTAGGACATTTTACTTGTAAGTACATCCCAGTGATTTCAGTGGAGAAAAACAATAGGATTATCATGAGAGAAAAACCAACAATTAATAGCCAAAAGAACTAAAGACTTGTAATACAGCCACTTTTGGAACTAGCATTTATTTCCCCTCCCCCCCCAAAAAATCTCCACAAAAATAGTTTTTTCAGGTTCTAAAAGGTAAAAATTTCTTCAATTGGAGAGAACAGGAAAATGCAACAAATCATTCTCTGGGGGGAAAAAGACCACTTTATCCTATGAGATACAGCCATGTAAGAAACTGATGAGGCCCATGGGTGTATGGGGCACATATAGCTACTTGGGGGAAAGCAATATCAGCTTTGCTATACAGGGCACTGGTAAATTCTTCAGCAATGGAGAAGAGTATCTTGGTGAGTTTTACTTTTCACACACTTTGCACCAAGCAGGGCTCTTAGACTGATCAGTGTTAGTCTCTGCTGGCAGAAGAATCTATGGCGCCGCCTGCTTCCAAGCAACAGGGCAGCGTTAGAACTACTGTTCTATTGCAGCTTTTCATGTAGCTGGAATTATTCTTCTCTTCTTTCCCTTCTCCCATTTTCAGGTAGTTAAGTGGGGAAAGAAGTTAAGCTGTTTCAAAACTGCCAGTGGCTCCAACCAGATTCTTAAGCACCAAATGTACACCTCTTGGGCAGCTACTTTGCTTGGAAGTGCAAAGACAGTGGCGGCAGCTGTCCCGTGGTGGGTGATCTCACGCTCAGCTGAAGAAAGAGAAATTAAAGCTCGTCTATGGAAGGCTAAGACTAGCCAGCCATTTTATGGAAGAGTGAATTTAGGCCCCTTGAAGTTTTAGTTCAGAAGAATGTGGACAGAGCGATACATTTTTACTCATATAGGATGTTGCTTTATCAAAGCAGAAGCGCATACAAAAGTTACTGCACAAGCATGGGGCATTTGTTCACCGAGTTATACAACAGATGAGAAATGATTCCAAAATAACGACTTCGGCTGGCTGCCTTTACAGGGGTCTGTGCATGCCACTGAGTAATACAGACTGACTCTGGAAATACTTTTTAAAAACTTTCCGACGGGACATTACCCATTTGCTTCATGACCTGATTATGTCTCAGGTAAACCAGATTTTGTCTTGTACAATGGACAGGGTTCTAACACAATCTGAAACAGTATTCTCTATTAGCATCTTAACATTTAAAACAGACTGAAGTAGAGTTAGAAACATTCAGTGTGAGGGTGTGTTTTGTGTAACTTGAAAGGTCACGTGCCACACTGTGAAGTTTGGCTGGGCTGAATAAAAGTATTTTTACTTTTCTGTGAATTTTATCTGAGTGGATCAACATAGTTTAAAAAAAAAATAATCTACAAACTCATGTGATGGAGCAATTAGCATTAATTTGGCTAGCACCATCTCATCAGATCTCGGAAGCTAAAGCAAGGTCAACCCTAGTTAGTACTTGGATGGGAGACCACCAAGGAAGTCCAGGATTGCTATGCAATGCAAAGACACACCATGGCAAACATGGTGAATGTCTTTCCCCTTGAAAACCCTACAAGGGTCACCACAAGTAGGCTGTGACTTCATGATCACCCACCCCCACCACCCTACCTAAAAACCCTGTATGCACTCCCTCCTATTTCAAAACATTGGGCCTTGTATTTAATTATTTAGTTTGCCATTTAAAATACCAGTTATATAGAGCAAAGCTATCGTTGCTCTGTTTTAACTGACTGCCTCTTTATGTCTTTAATTCTGTCTGTCCTTTCAATATCAAATGCTGTTTGGTTAATGAAACGCAGAAAATTCTTAAGAAAACTTGCTAAAATTGAAACCACGCTGAAGAAGGGACAAGGAACGGAGCACCTTTATGTTCATGAACTAGCCAAATGGTTCTATCATAAACATATTAATGAATAAATAAAAGCATGTGGGTCATTAAAAGCAACAAAATATCCTTTAAAGTTTCAATATATAGTGAAATTTTAAAATATATTCTTTTAAGATGCATTTGTTTCCAAAATGAATATCAAACCATAGCTTACCTGCCTTTCTACTAAGCTTGTACAAGAAGGTTTGCCGAGGGTCTGAGTGATCTCGACAGGTCAGCTGCAGTAAAGACCCTGATTTTTTCCACTTCTGCATAAACCAGAGTCCTATATTTTTATGTACACAACAATATAATCAAAAACATTTTTACTTAATCGTAATAAAAATATATCTTTGAATACTGCAGACACCCCAATTTAGGCTAAAAAGTAGTAATAACAGGGGTCATTTCAATCAGGAGCTCGGGGGAGCGCAGCTCCAGGAGCTGGTGCCAGCTCCCCCCAGCGGGGGAATGCCTGCTTGTGTCATGGCTGCAGCAAAATGACCCCATCCCCTGGAAAGGTCCTTGTTCCTCCGACCAGCCTTCTGAAGGCTTCAGCCACCACTGAAGCTGTCCTCCCAGAATAGTGGTATTTCTGAGGCTTGGATTAGTAGCTGTCCCCTCCCTTCCTCCCTCCCTCCCTTCCTTTCTTTCTTTCTTGTCTTCTGACATACTTCTGATGATGTCAGGGGGTGTAGCATATGCAAATAAGTTAATGAGTTATGCTAATGAGCTCCAGCACCTCTTCTTCTACGAAATGACCCCTGAGTAATAATAACTAAGATACCATTTCTGAATAGATGTTTTACATCTTAACACAAATGTAATTTGTAATATTAGACATTACTGAATGGTCTGGTGATGTTTCACTGCTATTTCATCCTCATTACAGTATTTTGGATAAAGAGTTCTATCTGCTACAATCATATATTAATCTCTAAGCTGTATTTTCATTCTTCTCATGAAAGTTCATAGAAATAGTAAAGGTTCCTAGTTAAATTTTATACTGTAATATTCTATTCATTTCTCCTGAAACATTATTCCACCATGGTTTTTGTTACAGGATAAGGCCATCATAAATATATAACTGAGCCCTAACCTGGATAGCCCAGGCAAGCCCAATCTTGTCAGATCTTGGAAGCTAAGCAGGGACAACCCTGGCAAGTAACTGGAAGGGAGACCTCCAAGAAATACCAGGGCTTGGGACACAGAGGCAGGCTATCAAGCCACCTCTCTGAAAAATGTCCAAGCCCCCAGTAGGGGTCACCAGAAGTCGCCATGACTTCCAGGCATGCAAGCACATATACACACATGCACAAACAAAAATACCGCCCCCAAATAAAAAATAAATATATGACTGCTTTCCAAATTTAAACCTTTATGGAAAGCTAGCAGCCCAGTTCTCTTCTTGATCCAAAGCGCCTATCCATGCATTCACTTCCAAGACAGAGAGGCGGGTCCGCACATACGCACTTAGATCACAAAAATATTTTTTGAATTTTCAGCAAGAACATTATAACCAAAAATTTTACCTGTATTAACAAGAGCACTGCTGTTATAGAGAGTCCCGAGATGTGGCCCAGACAGAGACAGGAAGGTGTAAAGTTTGTTGAGGTAATATTTAAATCTAGGTCTTGTTAGCACTGACCGGATTATTAAGTTACCCAGTGAATGGCCTATAAAACTGAACAAAATAGAAAAAAAAACTAACACTGTAAGATCTATTAGAAGAATATTTTGCAAATGAAAACTGACAAATTATCTTAAGTTCGCAAAAGACAGGCCTAAATTTATAAGCATTTCACTGAACTGCCTGTAAATTACCAATGAAAGAGCAATATGGAAAGATCTTCAAAGCACTTAAAATGGTCACTATAGATCTGATGTTTGTGGAATTCAGCCCTCAAGGAAGATAGGAGAGAAAACACTGGTGTATGTTTCCCCTTCTATCTGAGACATAAAAACTATCTTGTTCGTGTAAATTTTGGTTTCAGACCCTCCAAAAGTCAAAGAAAAAGCAATTAAATCTACTTTCTTTCCTCCTCCTCCTTCTTCAAGGTGGGAGTGGTGTGTTCCAATTTGTTTAGCTGAAATGCTGGTAGAGCTATAGATTTTAGGAGCCCCCCCCCCCCCCCCCCGAAGACTTCTTCATGTCCCCAGTATTTGGTGTACAGAAATACACCACTTCATTGGGCTAGCATGGCAAATAGCTATTATAGAACTTAATCAATTTCTCTAATTCTTTTAAAAGCCATCCAGGCTATTGGAAATCACCATATCTTCTGGCAGTAAATCCCATAACTTAATTTATTGGTGAAGAATTGCCTTCCCTGTCTGTGCTCAACCAACCATCAATCAACTTCACTGGGTGTGAGAAAGAAATATATTTCTGCCCTGTCTCTCTCATTTGTCATAACTTTACAGATATTTATCATGTCTTTCGCTTAATCTGAAAAAGGAGTCTCTAACTTTTAGAGGGTAAGCTTTGCAACTCCTTAATCATTCTAACTGCCTTTTTCCAGCCATACAGAATCTTTTTGGAACGGAATGATCAGAACTGTTAAATGGGCCCTCAGCACTGTATTTGTATTGTGTGTATTTTTTTCTTTCCTGTTATTGCTATCTAACATTTCCACTGCATCTGGTTTTCTAATTCCGGTACATTAAATTTTATTTATTTATTTATTTATTTCATTTTTATCCCGCCTAGCCGGCGAACTGGCTCTAGGCGGCTATTTGGTTTGTTATTATAAATCCCTTGAATTTCTTCTTGGATTGCCTTATTAGGCCACTTTACAGGTAGAAGAAAAATCCTGGGTATCAAATATCTTCCAATTTTACAATATATACATAAATTAGGTAAATGCCATCAATTGCAGATTCCCCGTGCGTAAAGCAGACGTGCATGACCTTCCCAAGAAAAATAAAACACAAGTTGTTTTCTATATCCATCCAAAACACTGTCTGTGGAACAGCTCTTAGTCCTGTACAGTTTTTTCCAGGCTTACACTTTAACCATGAAGTCCAGGATTACAAGTACACACTCCATCTACTGTCTTGTTCAATAATCAAAGTGCAACAACACAATTACCTGATTTTTGAAATTGTTAGATTGTAAATTTGAATGTACTGTATTATCTCATCCAGAAGGCGATCCGTCATGGAATCAAAATCAGCAAATGTATCATTCTGCAGGGGAAAATATTAAATGCATATGAACAAAGTTGTTTTGTGATCAACATTAATTTTTAGTAAGTATCAAGTATAATATGCCTATGACCCACCATCAAAGAAAATAAAATTATCCCAAGAAAAAGGATTTCTTTTTTTTTAAATGTCTTTTTATTTATTTTTAAATAAATTTTTATTGAACATTTTCAATAACACAACAACTAAGTATAGAATACAGAATTCTGATAATACATTTAACTATAGTAACCAGCAAAGATGTAACTTATGATGAAAGACACTTGTAACTGTGCATTCCATAGTCGGACTTCTGAAATTACAAAAGTATTGTAAACCTTTGTTTTTGAATCTGGGTAAGAAGAATTAGTGTGTTAGTTTCCAATAGATAAATTCAAAAATAAAGTAATGATGTATATGTCGTGTTTTCAGGAAGCAATTCTTAAGAAAAACGATTTCAAGGGTCGCGGGGGGGGGGGGGGGGTTTAAGGTATTTTGTACAGTGCTTTTTATAATATGGCATAAAAGTTAGATCTTCACAGCAACATTTACACCTGTTGCATTCAGCTGATCTGAATGGCAGACAAACAGGTATCTGAACTGGCAAATTATTTTACCAAACAACAGCTTGGAAAAGAGTGGTGCTGGCAATTTCTGACACTCTCCTCTCTTCCTGCAGACTGCCACATTGCACCCAATACTATACATAAACTGCAGTGGGAGAAAGGAGGTGGGAAAGTTACGTTCCTCTTAAACTACTTTGGGTAAAGCAAGTACCCAAGCAGAAGAAGAAGAAGAAGAAGAAGAAGAAGAAGAGATTGGATTTATACCCCGCCCTCCACTCCCCAAGGGAGTCTCAGAGCGGCTTACAAACTCCTTTTCCCTTCCCCTCCCCACAACAGACACCCTGTGAGGTAGGTGGGGCTGAGAGAGCTCTTTCCCAAGCTGTCCTTGAGGGAACAGCTGGTACAGAGCTATGGCTTGCCCAAGGTCATCCAGCCAGGAGCAAGTGGAGGAGTGGGGACTCAAACCCGGTTCTCCCAGATTAGAGTCCGCGCACTTAACCACTACACCAGACTGGCAGAAGAACAAAGAGTGTGATCATCTGGTATTTCCTCTTGAGTTGGGTTTAATCATCCAGTCAGCATCATGGCTGCTGCGCACATCGCTGCTTGGATATCACAACATGTTTGATAGTATGTGTTTGTGCATGGCTACATATACAATTACGTCAGTTAAAAACAGTCAAGCAGTTTCAAGGGGCTAAGCCAAATACTTTATCAAAGCTCAAAAAATAATTTTTTCCCCGGGACATGCAAATACCTGATTTCTCTCAGACATCAGAAAATCTATACGACTTCCAGGAAGGCCAAGTTCAATGTAAGTCTTTACTAGTCTTAAGTCTGCACTATTACCTAAATCAAAGAAGCAAAGATCAGGCATGAAGAAATCATAATATGCTAATTAAAACACTGACGTACATCCTTTCAAAGTTCATGAGCCCCCTAAAAAGTTTGCTTAGCTGTAAGTAACCAAAGGCTGGTTTTCCTTTCAGATACAGGTGAATTAACAAGGCAGTGTTTGAAAACAAAAAACTCCTCTTTTGTTGAGAAATCTGTGTCAACGCTAGTCTTAAATAGTTGGATGAGTGTTTTAACGTGCAATTCAAGGGGTATTTTTTCCTCTGAATAATGCTGTTAGGTTGTTATCCAGCTGGTAAGGATACAGACTGTGCACCCCTAGAGTTACAGCCTTCTAAGTCTATTTAAATCAATGAGTTTAGAAGGGTTTTTTTTAACTCTGTTCAGGACTGCACTGAGTGTCTCTTAAAACAACCAGCATAGTGTGCTGGGTTTCGATTAGGGAGACCAACTTGACCATCAACCTTGCTCAGTGACTTTGGGCCAGCCTAACCATTCTCAGTGGGTTGCTCTCAGGACAAAATGGTGGCAGGGAGAACGATGTTGTAGCAATCATCCTTAAAAGTCCCACCTCTCCTCCAGGGTTCTGATCCAATCCTTGTGATTTATGCCTCACGCAAATTTAAGTGATTGTCAGCCAATCAGAGCCTATGGAACTCCACTGGATGGGCGGGGTTGAGCCAGCCACAGGTTAAGTGGGGTGAAAAAAACCTTTGCTTTCTTTGGACAGGGATTTCATGGCTCTGGACAGGAACACCAGCTTAGCCAGACTTTCATTTGGCTTTTAGTTAGGATCTGCGGGTTGGCTTAAGGAAGAAAGCTTATTTTAGTGTGACAAATAAGCATCCTGTTAAGGGCCTGTCATCCCTAAACTGTGCGCATAGATTCTGTGGAAAGGTGCTCTGTGTGGGGAAAGAGGAGCTGTGAACCTGCTGAGGTAACTTGTCCAGAAAAGGGAGAACCAAATCTCCTTTCAGGGTTTATTTGCTTGACTTGAGAGCCTGTTTTACTTTATATAGTGAAGCCGTCCACATGTAAGTTACCCTATTAAATACTTTTATTTCCTGTTAAGTAAACCTTTGTTGCTCATCTTCATCTGTGTCTAGTCTATCTAGTGAAATACCTAGGAAAAATGTTTCACACAAGGGAGTACAGCCTTGGTCTAACAGGTTTCAAAATAAGAGACCTTTAGGGAACACATCGCTTACATGCTACCAATCCTTTATTCAAAGCTTGTGTCCCCCCTTTTATTTTATTGTGAGCAGTTGGGGTTCAAAGAATCTATGGGAGAGGCCAGGGTGGGGGGCTGGACATTCTTCAGTCCTGAAGGTAGTTGTCTTAGAGCCTCCCACTCTTTCTCTCTCACCCCATAGCTGCTACAGATGTAGATCACTGGAGTTTCTTGGAGGAAGGGTAGGATAAAAATAAATAAATAGGGTCATAGTATAGCTAGCTGTCTGTCAGTAGTGGGTTTTACGCCCAGAAACAGCAGTGAAAATTGCTTGCCATATTAATCCTACTAGAATATCATAATTTTTCTAATTATTTATTGTTCAATTTTGGAAGAAAAAGATCTAATCCATTATTGGAGACGAAACAGAAATAGGTATCAGGAAATAATGGATTAATTAGACTCTTATAAATGGAAGAGATTCTTCTAAATGGTAGTAAGAATAATTTGATCACGGAGAACAGCATCAATTTATGGTCAAAATATCAACATTAGAAAAATTACTTGAGTCTCAAATGTATAGGTTTGAACGATGCCTCATGGTAACTAGGCCTTACAAATGGTTGTATATATACAAGATTCTCTCCTTGTACTAAATTAGATCATTTAGCAGGCATAATCTCTGTTGAGACGAGGAGATTTAGTTGCCATTCTTATGCTGTTGTATATTTAACCCTAAATGAATCTAATATATCTTATGGGGGGGAAGTTACCGGCATTTCATTGAAGCTGAATGCTATATCAAATGTATGCAATTTCCTAATTAAAAAGAGTTAAATAAAAGCAGTAATCTAAAAAGGTTCTTACTGAATAACAGCATGAAGGGAGGCTCTTAAAACACTTGAATGAATCTATTTTCATTACGGTTTAGTGCAGAATTCTCACATCTAAACCAAGACTTGATCTAGAATTCTCAACTGTTTGCTAATCCATTATCAGCTGCCACAGCATACCATCTAGGCCATGCACACAGACTATGAGATGTATTCCATCTTCTGAACTTTCCTCCTCTTCTGTGCTGAAATAAGGTACTGAAGATGCCAAGCTGAGAACATCACTATACATAAATCCAGGGAGCTTAAGCTGCTTCATCTCCTCTTTAGCCTGGAGAAATCTGAAACAAACAGGCTTTATTGCATTCAATTCTATAAACGGTATATGTGAAAATAAGGAGCAAAACAGATTTCTTCCTCTTTAACTTTCAGTTCAGTTCAACTATATCTACAAAAATAAATAAATCGCAAAACACAGTATCTCAGAACAGAAAGTTGAAATTATATATGCATGTGCTACAGTTGCCAGGTCTTACCGGCCTTCCAGTGGGTGGTTTCCGGGTCTGTGCTTGGATCTTCTGGCATGTGCATGAAGCACACACACCATGATGATGCCACCCGGAAATGGTGTCATCATGCTGGGTATGTCACGCATCGACGCTCTAGCATTTTGGCCAAACATTCTATGGCAACCATAGAGTTTTTGGCCAAAATGCTAGAGTGTCGACACACAATATGCCCGGTGCGATGACTTCACTTCCAGGTGATGTCATAGTGATGTCAATGCGGGAGGGGGCTGTTCGGAGGTAGAGCTTCCCCTCTGGCCAGCTGACCAGTGGCAGGTTGGAGCCCCCGAAATCAGGGGGAAACCCATCCCGACCTGGGGTCTGGCAACCCTAGCATGCACTCAAACACATACTGTACGGTGGAGAAATATTGACAATGGGAACTAAAGTTTCCGTGTGTTTAAGTATATAAAGTTGAAATAGGTACTTAAGTCTTCCTTAAACATAAACAGATGAGGAAAAAAACATAAAAGCAATTGAAAATGAAGATTAGTGCCTTCTTTCCTGTTATTTTCCCTTCCTTCTGTAATAAGAACATAAGAGAAGCCAATGTTGGATCAGGCCAGTGGCCCATCCAGTCCAACACTCTGTCACACAGTGGCCAAAAACACTACTTGACAAAAATGTCATTTTACCTTTCCTTTCTTTTTCTTGTTCTCTATTATTTTTCTTTCCTTCCTTCAGAAAAAGTTCTCGTGTGTGTGCCTGCAAATTGTTTTAGGGGGTAAAGCCAGAGTGGTGGAGTGGTTAGAGTGTCAGACTAGGATCTGGAAGACCCCGGTTCAAGTGTCGCTTTGCCATGGAAGCTTGCTGGGTGATTTGGGGCCCGTCACGCTCTCTCAGCTTAATCTAGTTCCCAGGGTTATGAGGATAAACTGGAGGAGAGGAGAATGATGGGTCCCCATGAGAAGAAAAACACAGCATAAACGAAGTAAATAAATAGACCTAGGCAGTAGGGTAAAACAATTTAAAATAAATGCTGCTCAATGGATGATTTATTTAAGAGTAGAACACAGCTCAGCTGTAAGAATATGTGTGCCTATCATACACTTCGCAAAGCTAGCAGAACAATTCCCATTGTGCCATGCATAAAAACCAGTTATGACTCCCAATATAAGATTATCCAACCATCCTAGGTACACAAGCAACTGTGGGTTGCATTCTCATTCTAACAGTTTTCCTGCCCTTTAAGCTGCATTTTAAATTTATTCCTCTTCTCCTCAACAGTACTCCACAGTCATGGTTTTTATTCCTCTAAGCCAGGGGTGGGCAAACTGTGGCTCGGGAGCCGCATGCGGTTCTTTCACATATATTATGTGGCTCCCGGCAGGGCGGCTGGGGAAGCTAAATATCATCAGCAAACAAATACCATTGGACAAATCAATATCATTATCAGTATCTGCTTTTACCCCTTTTGTTATTATTTTTGGCAGTCTCATTTAATGTTAATAAAAAGCAAATTTGCTTATTTTCCAATAAAAGCAGGTAATATTTGTTCATGTCTTGTGGCTCTCAAACATCTGATGTTTATTTTATGCGGCTCTTACGTTAAGCAAGTTTGGCCACCCCTGTTCTATGCAGCTCTTACGCTGAGCAAGTTTGCCCACCCCTGCTCTAAGCTATCAAAACTTTTATAATACTGTAATGAGGAATATCCTGGAATTGAAAAGCTCAGTAAAATCACTAAAACAGCAACAAGCAACTAGGTTCTATGCAGGGCTTTTTTTGGAGAAAAAGCCCAGCAGGAACTCGTTAGCATAACAGGCCACCCCCAACAGCAGAAACTCATTACCATATTAGGCCACACCACTGACAGCATAGCTTATTAGCATATTAGGCCACACCCCCATTTTACCTGAAGAGTGGTCATCCAGCCACACCCACCTTTTGCTTCTTATACTGTTTACCTTGTTTGTTGTCAAAACCCAGGGCTTTTTTTGTAGCAGGAATTAATTTATATGTCAGGCCACATACCCCTAATGTAGCTAATCCTAATGAGTTCCTCCTGTTGGGTGTGGCCTGTTACGCTAATGAGTTCCTGCTGGGTGTGGCCAACTCAGGAGCCAGCCGGAACTCCGTTCCTGTGCGTTCCCGCCCTAAAATAGCCCTGGTTCTATGTAAATCTATGCCTTTTAAGTGTAAGAATGAAACTCAGATACAGAAGAAACACACACACAGAGGGGCATCAGATGTCACTTTAAGGTGAGACTCAGCTGATTTGTTACTGTACTCGCACCTGGTTCCTCACACAGAGAAGAACCCTGTTCAAAAAATGGCTCCCAGTTACCCCTGACGTATGCCCAGAACAATGAAGTTAATCCCTCCCCCCTCCCCTGCCACACACAACCTGGGACTCTAAATCAAGGCATAATCCCTCCTTAGAATCCCAGTTTATGGGAAGGAAACTTACTCTGGTTAACCTGTACATGCGCACTGGTGCATCATGGGTACCTGGGATTAACCAGAAGTCTCTGCACAAGAAATAGTAGGGGGTATGAGGGATGAACCAGACGTATGCAGGAGCACAGAAACAAGCCATGTTTATGCACACACCAGTTTAAAGTGATGTTTGAACACAGCCCCAAGTTCACTTGTCCTCAAACCTTGACTTTAAAAACAATTATTTTAAATCATATCACTTACGCTAGCTGTTGAGGTTTAGGGAAGCACTCATACCAGGATGTGGATGAAATTGCACTGGAGGACATACTGCAAGGCTGCTTCAAAACTCCACTCGTTTTGTCCTTTGAAGACCATAACGTGCTACATGGATATCCTCTCAGTGAAGAGGGAAACGCCAAGCTGTCTGGAGTACAAAGTGGAGCCATACTGTTCCCATACCTAAGAAAGTCACTACTCATCGTTTCAGTTCTTAAAGCTCTCTCGCTTGTGAGCCCAAGAGTCTCTTCTTCTAAATCATCATTTGTAGCTCCATCTAAATTGCTTTCATCTGCTTCCTCATAATAGCCATTTTCAACCATGTCATGATCTTGTTCATCATCATCTTCTGATGGAATCGTTTCCCTTTGGGGGTCAAGATTAGTACTACTGTCCGTAGAATATACACCGGAGAGATCAGCAGCGCTCTGGTTGCCAAAGTAGTTTTCTACAAGTCCTTGCTTCAGCATATCAGTAGCTCCCTCTGATGACAAGATGCTCATACTTGTGAGGCTTTCATTTCTTCCAGCGGTCAAATCATCAGGCATTTGCTTTAGCTGGACAGGTTGACCAAGACTTCCTTCACTTGGTCTCATTACAACACTTTCAGCACAACTAGATATGGAACCTGACACAACACAGGACTCCCCTGGATAAACAACACTGGAAGGTATTTCATTTGTTTTCCCTACAGTGTGGAAATCTCTCTCTGACCTTTGAGAATCTTCACAAATGGTGCCAATAGTTGATTGTGGGTCGTAAGTGTTCACCTCTGTAGATGTATCTTCGTCTGAAACTAGATGTAAAGGACTTTTTATATTTGAAGGTGATGAAGTTGGAAGTGTAGTTTCACTCTCTACCTGCCCAGAAAACAAACCACACTGTGGCAAAACATCTGGCTCTTTAGTGTCGTCACATCTTGACAGATCAATTGCTCCCAGGTCCAATATAGTTTTGCTGTCACTTAACTGGCGCTCAGGTACAAGTGTTATCTTTGAGTTTTCGTCCGGGGAAAGATCATCATCAGAAGGCAGAGAATTTATTGATGTCAAGGAGGACTGTATTTCACTAACCGCACTTGTACTCTCTGTACAGTGACCCTCCACTGGGTTTTTGACATTGCAGTCTGGTTTGAGCAAAAACTGGGGAAACAGTCTCTCACTGTTGCATCCACTTTGCCCTTGAGGAGTTTCAAAAGCCATATCTGTACCTGGGTGCATTGCAAAAGAACTCGGTTCACTTTCCACACCAGAATCTGAAAATCTAGATGACGCATAGGTCACGCTCACATCAGGCAGCTTTAGTACATCTCCGCTTACAACTGCACTATGAGTTTCTTTCACGGAAAGACTGGACTGGTTGGTTTTGACTCTTGCCAGGCCATCCTCAGGATACTGTAAGTCTGTTCCTGGCACGATTTCCTTTTCAGGCAGTGGTTCCTCTTCGGATTTTGATCTTTTTTCATAGTCTGAACTTTCAAAGGCGAGTTCCTGTAAATTCTCTCTGTAGGGTCGACCTTGTGGACCTTCTGTCTGTGATCCGATACGAACAAACACTTTCCCACCCCCGTGAAGACTCTTACAGTAAGGTTTTACTTCTATTTTTCTAACTCCTGATGAGCAATCTTCAACAGTACTTCCAGATGCCAAGGTGATCTCCCCATGAGCATCGCCAATGCCTGCTTGGGAGATGTCAGATTTACAAAAAATGATTGAATCGGCAGACTGAGAAATGACTGAGGTACACTGGCTTTCTTCATGCCTATCCAGTTTAGCAGAGCTTTGTTCACTCCTAGATGGCAAATAACTAAGCTCTTTTTGATTCATTTGAGTCACGAAGGTCTTTGTGTCACAAATATGTCCGCTAGCTGTGGAGTCCAGGCCTTCCTTCTGGCTACAGGAAGGAATGCCTTCAAAGCATTTAGAGATGTCCTCTGGTGTTGCACCTTTCAAACATTTGTAGCCCACCAAGACTACAGAGTCCTTAGAGTTCTGTTTTACTATTTTTTTTGGATTTTCAGGTTTCATCGTTTTCATCAACTTGGTAACCTTAGCTTTGGATTTGTTTATATCTTCACATTTTCCTTTGGCAGACTTTGTGAACTGCTTGTCACTTTCTGACTGCCAAACATGGGAGGCAACTGAAGGTCTGATTTTCAACTCTGGGCTAGAAAAGGTAGCCATAAAACTTTCTTCAGGATCTAGTTTGTCAGGCTTCTTGGGGTCAGATTTCTGATGCCTCTGAGCTGTCAGCCATGGCACATCCATCTCTTTTATTTAAAGTAAAGAGAAGAAAAAAAATTTTTTTTACAACAGCATAATAGATGATTAATACCAGTAACTTGTACTACACTTCTTTATGAAGCACAAATTAGCGAATCATGTTCTTCAAGCTCCCCAAACTACCTCTCTCCAATGAAAAAATAAGGAAATGAATGTATAATTTTATTATAATTCATTAGTATTTAGATGGGCTGAGTTCTAAAGGCCATATAGGAAGCTTCCATATAGACTAGACCTTTGGAGGCATTCCTTCAGATTACACTATTGTATACCCCCTGAAGTTTTCAACATAGCTCAAAGAGTTGCAGTGAGAAAAGAAAATCAAGAAAGCCTCAATGTGCCTTTCTTTAGCGTTCGGCCATGGTTTACTTTCATGTCTCTTTAATCTTTGCCTTGAAATACCCATGTAAGAATTCTGCAAGACAAAAAAGTCTAAGTTTTATTGTTTGTATTAAATCAACACTTTTGCTAGTGATAAAATGAAGGCGGGGTCCCCGTTAGCCACCAAAGACAGCTATGCTGGAGCTCATGGGACCTGCATATACAAAAGCCAGATGGGAAAGGGGCTATAGCAAGAAGGGGGATTGTGTGAGACTGAGTGGAAAAATTGGCTAGATCAGGATGCAACCTTTTATCTTCTTATCTTACTATTCTTCTAACTCAAAGGTCTTAAACAGATTGAAATCCAACCCTGATACAAACAATCACCACAGCTAAATGTTAAGCGACTGCTAAGGCAGTTTTCCAGTCCTCATCTACATGGAAAAACTGGACAATTTTTGGAGATGATAAATTCACATAACCTGTTAAAGAGGGAGGACAAATACCTTTAGCCCAAATCAGGCCAGATATATGTTCTAAGAACTCAAGCTGACCATATCCACATTGACAAACTCTGCCTGAATACTATATGCCTACAAATCGGCCTTCCTGTATGGAGAATTTAACCAACCAAGCATAAATGATCTTCTATTAATGAGGAATTTTTGGGGCTTTTAAGAAGCTCAGAAATCCAGGGGAAAATTCAGTGGGAAATTCCTTAATTTACCTTCAGTGACGGAATCTAAATAACGATCTTCAAAGATTATAGGCAAAGAGTTCAGATCTCCATCTAGTTCACTGCATTCAATAGGAAGAGGTGGGAGAGAACTACAGAAGGAGGTGCTTTTTATTGCAGTACACATCTGAAGATGGCTTTGAGCACTGAAAGATACCATATTATATCAAAATAGTTGTTAAAACATGCGTACATTGCCAGTCATCATATAACTAAATTTTTATTTTACTCACATACACAGAGATACCAATTAAAAGCCAGTATTCTGAAATGTCAATGTGTTAGTAAAATTAGGCAAATAATATGAAATAGAACAATCAAATTTTACCTGACAAAATCGCTAACTCTATGAAATATAACTGCATCAAGTTTTATGTGACTAATTCAACATCAGAAGAAGGGCTAACCCTTTAAGAACGGTGACAGACATGCACTTTCTAATTGAAATACCAAGCAAATTAATATAGAGAGCAGGCCTTAATACCAAAAACAAAAACAAAAAATCACTCTTAGGAGCCAGCCTCAAAATTTAGGAGCTAGATTCATTTTTCAGTGTTCAGGGTTTTGTATTTCACTGACTTTCCTTTGTAGTTGAGTAAATAATTTTCATAGTTCCTTATACCTTTATTACAGCTGTAACACAAGTGTGGTGGCATACAAACAAACACAGGATAAAACCTGGTTTCTATCACCACAGCAAAAAAAAACTAGCACCTAGACTTAATCTAACTTCTCCCCAATTCCTCATGACTCCATTACTGCTTCTTCTTTCTTTTTTTTGCTTCATTTAATTGAGCACTGGAGCCAGTATAGAAAGCAACTGTTAAGGGACAAAATAATCTACCACCACTGAATGATGTAAAAGAGTGATACCCACTCAGTGGCTTGGGAGCCACATCCGGTTCTTTGACAGGTTACCTGCGGCTCTTCCCCAGTATGGCACCCTTCCCATGCTCCAGGAAAGCGAGCAAGGTCATTGCCCAGCAGGGCTTGTAGTTGGCAGGTGGTTGCCGCTACTAGAAGAAGTGGAGGATGGATAAACCGTGAATCTCCTTGAGCTGCGGGCCTCATCCAAGGGATGGAAGTAAAGGGCCTGTCCTCCTCTGCAGCCTCTGCGCTCTCATCTCAGCACTGGGGCAACTCCTGGGAGGAGAGCAAGCTGACTGCAGCGAAGAGAGAGGAAAACCACCCCAGCAGCCACCAAAGAAAAGAGCAAGCTGGCCATAGTGGAGTGCTGGTGGTTTCTCTTTGCTTTCTCCCCAGCCACACGGTCCACCTCTGGGCCCCCTGGTAATCTTTCACCTGGCCTGCTGAGCAGAGAGTGAGAAGGTAGAGAGGGAGTCCCCCTTCTCTCACTCCTGATACACAAGGGCTGGCTAAGTTTCCACAGTAGTGGGAGACAGACAGCTCCACTTGTGCAAAGGCACTGTGCAAAGTTAGAGTTACACATAATATTAATAGTTCTATCCTGTATTATTATAAATGTGTGTTCGGGGTGGAACACAATGCATGAAGTAGTTATGTGGTTCTTTTCTTGTTTGTAATTGAGAATAAGGGTCTCCATGAGCTACGGAGCGAGTGCCACTGGTGCAAAGGGAACTTTACATGTAAACAAACAACGAGAATTTCATGCACATTTATTTTTATTTACTAAAATGAACTATTCTAATGCAAAATGATAAACAAGCTTTGTGCCTAGATTAGACCATAAAACTCTTTTTGGAAATACTCATCCTGCCCCTCAAAGCCCCCACCCCCAACACACACAACTCTCAGTGCCTTTGTAAAGATGGGCTTCAGCTTTTTAACTTAGCTAGAAAACGTGTACCGCTGTAGCAGTCATTCAGTGGCACGTCTGAAGGCACCTAGTACAGGTTTCATCTATGCAACTGAGCAGTTTGTCTGTCCAGGAACTAGATGGAAGGCCATCCGCAATCCCACGTCAGATATAGACATTTTTTCATACAATAAATACGTAACTATGGATATTGTTCTCATTGTGTAAGCCCAAATCAAGTCAAAAGCTCACTTTGCCAGTGTCCGGCAGACCTCTCTCCAGGTCTGCACATACTCACCAGAGACGGCCAGAATAATATCTCCGACCCCCTCCACATAAGTATGCTGGTTGCCCTATGAAACAGATTACCATCCCTTTTGTGCAACTCTTTACACGGTGTTTTGCATTTCTTGTGTGGACTGCTGTTGCTACGCTATCATCTGTTTGTAAAGAGTGCTATGAATTTCCCAGCCTCTCTCCTACAGGGATTTTGAATGATGTGGCAGTCTCATGCAGACCCACTCCTTTCATGAGCAGAGGACAAAAGTAAGCACTGCTGGTGAATTGTATTTTGCTGTGCTTTAGTTACCCAAGGAGAGGCTTGAATAGTTATTTGCTTGCCTTAGCATCGCTATAACAATGCTTGAGAATTACTGGTGTAGAGCAGAATGTGCCTATATGGGACAGCTGGGAATCTGGAGCAGGCAGTCATGGTTCAAATCCCCATATGAACCATGAATCTCACTAAGAAGTAAACAAAACAAAGTTTGAGTCCAGTGGCACCTTTAAGATTTCAGAAACATACTAGAACAGGAGACTGCTAAGTTACAAGTTATTACAGCACTCAGGACAATGGAACCCCCAGGGCTTAACAGAGATATTGGTTTCTTATCTTACACATGCTAATATCATTCAGTTCTCACATCTTTTTGTAAAGTCTTTTATTCTGCTGTGTACTAATTTGCTACTATTCACAGGTCTCAACAATGGTCTTTATCCATTCTTAGCTATATTTATTGTTCAGTTACTTATGCATCTTGACTCTAATTAGCTCTTCCTAGCAACACCCACCCCACCTATGTATCACGGTTGGTGACTTATGTTTCAATGTATCTGAAGAAGTATGCGTGAACACGAAAGCTTATGCCTGGAAAAAAAATCTGTTGGTCTTAAAAGGTGCCACTAGACTCAAACTTTGTTCTGCTGCTTCAACTCCCACCTGAAGAAATAAACAGACCTTAACCTATCTCATATCACAGGGTTATTAGGGAGGAAAATGGGATCACCGCCACCCATCTTCACCACCCTGAACAATTTGCAGCAAGGGTAAGATAACTGTGAGGGATAAATGAGGCTTTAACATTTTAACACTTTAAATATAGTGGAAATCATTGCATGCACACAGGTACATATAATGTTGTGCACTGATTTTTCATTAACTTTACCATGATAACTAAAAAAGTGAATAAACCCTGCCTCAATATGTTCAGTTTAAAATGGAAAACGCACTTACTGTAGTTCTTGATATGCAAGGGCAGCTTGCCTTGGGTGCTCAAGACAAAAAAATGCTTCAGAAAATCTGCGCACCTAAAACATTTCAAGGTCATAAAGCAAAAAGATTAGCAGTTGAAGAGGATTTTTTTTGTTCCATATAATGCCACATAATACATGTATGACACATAGGGTTGCCAAGTACCGGCGACTTACCGGCGGGGGGGAGTTGTTCTCCCCCCGGGAGCTCTTCTGGTGCGTGCGCTTTGTGTGCGCGCCACGGCGATGTAATGACGTCACCCGGAGGTGACGTCATTACACGGGGGAAGTCGTCCTCACCGGACGACTTCTGGGGCGGGGTTCCCCCCGCCGGCCGAATGCCGGCCGGCGGATCGGGAACCCCTATAGCGGGGGATCCCCTGCCCCCCGGGCTGACTTGGCAGCCCTAATGACACAATGACATCTTCGTAATGGTGAATGTTCCATAAACATTAGCACGATGCTGTTTCGGGACATGGTAACACTCCTGCCGAAAATTATAGTTCTCCCCTCTATATAACTAGCTTCAACTGAAAGACCATTATGTTTAAACATATTGCCCTCTGTATTAGAGCCGATGTTTTTAAAAAAAGTATTAATGAGAAATACCATTGGTTTGTACCCCACTACTCATCAAAGTCTGAAGCCCTTCTACAGCTTAAAGAGACTTCCTCCAGCTTCAGTGGCTCCCCCGCTGTCAGAAGAGCCACTGAAGTTGGAGGCGAGCTTTAGGCTTTTGCTCAGTGGAGTAGAATACAGGCCACTCGCTATGCCCGGGGGTATCAGGTTCACCCCTGACCTCACATAATTTATTCATATCCCCCGTGCAAAACACTCCCAAGTAACAGCTAGCATTAAGAGCTAAACCTACTAAGATTTAGAACATAACTTTATTGCACTGCTACCTGAATCATACGTTTCTGTTCTTGCATGCTGCAATGTGACAGGATCAGGGCTTTTTTTTGGTAGAAAAAGCCCAGCAGGAACTCATTAGCGTAATAGGCCACACCCAACAGCAGAAACTCATTAGCATATTACGCCACACCCCTGAGAGAGCAGCTCATTAGTATATTAGGCAGGGGACTGGGAAAGAACAGGGCAGGCATGGAAGCTTGCCTCCCCCGGCAAGCAAATCCCAAGGGGTTCCCCAGGGAGAAAGAGGGCATTTTAACATGCCACCTTTCCCTGTTGTGGGTAACGTGGGGAGGGCAGCGGGCTCTGTAGCCACGCAGGCGCAGAGGTTCTGGCTGTAGGCGTGGCCATCTCAGAAGCCAGCCGGAACTCCATTCCTGTGTGTTCCTGCCCCAAAACAGCCCTGGACAGGATGAATACATACACGCATTGTATGATGTTGTTGTGCTAGGAGTGCAGTGATTTCCTCTTGCAAAGTAACAACTTCAAGAAATTGTCCCCATAAAGCCATCACAAGTGAACAAAGCTGTGCAAGATTCATGTTTATATGTTCTGGCAGTTCATCAGGATTTTCCATTTTCTGTAACAAAAGTGGGAAAGCGTTGCAGGTTGGATACAAATGTGTTCTGTGAGCAGAATGGCGTTTTCAGAAGAACTCTTATTTCTAGATGTAGAATTTCTTGTACTTGAGGAATATCAAAATACTCAGCTGGTCAAATGCAACTGCCTTAAAAGACACACCTAGACATCCATAATAGTCATCTTTCTTTAAGTTGCCATTATTGATCATTCAAACTGGTAATTAATTTTAATATTGCACTACCAAGCACTACTCATTTTATTTGCAATTACTTTCTCAAGAACCTAGTATGGAATTTGACTTTTTCACTGCTACTGTACCCTGCTGCTGAGTCTGGCCATCCAACATGATTTATTTCCTAGGTTAGATGCAACTGAGAATATTTGCAACAACGTATATTAACTTTCCACTTGCTTATGTTGAATTTATTTGCCAATTTGTTGTCCATTTGCTCTCTTTGAAGAGATCCTTCAGATCTCACCAGATCTTGGAAACTAAGCAGGGCTGGCCCTAGTTAGTATTTGGATGGGAGACCACCAAGGAAGTCCAGGGTTGCAACACAGAAGCAGGCAACAACAAGCCACATCTGAATGTCTCTTGCCTTGAAAACCCTATAGGGTTGCCATAGGGTTGCCAGTTTGGTATAGTGGTTAGGAGTGTGTAATCTGGGAGAACGGAGTTTGATTCCCCACCCCCTCAACATGCAGCTGCTGTTGTGACCTTGAGTCAGTTACAAGTTCTTTCAGAGCTGTTCTCTCACGAGCAGTCCTCGAAAGAACTCGCTCAGCCCCCACCTACCTCACAGGGTGTCTGCTGTGGGGAGGGGAAGGGAAAGGAGATTGTAAACCGCTCTGAGACTACTTTGGGCAGTGAAGGGCGGGGTATAAATCCCATCTCTTCTCTCTCTCTTCTCTTCTTACCCGGCCAGCGGGATGGGGGCATGGGAGGGACACCTCTGGGAATGGGAGGTCAGGGTGACCTCTATGGTCAAAGTGCTAGAGTTTTGGCCAAAATGCTAGAGCATTGCTATGCAATGTGCCCGGCGTGATTATGTCACTTCTGCATGACATCAATCCAGGAGGGGGCTCCCCCCGCTGGCCAATGGCAGATCGGAACCACCAAAATCGGGGGGAACCCCCACCCTGACTGGGGGTCTGGCAACCATAGGTAAAGGTAAAGGTTTCCCTTGCTCGAAAGCCAGTCAAATATGACTTTAGGGATGCAGTGCTCATCTCTGTTTCCAAGCCGAAGAGCCAGTGCTGTCCAAAGACATTTCCGTGGTCATGTGGCTGGCATGACTAGACGCCGAGGAGCACAGAACACTGCTACCTTCCCACCGAAGCGGTACCTATTTAACTACTTGCAATTTCTTGCTTTCGAACTGCTAGGTTGGCAGGAGCTGGGACCAGAGACGGGAGCTCACTTCGTTATGCGGTACTCGGGTCTTGAACTGCTGAACTACCAACCATCCGGACTGCAGTTCAGCGTCTTAACCACTTGAGCCACCGCAGCCCCAGTAACCCTAGTTCGCCATAAATAGGCTGCAACTTCATGGCAAAAAAACCCCCACCTCTGTAAAAAACCTGGAACATAGAAAGCAGTAATTTGAGATCTATATGTATTAAAAGGAAAAAAGATACCTTTATTTCGTCACAGAGTTCTGACAGACGTGCTTCTACATCTATGTTCTCTGAAAAAAGTTTATAGATGGTGTATGTAAAGTATTTCTAAACTCTAAAATACATCTTATAAATATAGAGCAACACGTGATTCCATCAATCCAGTTTCATTAGTATTAACATTAACCACAACAGCTTCAGCCCGTAGACTTTAGGACCTAGTCATCTCATGCTTAGTGTCAAACACTCCACAGGAACAAGGCAGGGGTTAACTGGGAATCAGGATTCCAACTCAATGAGGCAGGAAGCCATACAATGATTTCAGCTCAAGAGCACTTTTATTATCTGTAGCTTGACTGCAACAAGACTAGTGTTCTGACTAGGTGAGCTGCAGAACAAACAGTCCCTTCCCTTTCGTGCAGAACAAAGCTTCTGATCTCCAGCAACTAAGGAACAACCGTTTTCCATAGAATCTTTACAGAGTTACTTGCTTATAGTTATATCCTGAACCACTAATCCATTCTTGGAGGATTGATTCAAGAGGGCAATACTGTACAGAAACTTGAGAGAGGTTTGAATCTGAAACTGGAAGATGACCATGCTTAGACCGATGCTTACTCAACTCCATGAATAGAGAGGAATTTGACAGTAGCCCTGTTGGGAGGGACCATATTCGGGAATGAAAATGCTTTCGGGAGTGGGGGAGGGGGACATTAAGGACAACAAAGGAGTACATGTCATAACAGCAAACTCTAGGAACCAGCTACTTATGCCTTCAAAGATGAGGATGGAGATCAAAAGGGAACTTGAGAGACCTCCTGCTAATATGACTAGACTAGTAGGTCTCCAATTCAGATGCAACTCATGTAGTTTCTCAGTACTAGGAAGCATCATTCAAGAGTCTACATTTTAAAATCCAGGGTAAAAATTTAGAGGAAGTGTCGCAAGTAGTGAGCTTAAGAAACGAACAGAGTAGTGGTAACCGCACTAAAATTTAGGTTTTTATATGACAGAAATGTTCCTAATTGTAAAAAAAATCACAGAAATAACAGAATATCCGTGTATATGGACAAAATTAATTTCCAATTTTTCCCTCACCACAATCTAAACTCAAACACACACAAGGGCGTAGACTTTCCAATTTCCGGGGCGGGGGGGGGGGGCTGGGGCTGGGCCTAAACCTAAACCTAAAATTTAGGTTTTTATATGACAGAAATGTTCCTAATTGTAAAAAAAATCACAGAAATAACAGAATATCCGTGTATATGGACAAAATTAATTTCCAATTTTTCCCTCACCACAATCTAAACTCAAACACACACAAGGGCGTAGACTTTCCAATTTCCGGGGCGGGGGGGAATGGGGCTGGGCCAGAGACATTACAGGCCATTGTCTCCAGGGGAGGCTCAGCATGGCCTGGAAAAGTTCGGGGGGGGGGGGCTCCAGCTCCCCAGCCCCCCTGAAGTTGACGCCTATGAACCCACACAAAAATAATGTTTTCTCTTGATTTAAAAATGCACCCCCCTCCAAGCTTTGGAGAGTAGATTTAATTAGCTTTCATGAACAAAATCTGATCAAGCATGCTCATGTTTCTTTTTGTTTCAATATCACTGATTTGTCCTTAAAAAAACAACATAGCCCACCAGCCACAAATAAAACCTTTCTCACACAGCACACACATTTCTGTATAAAGGGCAGCACAATCCTTAATTCAGCGTCTGAACACCCATAAACATACGACTGATGTCCTTTCTGACAATCTGAGCACTCTGATCCATTTTACTTTTTTTGTTTAGAAACAAAATCCAAATATATAGGAACATTTTAAGTTAAAATTAGTTTGGATGTGTGTAGAATGACAAACATCTTCCAAAATAATTTGGAAGTTTTGCAGATAAATGTAATGGACTGGCAACATTCAGGACTGAAAAATACAGAAAAGCTAAAGAACAAATTAAAACAGAAAGCATGCAGCGTAACTCCAAGCACATTTTCAGCAATGTCCTGCTATCAATTTTTTTAGACTTATTTTTTATTTTAGCAGCAAAATTAATCACATATCATTTTCAAACTGTTCAGTACTGGAAATTCTCACACTACAGGAATCTGAAAGGAGATTCCAGTGTGGATAGAATAAATGTAGTGTGAGGGAATTTTTAAAAATAAAGATATTGTCAGTTATTCTGGCAGGATCCAAAACTCATCTAAGGGTCTGAGTACACCTAGTAAAATACACTTTTCCTCTGAACAACTCACAGCCGGCATATCAAAATTTTTTCATCTAAATGTAGTTTGCCACACTGTGGAGAGGGAAGGACTACTATTTGAGAAACTCATGTCTAAAGCCCCCTTGGGCTCTCCGCTCTCATGTCAAAGTTCTTCGAATACAGGCCTCTGGTTCTGCTCTGCTATATCCACAAAGTAGGTTGTGAATTAGCACATGAATTGTATCATCTCAGCACACATTTGCAAAAGCTATAAGCCTAATTGCTGTAGTGGAACCAGCACAGAAGAGAGCTCTGGGTAACAGGCATCTATAGGCTACATCAATAACTCCGCTGGCTATAAGGCTGAAGGCCAAACAAGTTTTTAATTACTGTGCTGTGATATCAGCCTTCATAAAACCATGGCCTTTAGACATTTTAATACAAAGTTCTGTGCTGCCGGGTTGTTGTTGTTTTTTTAAGAAAAAAGTGACACTGAGAAATATGAAGTTGATGGGCAGTAGATGGACAAAACGAAATACTCCTCTACGTCACGACTGACTAAAATGTGGGATTTGCTGCCAGAGGATGGAGTGATGGCCAAAAGCATAAACAGCTTTAAAAGGGGATTAAGACAGATTCATGGAGGATAAGTCTATCAGTGGTTACTAGACATGGCGACTAAAGGGCACCTCCACATTCAGAGGCACTAAAACTCTGAATACCAGTGCTAGGAGGCAATATCAGGGGAATACCTGGGCCTCTACGCTTTGTAGCCCTCCAACTAGTTAGCCACTATGTGAGACAGGA
This sequence comes from Lepidodactylus listeri, assembly GCA_029233225.1. Lineage (NCBI taxonomy): Eukaryota > Metazoa > Chordata > Lepidosauria > Squamata > Gekkonidae > Lepidodactylus > Lepidodactylus listeri. Next base: position 54,306,025 of record JARCFY010000016.1, on the reverse strand, counting down.
TGCTGGACTAGACGGACCACTAGTCTGATCCAGCAGGGCTTTCCTGATGTTTCTCAGGGTGAACAGAAATTTTTTAGTTAAAACCTTGGTTTTAAGCTTTCTTTGTGCTATGCTGCTAGTGCTATGCTGCCATTAAAGCTGCCCACTTATCCATACAGAAAATCACATGGACCTAAGCGTCCTCCACACATATGCTTTCTCTCCCCCCTCCTTACTAAGCTATAGCAACCTACCAGCTGGGGCTAAAGCTACAGTAAGATGGTACACACTTGTTCGAAGCCAAGCACCCTCTTATAATTTTTATTGTGATTTTGACTTTATGTAAGCTGTCTTAATTGTGAGCTTCTCTGTGAGAAGGGGCCAGCCAATAAGTGAGCCAAGATATTTTAAATCTGCAGGGTGATAAGACAGCAGGTGCCTGATTTAACAAGACGATCCATCTTCCCCCCCACTTCAGATCTATAATGTAAAAAGCAAGAATGGTGTATTTCTAGGCAGGGCACTTTTGGAGGGTGGATGCAAGCATTTTCATGTCCAGTTCTCATTTTTAGAAGTGGGTGTATAATAAGAAATATAGATTCGTTCAAAACTGACCAAGCTCAGGGTCCCCCAAAGTGGTGTTTGAGGGTGCCAAAAGTGGCCGCCAATACCTTGGGGGGGGGGAGACACCAAATATTTTTAGAAAATGGGTGAGGCCAGGTGGGGTCTTGCCCAGAAGGGCTTCTGATTTGCCACTGGAAATCTGATCAAATTAAATTTCTGATCAGATTAAAATAACATTGTCTCAGTGGCAGCTGCCGCTGCAGTGTTTGTTTTATTCTCTCTCGTCCTACTTTCCCAGTGCGTTTTAGGAACTACCCCTCTTTTCTCCAGCACCTGGGCTTCCTCTGTGTGTGTGTGGGGGGGGGGGGCTTTGCCTCCTGCAGCAGTCATTTTGCAGTAGTGCCCACCACCATGATTCAGAATTACAAAGGTGCCCCGTAAACTCAAAAAGGTTGGAGATCTGTGACCTGACTTTTCAGACATTAAAATACTGAAAGATGATGCAAATGTTTACCAAAAGATAACCCTATTCAAAATTCACATGTTTTCTGACACACACACAGAGCCGTACAAATCCAGTTACAAAGGAAAATGATCAGTGGACAGGATGTACATTTTTACCTGAATCTCAAAAGGCAGTAGACACCTGATTTTACACCGAAGTAACAAAACTCATCCCTCAAAGAATTATACAATTTTAATGTTATAGAAGACTAATTCCCATCATAATAAATATAATATACTTATCTATAGCATTCATCTAGTGATCACTTTTGAATTTGTGTTTAAACATTTTTAAAGTAAAATAAATACTATAGGCACAATCCATGCTGGCACAAGTGCTGCTATCTACAGAGGGACTAAACTGAGCCCTCCTCCCATCTCTGCCTCTGCATGCAGGCACCCCCACGGGTGGGTGGAATGGGTGGGCCCCATTCCTCGTTCTGAACTCATTTAAGTGCCTGATCACAGTTTAGAATTACAGATGAAGGGCTGCATATGATAATGAAAACCTACCTTCACCCTGGATAAAGGCCAGAGCATGCTAAATAGGAAAGGGAGGGTTTAGGGGCCTTACATCAACCCTCCACATATGGAAGGAGTGACCATGCCTTGAAATGCAGGCACAATTATGGCCAGGCTTGTTAAACCACTGGAACTCATGAGAAAAACATGTTTCTTGGTGTCTTACTTTAAAATTAATTTCTTTGAAATTAAACAGCTGCCCTCTCAAAATATCTAAGCAGGCTTAAGGCCCGCTCAGAAAGAGAACGGCAACAAAAGAGTTCTTACCAAGTTACCTAAAAATATGGGGAAGGGCAGGAAGATGCACTCCAAAGGAAAATGTGGTCTTTTTTTTAACTAAAGCGAGATATTGGCTTGGATCCAGTCCCAGGATCACACAAGATCCATAGAAAGATCCCCAATATTCTTGGCTCTCCCCTCTTCTAAACAACCATTACTGACCCAAGGAAAATTTACCCCTGGGGTTGTGGGACCAAATAGCAAGCATGCAGGATAGAAGACTTCAGCAAGGAGAGGGATGAAACTGTCCCCTTTTCCCTCTTCCCTCAACAGAGCTTGGCTCACTCAAGATGAAGAAGGGCAGCAGCTTCCGACCTTTCCTCCTCCCCACGGCAGCCTTCCAACCCTTGTGGCTATTACTCCACGTGGCTCCCAGGCAGGGGCAGACTGGCCATTATAGCCGTCAGGCAGAGCCCTTGTGAGCTGATGGCCTGCCCTCCCCTTCAGTGTGTTCTACCCCAGGGATAGAAGGGTGGTGCCTGGATGAGCAGCATGCAGCTCAGGAAGTACCCAGTACCCACGAACCAGAAAAGGCAAGGCCCAGCCTCCGTGAGTTGTGCACAGCTGGCCCTTCATCTGGGTGAGCCACACACAGCAGGTGGATGGAGGCACCCAACAGAACCATGCGAGCCATGGTGGCTGCCCATTTCTCCCTTCCTCCATTGGTGGGGCAGGGTGTGCTGGGAGGCATGCCCTCTTCCAGAGCCATTTCCCCCCTCTCAGTATGACACTGATACGGTGTCCACAGGAATAAACTTTTGCAGGATCAGAAGTGGCTGCTGGGGGAGAGGGAGAGTCAGGTAGATCAACTGACAGATCATGAGACCCAGCCCACTGAATATTAGCTTTTAGCATTTAAGTTTATGGTAATATTGTACCCATCAATGGAAGCTACTATGCTTTGCAAACAGTTCTGGGTTGACAATACACGAGGAAGAAAAAAATATCAATGAAATGAGTCCATTTCATCAACACGGCAGGGCTAGCTAGTGCTGCACACAGCCTTATTATCTTCTTCGAGCTCTTATTATAAAGGGCTGGATGGCACCTTAAGTTTCTCGTTCCTGTTTTAACATGGAATAACACGGTAGTCTTTACAAACAACAAAAACGATGATCTTTTGTTATAACAAAACCTAATGGGTTACAGAAATAACCCACTTTAAAAAAAAAACATACCTAGATAGGCGTCTCCCTGGATTCGTAGGTTTTTTCTTCTGAGGAGGCGTTCATAAAGCACCTGCATGCGGGCCTTGGCTAGTTATAAGGATTGTACATACGACTAGTTACTACACTCCTTTTTTCCAGTCTGTGTTTTAATTATTATTATTAGCCTTAAAATTAGTAAGAAAGTTTAATCACTCACCTAGCAATTAGTTGAGAAAAATTAAAGAAAAGAGTTTAGTAAAGTTCTAGATAAAGAGTTATTGATGATGTACATTATGGCTATTACTGGAAGGCCATCACCTGTTTACGGTTTTTCTTGATTAAATCAACATCGCCCAAACGCTAACCATTTCTGGTACTTAAACATAAATATATGTATGTATATACTTTAACAAAATTGAGTTTTGCTTTTAAAAAGCTAATTTTGAAATTAAAAATGTACATCACAGAAATAAGTGAACGGAAAGCAAGAGGGAAAACAGACAATACAAAGTAAAGGAATAGCAATGGTTTTCTGAAATTTAAACAGGATTTGCTTTTGTTTTTTTTCTGAATCCCATTTGAATCTCAAAATTTCAAAAGCTCTTATCATAAGAAAATTTTAGAAAGCTTTTAACAAATTACACATCATATTACAACGGTAGGAATAAATCAGAAGTCAGCTTATCAGTGGCTGCAACCTGTGTCTACACTGGCATGGAATTGGGCCCCCACAGTTTGATTGGGCTTACCTGCATGCAGTATCAATTAAATTGTTGTCAGCATTTTTAGAAACAGATTTAAGCTACTACTAATTCCAGCAACCAAGAAATGAAATGCTTCCATTGTAAGCACAGGCCACCCTAAAATACCTAATAAATTAATTTTTAAATATTCACAAGTAGAATATTAAAAATAGGGAAACTTAGCAATAGGGGCACAATATATTGAAATAAGATTTTTTAAAAACACCATTTTTTTCTGCTTTGAAGTTTGTTTTTCAAAACATTAGTAATTTGTTATCAGGGGCTCATTTTAGATTAGATTACTCTGAGTAATTTCCATGAGATACTCCTGAAAATAAATTTTAACTCTAACATAGCATATACAAATACTGAGAATTTATAGGAAAAAGATTATTCAATTCATATGGTTAGACTGCTATATTCCCAGTTGCATGACCCACAGTACAATCCTAGAGTTACAAGCCTACTGAAGTCAATGGGTTTAGAAGGGTGTAACTATTTAGGACTGAACTGTTAAATAATAATAACTGCACAATTTCATGGCTACAGTGAAATTTAGGGCTTGGTCAGAGGCACAAGGAACATAAATGTAAAACTGCAGACATTCTTGATACCTCAGTCTAGTTGACACAATCCACACACAGAAAGGGATCTCTGCGTGCAGAACTAGTATTGTTCCAAATGAACAGGTGCTTACTATGCAAAATGGTAACTAACAGCAGGGCTCATTTCGTAGCAGGAGCTCCTTTGCATATTAGGCCACACACCCCTGATGTAGCCAATCCTCCAAGAGCTTACAGAGCTCTTCTTACAGGGGCTACTGTAAGCTCTTGGAGGATTGGCTGCATCAGGGGTGTGTGGCCTAATATGCAGAGGAGCTCCTGATACGAAATGAGCCCTGACTAACAGTTTAGCAAATATGGTAACTAACAGTTTGGCATGTCATGTAAGTGGGGTGCACTAACTCCACAGAGATCCTACATTGGGGGAGCCTTTTGCAGCTGCCTTAATCCTCTCGATCAGGGCAGCTATCGATACGTCCACTCTAAGCTGCTGCCTTTCATGAACTGAAAGTTATGTCATTCTCATTGGTTAATCAGGGTGTTTAACAAAAGAACTACCCTCAAGTGTTTCATGGCTATAATCCAAGAAAGCAGCTTAAATGGAAGTGTCCATACAGCTTGGGCTTTCTTCCCAGTTTTATGGAACAGAACCCGGAAGAACCAGGGTCAAATCCTCACTGCCGTGTAAGCTTGGTGGGTGATCTCTGGCCAGCTACACACTCGGCCTAACCTACCTCGCAAGGTTGGAACCACGTAAACTGCTTTGAATTCCCATTGGCGAGAAAAGGCAGGCTACATTTAAGGCAGAACACTGCCGGGTTTGATGGCTACAAGAGCAGCCAACAGCAAAAATGATCAAGAAAGTTCCAACACTTTGTGCAGCTCCTTTGGAAATCCTTTTTAAATTTCTATCTACATCTTTAAATGCTGTGTGAAATTAATATTCTTTATTTACCCTTCATACTGTTAATGGACATTGCTAATTAACAATGGTAGGTATAATCACACTGTAATCTCCTTTGTCATTTTGTGCTCTCAAAGATTTTAAGCCCCGTTCCATATAGGGTTTTTTAAAAAACATATTTAATTAATTTAATAAATGCTGTATGTTATACTAGCGTTTAATCTATCAGGAACAACGGATATAGATTGTAAATACAATTTTCCCCCAGTGATGGGACCATGGGTGCACAGATAATGTAATAGGGTTGTAATAATGATGACTGAGCTTTTGATCATCATCACGATAGCCAAAATATAAAACTTCAATTATTTCGAAGCATAGAGCCAGGAATATGTCAGGGAGAGCTGCTCTGGGTCCCACAGAGGGAGAAAAGCAAGATAAAATATGTTAAATAAATAAATAATAAATTCTGTATGTATTTAACATACAGACCACAATCCAGAACAGTCATGCATGAGATATCTTAGGCACACTTGGAGTTCCTGTTTTGTATCTGCTTCAGTCTTCCATACTGAATTGCAATCCAAATTTAAATAGCTACTTAGTGCTCACACTGGGAAAGAGACGCACTGAGACGTACTCTTTATGGTTTACCTCCGTTCTTCTAAAAACCCATTTGCTAAATGACAGTTGTCCAAGGTTTTATACTAAGAAACTATTTTTAAAATAGCTGGCTTCAGGAACCTTGTCTATTAGATTTACTATCCAGCCCACAGACAAGCAGAATACTTGTTTGTGCTGAAATACTGAGCCTTGAGCCCCCAAATCCATATGTTCCTTATCCTTATTAACCAATATGTTGAATTGCGTCTTGTCTCCCCTGATAAAGATGCCAACCTAGTATTAGTAAATGAAGACCTGTCAACTTTTAAATGTACAGAATAATAAGCCTGAAAACTATTTTTGTCTTGTAGGTCTTGAATCTAAGATTCACCCTGACGGTTTAAACCAGTATCAGTAACACACAGAGCTTCATTAGTAAGTACTGCTACATTCTTTATATGTACTACATGCAGGTATAATCCCACTGTTCAATACAGATGTGTTAACAGATTATTCCAGGAAAGCTGCTTTTTAGATTTAGTTCTGTTTTTTAAAGGGCAAATCCTACAGTCAAGAGGTACAGGAAAAAATAAAAACCAGACTGCACCTTTTATTAAGTTTCAGAGCAGCATTTGTCACTGTCTGAAATATTTCCAGTTACCAGCTTTGGGGGAAGTCGGCTAAAATAACAACAACAACAGATTCATCTGCAGCCCCAATTCTAAACAAGTATCAGTTCTGTAATACAGCAAATTAATGTATGGATAATAGAAGACATAAGAGACATGCCTTAGAGATAGAGGCATATAAGAGGAGGTGTCTACAGACACAGAAAGAAGCATTTGTTTCACATACCCAGCTCCAATTTCTGACAGGAAGGCAGCTCCTTAGATAAACTGATGAAGTAGCTATGCAATCCTTTGAACGCAAGCAGCAAACTGGCACAAAGTGTATAGTGGAGACTGTAAGCATGATTCAGGAAAGGCTCTGCAATTATAAAACTGCAGCCCTAGAAATAGATTTGTCCAAGTATTAATTTTAGTTCAACAACAACAACAACTACTAAATCACACTTAGAAATTTAGGCCAGAGTACAAAGTATGACAATTAAGGCTGCCAAGTCCCCCCGGGGGGCGGGGAATCCCCCACTATAGGGGTCTCCAATCCACTGGTCCAGATTTGGCCAGCAAGGGGAACCCCACCCCCGAAGCGGCCCAATCTGGCTGACTGCCCAGGTGGTGATGTCATCACGCTGGGCACGCTGCTGGGGTGATGCTCTAGCAATCGCCCTAAAAACCCTATGGTACCATAGAGTTTTAGGGCGAGTGCCAAACAGTGTTCCCTCCAAGCTGAGTTGGTGTGAGCTAGCTCACAGTTTTTTAGTCTTCGGCTCACACATTTTTGTCTTAGTTCAGGAAGGATGGCTCCAGAGCAAACTGATTTATGCAGGAGCCAAATTGCTGGCTCACAACTTTAATGCCAGTAACTCACAAAGTAGAATTTTTGCTCATAAGACTCCACAGCTTAGAGGGAACATTAGAGGGAAAGCGTCATTCCGGCAACAGGCCCAGCGTGACGATGTCACTTCTGGGTGACATCATCCCACCATGCACCTACAAAGCGTGTGTGTGAGGCTCCCGAAACAGGAGCGGGACTTCCCTGCTTCTGGAGGTAAGTGACTTGGCAACCCTAATGACAATGCAGTGTTCTTTGCACACATCAGGCTGCATCCAGAGATCCATCTGCAGAAGGTGCTGACGGTCACAGATTTTCATGTGTTCCGGTCCCTCCTACCAGATTCCTTTCCCACCATTGTAAAGTTGATTTCCAGGATCATGGGAAACATAAATGAATAACCACCTATCAGTGGAATCACCTCTCCCCTTCTAGCATTCTGCTGATGGAAGAGGAAAGAGAAGGCGATTTCATCTCCTTGCCACTCCTTTCTATTAGTCTTTTGGCCCCGGTAATCAACTTTACTGGGGTTGGTCAGAAAGAACCCCTGGAGAGAAGGGAATGTGAGAACGTGTCTACAGGTCACTGGAACAAACACATAGGGATTTTCAGTGCCCTTCTTCTTGTAGCAGTCCTCTGTATTTCCTGAGAACCCCTTAGCAAAACCTCTGGAACAGCACTCAGTGGTGCATGACATCCTACTGGCTGAAGGAAACATTGGCCATCCTCCTACGCAAGCCTCCTTGGATCTTAGCCAAAGGCTACAATTCTACATATACCTTCTTCATAGAAAACTTTACCAACTCTAGACTTACTTGTGTGTAAACATGCATGGGACTGGACTGCACAAGCATTAAAGTTCTCAGTGAACTAAACACAAACAGAATGGCAAAACTATTCAAAATTTCTTATTGCAGGAAAAGCAACCAATATTTAAAGCAAATGATAATATCATATTACATCTTTGTACATAATATTTTTAATTTAATTGCCATGCAACACAAATGCTTTTTCTGTTAAAACTATTTTAAATATTTATTCCTGCAAGCCTACTAAAAAGAATCAACAGAAGACAAAAAAGGATTATGATCTTACATCTGCTGATAATTGTTTGGTGTAATTGCTGCCAAAGACTACGCTTTCAAGAGAAGGAACTACTGAGTCTCTGTTCTGCGCTGGTGCATTTCTGTTTAGCCAAGTATTCTTCACTGGGCGAGGAAAGCTGTAAAACATTGGAGAGCAAAATCAAAAGGTTCAGGATAAAAATATATGGTGAAATAGAAACAACGGGAGAGAATAATCAGCATAGCATATAAATCCTAATCCAATATAATTGTTTAGTGTCATCTGAAATTCCAGGTATATGATAGCATGCCTCCAAGGATCACCTTATATTCTTAATAGCAAAGTCAGCCAAATCTCTGGATATTTATATCTGGTAACTGGAGCTGTGTGAACAGGCATGACAGACCTCCCTACAAACAAGAAAAGATCCCCAGGTTCACAGAAAAATGTTGAAATCTAAAACAAATTTTAAAAAAGTGATGGGGGGGGGGAACAACCAAGCAACACAAATCCTAAATGATAGAATTCATGAAGAACTGTTGTCTGTTGCTACACAGGGAGGGAGGGAGGGAGGGAGGGAGGGAAGGGCAAAGACATACCCAGCCTTGGAAAGTAACAGTCAGTAATACCGTAATGTTAAACAGGCACATGTATGGTGGTACGCTCTAATAAAATGATGCTCTTAATCAAGTCTCATTTTTACTCTAGGCAACTTTCTACTAATTATTTATAAAAGACACCCATAGAAAGCAATGAACATTATAGAACAATGGTTCTCAAACTTTTTAAAATGAGTTCCATTTCAGAACATACTGTTGTTTGTTGGACCCACTTACAAAGCAACTCCATGCTACTTTCCCTCACCCTAAAATGTAGAAAGCTCATAACAGTTAACACCAAAGATATTTTTTCATGTTTAATATAGAAATATGTAACAGCTGTATTTCATGACCATTTCACACATTCTGCCCAGGCAACCCAAACTGGCCACTGAGATTCCATTTCCTTTCTCAGTTCACCATGCTGTGTGTAATCTGCCTTAAGTCCCTGTGACAAAGGTAGACCATAAATAACATAAATAAATTAAATAAATACTCCCTTCCTGGCTTTGTGACACCCCTGTAACAAATCTGCAGCCCACTGTTGGGTGACAACCCACAGTTTGAGAACCACTGCTATAAATAAGCTAAAACTCAGTGGAGATTCCAGACTGAGTATCCATGAGAAAACTATATCAGCTTTTGTCTTTAGCTTTGTGCTAAGTGCAAGGATCACAGATCCAAAGATATGTGGCATATTATTCCTATTCCAGACATAAAAGCTACCTTGGCAGCCATAAGCACAAACAGTTTGTCTACACAAATAAGAGACCTCTAACAGCAAAAAAATACATAAGATGGCATATTGACCCTTATTTTATGACCCAGTGTTCCCAGTACATACAGAGAAATTCTGGAAAGGAATCAGCAGCTTTTCTGTTCTTATATGACCTAAGCAACAGAAAACCTCCTTGATACAACACAGCACAGGGGAGGGGAGATTGCCCGAGAAAAGAATAGGGACACTCCAATTCACAGAGGGGTTTCACAGAACCTTGGACCCTTCTACATACACATAAAACACCTCAAACCCAATATTTGTTGCGAACTTGATTTTTGGCAAATCAGACTACACACACTCTTTTCCTCTCTGCAAGTGAAACATTAGAATGGAAATACACAAAAATTCAGAAACATTTAGAATGACTTTATTTGGGGCTTGTGTGTGTAAAGTGCAATCAAGTTGTAGCCCACTTATGGTGAGCCCACAGGGTCTTCAAGGCAAGAGACAGAGGTGCTTTACCAGGGCATGCCTCTTGCATAGTGACCCTGGAATGCCTTAGCAGTCTCCCTTCCAAATACTGACCAGGGCCTTAGACTGGGCTATCCAGGACAGGGCAGCTGTGGTACTTTTGGTGGCCACCAGGGCTCATTTCGTACCAGAAGCTCCTTTGCATATTAGGCCACATCCTCAGAATGTAGCCAATCCTCCAAGAGCTTACAGAGCTCTTCTTACAGGGGCTACTGTAAGCTCTTGGAGGATTGGCTACATCCGGGGTGTGTGGCCTAATATGCAGAGGAGCTCCTGCTACGAAATGAGCCCTGGTGGCCACTATTGTTATTTTTCCTGTTTTATGGTCCACACTTTCAAGAATCATGGCAATGCACTAGCAGTTTGCAGAGGTCTGGCTATGAAACTTTTCCTCATGACCACCAACACGCGAGAGATTAGCCAGACAAGTCCATAGTAACGTCAAAATGCTTAAACTTGTTCTGGTATGATTCAGTACACGTGTTTCCAGACTCCCAGTTCAACTGTCTGGCACTCTGCCATCCTTCTAAATGTGGATTCACAAATGGGGTATCCTAAGGTTGGGCTTCTGACAGGTTAAAAAAAAACCCACACGGTCAACTGACCAGCAAAAACTGGTCAAATAAAGCGTTAGCTTTAGTAGCTCCAGCTTTATTAGCATTTTGAACCAAAAAAAAATGATAATTATCAATAGGCTTGACACTCTTGCTAATTACGGAAGCAAATTAATTAAGTGTATTGTAAAACAATGAAATCTGCTTTTAAAAAACTGTAACGAATTACTCTATTCAACAACGTTCGACAAGCTTTCTATAAATATCAATGATTCATTGAGCAGTTCGTCTCTTTGGCTTTTATCTTGATATGCCAGGCAGAGTTTGGCTTAAAACAGGAAAAAAAAGAGAAGTTGCACAGTCTCTGGTTCTTGCCGTAAGCAAGATGGAGTCATGGGCAGTCCTAGGCAGCAACCGTAGCTTCTACGGCTGTCTGAAGAGGCTGGCAGTCATAGCAGGTGGCCAATAGCAAAAGCTGTGCCGTGTCGCTGGGTCTGCCTCTGACTGCTTCAAGGCTAAAGGAGCTGCCACCCTCCCTTCTGCCCTTGCTAACAATGGACACTACAATGAAATAAAGATAAGCTATCATTGACACAGTGCCTTTATTGGCTTCGTGAAATATTTTGACAATATTTAGCTGAGGACAAATGATAAGGCGATCAGTTTGTCACTTGAATGGCTCGTCAAAGGCACACAGCCGTGCACGCCCACACAATCACCTTTCGTAGGCTCAAGCAGATGGAAATCAGCAGAGATAAAGAAGCTTTTCCCTGCGGCTGCCACATACCAAAGTAAGGATCACAACAGCAGATGGACTGTAAAGAATCACTGCCCAGGTTAAAGTGCAGAGTAAATAAAGGTAAGACTGGATTTTATGAGCTGTGAGCATAGGGAATTTGCAGGGCTGGATCATTTCAGCTTCCCCTTCTCTCAGAAGCCCTCTGTGGCCTTCGCAAGGATGATGGGTGAGGGCTGAAGACCCTCCAGCAGAAAAGAGGACAGCCCTGTGCTGCACGCCATGGTCCTTTGGCCACAATGGTCCCCCAGCTCTAGCTCTACTTCTTTTGGCATCACTAGAAATGTACAATTTCCAGAAATTCCGAAGCCATCGGAAAAACTCTTTCCGGGATGGTGGGAGGGAATTTGGGGAAAAACTGAAACATACACAATACTTACTTTCCCATCAAAGCTATACTTATTTTACTGACCTGACAAAATAAAATGCGTCATTTATAACTTAGTGTGCATATGAAATTGTCCAATTTGGTATACTTATGGAATCCAGAAGTATAATCACCTTAGTTTCCGGCAAGAAAAACTGGAAATATGCCAAATTTTGGAAAGAGACCAACGAATTGCTGCACTCTAGCACATGCATCCGAATTTTTTAAAGGAAACAGTCGTAACACCCCCCCCCCCCCAAAAAAACACACACACATCATTCCTATGTTGTAAAAGGAAGATTCTAAGAAGAACATGGTCAGTCGACTCTGGCTGGCTAATCAGCTGTATCACTTCACTTCATCATTATGCACTTAAGGCAGGGGTGGGCAAATAGCGGCCCGCGGGCCACATGCAGCCCGCCACAGAGTTTTCTGCGGCCCACCAAGACAGTCGGCCACGTGGTTTCAGTCAGGCCTCTTTTGGGAATCTCAACAAGCAATCTCACTCCTGATTTCAAAAAAATTGTAGAAAAGTGTGATAGGGTACGTTTGTCTCATTAAACTGATTCTAAAATTAAATGTGCTTGCAGGTATAGACGATATGAAATTAGCACAATAAATAAATTGAATAAAACTACCACTATTTTATTTAATTTATATTTATTGATTTTTATGATACAATTTATACCTTTTCTGCAATGCAAAGTTAACTAATGAATGCAATCATTTTAAAAGGTGCGGCCCTCCGCTAACCTCCGCTCCCACAAAGTGGCCCCCGAGCCAAAACAATTGCCCACCCCTGACTTAGGGGACCAGATTGTTTCCAGTCAGTAACTCCCATGATTTACCATTCTTCTTCTCTCATTTCAACAAAGAAAAATACGACTGGAGTAAATCCAAGGAAGCCTGAGTCCGCTTCAGAGAACTTTCAGTGAAATCCAACTGAAATGGACAATGCTCAGGGACTGTGTAGTCGCTGTTTGCTGACAGCAGCTAAAATATTCCAGCCATGCGCATATCACTTTAAGGATCAAAGCCAATAAGCAATTAACAACCATGAAATGTACTTCATTAACTAATTAATTCTGAAAACACACGCAATGTCAACATGCATATTATTTACCTTATCAGTGGCTGGTGAAGAGCAACTAACGAAGCATGGACTATAACCGAGATGACTGAGAGGTGAAAGTAATCAAACATAACGTTGACGTAGTGATGAAGGCCTTGGTATAAGGTAAAGTGCAACTTTAGTGTTCGACTGCTAATGAGCTGCAGCGTGCTCAGATCTTCTGGCCTGAAAGGAGAGTATAATCACATGATGCTATTTTGAAAGCAATTTAATACTACGATTTAAAAAGCGTAACACCCACAAAGAAAAGCTTAATGAGTAAGCTCAGTAACTGGGCAGTTACTTGTCTGTTCAAGTAACATTCATCCAGATTCAGAAATTGTAATAAAGAAATTCCATTAGACCAGTGTCATGTGAAACACAAGTCAATGAAATTCTCTGTAAAACTTCTGTATCTGCAGACCTCAGGATAAGGCTGACTAGGTATAATCTTGCAAATAATTATCCAAGTGTGCAGTACTAAAGGAGGAGGAGGAGAAGGAGGAGATTGGATTTATATCCCACCTTTCAATCGGAGTCTCAGAGTGGCTTACAAACGCCTTTCCCTTCCCCTCCCCACAACAGACACCCTGTGAGGTAGGTGAGGCTGAGAGAGCTCTTTCCAGAACTGTCCTTGAGAGAACAGCTGTGATAGAACTATGGCTTTCCCAAGGTCATCCAGCAGCTGCAAGTGGAGGCGTGGGGAATCAAACCCAGTTCTCCCAGATTAGAGTCCGTGCGCTTAACCACGACACTAAACTGGCTCCATATAAGTGGGGCATTCATATAAGTGAGAGTTTCCATCATTCCATCACAGACAGGTAACTAAAAACATATACATTGCAAATCCAGGAAAAAAATCTCATGAAATTAGTTTTATATGCACATTACAGACATTTTTTAAAAGTACAGAGAATAATTTCAATACACTTTACTACGTAAAATACATAAGGTACAGCTCAATTTACACAGGGGTGCCACTTTATAAACAGATCACAAACACCCCCCCCCCCCAAAATGCTTTCCTATTACCGTTGCACAAAAACGAGGGTTAAAAAACTAAAATCTTCAGTGGACAAGATGAACTGTACACAAGCACGGGACCTGTGAGACTTATGGGAATGAGAATACTGCCCCTCCTAACCCCCTCTGCCAGCACGACCTACCTGGCTCAGGTGGCCCCTTCCCTTTAGTTCCTTCAAAATAGAGGCTGAGATCTGGTGACACAGCACTACAAAAGCTCTGATTTTCTGCCTATATATATAACCCAGGTTTGTACAAACATCCCCCTCCTCTGTATCTGACCCCCGTGTGCATTTGTTAACTATCTGCATGCTGAGGTCCCGGTTCAGCATTCCACATAGGACACAGGAGCATGCAGCGATGTGATTGAGAGATACTCTAATTAAAGCCTGTTTGCGGGGAGAGCGGGATAGAAATTTGATGAAATAAATAAAATAAATAAAGCCACCGTAGTAAAAATTGCAAATTATTAATAATAAAGCGTAGGTCACTTCTGAACTTACGAATAATCTGTATCCGTAAAATGTAGATCTAAAGACAGCAGGAAACTCATTTCATTAAGAGATTCTTCAATCTAGAAAGGAGAGTTCAAAAGGAAGACATGACAAACAGTGTTTCTAGTAACACAAAGTATAATTTTACTGCGCTGCCCCATTTCCAAATTACACCTGTTGGATGGGGATATGACCATTTCCAAATGCCCTTGTCCTGGAGGACAGCCATGGGTATGTTGCGGTAGTACAGTGTTGCACTAGCAGTAGGTACTGCTGAAAGAGGAAAACTGGGTATAGATTTATTTATATTTATTTATTTATTATATTTATATCCCGCCTTGCCAGCGAACCGGCTCAAGGCGGCTAACAACCATAAAATACCATCAATGGTTTACAAAATATAAATAGACAGTTAAAACTAGCATAAAACAACACAGCACTACACAAAAAATACAACAACAATATAACAGCATTTTAGATGGCGGTTTCAGAGTTCTCATAGTGAACAGAGGCAGCACAAGTATGGCCAGGGACCAGGGCGATGTTATCCTACGAATTCCCCCTGGCGGCGGCTCCTAGTTGAAAGCCTGGCGGAAGAGCTCCGTCTTGCAGGCCCTGCAGAACTGTAATAAGTCCCACAAGGCCCTGATGTCATCCGGGAGCTTATTCCACCAGTAAGGAGCAGCCACCGAGAAAGCCCTGGCCCTAGTACAGGCCAACCGAACGTCTTTCGGACCGGGGAGAGTCAGGCGATGTTGTGTGCCTGACCTCAGTGTCCTCTGGGGCATATATGGGGAAAGGCGGTCCCTCAAGTAGGCAGGCCCCTGACCCTGGGGACATGGTAGATGGGGACATGGGAGAGGAGGAGTGGAAGTAGTAAAATCCTGTGATTGCTCCGGGGGTTAGTGACCCTGACAACAGCATTACACTATACCTGGCACAGAAACTGGGTACATTAAAACAATCCAATGGAAATCAATGGAAAGCCAAAAGCAACAGATCCCATTTCCTCCCTGCTGTTCCTCAAGGTACAATGAAGACAGGATTCCAAGTTACTCTCTGCAGCCAACCACAGGGTATCACTAGCAGTATATAAGCCCCAGCTGGAGACCACAGATTGTTTACTTCAAGATATATGGTAAGGGGCAGGGCTCATTTCGTAGCAGGAGCTCCTTTGCATATTAGGCCACACACCCCTGATGTAGCCAATCCTCCAAGAGCTTACAGTAGCCCCTGTAAGAAGAGCTCTGTAAGCTCTTGGAGGATTGGCTACATCAGGGGTGTATGGCCTAATATGCAAAGGAGCTCCTGCTACAAAATGAGCCCTGGTACGGGGGGGGGATCACTCTGTCTCCATGTTCAGAGAAACAGGGACATATAATAGAGAGCTTGACGATAAGGCAGTTAACACAAGGCACTGAATACTCAGAGAAAATGAAGAAAAGCAGATGAACCACATACAGCTTCTCCAAATCCCTACATGGATCCTGTCTCCGGAGCACAGACGCAAATACCAACTGGAACTCCAACTCCATTTCTGCAGCTTGATCGAGGAGGAATACTATACCTCCTTCCCCACCTCGAAAACAGGTGGGCATTGCTGAGCACACAAACACCGATGGCCAGTGAATGTCTTGCACCCATTCCCTGCAATTGATGGCAGCTGCATTTAGGCTACACAGCCATGCCTTACTGAGGAGGTTATATCATTAACTTCTGAAAGAGGTTATTATTCAATCTTTATTGGAAAAAAACGTCTTTTGACAAAGAAAGCATGCCCAATTATAAGGCCATGTCAAATCTGCCAGTATTAGGTCAAATAATTGAAAAAGCAGCAGTGGAATCAGTTTGGCTTTAGTCCTTGCTCTGGGATGCTGTGGAAGTGATGTTAGGCATTTGCCTGCCACTCCAGATTTTCTCCGAGTTCGAGTCGAGGCAATTCAAGTCCACAGCAAAACAGCAATCCAAACAATCCACGGCAACAGCAGGCTGAAACCAGGCTGACCACTGAAGGGAGGGAATGTAATGCAGAATGGGGGGAGGGGAAACGTTTGGAGGACACCACGGGGAACATGGATTAAAAGGAGAGTGCAGAAAGGGCCTATGTAAACTTTCATTTCTGTATCTATTGGTGTGCGGTTGATACTGCCGATATTTGAACAGAGGTCCATGCCTATGTTGCTACCAGGAGCAAAGCAAGGCAGCCACTGACAGAGTGGAACCACAGACAGGACTGCTCTGTAGGGTTTTAAAGAGTATTTTAGCAGTTAATGCATGCAAACAGAAGATTACCTTCCTTTCATCCAACAGCATCTTAATTTTGAAGATCATAACATCATTGACAGACACCTCCTCATTTTTATAAAGAATCTGAAAGGTTTTACTGCAGATTACATTGTCATGGACTGATGCTGGGAAGGCAAGATCAGCACCTGAAAATAAGAACATAAGCAAATAGTGCTGAACACCGCACAAAATAGGAATAATCTATACTTTAAAATCCACAACTGAGATGTGTTTTAAGGCTTTTGTAGCCCTGAACACAACCTTGGAATAAATTTCCTATCCGAGTTGCACTTTAGGGGGGAGGGGGGCAGAATGCACAAAGAAATGACTTTACATCTTTTTTCTTCTTAGGACACTGGAGATACTGTTCACTAATGTGCAAGTGTCAAAGTCTAGCCACCTACCCAGTTCTCGTATTGTAATCAAAAAAGCTCCTAGCAACAGCCCTTGAAATATACTGATTTTTATTTTTATAAGGTGCTTTTTATACCCTTGGCTGTACAGTGGAATGGGGTATAAAACTACCCCTGCCCCCAACAACCTGATGACTCTTCCTGATAACCTGGAGAAGATTAACATCACCATAGAGAAACAGGTTCCTTTAAAATTTATGGAAGTTTATGTTAATCTTCTAGTATCTTAGTCTGAAAAGTTTTTGGTGTTCCAGGTGTATTTTTTTTTAAGTATAGCTTATAAAGAACCAGTTCTGGTGTGAAACAAAGTGTGAGTCCAGTAGCACCTTTAAAACCAACAAAGTATTATTCAAGGTGTAAGCTTTTGTGGGCAAGCACACTTCTTCAGATAACTGGTGTGAGTTATTCAACATACAAAGGGATAGGTGAAGCTACTCAAAAGAAGCATTCCACCTCGTGTGAAATTATGTTTCCAGGCTCTAGGAATCTGGGTAATGTGAAACAGTATGACTTCTGCCACCACAAACATTTTTGTTAAGAACTTTTCTACCTCAAAATACTTTGGAATTTGGTTTAGGGCAGGGGTGGGCAATTGTTTTGGCTCGGGGGCCACTTTGTGGGAGTGGAGGTTAGCGGAGGGCCGCACCTTTTAAAATGATTGCATTTATTACTTAACTTTGCATTTCAGAAAAGGTATAAATTGTATCATAAAAATCAATAAATATAAATTAAATAAAATAGTGGTAGTTTATTCAATTTATTTATTGTGCTAATTTCATATCACCTATAGCTGCAAGCACATTTAATTTTAGAATCAGTTTAATGAGACAAATGTACCCTATCACACTTTTCTACAATTTTTTTTGAAATCAGGAGTGAGATTGCTTGTTGAGATTCTCATCACAGCCTAAAAGTTAATGTCTGTCAAAGAGCATCTGTATTTACTCTTGTTAATCTTCATGTCTTGGCGGGCCGCAAAAAACTCTGTGGCAGGCCGCATGTGGCCTGCGGGCCGCCATTTGCCCACCCCTGGTTTAGGGTATGAATGTACTGCAGAACACAATGTAACTTTTTAACAGATTTACTAGCAACCTGATTTTTAATTTCGTCGTTTTGTCCTACCTACACATTCTTACCCCACCCTTCCACCAAGGGATTCAGGCCTGAAATTCACATTACATTTTACACTTTATTGCCATGGGGACCTGCAGCCATAGAGAGCACCTATGAATTCTTTCTGGCAACCCAATTTAGAAGTTTGGCAAGGGCTCGATTGGGACCACAGTGAAGGGGGAGGAGGGGCTCTTAACTCACCCTGTGTTGTCTTCCTGATCCAAAACCCTATAGGGGTGTTCTTTGCTCTACTGGGGAGCTTGCATGTACATCCCCCCTTCCGGAGAACTAACACCAGCCCCCAAGGCCATTTCAGGTTGGGAAAACGGAGTGCAGGGAAAGGTTGAAAACCATCCTCCCCTCTTGCTACAGTTCCGACCAGAATCAGGCCCTGCAGCACTCCGAAATTAAATTACCATGGGGAATGCACAGCTGGCATCCTTCTGCTAGTCCCCACTGGAGTGATATAACTGTGATGTGTAGTTTGGGCCTCCAGGCTTGTTTACGTGTGCATCTCATCTTCCATTTTATTCTCACAACGTGCCTGTGAGTTAGGTTAATTTAAGAGCTGAGACTGGTTCAAGGTCACCCAGCGAACTTCATGGCTGAGTGGGGATTTGAACTTGAATCTAGCCAAGTCCTCTAAGCACTACAATACTGGCCCTGTTCACGTATTACAGAGAACCAGAAAACACATGTACATCTGTCTTTAAGAAAGTTCTAATATGTATTCATTTTACAAATTAACCTAGGAACTAGGTATGATTTCAGTCACACACTGACTGAACATACACTGAAGGGTTACATGCACTGAATGTAATGTGAGAATTACTCAACACATAAAGTCTAGACAAATATATACCGTACACAGATTGTATGTGCATTCTTTGTAACTTGTGAATGGGGCTACTCTGTCTCTGATATAATGTATTCTCTTTCTTTGAATGAATATTCTGTTGGGCAAATAAAGCACACACCTACATAAACAGCATTCGTTGATCATTCCACAGAGAACAGCAACATTTGCAAGACTTTCGTCAAGATTCATTTAATCATTTTGAGCAACCTTCCAATGAACAACTATAGAACAAATGTGCACACACAGTCATCAAGATTACCTCCCCTGTTAGGAATATTCACATGATCAAAATTAAGTCTTTAACAACTAATAGTAGATTTTATTAAAATTTTATATTTCCCTAATAACTTTAAAAGGGCACTTATTTGATGTTTTCCCATCTGTATCAATCTACGTGTAATTAATTAAAAGCTCTAATTGGTTGACAGTTCTACTTTAATTATTAAATAGCAATTAAAACCTCAGATAGCATTGGGGGAAAACGTTCACACTTACTGGTTGCACGCAACAAACTTGCTTCAATTTTGTGTGGAACTCTGGGTGGAATTTTCATAGATGCACGAATCTGGTAAAAACTAAAATAAACAAAATGGTTTTCAAAATAGGCTAAATATCATGTTCCCATACATGACAATTATGACATCAAAAACTAGCCTCTCTCTGAAACTGCATTCTGCCCAACCGGTATGGAAATCTGACTCCTGTGGAAGGAAATAAGGGGAAGCAATTGGCAATGTCACTCAACTGAGGACAAATCCCGCCCCCTACATTGTCACTTAGTTTGGATTGAAGAACCCGTTCTGACTCACAGCTACATTTCCAACTGCATGCTTATCTTAATGCCCATGAAACTGAGTAGATAATTAGTGATTTGGGACACAGTACAGTACATAAACACTAACTTGCGTATCCAAATATGATAATCTCACAGGGTCAACTCAGGACAAATTTAAAATTCTATTCCTGATGTCTGAGTTAATGGCCTACCTATAACAAGGCATAAACCATATTACACTTCCATGTGTATTCTTATTTTAATCAACTAATGGTTCACTCCCAGAATTAATTTGGCCCACAATCTAGTATTAGTCCTTAAATCATCAGTCATGCTGAGTTTGTTACCACCCACTTTTGGATAATTGCTCTTTATGATGTTTGTGATTCTACAATAATATACGAGTTCGACATTATTACTGACTTTGCTTTCTATATACCATATTTTTCGCTCCATAAGATGCACCTGACCGTAAGACGCACCTAGCTCTGCTCGGTGCCGTGGCTCGGAAAAGGTGAGGGGGGTTTAAGACGCACATACTCCCCCCCCCACTTTTTTTGGGAGAAAAAGTGAGTCTTATGGAGCAAAAAATACGGTAACTATTGTTGCATTTATTCAGCATGTTTTGACTACAGATGTGTTTGCAATTGCATTGGTCTTTTTTCCGCAGCCTCCCTTCTTACTAGAGTGCACAAACAACATGCCAGCTCCCTGCTCTGTATAAAAAAAGAAAAAAAAATCCAACATGGCTTGTCCTCCTACTTCCTGTCCAAATGTAGTAGATATTTCAATACACAAATAAAACTGACTGCTCAGCTGACATTCACGTTAAAAGCAGCTTTAAAATCTTCATATTCCACAAAAAAGATGGGATCTGAGCTATTACATTTTTGAGGGCGTTTTCACTCCAGTGCAGTGTTTGTTAACTGTCAAGCTACTACTACCAGGGCAAGTTCTAGGTTTCGGAGAGCCCTGGACTGAGACCCACCCCTCCCCTGCTCACCACCAGGCCCCAACTGCACCTCCCTCCCCCTACCTGCTTGCCAGACCTCCCATGTCCTGCATTCACAAACAGGAAGATGTTTTTCGGCAGTAAGCCCAGAAAGAAGCCCAGGGTCCTTGGCAGCTGCCCCCCCCCCCCGCAAGGGAAGATGACGCTGGCCCTGACTACCACCAACAAAGTAGGCAACATCATCAAACAAAGCCAGTTATGAAAGAAGAAAGCCAGCAAGGGGAGTAGGGGCTATCCAGTGTTTTGCAGGGAGTGCCACATGTATGATTCTCTACCCAATGGGCAGAAATCATGGGTGTGTGCTCAATGCATGGAGCTCTCGGCTCTTAAGAGAGCAGGTTCATTCCCATGAAGCTAGGGTTGCCAACCTGGAGAAGCTGCAGTAGACAGAGGTTTGGGGACAAAACCCTCAGGGTTCTCTCATGAACTGAAAACTGGTTAAATGACAGGAAGCAAAGAGTAGGAATAAATGGACAGTTCTCACAATGGAGGGAAGTAAGCAGTGGGGTCCCACAAGGATCAGTATTGGGGATGGTACTATTTAATTTCTTCATAAAGGATCTGGAACTAGGCGTGAACAGTGTAGTGGCCAAGTTTGCAGATGCCACAAAATTATTCTGGATGGTGAAAACCAAGGATGACTGTGAAGAACTCCAAGAGGTCCTCCACAGGCCGGGTGAGTGGGCAACAACGTGGCAAATGAAGTTCATTGCTGATAAGTGCAAGGTGATGCACACTGAGACAAAAAATTCCAACTTCAAGTATAGGCTAATGGGGTCTGAACTTGCTGAAACTGAGAGGGGAAAAGATCTCAGGGCCGTAGTGGACAGCTCAATAAAACTGTCAACCCAGGTGCTGCAGTGGTAAAAAAGCAAACACCCTGAATCTGACTTGGTTCTTCACTGGAAGCCAGTGTACCTGGCGCAGCACAGGTTGTATATGTGCCGTCCGTGGTGTTCCCATCAGGACTTGCGCTGCTGCATTCTGGATCAGCTGGAGTTTCTGGGTCAGTCTCAAGGGAAGGCCAGCATAAAACGAGTTACAGTAATCTAATCTGGAGGTGACCATCGCATGGATTACTGTGGCTAGGTCCGGGCGCAACAAGAAAGGGGCCAACTGCCGCACTTGGTGTAGATGGAAAAATGCCAGTTCGGCAATATTCGTGATCTGGGCCTCCATAATTAAGGAGACACCCAGGACCACACCCAGACTCTTGACGGACTGCGCCGGTGCTAGTGGCGCCCTGTCAAGGGTGGGAAGTCTATGCCCCAGCACTGATGTGCCCCCCACCACAGAACATCCATCTTCATTTAATTCAGCCTCAGTCTACTCTTTTTTTAACCATCCCACCACAGCCTCTAATCCCTCAGCCAAATTATGCAAGGCGGTATCTGGGCGGCTATCAGTAGCAGATATAGCTGGGTGTCATCAGCATACTGAAGACATCCCAACCCGAAACTCAGTACCAGCAGGGCAAGGGGGCACATATAGATGTTAAATAACATTGGGGAGAGGACTACCCCTTGAAGGACCCCACATATTAAGGGGTACCTAGTTGACATTCTCTCTCCCTGTGCCACCCTCTGTCCCCAACCATGAAGAAAGGAGGAGAGACACTAAGACTACCCCCCAAACTCCTACATTGGCAAGGCGGTGAGTCAGAAGATCATAATCAACTGTGTCAAATACTGCTGTGAGATCAAGCGAAAACAGCAGCACTGACCCACCTTGATCCAGTTGTCTGTGGAGATCATGTGTCAGGGCGACCAACACCATCTCCGTTCCGGGGCCAGGGCGGAAGCTGGACTGGAATGGGTCCAATGCTGATGTGTCATCCAGAAAACTCTGGAGCTGCTCAGCTACCACTCTCTCAATCACCTTACCCAGAAATGACAAATTTGAAACTGGGTGGTAACTGGCTGGATCAGTAGGATCCAAAGATGTTTTTTTCAAGAGCGGTAGTACCACCGCCTCTTTCAGACCCTCTGAATAGACCCCCATCTCCAGGGTCAGATTTACAATGTCCATCAGTGGGCCCCATATCCTCTCACCACCAGCTTTCACCAGCCATGAGGGACATGGATCCAAGAGGCAAGTGGTTGGCCTAACAGCACCCAAGTTCCTGTCAACAATGGCAGAAGAGAGCAGGCTGAAGTGATCAAAAACTGAATCTGAAGACAGCCAAGGGGGCCTCCAGTTCACATACTGTATCAACATTGGTGGGTAGGTCAAGGCGAAGGGACAAGATTTTATCCGCAAAGAAACTAGCAAATGCCTCACAGCTAATAACCAGATCGCTAGCATTTTGGTTCCTCTCCGAGAGGGTTGTCAAAGTTCTAATTACCCTAAGCAATTGTGCTAGGCATGAGTTAGCGGATGCAATGGGGGCTGAGTAGAATTCCCTCTTCGCATCCTTCACTGCCACCTCATAGGCTTTCATAAGCATCCTACAAGTTGTTCTTGAGGCTTCATCACGAGCATGCTGCCAAACTCACTCAAGTCATCTAAGTTCTCGTTTCATCCCCCTGAGTTCCATAGTATACCAGGGAGATGGTTTTTGACAAGAACAAAGAGGACGTCGGGGAGCAACTACATTGATGGCTTCAGAAAGATGAGAGTTCCAGTCTTCTATCAGCTCATCCAATGAGTCGCCGGAAGGCACTGGATCCCACAGAGCATTCTGGGAACCCAACTGGGTCCATTAGTCTCCACTGGCAAGCATGAATCAGCTCGTCACCTAGACAGGGGGGAGTTGGAACAACCAACCGGGCCTTCAAAACCAAGTGATCTGACCATGGCCCTTCCTCCTTTGCAGTCAGAGCCATATCCATCCCCATGCCAAAGAGCAAATCCAGTGTGTGGCCTGCTTGGTGTGTGAGACCTGATACAAATTGGAAGAGCCCCAGTCCTGCCATGGAGGACACCAGGTCTGAAGCCTGACTGGAGGTGGCAGCCTCATCAGCATGGACGTTGAAGTCCCTCAAAACTAATAGCCTTGGGAACTCCAGGGCCCATCCGGCTACCACATCCAACAGGCTCAGCAGACTGTTGGTCAGTGTGCTAGGGGATCAGTACACCAGACATACAGCCAAGCTCTCCTCAGTATTCCACACTAGGCCAACACAATCAATACTGGCGATCTTTGGGATGGGGAGTGGTTTGAAGGAGAAATTCACCTTGATGAGTACTGCAACCCCACCCTACCCCACCCTTGAGTTCAAGACTGATGGAGGACCGAGAAACCGGGGGGGGGGGGGGAGAGAGTTCTTGTAGAGCGACTGTCTCGCCCTCCTTAACTCCAGGTCTCAGTCAAGCAAGCCAGGTCCATATCTGCGCTGCAAGATAATCATGCAGTGTTCTGGTCTTATTGTTAATGGACCTGGCATTGCACAGCATCAGTGTCAAAGAGGGGTTTATAATCCTAGCCTTCACACCAGCGTGTCTCGGGATGGGATGAAGGCTGGAAGAAGACCGAGCATGCTCATATAGATGCAGATCTATGGTGCAGCCTCATTTGAAATCCTGTGTACAGTTCTGGTCACTGTATCTCAAAAAGGATATTGCAGACCTGGAAAAAGTGCAGAGGAGGGCAACCAAAATGATTAGGGGGTTGGAGCACCTTTCATATGAGGAAAGGCTGAAGACTCTGGGACGTTTCAGTTTAGAAAAAAGATGACTAAGGGGAGACATGATAAGAGGTTTATAAAATTATGCACGGGGTGGAGAAAGTTGACAACAAGAAATTTTTCTCTCTCTTCCAGAATACCAGAACTTGAGGTCATCCAATGAAGCTGATAGGCAGTAGGTTCAGGACGGACAAGAGGAAATACTACTTTACACAGAGCGTGATTACAATGTAGAATTTTGCTGCCAGAGGATGTAGTGATAGCCACAGGAATAAACAGCTTTAAAAGGAGATTAACTAGATTCATGGAGGAGAAGTCTATCAATGGCTACTAGCTATGGTGACTGAGGGAAACTTCCCCATTTAGAAGCACTAAACCTCTGAATCCCAGAGCCAGGAGGCAACATCAAGGGAAGGCCTCAGCCTCTGTGCCCTGTTGATAGCCCTCCAGAGGAACGGGTTGGCCACTGTGTGAGACAGGATGCTGGACTAGATGGACTACTGGTCTGATCCAGCAGGGCTCTTCTGATGTTCTTCTCAGGGGAAGGCCTTGGCCTTTGTGCCCTGTTGTCGGCCCTCCAGAGGAACAGGTTGGCCACTGTGTGAGACAGGATGCTGGACTAGATGGACTACTGGTCTGATCCAGCAGGGCTCTTATGTTATTATGACTTACCAGAACACCCCCACTCCTGTGCTGACAGCTCTTCTGTTGCTGTGGAGAGTTAAAGTCTTGAGATCAGAGGGCCTCAGTCTGAGGAGGAGAGATGTCATCCCTTAGAAGGGACCCCTTCCTTGGATGATGGACCAATATGCTCTCATACTAAGGATAACTCTCGGGTTGGTGGGAAGTGGGTTTCTGGTAGTGGTTGATTTGATTATTAGAAATATAGAGGGAAGGCTCTGTGACAGGCATTTTGACCACATGGTGACCTGACAGCCTCGTGCAAAGGTTGCAGACATCCTGCACTTAGATAGGCTGATAGACAGTGTTGGGGAGGAAATCAACATGCCAGCACCAATCACATTGGGAAATGTAATCATGTGGTCCTAGAGAAAAAATTTAGGTTACCAGGCAGAAAGTTCATGGCCAGACCTCAAAGGTAGCATACTCAGAACTACTACCGGTTCCACGTGCAGGGCCAGCTAGACAGGCACAGGTCAGGGGTCTCAATGAATAGATGAGAAAGTGGTGCCAGTAGGAAAGATTTAGATTTGTTAGACACTGGGAAACTTTCTGGGACAAGGTGAACCTGTACAAAAGAGATGAGCTTCACTTGAACCAAAAGGGAACGTGGCTGCCGGTGATTAATTTTGAAAAGGTAGCAGAACAGCTTCTAAACTAATCCTAGGGGGGAAATCTGGGGAGACTCCAGTTCGGGGCAAGCCAATCCAAAGGGATAACTGGGAACACACTCAGGCGCACAGTACAACATGGGCAGGGGTCCCTTGGGGCCGGAGCGAGGCGTAGCGAAGCTCCGCCAGCTCAGGAGTGGCCCCTAGGGCAGCCAGGGGCCGAATCAGATTCTCTGATATGATTCGGCCCACTGCCAAATTGCCGCCGAAATTCGGCGGCAACTTTAAAAGCGACTTGAGGGGAGGGGGTTTGAGGGAGAGGCTCCAAACTTGCAGGGTAGCTGCTGGGGCCTCCCCTCGAAATACCCACCAAGTTTCAAGAAGACTGGACCAGGGGATCCAATTCTACAGGCCCTCAAACAGGTTGCCCCCATTCCCTCCATTGTTCTCCATGGCAGGAAAAAAGTAACACTTTTTCCCACCATAGAGAACAATGGAGGGGATGGGACAACCTGTTTGGGCGCCCGTAGAATTGGACCCCGTGGTCCAATCTTCTTGAAACTTGGTGGGTATTTCGAGGAGAGGCCCCAGCAGCTACCCTGCAAGTTTGGAGCCTCTCCCTCAAACCCCCTCCCCTCAAGCCCCTCATATACCCTATGAGTTTTTGCCATTGATTTCAATGGCCCATAGGGTATAATGGGGCTGAAACTGACATTCCCTTTCTGACACACTTCTGGTGATGTCAGGGGACGTGGCATATGCTAATGAGTTATGCTAATAAGTTATGCTAATGAGCTCCTGCACCTCTTTTTCTACGAAAGGACCCCTGAACATTGGAGTGAGCATAATAGAACTTGGGTAGGATGGCAAGGGGGGGGGGTGGAGTGCTTGGTACTAAGTAACATTTTAGATATAGGGAAACAGAAACACTGTAGAATGGGGGAAATCTACGGGATGCAGTCAGCCCTGGGTATAAGTTCTTCTGGTAGGATAAGGAAAGATGGTTGGGGGACGTATTGCATTGTACATCAAAGAAGGCACAGAATCCAATGTTAGAAAACATTGGGGGAATTAACTCCCCAACAGAAGCGATATGGCTGGAAATACTGGGCCCTAAGGGTTACTTGAAAATGGGGCTGTACTATTGCCCATCTGATCAAACCTCTGTGGCTGGTCTTGAGATGGAGAAGAAAATTAAGGTGATAATATTGTGATACTAGGAGTCTTTAACCACCTTCACAATGACTGGGTAAATATGTGCTCAAGTCATATTGTAGAAATGAGGTTCCTAGACATCATAAATGACTGTGCACTGGAACAGCTGGTCAAGAGCCAACCAGAGGGTGGTGATCTTGGACTTGGTTCTGAGAGGAGCTCATGACGCGATGAGAGATGTAGATGCACCAGCTGGGAACAGTGACCACACTGCTATTAAGTTCAGGATTCGCATCAATGGAAAGTTACTCCTAAAGTCCAAAACTATAACATTTAATTTTAAAAGAGAAAACAACAAAAATTAGGGGAATAGTTAAAGGAAGCTGAAAGTGAAACACAAATGTGTCAAATTCCTGGAGGATGTGTGGAAGCTATTTAAAACCACACTAATTGAAGTCCAGATAGAATACCTTCCTCAGGTTAGGAAAGGCACCGCCAAGTCTAACATAATATCTGTATGTTAACAATACAAGTCAAGGAAGCAATAAAAAGCAAAAAGGTTTTCTTTCTTTTCTTTTTTAAAAGTTTTTTAACTGCCCCAATGAACTGAACAAAACAGACCACAGGCTCTGGCAATTACTCACGCAAAAAGAGAATTTGAAGAGCCGGTTGATAAAAGTATCAAGACAAACAATAAACTTTAAATATATCTGGAGCAAGAAACCAGTCAGGAAGACTGCTGGGCCTTTGGATGACGAAAGAATAAAGGGATTGATAAAGGAAGATGGGGAGATGGCAGAAAAACTCAAATGACTTTTTTGCTTCTGTGTTCACTACGGAAAGTGTGGGGCATGTACCCATGCTACAGCAATTAGTTTCAGGAAGAGAGCCTGAAGAACTGAATCAAATTGAGGTGATGAGAGATGACATTCTAGACTTACTGGGGAAATTAAAAAACTGGTAAGTCTCCAGGTCCTGAAGGCATACTCCTAAGAGTCCTTGGGAACTCAAATGTTAGATTGTTGATCTCATAACCCATATATGTAACCTATCACTAAATTCAGCCACTGTAACAGAAGACTGGAGATTAGCAAATGTTACACTGATTTTTTAAAAAGGAGTCCAGAGGTCAACTAGGAAATTACAGGCCAGTTAGCCTAACATTTATCACTTGCAAATTAATAGAAACTGTAATTATTAAGCACAGAGAAGAACAAAGCTTGCTGAGGGAAAATCAGCATGGCTTCTGTAAAGGGAAGTCCTGACTCACCAAACTTTTGGAGTTCTCTGAGAACGTGAACAAGCATGTAGACAACAGTAGACATTACATTCTTGGACTTTCAGAAGGCTTTTGGTAATATACTTCACCAACGACTACTGAGTAAATTTAGCACTCATGGGATAAGAGGATTGGTTCTTTTAGGATTAAAAATTGATTAAATGACAAGAAGCAATGAGTAGGAATGAGCAGACAGTTCTCACAATGGAAGGAAGTAAGCATTGAGATCCCACAAGGATCAATACTGGAGCCAGTACTACTTGACATGCTCATAAATGATACGAAACTAGGTGTGAGCAGTGTAGTGGCCAAGTCTGCAGATGACTCAAAATTATTCAGGATGGTGAAAACCAAGGATGACCGTGAAGAGCTCCAGGAGTATCTCCCAGATTGGGGAATGATGTGGCAAATGTAGTGTGGGTAAGGTGATGCACACTGGAACAAAAAGCTCAACTTCAGATATAGGCTGAAGGGGTCTGAACTTGCTGAGACTGAGAGGGGAAAAGATCCTGGTTGCAGAGGATAACTCAATGAAAGTGTTAACCCAGTGTGCTGCAGCAGTGAAAAGGGCAAACTCAATCTTTAGGAAAGGGAATGAAAATAAAATGGCAGGCACTATAATGGCTTATATAGATCTATGGTGCAGTTCTCATTTGGAATACTTTATGCAGTTCATTGTTATGTGAATTTTATAGTGTTGCTTTTATGTATTTGTGTTTTATTGTATTTTCAATTGTTGTATACCGCCTTGAGCCTGCCTGGGTAGGAAAGGCGGGTTATAAATCGAAAAGAACAAATACATACATAAATAAATATTCTGCCTGAGATTCAGTGAGAAAGACAGATAAAGTAAATATATAAAATAAATAAGTTTTAGTGTTAGATATTTTTTTTTGGAAGCAAGTTTACTATGAAGTTAATTGAAAAACTTCCCAGATAGCAAAATCCACTTGAAACATTTGGATCTATTAAGCTGTCAACCCAGCTGTGCACACCTGTGTGCATGCTGGTCCCAAGCCTGGATAAATGGGGAGGGTTGGAGAAAGACCTGGTGACCTACTCCAGAAAAATTCGTCAAGAAAAATTTATGGAAAGGCTCTCAAAAGAATCAGACATGGTGCCCAGTGGCAGGACCCCCAGGCCAAAAGGTACCCAACAAGTTACTGGGGAAGAGCAAAGATCTCTAGCAAGTAGTCATGGTATTAATGGCGTGCCTGGGACAAATCCAGCAGGAATCCCAGCTGCTGATACAGCCAAAGGTGAAAGCAAGAGTCTGCGCTGTACAGAGACACACAGGCTGCAACCACACGCACCTTTAGATCCAACATAGCTGCGAATGCCTGACAGATCTAAAGGGCGTGATCAGACAGCAACATCTGGGAAGCATCCCGCAGTTGTTAGCACCCCGTACTGCTCCACCACGGAAGGTGAGTTAAAAGACACCTGGGAAAGTCTGGTGTTAACTGGCTACAATGGGCCACGGAGGGACTTTCCCCTATCTGATCGCTCAAGCATGCTCTCATGCCATTGGGATGGTCTGATCATGCCATCCTGACTTGGTGCCATTCCCCCCCCCCTCACAGTATGCACATTACCGCATACTCCATAGGGGGGCCCTCAGTGTGGAGATGCAATTCCTCATTTATGTGCAAGGGGAACAAATGGCAAAACCCCCCAACTCACTGGCAGTTGCGTCTGATCACAGTGACGGGCTGAGCCCTCAGCTTCAAAGGAATGTGTGATCTCCCAATTGTGTGTCAAATTCCTCCGGAGGAAATATCCTCACTTCCCTTCTGCTCCAACTGGTGCATGTGACTGCAGCCATAGAATAGCAATATAGAATGTCAGAGGAATGAGTCAGGGCATATTGGATATTGTCAAACAAGAAATGATAAGGTTGAAAATTGACCTCCTTGGCATCAGTGAGCTACACTAGACAGACAATGGCTATTTCCAATCTGAGGATTTTACTGTCTGCTATTCAGGACATGACACCAAGAAAACAAATGGAGCAGCATTTATCGTAAACAAGAAACTTGCTCATGCAGTGGAAGGCTTCTCAATGGTCAA
Organism: Lepidodactylus listeri; assembly: GCA_029233225.1. Classification (NCBI taxonomy): domain Eukaryota; kingdom Metazoa; phylum Chordata; class Lepidosauria; order Squamata; family Gekkonidae; genus Lepidodactylus; species Lepidodactylus listeri. Next base: position 54,275,620 of record JARCFY010000016.1, on the reverse strand, counting down.
CGATTGGATTTTGACCATCCAAATTCATGCCAAGACCCTCAACATCACAGTTGTCCAAGTCTATGCCCCAACAACTGACACAATGGAACTTGCCATAGAGGGTTACTATGCCAGTGTCCAAGAAACTCTGAAAACAGAGCCCAAAAAAGACATTGTTTACATACTGGGAGATTTCAGTGCAAAAGTTGGCACCCAAGCTGAGACTGGCATCACAGGTAGATTTGGACTTGGGGAAAGGAATGATGCAGGTGATTGTTTGGTACAATTTTGCCAAGAAAACCACTTTCGACTCATGAGTGCTTGGTTAAAACAGCACAAACGTCGCTTATACACTTGGACCTCTCCAAACGAACTACACTGTAATCAGATTGACTATATTCTATGCAGTCACAGATGGGCCAGTTCAGTACTCGCTGTCAAGACATATCCAGGCGCTGACTGTGGTTCAGACCATGAATCATTAGTGGCTAAAATCAGAGTCAAACTATGCAACATCAAAAGGACAGCACCACTAAAGAAGTTTGACATCACCAAAATCCCCCCCCACATACACAACTGAGGTAAAAAATAGTTTTGAACAGCTGGACACAGCTGAGAAATGCCTGACGAATTGTGGCAGGAAATTCATTTGACAATCATTGAAATAACAGCTGAACATATACTATACAAGAAGCCAGAGAAAAAGGTGCAAGTGGCTCTTAGACAGAACCATAAAAATAGCAGAGCGAAGAAAAGCAGCCAAAGCAGCAAGAAAATGAAAGAAGCAAGAAGACTGAATGTGGATTTCCAGATGGCAACAAGGAAAGACAATGGAATTCTATTGGATGAGCACTGCAAACAGCTAGAAGAGGACTGCATAAAGGGCCACACCAAGCTTGTATTTATGCAAGTTAAAAAAGTTCGAACACCATTTACTGCCTGTAAAGGCACTATCAAAAGCAAGCAAGAGAAAGAATTGTCCAACCAATAAGATGTCAAAAACAGATGGTGAGAATACACAGAAGAGCTGTACACTAGTAGCAAAGAAGCCCAACCTCAGGATACCAAGGAAAGGGAAGTTGAGAAAGAACCAACTATCCTTGAGGAAGAGATCATGTGGGCAATGAGCCAACTACCAAACAACAAGACTCCATGTGTTGACATCATCTCCGCAGAATTGCTGAGGCCTGTTCCACCTGCAATCATCAGAGCCTTATGTCAGAAAATTTGGGAAACGAACACATGGCCAAGGGATTGGAAACGCTCAAGTGTTCATTCCACCACCAAAAAAGGGAGACTCCAAAGACTGCTCCAGTTATTGCACAATTGCTCTCATCCCCCAATTAGCAAAATACTGCTTAAAATTATACAACAACACCTGGCACCAACCATTGTAAGGGAATTACCAGATGTCCAAGCCAGCTTCTGAAGGGGGCATGGCACTTGTGACCATACAGCAAATCTGCATTGGATCATGGAGAAATCTCATGAGTATCAAAAGATTATCTACTTATGCTTCATCAACGCCTTTGACTGTGTCGATCATCACAAACTGTGGAGCCCTACAAGAAGATAGAGAAAGGAGTATGGCACGGTTGCATTCTTTCACCTTTCCTATTCAACATGTATGCCGAAACAATCATGAGGAAGTTAGAGCTGGAAGAATAAAAAATTGGGGTAAAGACTGGAGGAAGGAATATCAACAGTCTTCAATATGCTGACGACACAACTCTCCTCTTGGAAACTAAAGAAGGTCTGGAATACATGATCAAGAAAATCAAAGAGGAAAGTGAGAAGTTTGGCCTCTTCCTAAACATCAAAAAGACCAAGTTCATGACCACCGAGAAGAAGAGAAACATCAAAAAAAAGTTGACAATGAAGAGATCGAATGTGTGAAAGAATTCACTTTCTTAGGATCACAGATCAACCAAAACGGCAAATGCCGTCCAGAAATAAAACAATGAATAATGTTGGGTCGCACAGCAATGATGAGCATGAATCGAATATGGAAGAGCAAGGAGATCAGCCTAGCAACCAAATGCAGATCAGTCTGTGCTATTGTGATCCCCATAGCAACCTATAGCTGCAAAAGTTGGACCATGAAGAAGCAAGACAGGAGGAAAATCTACTCATTTGAGCTGTGGTGCTGGAGAAGGCTCCTGCACATTCCTTGGACAGCAAAGGTGACACACAAGCAAGTACTGGAGCGCATAAAACCAGACTTGTCATTGGAAGGAAAAATCATAAAACTATGACTGACTCATTTTGGCCATGTCATGCAGAAGAACTCACTGGAAAAAGCAATTATGCTTAGATTGGTTGGTGGCAATGGAAACTGGGCCACCAGAGAACATGGTGGCTAGATACCATAAAAGTTGACACCAGCCTGAGCATGGAACAACTCAAAGAAACAGTACAAGGTCGGAAAACATGGAGAGCTGGCCAATGGAATCGCCAAGAGTTGGACACAACTGAATGGCTAACAACAACAACAACATTAAGCTGTCACTCAAGCTATTATGTGAACACTGGCTGTCAGTATAACTGAGCCTAACCAAATGTCTTATACAACATAAATATGGGATATTCCCACTAACACTAAATTAAAGTGTTGACTTGTCTTCTCTCCCTCAGTTACTACGGGTGGGATCCCGTCAAACTGAAAATGGAGCAAGTTAGCAGAAAAGATTTCCCCCCCACCCTTCCAGCCCACTGCACCCTTCAAAGAACCTTTCTGAAGATCAGAGAACCCTTCGGAAAAACAGAGAATATGGTGTCGGGACCTAACGCCAAAAGAGGCAGAAATTTCCTCATATATTTCTTGGTTCCAAAAAGCTCTGCTCATTCCTCTCTTCTAGCTGTAGCGTGGCCTTGCCCCAAGAACCTCCCAAAGCTTGGAAGTGACTTTTCCAGGGACACTCCAGTGGCAAAACAGCAAAACCTCCTTCTGCAAACTCTCTCTGTACACTGTTTGATAGGCTCGAATCCTATATATGTGTTACAGAAAGGACGGGAACCCTAGTTTTGTTGTGTGGCTGAAATACAAAATACAGAGCAGCACTAGTTACAGCTGGATATTGTCAGTTGAAATATGTTGCCCTCCAGAAACAACCTGTGACTTTATCTGGCTAGTTCCAAATGCCTCCATTGGAATTTGTATCAACGTTCTATGTGCCATGAAGGAAAACGAAAATCAGAAATGCCAGGGCACACTGTGACACAGAGCTGCGTAACAAATGAAAGCGTAGCACTGAAGTTCATGACAGATCAAAACAGCTGTCAAGTCTGCATGAACAGTGTTACCTTTCAAAATCCATCCAGAGAGGCAAGAATTACAGTTAAGCAAACAGAAAAAGCCATTTGTTTCCCATTTTTATTAGAAGAAGAAGAAGAAGAGATTGGATTTATACCCCGCCCTCCACTCCCCAAGGGAGTCTCAGAGCGGCTTACAAACTCCTTTTCCCTTCCCCTCCCCACCAGACACCCTGTGAGGTAGGCGGGGCTGAGAGAGCTCTGAGACAACTGTCCTTGAGGGAACAGCTGAGCCAGAGCTATGGCTTGCCCAAGGTCATCCAGCCAGGTGCAAATGGAGGAGTGGGGAATCAAACCCGGTTCTCCCAGATTAGAGTCCGCGCACTTAACCACTACACCAAACTGGCTATTAGCCACTATTAATGTATGAAAATGTCTCTTTAGGACTCAGCCAATACTCTTTTCTGGCCAGTTCAGAAGAAAACACACTATAAAAGAGAAATCCACTTGCTCAGGGCAAGAGGCTGCAAGCAACAGTTACAACATAAACATAAAAATTTAGCTGTTGCTTCTCAGTGCATCTAAAATTTTATTAAAACAGAAAAGACAGAAGCAAATAAATCAAACCAACTTTTTTAAAACCTTCAATACGAAGAACTGACTAGAAGTAAGGACTCCTTGCGAAAACAATTGACTCAGCTATTTGCAGGAACAGCCAGGGGGAGCTCCTCAGCTGTCAGAGGCAGAAAAGAAACCGGCAGCTGAGGTCACCAGTTGGCAAGTATCATTAACAAAGCAGGCTTAGAATGCAATTCCATCTCATTACTGAAGCACAAACTTTCAACAGTTTTCAACACATAAAATTTTTCAGCCGCTGACTGCTCAAGAGGAAAAGCTTCTTGGACAGGAATTAAAAACATCCAAAACTATCCTATGAATCTCAGACTTTTAGACGTAAAAATAATTTTAGCATGAGCATACAACGTGTAGGTAATTCCAACAAAGGAAGCAAGACAAAAGGAGACTTTTCTACCATCTGCACCAAGCTGTGCAGGTGTCAGAGTCCTGTCACCAACAAGTGTACTTAAACAGGCATGCTTTATTGAGAATGGTCTGCTATGGTCATCTACACTTCTTGTGTTAGTAATGGCTGACAGAGTCCCAAGCAGGACAATTATACAGAATTCAAAAAGGGGTCTGGTAAGGAATTGCAACCAATCACCAAGCCAGAGAAAAGGCACTTAAAATACTGGTTTATGATTCCCAGGGAAAAAGTGGGAAGAATTAGGTCAGACAGGATAAGAGATACATGGGCAGGCACCATCAGTCTCCCAAGGTCAGAGCAGCTCGAAGAGCGATAACCATGCCATGAGAAATATAACATAACATTCCACAGACCCGACGTCAAGGGTTCACTCAACCCACCTCCCAGGCAAGAGATGGCAGCATTAACTGACAGCAGGCAACAATAATCATGTGCAAAGTAATCATGTGCAAAGCACAACAGCATACACATTAGCATGAAGATAGATCAAGATGCTGTATCTGAAGAAGTGAGCAGTGACTCACAAAAGCTCATACCCTACCACAAGTTTTGTTCGTCTTTTAAGGCACTACCGGATTCTTACTCTTTTCTACTGCATCAGCATAAATTAGTCACATTTGCAGTATGATATAGTATTGTAATGGCATACTTCTCTTAAACCCAAAGCAACAAAACACACTTTGTTTTTAAATTAAAAGCATGAAACTAATCCCTTTCCTAGATACTACAATTACCTTGTCCGTAACTCAAAAACACATGGATCAGATTTGGGACCAACCAAATGAATAATGTCAAATGCACTATAAGAAACCAAAACCTGAGGGTCACCTCAATGGACTGTGGTGGCTTGCACTATCCGCAAGATGTAGTCTCATGAAAACTGAATTCAGAATTCATACCAGCACCAAGGAATACTACAGATCTCTAAATCAGACAGAACTTGATTGACTCTAAAAAGGACTCCTACGCGTAATAATTTTGAATGACTAATTTTGCAAGGCTGGGTTATTGTTTTTTTTTTAATGGTGAGAAGTTGAAATGAAACAAAAGAGTTCTATAGCATGCAGTCACTAAAACTAAGGAAGTGTGTTCAGATATTCCTGAGCCAAAAATATATCCAAAAAATACCTTGTATTTTCAAAGTATATTCGGTTCTCCCCAATATATCCAAGATTTTTCAATACACTTGAAAATTTGGAGGTTATTTAAAAGACAGGAACCAACAGCGCTCCTGCAATTTTGGTGCCAGTACCATTAAAAATACCACTCAGTACACCGAAAATCCCCGTGCAGAGTAACAAGAGCTGAAAAATATTGGAAACCTGGGGGGGGGGGGGGGGGGGAACCCCTGGATTCAAATACCATACCAGTACCCGGAAACACCAAAAATTTTCAGCTCCAATACCCAGATCCGAAAAACACCATTTTTTTTTTGCTGTGCACCCCTAATTAAAGCACCAATTATTATGACTCCCAGACAAATTAAGCCATACCCATGGCAAACAACAAAACAAACACTGCTCCTTATAGACTGAGGAATCAAAACAATGCTCTGAAATGCATTAAATTCCAAACTCAGGCTGAGGACAGACTGGCAATCTGGAGTGGGTTTAATCCGGAGGCAAAAGCTGCGGGGGGAAAATCCTGCGGGGCTGGCTGTCCACATTGGCCAGGGTATTGCCCAAGGATGCCGTTACAGAGCATTCAGACTGCTGCGGAGTGGCCCCAGGTGGGCCGGCCTCCGTGGCTCGTGATAGGGCTGTTTTGGCAATTTGCGCATATGCGCATGCACTCGTGTGCGCATAAGCGCTCATGCGCAAACTGGCAAAACGCCGCGTTCGCACTGCCGCCTCCGCTTGCCTCCTGCCTTCTTCCAGTTCACACTGCCTGGAAGCGGGAGGCAAGCGCAAGACAGCCTTCGGACACTGATTTCTCCCGATGTCCTTCTAAAGCGCAAGAAAACCGGCTTCAAAGTGGGTAAGTGCGGAAGGGAGCCGAGGGACAGCTGCGCATGTCTGAACAGGCTCCCTTCCCCCGCTTCCCATGCGGACCTATCCCGGGGCAGATTGCCAGTCTGTCCTCAGCCTCAGTGAAGTCAAAGCAATACTTTGGGATGAATTCAAACATAATGAACAAACCACCATTTATTTATGAGGTGAATGAGCCTCAAGCTTGTATCACTTCCCCTCCTCCCCGTGATCAAGGGAGCCACAGCTACCTGATTCAGGAAGTTTTAAACTGAACTCCGGTTTGCTGTGATTTATGAATTCAAGTACCCTAACAGAACACTGGTTAAAAATGACTGAGTCTTGGTTCATATATTCCTTTCATCCTCCATCAAAAAACATCCCTTTGGAATCAGAGAAGCTTTTCCCAAAGAAACATAGGTTAGAAAAGTGTACCGAGTGGAACTCAACACTAGGCAATGGAGGAAGATCAAAACTTAACGTAGTAAAACAAGGATTGTGAACACAACTAGGAAACACCCACGGCTATGAAAACAGCTTGCACTCAATTTTTTAATTCCCGTAGTTAGCAGTGAACCACAAGCACAAGTACCAAAAACATAAGCAATGATCTTCAGTGATAAATCAACTGCACTGCAGAAAAAGAGCATAGATCCCCCCCCCCCGCATTCAACTTTTAGTACTGTGAGTCTCCCGCCATTACCCATTTTTCTGAACACTGGTGAGACCCCTTCACTTCCTCAGCATTCAAAGTGGGCGGAGGAGGACTTGTATCCATGCATTTGAGAGGAAGTGTGAACCAAGCCTGAGCAGTCATCTGAATTTTATTCATGAAAAATTTCAAACAGAAATCCGTTACGCTATTCAGGATTTTGATGACTCGTAATCTTGGCAACAAATGCTTCTGCAGAACTCTGTAACGTTTAGCAGTCCCTTTATATTGTGAGGGGGGGGAGGAAAGAGATACCTACCCTCTTTGAAACAAATCCACGTTGTAAAATTTGTGGAGTTCCACCGAAAATTCTACCATTGCCTGTATCTCGCTCATGTTTATGTAGATGTAGAAGTTGAAGAACTGCAGTCAGCACCTTACTTACTGAGGAGAAAGAAAAGAAACGTAAGAAGGGGGGAAAGGCCACTTATTCTCAAAATCAAGCATATGGCATGAACAGCTTTACTTCTTAAATCTATGCTCATAAGCAGACACTTCATTACTGTTGACATCATTGTATCTGCTGCCGTGACAGACAAAAATGGATGTTTCAGCTTCAAACCCATGTTCAGACTAACCATTGTATGTAACTTAGCAATGTATGTCTGGTATACATTATGGAGGACCAGGAGAAAAAAAACTCTGCTTACCTAAATCCTACACAGACCCAATAGAAATTAAGCCCTATAAAAAACCAATGGGTATTTCCAAATAAAGCATGTTTAGGATTGAGCCACAAGGCAAATTTTCATTCATGAATTATTCTTGGATCATCAAAACACCCCTTATGCAGATTTTGTAACAAAGGGACCTCCAATAATCCAATGGATTGAGGACTTTACAACTTTATCAGCATTTGAACATATAGCATACAGACCACTATTGTGCACAGATATATTTTTAGATATTTGGAAACCTTTTATAGAAGCTTGTTTGTAAACTTGCCACCATTATTGTTATATTTATCATTTCTTTCTGTTTGGGGTAATTAAAAAATGTATTATTTTAAAAATATGTGCCGTTACCACACAGGAAAGACGGCTGCCTTTGCTGACTTTTCTCCAATTGTAATGACTGTATTTTATGGACAAAAAACCACAATGACAGTGTGCATCAATTAAGATTTAAAGCAAAAGCATGGCTATTGATCACCTGATGCGTAGAATGTCGCTTTTTGTAATCAACAGTTGAAATGTTAGCCTCTACAGTAGTACAAACAGTGAAAAATTCCATTTATACCCCCAAATTATTTATCATCACTATTTATTTATTATATTCAATTTATTGGCCACCCTTCCCTGCGAACAGGGCTCAGGGTAGCTTACATCAGAAATAAATACAATAATATTGAATTAAAACGGCATTAAAACAGTTAAAAAATCAGCCAATCACATTTACTCCAAGATAACAGTACTTCCCACCAGCCAGTCCCCTGGGTGGAGGGGATATGCAGAATAAAAGGGAGGGATTGGAATGGCAGAATGCCAGATGGTTGCTGTCCTCAACCAAATGCCTGGCAGAACATTTCTGCTTTACAAGCCCTACAGAAAGGGAAGAAAATCCCGTAGGGCACAGATGTTCTCCAGCAGAGAGTTCCACCAGGTGGGACCCAGGGTCAAAAAGGCTCTGGCCCTACTTGAGGACAGCCAGATCTCTCTCAGGCCAGGGGCCACCAAAAGGTTCTTATCACTAGAGAATAATGCTCTTCCAGGGACATATTAAGGCGGTCCCGAAGGTATGTTAGTCCCTGACTGCTTATGGCCTTGAAGGTCAAAAACAGAACCCTGAATCGGATCTGGTGCTCTACTAGAAGCCAGTACAGCTCACGCAGCACTGGCTGAATATGTGCTGTCCGAAGGGTCCCTGTAAGGACCCGTGCAGCTGCACTCTGGATCAGTTGGAGCTTCTGGGTCAGGCGCAAGGGTAGTCCTGCATAGAGCGAATTACCGTAGTCTATCCTGGAGATGACCATTGTGTGGATTACTGTGGCTAGGTTGGGGCGAGACAGGTAGGGAACCAGTTGCCTAACCTGGTAGAGTTGGAAAAACGCCAGCTTGGCAACCTTTGCAACCTGGGCCTCCATAGATAAGATGGCATCCAGAGTCACACCCAGGCTCTTGACGGATGGCACCAGTGATAAGGGTGCTCCATGCTGGGAGTTGACTACCTGACCATGGCCCTCCCCCACCCAGCCGGAGAACCTCTGTGTTACCTGGATTCAGTTTCAGCCGGCTCTGCTTCAGCCACCCAACTACTGCCTCCAAGCCCTCAGCTAATTTCATGGGAACAGCATCCAGTCAGTCACCCATCAACAGAAATAGCTGGGTGTCATCCACATATCGATGAGACCCAAGCCCAAAACTGTGCACTAGTTGGGTGAGGGGGCGCATGCAGATGTTGAAGAACATTGGGGAGAGAAGTGCCCCCTGAGGGACTCGTAATCCAGCAGGTACCTCAGGGACACTGACCCTCCCAGTGCCACTCTCTGTCCCCGACTGTGAAGAAATGAGGTAAGCCATTTCATGATTCACAAGTCTGCCAGTTCATTAGGTAAAATACAGGTTTTACAATGAAAAATTACACTGTCTCAACAGGACATATTAAATAAAGCATGGAGATGCTACAGAAGTGCAAAAAATATTATCAACAGTAAAAGTTTCTGTTTTACCTCTAACAATAAATAATCCATTTTAATACAGGTAATAAGCAGTCTTCCACTTCCCCATACTTGCAATCAAAAACATAGTGCTCGTTCTGCAAGGAAACAAATCAAGTTATTGTATAATCAAATGTGACACCTCCACATTCAACACAGCAAGGCTCGTATTGACAGATTTATTGTGACTAAATCCAAGAGAAAGAATTCAGAGATGTACATATTTTCCAATCTGATTAGATTTCACTATATTTTACATTTGCATTTTATTCAATATAATTTTGTATACATCTACATTTAGTGTTTTGTTTGTACTAGAGATGGGAAGATGGGGAGATTCCCTCCTCCCATGTTATCCACCTTTTCCCCAACAAAATTGGGGAAAAACACAAAAACCAGGGAAGGAAAAAAAACCTTACATTCTTGATTTTTTCCTCCTGGGCCTTCAGACCTTTTATCTGTACACTGACCGTCCAATAATCTGCTCCTGAAGTGAGTCGTTAAGCTATTACTACTGCTATTACATATCTAAATAACAATATATATTACCAGGGGTCATTTCAAGCAGGAGCTCAGGGGAGCGCAGCTCCGGGAGTTGGTGCCGCCCCCCCCCCCCCGGTGGGTGAATGCCTGCTTGTGTCATGGCTGTGGCAAAATGACCCCGTCCCCTGGAAAGGTCCTTGTTCCTCTGACCAGCCTTCTGAAGGCTTCAGCCACCACTGAAGCTATCCTCCCAGAATAGTGGTATTTCTGAGGCTTGGATTAGTAGCGGTCCCTTCTCTGCCAGCTCTTTCTTTCTTTCTTTCTTTCTTTCTTTCTTTCTTTCTTTCTTTCTTTCTTTCTTTCTTTCTTTCTTTCTTTCTTTCTTTCCTTCCCTCCCTCCCTCCCTCCCTCCCTCCCTCCCGCCCGCCTTCTGACATACTTCCGGTGATGTCAGGTGGTTTAGCATATGCAAATAAGTTATGCTAATGAGCTCCTGCACCTCTTTTTCTACGAAATGACCCCTGTATATTACTCATGTCTAAAATAATGAACAGTTTATTTCTTAAAGTGATACAGAAAGGAGGAAATAATTACTATTCCACTATCAGCTCCCACAACTTTGAATTTGTTAAAATCCAAACACATGATGTTATGCTATTAAAAAATCCAAATTGTGACCATGTAGGCTTAGTTTGCTATTCTTGTTTGGACTTTGCATCTGTTAAAATATCTTTATTATGTTAAATGGTAACCATATAAACTAAGCTTGTTTTTCCTGAATCTGATAATAGCTTCATTAGGCTGCATGCTAATTTACTGCCCCCCCTCTGCCAATATGTATGGACTGATAAATTCCATTTCATTGTATCTGAAGCAGTGTGCAGTGAAAGCTCATACACTGAATAAAATTTTGTTGGTTTTAAAGGTACCACTGGACTTCAACTTTGTTTTAGTTAATATCCAAACACAGAATGAAGAAAAGCAGCTTTCACTACAGATGTGAGCCCACTCACCACCCCATCCAGGGAAAAAAAAAACAGGACCCCCCCCCCCTTTTTTAAAGTAGACGACTTCCCCCCAGTTTTCCAAAATTTGGGGGAACACTGAAAAGACATTCCTATGAAAAATTTTCTCTGTTAGAATGAGTAAAATGGTTCTTAAGGCAGGTTTTTCACATTCAAAATGAATAGCATGAAAAGTCTGGGGACTTGTTCTGTTTTTCCAACAGAAAAAATGGACAATTGGAGGAACACTGAAAAAACCCTCCTCTGAAATATTTTATCTTTTTGAGTGAGAAAAAAACATCTTTCTAGCCAGTTGTTCACGGGCCAGATAGCAGCCCTGCAGTCCATATGTTTGACACCCCTGCCATAAAGCCTCTCAAACAGAAATTGCAACATAGAACTAAAAGTTTATGTATCCTATGTACTCTCTGAAACACATATAGATAAGTATCGCAAATATCTAAAATACATGTAGGTGTACTTAGTAATCAGACAACAAAATCAGAGCCAGTTTGGTGTAGTGGTTAAGTGTGTGGACTCTAATCTGGGAGAATCGGGTTTGATTCCCTACTGCTCCACTTGCAGCTGCTGGATGACCTTGGGTAAGCCATAGTTCTGACCAGGGCTCTTTTTTTGGCCGGAACACGCAGGAATGGCGTTCCAGTTGGCATCTGGACAGTGTCCGGGCTCATCCCTTCCTTTACCGCCAGCTAGAAAGCACCCTGCACCCAGTCTCCGTGTGGAGACCGGGCATCCGGCACCTTCCAACTCCATGCACTTAAAGGAGACGCTCTCCCTTTAAACGCACGGAGCCGGCTAGAAAGCATCCCGCAGCCACTCTCCACACAGAGACCGGGCGTTGGGAGCTTTCCAGCTCCCTGCACTCAAAGGTAGAGCGTCCCCTTTAAGTGCACGGAGCTGGCTAGAAAGCGCCCTGCACCCACTCTCTGCACAGAGCCTGGGGATCGGGCGCCTTCCAGCTCCATGCACTTAAAGGGAATGCTCTCCCTTTAAGTGCATGGAGCGGGAAGGCGCCAGACGCCTGGTCTCCGCACGGGAGCCGGCGGGAAAGGGCCTCCTTGGGGATTGCGGCGCCTCCGCTCTGCTCTCCCTATTCCCGGTAAGTGTTGGTGTGGGGAGGCAGCAGTGGGAGCTTGGGGGTGGCGGCAGAGCCTTGATGGGGGGAGAGCCTCCCCCATCTCTTTGCCCTCTTTCTTTCTTTCCTTCCTTCTCTTTCTGTCTTTCCCTCCTTCAGTGGGGGCTTGATGGGGAGGGCTTGGGGATGGCGGCAGAGCCTTGATGGAGGGAGAACCTGGAGGGAGAGCTTCCCCCCATTTCTTTCTTTCTTTTTCTTTCCTTCTCTTTCTTTCACTCTTTCCTCCTCTTCTTCTCTCCTTCTCTTCCTTCTTCTTTCCTTCTCTTTCTTTCCCTCATTCTCTCCTTCTTTCCTCTTCTTTCTTTCTTGCCCTCCTTCTTTCCTTCCTTCTGTTTCTTTCTCTCTTTCCCTCCCTTCCTTGTCTCCCTCGTTCTCTCTTTTCCTCCTTTCCTCCTCTTTTTCCTTCTCTTTCTTACCCTCTTTCCCTCCTTCTTTCCTTCTCTTTCTGCGCTGTCAGGTGTGTGGCCTAATACACTAACGAGTTCCTGCTGGTGGTTGTGGCCTAGTATGGTAATGAGTTCCTGCTGGGCTTTTTCTACAAAAAGAGCCCTGGTTCTGACAAGAGCTGTCCTTGAAAGGGCAGTTCTTGGAAGCTCTCTCTCAGCCCCACCTACCTCACAGGGTGTCTGTTGTAGGGAGGGAAAGGGAAAGGAGTTTGTAAGCCGCTCTGAGACTCCAAGTGAAGGGTGGGGTATAAATCCAATCTCCTCCTCCTAAAATCAATTTTAAAAGCACATCTGTCATGATCGTAGGCCTTTAGTGGTGCAGCCTACAGGCTCCAGGGAGGCCTAGTGACTCCAGGGAAGCCTATATTAGAGTAGCTATCAGGGCCTACATTTCCCTCTGGACCCTGTGATTGTGTAACAGGAGATTTTGGAGGGGAAACTACACCAGCAGGATAGCAGAGGGTGGTGCCTGGGAAGAAGGAATAAAAGCGGGTGGGTGTTCTCTCTCAGGGAGCAGGGCTGGTGAGGCTGATGCAGAAAGAGGGATCCCTCATCCCAAAGAGATGAGTCATTCTGAGAGCGGCTGCCTAGAGAAGGCTAGGACCGTATAGTTTGACCGCATTCGGATTCATTATTTTATTGATTTACCTACCTTTACTGTGTTCATTTTTCCTACATGTTTTTGAACTACAGTTGTTATTAAATCTCTTTAATAAAACTAGTTTGTTATTCTGCCTGGGTCCTCACGCCTCATTTGGTCACATATAAAGGGAAACCTACTGGAGAAGTATGGAATACAGGGGTACTGTATAAAGTACTGTACTGCATAAAGGGGTCTCCCTCCCGAGGAGGCCCATACCAGAGCGGAGGCAGGAGAACCCTGCTAGCCGCTGCCCGTGATAACGTCCATCACATTTTTCTAGTTTACACATTAAAGGCTAACAAATAACTGTCAGATAAATTCCCAGTAACCATTAAATTGTTTCCGCTGGGCTCTCTTCTCTTAGCCACAGAGCTCAAGCAGATCTCTGTTTAACAATTTGTACATACTAGATAGATACTCCCACCGCTGTCTCCCATTGTTCAGCTTCATCTAGGGAAACTACATCCTGCTTAATAAAATTAACTTCTCAGCTCTGGAATCGCTAGAGATCTTGTGAAACAGGCGTTTTGGAAACCAGTCAAAGCATTTCAGTTGTACTTCAAATGAGGCAAAGGACTGGTTAGATCATCGGAACCCAAGAAAGAACAGTAGGGGAAACTGGCAGAGGATTCTCTGAATTAAGAACAGGATGCCAACAGACGTATAATCTATGAAAATCAGGGACCCACAAACTGGGTTAGCCAAAATAGCCAAGTACTGTTTGGACAGTTGCCAAAGAGGTATGAGTCCACACCACTTTTTGGAAATTAAACACCGCCTCCCCACCTCCCTCCGAAGTACACGGATATAGACAACAACTTCCATTCTCCAAAGAACTAGTTCTTTCCCAATTCCGTTCTAGAAGCTCTTCACAAAAATACTTCCCCCCTCCTGAAATGCTCAGACTCACTCAAATTCTCACCACATGCAGGCTTCCACTGTTGAACCCATCCCAACTCAGGACTTCATTTGTATCAGGGCTCAGTCCTATAGGAACCTATTTTCAAGCCAGGGCTAAAAGGCCAGTGTACACAACGATTCCTTCCACAATAAAAGAAAAACCAACAAGAAGCTTTTTGCCTATGCTCGGGGCTCGGAAGACAGATTGTGGTGCCTACCAAGAATCCTCGGCTCCCTAGGGCAACAATGAAGCATACAACAGTTGACGTGTGTCAGCCTACCTGATGGCTTCACTGCCTGACAGCTATCATGAGGGTCAATGCCATCAAAACATTCACCAACCCTGGTCCCAGCCACCTGAAACCATCCCTGAGCATCCCCCTCCTGCACCATGGACGGTTCAGTCATCCATGTGGATGTGCGGACCCTTACAGACCCCCCCCCCTTTTCCATTCTGTTTGCAGAAATAACACCTGGGTGCCCAAGCCTGGGGTGCAACTCGCGTATGGCATGACCTTCTCTCCTGGCAGAAATTCCAAGCTCTGTAGTCACTGTCATCCTTTCCCCTCTTCAGGGGACCAAGCCATTGTGAAAAACAGACTGGCTGACAAGGGGAGAGGCTCTAAGGACAGGAGCCCAGAACCTGCCCACATGTGGCCAAGGGATGCGGCTGAAGGAGAGGGGGATTCTGGCCACTTACCAGGTCCCCATCCACAGGTTCCTCGTCCACTACAGCCTATCCCAGCCACCCTTTCCTCCATGTGGGCAGCAATTGAGAGAGCTGGAGAGTTGGAGAGCTGTCGCGACTGCCAAGAAGACTTTTACCAGGGGGCAGCAACTGATGGAGGGCAATGGATTTTGTAACTGTGGCTGCTGGGCACCTGGAGGGGCTTCTTGCCATTGAGAGGGACAGGAGGACATCAAGAGGCTCCTGGAAGACCTCTCTGAGGCCCCCCGGCACTCCCTGCCCCTCCTCCTGCTGTGCCTCCAGTGGAAGTAGCACGCAGGGGGCACAGGGACACCATCGGGGGCATGGGCGGGCATCTGGCCGCCACGGACAGCAGTGAGAAGGGGGCACTGAGACATGCATGCTCTTCACCATCATCACCTTCTGTTGCCCTGTGTGCTCTGTCTGCAGAGTGCCACCATGGGGTGCCAGCGGGGCTGACATGTGTGGTCCCCTCCCGACGGACAGGTAGCAGGGGCTTGGAGTGGGAGCAGGTCTCTTTAAAGAGAGGTGTTCAGAAGGGGAGGAGCAGAGGAACATGGCTTCTCTGGGCCTCTCCTCTCCAACCCCAGTAGTGATGGATGCTTGGCTCTGCCCCCTAAACTCATGCCCCCCCCCCGGTCCTGCCTGCCCTGTCTGTCATGACACCCCTGCCTTGCAACAACACTGGACTGGGATGCTGACTTGGAATTGCCACAGATGCCACCATGGTAGCAGCTGGCAATGCTGTTGGGGCACCTTTTTCTCATTTGGGCACTGTAGGGAGGCGACTGGCAGTGCCTCAGCTGAGCGGTGGCTGGCCACCACAGGGCAAGCATGGCTCGGGATTGCTCTGCCCATGTCATTAGCAATATCCTCTGTTTTGGAACCACGCAGCCCTAGCCGACGAAGGCTGAAAAATGAACTGGCTGATCTACTAAACAAAATGCACTCTCACTGAGGATAAAAGCATTCCAAACACTATTTTGTATGACTCCCCTTATACCATATGTTTTATAAACTAGAAATGAAATACAGCACAGAAATAACTTGCTGCAAATTTCTTCCAGCTTCGGTTAATTCACTTCATAGATGTGTTCTTCAAGCACAGTTGATTGCAAAATTGCATGAGCTGTATGAAAGCATAAAAATAAGTTGGATGTTTATAGTACTTAAGGCTTTCAGACAACC
This sequence comes from Lepidodactylus listeri, assembly GCA_029233225.1. NCBI lineage: Eukaryota > Metazoa > Chordata > Lepidosauria > Squamata > Gekkonidae > Lepidodactylus > Lepidodactylus listeri. The sequence goes on along the minus strand of JARCFY010000016.1, from coordinate 54,259,480 downwards.
AGCGCTTTGCATCTGCTCCGGAAAAAAATTCCGTTGGACCAATTCTAATCCTCAAGGCACGGGCAGACCTGTGATGCTCCTTGGCCATTTGGGAGGGGGGTCCAAGAGGACACATGAAAGCAAATAGGAAGTGAGACAGCACTGACAAGAGCACACTCTTACTAGCAGTTATCTCTGTGCGAGAGATGTTCAGGATTATACCTCTGAATGTTCTGTTTTCGTATTTATTGCCATTCCAGTGTACCCTTTTGTTGTCACTTTCATTTATTTAACACCTTTATATCCTATCTTTTTAAAAAGTCCGGAGAGTGGCACTACGAGATGGCACATGTAATCTATAGATTCTTGTTTCTGATGCAAACAAAAGTAACAAAATAGTTCCCCCCCCTTTTATCACTAACTACTGAGCCAAGAAAACAACACAATTAATATAATTGCTCTAAACTGGAAAATTAACATTTGATTATAACGAAGGAGAGTAACTGTCGAGATTTTGGCACCTTGCTAACAAGAGCAATGGGAAGGGAAGAATAGGAAAGGCAGAGAGGGGAGTGAGTCAGCTAGTCTTGGGAGTGACAGATGTGCACGGTGACCAATCAACAGAGCTGGATTATTGCTCTTACCATCAAAGAGGATTGTGCTGAGGCACTTCTGGGCCTAGCATTTTCATCAATCACTGCTCTATTGGGAGTGCTTTCTGGATCCCATAAAAGCGTGGAGCAGAGCCAGTTCACTCAGAATCAACTACTTTCCTGCTGAGAGACTGTATCCTTACCAGTTCTCCAATGCTCGCTTTGCAATTTCTAAACTGTGGGAGAATACGATTTAGTGCCTGCCTTCCTGAGGTGCCAAATACAAGCTTCTACATCCCTTGCGTAACTCTGCTGGCCTTTGTTGGAGTGCCAAATCCCTCCCTATATCTGCTCTGCAATGAGAAATTTAATTGTCTATAAAACAGGAGCACTCTCTCTGAAATTGGGCCTGGAAGTCGCCTTATGTGAGAGAGCATTCTCTCTCAGTTGAATGAGGAAATACAAAGTCAGGGCCAGAAATATTTCCGTCAATTAATTTCCTTTGAAATGGGGATGCTTTCTTCAATGTGCCTGAAATTTGGCAAACAGAATCCCACGCCTGAATAATCCCCATAACTTCAATCCAAGTGGGGTGAAAACAAAAATAATTACAGCCAGAAAGGCATTTCTAAGTGAAAGCTCTGACAACTAATTAAAGAATCCAAAACGTGTATCACAGCAAAAATAAAATTAAAACACAATTTTAAAAACTTTATTTAGCTTGATTAAGATTAATAAACTAACAGAAATATTGTAAATTAACATAAATATTTGAGAGAACATTCCACCAAAATCTTCGCACGCTACTTAATTACATCAATCGAGTATCTCTCGATAAAAACTTTGCCAAACTATATTCAAGCGAGATATATCCTTCCCTCTTTTTAAGAATGTTCATTTGATTGCCAAAAAGAACTCTTTACATTTCATGATCCATTCTTCCACTGGTGAAATATTATCTGTCTCCCAATATCTCAGAAAAGTAATTCTAGCTGTTATCATATGAAATATCGTATTTTGAAATTATTTTGGAAACATATGTATATCGCTTAACAAGAGGGTCTCAGGAGAATTGGGAAAATCCATGTCTAAGCCACATTTCATACAGACCACAATCCAGGTTTGTTTGTTTTTTGCCCCTCTGCACGTCCACCACAAATGCAAATAGTCTACATTGTAGTTTGCAATACCAACATGTCATTTGAGATGGCAGGTAACAATTTTTTCTTGTAACTATCCCAGATCTTCAAAAGACCACTAAATAGACCAGTTTCCATTATTGTACACTCTTTTCCCTGTATTTTTGTGTGTCCGCAAAAAAGTCTTCAATGGAATCTTTACATAATACTGTTCAGTGGCTATTTCTGAAGCACCTTGCCACTGACTTGCCTATTTCTTTTGTCGCTGACTTATCCATTTTGCTATCACTAGTGCGGCATCATGATATTTTAAATTAGGAATACCCAATTCACCCTTATTACTTTTACTCTGTGTCAATTTACTCTAGGTTTTGGACTACCCCACATAAACTCATTTACCACAGACCACCACTCCTTTCACAGTTTTATCTGTAGTAATAATTAGTAAATTCAAGTTTAATTTTTGTTAGCAGCATCGTTTTTACTGCATTGTCCATCCTAGAATTTATAACCTGAAAGTTTTCCAAAGGGCAAATTTGTTTTTCATTTCCATAATTGCTGCTTTGACATTATTGTCCAATTCCTTATTTTTGCTTAATTTAATTCCTAAATAAGCAATGTGGGTTTTTTTGTAATCCAATTCCAATAATCTTTATTGGCATAGCAATAACTTTAAAAAGAAAAAAATAGCAATACAAATCAGCCAATGTGCCAACAAAGAGAAACAATCAGAGTGCAGTGATTTGTAACATTGTGTACTGTAATAATAATAATAATAGGGCAAAGTGATAAAAGTTCAGAACAGTAATCTCAAGTATTGCAATAATTAAAACAATTGCAGTAAGAAATTAAACTATCCAAAGAGGATAGATATACCTTATCTTTCTCGCTCCCTATCCACCTCCTTTCCTCTTTTCTTTCCTCTTTCCCTTGGTCCCGAAGTACATTTGCCAGAAACTCTACCACCTGCCCAGTAACTTCGGGGGTTTTGTCTGCTAGCAAGAATTCAATACCTCTATTGGTTACAGCCTTAGACCATTGAAGGAGAGGGCTAATTAACTGTAAACATAGCTGAGTAAAAACAGTGGGCAGTTTAAAAGGACATGCTGAACCAAGTCATGTTCTTTGCCGAAACATCCGCAGAATCCTGCCTTGTATCTATGCCTGTGACCACAGCCGAAGGAAATATATTGAATCTGGCCAGCATGAATGCTCTGCGTTGAGAAGGGATTGTTAAGCTTGAAAAGTACTGAGCCATAGAGTTTTGCGGGAAAGTAAGACCCAGGAAACGGGGGGAACAAGTCCCCTTTACTCCAGCTTTTATTAATTGTAAATCAATATCCTGAATTCTCCTTTGAATTATTTGGAATATATACATTTCATTGGAATTGGCCAGGCAGTCTAAATTAATACCTAAAGAATTAATTTTCTCCCGTATTGATTGGGACCATTTGGAAACATACGGATCAGCAGTTAAAAAAACAATAAGACTATCTGGAGGTTGAAAATAAAAATGTAACCAATACTTGATGGTAGCAATCCAAGCTCTAGATTCTATGGTATAGAGACTGTTGCCCTGCAAGGCACTTATGCACTCTTATTGACATAAAGTCTATAAGTGTTAACTTTAGACTGTGTTGCTGAATGTGTAAAAGTGACTGAGATGCAATATGACCAGGTTGCGATGTCAGCTGTACACACACGCCAGCCAACACCTGAGATGATGTGCCAGTGGTTCCCGAAATCACCAGCTCCCAGAGACTTCCCTTAACACCAATACTTACACAGAAACAGCCACTCATAATTGTGGTTTGAATATGTGCTTTCAGACGCCATTAGCATTGTTCTTCTTCCTTGCGCAGGCAAACCCTCCCCAACATGCTTTGCTCTGGAGAAATAAAAGGCTTATTCCTGCCTTCACATAGACAATGGACTTGGCTAGCCAGAAACCGGTTCTGCAGCTCAGAGATATTAAGCCCATCAGCGAAACAAAGGGTCTAGTCGATGAGTCATATCCGCCCTCCAGGTATCTCTGTCACAATCAGGTAGAGTGTAACATTGCTCAACCCCTTAAGCCCCTCTCCTCTAGCGGACAGGACTTTTGGGGCAGACCACCAAGGGGTAGTCTCAAGGGAGGTGTCCAGTCAAGCCCTCCCCCAGAGCCCCCTAATAAAAGAGGACACCCAGCAACGTGTTCTCTCTCTAGCTTTTACTACCTCTTACCCTACCCTACCTCTACGGCTCTTGGTTGCGCAGCCAGAATCTCCACATGTCGCTGCGGGTTTAGGACACATGTCCCTAATCCCTCATAGCCTCCCCTAATTTTTCCAGTGGGAACTCAACATCTCTCTGGAGACATAATTATTGCCCTCGACGAATACCAACGATATTCCTGATAATGCAATCATCTTTGCTCTATCTTTATTTCTTAGGCTCTGTATAAGTGAATGTGTGAATCTGTATTGTTTGCCTGAATAAGAACCTTTTAGTAAAGAAACTATTTTATTACTGAAGCCAGCCTCCTTGTTTATTTCTGGTGCTTCTGGAAGAGGTGGGACCTCTGTATATATTGGTGGTGACCCCTTTTGCCTATTGCCAATTAATTAGTAAACTATAATTCCCCAATACTGATAAGAAATCAAGGCAGTTTGGCTAACAAGACCCAACTCAGCACACAAAGTAAAATAACTAACCGAGTTAGGAATGCCAAGAATGCGACGCAGAAAGATTGCATTAACTTGTTCAACCTTTTCATTAAGGTCTTGAATCCACACGGGAACCTCATACAGTAATTGGGGAATCACTGTAGCTCAAAAAATCCATAGGGCAGCTGGGACTACCTTTTTGGTAGTGAAAATGGGTTATAGCAGCCACCTTGTTCTTAGCCAGGCTAAGAGAGTGTTCCCAATGCATGGACCATTTTAGATTATAATGGAAGAGAATACCCAAGTATCTAAAAGATTCACCTTGTTCAATTTCTCTTCCATCAGTCTTCCAGACAGAACGCCTCCATGATTTAGAAAATACCAAATTTTTAGTCTTATCAAAATTAATAAGTAAGGAGTTCTGGTTACAGAATGAGATAAATGCTGATAGGGAGCACTTTAATCCTACTGTAGTAAAAGAAAGAAGCGCTGCATCGTTCGCATATAGGATGGATAGATAGGAACTGGGGTTGAATTTAATTTGGTAGCATTTCCATCAATTTTAGCCAAATAGGAAGGGAGATCTGAAAGGAACAAATTAAATAAAAAGGGGGCTAAAACACAACCTTGCTGTACACCCTTGGTTGCAGGGATTTTTTGTGTTAAGGAACCTCTGTTATCAAATCTAACCTGACAAGTGTTAGAGAAATGAAATTTACGCAACAATAACAGAAGGCGTTGGTCAAGCTCCAATTTGTGTAATTTTCCCCACAGAGTCTGTCTATCGACTGAGTCAAAGGCTCTATGGAGATCAATAAATGCAATGTATAACTTGCCTCTAGGGTGCTGGAGATATTTTTCAGCTAAAATAGATAATGCTACACAGTGATCTAAAGTAGAGTGGTTTCTTACAAATCCAATTTGCTCTCTCCCTGGTAAATTATGAGAAGTCTTCCACTCAGATAATTTCTTAAGAAGGTGTTTAGCATAAATTTTTCACTAGAATAGACAGGAGACTGATGGGCCTATAATTCTCTAGGTTGTTAGGGTCACCTTTTTTGAAAATCGGAATTATTATGAAATTTAACCATGATTCTGGTAAAATACCAAATTTATCACTGTAAAGAGGTGAGCCAGAGAATGAGACCTCCATTGGATATTGTTCTTCATGAGCTCAGCAGACAGGCCATCGGGGCCAGGGGCTTTACCAGATTTAAGACTAGAAACGTGCTCATATATCTCCTCATCCAAGACAGGAGGCCACTCTGGCATATCTAAAGGTAGCACATTACTCGTTGGTTCAGCTACGAAAGAATTATTGAACAAGTTAGTATAGTAACTGAACCATTCCTGAGGGGGAATTCAGCTAACATTAAGGAACCCCAACTGAAATTTAAAGCCGGAGACCAAGGCCCAGAAAGCATTGTTATTATTACTTTTGATTGAGTGAAAAAGCTGGGTCCATTTCTCCATGGCAAAGGTATGTTTCTTTTGGGCTAGCAGCAGTTGACATTCCCTCCTCATTTTGCAATAAACAGGAGGGATCCAAGATAAAGTGCCAATACCCATCTGCCGAAAAAATTGGCATAATCTATTTTTAGCTAGGTGATATTCAGCATCAAACCAGGAATTAGTTGAGCCTTTCACGTGTTTACAGCCAAATGGTTGGGCAAAATCACTGAGTTTACCAACAATAGAATTATAAACTAAAAGAGCCTCTGTTAGCGATTTAGCGCAGGACAGCTTTTGATTTAGTTGCTGGCAGGGGAGGCACCTTGACCACGAAGGAGGTTTTCCCAGGGTGAGGCTCATCCACTGCACTCTGGATGTGCTGACCCCTGCGATTTCCCCAAATGCGGGAAACTCGACCGCATAATTTGTGATAGTGGGGGACTGCGTTCATGCTTTCCCCTGAAGTTAAATGTTTTTTGGTAATCTTAATTTTACTTATCCAGTTCTGAAAAGGAAATCCAAATCTGTATTAAAAATCATTGCTTTGGTCTTTTCTGTTTAATTTATATCCAATTATTTTGCTATCTTTGATTAAAAGGGTTTCTAGGTTGGTAGCCGATTTGTCTGGGTCTGTTAGAAAAATTACTGTGTCATAAGCAAAGAGTAACAATATTTTGTTACCTCAGTGCCCTTTATAAGAGGTAAATCTCTAACTGATGTGGCTAATGGCTCCAAGGAGATATTAAGCAATAAGGCTGAGAGGGGGCATCCTTGTTTTACACCTCAACTGACTGTGAAATCTCTTCATTTGTATTTATCTTTTCTGTAGAGGATGAACAAATGATTTTGCCCATTCTTTAAAATTCCTCCCCAAATCAAACTTATTTAAACAAGTCAGTAAATATTTATTTTCCACCCTACTGAAAGCCTTTTTGGCATGTGAAAAAAGCTGATTTAATTTTAGATGTCAGTAGTATATTAGATTTAGTACCTTTCTTATATTTGTTGTAGCTGTTACCTTAGGGATCAGATTACCCATGAGGCAGCAAGTTAAATAATACCTAGTGATACAATAGTTGCCGTATCAGATGCTCCAACTGCCATGTTTCCTCTTCTACTCTACCTATAAGCAACTCTATAATTTCAGCAAAAGGCTTTAGGATGGCTCTTCTGATATATAAAGTGCTGCCCCAAAACCACTGGTATAAACCACCCTGTACAGCCTTTATGGTCAGCCAAGAGTTGCCCATTGTTAACCTCTGACTAGAGTCAAGCGTGTTATCCTTTTGCCCCAGTTTTGCCTCAATCATTCCACGGGCGGTGACATCAGAGTAACTTGTCACAAAGGCGCTTGTAACAACCATTTAGCTTGTTGCTGGCTCCAAGTGAAGTAGAAACAGCTGATCAAGTTTTATCGTCTTTAGGGCAGCAGGCAGAACACGACAGAAGAGCCAGAACAAATGAGAGGGAGAAAAGCGAAAAGTGTAGGTGGTTCAACGCCACTCACAACCTCCTTACTTTAACCAGGAATGCAAATAGTAATCACTGTTAGTCTGATGAAGTACCTTGTGTGTCATATTGCCTAACTCATGTTTTAAACATATCATTTACCAAAAGCTGCTTCTCAAATTGGTGTCCAGGGACTCCTGAGGTTCCACAAGGCCTTTGTGACGAGGACAAGAACATTTATTTATTTATTGTTCCATTTATACCCCTCCCTCCCCACAGAGCAGGCTCAGGGCGGCTTACATTCATTTGTACTTTCTACATAATACGTAAATAACAGTTAAAACCAATAAAATCAAATAAAACCATTCAGTTACAACGATACTACTAATAAGGCGCTGTCGTTATTTCACTAATTGCATAAAGTGGTGTACTAGTGCCACAAGATGGCGTATTAATTACATAAGTTGACGTATTTGATGTTCTTCAGAGGTCCCCCTGTAACTCAAACCGGCCATCTGTGTCGCGGGTTTGTTGGTGGTGGTAGTGGAGGCGGCTCCTAGTTGAAAGCCTGGTAGAAGAGCTCCATCTTGCAGGCACTGCGGAACTGAGACACGTACTGCAGGGCTCTGATTTCTTCTGGGAGCTCATTCCACCAGTCTGGAGCCGCCACTGAAAAGGCCCTGGCCCTAGTAGTAATGAGCCTGGCATCCTTAGGACCAGGGAGGGTCAATCGATTTTGAGACCCTGACCAAAGTGCTGTCTGGGGTATGTATGCAGAAAGGCGGTCCCTCGGGTATGTTGGACCCTGGCCATATAGGGCTTTAAAGGTAGGTACCAACACCTTGAAGTGAATTTAGTATGCTACTGGCAGCCAGTGCAGTGTCCTCAGCACAGGCTGGATGCGCTCCCATCTGGGAAGGCCCATCAGAAGCCTGGCCGCGGCAAGGATGCCATCTTGATTTTTTGCTGATTTTTGCTGTTTACCATCACTGCAAGCACTTTAAATAGCAAATTTGTACTGTAAATGTGTTATATTATTGTTGTGTTGTTTAAAATTGTTTTTAATGGTTTTATCTTGACTTGGCACTGTGTGCCACATTGTAAGCTACCCTGAGCCCGCTCGCGGGGAGGGCGGGGTAAAAATGTAAAATAAATAAAATAAAAAATAAAATAAATTCTGCACTAGCTGCAGCTTCCGGATTTGCGACAAGGGCAGCCCCATGTAGAGAGTGTTACAGTAATCTAGTCTCAAGGTGACCATCGCAAGGATCACTGTTACCAAGTAATTGTGGTCAAAGAAGGGAACCAACTGCCTGACCAACCGCAGATGGTAAAAGGCTGATCAAGCAGTGGCTGCTACCTGGGCCTCCATTGTTAAGGAGGTGCCCAGGAGCACTCCCAGACTCCTAACCTCTGGCGCTGGCACCAGTGGTACCCCATTGAAGGTTGGGAGTGGGATCCCCACCCCTGAACTGCCCCAACTCAAGCACAGGACCTTCATCTTCGCTGGATTCAACTTCAGCTGCTCAGCCTAAGCCAGCCAGCCATGGCTTGTAATGCCCGATCCAGATCTTCCAGTCTGGAGTCTGACCAACCGCCCAACATCAGATAGCACTGGGTGTCATCAGCATACTGGTGACATCCCAGCCCATACCTCTGGGCAATCTGGGCAAGGGGGCACATATAGATGTTAAATAACATCGGGGAGAGCATTGCCCCTTGAGACACCCCACAAACCAGTGGGTGCCTCCTGGATTGCTGCTCCCCTAGCGCCACCCTTTGTCCCCAATCTTGGAAAAAGGATGTGAGCCATTGCCAAGGCAAGCCCCTGAATTCCATGTCAGTGAGGCGGTGGACCAGTAACTGATGGTCGACCATGTTGAACACAGCCGACAGGTTCAACAGCATCAGTACCGTCGATACACCCGATCCAGATGCTTCTGGAGATCATCTGTGAGGGTGACCAGTGCTGTCTCCGTCCCATGTCCCGGGTGAAAGCCGGACTGGAAGGGATCTAACATGGAAGTGTCATCCATGAAGCCCTGCAACTGTATCACCACTGCCTTCTCAATTAGTTTGCCCAAATAGGGCAAGTTGGAGACCCACCAATAGTTAGCCAATTCAGCCGGGTCCAGAGAAGGTTTTTTAAAGAGAGAGCAGACCATCGCTTCCTTGAGTGCCCCTGGGAACAGCCTTTCAGAGAGGGACTTGTTGGTAATATCCCTAAGGGTACCTCGAAACACCTCATGGCTGGCTTTAATGAGCCAGGAAGGGCACGGATCAAGGTTGTACATGGTTGGGAGTATAGTCAAGAGCAATCTGTCAACTTCCTCAAGGCCAAGCGGGCTGAATTGATCCAAAATCAGAATTGAAGACATGCATGGAGCCTCAAGCTCACTCACTGTCTCAACTGTGGCGGGGAGGTCGCGGCAGAGCGCCAAGACTTTATCCGTGAAATAGCTTGCAAATGCCTCACAGCCTATATCCAGTTCCCTAGCATTTGGTCTGCCCTGTGGCAGAACAGTTATGGACCAAATTGTTCTAAACAACTGGGCTGAGTGTGAGCTCATGGATGCAATCGTAGCTGCAAAGTACTCTCTCTTCATGGCTTTGACAGCCATCTCATAGGATCTCATAAACGTCCTATAAGATGTTCTTGTAGCTTTATCTCGAGAGCGGCGCCACCGTCTCTCTAGCCGTCTTAGCTCTTGCTTTATAACCCGCAACTCCTGGGTAAACCAGGGAGCAAGCCTAGAGCAAGGGTGCAGAGGGTGCCAGGGAGCGATCTCATTGATGGCTGCGGAGAGTCAGCTATGCCAGTCCTCTACAAGCTTGTCCAATGAGCTGCCAGGGGCATCAGATCCTGCAGAGTCATCTGGAGTTACACCGGGGCCATCTGGCTCTGCGGGCGAGCTAAAATATGCTCGCCATCTAAACAGGGTTGGGGTGGAACCATCAGGCAGGCCCCCAGGGCATGATGGTCTGACCATGGGACTGCCAAAGCAGTAATCCAGTCCACTGTTACCCCTGCCATGAAGATCAAATCGAGTGTGTGCCCAGCTCAGTGAGTGGGAGTTGTTACATATTGGGAGAGTCCCAGTGCCGCCATGGACGAGATTAGGTCCTCTGCCTGAGTAGAGGTCGTGTCATCAGCATGGACATTGAAATCACCCAGGACTATCAGTCTCGGGTGTTCCAATGCCCAGCCTGATATGGCCTCCATCAGGGACGGCAGGCTATCAGTCAGTGCGTTAGGCAGTCAGTACACCAACCAAATTGCCAAACTCTCCCCAGCCTCGCACACCAGGCCGGCACATTCAATGCCTGTGATCTTTGGCGGCAGGAGCACCCTGAAGGAAAAAGCCTTCTGGATTAATAAAGCCACTCCTCCCCCTGCCCCTTAGTCTGTGATTGGTGAAGGACCGAGAACCCGCGAGGGGCAAGTTGGGAGAGAACCACTGTCTCCCCTTCCCACACCCAGGTCTCGGTCACGCACACCCGGTCTGCATTCTGCTCTTGCAGAAAGTCCCTAAGGACCATGGTCTGATTATTTATAGACCTGGCATTACACAACACCAATGATGGAGGGGAATTCATCATCCTAGCCCCACTGCCGACATCCCTCGGGATGGGACATAGGCTAGAAGAGGGCCAAGCTTTGCTATTTCTCCACCCCCTTCCCTTACTACCCTACCTGCTCCCACCGCTATACCTTCCCCTCCCCAGGAGCACCGGAATCCCTTGGCCTGGCATCATCCCTCCTCATGGTCTCCATGGACCTTCAGAGCCCTTCTTCTCCTTAACTGGCTTATATGAAAATGGAGCCCTCTCAGATTTCTAGGAACAGGGGCAGAGACTCGCCAAACCAGGACCACAGTATGGAATCAGCTTCCAACTCTTCTAAAAGGTAAGGTATCACAGAGCTGCCCACAGTCACCTTGCTTCCAGATCACCTCAGATCACTAGCCAGGCAATTTGTAGACTGGGTCCAAGGAATCAATAACTTAGCCTAAGAACTCTGACTGACTGAGTGGCACTGAGGACATATTTCATTTTATTTTCCAATGAAAAGGATTTCAGCACACAGATAGAGAGATGCTGCTCTGCCTCCCTAAACTATAATAGCAAATGACTGTTTTCAGTTGAATACTGGAAGGTCAGGCTTTGTACGATGCTAGTATTTTGTTTTTACAACCAGCTCTGAAAGTTTTTCCATGTCCCTTCCCACAGCTGTCCAACTGACATCTATCCGGAAGCTGCTGCTGGTGCAAAGTGCTGTCATGTCACAGCTGACTTATGGCAACCACATAGGGTTTTCAAGGCAAGAGATGTTCAGCCTGCCTCTGCCTTGTGCCACCCTGGACTTTCTTGGTGGTCTCCCATCCGAATACTAAGCGGGGCTGATCCTGCTGCTTACCTTCCAATACCTGATGAGACTGGGCTATCCAAAAACAATATTTCTTGCTGTCTCTGGTGAAAAGTCAGCGCAATTTGAGTCCTGCCCCCACAGAATCAGCTACCCTCTGAGATATGACTCTGTAGGTCATCTACAAACTATACAAATGTGTTTTCTTTAAAATTATTTTAAAGCGTAGCTGATCTGGATCTCACAGTATTGTTTTTTGGATGGTAAGATCCATAAGGTATACAGAAGTTGCTTCAAGCGCTCTGAAAAACAGCTGTCTGGGGACGGCTCAGGTTGCTAAGGTATGAAAAGAGCAGAACTGCCAAATTAAACTGCCAAAACCCTCACTAAAGTACATTCTAATTATCCAAAACTAGTAACATGAAAAATAATTTTTTAAACCTAACTGTTCCAAAAAGATTAATATGGTTTTAGAGTTATCACAGTATAGATTTTAGTAGGTCAACAAATGATTGCTGTGACTTTGTACAAAGTACTTTATTTCTGCTTGTTTCCTGAACTTTGACAAACAGCTTTATTAAACTTGTGGTCCAATACTTAGACAACACTTCCATAACGTAATACACTAACACAAAATATTAGACAATTCAATCAAGCAGTGTAGGACATGACTATACAGGTCACGTTTATGTAAATCCAGGCCACATTTCAGAACCCTGATACAAAAAGGAACTGAAGTGCATGCAGAAACGCAGGAGAGGCTGCTGTGGATGTTCAAAATTCCTGTATGCTGCACTCCAATCCAATAATCTACATGTGCAGGGTAGGCTGTTCACTAGCATCTTCTGCTCCTCTTATGGAGCCTTCCTACCATCATCACCACCCTCCATCAGACAGCAGAGCATTATCCAGACTACCCCTTACCAACTGATGAGAAAGACCTCAGCCTGAGACCCTGGAGAGCTGCTGCCAGTCTGAGTGGGCAACATTAACTTTGATGGACCAATGGTCTGTTTAAGTATATGGCCGCTTAATGTATTCATATAACTAAAGGGGGGGATGAGAAACACTCCTGCACTCATGAATCGACTAAGAAAAGTACAAAATCTCTCCTTATTATATACCTGAGTGTTGGGGTGACTCTGTCCTCAACGTTTCATATGCTCCCAAAGCCTTTGGCTCCCTGACATGTAACTCAAGCTGTCCCTATCCACTGGCTGCGTTGCCTGAGTCTTGCCTCCCCCCCCCCCCCCCCCACATAGCCAGTCAGAACACAGAGGTCATTTCCATATGTGGCCTGATTGGCCTTTTCCTCTAACATTCCAAACAGTTTGCTGTTGCTGTTCATTGAATGAATCCTGAGGTAAACTACATATCCCTTAAACGGTCACTGGAGTCAGCCCCATAGCTAGGGATATTTTTGGAAGGGGGCCGGGGGGACACCAGCTAATTAAATCAAAGTTAATTAGTGAAACTCCTTAGAAGCCAGCCTTCTTCTAAGGCAGCCCTGCACCCCCGCCAGACTCCAGCTCCAGGCTCAGTTGTGTGGCAGCCAGGCAAGAAATGCCAACTACTGGAGAAAAGCAAATGTCTGAGAGACAAAGGTCTATCTCCTCATAGTTGTGAAAAAGAACTGTTGAACTATAGGATGTAGATCTTCCTGATAGTACAGCCTTTCCTTGCCCCAGACTGTAAATTTATGCCATAAAAATAAATTAAGAGTCTTGCTGCTATGTCAGAAAGTAAACTGCTGCTCTAGAGATGCTGTTGAGATGGGGACAAAACCTGCCCCTGGAACTACACATACCTTCATTCAGGATGGGCTCAGTCACCGGAAAAAAAATCTCCTAGAATAGTCATTTACTCTCCTCCATTCAAGTGAAAGGGAAGCAACTAAATTCTATCAGTCATACTTCCTCAGCCTAACCTACTTCTGCAGGCTGTCATGAGGATAAAATTGAGGAGACAAGAATAATGCAAGTCAATAAATAAATTATCAATGAAATAGAAATAGTGACATCAGGAAGATGACTTGTGGTTACCAGGAATTCACAGAAAGTTATGCTAGAACTAAAATCTGTTAATTTTTTAGGTGCCCTGACATGTCTGACTGTTTCTGCTGCTATGGACTTGCACAGCTACCTCTCCGGAAGACACCGTAGAGTTCACCAAAAGCTAAGAGCTCAAGAAATAAACATCCAATTTACCTAAAAGTCTGGAGTGAGTAGGACTGATTTTCTGTACAGCAGCACACCATAATAATACATTTTTAAAAAGATGCAAAAAGTCACAAAAATAATCATGCACATGGTTTCTGGAACAGAGGAAAGTACAGTGTTATGATCGTAAGCATTAATTGCAAGTAGGGCAGTTCGACTTGCAAGTAGGGCAGTTCGACTTAAACTCAATGTGTGATCTACATTACTAAGGGGGGAAAGTCCGATTTAAATTTCTTAAAATTCCATTTATTATTTAGATACTTCCTAAACAGAAAACCACACTACTTGGTTGTTGTAACTATAACAACATATTAATCCAATAGCAAGTAAAGCCTTTATACAAGCTCAGAGAATACACCATATGTTTCTTTAAATGTTCCTTTAAAATAATATAAAATCATATATATATCTCATAGCGACATGTGGCCCCCATTTGTGGATATCTAAATCTGTGGATCAGGGCCACACTGATGCTAAACAGATTTTCCTACAAACTTGGGGGACTCACCAGGTTTGCAAAAAAATCTGAAACCTTAAAAATACATTGGGGGGTTTAGATTTCCCCGAAATAAATATTATTGTATACTATAATTCCTTCTGTGTCAGGCAGCTGCAGAAAGCCTCAGCAGAGGCTGGGAGCCAAGGGTGGCTCGCCAGCATTGTGGGGGAGCCTTGATGGGTCTGGGGGATAACACTGGGAGCTGTGCAGGGCCCACTGCCATCATCAGCAACATCAGTGGAGCTTACCAGTGGCAATGGGGAGAGGAAGCCCTCACTGCCCCCCCAGAAAGACAGCAAGAAGGGAGTTGGGTGGGGAGAGGTAGCAGTACTTGGGGGCCCCCAACTGAGCTGGCAAGGAGGGAGACAGGCAGAGGAGTGGGAGTCTTTGCTGTGCTCCTCCTCCCCCACTGAGGCAGCAAGCTCGCTTGCCCACTGAATGGGCAATCAGGAGTCTGGTCCTTGCTACCCCCCCCCCCCCCAGGTCTGCAACAAAAGAGTTGGGCAGGGAGCATGGGAGTCCATGCCACCCCATTGAGCCAGCAACCAATGTGTTGGGTAGGGAGGCATGGCAGTCCTTACCACCCCAGCTGGCAATCAGGGAGCTGGGCCCAGCAGTGAGGAGAGGGATCCCCCATGAGTATCACAGGTCCCCACTTGTATATTCTAACAGTCAAACGGACAAAATCTGATGGCACTTAAATCCAGTGACTAGAGCTATGAACTGACAAAACAGAACTTTCTACAAACCTGAAAAATACCCCAGGTTTACAGAATAATATGAAGTCTTTAAAAATACATGGGGGTTTTAAAAAACCCAAAATAATAAAAGGAGCACCTGCAGCTTTAAGAAATAGAAGCCCTCAGAAGCTGTATTCTTGGTTAGTTTCTGTCAGCATTCTTGGTTAGTTTCTGTCAGAAAAAAGCAGGAGGAGAGGGCCTTGGTTGTTTTGGCCTTGGAGGGAGGACTTATCAGAGTTAGGCCCAGTGACAACCAACTGACTACTTGACTTGCATAACTCAACTTGGCCCAGCTGCCTCTTACTGTTCAAAAGCAGCCACAATACGAAAGCCTGTACTCAGAGCTGCGGAGTAGAATCTGAGCTACCCATGTTGAAATCACCAGTCTGCCGTGGAAGCTCACTAGGCAATGTAGGGCCAATCACATACTTTCAGCCCAACCTACCTCACAGGATTGCCATGAAGATAAAAAGGAGGAGAGGGAAATGACATAAGCTGCTTTGGTCACCACTGTGGAGAAAGGCAAGGAATAAAAGAAGTCAATAAGTAACAAATATAGCTGAAGATGGGAAGCAGATAAAATGTAGGTTGATGAGAAGGAGAGAATGAGGCAGGGAAAGAGGAGAGGATATGGGAGTTGCCAAGAGGAAGGAAAGGAGACATGATATTGGGAAGGGAGGGTACAGGCGAAAATGACACCAGCACCCCTAGTCCTTGAGGATTTGCACTATGCAAGTGGGCCTGGTCCAGCAGCTGGCACCATACAACTTTGCCATGGTTTTCTAGGTAGAAGCTTCTGGGGGTGGGAGGGAAAGCTGAAGACAGAGGGGCAGATAAAGGTAGGTTCACTGTTGGGTGGGAAGGAGTGAAGGAAGCAGGAAAAGGGGAGAAGCTATGGGGCCTTACAGGGATGGGAAGGAGGAAATAGAGGGGGAGAAGAAAATGAGTGTCCCCTCCAAAAGTCCCTGTGGGTTCCCACTTATAAATATAAAACTTTAGGTACCTAAATGCACATATACCTCACCTCCATACAAAGGCTTTCTTACAATCTGTAGCGGTGACACATTTTTGAAGAAAGATACTGGTGGGACTCAACACTCAAAAGAAGCTCCTTCTTTCCTATGCTTCTTTTTTCTACTCTGCCTCTCTTCCTTTGTCGTAACTGCCCTGCCCACTCCCAGCCCGTAAAAAAGTAAGCAAGCCCAACACACTGTTCTCTGTCACTCTATGTCATTACAGTCAAAAGCAAGTACATCAAATTACAGATGGACTTATATGAGCAATATGAAGGAGGGTGTCCTCCCCCCTTGAATAAAGTGGGGAAATAATAGAAAAATAAAATAATTAGCTTCTACACAGGTTTATGTCCTTATTAACCCATTCTCTTACCCCATGACTGTTAAGTTTACTCAGGAGTCTTTGGTGTGGTACCATGTCAAAAGCGTTTTGAAAGTCCAGGTGGATAGTATCTACTGGGTCACCACTGTCTACATGTCTGTCCACTTTCTCAAAGAACTCCAAAAGGTTGGTGAAGTGGGACCTCCCTTTCCAGCAGCCATACTGATTTTCCCTCAGAAGGCTTTGTCCCTCTGTGGGCCTAACAATTCTGTCTCTAATTACTGTTTCTACTAATTTGCTTGGGATAGACGTTACGCGAACTAGCCTACAATATCCTGGGTCCCTTCTGGGTCCCTTCAATGTCTCCCCAAGGTAGAAGCTGAAGTTTACCTTCTATTTTCTACTGCAGTACTCTTTTTTGGGGGGAGGGGGCATCAAGTCACATCCGACTTAACGGTGATCCCGTACAGCTTTCAAGAAAAGAGACCTTCAAAGGTGGTTCGCCGTTGCCTGCCTCTGCATAGTAACCCTGGTATTCACTGCAGGTCTCCCAACCCAAAGACTAGCCAGGGCTGACCCTGCTCTGCTTCCAAGATCCAACAAGGTTGGGCTAGCCTGGGCTATCCAGGTCAGAGAACTCTTACCTAATGAGGTACCAGATAGCTCTTGATGCTGGTCTCTGTGAACTTCCTGTTGTCAATGCCTCTTTTCCATATTCATGAGTCTTGCAAAAACCTTGTACACTCACACAGGGACTGATATGACTGTGTTGCATGGTGTATTCTAACAACTGTACGTGTTACAGTACAGTTCCTTAAAGGAGTACTTTGAACCTCCGTGCTGAAGAGCTCAAAGGTTTTCTACACATGTCCCCTGGACAATGAAGCTGGCTGTGACTGGGAAGGTGGTCTTTCTCTCCCTGCTTGGTTCTGATTGTCTTCCTGGCAAGACGAACGGCTAAATCTATCTATCTATCCATCCATCCATCCATCCATCCATCCATCCATCCATCCATCGTTGGGTGAAATCATGGGATCAGCCAGCCAGTTAAGAACTGAGTAATGCATTTTGTGCATAGATAACTGGAGACCTCAATAAACATCCTTATGTTGGAAAGAAGCAAGAGAGTTGTCCAGGATGCCTTGGGTGTGTCTAGCAATGTTGCTACACTGGGTTGTTTTTCTTATTGGTATTATGATGCTGCTGCCTTTGCTGTTAGGAGTGGTTATACTACACTAGCACAGCAACTTCCGGTGTAACCAGACCCGACAATTAGGTTTCACGAAACTTGGGTTTCACAGTTCTTCGGACTGCTGTCATAGTTTAGTTTTGGTTATTGTTAACTATATTGACCAAACTATACTAAATGATGTATTTAAAACAGAAATAGTTTGATCCTACTCAGCATTAAAATCAACTGCAGGACAACACTGCAATAAGTTTGCCTTTTCTGTAATACAAGGAGATAAAAATTAACCATTTTTAATTTACAAAATTATATCTTTAACTGCTTCACCTAACGAAAAATTCTTTGGGGGGGTCTATTCAAATGAGAACTTTTCCTGCTGCTATTGCCTTATTTCAGTCACCCTCACCGGCATCCCTCCCAAAACTTTTACTGCTGCAAACTCTTGCACTAATTCAGAGGATATGGAATAAATTGTTTCTGTGAATATTAAGAATAAGTGTTATTCACAACAAGCTGAAAGGCAAGGCATCCAAAGCTTAGGAATGATCACCTTTAAAAAATCTTGACCAGTTAGAAAGGTACCGAGGGAGTAAAAATTCAATTTTATGGCCCTGGGGAAAGGAACACTCTAATTCTGTGCAGAGTTGGCCAAAAGGAAAACCCTGTTCTAATGAAGTCAGAGACAACTTTTGCATTAGCCTCTTTGGACTCAGTATTTCAATAGCTTATAGTTCCAGTAAACCGTTTTATGATCACCGAAAGGCAGAAATGTTCATCTCAGGGTATGAAAACTAAGAACTGACCTATAGTAGAGGTTTTCAAACTTTAACTTCCGCAAACCCCTTCACAGCCCGTCTGCCAAGGATTCTGTGACATGTTCTAGGTCTAGGAGTTATGACAGAGGAATCCAGCATACCTTGCTTAACACTTAGGGAGCTACAGATTACAGAGAAAACTTTCTTTACTGAGAACGAGGCAATAAACTCTTCAGATTTCAAGCTGAGAGGAGATGAGTTTCCTTTACAGAGACAAAGTGGCAGGATAGTAATGACCATTTGTCCACCTGCCAGAAGGGGGCAACACAGATGGCTGTTTGGACATCCTCAGTTGGGCCATAAAGGGCTGACGACAGACTGGCAATCTGGAGCGGGAGAGCTCCGCTTGGGAAGCGGGGGAAGGGAGCCCGTTCAGACATCCGCAGCTGTCCCTCGGCTCCCTTCCGCACTTACGCGTTTTGCAGCCGGTTTCCTTTCGCTTTAGGAGGACACTGGAAGAAACCAGTGTCCAGGGGCCGTCTTCCGCATGCCTCCCACTTTCAGGCAGTGTGAACCGGAAGAAGGCGGGATTCAAGCGGAGGCGGCTGTGTGAACGTGCCGTTTCGGCAATTTGCGCATGAGTGCTCATGCGCACATAGCCGAAAACAGCCCTGCCACAAGCTGCGAAGGGCCGGCCCACCCAGGGCCGCTCTGCAGCAGTCTGAACGCTCCGTAACAGCATCCTTGCGCAATACACTGGCCAGTGTGAACGGACAGCCCCGAGGAATTTTTCCCCCGCAGCTTTTGCCTCCGGATTCCTCCCACTCCAGATTGCCAGTCTGTCCTCAGCCAAGGTTTTGGAACATTTATTTATTTATTTGTTCTATTTCTATCCCGCCTAGCCAGCGAATCATGCACTTTGATTTAATTGGTGAAAAGGTACAATATACAGGGAGACCCAAGCCCCAGTTTCAACGGTAGATCAAAGCAAAACCTTCCCAACTGGGATAGGAAGAGTTAAAAATTCTGGACACCTGACGGAGGTGCACAAGCCAAGAACCAGAGAACGGGGGGGGGGGGGGGAATGGAGTGAAGTCTGTCTTGACTAGCTTCTATTCTCAAAGGTCTGAGTGGACTCATGTCCATTCCATGGAAGAGAGTGTCAGGGTAAGGCGGTGACTGTATAACTTTATCTCATGTTTTTGATTCTTTTCCTAGTTCTTAAACATCCTGTAGTGTTTTGATATAGCTTTCCAGTGCCTTTTGCTCTAGTGAACTGAGACTGTATTTTAGTAGATTAAAAGTCTTCCCTTTTAAAGGTCTACCCCGGGGTCTGCTCATCCACACACAGACCAGAAACTCCTGACTGGACTACAAACAGTTAGCTGGCCAGGAAAGAGAAGGGGTGTGACCTACACACACACACCCCACACACATAAACACACTTAGCCTCTACCTGCACCTGAAGTTGCAGGTAGAGAAAGAAAGGGCAGAGCTTGAGCAGTGAGGGTCAGACAGAGGAAAAGAGTGAAGAAATTGGTGGGAAGCCAAAGTGCTCCTACACATACATAAATTCTCCCACAGGCAAAGACAGCAAGCAGAAACGAAGGGGGGGAATCTTCTACACTAGGAACTAAGCGTCTTGTATGAAGGACAGGCCAAACCTGTTGGTTTTCGCTGTTCCCGTTCACATGAAATCCACAGCCAGCATTGTCAGTAGTACAGTCTGACATGAGTCACTCACAAATGCAGAAAACAGGCATGCTTCTAAACGTCATTGTTACTTATGTCAAACTGTACTACTGACAATGCAAGCACCTGATGTTTACAGGTGAAGATCAGCAACTTGTTGCCAACGCAAATCAGTAGCTTCTGTTTTTAAATGTATGTCCTTTAAACTGCCTCTGAAGTAATGCATTTCACATTTTCTGAAAATATTAAAAATCTACCACATCAAATATATAAATGACGAAAATGCAGTTATGTAAACATGCCAGCTAAGAATCCAATTACACAGTCACAAAAAACTAAAGGGTGTCAGCACTTTGAAATTAATTATATAGACATCTAGGCTGGGCTAATGACTGTAGAGTTCTCTTTGGAAGCTCCAGTATGGGTTCTTGAGAAACTATCTAGGTCAGTCACTGACAGGTCAAAGAAGACATCAGCCTACTGCATATCTACGTTCATTCTTGCACATTTCCTGTTTACCTTTCAAAATGCAGTCCTTCAAAGCTAAACAGAATGATCTTCAACATGTTTACTCGGAAGGAAGACCAACAGAGTTCGGTGGCACTTACACTGAAGGAGGCTTAACTAGAGTTGCACTCTCAAACAGCTTTAGACTACTCCCATAATTCTTCTTCCTGCCGCAACAGCCATGGATCTTTTGAGAAGTCAGATTTCATACTCCGGCAAAATAACTCCTTCCTGAAAACCATGTCTAGACCTATAGCTGGAGGATGTAATCAATAGAAAATCTTCCCTTTGGTATTTTCACTACCACCCAATATGCAAGTAAAAGACTTTCTGTAGCACTGGTTTCTACCCTCCAGTTCATTCTAGAAAACAATACATTGGCACCATTAAAAGATTAAGGTATTGGTGGAAAGTTCCAAAACGACACTAGGAACCAACCCCAGGCACACACTTGCATGAAGGAAACCAACTGTGAGAATTACTGACAGTTCACACATCACAGTTTATGCAGCAGCAGCACTTCCCACTGTCTCTGTTCTATAATAATCAGAACTGCTGCCAGCAGTACTCATACACTACTAATTCATACAAGAATTTTCTTCATGCAAATAAATCCCCAAAAATCAACAGAATTGTTTGTATGTTGTAGGTACTGTCTCTTCATAATTACAATAATTCTCTATTGCCAGTTATGATGCATGTATTTCCAAGGTTATAATCAATATGCCCAATTCTCAACATGGCAAAAACCTGTGGATACTTAAATCTAGAGACCGATGCCACAGACAAACAGATGTTTCTACAAACGTGAAAAAGCTCCAGGTTTTCAGAAAACCCTGAAATCTTACACACACACACAGGGTTAATCCCCCCCCCCCCCCAAGAAGCAGCACCACCTGTATCAGCTATGTCCTCTATTTTTTCAGGCTACTGTGCAGCCCACAGAAAGTAAACTCTTTAACTGCCTCAGTATTATGTATTATTTTTGAAAAGAAGCAGATATTTTGCAGCACCCCCTGGAGGCCAAGAATTAAGAAAATGTCAACAACAATTCTGTCTTCTTATCACACACACACATTCTTCTACAATCTTCATTCAGTGCCACTGCATAAACACACCCCTCCTTTTGTTACTTAATCAAACTGACATCCAGGCAATCTGTGAGAAAACAGTTCAGGTTTTTTTTTTAATGAAGCAGGGAATTAGGAACTGGTGTTTACATTTTAAACAGAAATCAAGTTGTGTTTCTGTCCACAAAAGAAGCATGCTAACATCAAATTATTACACTCAAGTTCGGTTCCTGTAGCCCCTTAACCAAAGCTGTCCATGTGTATTTGGCAGGGTCTTCTAGTACAGTCCCTGAAAAGCTTTGTACACCAGCAAAGACTTCAGCTCTGTTCTACAAGCTATCAGGTAGCCTCCACAGAGTTAAATGAGGACACACCATTACACTGGGAATGCCAGGAATTTACATTGGTGGAAAGAAACGAATCTGAGGTCTCTAGAGGGAAGGAAATGTGGCAGAACCACCACAGGTAGTCTATACTCCCAGGTAAGACTTTAAAAAGTTGTTCTTGGCAATGGAATCAATCGGCATCCTTTCCCCTCCATTACTTCCAGGGGATAAATCAACTTTTAAAAAAACCTATCTAGGGGGAAACGTTGGTACACAGAACAAAAAGAAAGAAAGAAATCCCCAAGCTTCCGGAGGAGAACCAGTAAAGTAAAATATTGCCTTCGGTAATTAAATGAGAGGAAAACCACCCAGCTCCCAGAACCTCAGCTGTCCTGCTGCGTTCTGGAGGAATGCGTGGAGGGGATCCCGAACAGGGATCCCAGGGATCCCGTTCCCGCACAGGATGCATTTGGGTGGGGGCGGGGGGCGGAATCTCCCGGGTCTCCCCCCGGTTCGGGGAAAACACCCAAAACAGGGGCCAGAAACGGAGGAAGGCAAGCGGCGCAGTTTGTTGGAGAAGCGCTGCCGTCAAGTCAGCCTGCGTTTCTGGCGGAAACCTTGCCCGAAGCCTGGGCTGCCTGTGCCGTGGACCCACAGAGCCCCGACCCACCGGCACCCGCGTCTGGCCGGAGCCCAAGACACGCGTTTCCAATCCAGTGTACAGAACTGTGTGCGTCTGCAAGGTACAGACGTCTCACTCTCTCCCCACATTGAAGCCCTCCCCTCCCCTTTGCAAGGGCAGCCGCCGCCGGAGACATCCCTCGCCGCCTCCCGCCCTTCTCCCCCGGCCTCCGCCTCGACCGGACCCCCCCGGAAGGTGGTGGTGGGGGGTTTTTTGGGCGCCTACCTGCCCGTCCTCTCGCTCACCTCCGGACTCGGGCGCCGGGGAGGGGGGGAGAGCACGCGCCTGCGCGCGCCCTCGCTCTCGCGTCGCCACTTCTCCAGGAGCCCAGGCCTCGGCAGCGGCGTGGCGTGGCACAGGCATCCGAGGCCGGCGCCTACTTAGCCGGCACGGCGGCCCGTCTTGCCTGCGCCCGCCCTCCTCCTCCTCCGCCTCAGGTTTCTCCGCGGGGCGGGCGGGCGGCGGCAAGAGTCGGTTCCGCCGGGCGCAGCGCCGCAAGCCGCGGCGTCCTGCTCACGAGGAGGCGGGCAGGCAAGGCTGGGGAAGGAGGCGCCCCAATCCTGCCGCCAGGGCAACCCGCGGGCGCTATTGTGCCATCCCGAGGGGGGAGAGGCGGGCTGGCTGGCTCCCTCCCCTCCGCTCCGGCTCGGGGTCTCCACGAATCCCCGTCCTGCTGCTCCGGCTTTCGTCCTGCCGGCTGCTGCGTCCCCGCTCGGGCTCCCCCTGCTGCTGCTGAGCGCGGCGGGCCGGCTGGCTCGGGGGCGAGTGGCTCGGCGGCTCCCTGCGGGCCAGCGACAGAATCCGCAGGAGCGGCCGGCCCAGGAGGGCGCGGCGGGATTGCGCCTCTCGGCCAAGGCCAGCTGGGGCCTTCCCCTGTGATGGGATTTCCGCGCGCTCCTTTCTGTTTCCCCAGGAATGGTGATGGGGCCACCCTCACTCATACAGGGTTGCCAAGTCTGGGTTGGGGGAAACCTGGAGACTTTGGGGGTGGAACCGGGAGAGGGCGGGGTTGGGGGAGGGGAGGGGCCTCAGCATGGTCCAATGCCATAGAGTCCACCCTTCAAAGCAGCCATTTTCTCCAGGGGAGCTGATCTCTGTCAGCTGGGGATCAGTTGTAAAAGCGGGGGATCCCCAGGTCCCACCTTAGGGTTGCCAAGTCCGGGTTGGAAAATACCTGGGGACTTTGGGGGTGGATCCAGGAGAGGGCGGGGTTTGGGGAGGGGAGGGGCCTCAGCAAGGTACAATGCCATCGAGTCTTCCCTTCAAAGCAGCCATTTTCTCCAGGGGAGCTGATCTCTGCCAGCTGGGGATCAGTTGTAAAAGCGGGGGATCCCCAGGTCCCACCTTAGGGTTGCCAAGTCCGGGTTGGAAAATACATGGGGACTTTGGGGGTGGAGCCAGGAGAAGGTGGGGTTTGGGAGGGGAGGGGCCTCAGCATGGTACAATGCCCTAGAGCAGGGGTGGGCAATTGTTTTGGCTCGGGGGCCGCTTTGTGGGAGCGGAGGTTAGCGGAGGGCCGCACCTTTTAAAATGATTGCACTCATTACTTAACTTTGCATTTCAGAAAAGGTATACATTGTATCATAAAAATCAATGAATATAAATTAAATAAAATAGTGGTAGTTTTATTCAATTTATTTGTTGTGCTAATTTCATATCATCTATAGCTGCAAGCTCATTAAATTTTAGAATCAGTTTAATGAGACAAATGTACCCTATCACACTTTTCTACAATTTTTTTTGAAATCAGGAGTGAGATTACTTGTTGAGATTCTCATCACAGCCTGCAAGTGAATGTCTGTCAAAGAGCATCTATATTTACTCTTGTTGATCTTCATGTCTTGGCGGGCCACAAAGAACTCTGTGGCGGGCCGCATGTGGCCCACGGGCCACCATTTGCCCACCCCTGCCCTAGAGTCCACCCTTCAAAGCAGCCATTTTCTCCAGGGGAGCTGATCTCTGCCAGCTGGGGATCAGTTGTAAAAGCGGGAGATCCCCAGGCCCCACCTGGGGCTGGCAGCCCTACCCCACCTGGAGGCTGGCAACCCTGCTCACTCACCTGTTGTTCTGCATGGCTGAAGGGTTAGCTGTCCAGTTAAAGCTTTTTTTTGGGGGGGGGGGGATACAAAGCCCAGCTACCTGGCACGTCAGGGTTTCTCCAAGCTGCTGCGAGCACGGTAGGCCACGGTCCCACCACATCCTGGCTTTGTGCAGTCAGTGCAAGCCGGCCCTTACAAATACTGCCTCACAGTAACGAGCTTTTTCAGCAGCTCCTTTCAGTTAAATAGTAGAGGTGATAGGATCATAATGGTGTTCTTGGGCTCCAGATTTTTTAAAAAATGAAACAGGTTCTTAAATTAAGATTGGAAACCCCCGAAACAGCCACAGGTTTTCAAAGGGGGCATGTTGGTGAGACACTACAAGAAGGTGAATGTCAGGAACAAAATTTTGGCCCGCTCATAAAATAAAGCTTCGGAGTATACGTATACACATTGCTTACACTGTAATCTAGATAAAGCAATAGCACAGGAAACAAGAAAAGTTAGCCAGCTTGTCGTTTCTTCGTAAGCAATTGCTTCTTAATTAGGAAGGCTTAGTCTCTGACTTTTAAATCTGAGGTATAATTCTAGCCCCACATCTGGCTTTTAATCAGGGTTATCTCCAAAAGTAGATAAGTTTCATTTTGCCTGCTGTAAAAGAGTATATGACTACAAATAATATTTATCATTTCTAGTACTTCCAATTAGGGTTTCTCAGGCGGATAGCACAGCCGCCACTGCTGTCTCATAAACCTCTGTAAAACTGCCTCGTTTTTGTTTCACTGCTTTTTGGAAGGTCCTGCTGCAAGGACACCAGCCCTCCTGCTTCTCTGCACACTGCCAGGAAGAGAGGACAGTAGTGGACAATGTGAGATCACTGCCACTCAGTGATATAGAGCGTTCCTTTTTAACATGAGTAGATTTATAAACGCACATCCCCCATTTCTTTTTTTTTTTTTTGGAAATTTTTTTTTATTGAAGTCACCATTTTTTCATTAAACAATACATTCATCTTATTTTTTACCGACCTCTTTTTATTTTCTTTCTCCTCCCCCCCTTTTTGGCTTCCAGCAGACCCCACACCTGTACTTAAACTTAAATTAATAGGTAAATTACTAATTTAAAAAAATTGAGTATTTAGCTCTTTTTCTATAACATATGTACCTCTAATGTTTTTATCTATTATTCCATTCCTAAAAATGTTAGATAAATATACAGTTACTACAGATTTTTCAATAGTTAGAAAATGTAAATATGTTTCCTTTTAATTCTGTACACTTTTCTGTATATTCTTGCAAATCCTTCCATTCTTCTAAAAATGTCATAGAATCTTGATTGTTCAGTTTCTTAGTCCATTTGTCCATTTCAGCCAAAAATATTAGTTTTCTGAGCCATTCCCAAAGCTCTGGAGTTCTTTCATTCTTCCAGTTTTGTGCATAAACCATTCTTGTGGTTGTCACCATATACCATATCATTGTCCGTTTACTGACGCACATGCCCCATTTCTGTTCCTCTCATTCAGAATGGGACAGCCTGTCGAGCACCCCAGCTTGGCCCTCCAGTGTTCCATGGGTGTGCGATATACTTTCTTTTCTCTAACTTGGTCTAGACACCCCTCCCCTCCGTTGGTCCTCCAGTGCTTCCAGGACACTTGCTGAGCCTCTCCATTGGTGAGGTCGTAGCTATGACTACTCTTTGTGTCATGTAACCTCTTGTGTAATGTACCTGAGGGGCCGCTTCTCCTGGCATGCCCCCCAGAAAGCATTATGCTCAGGAGACCAATCTACTGAAAGTCTGTTCTCAACCAGGGCCTTTTTGGTCCTGGGGCTGACTTGGTGGAACTCTGCCTACTAACATCAGGGCCTGCGGGACTTGTTACAATTCCGCTGTTTCTGCAAGGCAGAGATGTCCCACCAAGCATATGGTTGTGGACAGCAACATTTTAAAACGGTTTTAACAGTTTTTAACAGCTATCTGGCTCATTAACTGCCTGTCACCCCCCCTCTTCCCCCCATGCGATTGTAAATTGGGGGATAAGAAATTTATATTTGGCGCCATGTAGATGTTAGGTTTTTATGGGTTTATATTGCTTAATGTATTTTACATGTTTATATGAATTTGGTGTGCCCTGAGCCCGCTCGTGAGAAGGGTGATATAGAAACCTAATCAAACAAACAAATAACATACTATTTATTGATTGATTGATTTTATTGATTTTTACCTCACCCATTCTGGCCTAGGCTGGCTCTGGGCGGCTCACAACAAGATAAAACTTTTAATATATAAAAACATACATCACATTTAAAACAAATTTAAAACAACAGGGGCTCCCACACAGGTCCCCCGACTGGCCCAGCAAGTTCAGTTCCCGGCTGTAGTGCAAGTTCCAGTCCCACTCAAACATGGCCTCCAGCTGATCATGGACAGTCGACTGGTCCCCGGCCTTGACCTGACTCTGATTGATCACCAGGGCAGACCTCGCCATGTGGAGGAAGTAGTCCCTGGACCAGTTGGATGTGCCAATGTAGGCCACCTGGTCGGACACCATGTACTTGTTGTGGTTCACCTGGGCGAAGGGGATCCGGGAACTGCGTCTCATTGGCCGGGACCACAAAGAGCCTCACTTCGATGCTGCAGCGGGTGCGATTGCCCTGCATGGCCGCCAGCAACTGCAGGATCGGAAACATGGTGGCCTTGGAGTGCTTCCAGCAGCCAACCAGGAGGTGGACACGGACTCTCCGCACGTAGGCCACCATCCGGAGGTGGTCGTCAATCACCGGCCAGAACCTCCTGGGGTGCGAGAACTCCATGGTAGGCAAGTAGCTCATGACGACCACATAGCAGCTCAGGTCTGGTCTGGGTCCAGAAAGGATAACAGTGATTATTTTTGAATGTTCATGGTAGAGATTATTTCCACGGTCCTTAAAACAATCACGTAAGGTAGGTTTCTGTATTGTAGAAGGGAAACTGAGATTGAAAGACAGAGGCTTGCCTATGGTCGCAATCAGACGGCTCTTTAGATCCGAACCAGGCACAAAATGCCTGGTGGATTTAAAGGGAATGTCCAGACAGCGATATCTGGGAAAGGTGCTTCTGTGATCAGCCTGTCAAGCTCCACCAGGGAGCCATACTTTAAAGATACCGGTGAAAGTCCGGTCTAATGCTTGCCAACAGGCCAATGGCGGACTTTCCCCCGTCTGGTAGTTCCAGTGCACAATCAACCCGTCGGGATGGTCTGACTCCAGAACATCCCGAATGGCCGCCATTAAAAACTTTTTAGCGATATGCACATAAACGCGTAAACATGCAAGGGGCTGCAGAGCTCTGCTCAAATGTTCCAGACAATTCTATGTTTCTGAATGGCCTGTGAAATTTATGAACTTTGTTAACTGAAATGGTACCTAGATGACTGGCAGTGCTTTTAACATTCAAGTCTGTGCATGCGCAGAAAGACAAGTACACGGTGAGGCACATATGCACACACGCAAACAGATTTTTTTTTAAAAAAAAAACCCCAGCTGCACAGCTCCTTCAGGTGGATGCCATCTAGATAATCCACTGCCGAGTCCGCGCGCGGTAAAGCAATTCACGGGGGAGCTGTCTGGATAAAAAAGATCAGGATCAAATCAGAGCTGGGCCAATGGCAGGATTGGCTGCCCATCTGAACGGGACCAAAGTCTACCTAATAAGTTTGTGACAAGGCAAGCAAAATGTGAGCAGGTGTCAGTTAGAATAGGTGACAAAAATTGTCCAGTAAACAAATACAATGGACCTTGCTCTGGTGGAAACAATGTTTATAACAGGGGCCATGGTGACCTTTTAGTAAAAAGTGTTCGTTACGGCCACCTCCAATTGTGAATGGACTTTTCTGGATTACCATTAGTGAAGCTACTGAAATGATTCCCAGGTGAACAACAAAGTGACTCCCCGGAGTGGGGAAAACATAACTGCATGGCTTTTGATAGACTTAAATGGCAGATTTTCAAAATGCTGGTGTTCATGGGACTGGTAATTATTGGGAATGTTTATAATTTTTATTTAAAGATTATCTTGAATGTGAGTTTTTATGTGGTTTCTATGCCCCCAAGGAATGTATGGGTGTGTGTTCCTTGAATAACACTGCCCTTCAGAGCAAGTATCTGTAGAAACTAAGGAAAGTTGTCATGAAGCCCAGGGCTTTGAATCGTGTTGGGATTTCTGGATTTAACGAACAGGTAAATATATTTGGATGTTCTCCAGTGTGTTGAGGTAACATCTTTGGTGTTATGGGAAACTGCTTTTCAAAGGGAGAAACGTGAAAAATCCCACTTGTCATACGAAAACCCTTGACTGCACCTGAAGTAGCAGATCTCAGCTTCTCATTGAAATGAAATAAAAATGTTTGTCTGAAAAGGCTGGATTTCAGAAAAAAGTTTTCTTCTGTTTTTTAAGTCCGAGAAGGATCCGATAGTGGCACAAAGCATTTTTAGAAATGAGGGTTCAGATACCGCTGTGGCAGGGCAGGGCAACAGTTTGAAGAGAGGCCATTTGAAAACAAGTCTTGTTCTGACAGTGTAAAGAACTTCTATGGTGGAGTGGTCACACTGATGTTTCATAGACCGAACTAGATTGTGTTTGGTATCTGTACAGACCAAACTGGTAGGGTTGATTTTTATTAGGTCCTGTAGTATTGCTTGAGTGGGATATGGCAAGAGAGTTGGCATCTGGTTTTGTTGCAGAGTGTGGCCCCTTGGTATGCATCTGGGGTCTGTCTTGTTGGTAAGAAACTGTTTTAGATTGGGGTCTGTCTGTAAGCAAGCAAAGGCTTACCACCAAGGCCTGAAAGAGAGAGAAATACCATGCGTATTACAAAGGGCTCTGGTCTATGAACACTTGATGAAAACCAGGGCTGTTTTGGGGCAGGAATGCACAGGAATGGAGTTCCTTGTTCTGCCTCTGCGGCACGGCAGAACAAGGCAGGGGGAATTGCCCCCACCACGCGGCATTTGCACGCCGCCGCAAGGAAGCCACCCGCAGCGTCCAGACTGTGGGCAGCTTCCGGTGGTAGCGGCTGAACGCTGCACAGCTCCCCCGCCCGGCACGCGTTCACACCTGCCGGAAGCGGGTGGAATGCGCGCCGCAGCAGCCAGGACACCACTTTGAAGTGGTGCCTGGCTGCTGTGGGAGGTGCGCGGCGCCAGACGCGTTGTGTCCGGGCCGCCTCCTCCGGGCAGATGCGGCAGTCTGAACAGTCGGTCTGCCTCTGCTTTTAAAGTGGAGGCAGAGCAGGCCAGACTGCCAGTCTGTCCTCGGCCTCAATCTCTTCTATCTAAAATAGTGCCTGTTTGACCTGTGTTGATAGCATTGCTTTACTTATTATGGGACATAAAGTAACTACAGTAAGCAGTGGCATATTACAATGCACTACTTTTTGTGATTGGCAGGGTAATTCCAAGCAGAGTTACATCCCTACAAGTCTGTGGACATCAACAGACTTCCAACGGACTTGGAAGGACGTAACTTTGTTTAGGAGTATGCTGTTAATGTTGAACATATCTTGAAGTAAGCTTTTATACCTTGCTGAGAATCTTGCCCTTGCTCTTTGAAAAGGCACCCCTGTATTTTAGCAATATTATTTAAGCAATAATCCTAGGAAAAGGATTTCTTAAGTGGCTAGTTTAATATTAAACAAAACTTTGAAATGTGATTTAATATTGACAATAATTGTGGATAATTTCTACTGTACTTGCACTGAAAATAAATTGGCATGCTGAACAATTAGAAATAGTCATTTTAAGTATTGAGTGGGAGGCGGTGAATCAAACAAACAGGCTTTTATTCAAACACATTGCTTCAGCTCAAAAGACAGCTCTATGAGAGTGGCAGCTTAATTTATACTGTTTCCAACTCATAACTTCAAACAGTGTAACTATGTACAAACAATCCTATTGGATCTAAGCGAGATTCAGCAGTTGGTTACCTAGAGTGGCTTAAGGACCAATGAGAGTCTTTATTTGTAGCCAATAAGAAAGGGCCTTTTGCATCCCAAAGTCTCTGCAAGCTGTGGCTGTAAAATAATAAGAATACAACAAGTCATCAATGGAATATGCAGCCAAATGGTAACTTAGTTTTTTAAAATTTCAGAATCATAACTGGAATTTATTTGCATGAACAAAATCACACAGTAGTAGATAATATTCTAAATAACATGTAGAAGGTCGTTACTATGAAAACAAAATTTCCTATTCAAGTTTTGATACAGGTTATCTTTGCTGTATTTCTCTGTTTTTCAGACTCCAGCTAACCAGCTGTCCAGTTTGTTTTTTCTCTCTGCTGGGGCCTGTTTTCACTAACCATCCATGATTCTACCCTAGAAATACAGCTATCTGCATTTAACAATAAAACAAAAACCAGATAGTGGAAGGGAAGGGGGAAATGTCTGTTCTAGCCTCCAGTATTCTAATACAAAGAACAGCTGATAATGTGAAGTAGGTCAAGAGTATGAACTATTCGCTCATGCGACAGTAAACTGAATGAAATATGTCTTGCTTTCTTTGCATCTGACATATTTGTGGGCTAGAGTCCACAAATGCTTATGCTGGGTTAAAATTTTGTCAGTCTTGAAGGTGTCAAAAGACTGTTTTTGGTGCAACAGGCTAACGCAGGTACCCCTCTGGAACCGCCTTGTCTGGTTCCTTTCCAGAGCAGGTAGTGTACCACAGCACAGAGACAATGCAGACACAACTTAAATCTGTGCCAGTTTATCAGAAAACTTATTAGTGGTTCTTTAAAATGGGTTATTCAGGTGGAGTGTTGATTGACTTATAGAATCTTCCTCAGTCTTGTAAACTGGGGCAAGAAGAGTTTTAAGGCTCCAGTCTGATGCCCATTTACTTTGGAGTTCTTCTCACTTAATTCTCTGGAATTTACGTTTTTATGTATAGTTTCGGGCTATAAAGCTCTGCGGATTTCATTTTAGCCAGTGCATCTATTATTAGATACCTTTCATTCAGCAATTCATATGCAAATTTATGCATGACAAAATTTAGATACACCTGACTCTTGTCAAAAATTAGGTTGTCGTTACGATTAGTAATTGGAGGAACAAACAAATATATAGTCATGCCTGAATCCTAAGATTGCTGCTAATGTTTAATGTTGTTCTTTGAAGCTTCAGATGTTTTTCGGTCACAACGTGGGACTCATAAATCTTTTAAAAAAATCCTGAAGGCCCATTGGAGATAATGGGAGCTGGGAATGCCATGACTTGCACGGGCTCCACTGAAATACATTGCAGCTCAAAAAAAGTTGCAAAGAAAATGCAGAATGGTTTTTCCATTACAATCTTTGGGCCCAGGTAGGCTACTCTGGGACTGGAATGACAGCCCCCAGAGTAGAAAGACAGTCCCTGGGAATAGAATCTGTGCTCTGAGACTAGAATGACAGCCCCCAGAGTGGAATTACGGTCCCTAGGAAGAGAATCTGTGATACTGGAATGACAGCACCCAGAGGGGAATGACGTTCCCTAGCAATCTATGATGCCATAATTTAGTAAATTTCAGCACAAAGTCACCCTTACGAATAAGGCAGAAACAAGACTCCTGTAAATGAATGTCCAGGGAAACTTTTAAAATGTTCCCCTACAGGCTTTTCTGTGTTGCCTTCCTTACTGTCAAATTTGTGACCATTTGTTTGTCTTATGCACATGGTATGTATATTTGCATATCTTAAAGTGACTATTCTAAAAGTGAATTTAAAAAAAGGACACAGCAGGAGACAGCTGAGATACTACCATAACTACTGGCAAACTCCCACCTTTTCTTGGGTTTAGCCCAGCCCAGGGGCATGGCAAGGGGGATTCCTAAGGGTTCCCAGCCCCCCCCCCCAAATTTCTGGGGAGCCCCTTCCTAAATCCCACATAACTCCGCCTCCATAGATAGTGACAATGGCCTGTAATGTCACTGGCTCCTCAATGTGATGTCACTGGGCCTTGGTTCTTTTAAGGATCTGGCATAGCAATGCCTCTGGCCCAGCCCCCACCCCACCACAAGGGAAATTGGGAAGTCTGTGCCCAGCATTATAAAAGTGCTGGATGACAATTGTCACATGCTCAGACAATGCATTATCCAATTTTTCTATCTTCAAGAAGCTCAAGGAAGTGTACATAGGATTATCCTGTTCTGTCCTCACAGCAACTGTGTGAAGGCTGAAAGGTTAGGCTGAAAGTCAATAACGTAGTCTTAAACACGCAGTTCCTTTCATGGCTGAGAATGATTTGGACCTAGGCTTCAGTGCTGTGAAGTTGCAGCCAACCTATGGTGACCCCAAGCAAAGGGTTTCCAAGGTAAGTGAGAAGCAGAGGCGATTTGCCATTGCCTTCCTCTGTAGAGTCTTCCTTGGTGGACTCCCTTCCAAGTACCAATCCTGTTTAGCTTCTAAGATCTGACGAGATTAGACTACACCATGCCGTCTTCTTTCCAGACTGCTGGCCCTCATTTCAAACCGCTTCCTTACCAGCCTGAAAGCACTGATTCCAGGTTTGACTACCAGAGCCTTCTATAACCATATACCCAAGAGCAGAAAGTTTGGGGCACATCATTGTTTCACACAGTATGTCACACTACTTACATGTCTCTTGACCAAACTAGATGTGATGGTGGGATCCACATGTATTTATTCATAGTTGGCTTCTTTCCTGTGTAAAGCAAAGGTTACCCCCCGGCGGGGGAATGACTGCTTGTGTCATCATGGCTGCAGCAAAATGACCCCATCCCCTGGAAAGGTCCTTGTTCGTCCGACCAGCCTTCTGAAGGCTTCAGCCTCCACTGAAGCTGTCCTCCCAGAATAGTGGTATTTCTGAGGCTTGGATTAGTAGCTGTCCCCTCTCTGCCAGCGCTTTCTCTCTCTCTCTCTCTCTTCTTTCTTTCTTGCCTTCTGACATTCTTCTAGTGATGTCAGGTGGTGTAGCATATGCAAATAAGTATGCTAATGAGTTATGCTAATGAGCTCCTGCACCTCTTTTTCTATGAAATGACCCCCGGAAATGCTTAAAGCAATAGAACACCGTGAGGAAAGGAGTAGACAGGGTTTAGCTCGTTTGACCCTTGGGCTGTGTTTTCTGGAAAGCAAAGACCTCTGTTTTACACATGAAGAAATGGGCACATAGTAAATATAGCTTATTCCCTACCCTTCTATCTAGTTTGGCCCACATTCTACCCTATAATAGTCCATGTTACATTAAGCCCCCTATGCTCATCTTTATTATGACAATTTTTGAGGTGGCCATGATTATGTAGAACCCCTGAAATACAGCCCATCATGTCTTTATAAGACATTGAATTTAGCAAACTCGTGCTTGGCAGTGTTACAAAGCCAGGAAATGCAGTTTTTTTGGACACTGCTAGGACCCACCCTTTCCTATTAGTAACCCTTCAGAGACACTTTTTAAATATGATTTTTTAAGTACGTAAACATCAAAGAGTACCACAGGCCTAGACTTTTCTCTCTTAAATCTTAATGGCTCTTCAAAAACATTATGTAAAATAACATGAAGAATCCTGACTGAGCTTTCTGTAATACGTGCACATTATAGATATCAAAATAAAATGTACTAAGGGCTAACAATTCAAGCAAAGTGATTTTGGGATGACTCTTTGAATACAAGCACACGTTGACTTAGCTGTTATGGACAAATTGGCAATACACATTACCAGAATGGAGACCCCTTCAGCTAAAAACAATTTTCTAGAAAAATGGTTTCCCTTTTTTGACTATGTATCAAACTCTAAGAAACAATATCGCACTCTACCAAAGAAGTACTTGAATTTTGTATTTTATTAATGTTTATTGATTATGCATACTTCATAGACCTATACACAAGTTTATATTATTAGTTGGTTTGTAAAGTTATTAAGTTATTTAGTAATGTTTTTATTGTTATTGTTGAAAATTAATAAAAAATATTTAAAAAAAAAATACAAGCACACGTTTATAGAAGGAAGACCCACTGAATTCAAAAGGACAGTTCGGAGTGCATAAGAAAAAGAAGAGATTGGATTTATACCCCGCCCTCCATTCCCCAAGGGAGTCTCAGAGCGTCTTACAAACTCCTTTTTCCCTTCCCCTCCCCACAACAGACACCTTGTGAGGTAGGTGGGGCTGAGAGAGCTCTTTCCCAAGCTGTCCTTGAGGGAACAGCTGGTACAGAGCTATGGCTTGCCCAAGGTCATCCAGCCAGGTGCAAGTGGAGGAGTGGGGAATCAAACCCGTTCTCCCAGATTAGAGTCCGCGCACTGAACCACTACACCAAACTGGCTCTCGTTCTGAATTAATTATAAACCTGTACTTCAGATACTGAATAGCAAATGGTGTGGACAAAGTGATTTTTAAAACTGAAGCTCTACAGCAGTCTTCGTGACTTAATTATAGACATGATGTGTTAAAGAAGTATCAAGAAATCACAACCACAGTTCCCACTTAGCAGTTTTCCTGCTGTTGATGGGACCCACCAACCCCTCGTGATAAGCCAACAATTAAGGCACTGGATCAGCAGCCCCCAGCATGGTCCCCATGGGTGTCGTGGTGCCCTTTGACACCTTTTCCGATGCCCACCAAGTGTTTTTTGGAACTGGCTGGGGCTTTTGCCAGCAAGGCTTCTGACTGAGTACTGGAGAGTCGATTGGCTGTGCACAGGGGTCCGATGGAGGGGGAGCGCACAGGAGCACAGCTCCGGGAGTAAGGAGCCCAGGGGGCGGGCACATGACCAAGCCCCGCCCCCTCCTCGGCTTCCCCGAGCAGTGCAGAGGCGCAGCGCCCCGGGGAAAGCCCTGCTAGGGTCTTTATTGTTTTTAATGTTTTGTTTTAATATTGATAATTTTATCATTGTTCCTTTTATGACTGTGCGCTGCTTTTCCAGAGACTTTCTCAAGGTGGCATATAAATTATCTAAATATACCATTTTTTATCTGGGCACATGGCACATAAGTACTGGAGAAATTTCACCAACCTTCAGCAGCTTCCACCTTATCAGTTTGGTGTAGCGGTCAGGAGCGCGGACTCTAATCTGGGAGAACCGGGTTTGATTTCCCACTCCTCCACATGCAGCTGCTGGTGTGACCTTGGGCCAGTCACATGTTCTCTCAGAGCTGTTCTCTCATGAGCAGTTCTCAAAAGACCTCTCTCAGCCCCACCTACCTCACAGGGTACTTTGTTGTGGGGAGGGGGAGGGGAAGGGGAAGGGATGGGTGGTGCACATGTCCTGGGAATCTCAAGTCTACTTGAAACCTGGTGGTTTCAAGGGAGCAGGAAGAGAATGAGGGTGTGTTCTTTACGCTTATTTTTATTGCACAAAGTATTGGATGGGGAAGGGAATGGAGGAAGAGCAGGTCAGTTCCACTCACCTGTGGAGTGGAGCCTGAGGGGTGGGTATTGCCTTCTGACACACTTCCGGTATGTTAGGGGGTGTGGCATATGCAAATGAGTTATGCTAATGAACTCCTGCACCTCTTTTTCTACGAAATGACCCCTGGCTGTGCAGGTTTTTAAAAATGGTGCTTTGGCAGCCGCTGCCACCACAGCACAAGGATTTACACTGTGTTACTCAAGCTGTGGCAAGCATTTTGTGGGCGACTCCGCCTCCTTTGGCAGCCATTTTTTTTTTGCTTCGCCCAAATGTGCCTTCAGACTCAAAAAGGTTGAGGGACCCTGTACTAGATCACATCATGGACTATGGCACTGCCCTGAGCTGCTCGGCGGAAGGCCAAGGTGGGGGTTGGGGAATATACGATAGATAGATCTTCCTTCCTTTCATAGGAAGACTTAGGAAGAGAAGGAGCAGGGCTCAGTTTTTGCTAGGGATTCATAAGGACAGAGCTTGGTTTTTTTCCAGCACCTATCTTTTATTGGATTGGCAGGAGAGGAATAAGGTTCGAGCTGAATTCCCACCCAGTAGGATGGGTCCCTTCTTCTGCCATCTTGTCTGGGGGATAAGGAGGAAGCTTACAGAGCACTCTGAAATGTTTCAGAACTTTTGGTAACTTTAAGTCTCTGATTCAGGAATTTCTGAATGGATACAAAGATGATTATGCCAGTTTAGATATTCTGCTAATGAAAAGTTTAGAACAAAGAAGTCAGTATTTGCGTGTCTTGTGCTGTGCCCTGAAGGTCACTAGACTGGCTCTGATGGCCTGCCAAGAACAGTGAATTCCAAAGGTAGGGGGCCCTAATAGAGAAGAAATCCTGACACAAGACAAGCAACACTCAGCAATATAGTTAGCAGCCAGACTATCCCAGCTGAGTTTTAAATTAGGTTAGCACAAATCTCATTATCAATAAACATTGGTGCCGTTACTTCCAATGAAAACGTGGTGCTTTAAAAAAAAATCTAAATCTGGCCACTGCACATTAATAAGCTACATTACTGGATCACTTTAAAAGC
This sequence comes from Lepidodactylus listeri, assembly GCA_029233225.1. Lineage (NCBI taxonomy): Eukaryota > Metazoa > Chordata > Lepidosauria > Squamata > Gekkonidae > Lepidodactylus > Lepidodactylus listeri. Next base: position 54,222,386 of record JARCFY010000016.1, on the reverse strand, counting down.
TACTTTACATGTACACAAGATCTTGAGCATTCCCATTAGAATTCCTTTTATCATTAAATCATAACATCGTATGTTAAATCGTAACATGCATCTCCCCTGGTAGTACACAGGACTGTTGTTTGGGAAGCACATGCCCAGAATTCTTTTGGGCAGACAGAACCCGCCAATGGTTCTTTGGATCCAGGCCAATAATCATATAGATTCTATGCCAGTCCGTACTATCATTATTATCATCTTGTATGAAATGCTTAAGAACAAAAAATGAAAAACATTGGGAATCCCAATGTGACCATCCAAATGCCACACCCATACAGGGTTGCCAGGTCTTGCTTGGAAAATACCTGGGGACTTTGGGGGTGGAGCCAGGAGAGGGCGGGGTTTGGGGAGGGGAGGGGCCTCAGCATAGTACAATGCCATAGAGTCTACCTCCAAAGCAGCCATTTTCTCCAGGGGAGCTGATCTCTGTCAGCTGGAGATCAGTTGTAAAAGCGGGAGATCCCCAGGCCCCACCTGAAGGCTGGCAACCCTACACCCGTAGGTCATTTCCTAAAGAAAATGAAGAACCATGATGATAAGTATGTTCAGGTTGATGCCTGATTTGGATAGGGGTTGCTTCACTGAGCAAGTGGAAATGTTAACACTTCTGTGCTGTGTCTCTTTTACCATTGAAAATCAGCTCCTGGAGGCAGTTTCTGACCCATTACAGAAACATGTTGTCGCCTATGTTTTCCCTGATAAGTCAAATAGCATTTCACCAAATGTCTTGAACATAATCCGAATTGGGCATACAGCTATTAGAATGCTATTTAGCATTTTAAAGAGATCAGAGACACCACCGCAAATCACCAGCATATCATCTGGTTGGCTCCGAGTTCACAGGGACTCACTCCTTAATAAGTGTGTTTGGGATTAACAGCCTAAGAATTTCTGAGGTGTAATTAATTATCAGATGGTATTGTGTCATACTGTGCAGTGGCCCAAGTGGTTAAGATGCTGAACTGCAGAAGATCAGTAGTTCAGCGGCTCGAGACACGAGTGCTGCATGACAGAGTGAGCTCCCATCTCTGCTCCTCAGCTCCTGCCAACCTAGCAGTTCAAAAGCAAGGAATTGCAAGTAGATAAATAGGTAAGAGTGTTCCGTGCACCTCAGCATCTAGTCATGCTGGCCACCTGACCACAGAAATGTCTTTGGACAGCGCTGGCTCTTCGGCTTGGAAACAGAGATGAGCACCGCATCCCTAGAGTTGTATTTGATTGGCTTTCGAGCAAGGGAAACCTTTACCTTATTGTGTCTAGAATAGCCAGGAGATCCTAAGATTGTCTGGTGGCTAGAAGTCCTAGCTCTTTAGCATTATGCTAAAAGAAAGCTTGCTGGACCAAATGGTGGGGATGATATCAAATAAATAAATTGCCACAGCCCTCTCTCTCACACAAGGACCTTTGCTAAGTCACAGGGAGTCCTGGTTTAAGATCTGAATCCCTGATACTATAAGGCAGCTCTACATGACATAAGTGTTGGCAGAATTCAGGAAAAATCCAGTCCATGCTTTGGAGTTCGCTTTCTATTAATTTAATGTCACAGGATTTTTGCAAAAAGTCAATAACTCACTGCTGGCCACCAATGCAACAGAAAGGCCTTCAGAGCGCAAGCACTAACACATACAGCAGAGAGAGAATCAACAAGAGTTCATGCTGAGCTGCATGAGAAAAACATTAAACAAATGCTCCACAGCTCCCCCTAGGGTACAAGTGGACTAAACTACTCTTTCAGCAACATTCACAGTAATCAGACTCCTAGGCGGCTGTCGTTTCTCCAGTTATGAGGACCATGAGCGGAAAGTGGCCCCTCCCCCTGACAATTTGTGACCCCTGGAGGAAATTCCAAATACTTATGGTTCTTTTCCTGAGGCTGCGGTCACACCGCATGGGATTCCCGGGATTTTAACTGGGTTTTTTTCTTTCGGGTTGAGATCTCAACCCAGGCGGCGGCGGCGGGGGGAGGCACCCTTCCTGCTCACAGGAGAGTGGTCTACACACACACCCCTGCCCCCACCAGCTGCCGCCGCCAGTCGCTGCCCCCACCAGCCACCGGTGGACCCGTCCCGGCTTCCTGGCTCGCCCTGTGCTCTGCTTCAGGCTCCGAGCCCCACCAGTCGCTGCCTGGTTATTTTTTGATAAGAGAATGCGGGGGGGGGGCCCTAGGCGGTGGTGGCCAGCGGGGTTCGGGGCCGGAAGCGGAGCACAGGGCATTCCCCCCCTCATTTTTGCACTTGGGCACTTGAGTGCACAAGCGCACAACTGCAAAAATGGGGGGGGGGGGAGAACAGGGACAGACGATTTGAACAGCCCTCTCTTGCAAACATTGTGAGAGAGGGCTGTTCAGATCGGCTCAATCGCACATCCCTTCCGCAAACACCCGGAAAATACTAGTTTTTCCAGGGGTCCATTAAAGTGAGAGAAAAGCGGAAGGGTTGCGCGAGTGAGTGAGTATTGGAGTGGGATCCGTATGAACAGGCGCTTAAAGAGCCAGAGGAAACAGCTCTAATTACCACTCTTAAGTCCTGTGTGACCGCACCCTTATAAATGAGGGGTAAGGACAGGTTGCCAACTTCAATTTGGAAAATTCCTGAAGGTTTTGGCGCAGCACCTGGGAAGGTCTGAGTTTGAGGAGCAAAGAGTCTGCCTCTGAATGTTGTTGTAATTTCCTCCAAGGGAACTGATCTCTGTAATCTGAAGATCAGATGTAATTCTGGAGAGCTTTAGCCCCCCCCCCCCTTGAGGTTGGTAACCCTGGACAGGCCAGTGGAGGCAAACAGGTTCATAGTCATAAATTGTTGCAGACTGGACATCAGTTGCTGCCCATTATTTTTTTTCTCAAATTTTTATTGAGAAATATAACAAATATACAAACAAGATATATGCAGGGGTCCATTGGAGCGGGAGCGCACAGGATCGCAGCTCCGGGAGTGAGGAGCCCAGGGGGCGGGCACATGACCAAGCCCCACCCCCTCCTCAGCTTCCCCGAGCAGTGCAGAGGCGCAGCGCCCCGGGGAAAGCCCTGCTAGGGTCTTTATTGTTTTTAATGTTTTGTTTTAATATTGATAATTTTATCATTGTTCCTTTTATGACTGTGTGCTGCTTTTCCAGAGACTTGCTCAAGGTGGCATATAAATGTATACCATTTTTTATCTGGGCACAAGGCACACAAGTACTGGAGAAATTTCACCAACCCTTCAGCAGCTTCCACCTTATCAGTTTAGTGTAATGGTCAGGAGTTGGACTCTAATCTGGGATAACCAGGTTTGATTCCCCACTTCTCCACATGCAGCTGCTGGTGTGACCTTGGGCCAGTCACAAGTTCTCTCAGAGCTGTTCTCTCATGAGCAGTTCTCAAAAGACCTCTCTCAGCCCCACCTACCTCACAGGGTGTCTTGTTGTGGGAAGGGGAAGGGGAAGGGGAAGGGATGGGTGGTGCACATGTCCTGGGTATCTCAAGTCTACTTGAAACCTGGTGGTTTCAAGGGAGCAGGAAGAGAATGAGGGTGTGTTCTTTACGCTTATTTTTATTGCACAAAGTATTGGATGGGGAAGGGAATGGAGGACGAGCAGGTCAGTTTCACTCACCTGTGGAGTGGAGCCTGAGGGGTGGGTGTTTCCTTCTGACACACTTCCGGTATGTTAGGGGGTGTGGCATATGCAAATGAGTTATGCTAATGAGCTCCTGCACCTCTTTTTCTACGAAATGACCCCTGGATATATGATCCACAAAGTTGCATAAGAATAACAAAACTAGCGTGATACAATTCATAGAACCTTCCAACCTTTTAGACGTGTGATAGCCATATAAATCCTGCTGTCTATCATGTTTTAACTAGTGAAATACCCATTATGATGCATGCCATTACTCCCAGAAAGTAGGCACCTGGTTTGTAGTAAAGGAGAGATCTGAGACACGGACGTTTCAGTTCACAGCTTATTCTCTCAGCCACTGCACTATACAATATTTATTTTTGGAGATGTTGTACCTTTATTTTTGTTACATTGCTCTTTATTAAAGTAACGTCAGATGCCGTTGAGGCAATATTTGTTCTTGATGTATAACACTGTACAGTCTTATATACTGCTGAGTAAGGAATGTTGTTTTGCGTGTCAAGGGTTTTAGGATGGCAGCGGAAAGAAAAAAAAGAGAAGAATTGGGGAACTGTATGTGTTCTTCAATGCTGATGTTAAATTCTTTGAAGTTCTAATAGCTGAACATCCATAACATACAATACCTAGTCGCTAGGTATTGGAACTGAAAATATTGAAATATTTAACATTTTCCTATTCAAAGCTCCAAGGTATTGATATTCAGTCTTTTTTATACTGTAAAAAGGGTGCTAAATAACACTCTACGATAGAATAGAATCTGCTGTAAAATCTATTGTGGCTAATGCACTTTTATATGTACAGTTCTACTCTGGAAGTATTGAGAAATAAAAAATGACCTGAATTAATATTGGTCGCAGAAAAAAAGATATTTCCAGTGGATAAGGGGCAGGAGGATGGTAATGGGTTTGTGTTATTGTATGTAAGAAGATCCTACTGAATCAGACCAAACTCCATCTAATCCAGCATCTGTTTTAAAACAGCATAGTTTGATACCTCTGGAAGCTCCGAAGCCAGGTCTTCCACTGCTGTTTGTTTCAGGCATCTGATATTCAGAGTTATGTTGCCTTGTAACATGGAGGTTCCAGTTTGATATCAGTAGCTAACAGCTATTAGAAGACCTGTCTTCCATGAATTTTTCTAATCCATTTTATTGAAGCCATCTAAGCTAGTGGCGGTCACCTCATCCTGAAGCAATGAATTGCATTCATTAATTATGCATTGTGTGAAAAGCTGATGTTTGCAGCATTGCTGTGCGAAGCTGCACAAGTTTGTTTACTTGTTTTTCCCGAGAGAATGTGAGCTATTCAGAGAATGACATAATATAGCATTTTAGCCCATGATGGGCCAAAGGACTGATAATAAATATGTGGTGCAGGGATGCCAGTCCCCAGGTGGGGGCGGGGACCCCCCAATTTTGTGGGCTCCTGTTCACTGCCAGCCGGCTGGCCAGCAAGGGAGGCCCCGCCCCCAACAGTGACCACCAGCAGCCGCCCCTCTCCCTCCCCTCCTGTGAGATTTTAAGGGCCCTTCAGCTGATTGGAAGGTCACATGGCCTGCCAATCAGCTGGAAGGGCCTTTAAATCTTGCAGGGGGGAGGGGACGGAGAGGGGCAGCTGCTGACAGAGCACCTGAACTCCAAGGGGTGAATTCGAAGGGGAAAGTTCCCTTGAAGTGGATCTTACAAGCTATTTATCCCCAGCATCTGGTATTCCGAGAGACACCTCCTCTGGATGTGTAGTTTCCATGTAGCTGTCATGGCTAACAGGAGTGCTACACTGGTGGAGAAGGAGTACATCAGGAGGAGTTTTAAGCTGGCAGAGCTACATAGAAGAATGTTGGAAATGGCTTGTTAAGGGAGGTGGGGCTCATAGCACACCCATTCTTTGAAGGCACCAACTTCCTCTTGTTAAAATGGTTAGAAAAGTTTTTTTTCCCTGCCAACATCCTGAGGGGGGAAAAAATATTTCATACCTCCTTTTCTATACATCGACATCTCATGGTTCTTCTGGATGTGCAACTCTGCCATTGTGCAGTAGCCAGAAATGTTTAGGAAGGGCTCTGTAAAGAAAATAATTCTCTGACTAGTGATAGAATTGTAATGTACTCGCAGCAACGACCGCATGGCGGTCCGTTGTGCACATGGCTGGGAAAGCCCTGAGCTTGAGGCCAGAGAATAATAGTCATCCCCCTATCCTAGTCCTAGTCAGGGGTCCATTGGGGCCGGAGCGAGACGGAGCGAAGCTCCGCCAGCTCAGGAGTGGCCACCAGGGCAGCCACGGGCTGAATCAGATTAGAGAATCTGATTCAGCCCGCTGCTGAATTGCCGCTGAAATTCGGCAGCAACTTTAAAAGCAACTGGAGGGGAGGGGATTTGAGGGAGAGGCTCCAAACTTGCAGGGTAGCTGCTGGGACCTCTCCTCGAAATACCCACCAAGTTTCAAGAAGATTGGACCAGGGGGTCCAATTCTACGGGCCCCCAAACAGGTTGCCCCCATTCCCTCCATTGTTCTCTATGGTAGGAAAAAAGTTAACATTTTTTCCCACCATAGAGAACAATGGAGGGGATGGGACAACCTGTTTGGGGGCCCATAGAATTGGACCCCCTGGTCCAATCTTCTTGAAACTTGGTGGGTATTTTGAGGAGAGGCCCCAGCAGCTACCCTGCAAGTTTGGAGCCTCTCCCTCAAACCCCCTCTCCTCCAGCCCCTCATATACCCTATGAGTTTTTGCCATTGATTTCAATGGCCCATAGGGTATAATGGGGCTCAAACTGACATTCCCTTTCTGACACACTTCTGGCGATGTCAGGGGGCGTGGCATATGCTAATGAGTTATGCTAATGAGTTATGCTAATGAGCTCCTGCACCTCTTTTTCTACGAAAGGACCCCTGGTCCTAGTCATCCCCCTATCAGAGGCTTAGGATATTCAAATAAACCTATGATAGCCTCTGGCGGGAACCAAATCCTATCACCTTATCTGGGCGAGGTCGGGGGTGCGGCTTACCTGTAAATATAAGTGGCCCCCGGCCCTCATTTAGGCATGCTCTTCTGACCTCTCTAATAAAGTTATGCTTGCTGAAATCACTACGAAGCGTCTCCGACTCCAGTACTTTCCACTGGTGACGAGGATGGGATGCCGATGAGCAACTCTCCAGCCGACTCCAGCACTGCATTGAGCCCAGATCCATCAGCCTCCGGCACCACTCGGCTCCAGCACCCCGTATCGCTGCTGCTCCCGGCTCCCAAGGATCCCACTCATCGCACTGCTGCTCAATGAGTCACCATGGCCACCGCCACTCCGGGACAGCTTGCAGCATTTGACCCCGCTCATCCTGAGCTTTGGGAAGCATGGGTCCAAACTCTTAGGTACTTTTTCCAAGTACAGGAGATGGACAACGCCGGTAAGAAGAAGGCCTGGCTGCTAAGCTCCTGTGGTGTCTCCATGGTCTGTATCGCACAAAACCTGATTGCTCCTAGGTCGCTGGACAACGCCAGCTTTGACGAGCTCATCATAGCGCTAACCATGTACTTCACGCCGAAACCATCAAAATGGATGTTAAGGGTGGATTTCTGTTCCCACACTCAGAAGACGGGTGAGTCAGCTGCCAGTTTCATGGCTGAACTCCGGCGGCTAGCCATCGGATGTGAGTTTCCTTCCGTAGAGGACACTCTGTTGACCCAGTTTGTCTGGGGGGTCCACGAGCCAAAGCTCTGGTGGAAGCGCGCGGCCTCTGATGAACTGAGCATCGACGCGGTGTGCAAGACTGCCGCCATGTTTGAGAAGGCCCAGCTGGATTGCCATGGATCCTCAGTGCACCGCTTGGCATCCACCCACAGCCCAGGCGCATCATCAGATGAAGAGGAAGACATCCAACAGGTCCACCGATGCCACCCGAGAGAGGCTTCCCATGCGGCCCCGGACAGAAGCAGCACAAGGTCAGTCGCCCCACCAGCCGGGACACCTCATTCCCTTGCCCCCACCAAGTGCGCCACTTGTAGCAACACACATGATTGGCGGGTCTGCAGGTTCCAGAATGCAGAGTGCCGGTTATGTGGGAAGAGGGGGCACATTGCCCGAGTGTGCCATTCCCAGCCCACCCAACGAATACAAGTGGCCAACTCAGAGGACACCGGGCTTCACTCCACTTCATCATCACAGCAGCAGGTAATGCATCTGCCCCGGGACACTCCCAATAAGGTCTTTGTGCCAGTTTACATAGAGGGGTCCCCCTGCTCTATGGAGCTCAACACGGGTTCTGCCTACTCCATAATCTCAGCAGATACCCTTCACAAGCTATGTCCCAAGGGGGGACCCCGGCTGCGGAAGCCAACCAGACTTCAGCTAAGGGATTTCCAAAAGAACCCCATAGCAATCAAGGGACTAGGCAAATTCAGAGTCTGGTTTAAAGATTTCGAGGGAAAGCTGGACCTTTTAGTGGTAGAAGGAAAACTGTCCAGCCTGCTGGGACTAGCCTGGTTCGCACCCCTGGGGCTGGGAGTAACAGGGGTTAACCAGCTCTAGCGCCCAGATTTCCAAAAGTTCTGTGACGAATTTCACTCCATTTTTGACAGTATGTTAGGTACCTACAAGGGACCTCCTGTGTCCTTGGACCTCGATCCAGCCAGCCACCCCATCCATATACCTGCCAGGCGGCCTCCCCTAGCAGACAAACCCAAAATAGAACAAGAACTGGATAGGCTGGTCGCACAGGGCATCCTGGAGCCCATCTCCCATGCCTGCTGGGAAACCCCGATTGTGACCCCCATGAAATCAAATGGGGACATACGGATTTGCGCAGATTATAAGTGCACTCTAAACAAGGCACTTCAGGACCACTCCTACCCAGTGCCAGTAGTAAGCCACATCCTGGCCGGATTAGCCGGTTCACAAATATCTGGGAAATTGGACTTGGTACAGGCCTACCAGCAGCTCCCCGTGGACGAGGCCATGGCGGAGGCACAGACTATTACGACACAAAAAGGGGCTTTCAGGGTTCGTTGCCTACAATTTGGGGTGAGCATCACTCTAGGCCTGTTTCAGGAGTTAATGGATTGTCTCCTGAAAGGTCTTCCAGGTGCTGATCACTGCGCCAGACGCCTTGTCCTTCACCAGCTGGCTCTGCTCCATTCTTCAGCAATTCCAAGGCGTCGTCCTGAAGGTAAAGTGGGAAAAGTGTTCCCTTGGTCTGCCATCGGTCGAATTCCTTGGCTTCACTATGGATGCTCAAGGTATCCACCCCATACCTGACAAGGTCCACACCGTCACAGATGCGCCCGCTCCGTCATCCAAAGCGGAGCTTCAATCATTTTTGGGGCTCCTCAGTTTTTATCATGCATTCCTTCCGCACAAGGCGGCTGTTGCAGAGTCTCTCCACAGGCTCCTTGATAAAAACGCCAAGTGGGTTTGGGGGCCCCACCACTACGCAGCATTCTGGGCCATCAAGGACCTCCTCGTCTCAAATGATGTCCTTGCGCACTTCGACGAGAGTCTGCCAGTGGTTCTCGCATGTGACGCTTCCCCCTATGGCATCGGGGCGGTCCTGGCTCACTGCCTCCCTGATGGCCGGGAGGTCCCAGTCGCTTACTACTTGCGGACTTTGTCTTTGGCCAAGTGCAACTATGTGCAAATCAACAAGGAGGACCTAGCAATCATCGCGGGAGTCAACTTTTATTCAACTCCAAAACATATTCATCATAGATCATATACTCATGATCTTAGGTGAAGGCTGGGTAGCAGAGTTACATCTAGTGATTCCAATCTTCAGTAGCTACGGTGAGAAAGAGATGATCTCCCTCTCCTCTTGCGGATTAGGCAGAAACAAAGGAGCAGGAAGGAAGCTAAACTAATCTCCCGCTTCTCATAATTTAGCCAATCAGAGGGATGCCTCTGGTAAGGACTACAATACCCAGAGGCACTTGCATTTAAAGCTACAGCGTCTTATCTAACTTCTATTAGCTGGCTGGGGCAGCACAATTACCATGTGTAAGGGCTGAATCTGGAGTCCCCATCCTGGGCCCAGCAGTCTCACATCAGTCCCTCAATTCCTGTGCACAAAGGGCCCAACATGAATAACGACTGTGGTGCATTTGAAGTCAATGTTTTAGCCTTCCCCTGTGCATCATTTTCTTGACACAAAGATGTCCTGGGGGATGTTATTTAGCCCGTTTGAGAAACCCCTATATATGCAGGCTTTCTCACTGGCCAAATGGGCACATGGGAATGGAGAAGAACCCGCAGCTCACGTAGGACCCTGGACCCAACCTGTGTATTCCGTGGTCACTAGGGGCAGTTAAGTATTTGAAATGTCATGGACCAGTGTGAGCCAAGCACAGCAGGGAATGCCTTTCCCACTGAAACAATTGGGAATGATGATCTAATTGTGACATAATGACATTAAATAATGTGAAAAGGTTTACAAGATAAGCTGAACCTGAGTAAACATTCTGTGCACATCCTTACTGCCTTTGTCAGTCTCTGGTGCGCTGGCTCATATGCCTTCTCTATACCCCGCGTTCCAGGTACCAACGTTTTCCTGGCTTGTACTTTTTTTCAGTTGGCTGCCTTAGGGGGAAAATGTTATTTTGCTGAAGTTTACTTTGATGTAACATTTACCGGTGAGCATGTCCTTTTGTGTCCTTCATTTATAGCCCGCCTTTCTCCCCAACAAAGACCCAAAGCCACTTACGTTGCTCTCCGCTCCTCCATTTTCTCCTCACTACAACCCTGTGAGGTGGGTGAGGCTGAGAGAGTATGTGACTGGCCCAAGGTCACCCAGCAAGCTTCCATGGCAGGGTGGGGATTACAAATATCGTGTTTAAAATGACTCTGAATTTGGATGAAACTTAAGTTTTCATTGGGGGTGGAATTCTTGTTCACTTGGAAGAAATGTGTACAGGTTTGATGTATTCTAATAAATTCCAAGTTTTTTTTCATTGACCAGAAAGTATTTGTAATATTCTAAAGGTTGCCATACAAAACAAACATGTCTTCAGAGTATTGTATCCTTTCAGTCCAAAACCATAATGATGCCACCATGAGTAAGCTGTGATGTATAAAGGAATCTTTCATGAAGGACTAGGACATAAAGGTTATTCATAAAAAATGTAATTCATAATGTGTGACAGTTCCTGAATTTCTCCTTATTTTCATAAGTGACCTTTTCAGTTGAGTAAAATTTAATCTATGAAGCCTCATTCCTCCAGTTATTCTTGCAGTGCATGAGGATGGTGACATATCAAGCAGGAGCACATACTGATTTCTTTTGTTCTTTGTGCTCCATCCAAAGTATCAGAGCAGTGGCAACCAGTGCCATCCTAAAGCACATGTACACTCTTCTAAATCAGTTCACTTCAATGGATTTAGAAGGATGTACCCCTGCTTAGGATGGTGCTGTTAACCTCCCAACAGCCCTGTGAAATGTTAGGCTAAAATAGTGAAGTGGCACCCAGTGTGCTGCATAAATAATTAGTGATTTGATTGGAATTTTCCAAATCCAAGCCCAGTGCTCTAACTGCTGCTATATCCAGGGGTCATTTCGTAGAAAAAGAGGTGCAGGAGCTCATTAGCATAACTCATTTGCATATGCCACTCCCCCTAACATACCGGAAGTGTGTCAGAAGGCAACACCCCCCCCGAGGCTCCACTCCACAGGGGAGTGAAAATGACCTGCTCTTCCTCCGGTCCCTTCCCCATCCAATACTTTGTGCAATAAAAATAAGCGTCAAGAACACACCCTCATTCTCTTCCTGCTCCCTTGAAACCACCAGGTTTCAAGTAGACTTGAGTTACCCAGGACATGTGCACCACCCATCCCTTCCCCTCCCCCTCCCCACAACAAGACACCCTGTGAGGTAGGTGGGGCTGAGAGAGGTCTTTTGAGAACTGCTCATGAGAGAACAGCTCTGAGAGAACTTGTGACTGGCCCAAGGTCACACCAGCAGCTGCATGTGGAGGAGTGGGGAATCAAACCCGGTTCTCCCAGATTAGAGTCCAACTCCTGACCACTACACCAAACTGATGGGGTGGAAGCTGCTGAAGGGTTGGTGAAATTTCTCCAGTACTCATGTGCCATGTGCCCAGATAAAAAAGGGTATACTTAGAAAATGTATATGCCACCTTGAGCAAGTCTCTGGAAAAGCAGCACGCAGTCATAAAAGGAACAATGATAAAATTATCAATATTAAAACAAAACATTAAAAACAATAAAGACCCTAGCAGGGCTTTCCCCGGGGTGCTGCGCCTCTGCACTGCTCGGGGAAGCCGAGGAGGGGGCGGGGCTTGGTCATGTGCCTGCCCCCTGGGCTCCTCACTCCTGGAACTGCGCTCCTGTGTGCTCCCGCTCCAACGGAGCCCTGGCTATATCTATGTCTTTTTTTCCACCTTGACATGTATACATATTTCTTGGTACTGTAGTATATATCTCCAGATATAGTGTGTGGATGAGTGGTCAGGGCATTACTGTGATATCGCGGTCATTGTTCCCAATAATTATTTGCTAGTAAAATAGTCATAGGATTGGATTGTTAGCGCCTGAATTAGCACAGCCAAGTTTCTACTTGAGGTGAGAGCTCAAGGATTTGTTATTTTTGCCCTAAAGGTATGTAACTAATGGATTCCTTATTTAATTTGTCCTGTGTTTAATTCAGTCTTTAAAATATTTAATAAAATATGTAACATAGAATGGCACAGATTTTTTTCTCAGATCATGTTGGAATCAAATCCGCATACTGATAGCCAATAAATAATAATGATTGGCTCAGATCCTTAGAATTGTGAATGGAGCAGAGTTTACAGAAATGATCTTTCCTAACTTTCCCTTCCTACTGCAACTCCCTAAAAGCTGATGATGATCAGTAAACCATTAAGTGTGCAGCATACAGCCCAATTGTATTGATTAAAATCCACTGGATTCCTTAATGTTTGTAGATTTAAGAGTTTCAGAGGATAACCATGACGGTCTGCAGTAGAACAGCTAGGTTCAAGTTGAGTAGGACCCGAGAGATCAACAAGAGAAGGTAGAAATGGAGATTTACCCATCTATAAAATAGGAATCAGATCTGACAAAGGAAGTTTTGACTTGCGGAAGCTCATACCTCCCAAAATCTCGTGGGTCTCTTAGGTGCTACTGGACTCAACTCTAGCTGTGGATGGAGTAGGAGTCACCATTGTCTAGATGGCAATGTGATAAACAGCCACCTTTTTGCGAGTGACATCCTACCCTCTCGTTATCTTCCTGCAGGCACAGGGAAAGTGAGTTCCAGATACAAGTGTGGGCTGGTTGAGCGGAGCCACTTTTTGGTGCTGGATGACTTAACTGGCCATGTGGTGTTTGAATTCTTCCTGGGGCCCACCGTTCTTACCTTTCCCCACCATAGGCCCACCCAGGATGAGCCTGTGTTGTCAACCTGGAGAGAGGAGGCACTGTCCCCGAGGGAGTCCAAACACCTTGGTCTTCTCATGACGTTGACAATATCCCACAGGTCATGAGAGTTGTGCCCACATTGGGGGATTTCTTCTGGACAGCGATCACACAGCCAGGACACAGTGGGTCACTCCCAAGGGAGAGGACAAACTGGAGCTCACAGCCAACAGAATGGCATGGGAAGACTTGGCCATCCCCAGCGATCACGTTGCCGGCAAGCAGAGTGGAAGGATGTGGTTGTGGCTCCCAATTTGGCAATCATTACAGCATCCACCAACAAAAAACAGTCTGCCTGCTGGAAACAGGATTACTTGGCACGGCCAAAGCCTGCGACACCAGTATGTTCATCATGAGAAGGTATGACAGCCATGCGCTGCACCAGTGTGTTTCAAGCGTATTTCATGCCATGCACCGTCCATCGAGGGGAGTGGCATTGTCTTTTCTTGCTATTGAGTTTTGTGGTAGGCCGAGACACTTTTGGAGGGACATGCTGTGTCCTTGCATGACAGAACTGTCCTTGGGGGAAGGTAGTGGTCCTTGGATATGGAAATGTTCATGGGTGGAAATCAATGATTTCAGGGGAACACAGAACTTGAGTTGGCGGCTGCGATGGAGAACCCCTTGGACGGGGTTCTGGCCAGACACTACTGAAGTGTCTGGTAGGAGGACATACAGGAAGGGGAGAGTGGCCGCCAATTGGGGGAATGTCCCACAGGACAAAACAAGTGTGGACGCACTGGAGGATTCAGCTATGCCCAGCTATCTCATGGCCAGCAGGCAGACGGAGAGGGCTGTGGGGGTGTATTCCCCTTTGGGCCTCCCCTGACTTGTTCCTCCTCGCACATGCAGATCCGGTTTTGGGTCCACCTCCACCTCAGGAGCAGGGGCGTCAAGTTTTAAAAATTGGGGGGGGGCTTGCCTGCGCATGTGCAAAGCATGCCTGCCTGCTGGGACCATGTCCCCGCCGCCGCCTCCCCCCCACCCTGACCACTCCTGCTTCCATCCCTCCCTCCATCCGTCCAGGGGCCAGCTGGGCATTTGCTTAGCTGGCCCCTGGATGGACGGAGAGAGGGACGGAGTGGCCAGGCCGGGGGGGGGGGGGGGAGAGACGGCGGTGGCCCTAGGAAGGGCCTGGGGAGTCATGGCGGAGGGCGCTCTATTTTCCCGGGGGGGTTTCAGTCCCCCCCGGGAAATTTCGGGGGTGGCTCGAGCCCCCGAGCCCCCCTGTAGTTGACGCCTATGCTCAGGAGGGATTGTGTCTGCCCGGTTATCGCGTCAAACATGGCCATGCAGAAGGAGTCAGCAGTGGCCATTCATCATGTTGCCTCCATTTGGACGCTGAAGGCACTCAAGGCCCCACCATGCAAAAAAAGGATGTGGATCACAGAGCGACTCAATGCTGACAGAGCTCGCCTGGAGGATTTCTCTGCTGAAGGGTTATCACGTTGCCAGCATGCAGCGGAGAGGCATTGGTGGCACTGGACAACCCAAGGAAGTGGTGATATGATGTGTCCAGAAACAGTGGTCCACGGCCAGGGCAACGTGAACTCCCACCCCCGGAGGATTTGGCCCTAATCAGGAATCACTTTGCCATCAGGCAGCTTAAGAGGACATGGTGGGACAGGCCAACATGGAGAGCCGGGTGGTCTAGTCACTGTCAGGCCTCTGGGGACCCCGTCATCAACACGGTCCATGACCTGGCGGTGTGTTCTCCCACCCAAGGAGGGTTTGGCGCTGCCCACTTATGACTTTGTCGTCGGGCAGCATGGGACAACTGGGAGCACTGGGACCATCAGGACTAAGGCTCGCTCATGGCCTGGGACCTCAAAGTGGGTAACCTCCCACCCTGGGAGGATTCTGGCCTGATGGGTGGTCATGTGGCGGGCAGCCTGACAGGGAGGCCCTGGCAAAATCGCCCCCTTTGGATACCTGGTCCGGAACACGGTCTGGGGCCTGGCCAGCATGTTCTCCCAGCCCAGGATGTTTCGGCGCTGCCCATTTATCACTCTGCCGTTGGGTGGCGTGGGATAACAGGAAGCAGTGGGCCTGGCAGGACCAGGGGTCAGTCATGGCCAGGGACTACAATGTTTGTACCCTCCTACCCCAAGTGGTTTCTGGCCTGACAGGTGGTCACATGGCTGGTGGGCCTCATCCATAGCTCCAGAACCTTCACACCTTGCGGCAGAGGTCACGCTTCCACTAAGGAAGTTGTATGTTTCAGAGGGCAATGCTGCCCTTGATACAGGGGCTGCAGTTTGTACTCCCGCACCTGGAAGAGTGGACACACCTGCTCGACGATGCCTTTCTGCAACCTCTCAACCAGGGCCCTGACCTGGGGGAGAACCTTGGTCCCCTCAGTGCCTGGCTGCACCACAGATTCCATCGCCCGTTCCAGCCTTCGAATGAAGGGGATGACTTTCTCCTGGCTGGCGGTGTGGGCACAGAGCACATTGGTGCTGTCCTAAAATGGTTTGAGGACCCTCTCCATCTGGGAGAGGGTCAGCCAGTCGTGGGAGCTGATGCTAAGCTTGCCCTCTCCCTGCTGGATGGACATGGAGGAGGCATCCTGCCTCCTCAGGCATCCTGAGCCATGCTCTTCTGCTCCACCAAAAGGGCAATCATGGCATAGGTAGATTTCCACCGGGTGCCCACGTCCCAGATGAGGACATGTTTTGGCTCCTCCCCCTGTTTCTCTCCCAGCAGCCATGTGGCCTTGATGCTGCTCAAAAAGTGGCCAGCAAGCCATTGGCAGTTCTCCAGCAAGGATCTGATCTCAATGTTGGCTTCATCCCGCCTGCCCCCAACTTGGCTCCTGACAGGGTTCATTTTGTAAAAAAAGAGGTGCAGGAGCTCATTAGCATAACTCATTTGCATATGCCACACACCCTAATATGCCGGAAGTGTGTCAGAAGGCAACACCCACCCCTCAGGCTCCACTCCACAGGCGAGTGAAACTGACCTGCTCTTCCTCCATTCCCTTCCCCATCCAATACTTTGTGCAATAAAAATAAGCGTAAAGAACACACCCTCATTCTCTTCCTGCTCCCTTGAAACCATCAGGTTTCAAGTAGACTTGAGATACCCAGGACACATGCACCACCCATCCCTTTCCCTTCCCCTCCCCACAACAAGACACCCTGTGAGGTAGGTGGGGCTGAGAGAGGTCTTTTGAGAACTGCTCATGAGAGAACAGCTCTGAGAGAACTTGTGACTGGCCCAAGGTCACACCAGCAGCTGCATGTGGAGGCGTGGGGAATCAAACTCGGTTCTCCCAGATTAGAGTCCAACTCCTGACCCCTACACCAAACTGATGGGGGGGGGGGGAAGCTGCTGAAGGGTTGGTGGAATTTCTCCAGTACTTATGTGCCATGTGCCCAGATAAAAAATGGTATACTTAGAAAATTTATATGCCACCTTGAGCAAGTCTCTGGAAAAGCAGCACACAGTCATAAAAGGAACAATGATAAAGTTATCAATGTTAAAACAAAACATTAAAAACAATAAAGACCCTAGCAGGGCTTTCCCCGGGGCGCTGCGCCTCTGCACTACTTGGGGAAGCCGAGGAAGGGGCGGGGCTTGGTCATGTGCCTGCCCCCTGGGCTCCTCATTCCCGGAGCTGCGCTCCTGTGCGCTCCTGCTCCAACGGACCCCTGGCTCCCGAGCCCCAGGGCATCCGTCACCACCAGGTGCAGCTTGTGCACCATGCAAACAATGTTCCCAGTTTTTGCCCCCTTGGTAGCCTTATGCATGTTTGGGCCACAATCTGTGACTAGATAGCCACAGGGGATCTCACTGGTAGTCCTTAAGCAGTGGCTGGACAAACACTTGTCTGGGATGCTCTAGGCTGATCCTGCATTGAGCAGGGGGTTGGACTAGATGGCCTGTGTGGCCCCTTCCAACTCTATGATTCTATGATTCTCCCACCAAACCACACCTTCAGGGTACTCCACATGCTCACCACGATGTTTACTGCCATGTGCTCCAAATCCATACTCTAAGCTTGGAGGGGAACTGCCTTGACGCCAGGCGGAAGCATGCCTGTCCCCGCTCGGGGTGTTGCCATGGCCCCACACTGGAATTATGCAGGTTGCCACCAGTGGGCAGTGAGGGGCAGGTAGCAATGGCGGCAGCTGATCCAAAGGTCTGCCATCAGGTAGATGGTCTGCCTTTGCACCTTGGCAAGCTCAGCCCTGACCAGGTGTACCATGGAATGGTACATGGAGGGCAACCTGTGCTGACTCATGGCCCTCCTGGAGGGGATGGTGTACCAGGGAGCCAAGCGGTGCCCCAGCCCATGAAAAGCCACATCCTCCACAATGGCTGTCCACGGCAATCTTCCGCCCGATGTGCTCAGTCAGTGTCTCATGAGAACTGCCCCTCACCCTCCTCCCTGGCACTGCAGAGGCCCCCACGAGCACGAGCTCTTGTATGGTGGCTTGTCTGGGGGACCCCAGTGTGGTGGCTGGAGGCCCCGCTGGAGTGGCCCACTCCTCCCGTTCCTCTCCCCGCCAAGTGAGAGTGTGCCCCTAGCGCCTAGAAGCAGACTCCGACGTGCCTTCCTCCAGTGGTAGCAAACTGGGCTGTGACCTTTGTAAGTGCCTCGTAGAATCGTGGTGTTCAAGTGCTCCAGATGCGTACCTGGCACATTTGTCACTCCACCGTGGATGAATCACTGGGCAGGATGCAAAAGTACTTCCGGGCAGCAGAGTGGAGCCATGTCCCTACAGCCATGATTTGGGCGCTTTGTAAGCACACCCGTTTCCCAGAGTCAGGCCCTGAAGTGATTGGGGGTGGGGGTGGGGCATGCCAATGGAAGAGGAACCGGTAGGGAATCGTAATTGGGAATCTCCAGCTGTGGAATAGGAGG
Organism: Lepidodactylus listeri; assembly: GCA_029233225.1. Classification (NCBI taxonomy): domain Eukaryota; kingdom Metazoa; phylum Chordata; class Lepidosauria; order Squamata; family Gekkonidae; genus Lepidodactylus; species Lepidodactylus listeri. The sequence goes on along the minus strand of JARCFY010000016.1, from coordinate 54,204,446 downwards.
ATGCGTCACGTCCAGCGCCACTACCCTCAGAATCCCCAGCATCAGTATCCTCCCTCCCACAGAGACTTTGGCACCACAGGATGGGCGGCACTGGTGAGAGCTCTTGAGTGGCTGTCGAGACCAGCCCCATGGACGTAGACCAGAGGTGTCGGACTCATTTGTTACGAGGACTGGATCTGACAAAAATATCACTTTGTTGGGCCAGACCATGTGTGCCATAAAATGTAACACTAGGTACCAGAGATAGAAAGTTTATAAAGATGATGTCAGATGCCAAATGGCAATAGTCGGCGTGATTGGATTAGGTGTGATATGTAGAGGTGGGGAGATATCAGCGTTGGTGTGATATACAGAGGCATAGAGATATCAGCACTGGTAACGAGACAGGAAACCTAGGTCTCAATTTGGTACGGGAGGATTCAGTCCAGGAGGATGCAAAGAATAAATGAAAATAAGTCTGAAGAAGCAGTGACTCACAGAAGCACATACCCTACCACAATTTTGTTAGTCTTTAAAGGTCCTACTGGACTTTTGCTCTTTCTACCACTATTAGAAACCACAACATTCAAAAACCAGTGGGGGAACATTTTAACTTTCCAGGGCATTCAGTTGCTGACCTAAGAGTACCAGTTCTCTAACAAAGGAATTTCAAAGGGAGATTAGGAAGAGAGACTGCTGAGTTGCAACTGATCATGAAGCTCAAGACAATGCAAACTCCTGGACTGAACTGAGACCTAGGTTTCTTCTCTCATTACCAATGCCTGCTCTTGTCTTTTGGCATCTGAAATCACTTCACTCTCCAAGACATAAGGACAGATAGACTCACATTCCAGGTGCATCTGAGGAAGTGAGTAGTGGTTCATGAAAGCTCATGCCCTGCCACAAATTTTGTTAGTCATTAAGGTGCTGCTGGACTCTTCCTCCCTTTCACTAATAAAGAATGCAAGCTGTGCTGTTAGGTTTCTCCCCCACCCACCTCTTCGAAATTGAAAGGGGGCTCTCTCCAAGTACCATGGGATGGTCTCTCTCTCTCTCTCTCTCCCTCCCATACCTGGAAAAAATGGTTTTTGGTCTTAAACACAGGACTCCCCCTCCATACTTGGAATAAAACTTTTTTGGGTCTAAACACAGGACTCCCCCCCATACCTGGAATAAAACATTTTGAGATCTAAACACAGGAATCTTCCCCCCCATAGGTAAAGGAAAAGGTATCCCTTGCTCGAAAGCCAGTCAAATCCGACTCTAGGGATGCGGTGCTCATCTCCATTTCCAAGCCGAAGAGCCAGCACTGTTCAAAGACGTTTCCATGGTCAGGTGGCCAGCATGACTAGACGGTCTAAACACAGGACTCCCCCCTTCTTACCTGGAATAAAATGTTTTTGGGTCTAAACAAAGGACTCTTCCTCCCCCATAACTGGAAAAAAACATTTTTGGGTCTAAACACAGAATTCTCTCCCTCTATACCTGGGGGAAAAACATTTTTAGATCTACACACAGGACCCCCCCCCATACCTGGAATGAAACGTTTTTTGGTCTAAACATAGGTCTCTCTCCCCCCCCCCTCCTTTCGCCGGCCAGCTGGCTGCCTGGCTGGCTCCCTCCCTGGTCTTTTGAAAAGTCCCACAAGATGCCATCCCCCCCCCCGTCTGTCTCTCTTCCTCCCCCTCCCTCCCCAGAAGAGGAGGGGGAGGGGGAGGCACCCTCATGGAGGGAAGGCTTTTTTTCTCTCCTCTAGAAGCAGGAAATAGGAGAGACTGGGGAAAAGGAGCTACAACATTACAAACAGGAACCAGGAAGCAGCCCTGCGTGGACCAGATGTGGCCCATGGGCCATATCTTTGATACCCCTGACATAGATGGTGCAGGGGAAATGGACATGGATACCACTGATGATGTAGTTGGGGAGGAAGTTGCTGGTGAGGGAGACTGCAGTCGTGGCCCATGACCCATGTTCAGGATGGGAAGTGTTGTCATCCACCTGCAGCCACAAGTGCAACCCCTTCCATCCCCTGTCATGGCTCCACATGGCAGACCCAAGCAGTAACAGCAGAACAGTGGGTTTTTTGAGATGCAGAGAAATTAAACAACCTCAGGCAATAACAGTGGGACAATCCTGGCAGGAAACCACAGGGGGAGTTGGGATGCGGTACTGGACAGTGGCGAGGCAACCCCAGGCGGGAACACTGAAATACAGCAGGCAACCAAACCCCAGGATGAGGTGAGGTGGGGTGGGGTGGGTGTTTGAGATTCAGAGGAGAGAGGAAACCCCAAGGCAATGGCTGTGGAACAATTCAGGCAGGAAACCCAGGAAAAAGTGAGGTGTATTAGAGAAGGACAGAAAGGAAACCCCAGGCAGCAAAAGTGCAGGTGGCAGAATCCCAGAAAGGGGTGGGGGTGGGTGTTCGAGATGCAGAGGAAGGAATCAACCCCAAGGCAATGACCCCAGGTCAAAGGGGAAGGGGGTATTTGAGATGTAGAAGAGTGAGGAAACCCCAGGCAGTCACTCTCAAGCAATTCAGGCACGGACAACCCAAGAAGATGTGGGGAGGGAGAATGGAGAGCAGTAACCCACCTCAGGTAGTCAATCTAGAACAAGCCCCCCAAGGCAGGTTTGCCCACCCTTGGCAGCAGAGAAACAAACAGCAACAAAAGAAAAAAGGAATTGCATCATGGAAACAGAGGAAGGCAAATCCCCTGGGTCCCGGACTGACTACTGGTAATGAGAAATCTCCGGTGGTAGTGTGTATCATAGCCAGGAGACCCAGCAATCCCCCCCGGCCCACCAGCTATCCCCCCCCCCCGGCTATTTTGAGAACACGAGGACACCCAGAACTCTCAAAGACCCAACGCAGACAAAGAAAATGTGCTCTCTTCCAGCACTTATATATACATCCCCCCGACCATTGCAAAGAGTGCAGATGGACATCTCTTACTGGCAGGCAGCATCGACTGTCAAGCTTGCGAAGTTCCCTATTTGTGCTTCCACTGCTGGAAAATCCCACTCCTATCAACATTTTGGTGCAAAACTTTCTGGGTGGGATTTCTTTTCCGAGAGGCTCCAAGCCACGGCGAAAAGCTCAGCGACTTCCGGGCAGGATGTGCGATTCCAGAGCCGCACCTCCCGAGCTTTGAACCAGGCAAAGTTTGGCCTGGACTTCCAGTTCTGAACCGATTCATGCCCATCTCCATTACTAAACTTCAATCTGGGTCCCAACATCACCTGGCTCTTCCATGCCCCAGGAAAGCCAGACTTGCAGCTATGAGGGATAGGGCCTTTTCAGTGGCGGCTCCGTACTGGTGGAATAAGCTCCCAGAAGATGTCAGGGCCCTGCAGGGCCTTTCACAGTTCCGCAGGCCTTATAAAACAGAGCTTTTCCACCAGGCTTTCAATTAAGGAGCCATACTTATCCATCTGAGGCACTGATATTAACTGATATTAACTGAAGAGCCCGTGCTCAACTGATACGACCCAGACCATGTTGTTCATTGACTGCTGGAGTCCCGCCATCGTTACATTGTACTAGCACTAGCACTTTATGTATTGTTTCTAGATTTATTTATTGTCATTTTATCTAATTAATTGTTTTATCTGTTACAACATTGTGTAAGCCGCCCTGAACCTGCTTTGGCAGGGAGGGCGGGATATAAGTCAACTAAACTAAACTCAACTAAACCAAACCAGTTATCTGTTGACATCATTTCACTTTTAGGAAAAAATAGCTGGGAAGGTGGTAATGAAGACACCGTTTTGTTATCGATAAGGAAATAATATTGATCTGAGGGGAAAGGTTATTGTGGAGATGAATGCGTGGATTCCAGTAGTTCTGCTCAGAAGCTAGTATAGGACCATGCTAGATCACACAACAGAGAATCTAAATAAGATGTTGTTTTTGGTTTTCCATTGTTAGCTGAATTGCTTTAATGTATGTTTAGCAATCAGCAAAATACACGGGTTTTTGCCAACTATACCAGGGTCCCACCCCTCCCGGGAGTTCTCAAGGAAAGAGGCATGTGAGGCAGATAGCAAATTAAATGTTGTTTACTTAATGGTGTAGTTCAAGCATACCAAAAACGTAATCACTCACACACTCACACAGGCCTAAGAAACAAAGACAGAAAGTAGCACGTTTGCATGAGCAGGAATTCGTTGGTGGGGAAGCAGTGCCTTACCTTAGATGAGTTGTCCGAACGATGGAAGAATTGGATGGGGAGAAAATAGAAAGACTATGGGGACACGAGGCTCGAACCTGCGAGATCACGTGGTTCTCTTAGATTGCGAGTCCAGAGAGAGGATTAAAGATGGAGGCAAGGGTATGGGACAGCAAGCTGGACTGAAGGGGTAGTAAAGCAGACAGGGGACGATGGCTCAAGAGACCGAATGCCTCTGTGCAAGGTCTTTTATTAGGTGGTCTTGGGGGTGGGCAGCGCTAACCATATCCCACTAACACACCTACTAGGCGGTCTGTCCCTCTTGGACCCTTCCATAGGTTAAAGATGGACAAAAGGAGGAGGGCCGGGGGATGGACCATGTTGCAAAACTATGATCTCACCAGGAAGTGGACACTTGGGCAGGGGTCCGATGACTCACCTGGCCACATCTATTGTTAGTCAATGACTTTGGCCGACTGGTTGATGGCCTGAACATTAGTTGCTAGGCAACTGCGTTAGCATAACTATGCAGGTATGTTGGAGGGGGCAGGGGATGACCAGCGTGCTGAAACAGAAAGAAACCTCATGGCAAGAGGAGTCTTTTGTCTCTGTCTCAGGTGAACTGTTTAGGGTGTCAGCCTCCTGGCATGGGCTGGAGCTGGCTCCTATAATGAAGAAAGCACATGGCCCTTCCAATATGGGCAACCCAAAGTTCAGGCTTATGAATATCACAATTCATAAGAGCACTATCAGTGCCTTGGTGGCCAACACCATCACAAAAAGGGACCTCACTGTCTAGGTTTAAGACTGGAGAGCTATTGCGAAAAGAATAAATGGATAAAACTTGCCTCAAGAAAGCAGACACATGATTGAAAGGCAAACATGTTTATTTAGAAACATCCTACTGAGATTAATGGGACTAGCTTCTTAGCAAGTTTGATTACAATTATAGCCTGAATAACAAAATTAACATGTTAGACAGGATCTGTAGTAAATGTGGCAAGCTAGTGGGAAGTAGATGCAATAAGGGTGCAATTATACCCTTTGGGAGAACAGGTCATTCAACTTACAGTAATAATAATAATAATAATAATACATGCCCTTCTTCCACCCACCTTGGCTTCCTTACTTGAATTATGGATATTACTCAGTGAAGCAATAAATAGAGATCTAATTATTCTATTTATGTGAAAATATTTGACAATGTTGATGTTTAGTGCTCCACTGGAACTTTGATGTAAACTCTGTATTGAGATGCTAATTCCATACTGAGGAGTCACTCCTTCATATGCCTGCTCGATTCAAAACATCTATAGCCACATATATTGATCTTCTATAGCTACAGTTATAGATATTCTCCTAAAAGAGGAAAGGACACAATCCAATATGTTCATAATGTTGACAGTCAAAAGTATTTAACCAGACTGAAATGTGCCCAAATATAAAATGTTGATATAGAATGCCTGCTATGGCATGTAGATCACAATATTCTCTTATCTGATTTCCCCCCCTCAGATTTTTAAGGTATCCAGGGCTATTTTGGGGCAGGAACGCACAGGAACGGAGTTCTGGCTGGCTTCCAAGTTGGCCACACCTACAGTCTCCCCTTGGGTTCCCCAGGCACCTCGCAAGCTGTGGGGCATCTGGGAAAGTCAAGCTGATCCAGCTGCGGGGTGCCTGGGGAAGCCAATCCAGAAACTGCCTTCCTTCCCTCGGCACCTGGGGAAGCCAATCCTGGGAGGGAGCTGCGCTGTCAGGGATATGGCCTAATATGCTAATGAGTTTCTGCTATTGGGTGTGGCCTATTATGCTAATGAGTTCCTGCTGGGCTTTTACTACAAAAAAAGCCCTGAGGTATGGGTTTATCATTCCAGTCAGGGAGATCTGTGTTTTGAGGAAAATGTCTGTCTGCACAGCCGTGCAGAACTTCATTCCTATCAAAATATTCATATTGACCCAAATGAACTCTTTGGGTTCATTTTCTTACGTGGATATAAAAGTGTATACCTTTCAGAGGCCCTTAATTATTGTTGGCAGAGTTTAACATGCAGAGGAATGGAGCACCAAGTGTTTAAAGAAAATGAAGAAGAAATAAACTCTGAGATTACAGAGGAGAGGGAAATAGGCTTAACCAGGGTTATTTTGGGGCAAGAATGCACAGGAATGGAGTTCCGGGGCTCCTGAGTTGGCCACACCCAGCAGGAACTCATTAGCATAATAGGCCACACCCAACAGCAGAAATTCATTAGGACTGGCTACATTAGGGGTATGTGGCCTAACATGCAAATTAATTCCTGCCACAAAAAAAGCCCTGGGTTTTGGGAACAAAAAAGGCAAACAGAATAAGAAGCAAAAGTTGGGTGTGGCTGGACGACCACTCTTCTGGTAACATGGGGGTGTGGCCTAATATGCTAATGAGCTGGGCTGTAAGGAGTGTGGCCTAATATGCTAATGAGTTTCTGCTGTTGGGTGTGGCTTATTATGCTAACGAGTTCCTTGCTGGGCTTTTCCTACAAAAAAAGCTCTGGGCTTAACTAACTGACTAACTGCCATGAGAGACAGAAACGAAGGGGGGAGGGCTCGGACCAGGAAGTCTCCAAAGAGCCAATAAGGAGACCGAAAGGACATAATTTGAAACTGTGGGATGTCCCTAATCTAGCTATGCTAATAACAGTCCTTCAGCTGTCCCCTATAGGCTGTTCTTCTGATCTTCAAGTAGGTGCACTATAGACTTTGTATATTCCAACAATTATTGAATGTAGCTAGTAACCATCAGAAGTCAACTTTGTAAAGTACAAGTTTTTTTAAAATTTTATTTACAACATTTATTTTCCGCCTTTCTACTCAGTCAGGGCTTCCAAGGTGATTAACAAGTAAAACAAGAATAATAACAATACATCATAAAACCAATTATGAAGGAAAGCTAAAAATACATATATAAAGCACAAAGTAAAAGGCAAAAGTTTCCCTTGCTCTATTTATTTACTTGCAGTTTCTTGCTTTTGAACTGCTAGGTTGGCAGGAGCTGGGACCAGAGATGTGAGCTCACTCCATCACGCGGCACTCAGGTCTCAAACTGCCGAACTACTGACCTTCTGGCCTGCAGTTCAGTGTCTTCACCACTGAGCCACTGTGGCCCCTATAAAATATAAGACAGCACATTAAAACAGAAGGCAAGAATGAGGGATCCTCAAGGGTATGCCAGATAAATAAAAATGTCTTCCCTTACTGGAGGAAAACAGTGATAGAAGAGAGAGAGTTCCTTAATTTTGGCACCACAACCAAGAAGGCCCTCTCTTGGCTCGCCAGAAAGCAGGGTGTGGGTACCCAAAGCAGGGCCTCAGAAGATGACAGTAACAGTCAAGTAGGTTTGTATGGGAGTAGGCAGGGGTCCTTTCGTAGAAAAAGAGGTGCAGGAGCTCATTAGCATAACTCATTAGCATATGCCATGTCCCCTGACATCGCCAGAAGTGTGTCAGAAAGGGAATGTCAGTTTCAGCCCCATTATATCCTATGGGCCATTGAAATCAATGGCAAAAACTCATAGGGTATATGAGGGGCTGGAGAAAAGGGGGTTTGAGGGAGAGGCTCCAAACTTGCATGGTAGCTGCTGGAGCCTCTCCTCAAAATACCCACCAAGTTTCAAGAAGATTGGGCCACGGGGTCCAGTTCTATGGGCCCCCAAACAGATTGTCCCATCCCCTCCATTGTTCTCTATGGTGGGAAAAAATGTTAACTTTTTTCCTACCATAGAGAACAATGGAGGGAATGGGGGCAACCTGTTTGGGGGCCTGTAGAATTGGACCCCCTGGTCCAATCTTCTTGAAACTTGGTGGGCATTTCGAGGAGAGGCCCCAGCAGCTACCCTGCAAGTTTGGAGCATCTCCCTCAAACCCCCTCCCCTCCAGTGGCTTTTAAAGTTGCCGCCGAATTTCGGCGGCAATTCGGCAGCGAGCTGAATCAGATTAGAGAATCTGATTCAGCCTGTGGCTGCCCTACTGGCCAGTCCTGAGCTGGCGGAGCTTTGCTCCGCCTCGCTCTGGCCCCAACGGACCCCTGGGAGTAGGTAGTCTTTAAAGTATGCTGACCCCAAACCGTATAGGGCTTTAAAGGTCAACACCAGCACCCTGAATTGAGCCTGTAAACAAACTGGGAGCTGGTGTAGATTAAGCAAGTATTTCTAGATCTCCCTCCTGAATTTTTAAAGATAAGAAGAGATCTTAAAAAGACCACGGCTAAACTGCGGGAATTAGGAATTAAATATCGATGGCTCGGTATGGGTAAGTTATGTGTTCAACATGGTTCAACTTCTTATACTGCTTATGACTCTGTCTCAGGTGAATTCATGCTGGCCACCTTAAATTCTTCCCCTTCTGAATCCCAAGAAAGAGCTGGCAAAAAAAAAAGAATGCTCTCCTCTCATGTCAGCTAAAATGACTTGAGTGTATACTTCTGATGACCATGAAGATTTTGAAGAGAGCTTGGACTTGGATTAAAATTTAGGATTTGGGTAATATAAAATAATTTTTGTTTTATGCTAAAGAGTTGTGGGACTGTGGCAAGTGTCTGGGTAAATTCCCCCCAGGACCAATTGGTCCCCGAAGGAGGCTTTTTTCCTCTACTGACCCTTGAGGCCTCCGACGACTGAGTTTAATTATAATTTAGTTCAAGATTAATTTGATAATATACAGTAAATGTATTATAATGAGCTAAGATTGTCTGGAAATCTTATAAACTTTATTTTGTAATAATTTTGGGAGAAGAAAGGAGAGCAAAAGAAGATTAAGAAGAAGATAAGAAGATGAAGCATGCATGTGAAGTTTTGTTTTTTAGATTATTAATGATGTTGGTGTTGCTGTTAAATTATAAAGTTCTTTCTTCAATAAAACTGCTTTAAAAACTTAAAGAAAAAAAAAGCAAGGCCAGAGTGACATGGTCCTTTCAAACATACCATGCCGTTCCCCTGGGAAAATGTTATTCACAGGGCTATTTTGGGGCAGGAACGTACAGGAACGGAGTTCCGGCTGGCTCCTGAGTTGGCCACACCCAGCATGAACTCATTAGCATAATAGACCACGTCCAACAGCAGAAACTCATTGGGATTGGCTCTATTAGGGGTATGTGGCCTAACATGCAAATTAATTCCGGCTGCCAAAAAAGCCCTGGGTTTTGACAACAAACAAGGTAAACAGAATAAGAAGCAAAAAGTGGGTGTGGCTGGATGACTACTCTTCTGGTAACATGGGGGTGTGGCCTAATATGCTAATAAGCTGTGCTGTCAGGGGTGTGGCCCAATATGCTAATGAGTTTCTGCTGTTGGGTGTGGCCTATTATGCTAATGAGTTCCTGCTGGGCTTTTTCTACAAAAAAAGCCCTGGTTATTCATAACGTTTGCATGGTAGACTGCAGAGACTGCTAGATTCATGCTAAAGCTAGTAATTTACCATTCATTTCTGCTCCTCATTTTTTTTTTTACTCAGCTAACTGGTAAAGGAGATCATTTATATGTGAGTTTTCAGAGAGGGGTGTAAGATGGTGATGGACAGACATCCTCCTTCAGTCACTCTGCAGAGTCAGATTTATTTGCACTTTTTAACACTCTTCTAGTAGTTTAAGATACCTTATCTGGCTCTATTTGGTCTAACTGGAGCTGAATCACCAGATTTTTTACTCTTTCACACTCCAATTACCAGCTGGATTGTTTACCTTCGAGAGCTGTATATCTCCCACTCCTTCTGGAAGACAAAATGAGACGAAATGGGGAGGAAAAAGCGACCAAGAAGGCATTCGGATTATCACTCACCTCAGAAGTCAGCCAAACAGTTACGCATTTATAACCTTCTACTGAAAGAGCTAGTAAGTGACCTTTCTTCTTATTCCTCTTCAGATAAGTTTAACACGCCAAATACATGCGTTTACAAAGGTTATACTTAGTGAGCAAACTGATTTTTTTAAATTACTGGGTTCTTTTAATTGTGCACCACAGAATAGTAATGCAGTAGATCAAGTAATTGAACCATAACCACTTAATTCATAGTATGACTATTCTGGGTCAGGGCTTGGTTTGGTGGTATTTCCTGGGTTATAGACAACATAATGGAGCTTACACAGTTAGAGTGACAGTGAAGATAGAAGAGGGCAGTCAGGCCAGCTAGAGCTGAGGAAGCAAAATCCATAACTGTATGATGCGGTTGACATTCCAGCAACGCTCCCTCTAAGCTGTGGAGTCTTGTGAGGAAAAATTCTACTTCGTGAGCTACTAGCATTAATGTTGTGAGTGGACAATTTGGCTCCTGCATAAATTAGTTTGCTCTGGAGCCATCCTTCCTGAGCGAAGGCAAAAATGTGTAAGCTGGAGGCTAAAAAACTGTGAGCCAGCTCACACTAACTCAGCTTAGCGGGAACACTGCTCTCCAGTCTTTTTTAAAGCTCTTGATCCTGAGAACGCTTTATTTGGAATCCCTGGGTGTTATGTATTGAGCCTGAACTTACTTGCAAAAGGACTTAGCTTGGGACACATAACAATAGATCGCTAGGATCCTATAATGGGCCAGTGGGGAGACAGGGATCCTAGAGGAAACCAGTCGGGAAACAATAGAGTGTAAATAGCCCATTGTTGGGAGTGGGGTGTGTTTGGGGTGTAATCCTTTTCAGGGCTTTGGCCAGGCATAGCCAGTCTTCTTTTCGCCTTGCTGTAATCCCTAATAAACTGTGAGTTGATCATTCCACGCATCTGAACCCAGTATATCTGACTGAGATAAGTAGTATGCTGGATTATTCCAATATAAATAATTTGAAAGACTGCTCTAGCACCAGACTCATGACACATGTTGGAATAATCCTAGAGTCAACTTAATTTACAATCTTAACATAGCTCTTTTCGTTCCAAAGAGAGTATACACATAGCTGGTTATGGAGGAGCAGAATGCACTCATGCATTCTTCAGAGTGTCTCTAAAACAGACTACAGGTAGATAGAGTAAATGGTGAAGATAAAGGGCACACGTGGATAGCATGCCTTATGGTCACAACCAATGCTCCCTCTAAGACGTGGAGTCTTGTGAGCAAAAATTCTACTTTGTGAGCCACTGGTATTAAAGTTGCGAGCAAGCAATTTGGCTCCTGCTCAAATCATCAGTTTGCTCTGGAGCCATCCTTCCTGAGCTAAGACAAAAATGTGTGAGCCGGAGGCTAAAAAACAGTGAGCTAGCTCACACTAACTCAGCTTAGAGGGAACACTGGTCACAACACAACTATAAAGCAGAGATATTCAATCATCCCCTTCAGTTTGGATTATCAGCAAATTGTGATCAGCACCTTCAAAATACTGGAGGGAGAGATCAGTTTTTCAAACAAATGCAAAATGCCCACAAATGAACTGTAAATATTTTGTATACAGTCTCAGAATCAGGGCTATTTTGGGGCAGGAATGCACAGGAACGGAGTTCTGGCTGGCTCCTGAGTTGGCCACACCCAGCAGGAACTCATTAGCATAATAGGCCACACCCAACAGCAGAACTCATTAGGATTGGCTACATTAGGGATATGTGGCCTATCATGCAAATTAATTCCTGCTACAAAAAAAGCTGTGCTGTCAGTGGTGTGGCCTAATGTTCTAATGAGTTTCTGCTGTTGGGTGTGGCTGCTGTTGGGTGTGGCCTATTATGATAACGAGTTCCTGCTGGGCTTTTTCTACAAAAAAAGCCCTGCTCAGAATGGTTTGCCATGGCTGTCGCTTTTCTATCTTAAGAAGAAAAACCATTTGCTGCTCCAAGGAAAAACAACATGCAAAACAGGTTGCCTCTATATTTGAGATGAGCTCTCCCTAGCTAGGGACTCCTTCATCCCTTCCTTCCTTCCTTCCAAGGTGGACATCTCCAAGTCTAAGAAAGCCTTAGTTAATTTCATTTATTTCCAAGTCTGGCAGCTGTGCTCCCATCCAAACTAATATACTGAGTGCTGTCCTAGTGTATTGAAAATCGGACTGACCAAAGCTTTCCGAACCTTTAGCCAATTTAATTTTCAGTAGGACAGCATTCAGTGTATTAGTTTCGATAGGAGCACAACTGCAAGGCTAGGCACTTGGAATAGACAAAGATGAGTTCCTCGCTGTGAAGAGCAAGGGAAGAGGAGAATTGAGGAGTGCTGCCAACTGTGAAGGCACAAAACCAGCACACACAATCGAATGTAGCTGCTTTTAAATGAGAGATCCAGTGCAGACCTGGGGTAATGTGATCAAGCATGCGTAATCAGCAGGTACCCAGCCAACTGTCATGACCAGCACTGTTGCTTTGCAGATGCAAAACTGTTCACATAACTGTGAGCAAGGCAATCAAAAGGAAAGGTCTGACAAATGAGCATTTTGAACAAGCTAAGTGTGAACATCTATTGCAGGGGTTTTATTTGTTTGTTTTGAGAAGTTTTTGGCATTCCTGCTATGAAGTATCTGTGCTGGGGTAATGGCAGTTGAAAGCATCTATTAATTAAGGGAGATGGATTCTCAGAAACATCTAAATTGGAATAGAAATAGAGAAAATCTTTCATGTTTACTAGTAAAGGCTCTGGGGGAAAGTGGGTAGCATATAGTCTAAAGTTCAGTTTTTGTTTAGGAAGAGTTTTGAACAAAACAGTGGCAATAGTAAAATCTATTGAGTAGTCCCAAAGTCAGGGTGAAAAGAGAAGTAAACCTCACAACCAGGGGTCATTTCGTAGAAAAAGAGGTGCAGGAGCTCATTAGCATAACTCATTAGCATAACTTATTTGCATATGCCACGTCCCCTGACATCACTGGAAGTATGTTAGAAGGAAGGAAGGAAGGAAGGAAGGAAGGAAGGAAGGAAAGAAAAAGAAAGAAAGAGCTGGCAGAGAGGGGACCGCTACTAATCCAGGCCTCAGAAATACCCCTATTCTGGGAGGATAGCTTCAGTGGTGGCTGAAGCCTTCAGAAGACTGGTCGGAGGAACAAGGACCTTTCCAGGGGATGGGGTCATTTTGCTGCAGCCATGACACAAGCAGGCATTCCCCCGCGGGGGGGGGGGGCTGGCACCAACTGCCCGAGCTGCGCTCCCCCGAACTCCTGCTTGAAAGGACCCCTGCTCACAACTCAGGAAGATCTGGGTGTCTGGTGAGGTCTCTCTTCTTCTCAAGTTCTGAGAAGCCACCTTTGCCTCACAGAAGGAGCAGAAGCCCCAAAAACTTGGTGGGAAGCCCCCCCCCAAGATGGCTGCTCTTCTGCCAACTACCCTGCTAAGTGCTCCACAGGTTTTTCTTTTGTGAAACTTCTTTCACAAAAATTCCCCACTGCCCTGGGAAAAAACACCTCAGCTTCTGCTCTGTCTCTGTCTTGCAGTTCACCCTTTTCTCCTGTCCTGCTGCTAGGCAACTGCTTACCCAGCCTCTGTGCCGAAATCGCCTCCCTCTAAAGGGCAGTGTTTCTAGACTAGGGCCCACCATGCGGGGAAAAATAGGTCACAAACTTGCTAATAATCAATAAATATTTTTACAAGGCTTACACACCCATGCTGTAGACTCTGGTTCTGGTTATCACTTGCAAAGCCCTTAATGGTCTTGGACCCACATATTGGCAGGACTGCCTCTCCCAGTATACTCCACTGCCACAGCTTCACTTCTCTCAGCAAAGTCTTTTGGGCCGCGGTCACACAGCCCCTTTAAATCTGGGAGGGCTCCCGGATCTAAAGGGGCCACATTTATCCACCGCGGGTTGGGATGTTTACACATCCCAACCCTTGCGGCATCGTCGCCGGCCGCGTCGGCCGCGGGATCGGCGTCCGCGTCCGCTGAAGAGGTGGCCGCTGCGTGAACAGCGGCCACGGCTGTGGCCGCGGCGGCAACAACGGCGGCTGCCGCTGAAAAGGCAGTGGTGGCAGTGAAGACGGCTGTGGGGAATGGTGGCGGAGGCGGCCCCAGAAGCGGCGGTGGCGGCCAAGGACCCGCCACCGCCTGGTGAGTTGGGGATTCCCGCCCCCTTTTACACTTGGGCGCATGGTTGGCCATGCGCCCAAGTGTAAAAAGGGGGGGGGGGGAAATGGTGGTGGGGGCCATCTGGACATCCCTGCTCTCGCAATGCTTGCGAGAGAGGGCTGTCCAGATAACCTCAAATGCGGGTTCCTCCCGCGACTCCCGGGAAAACACTAGTTTTTCCTGGGGTCGGTAAATGCGGGAGCAACCCGCATTGGAGCCCGCTTCGCCGTGGGACTCGCTGCGGGCCTATGTAGATGGCCCCTTTAAATGAGGGAGGAAGCAGCCCTTCCTCCCGCATTAAGGGGCCGTGTGACCGCGGCCTTGAACATGCCCCCCTAGATATGGTAAGATCAGGGCTTTTTTTCTGGGGGAATGCACTGGAACAGAGTTCCAGAACCTCTTCAACAAAACCCTTTTAAAAATGTTTAAAAGTTCAGGAGTCTTCAGTATACAGATCGAACACTTCTTTCTATTTCCCTCTTGAGAGTTCCAGTACCTCTTTTTCAAAAAAAGGAAGAAAAAAAGGGGGGGAGGGAAGCCCTGGGTAAGATCAACAACTTCCTGTTCACACATGATCTCTATGGTGGGTCCCACCTTGTAGGGTGACCTGCCTGAGGAGTCTGAAAGACCCCTACGCTTCTGTCATTTTACAAAATGTGCAGAACAAAAATGTTCAGGAGGGCATTTTTTTATAGGGATTGGAACTGTTGTAGAGTGGAAGAGCTCTGGAGGTTGCTTTTGTAAGGGAACAGGATCGTGGTCTATTGCAGCGCTTATTGTATACACTACCTTCCTTTTACTGCACTGGCTTCTGTTTTTTGTAATCCACTTTCTGCATTATGGTACATCTTGCATTAGACAGGTGTTTTAATGGTTTGCATTGTTTTCTAATTCTGTAATCCTAATCTTACGACATTATTTACTGAGTGTCTTCTGCTGCTTGATCAAATTATGGGTTTTTAAAAATATTTTGTAATCTGCCTTGAGTCTCAACAAGAAAGCCAGACTATAAATAAAGTAGATAAATAAATATAATGAAGAACTAAATGATACTCTTGAGAACTGGTCTGTAACCTATTTGACTGTACTTTCCTACGTTTAATAGTAAAACAAGCCCATACAATATTATAGTTATGGCCAGGGCTTTTTTTGTAGAAAAAGCCCAGCAGGAACTCATTAGCATAATAGGCCACACCCAACAGCAGAAACTAATTACCATATTAGGCCACACCACTGACAGCACAGCTTATTAGCATATTGGGCCACACCCCCATGTTGCCAGAAGAGTGGTCATCCCGCCACATCCACCTTTTGCTTCTTATTCTGTTAACCTTGTTTGTTGTCAAAACCTAGGGCTTTTTTTGTAGCAGAAATTAATTTGCATGTTAGGCCACATACCCTTAATGTAGCCAATCCTAATGAGTTTCTGCTGTTGGGTGTGGCCTATTATGCTAATGAGTTCCTGTTGGGTGTGGCCAACTCAGGAGCCAGCTGGAACTCCATTCCTGTGCGTTCCTGCCCAAAAATAGCCCCGGTTATGGCTGTTATTATTTGGTTATAGGTCAAATTTCATTCTTAACATCTTATATAGGTCAAAACTAACTTTCCACTTCAAAGAATATTTAAATTAATTTGTGCCATTAAATATGATGCCTTTTTTGAAGTCCAGTTAAGTAATTTGTCATTTCTATATTCTGCTTCATAGCATGTATGAACAGTATGGGCCAGAAAAAAAATCAATTCCTAGAATTCCTGTGTGTACTAGGGCAAATATTATTGCTGAACTGGATGACTAATGTATGTGGAAAGCTGACAGAACTTCCAGATTTTCTGGTTTCTTGGATTCCCTTACCTGCCTGGAAAGGATTCCACTCTTATCTTAATGCCAAAAATAACGTGACTGTGTGTCTCTCCAAAGGATTTGGGCTCAGTTCAGATTTGACAGCTTCAAATAAAGTGTTATAAATTAAAAGCATACCTTTTCGTATGCTACTGGGAAAAAAAGGGATTTTGTTCCTTGAAAGGTGAAGTTTTATGAATCGCAGCCAAATTGTTACATAAGTTATACATAACTCTTTGGGATGTTAGTACAGGGAAAACTGCTATTAATAAATATGTGACAGATTCCACAAAGAAGTTGCCAGAGAACCGTCAGCCAGAGGAAATAAGTTCACCACCTTTTGTTGTTCTAGAATAGTTACACATGAGAATTAGTGACACAGAAGAGGACTTTGCAGCAAAGCTAGCTCCACAGGATAACACCTCCCTCCCCCTCATCCACACTCCCTAGTTAGGCTAGGCATTTTGAAATTGTAGGTGTAAAATCAAACTTGTTCATATCTATTAAATCTAGCTCTAGTACCAGTTACTCTTTTATGATAAAGCTATTTGTTGTTTTATGCTCTGAAGTTTGTGGGATGGGTAGGAGGGAGCAGGGAAGAGTCCAGGGAATTCTAGTAATTTACTATTTACCTCACAGTTCAAGGAATCTCAGCGCTGGACAGATGCTGGCTGCTTACTTTTTTGAAGAAGCTGTGGGTGGCTCTCTTCCATGTCCTGAATGGCCAAAAACAAACCCTGCCTCAGGCTTTCCCTTCAATATTCTCCACAGAACATGGAAGCTGGGCTTCAAAGACATTCAACTTGATTTGTTCATTTCTTTCACCATTCACACTGGTTTTAGGTTACTGGCACAGTGAAAGTTTATAAAGATGAGACCCCATTATGCTAAAAGTCTCTCTCAGAGGGGGGTGGGTGGGCAGTAGACATCCATAATCTGGTAATAAAGGTTTAGTTATGTGTTTGAATAATCTCATTCTATGTTAATACATTATTCAATGGAAAGGAGGAACAAACACTGGAAAGTAAGTATGAGCAAAACATAGTGACCTGTATAACTTAAATATCATGTTCATAACCTGGGGTCATTTCGTAGAAAAAGAAATGCAGGAGCTCATTACCATAACTCATTTGCATATGCCACACCCCCTTTCATCAGAAATTTTAATAGGTTTGGTTTCCATTTAAACATGTTTCATAATAAACTGAAGATTCGGGCTGACTTACTAGCAGAGTGCAACCATTCAGCAGTTATGCTGCCGCACGAAGAAGCCCAGAAACAGTCCTTGTGCAGGCTTCCTAGCCCTTTCAGTGAGACTGTGTGGTGTCCTAGTCTTAAAGCCAAAACTGTCACAATTGGTCTTCAAAAGTGTCTGCCCTTTGGGGAGAGAAGATTTAAGAGCAAATTATTAAAACAGGCAGAAATCTCGAAAGATCACTCTGCAGACACGAGGGATGGACAAAAGGAAGCAGAATTCCCCAAGGCTACTAGTGAATAAGCACTGCAAATCCACTACTGTTTTTAGAAGCCTTGGTTTATCTCTAAAATCTTAGTGCCGAACCTTAACATTCAGTCCCTAAGTACACTCGGACACAGCCTGCCTCTGCTTCATTCCAAGCTGACTGGCTAGTGCCCATGTACACGGTTTTCAGTTTACCCCTGATGACATGCATAATCTCGGGGTGAAGGTCAGATGTATGCATTTTGACCTTCAAAGTTCATTTAAACAGGATTCCATAATGAAAGCCTTTCTTCAGAACTGCCCTTCTGGGATGCCACACCCCCTAACATACCGGAAGTGTTTCAGAAGGCAACACCCACCCCTCAGGCTCCACTCCACAGGTGAGTGAAACTGACCTGCTCTTCCTCCATTCCCTTCCCCATCCAATACTTAAAAATAAGTGTAAAGAACACACCCTCCTTCTCTTCCTGCTCCCTTGAAACCACCAGGTTTCAAGTAGACTTGAGATACCCAGGACATGTGCACCACCCATCCCTTCCCCTCCCCCTCCCCACAACAAGATACCCTGTGAGGTAGTTGGGGCTGAGAACTGCTCATGAGAGAACAGCTCTGAGAGAACTTGTGACTGGCCCAAGGTCACACCAGCAGCTGCATGTGGAGGTGTGGGGAATCAAACCCGGTTCTCCCAGTCCAACTCCTGACCACTATACCAAACTGATAAGGTGGAAGCTGCTGAAGTGTTGGTGAAATTTCTCCAGTACTTATGTGCCATGTGCCCAGATAAAAAAATGGTATACTTAGAAAATTTATATGCCACCTTGAGCAAGTCTCTGGAAAAGCAGCACACAGTCATAAAAGGAACAATGATAAAATTACCAATATTAAAACAAAACATTAAAAACAATAAAGACCCTAGCAGGGCTTTCCCCGGGGCGCTGCGCCTCTGCACTGCTTGGGGAAGCCGAGGAGGGGGCGGGGCTTGGTCATGTGCCCGCCCCCTGGGCTCCTCACTCCCGGAGCTGCGCTCCTGTGTGCTCCCGCTCCAACGGACCCCTGTTCATGACAAACTGGTGTTAATGTCACAAATTGCTGCATCTGTTCCATCCTTATTCTTTTTTCCTTGCTTCACTTCTTGGGATGCCATTATCATGAGGTGCCTGGGGCACTTCACATAATCCGAAATGTTTGTTTCACGGTATCTGCCCACTCCTGAATTCCATGAGATTGAAAATACTTTTACCTTCCACAATTAACATTACAGTTGACTGATGGGAACTTAAGCACCATGCTTCAGGCATGGGATTGTGCTTCGGCTGCACTGGCACAAGTTGCTGTATGTACTGCTGCAGTTGAATTACTCATCACGTTGCAATGGAGTAATTAAAAACAGACCTCCTAGAATTTGGTAGCATGACAACTGCAATGTTTTGCTCCTTGTTACAGAGCAGGTGGTTGCCTCACCTGTACTGTGAAAGGGAAGGAAAGGGTGAGCTACTTACGTGTTACATCTTCCCCAGAATGTCCCTGGGTTAGCTCAAGGGATGTGTTCTGGAGATCTTCACTTCCAATTTGGATTGAGACCACAATGTGCAGGGAGAGGGAGCTTAGGCCTCTCCCCACCTCCCACAATTTTCTTGACCTGAAACAGCCCTGGAAAGTGTAATGTACAACTTATCAGGACATGTGGAATGTTCATGAGATGTTTCGCCAATGGTTTTTACAAGGCCCACAGTAATGTGAAAGGGGGCCTTGATCTGTCTGTGCCTTCCAGCACTTTTGTCACTCACCTCTGAACGGCATCTATTTTTGTCTGGCTTAGATGTTATTAGTACATTTATTTAGAAAAATTCCACAGTGTTATCAACGCTGCACAATTTTAACATCAGTTTTGCTCAACATGATGTAACAAAGTAGGTCAGTAATTGTTTAATTGGGAAAATAGATTTTTTTTCAGGTACTTGATACATTTAAGCATACATTTAAACACACATTTTGTTTTTGCAGAAAACTCACTAAGTATGTAAGGAATAATTTCTAAAACTATCGGACCCGATATTCCAATTAATTTGGCAGTGGGGTGTCAGTTACAATAGCTGCTTTGAAAATCATCCTTCCTCAATTTTTTAAAGTGCTTTTAGCAGCTAGAAACTGGCAATACTCCGTAATTTATAAATTTGTTTCTATGCAATTAAAATAAGCCCTACAACTACCCTGAGTTTTTAACGATAGACTACCTCCTCATACTAATACCCCGTCATGATTTTGAAATTGCGGTTAGGTACGTTGCTTCATTGGAAAAATTCCAAAGGCAACAGTAGAGTCATACCTTTTATTACGACCAAATAAAACATCACAAATTAGAGAGCTCCAGGATAGGGATGGGCATGAACCCCCAAACGAACCCCGGTTCGAGCACAAACCCGGCCTATTCATGGTTCAAGAACCAGGGGTTCGGGAGGATGTGTCTCCCACTATCCACACATGAACTTCCATGTTTTACTGGAGGTTTGTGAGGTTCGTGGGAGACATGTTCTTTGGCTCCAAAGGCCTTCAGAGCTTACTTCCAGCTCTGGCTACCCAGCCCGTGACCCCACCTGAAGGCATTTAAATACCTTTGGAGCTTACTTATGGGTCAGTCCAGGTTGGCATGGACTGACTGAGCTCAGAGAGTGATCTCTGACTTGACTGAGCTCCCAGAGGGGCGTCTGAGGGCTTTTATTGGCCTTAAATGCCCTTCTATGGGCAGACCCTTCTATGGGCAGGCCCCACCGGGAAGTGGGCTCTGAAGGCCGAATAATTGCCTTCAGAGCCCACTCTGGGAGCTTCAGAGGTCTATAAAGATCTTCAGAGCTCACTCTTGGAGCTCAGTCAAGCCAGCCCAACCTGGAGGTGGGCTCCGAAGGCATTTAAATGCCTTCAGAGCTCACTCGGGTGGGGCCATGGGCTGGTGGTGGGCTTTGATGGCATTTTAATGCCTTCAGGGCTCACTTCCAGGTGGGGCTGCAGCCCCACAAACCTCCCAAAACACGCACCAGTTTGTGCAATGGAGAAGTTCATGGAGGTTCATGGTTCGGAAAAATCCTGAAACTTGAACCTCCATGAACCTTCCATTTCTCCAGTTCGTGCACACCCCTAGTACAGAATTATTCTTCGGGATCAATATTAAGCCAAAAGGGGAGATAATTTTGGATAATCATTTCAATTAACTGATTTATGAAATTTCTGTGTAGCAGTAATGATTTCACGTGTTTTAAATGCAATCCAATTCAACTGTGTACTGAAGTATCAACTGTGTACTGAACTAGCACAAATATTAGTTCTTTTCCACTTTCCATTAAGCCTATTTAAAAACCGCATTTAAAAAAAGTCCATCAGGGCAGCTCATTATCAGGTATCCTAATGACCTTCAAACGATCGCGAACAGCATAGTTTCACTGCGAGCTGGAGTCTTTGGCTGTTTCATACCACGTCAGAGACACAATGTTCATTTATCATTATTTCACATGTCAACTTGGCAAAAGTGGCATTTATTAAAAGTTTCTTTTAAATTCTTCAATCTTTTTCTGCCTCTTCAAAGACAAAGCAAAGTCTTGATGTTATATTGTGTTTAAAAGCACCATTATCAGAAGTCACTGATTTAAGACCGCTGGCACAAAAAGGGTGTTGATGGCCGTGTGAAACTCTTGGAAGCCCCTCATTAGCAAGGCAGCAAATATTCTGGAGACGAATGTCCTCTCCAAAGCACGGGAGTCTTATAGCATGTCAACTCACTTTATTTTAGCATAAACTTTTGTAAAGCAGATCATCATCAGAAACATGAAGTGGCTCCTCAGTTGGCAGATGCATCTCAAGCATCGGAGAAAGTGGGTTCCCATCCATAAAAGCAATAATAAAATGTGTTAGCCTTTTAGGTACCTCTCTCGCTTGTTTTTGCTGCAATAGACTAACATGGCTACCCCCTTAATAAAATAGTTAAAATATACAACGCGCATAAACTGGATTTCTAGTTTCAGACATGAAATGTATCCCAAAATGGTTAAGATATTTCCCCATTAGCTAGACAGAGGAAATCTCATAATAATTTGTTAGCCAGTATCTTATAAACGAGTTTGCCTCCTAATGCAGGTCACTGCTTCAGCATAGCTTTATAATGAAGTTATCTTTAGGATGAAGTTTGAGGGTTCTGCTATCATTGCACTAACTTGAGTCAGAGAGCAGAATAGAAGTGTTCAGTAGCAAACACGCACTTCTGGTTGCAGAATGCAAGCTAAATTTGCTAAGATAAAATGTAGATGAATTAATTCACTCAGGGATTCACTTAATTCATTTACTTAGAAAACCAGGTGGCTATGGTCGCTCGGAGCGCTTGTGCCCAGCTTTGGCTAATGTGTCAGCTGTGCCTGTTCCTGGTTTAGTCAGATCTAGCCACAGTGATCCATGCCTTAGTTACATCTAGACTGGACTATTGCAATATGCTTCACTTGGAGCCTGGGCTTTTTTTGTAGAAAAAGCCCAGCAGGAACTCATTAGCATACTAGGCCACACCCAGCAGGAGAAACTCATTAGCATACTAGGCCACACCTCTGACAGCGCAGCTCATTAGCGTATTAGGTGGGGGGCTGGGAAAGCACAGGGCAGGCATGGAAGCTTTCCTCTTCCCTCCGCCTGAGCTTCTCCACCCCACTTCAGTATCGCCTTTCTGGTCTACCCCCCCCCTCCTCGGAACCAGATGGCCGGGGAAAGGCGCTGCTGAGGTGCCTGGGATCTGAAATCCCGAGGGGCTCCCCAGAGGGAAAGAGGGCATTTTAACATGCCGCCTTTCCCTCTTGTGTGTAATGTGAGGAGGGCAGCATGCTTTGTAGTCACACATGCCAGAGGTGTTGGTTGTAGGCGTGGCCAACTCAGGAGCCAGCCGGAACTCCGTTCCTGTGCGTTCCTGCCCCAAAATAGCCCTGCTTGGTGCTGCCCTTGAAGAGTGTTTGGAAGCTGCAATTAGTGAAGAATGCTGTGGCTAGACTGCTGGTTGGGGCCAGCTAGTTGAAGCATGTTACCCTGATACTACGGCAATTACATTGGCTACTGATCCAGTCCTGAGCCCGATTTAAGGAGTTGGTTTTGTCCGTTAAAGCCCTACATGCCTTGGGACCAATGCTCCTTCTAAGCTGTGACTTGTGAGCAAAAATTCTACTTTGTGAGCTACTGGCATTAAAGTTGTGAGTGAGTAATTTGGCTGCTGCAAAAATTAGTTTGCTCTGGAGCCATCCTTCCTGAGCTGAGATAAAAAGGTGTGAGCCGGAGGCTAAAAAACTGTGAGCTAGCTCACACTAACTCAGCTTAGAGGGAACACTGCTTGGGACCAGGGTGCCTGAAGGACCATCTTCTCCCACACATTCCTGTCTGGAAATTAAGATCACAGGGGGAGGCCCTCCTGACTGTCCTATCAATCAAAGAAGCCAGTCTGGTGGGCACGCACGAGAGGGCCTTCTCAGTGGCCGCCCCATGAATATGGAATAGCCTCCCCAGAGAGGTGTGCCTGTCCCCCTCCTCACTTTCAGTCTTCAGGAGGCAATTGACAACAGTTTTAGTTAGGACTAATTTTGTTTGGGTAATTTTGATTTTATTTATTGGCAATTCTAATTGAGATTTTTAAATTGTGGTCTTTTGGATTTTTTATAATC
Organism: Lepidodactylus listeri; assembly: GCA_029233225.1. Lineage (NCBI taxonomy): Eukaryota > Metazoa > Chordata > Lepidosauria > Squamata > Gekkonidae > Lepidodactylus > Lepidodactylus listeri. The sequence continues at coordinate 54,181,338 of JARCFY010000016.1, read as the reverse complement.
ATTGTTTTATTTACATCGTAAGCTGCTTTGAGTTCTGCAAGGTGAAAAAGTGGCTAATAAATTTAAAAAATAATGGGAGAGTAGAAATTCAAATACTTCCGTAACATCTAGGGTGCAATCATACGCACCTATTAGCCACGCAAGAGGGACGATTCATCGATGGATCAAGCTGGCGCAATCACACCAGCACATCTGGGAGGCGTCCCACAATCGTCGGCAAGCCAGGGCAAACCAATTTGTTCCGCCGGCGAATCGGAGTAAAAAACTACTGGGGAAACTCCAGTATCAAACAGGTTGCTATGGCCCACAGCTGGAGTTTCCCCATGTGTTTGCTCCACCGCGGAAGTGTGGCGTCGGGGATAGCCTGATCACATGCTATCCCGACGCCATGCTGTTCCCCCCCTTCTCCATGTGCACATCATCGAAAGCCCTTGGGGGGGAGAAGCGATTCATCAATCCCCCGTTTAAGCGCCTCGGAAACCCACCACCACACACAAAAAAACCCACTCGCCTGCAGTTGCGTCTGATCGCGCAGCGGCGGTTTGTCCTGGCAGGTCCATGGACCTGTGTGATCGCAAAACTGTGGGGCAAATTGCTCCGGGGCAAAAAAGCCTCGATTGCCCTCTGGATTATCTCTCTTGTGTGGCTGGGGCCCTAGTAAAGTAAAATTTGATGCACATATAATTCAATATACTCTAAGTACAAAAAATGTTGGCAGCAGGGCATGTTTATTTATCTCATGAAATCTGGGGTTAAGAATCTGCTTCGTAATAGCAGCAATTAGCCCAGCACAAAGCATGCCTAGGCATGAATGGCTTGGAGTATTTAACTGTGGGAGTTCCAGCTAGTATCGTATGAAGGGGGGGGGGGAATTTGCAGTGTCAGCCAGGAATATCACACACGTGTGGCACCTTCCCTGTACAAAAATTGTCATTCACAGATTGAGGGAAGAAGGATTTCCAGGGTCAGCCAAAAATGAACCCATTTTTTCAGAGTACAAGTATTTTCTAGTACATGGTGAATATAAATACATCTCCAAAATTTGTTGGTGTGGCACATCAGCTTGAAGGAATTACAAATGCAATACTAAGACAAAAATATTAAACAGTACTCAATGTTCTCCGCGGCTACGTTCTTCAGATCACGTGCTCCAGAATAAGAGTGTTGATCATCATGGGACTGGTGGGAGAATTGCATTTCCAATTTATTGGACTCTTCCAAGTGACTTAGAACTCTTGGATTCCTGTAGACCTAGTTACCCAACGCAGGGTGTCAGCGTCTTCAAGACTCATTCCAATGTGTACTTCTCATTGACGCTTTATCTCTGTATGCTTTATCAGTGAGATGTACACATTGGAATGTGGACAGAAGGTCAGGTTGGCTCTGTGGCATATAATAACTTTTAGCAGCCTTGGCTGATAAACCAGCAATGGACATTCCTTAAAAAGGGGATCCGTGTCCGATCACAACCAGATTAATTATTTTACATGGAGCTGCATTTGAAAACTGTTTGGAAATTGTAATTGGTCCAAAATAAGGTGGCCAACCTACTACACCCTGGTTCTGAAAGATCTGCTATGGTTGCCTATTTGTTTCAGGTACAATTTGAAGTGCCGGCTCTTACTTTTAAGGCCCTTAATGGGTTTGAGGCTGGGGTACTTGAAGGGCTGCCAGCTCTAGGGTTCCCAGCATTGCCTTGGCAAACACCAGGAGATGGGGGGGGGGTACCTGGGGAGAGCAGAATTTGAGGAGGATGTGATGTCACTTTTGGGTGATGTGTAGGTTGTTTCTCCAGTCTCTGTAGGCTTTACTAGGGGAAATTCCTCAAGCATCACTATACAGAGGCCATTTCTTTCCTCCTTAATTCTTTGATGGTGAGAAATTGGGCTGGTGGCTGGTAATTACCAGGCTTGGGTGAGTACACGGGAGTCCTAGCCTCCTCCCATACCATCCAACTAGACTGGATGTTTGCCTGCTGACAGTGGGAAAACTCCCACTCTCAGTCCCCCACTCTTGATGATTTGAGGAACGTAAGAAAAATAGGGGGGGATAAGCACTGATGGTAAGGCTGTAGGAATGTCCCCAGTATTTATGATACAGACTATAGAGGTTGGATGAAAGTGATGTCACCTTCTGTGGCACTCTAGGACTTTGTGGTGTAGTGGCTATGAACAGTGGACTCTAATCTGGAGAACCTGGTTTGATCCCCCACTCCTCCACATGAAGCCAGCTGGGTAATCTGGGTCAGTCACAGTTCTCCCAAGAGCTCTCTCAGCCCCATCTACATCACAAGGTGTCTTTTGTGGGGAGAGGAAGGAAAAGTGATTGTAAGCCACTTTGAGACTCCTTTGGGTAGTGAAAGGCGGGGTATAAAAACCAACTCTTCTTCTTCTTCTGTGGGCTTTACCATAGAAATTGGGAAAATTCCTAGATTCTGGGGGGATGCTTGAGAAGGTAGAATTTTAGGAGAAGTGACACTGCATCCTCTATGGTGGCTCTAGGAATTCTCCAAATTTCTGGGTATTTGCTTGGAAGTGGTGTTCTGTTGGTGCAATGACACTTTTCAAGCAATTTCCCTCCCTACTGCCTTGCCAAGTTGCAGCAGGCAGTGAAAAGGGAGGCTGGGAGGTCTCCTGATGAAGTGGGAAACCTGGTTGGCCTAACTCGGTTCCAAGCCAATTACCATGATGTAGCCCATTTGTACCATTTCATAACTAAAACAGGGTCTTTTCCAGAAAGAAAATATTCATGGCATTGTTTAAAAAGGGGTCATGTGTATGGGGACCACATCCTAGCCTGCAAGAGAAATGCTGCCGGGCCCTGATGAAAGTTAGGATTTCAAGCACACGCTTTGAAATAAATGCATCTTGCTTCCATCTAAATATCCTAAAGATTAACATGATTTTCCACAAGGGAGGAGTTTAGGAGTTTGGGAGCTTGTTCTCTCCGTGTCTGAACTTGTTTGCCAGTCACTACATAATGATGGGTGGTTGAAATGACAAAAACTCTGAGGCAATATTGCCAGGATGATTAAGCCGATAATTATATATTATTTTGATTTATCATGCATGGCTTCAGCTTGTATCACAGGAGAACATTGTGTCAGAACTCAGTCTCTTACTCCCAGAGCTTAATGGGTAGAAAATATTTTTGAGGCTACCCTGTATATATATGTGTGTGTGTTTGTGTATCTCTCTCTCTCTCTCTTTCTCTCTCTCTCTCTCTCCATCCATCCGTCCGTCCATCCATCCATCCATCCATCCATATCCATCCATATCCATCCATCCATCCATCCCATCCATCCCATCCATCCGAATACCCTAGGTTCATTTCTAATATATGGCTTATTCATATATGAGACGTTGTTTATTCTTGTTTTATTGTTTATACATTTGATGGCTCTTTTGCTATGAAAAGTACATAACACTAAATATTTACAATAATTCAGTGAAGTATGTCATTGTTATTCCTATCGTACAAAAAGGGGATTAGGATGAGAGATGGTCCAGTATTTTGTTTTGTCGAGGCTGGGTGGTGGAGGAGGAACTGGTACTAGTAGACCGTGGGCAAGATCTGGCATTGTGCATTACGTCTACTGGATTTGCGGCAATCAGCACAAAGCAGGGAGGAATAACAATAGGAGCATTAATGATCAAAGACTGGTTGGGAGATATTGTACTGGTAGTTCTCAGTGCTTCTCTAATCTCACATCTGGACAGATGTGGATGGAGAAGTTCTTTTATAAAGGTCCACTTTGACATTGATGTTGCGCAAATTGCTAGGTCTATGACAAATAACATCTGTGTATTCTCTGACCTTTTATACGAGGAACAGATGGACTTGGCTTGCTTGCTTGAAACCTGGCTGGATGTATCTGCTTGTAGTTACAGCTAGCATCTATTCAAAGCAATCCAAATCCTTTCTTCCTGGTTGGGAACTGAGGGGAGAGACAAAATCACCTTCTTATATTCCGAAATGGCATACAAGAGGCTTTTGAAAGTTTAAAATAAGTTCGGCTGCGGTTACACGCACAATTCACCCTGACACAGGTGCGAATGCTGAGTGGATTAAAGGAGCGCGATCAGACGCCAACATCTGGCAAGCGCCCCGCAGCCATCGGCAACCTGTTTTGCTCCACTGCACATGCGGAGTAAAGAAACACCTCAGAAAGTCCAGTAGCAAACGGGTGGCTATGGGCCACAGATGGACTTTCCAGTGTCAGATTGTGCCAGCGCACTCCCATGGCATCGGGATAGTCTGATCAGGCCATCCCAACGCCATGCCGTTGTTTTCCCCACTTCTCAGTATGCGCACCATTGCATACTGTCATAGGAAGCCCTCAGGGCGGAGATGCAACTCATTGATCCTCCGTTTAAGCGAATTGGAAAACAATGGCAAACCCCCCCCCCCCCACTCACTGTGATCACACAGTGGCGGGCTGTGCCTGCATTTACAAAACTCTGCATGATCGTGCAACTGCGGGTCAGTTTCCTCTGGAGGAAATAGCCTTGCTTCCCCCCCCCCCCCCGCTTTATCTCAGGTGTGTGACCGCAACCTTCGAGGAGAAAAAAGTCAGGTGGAATCAGGGGTAGAATGTATGAGGTGAACAGATAATAAAACTGAGGTAACTTTGTCATCACATTAACTCCAGATAATTTGTTGCCAACAAGTAAGTGTTTCTGCTATTCAAAAAGGTCTTTTAAAACTTTGAGGAGAGAGGCTTTCTTTTCAGTTTCTGCTTAAACACTCAAGCATAGGTTTCTGAGTTTTACTGACTCTTAAAATCTAGAAGGGAGGAACATCCAACCAAGTTCCCAGAATCCTTCTATGTACACAGACCAGGGATCAATCCTCTTTTAGGAGCTATCTCCTTTTTCACTGGGCAGGGATTACTTCTCTAAACTCAATACAATTTTCCTTTCCACCTTGAATAGGGAGCCTCTCTGATCCTTTCATCCCGTTTGCCTCCTTCCCAGTTCACAGTCAGTGCTTAACTGTCCCTTCTTCAACTGTCAGTTCCCAACTGTCATTTCTTAACTGACTCCACAGAATTCTGCTTGAACAGCCTGTCACTCAAAGGTTCTCAGACTCTGTAAGCATTAACCCTTGACAGTCCACCACAGGTACCTTTCACCAGCTTTGGCTGCTGAGCCAGCTGTGGCCCTTCCTGGGCAGAAAACATCTTGCCTTTGTGGTGCATATCCTAGTAATATCTAGATTACTGCAATGTGCTCTATGTAGGGCTGCCTTTGAAGACTGCCTGAAAGCTACAGTTGGTACAGAATGGTGTGGCTGGAGTGGGTTGTAGGGACTATATTACTCCAGTCTTGTTTCACATACACTGGCTTCCAATTTGCTTCTGGTCTCAGTTCAAGGTGCTGGTATTGAACTTTAAAGCCCTCTGTGGCCTGGGACCAATATACCTTAAGGACCACCTTCCATATGAACCAATCCACTCACTCTGGTCATCCTCGGAGGCACTACTTTAATTGCCCCCACCATCTGAGGCTAGATGAGTGGCGTCATGAGAACAGGCCTTTGCCATTGTGACACCAAAACTTTGGAATTCCATTCCCAGGGAGATTTCTCTGTCTTCCTCCATTGGTCTCTTTTGCCAGCAGATGGAGACCTTTTTGGTCCTCTCCTAGAGCTGTGTTTTTATGCGTTTTAAATTTTATTTTAACAGTATTTTTAATTGCTTATATGTTTTATTGCTTTTAGGTTTGCTGCCTTGTGAACCCCTGACTGGATGGAAAAGCAGCATAGAAATGTTTTGAATAAAGAAATAATTAAGTAAAATTGAAACCCCTTGGTATAAAGCAGTATGGAATTTCACTGCCAAGACAAAGACATTTTGACTGAGGGAACACAAATAAAGTGTATTTTTATATATGACAGCTTATGTTTCTATTACCACCAAAACGGTCAGTTTATCTACAACTAATAAAGATTACACCACTGCGTTATTGATAACCAGTGTCCAAAAATTCCATAGATGGTAAACCAATGAGTCTGAAACAGGCAGATTTCCTTTCCCATGTAACTATTCTGAATTTGTAATCAGTGATTGGCTGTCCTCATTCGAAGAAACAAGCACCACCATTCTCACAGAAGTTATGTACCGCCTGCGCACAGAGACGGAAAAAATATCTGTTCAAAGCAATCCAAATCCTTCCTTAGAGGATTTAACTTGAGACAATCTATTTGCTTTGCCAAATGAAGTCTTTGATGCTGTTTGCTCTGGTGTATTGTTAAAAGGAGACTAAATTGGTTGAATTCCGCTAATTAGAGGAACAATTAAGAAAACTTATGTTTGTTTGTTTGTTTAAAGAAGAGTGAGCAGTCAAATTTGTGAGCAGTCAAACTGTACAGTTTGCAAATAAGATAGGGTTGCCAGCCTCCAGGTGGGGCCTGGGGATCTCCTGCTTTTACAACTGATCTCCAGCTGACAGAGATTGGCTCCCCTGGAGAAAATGGCTGCTTTGAAGGGTGGACTCTACGACATCGCACCATGCTGAGGCCCCTCCCCTCCCCAAACCCCACCCTCTCCTGGATCCACCCCCAAAGTCTCCAGGTATTTTCCAACCCAGACCTGGCAACCCTAAAATAAGATGAAATCAAAATGAGTGCAAGCCCCTGACTTGTTTAGTGGAAATAAAGACTAAGATGGAGTGCATATGTGCTAAAGTGTTAAAGATATCATGCATGACGTGGGAGAGTTGGGTTCTATATTTCATAGTCTGATATTCCATGAAGAATAAAAAGGAGCTATGATTCCCTCACATAACAGGGCCTCGACAGTCCCAAAGGTTTAACTGGGTGGTGTTGCAGCCTTAATTATGGTCAACACGAGTGTGTAGTTTTTCCTTACTGCCAAATCAACAAACTTACACAGTCACATAAGCACACAAGAAAAAAAAATCTTATTATTTTTGCACTTAGTTCATGTGGCGCAGAATTTTGAAATGCATCTCCGGGGGGAGACAGAGATGAATTCTAAGTATGGTGGTAGTGGTTTGAACACATCCTCTGCCCTAAAATCAAATAGAATGCACACTTCAGTCAGTCTGTCTCATAGTGTGCCAAAATTCTGTTTTATCCAGAATTCTGTGAAGCTGGAGCAATTATGTTCAGCAGATCTGGGTGGGATTTAATCTCCTGTGAAATGAGATTTTATCCTACAAGTAAAATCTATCATTTTGGAAGATAAAGTTTTATTTGCACTCTGCTAATGCTCAGAGTAGGGTTGCCAAGTGTCCCTTACTTACTGGCGACGTCGCCCAGAAGTGAAGTCATCACGTTGGGGGCGTTGCCAGGGCGACGCTCTGGCAATCGCCCCAAAACTCTATGGTATCATAGAGTTTTGGGGTGATTGCCAGAGCGTCGGCCTGGCAACACCCCCAACGTGATGACATCACCTCCGGGTGACGTCATTACGTTGGGGAAGGGGGGTGGGGTTCCCCCCGCCGGCCAAATGCTGGCCGGCGGATCGGGAACCCCTGTAGCAGGGGATCCCCCACCCCCCCGGCTGACTTGGCAGTCCTAGCTCAGAGGCTATTTTGATATGGCCTTCTTGGCTGGACAGAGCTGTAGAACTGGTTTCTCTAGTTAGCTTTCAGTTGGGCTTTCTGGGAGAACTGCCATTGATACATAAAAATGGGCTCTTTCTGAGTCTGTAGTAAGTCACGTCCCCAATGGAAGCACACTGAAGATATGAAACCTGCCTAAATTTTTTCACCACGTAAGAGGTGGAGTCCGGCATACTTAACAAAAGGAACCATTCGTTAAGGGGCTTGATTGGAATACCAGGAATGCCAGGAAAGCATCCTCAGGAATTCTGATTGCAAAGAAAGGACTGTTGTCTTTGTTGGCTAACGCCCTGGCTTGGGAAGACAGAATTTGACTTCACGAACATCACCTTGCAGAATCAGTGCAAAAAGATGGAAACTGAAATCTGGTAACCTTAAGTTTATTGTGCCTATCTTTTAAGGACATCGTAGAGAGATAAGTTTTAGACCCAGGGAAAGAAGATTCTGTGTATTATTCCATCCTTAGCTAGGTAGCTATTAGCGTTATGTGCTTACTATAAGTATTTCCTTTCTGTAATCAAGGGCTTTAATAAGAATCAAAGTTACATTTTTCTTTTAATGAAATTGGTGTGGTCTGTGCCAACTAGGGGACAAGGACTGTGACCAGCAAAAGCCTGGTGTTCTCGAAAAGAGTCCCTAAAAGCCCCAAAGAGATGCTTAGTTTTCAGAAGAGCCACTTCTGAACCTGGCTCCAGAGTGTGGGTGCTCCTACAGACCTGGGTGGAAATGCAGGTTTGCAGAAAAATCAGGAAAACAGGGAGGGAAATTTTTAAAAAAGCAATGCCGACCAAGATGATATGAGATTACCAAGGCACTGCAGGGTGGAGAAAACCAACAATGAGCCCAGGAGAACAAAAAGGGGCAGAAGAAGAGGATTGGTGGGGAGAAGTGAGGTGTGGAAAAAGTGGCAGTGGAGGGAGAAAGTGACCATGAAGGAGGAAGTGGAGAAAGGAAGGGGTAGGATTGGAGAAGGTGGTGATGGGAGGGTGAGCTAGAGCAGTGTTTTTCAACCTTTTTCGAGCTAAGGCACATTTTTTTCATTGAAAAAATCCCGCGGCACACCTGACAATATCTCACGGCACAGTGGTTGAAAAACACTGAAATACAAGATAAATGGGTCATTAGTTGCCTCAGCTCAAGTATTAACTATGACAGTATTACAAATACACGTAATAGCCACTCAACTTGAAATCGTAAGTTACAGATCCAAAGTGTAATGGCTCCTTCCCATAATATTGACCTGAGTTTCAGAAGAAATATAACGTGGATGTATTTTAAGCAGCTGCTCCCGGTCGCTCATGGCTGCTGCCTCCGTCGTGGCGCTGGCAGGTCGGGTGGGCGAACAGACAGAGCCCCTTGGCACTCTCCCTCCCTCCCTCCCTCGAGTCCTCGCAAGGCCAAGGGGAGCTGCGCCTCAACGGCAGCTCCCTCCTACCTCAGGCCGGCCACAGAGCGTGCGAGCGGAATCAGCGAGAGCGCGCCACTGTTCTTTCTCGCATGCACAAACGCGTCCCGGAAGGTCAGCCCGGAAGGCACATTTCTTTCATTGAAAAAATCCCGCGGCACACCTGACAATATCTCGCGGCACACCAGTGTGCCACGGCACAGTGGTTGAAAAACACTGAGCTAGAGGATGAAAATTGGGTGGTGGTGGTGGTGGTGGAAGGGGGATAGGATGTAGTTCCCCATGAGACTTCACTTCCTTGCCTGTATTTGTACAACGTCCTGCTAGAGGCAATGTTCTTATTTCTCTTGAGGGTGGTGAATGAAGCTGGAGAATTAAACTCCTCCTTATGACACAGGCTGCGGTCACACACGCTAAATGATCCACTTTCAACCCACTTCCAGTGCCCTTTCCAACTGGATTTTTACTCTGGGTGGTTCTGCATTTGTCTTTCCCACCGTTGTATCACCTATTTGGGTAAATTAATGGAGATGGTGGTGTTGAATCAGTTGCAGGGCTTTTTGGATGACACTTCCATATTAGACCCCTCCCAGTCCAGCTTCCGACCAGGCCATGGGACAGAGATGGTCCTGGTCGCCCTCACAGATGATCTCTGAAGGCACCCGGATTGAGGCAGTATGGCGGTGTTGATGTTGTTAGACCTGTCGGCAGCGTTCGACATGGTCGACCATCAACTACTGGTCCACCGCCTTGCCGAGACTGGGATTCAGGGGCTGGCCTTACAGGGGCTCTCCTCATTTCTCCAAGATCGGGGACAGAGGGTGGCAATTGGGGAACAACTGTCCAGAAGGCACCCGCTATTTTGCGGAGTGCCCCAAGGTGCAGTGTTTTCCCCAGTGCTGTTTAACATCTATATGTGCCCCCTCGCCCAGATTGCCCGGAGATATGGGCTGGGTTGTCATCAATATGCTGATGATACCCAGCTCTATCTGTTGCTGGATGGCCAGTCAGACTCTAGTCCGGGAGATCTGGACCTGGGGTTGAAAGCCATGGCTGGTTGGCTTAGACAGAGCCGACTGAAATTGAATCTGGTGAAGATGGAGGTCCTGTGCCTGAGTCGGAGTGGTCCAAGGTTAGGGATCCCTCTCCTGACCTTCGATGGGGCACTGTTGGTGCCAGAGCCAGAAGTTAGGAGTTTGGGAGTGCTCCTGGACACCTCCCTATTGATGGAGGTCCAGGAAGCAGCCACTGCAAAGTCGGCCTTCATCACCTCCAGCTGATTAGGCAGTTGGTTCCCTTCCTTCAGTGCAATGACCTAGCAGTGGTGATCCACGCATTGGTCACCTCAAGATTGGATTACTGTAACGCTCTCTACATGGGGCTGCCCTGGTCCCAAATCCGGAAGCTGCAGCTGGTGCAGAATGCAGCAGTGAGGCTGTTGTTGTGTCTTCTCATGCGGGAACACATTCAGCCCACCCTAAAAACTCTGCTCTGGCTGCCCATAGCATACTGGATAATGTTCAAGGTGCTGGTTCATACCTTTAAAACACTATATGGCCAGAGACCTATCTACCTGAGGGACTGCCTTTCCCCATATGTACCCCAGCAAGCACTAAGATTGGGTTCCCAAAATCGCCTGGTTCTTCCAGGGCCTAAAGAGGCCAGGTTGGCTACAACAAGGGTCAGGGCCTTCTCTGTGGTGGCCCCTTACAGGTGGAATGAGCTCCCAGAGGACATCAGGGCCCTGCAGGACCTTTTACAGTTCCACAGGGCCTGTAAAATGGAGCTCTTCCATCAGGCTTTCAAGTAGGGGCCGCCCCAACTCAATGGCCCTGGCCCAGCCACCAACTGTGCCAACCAGGACCAACAACACCAACAACTGAGGCTTCACAGCTAATACAGGAGCCGACAACACCATCCAGTTGACAGTGATGTCTGAAGATCGCCATCTATTATTGTATAATATGTTTATGTTTATATGTTTATGTTTATAGGATGATTTTACACTGATTAATAGTTTTATCTGGTATTTTAATGTATATTTGTTATGTTGTTAGCCACCCTGAGCTTGCCTAATGGCGGGGAGGGCGGGGTATAAATGTAAATATAAATAAATAAATCCCACATTGCAACACAAATTTCCCTCTGCATTGCATGCCGCTCCTGGTCTCTTTGAGCATCGGTTCAGTTTTGACCTTCCACATCGTTTTATTGCCATCTAGTGTTCTCCCTGGCAGTTCCACGGGTTTTCTGCATTTGGTTTTGCACCAGACCATTTGCTCCTCCCTGCCACCAATTTGCAGTAAACAATAAGCAGACAACTTGATGCAGATTCTTTTATGTCCCCCCCACCTCTTCAGTCCTCTGTTGTTTTGTTTTTTTAATGGCTGTGAATCCAAAACCCTCCCACTCGGCTTGGTGCATGGGATGCCCCCCTCCCCTCTTGCCTTTTGATGGGACCTGCATTGAGGGAAGGGGGGAAACCCTCCCACTTGCCTCCCCTCCAGGCTGCCAACTCACAGCTGGGTGAGCAGGATGGCTCCCCTCTCCTGTTCAAGTGCTGAAGGCAAATTGTGATGGTCTTAAGGGTGGCAATGCAGAGAAAACATTACGGAACTGTGGGTGTGATGCAGAATGCAAGCATATATCCCGAGCCAAAATGGAACTAGTTCCACAGCAGAGAGAAAGTGGATTTTAAACCAGATGCAGAATCACCCCGTGTGAACTGGCAAGATCCAGATGGAAAGTGCATTGAAAGTGGATTATTTAGTGTGCGTGACTGCAGCCATGGTGTCTTGGAACCTGGATCAGCTGGGTAAATTCTATATCCCCTGCTAAAACAGAGTTGCCTGAGAGTTATTCTACTAGATATAGATCGACCAAAATGATGTGTATGTTGTAAGAGATGTAGGTGAAAGAGAAAAAGAGGTACTTTAAGATGTTGCTATTAGGTGTCCTGTGTCAGTAATATAATTGTTACTGGGCTGGAGAGAAACAAAAAATAGGACTTGGACTGCAGTCCTAAGAATGCTTACTTGGAAGTAAATTCCACTAAAATAATAGGATTTACAATTATATATAGCTGAAACCAGGGGTCATTTCGTAGAAAAAGAGGTGCAGGAGCTCATTAGCATAGCTCATTAGCATAACTCATTTGCATATGCCACACCCCCTAACATACCGGAAGTGTGTCAGAACGCACCAGCAGCAGCTGCATGTGGAGGAGTGGGGAATCAAACCCGGTTCTCCCAGATTAGAATCCAACTCCTGACCACTACACCAAACTGATGGGGTGGAAGCTGCTGAAGGGTTGGTGAAATTTCTCCAGTACTTATGTGCCATGTGCCCAGATAAAAAATGGTATACTTAGAAAATTTATATGCCACCTTGAGCAAGTCTCTGGAAAAGCAGCCATAAAAGTCATAAAAGGAACAATGATAAAATTATCAATATTAAAACAAAACATTAAAAACAATAAAGACCCTAGCAGGGCTTTCCCCGGGGCGCTGCGCCTCTGCACTGCTCGGGGAAGCTGAGGAGGGGGCGGGGCTTGGTCATGTGCCCGCCCCTTGGGCTCCTCACTCCCGGAGCTGCACTCCTGTGTGCTCCCGCTCCAACAGACCCCTGGCTGAAACTGAATCCAGGTAAGAGAGAGGTCCTGTGACTGGGTGGGGAGAAGCCTCAGTTGGGTGGTCAGCTCCTGACTCTTGAGGGTGTCCCTTTTTCACTGGCACTGACTGTCAAGACCCTGGGCATGACTCTGGACTCCTCCTTGTCTATGGAGGCCCAGGTTGTGAAGGTTGCCAGGCTGGCGTTTCTCCAACTGTGCCAGGTTAGGCAACTGGCTGTGAACTTAGGCACAGTGATCCATGCAACAGTCACCTCCAGGACAGACTACTGTAATTTGCTCTATGCAGGCCTACCCTTGCACCTGACTCAGAAGCTCCAACTGATCCAGAATGCAGCTGCACGGGTCCTTATTGGGACACCCCGGACAGCACACATTAAACCAGTGCTACACGAGCTACACTGGCTTCTGGTGGAGCACCGGATCAAGTTCAAGGTCTTGGTTCTGACCTTTAAGGCCCTAAACGGTCAGGGACCTACGTACCTTTGGGACTGCCTGTCCCAGTATGCCCCTGGAAGAGTACTGTGCTCAGGAAACAAGAACTTCCTGGTGGTCCCTGACCTGAGAGGAATCTGGCTGTCCTCAACCAGGGCCAGGGCTTTTTCAACCCTGACCCCCACCTGGTGGAACTCTCTGCCAGAAGACATCCATGCCCTGCAGGAGTTATTACCTTTCCGCAGGGCATGTAGGGCAGAGATGTTCCACCAGGCATTCGGTTGAGGACAGTGATGCGGGAGGACATTTGGCACTCTCATACACTTCCTCATCCCTCGCAACCCCTCCTCCCAAAGAAGCTAGGGGAGCCAATTTTTCCACCATCCAGTATAGGTATTCTGTTTCTATCTATTGATCTGTTTTTAATGGTTTTAATGCTGTTTAATTATTATCACTCCATTGTAAGCCACCCTGAGCCCTATTTGTAGGCAAGGGCGGCCTAGCAAATCCAACTTCATAAATAAAAAAAATAAAAATCAGGCTAACAATGGCATAGAGAGTAACCCCCCCCCCCCGTACAGACCCTTAATTCCTGTTTTCCTGGGACTCATTTTTCTGCTGTCTGATTCAAATACTGCAGCCTAGTGGGCATGATAAGCAGAGGATGAATTCAGGACTTTGAACAATGGGGATTGTCTGGCTGCTTTCTCTCAACAACCCAAATTTACTATATAAGCTCATTAACTCAAAACATAAGAAAAGATAAAAAAAATCAGGGCTCTTTTTCAGCTGGAACGTGCTGAAACAGTGTTCTGGCTGGCATTCGGGTCCGCCCCGCCTCTCCCCACCCCTCCCTGCCGGCTAGAAAGCACTCCACAACAGATCTCTGCATGGAGACTGGGTGTCCAACGCCTTCCAACTCCGTGCACTCAAAGGGGATGCTCTCCCTTTAAATGCACGGAGCTGGCTAAATAGCACCCTGCACCCGGTCTCCCCGCAGAGACCGGGCATCGGGAGCCTTCTAGCTCCGTGCACTTAAAGGTAGAGCATCCCCTTTAAGTGCACAGAGCTGGCTAGAAAGCGCCCCGCATCCAGTCTCCGCACAGAGACCGGGCGTCGGGAGCCTTCCAGCTCCGTGCACTTAAAGGTAGAACGTCCCCTTTAAGTGCACGGAGCTGGCTAGAAAGCACCCCGCACCCACTCTCTGTGCGGAGACCAGGCATCGGGAGCCTTCCAGCTCTGTTGCACTTAAAGGTAGTGAGTTCCCTTTAAGTGCACGGAGCTGGCTAGAATGCACCCTACACCCATTCTCCACGTGGAGACCGGGCATCGGGAGCCTTCCACCTCTGTGCACTTAAAGGTAGAGCATCCCCTTTAAGTGCATGGAGCCGGCTAGAAAGCGCCCCACACCCACTCTCCGTGAGGAGACCGGGCATCAGGAGCCTTCCAGCTTTCTGCATTTAAAGGTAGAGCATTCCCTTTAAGTGCACAGAGCTGGCTAGAAAGTGCACCGCACCCGCTCTCTGCGCAGACACCGGGCATTGGGCGCCTTTCAGCTCCGTGCACTTAAAGGGGATGCTCTCCCTTTAAGAGCATGCAGCCAGAAGGTGCCAGATGCCTGGTCTCTGCATGGGAGCTGGCGGGAAAGGGCCTCCTTGGGGTTTGCGTCTCCGCTCTGCTGGTGCGGGGAGGCAGCAGTGTGGGGAGGCAGTGGTGGAGGCTTGGGGGATGGCAGCAGAGCCTTGATGGGGGGAGACCCTCTCCCCCCCATCTGTTTGGCCTCTTTCTGTCTTTCCCTCCTTCAGTGGGGGCTTGGTGGGGGGGTTGGGGGTGGTGGCAGAGTCTTTCTTTCTTTCTTTCTTTCTTTCTTTCTTTCTTTCTTTCTTTCTTTCTTTCTTTCTTTGCTTCCCTCCTTTTTCCTTCTCTTTCTCTCCCTCCTTCTTTCCTTTTCTCTCTCTTTCTTTCTCTCTTTCCCTCCTTCTTTCCTTCTCTCTCTCTGCGCTCTCAGCCATGTGGCCTAATATGCTAATTAGTTCCTGCTGGTAGGTGTGGCCTATTATGGTAATGAGTCACCTGTTGGGCTTTTTCTACAAAAAGAGCCCTGAAAAAAGTTATCACAAAATGAGGTAGAAACCAGGTCCTGCAAACAGCAGTGCACCTGGAATCATTTTGAGAATTGTAGTTTGGTGAGGGAACTGAAAGATTCCGGTGAAAGATCTGTAGCTAACTTTAGAGAACTGATGTCTCTGCAGCCCCCCGAGGGTGTGCGCTGTTAGAATAGGTTTAAGTCTGTTGTATAGCCATGCCTCCAGTATTCAAAGATTGTTCTGAGGTAGACTTGGGAACAGCTGATAATGTGACATGACTGGCACTTACATGAAAATGTTCTTACACCATTGCCAGTGAAATCTCCAAACAACATCAAGGCCAACTGTTAGGCCCATCTGAACACCTGACATTGATAGTTCCGTCTCCCAGTGCAACACCACTTTATTCTGCAAGCAAGATTTAGCAGGAAATTTAAATGAGCCAGAGTATCATTTTAAAGCGAAGAGTAAGAAGTGTCTACTTTTTAAATCAGTTTGTTCAGAGAACAAATTTAATAGAAGCATTTGATCATCTCTCACTTGCCAGCATGTTTTTTTTTTTTTTTAAAAAACCTTTTAAACAGGAAAAAAACAGTTTTGAGCACTACCTGCTCTTTTAATCTTTCTTTACTTGATTTTGTTGCGTTGTTTTTAGATCCCTTGTCATTCTTCTTTCATTCCACTATTCTTAATCACATAATTTGGTTCTCACAAATCCATAATCTGGGTTGTATTTTGATTTGCCATTTCCTCACAACTGGTATTATGTTCACATCTGTCAAAGGTATCATTTAGGCCTTGGGTGTACTGAGGTTCAGAAATCTCTGTTTTTAGTCAACTTGCCCTGAAACACCTGCAAGGCAATGTTCCTTTAATATATATGAAATTGGCAGGTTTAACTTGTTAAGAAATATTTTAAAATATAATCCCAATCATGCTTTCTTTTATTTTGGTACAGTCATAAGTAAGATTGGTATACAGTGGACCCTTGCCATTTACAGATTCACAATTCTCAGTTTTAAGTTGTTTGCCAAAAATGGCCTGACCATCTGATATGGCTATCCTCATGCACATGGGCCCTTTCCAAGGCCATTCTGGCCCCCTAGTCTTCCCCTGGAACCAGCAGACACCCTGGTCTCCCAGGATTCACAGATTTCTACATTTGCATTGATCCCAGGAATGGAACTGTGACAAGCAGGGTTGCCAACCTCCAGGTGGCAGCTGGAAATCTCCTGGGATTATGAGTGATCTACAGGCTATAGATCTTAGTTCACCTGGAGAAAATGGCCACTTTGAAAGGTGGACTCTATGGCACTGAATCTCGCTAATCTCACCCTCCCCAGGCTCAACACCCAAAATCTCCAGGTATTTCCCAGCCTGGAACTGGCAACCCTGGTGACAAGCTGTTTCTATCAACTGATGGGACACAGCGTCCTATGATTTTTTGGGGGGGGTGGGGAAACAGGTTTATTTTAAACTATAAACCTTCCTCTGAGATACCAGGTGTTCTAAAGGTAGTGAGTGTATAGGTTTTGGGTTCACTGCTGTGAGGTATGTTTTATGGTGCACAAGTAGAATATGGAGGTCACTGAGGAAGGAACTATATATTAACAACGAAGAAGATAGATTTATTTACAAATAGGTTTCAAGGAACGGATCGGCAGCACAGGTCTCCAGTTAGACAAAAGAGAAACCTGGCTGAGGCACATCAATGTAGAGTACTTTCAACTTTCTTTAATTCTTCCAAGGATAAACAGCCACTGGGCTGGATCCTAACAAACACACAGGATTCCACCCACACCAGCCTGCCCTTTCCCAAGAGTCAGACTGGATGGCCCCAGGTCTGCTCATTGCCAGAGACAGGCCTAACAACAGGGCACTCTGTTCTCTGTCAGAAGTAGAGCTAAACCACTCTGCCACACTACCAAGCAGAGCTACCCTACACACCCTGTCTGCAAGGCAGAAAAGAATAGTAAACTACAACCATGAGCATTTTGCTTTTAAGTAAGCACAATTCCCCCCCCCTCTCTAGTCACAACAAACTTATGGCAACCCTGTAGGGATTTCAAGGAAAAAGGTGTTCAGAGGTGGTGTGGTATTGTCTGACTCTGTGTAGCAACCCTAGACTTCCTTGGCGGTCTCCCATCCAAGTACTAACCAGGGCTGGCTTAGTTTAGTTTCTGAGAGCTGATGAGATTGGGCTAGCCCGGACTATCCAGGTCTGGTTATTATCCAGTCCAGCTACAAAAAAATTTTTGGACACAGCTGTACACAAACTGCCCTGACTTGGATTGCCTGGGCTAGCCTGATTTGATCATATCTTGGAAATTAAGCATGGTTGGACCTGGTTGGTGTTTGGATGGAAGACCACCAAGGAAGTCCAGGGCTACTATATAGAGGCAGGCACTGGCCCTCTGAACATCTCTTGCCTTGAAAACCTTACAGGATCGTATAAGTCAGCTCTGACTTGATGCCACCTTCTACCACCATCCACAAACTATAGCTTTGTCCAGGGGTCATTTCGCAGAAAAAGAGGTGCAGGAGCTCATTAGCATAACTCATTAGCATAACTTATTTGCTAAACCACCTGACATCATTAGAAGTATGTCAGAAAGAAAGAAAGAAAGAAAAAAAGAAAAGAGAAGAGAAGAGAAGAAAAGAAAAGAAAAAAAAGAAAAGAAAAGAAAAGAAAAGAAAGAGCTGGCAGAGGGGGGACATCTACCAATCCAAGCCTCAGAAATACCCCTATTCTGGGAGGATAGCTTCAGTGCTGGCTGAAGCCTTCAGAAGGCTGGTCGGATGAACAAGGACCTTTCCAGGGGACGGGGTCATTTTGCTGCAGCCATGACACAAGCAGGCATTCCCCCGTGGGGGGGGGGTAGCTGGCACCAACTCCCGGAGCTGAGCTCCCCCGAGCTCCTGCTCAAAATGACCCCTGGCTTTGTCGATATTTCTTTTTTGTAGCAGGACAGGATAATACCCCTTAGATATATCATTTATGAAATTATATTCTGATACGTTCATGAATTCATTTACCAGTACTGAAGCAAAAATATTTAAGAAAATTACTCTGAGAAATATGTTCAGAGCTGGCTGTTATTTAGTTGTGGTGAGATGGTGTGAAAGAGGGATTAATTTCAGTTTACAACAGTTATAACCATACCATGGGTCAACCATACCAAGGTTCAGTCATGTTTACAACTTAGACTAAGTTCAGACTGTACCATAATTTAGAACCCAAACCATGGTTTCTGTTTTCAGTCAAATGGCTAGATAAACCATGGTTGAAAACTCCTCTTCTGCTCTTGTTTTCCATGTCTAAGTTTACAAACCATGCTTTACAGTCCTGATTCCCATCTGATTACAAACCATGGATTGTCAAATCACTTATAATGCCAATCATAGCTAAGGAACATTTAACTTTGGTTTGAGGGCAATGTCTAATTTCAGCCTTTGTTTAATCTATTTCCATTACATGCAGGACATTTTTAATTTAGGCAGCGCCAAGTAAGTGGACAGAAACTGTGGACAAAGATTGCTAGATTTGCTTTCTGTTGGTTTGGGGGCATATTTCTTAAGCAAGAATAAATTATAGCTAGTTAGTAACTCTGCCCTAATTAGGAACCAGATTCTCCATCTACTTTTAATTAAGAATTAAGAAGAACTAGACCTGGGGCAGACTTCCATTACAAACTCTTGTTCATTCTCCACCACTGGATGCCCTCATTTCCTTAATACATTACAACAATTAAATACTGGCAGATCATTCTTTCAGAAGGTTGATCACCCTTTCCTGTCTAGTCAAGAGTGATGTATCTAGCCCTAAAATAATCATTAAAATGTAGTGAATTTTTTCCTGGTAGAAATAGCCTACATAAATAAAAGTAAAAAGTTATCTATATAACTTACTGGAGGCTGTCTAATTCGAAACCCTTTTCTGACTCCTCACAACACGACAAAGCTCAGCATGTAGCATTTTTGCGCAGCCAGTTTCCTTGCCACATTTTTTTTCTCCATTGTTAATATTTCAGGATCTCTTTGGTTCTGGGAATCAGTTCTGTATAGACAGAAATGTTTTCTTACTCTGTGTTGTTAGGAAGAGCCCTCTGCACTGATAGTGCAGTATTTCTGGTTTTGGCACTTCTCCACTGAGATGCTACAAAGTTTAGGACCATATCCACCGAGAGACTGTGTTATACAACAGACATGTCTCTTGTGGGATTCCACAGAGATCTTTTCATTCTTCCACATTTTAAGCATTTGAAATGGCTTTGAGAGACTGTGAGGAGATTTGGAGTGCATTATTATGCTGTTGATTCCCAACTCTGTTTTTCATTTCCCTCTAAACAAGGTGTGGCCGTTTCATCTGTGATTTAGTGCCTTAGAAGACTGAATAAATAATATCTCAGACAAGAAGGAATAGCTCATGGTGGGTGGTCCTGGAATGAGTGGTAATGCCAATTTTGGATGAGGCCATTCTACCCTTAAAGATTAGGTTTGCAGTTTAGGGTTTATGCCAGATCGAGGTTTCCTGAATTTTCAGTTGCAGCCATTGGCTGGAAGTGTTTACTGTTTTGGGAACTGTATCCCACTTTAGAACAGAAAGAACATGCCATCATTATGTGTGGCCTGGTAACCTCTCAGCTAGTTTACAGAAGTATAATTCATAGCACACAGTATCACCACTGAAGACAGCTTAGAATGCTTATTTTATTTATTTATATGAATCTTCATTTGTTCATGGAAACAGCAACCAGATTTGATGTTGATGTTAGTTGCCAGGAACATATAATACCTTTATGGCAAAAATTCAATCCCCCCCCAATTTGTAGTAAGTACAAACTCAACTCTTACCTTCAAAGCCTGTGTCTAGGATACCTGAAGAGTGGCTTCTCCCATATGTACTTCCATTGAGATGTGGTAATGAAATGTTACATCAGGTGCCTCTAGCCCATCTTACATTGGGCTGTTTTTGGCAAATAATAGTGTATGTTATTTTGGGTATGTTGATGGAACTTTTTACTGTTTTCCAGTTCCAAGTTTTGATCTATTTAGATATTCCTTTTCAGGCACATTTTTAACTTTTAAAGGTGCAAAGATTGTGGGTTCATATCTTATATTCTAATAGCCACCCATGGCCCTCATCTGTGGGTAGCTAAATCCACAGATCAGGTCCATGTGGAGGCTAAAGGAATTTTTCTGCATATTCCTGCACATGCACAATGCACTTTGGGAAATGGCTGTAGCTGGCCACTGCTCTGGGCCTAAGCACAGAGGCAGTGGACATCAGCAGCTGCTCCTGGCCTGTGCACCACCATGGGAGATGCCGACAGCTGCTGCAGACTGCCTCCCCCCCCCCCCCCCCGTGAGCCTTGTGGGCCCTCCAATGTTATGAACACATGAACAAATGAGGTTGCCGTATTCTAAATCAGACAATCGGCCCATCAGGTTCTGTACTGTCTACTCAGACAGGTGGGCAAAAGCTACGCAGCACCCCAGTTTGGAATCAATTACAGGAGAAGCCTTAGCGGATAGGTGGGGGTTGTGGGGACTTGAGGAGGATGTTGATGTGAGGGACATTGCCAGAGAGCTCTGAGGGTGAAAGAGTTCGTCTTTATTGGGGGGGTGGGGGGACTGGGTAACGCACGCCTGAGGATGAAGTGCAGAACACTGAAAGGGCAAAATGGCAGGGTTTTTTTTGGTGGATTCCAGTTTTAAATGCTCCCTCAGTTACACTCTAGACAAATAGAGAACTAGCACAGCAAGGCGAAAGCTTCTACTCCTACTCCTTGCTGTGTGAGTTTTCTAGTTGCAGGGAGGTTTAGAAGCAAAGGAGTATTCAAAATTGAAATCCACTGGAGGGAAGAAGAATGATGTTACCCACCTTGGGTCCCCACTGGGGAAGAAAAAGGTGGGGTAAATGGAGTAAATGTAAATGTATATTCTCAGTCCCCTTCCTGATGACCCTGGGCACTGCAGCAGCCTCCCCCCCCCCCCCCCGCCGTTGCTGCTGCAAGCAGAGCGATGTTTCTCTTTCTTGCGTTAATTAGGCCTGACAAACGTTCTGGCAGAAGTTTTCCTCACATGGGAAGGGGTCTCATCAGTCAACATGACAGGCTCTGGAAGTAGGGAATGGCGGACGATTATAAGACCAATAACATGTCCTTTTAATCTCTCTCTCTCTCTCTCTCTCTCACACACACACACACAGAGGGGTCATTTCGAGCAGGAACGCCGATTTGGGAGTAACAAGCCCAGGAGCGGGCACATATGGCGATGTGCTGTGGAAAAAAGCAAAAGCCTACTAACTTGATCTGTATTTTCATGCTTGTTGTAGGGTAGCTTCCCTGCAAGAGCAAAGGAAACCTAAAGTGTCTCTAGTCAAAGTGTAAACCTGGCTCAGCAGCTCTGAGTTTGAAAATATCTGGAGATTTTTGAGGTGGAGCCTGAGTGGTGGGTGTTGCCTTCTGACACACTTCCGGTGGTGCCGGGGGTGTGGCATATACAAATAAGTTAGGCGAATGAGTTATGCTAATAAGCTCCTGCACCTCTTTTTTTTACGAAATGACTCCTGCACACGTGCACGCGTGCACACACACACTGTTTTCTTATTGGTCAGTGCTATCCCCCTTCCGTTCCAGGTCTCCTTCTTATCCTGGATTTGTCCTCAAGCTCCATTCCACCCCTGGCCCCGGCCATTTGCTGCTCCTGCTCTGAAAAACCAATATAAACAGGTTTTTTTTTTTTAAAAAAGTTTCCAGTTCCATACTTTAAATAATTAATATTCTATTTATTTTTAAAGTAACATTAACAGTAACATAAGCAAACATCTCAATAAACACTCTGGACCTTGAACTATACTGAAACAGCAAAATGAAGAGCATGAACATGTACAGAGTGCACATTTCTTGCCAGTGTTCTCTCTGGGCTGCACACGGCAAAAGGAAATTTTAAAAGGACTCTGATCTGAATGCCCCCCCCCCCAATCTTGTTCATGCAGATCGGCTTACCATTTAAAAACAGACACCCTGTGAGGTAGGTGGGGCTGAGAGAGCTCTTTCCAGGGCTGCTCTTGAGAGAACAGCTCTGAAAGGACTTGTGATTGACCCAAGGTCACACCAGCAGCTGCAAGTAGAGGAATGGGGACTCACACCCGGTTCTCCCAGATTAGAGTCCATGCTCCTAACCACTACACCAAACTGTAACTCAAAACCTTTAGAAGCAAGTATAAGAAACATAGGACACCTTCTCCACCACATCAGAGCCTTTAAGCAGATCATTTCCAAAACAGTCCTTCAAAGCCTAATTACAAGAAAGAAAGAAAGAGAGAAAGAGAGAAAGAAAGAAAGAAAGAAAGAAAGAAGGCAAAGAGATGGGGAGGAAGAGAGGGAAAGAGAGAGGGAGGGAGGGAAAGAAGGCAAAGAGACAGAGAGGAAGGAAAGAAGGAAGAAAGAGAAAGAGGGAGGGAGAGAGGGAGGGAAGGCAAAGAGATGGGGAGGAAGGAAGGAAGTAGAAAGAAAGCAAATAGGGAGAGAGGAGTGGAAGGGAGGGAGGGAGGGAGGGAGGGGAGAGCTGGAATGAAGGCAAATTTCCCTTTAAATGGGGGGGGGGAGAAGCAAGGGCCAAGTGCTCCTGCCTTGCAAGTGGCAATCTCACCTCTTACAAGGCAAGAGCCCATGGCCCCCTGCCCTGAGAGGGATTGGCTGCTGGGCAGCAGTGCCTTCTCCAGCTCTGACAGGGGCTGAGAAGGGGGAACCCCCCTCCCCCCAGGTCTGAACTTTGCTCACCCTTCCCCACTGGCTCTTCCTCCTTGGGTGCCCAATTGGTGGTGGCCGAGCCTGTGCACCTTTAAGGCTGGGGCACTGGGTGGGCTTGGCTGCAACTGAATGGGCTTGTCTGCAGCCAGAGACTATGAAGACAGACCTGACAGCAGGGGAAGCCCTTGGGCCAGGCTGCACCAGGCCGAGCAGGGGGCAGGGCCCACTTGGAAGCCAGCCAGCACGCTGTTCCGGTGCGTTCTGGCCCAAAAATAGTCCTGGTACTTGTCAAGGTTTCATTTTTGTTTCCCTTCATTCTGCTTCACTGCTCACCTTGCCATGCTTTGGGGGGAGGGAATTCCTAAGGGGGAGTGTGGGTGTATGAGTGCCTGCTTGCTGTAGCTATAACTTCCTTCCCAGTCATACCCCTGGACCTATTCTCACGAGAGTGGTCTTGGAGACTCTTTTGCCAGGCTAGAATAGTTAAGATTTTAATATTGTAATTTTAATGTATATTTACACACGTTGTTAGCCACCCTGAGCCTGCCAAATGGTGGGGAGGGCAGGATATACATTTAAGTATAAATAAACAAACAAATAAATAAATATCGGTCAGGGTTGTCATAATAATGCTGTGGCCAAATGCTGACGTATGTGTGGGGTGTGGGGGTGCATCGCAGTTTATCTATAACCTCTGAATTTCACGCACTTTCAAGCAAATCTCTAATAAAGCATCTTTGTACAAGTGCTGTGGAGAGTGTCTTAACTAAGGCTCTGACAGTACTGCTTGAAAGTCACACAGTGAACTTTGTGTCAGAGCGAGGATTTGAACATAAATTTCCATAATTCTTGTCCAGCCGTTTAATTTAATCCACACTGGTTCCTATATTTGGGATTGGGTAGGTTCAGGGCTCATTTCGTGGCAGGAGCTCCTTTGCATATTAGGCCACACACCCCTGATGTAGCCAATCCTCCAAGAGTTTACAGAGCTCTTCTTACAGGGGCTACTGTAAGCTCTTGGAGGATTGGCTACATCAGGGGTGTGTGGCCTAATATGCAAAGGAGCTCCTGCTATGACATGAGCCCTCGGTAGGTTATAAGTATGCACATGAGTAAACTGTTGCCAGTTTTAAAGTAGCTTGCAAATCAGGTCTGGGAAAAGGCTCACAGAACAAAAACTCCCAGTTGTGCAGGTGGGGTCATAACCTAGGGCACCTTATAAACTCATATTGGTTGAGTTTAGGTGCCATTGAAGCCAGTTTAGGTTTAAATGTGTTGTGACTAACAATCCATTGGTTTCAGTGAGTTTTAAGTACAACTTATTTTAGTTGGTTTGGAATCCACGTGTGTAGTAAAGTTAGACCTGTGAGTCATGTGATTTTTAACCTCATTAGTTCATATTTTTCCTATTTGTACCCAGAGGTGCCTTCCCATTTTGTTGTCTGTCTGTATAGCAAAGTATTAATCCAGCAGTTTAACTGATCGGTAGAGGAGAAGCATATATATCCAGTCTTGATTGATATCTCTGTTAACAAAAACTAAATTACTTCATGGCACGTGACTGCATCAAAAGGAATGTCCTATGCTGGGAAACAGAGAGAAATCTCTACCGCACTGATGTTTTATTTCACACAGATTCATATGAATCAACACGGACAGTGAGGGAGTGGAAAACGAGGGACTTAGACAGTGCATACAGGAGCGCAGCCACCTGAGGCAGCATAAATAAGACAGGAACCCCAGCAAACCTTAAAGCCTTTGGCTGAACTTTCTGACTAGTCTTAGCATAGCTTTGCTAGTGTGTTGAACGTTTCTCCCCCCATCTCTGTTGTTATAAGTGGGATAATGAGCGAGTGGCGGTTGCAGTTTCCCTGCTCTTTTGCATGCCACTGTTTTGGTCTCTGTTCCCAGCCGCCTCCCCTTTTTAAAAAGAAGGCAAAAAGAAGAGAGAGAGAGAGAGAGAGAGAGAGAGAGAGAGAGAGAGAGACCTGGACTGTGTACTCAAGGTAGTTTTTCAGAGACTTGAAACTGGCTGATAGAGCCATCCGTGCTTGGCCTACACACACCTGATCTGCTTTCTGCCCCACTGTAGTCTCTATTCAAACAAGTTCTGTAGATCTTTAAACCATGCAGTCTCCTTCCACCTCCCAGACAGCAGGATTAGAAATATATCTGTGAATCCTAGATTATTATAGTTCCCTCAGCATCTCAGTGGAGTGGATCAGGGAGAAAAGAGTGCATTGAAGACTCCATCTCTTCCTTCCTTTGAGTTGTTTCAAGAAGCAAAGAAGATAGGAAGAAGGAGACTTAGGCAACAGCAGGAAAGCCAGATGGTACCTGTCAGGAAGCTATATTCACCCTTTGGGCTGTCAGTTGCCAGCATCTATCATAGAAATAAATACTGTATCTTCTGATCTGCTAAGAAATGCAAAGACAGAGGACATAAACCAAAGGGCGTAATCATACGCACCCATTTGCAACACAAGAAGGACGATTCCCCGCCAGCTCAAAGTGGCGCGATCACACAAGCACATCTGGGAAGCGTCCTGCAGCCGGTGTCAAAGTGTCACAAACCACTTTGAGCCGGTGGGGAATCGACTTATTTAGCTACCAGTGAAAAGGCATTGCCCCCCCAGTCGCAAAGAAGAGACAGACAACAGGTTGGAATTAAACAAGGGCCACTTTATTAACTATTTACAGGAAACTGCAGCAACGGGGAAACTACGCAAGCACAGGAACAGGCAAGGCAGGCGTCTTTCCTAGACACGGCCTCCTTGCCCTTTTTCATGGGCGGGACACCTAGCTCCGGTCTGAAGCCATCAAATTCTGGCTCGTAACCAGCAGCCCAGCATACTGGCATCCCCCCCAGGAGCGCCTACCCCTGAGACCACACGGAACTTCAGGGAGGAGCCTAGCCTGAGAGATTCCCAGAGGAGGCACCATTCCCCGCCCTGGACCGCACTGCCCTAGAGCGGTTCCTGATGACCTCCTGTTCCCAATCGGGTTATGCCGTGAGGCGCTCACCAGTTCCATTTCTGCTTGCACAAACCTGCCACAGCCAAGGCCAAGCCTCTGCTTTGGCCTTTGCTACCCCACTCAACAACCGAGTGCCAACCGGATCCCGTGCTGCAAATCTGCTAAAAATATCCCGTTGCCCTTGTTGGATAAGTGCACCCCGTCAGCCCTATACAGGTCGGGAAACTCGACCCATATATTGGGGTGCGGCAAGAAGATACCCAACCCGGCCTCCACAGCCTTCCTTATCTGATTATTGGCCTTAGTTCCAATATGCCCCCGAAACGATGAGAAACAAGGAGGGGGAGTGAAGGGGGGCAGCAAACTCGCACCCTTTCCTAAATGCGACCAAAGGCTGCAGCGGGGGGGGGATGGGCAGCCTAATTGCCCCCAAATGCTTCACGCTCCGTGCTATCCTTCAGGCCCACAGCCCAGCTAGCCCTATGGGAATCAAGCCGCCAAAGCCAGAATGGGCCCACTCGGAAGCAAGTGCGCCGAAAACAAGCCCTCCACCACAACGTCGTTTGCAGCGGATCCGTCCTGGCAGCCACAGCCGCGACCCCACCACGCCTGCAGCAACCGACGACCGGGAGGGGGGGAGCAGTTGATTGCTACCGCCGCCGCCGCCCGGAGCTCCGAAAACGCATGCTTGCACGGCAGAGCAAGCGGAGCAACTGGAACACAGGGGGCGAGGCGCCTGCCGTTAGCTGGCAAGCCACGCCCCCCTGCATGCTCCATATGCGCGCGAAAGTGCGCCGGCTGTTCCTGCCTCCCTGAGCGACGCGGAGGCAAAGGAGCCCCCAATCGGGCACCACAGTGTTGCTGGGCGCCCGGGAGCTCGAGTCTCAAATGGTTTGCGATGGCCCAGAACTGACCTTTCCTGGTGTGATCACGCCAGCACAAACAAGTGGCATTGGGGAGTGGGTTTTTTGGGTTTCCCCCCCTCCCATCCCAGTATGCGCATCATCAGATGATCCCGAGGGTGGAGAGGCAAGTCATCGATCCCTTGTAGAAGCAAATAAGCGCACTGAAAACGGCCGGGAAAAAAAAACAACAACTCACCCACAGCTGCGTGTGATCACACTGCGGCGGTTCGCCCTCACAGGTCCATGGACCTGTGTGATCCCGCAAAAGCAGCGCAAATTGCACCGGCACAAATTTGTGTCACTTCCCATCCGGCTTATCTCGCTCATGTGGACGGGGCCAAAGTATACCTGTAAAGAGCTCTATCGATCACAGTTTTGTCCCCTCCATTGTCTACAGTTCATGGCCTGTTACCTGTTTTTTTGAAGTGATTTTTATGGCTTGGTTTTTATGATGTGATTGTACAAATTTAATGTTAACTAATTTTAATTTAATTTTATGAGCTGCCTCAAAAAGCTCTCTGGAAAGGTAGCACATAAATTTTGTAAATAAATCAGTGTTTGTCTTTCTTCTCCATTTTGCCCAGACAACAAATCTGTGAGGTAATTTAGGTTCACTGAGCGTCATAACTGTTTGATCCCATATCCCAGGCTTCCATCCAACACTCCTATCACTGCACCATACTGATTCTCAGCATGGTGTAGCTTTCCCTCCCATTTAAGTTAAATGGAAAATCCTTATTGGTGAGGAAGTTTCCCTGGCTGTCCTAATCCTGTAAGGGTTCACTGGATTGGGCTCCTACAAAATTTAAGAATTGAGAGGGTATTGGAGGAGTTCTGGTATACCCATCTGACTTTCTTGCATATTCAACTTTGTAGTTGTGTATTTTACATGGCCACATACTGCTCCCCTCCTGCCTTATTTGTACCGCCATCATATTTATGTTTCCTTTCTGGCCATCTGTAGCTCAAAGTTCTAGAACAGCATAACTATAGTTTCATCAGTGAACTTGAAGAATCTGAGAAAAGCATGTGTGTGGTTGGTCTCTTGAAGGCAATTCACGATGGCATTGGGGCAGCAGCTGGATAATTCTGTTGGCCAGAGAAAGGAGGCATCAGCTGTGCATCCCGTGACTCTGATCAGCTCCCCTGATTTCTCAGGAAGTGGTACTGGACCTGCCTGATTCTATTTAATTACTTACACTATAGCAGGGGTGGCCAACCTGTGGCTCGGGAGCCACATGCGGCTCTTTCACACATATTGTGCGGCTCCTGGCAGGGCGGCTGGGGAAGCAAGGGGGAGGCATGCTTTTTCTCTCTTTCTCCCTTCCTTCCTTCCCTCCTCCCTCCCATCTATTTGCTTTCCTAATTTCTCTCTCTCTCTTTCTTATAACTGGTTTTCCTCGTTTGTTTTTATTTTTGGCAGTCCCATTTAACGTTAATAAAAAGCAAATTTGCATATTTTAAAAAATAAAAACGTGTGTGTGATATTTGTTCCTGTCTTGCGGCTCTCAGACATCTCTATGTGGCTCTTACGTTTATTCTATGTGGCTCTTACGTTAAGCAAGGTTGGCCACCCCTGCACTATAGGCTACCTTGTAAACTCACCTTTCTTACATTCCTCTAGAATAATTTTATATTGAATTCTGCTAAGACAGTGAATGCAGTGAATCACTGTTCTCGCCCACATTCTTACAAATATCTGCATGGCAAATAGCACATGGAGAGAGAAAGAATATAGCAGCAGAGAAAGTAATGCAAGCAGCAGTCCTGGTCAGCCAATATCAAATTTGCCCAAACCATCCCCTCAAGAGGCAAAAACTAGGCTTCTAAAAAGTTCTGATTCCTTTCCTCAGGGAGAGTACTTGTTCGTTCTTCTCCAGTGCTAACACTACATTGAAGAAAAGAGTAAATTTACACAGTCTTTTTCTCTGAAGCTCTCTAAATGAAACTACAGTGCCTGATGTTTTATGCTTCAGTCAGAGCATGAGAGTCAGGAAATGGTTTGCTCTGACCAGATTTTATTGTATTCTGTCTGGATCTTAACAGAGAATGTTTTCTCTGTTTCGTACTTTGGAGGGTTCTTCACAGCTAGGCGTTTCTCAAACACTTTGGTTTGAACTGGCACGTAATCTGATGTTTTCACTGAATGCCTCCTGCCATCATATATAACACTTAGATTCACACAGGAATGGCTCTCCCCCCTTTACTTGCAAGGAGAGTCAGCTCTATTACTTCCTTGAAGATCATTTCAGAGGGTAGCCGGGTTGGGTTGAACAACAGTATCTGTTGTGCTGAGTGATGCGAACCCCCATACCTTCCACACCTCAGTTTTCCCTAAGGGAAATCTCCAAAAGGGTATGATATTACATTGAAGTCTTCCACTACTAAATACAGCTAGGGGTGCTTATCCTCACCACTAATATAGCTGAACAGCCCCTGCTCTGTACCTTCCCATATAAAACCCCTTCAGCACAGTCAGCTAAGAGCTTGGCCTGTGATCCTCTGGTTCAAATCTCATCTTTTCAGCTATGATGGCTTTAAGGTAAGTTGCTATTAGCCTGAGCCCTCCTTCTTCAGTATGGGAACCACCATACTGACTCATCTTCTCCGATCCAAGTCCAGATTTCTGTCCACCAAACTACATTAGGCTTTAGAGTTTCGTTCTTTCTTTCTCCATTTGTACAGACATATCTGCACATATATGTTTCCATGTGTTTAAAATAAGTCTAACCTACAGCCTCGTTGGCAAAACACGAATTAACCTCCTGGGGCATATAAAAGCTGATCTTTCCCTCCTAGCTAGCCTTAATTTTTTTTTGGTAAGGTTCAGATTTAAGCAGCGAAGCTCCCGTATAAATAACCTACTTCTGTTCGGCACACGTCCTATGCAGCAGGACTTGCAGCAGAAATTGCCTCATTAGACAGTCAGCGAGAAATGAAAAGTGCCTTTTTCTAGCATCTGGAGTGCTAGAACTTATCCTGATTAGTGTAGCTGCCAAAACATACATAATATTCTTGAGTTACCTCCAGGCTGTAATCCCATGTTTCTCTCCCATCAGCGGTTCCCATGCCTTCTAACTCACTGAGTATCCTTGTCTAACCCAATGCTGTTATCCCCACCCCTCTCTACTGCTCTATTCACCGTTTTTATAACCCTCCCAAATGCCTCCTCCTTATCCCCTCAAGAACACATAACCCTGTACAGCATTCACCTCCCCTTCTCTGCAGAATTATTAAATCAGTCCCTGCAGTTTCATTCCCTACAGACGTCCTGCAAGAGGCAGAGAAAGCTGACCCTGGGACATCTTCCCCCATGCTTCATTTGATGGAACCAAAGTTAAACTGTTCAGTGGTCTAGCAACGCAAATGCTAAGATAGGGTGTAAAAATGAAGGGCAACAGGTAAGCAATCAAGGCTATTTCTAAATGAAAGTAGCCCCTGGAAGAGGAGAGAGGGAAAGATCAACTGACTGGATTTAAAATAGACTTTGCCAGTTGAGTTTTCGGCTTCTTTTTTGTTATGACACTTATGCATTTAAAGATGAAAGCCTTTGTCAACTTTTCAGGTGCATTTTGTTGCGTTGGGGAAAAGATACAACCGTGGAATCTTAAACAGCCTTGCTTGCAAACTGCTTGCTAACAAATCTTTAGAATCGTTTGCTGTGGTTAAGAGATGAAAGGGGATGACTTTATTTGGAAGTGTTCATTCATGTTGGAGCTGTCTTTTCTTACAGGAAATATCCAGTTTTCTTCTACATGTGCTGTTTTCTGGGGTTTCTGGCATCAGCTACTATTCAACAGAAGACAAGTAAGAATCTATTTCATGATATTTACCAAAAAATGTGGCAATCAAAACTATGATCCCATAGATACCTATATGTACAACTGTGAAGTGGTTAGCCATAGAAGTAGGTTATTAATGAATGAATGATAAATGAGGGATATGACTGTATGGAAAAATGCCTTTTCATGATTGTCATTTTAAACGGTTACATTTTATACTTTTATTTTTTTCCATGACAGTTAAAAAAGGGGTAAAATAATTACGTTTCTGAAATCAGAGATTCAAAAATAGGTATTGTGGCGTGTTTTATTGGGCCAGCATCTTTTGGTTAAGAATATGCACATTGAATAGAACTAATAAAGACAGAGTTCTCTGTAGCTTGCAAAACGTGCGTACTCCTACATTGAACAGAAATTGATCCAGTAAAAGACACTGGTCTGAATCAAAGATGGAGAGAGATGTCCAGTAGTTTAATCCAGTGCATTGACTTTCTAATTTTGTAACTCTTATGTTCTCAGAACAGCCTGTCAGCACTATCTTTAACAAGTTCTATTGGGCAAAGATATCAAATGCTTAGTTGTATTAGACAAATAAAATAATTAGAATGATGATAACCTGTGTTCCTCGAGTAGGAGAGGCAGGAGTTTTTAATGTATTTCATTATTTAGTCATGGGAGATTAAAACTACCATTTAGCATCAGTATTTGCATTGGACAACAGCCCCTTTGTGGGCCGGCAGGGTATCTTGTTTCAAGCTGTACAAGTCTTTCTTTAGGACTCCAGTGATGTTTTCCTACTAGACCTGAAGCACTGCAGAAATAGAACTCTTAAGCCAACTTAACCAATGTTTAGTTTTCCTTTTTGATTCTTTAGGGAGGGGTTAAGAAGTACACGAATGGGTTGGGATCTCCCCACCACCAAGGGTTCACAGTTGTTGCTTTGAGTAAGCTCTTCAAATGGTGAAATGGTTATAGCGTTCCAAATGGTGAAATGGCTATTTGTCCTTGCAAGAGACTTTCTTTTATGCTCTTGTTCACAACCCTGAATGCCTTTACCTTGTAGGGTATGTGTTCAAACATGGGAGAGGAAGGAGTGGGAACATCTGAAATATCAAAGGCGAAGGGAGGGAAGCCAAAAGCTTTGAATCCCAACTGTTGGTTGGGCTGAGGTAGACTTGGCACTTGTTTGTTTTGAATTAAGAGTAGATGTTGACTTAGCTAACTAGCTAGCTAGCGATTTCTAAAGTTTTTTCCAAACCACTAGAAGTTTCACACTGTAGAACTCTTTATATAAGTCTACGTCTGGGAAGGTAGATGACTTTCAGAAAAGCGAGAAAGAAAACAGTTATCCACCACTGCTATTCTATACATTTCATAGGAAATCTAACGCCATATCCAGTATCCTCTGAACTGTTTGAAATGTGGTTGCAGTGTCTCATTTGTCTTGAGCTGTGGACTTCAGCTTCAGCAGAGCATCTCCCCTCTTTCAGATGTGTCTTTGATTAATTTGTCCTCTTGAGTCTTTTGTATCCTGATTTAGCTAGAGTGCTGCCTTGGGAATCAGGACAGAAGGCACTCTTGGCCAGCAATAGATCGAGAATGCGGGATTTATTTTTAACTAGGGTAGCCAGGTCTGGGCTGGAAAATACCTGGAGCCTTTGGGGGTGGATCCAGGAGAAGGTGGGGTTTGGGGAGGTGAGAGGCCTCAGCATGGTACAATACCATAGAGTCCACCCTTCAAAGCAGCCATTTTCTCCAGGGGAGCTGATCTCTGTCAGCTGGAGATCAGTTGTAAAAGCGGGAGATCCCCAGGCCTCACCTGGAGGCTGGCAGCCCTAATTTTTAACAAATAAGTATCATTGCTTTTTTCTGAGTAGATCATCTCCAAGGAACTGGCTAATATTGTATCTGATATTTCTTGCAGAGTTTCCGCTAACATTCAGTTCCAACACGCAGACTGTCATCTGCCCAGTTAGAAGGATCGGCCAAGATGACTTACCAGGCAAGTATAAACTTGCAACTACAGATGTGCTTCTATCAAATAAATTACTTTATAACATTTTTAGGTCTTCCTCCATTCTTGATATTTGCTTCTACCAGGCTAGAAGAAATCTCATTTTGTTGGGAAAAAAGCTATTTATAGACAATGTTACGCTATTTCTGGCCCTAAAACCTACAAATTTACATATTTGTTCCTTTTTAGGATATGATCTGATCTCACAGTTCCAGCTTGACAAGGCAGCTTCCAGAGGCATTATTCGGCGAGTGGTGGGCTCCACAGACTTACAAGTGGCTTACAAGTTAGGCACAAATGTAGACTTCAGGATTCCAACTAGGTAACACATCAAATGCCTTTTGTTATCTTTTCAAATGTGTGTTTATATGCATTGTCATCCACTTACTCAGCTGGCCAAGCCAGTTACAAAAACAAATTGTGCTCTTGTATCCAAACGTTCTTTCTTCTGCTCCTGTATGAAGCTACCAAGGATCTGCCTGAACCAGCTGCTTTTCGAGTGATTTAAATTGTGCTTGAATACACAGCAAAGAGCTGGACAGTCTGTTCCCCATACAGTGCCCCAGTTAGTCCTTTGTCTCTGTTCTGGCAGCATAATACTCAAGGTGAGTTTGTGGATGCATATTCATCAACCAGAAATGGCATTGACTTGTGTGTATGAAGTAGCCATCAAGGATCATAGGGAGTAGATGGAGAATCATCACTAAAATGTTCAGTGAAAGGAGTTCATTCCTGCACTCAGCTACAATAGTAGCTGAATAGTAACGTACTAAATCATGTGATACTGGCCTGAATCCAGCCACATATTCTGAAGACTTAAACGAGGGTGGAAGTGTCTGCCAGGTCCTCCTCATGTTCCACTGCTGATCCCTCTCCACGCTGAATCAAAAGTTCTGCTGACCCCCAGGAACAAAATTTCACAGGACTCACAGCAGGCAGGGGGAAATCAGCTGATAGCCCCCTCTTAAGAAAATTTAAGTGCCTTTAGGAGAAGAAGAAGAAGAAGAAGAGATTGGATTTATACCCCGCCCTCCACTCCCCAAGAGAGTCTCAGAGCGGCTTACAAACTCCTTTTCCCTTCCCCTCCCCACAACAGACACCCTGTGAGGTAGGTGGGGCTGAGAGAGCTCTTTCCCAAGCTGTCCTTGAGGGAACAGCTGGTACAGAGCTATGGCTTGTCCAAGGTCATCCAGCCAGGTGCAAGTGGAGGAGTGGGGAATCAAACCCGGTTCTCCCAGATTAGAGTATGCGCACTTAACCACTACACCAAACTGGCTCTCAGGTAGGTAGTTGGAACTGTGTAAGGTTAATGAATCTAAGTCCAAAATCTATCCAGTTAATATTGCACACTCGTGTAAGCAGGAACTTGAGTTAATTTTACGATATAAGTGGATAACCTTTTATTGGCGCTATCTTGGAATCCACATTCCCGTAGATCTTTCAAAACTGTATGAAGTAAACTATTTACCATTGCAACAGTTTACGTCAACTCAGTTCCCGATATGGCTCGAGAACACTTTTTCATGGCTGGATTCAGATTTTAAGAAGTTTTATGCTCCCAAAATTCTTGTTCCTATTTTGAACACTCCCTATTTATTTAGCAGATGATATCCTTGCCAGGTGGCAGAAAACATTTGATAATTTTGTTTGGGCCAACAAACGACCATGATTTAAATCTTCCTTGATGTACCCACCAAGAGAACGGGGGGGGGGGAGGGGGGGGGCTTCCAGTTCTGAAATATTATCTTGCAGCCAATTTGGTCAGCAATTTTAAAATGCTTGACCCCATGGTAAGAGACAACTGGTTGATTATAGAGAATATGGCTTCGCTTGCAGATTTGGTGCTGTCCACCCCTAAGCAACACTCCCCGGATGTTAAGGATTATTTGTTTTTATATACCTCATTGCAAATTTGGGACTCAGTTTGCGTTTAACAGCTAGTCTTTCCCCAACGTCTACTTACAGACTCCATCTACGGTTCCCTCTAGCAAAAGACCCTGAGGTCTTTAAATCGTGGTGGGACACTGATATAACAAGAATAGAACATCTTATAAATAAAGGCAAAGTTCTGGACAAACAATCCCTTGAATGTCAATACGGGATAGAGTTTCAGTGGTTCCAATACTTGCAAGTTAAAACAACATTAGACCATCTATTTAACCTGGGAAATTTTAAAAATCCTCTAACGGCTTTTGAAGCTCTGTTGAAACATAATGGTTCAGAATCCAGGGGCTTGATATCTAAATTATATAACATAGTGCTTCAGATAATCCAGACCTGTTGAAATTCTTACCAAAAGGCATGGAGGCTTGATTGTGATGGCAGAGTGGGGAAAAACCAATGGGGTGACATCTGGGGATCTTTAAACAATTATTTTAAAGTGTACTCAGTTAAAATGCAATGTTTTAAGTTGTATACAAGGTGGTATCTTACGCCAAAATGACTTACTCATATTTTCAAGTCTGGAAGGGTTGTAATGCCCCTGGTTCTTATGCACATTGTTGGTGGGAATGCCCTGTGATTGAATCCTGTTGGCGCCGGATTCACTCTTTGATTATACATACCATGGGGATAGATTTACCATTTCTCCCAGAATCATTTTTATTGACATACTGGCCAGATTTACAATTGCGGAAAGATAAAGTAGAAACCGTTAGTGCCCTTATTGAAACCACCAGTTGACAGTGGCGGCATTTTGGAAAAACCCTAAAGCCCCTAGCAGAGAGCTACAGCACAAAAAAGTGTGGGGTTATTTTGTTATGGCTAAATTAGCAGGTAGTATGACAGAACTTACTAATGCTAACTATTGTACTAAATTTCCCTCTGTCTGGTACCCAATTTTGCAACACCTTTCGGAAAATGATATTTATTTGTTTGTTTGTTTGTTTGTTTGTTTATTTATTTCGATTTATACCCCGCCCTCCCCGCGGACGGGCTCAGGGCGGCTTACATGGGCTCATGGGCCGGGAAATAATTCATTAAAATCTCTCAAAGCAGTTAAAACAGTTTAAATACTTAAAATACATTCCTAAGACTAACAGGCTACAATTAGCTTCCTATAACATATTGTCCAATTATCGAAGCGGCGGCTCAGTGGTAAAACTCCCTATCCCCCCCCTGCCACCTGCCAGGGTTGAATTCGGGCCGGGTTACATCAAGCTTGATATAGCTGATGGATGATATCATAGAGCCATCAGTGGCAGCTCCTATTCAAAGGCCTGGCAGAAGAGCTCCGTCTTGCAGACCCTGCGGAACTGCACAAGGTCCCGCAGGGCTCTGATCTCCTCTGGGAGCTCGTTCCACCAGATAGGAGCTGCCACCGAAAAAGCCCTGGCCCTTGTTTTAGTGAGTCTAGCGGCCCTAAGACCTGGGACCTCAAGACGATAGGCTGATCCTGACCTCAGTGCCCGCTGGGGTATATACGGAGAAAGGCGGTCCCTAAGGTATGTTGGACCCTGGCCATATAGGGCTTTATAGGTAAGAACCAGCACCTTGAAGCGAACTTGGTATACTATAGGCAGCCAGTGCAGTGCTTCCAGCACAGGCCTGATGTGGTCCCGACTTGCGAGACCCATCAACAGCCTGGCCGCGGCATTCTGCACTAGCTGCAGTTTCCGGGTTAGCCCCAAGGGCAGCCCCATGTAGAGAGCGTTACAGTAGTCTAACCTCGAGGTGACCGTCGCATGGATCACAGTGGCCAGGTCATCCCGATTGAGGTAGGGAACCAACTGCCGCGCCAGCCGTAGATGATAAAAGGCCGACTTAGCAGTGGCTGCTCCCTGGGCCTCCATTGTCAAAGAGGCATCCAGGAGCACTCCCAAACTCCTAACCCCAAACTCCCTCCTAGAGTTATTTATAAGGATTTTTTTTATAATTTTAAATTTCAGGTTGTTAGAATTTTATATAATGTCTTTGTGAAATGTATTTGCTGCTGTACTTTGTTTTCTTTAATATAAATAAGTAAGTAAGTAAGTAAGTAGTTGAAACTGTGGGGTTGGATACAGGCCACTGAGCATATACCTACAGCCTTTAGGATTTTATATACTGAAAAGTAATCCTCATGTGATCTACCTTATGCTTGTTTGGGCAGACTTTCCCCAGCCAAGCAACCCTTGGATGCACATTGCGTCCCCATTCAAACACTGCCATAACTTTGAGTGTTTATTTCCACTGAGTCACTTTCCACCCTGGCCCCAAAGGAAGCTAAATATTACTTAAATGTCTTTCCTCCTGCTGCCTAGGCTCATAACAGCTTTGCATCTCTGAAGTACCTAGCATGAACTGATTGCATGAATCAGAAAGAGGAAATTTATCCATAGTATTCTCGGTTTGCAGGCAACCCAACTCTCCCCTCTCCCCCAGCTTCAACCAGTTTAATGCAGCAGAATTTTAAGTGCCAGCATCTTAACTGATTTTTTTCAGCGTTTTGCATTTTATGGTGAAGTGACCAGTTTTTGAAAAGTGAAATGATACCTTGTATCAGAATATGTTCCTATCCTTCGATGCAAAATGTTCCTATTAATACTTAGAAATCATTTAAAAATATTGTAGTATTTTAAAACTTTTTTTTTGCTACAATTACAATCCTGCGTGACCTGGAAAAAGGACATGGCCACGGTGAAGCACAGCAGGCTATGGCCACAAACATCCATCCCAGGTGCCCAAATTATGACCAGTCCCATGAGTGAATCACAAAAGGTCACCTCAGAGGAGAAAGGTATATATTTGATGCAGCTTGAATAACCCGCTTGTGAGTAATGCAAGCATTCCAAGCACCTACTAGTAAAGCCGTTACACCTCACTACCCCTTTACTATCGTTTATTCATATATGAAGCATGTAATTATTTTTAATATTAGACAGCTAGCTATTGTGCAGGAAATGTGCTAGCTTCCCTGCAATTTGTTTGGGCTTGGCTGAAAGGACTCACTGTCTTTTCCTTGCTTGTTAATAGATTGAATGTAGCGCCATCTGGTGGAGTTACAGTGGTGCTGTTCACAAGCGCAAGTGCTGAAAGAGTCTCCTTTTATAGGCTTTTATAGGCCAAATAGATCAACTTTTACATACTGTTGTAATATATACTGTTTGCTGCATCTGACTTGCCCTTTTCTTGGTCTGGGCCGGGATCATGTCTCTTTAGGGATCAGAGAACATTAGAGGAGTTGCAAAGGTTGGCTGGAATTATCCCATAATGGATAGCATGAGTTAGAGTCTGAGCTTGTGGATGCCATGGTAAACTGATATACCAGAGAGAAATAGATGTAAACAAGGGGGACCCCCGCGATATTCGTGGGGGGGGGGGAAGCTGACAGCTGCTCCTCCTTCCTCCGCCCCCTTCCCCCCTTCCTCTGCCCCCTCCCCCCCAGAGACTCCTGGCAGGCCTCGGCGCCTCTCGCCGGGCCCGCCGCTCGCCCCCTTCCCCCCCAGAGACTCCCGGTGGCCCTCAGCACCTCTCGCCGGGCCCGCCGCTCACCCCCTTCCCCCTCCTCCGTGGGCTGTTGGCTGGCCTCGGCGACTCTCGCCGGGACGCTGCTGTTCCAAGAGCGTTCCCCACGCATGCGCAGGGGATGCTCTTTTACTTTTCGGGAGATTTAAAGATCCCCCGAAAAGTTTTTGATAGATTTCGGATTTTTCTGCAAGCGGGGGGGGGTTACCCCCCACCTGCAGAACCCCCCCCTCTTCCCTCCAAGTGCCCCCCGCGTGGATTTAAGTATCCGCACGCGGGGGGGCACTTGGGAATTAGATATATAGATCTCTTACGTAAAACACATCTGCATGGGACACGGGATGGAGATGGCACTGGTCACTCTCATGGACGCCCTCCAGAGGCATCTGGACTGGGGCGGATTGGCAGTGCTGTTGTTGTTGGACCTGTTGTTAGTGTTCGACATGGCTGACCATCAGTTACTGACCCACTGCCTCGCTGACGTAGGAGTCCAGGGGTTTACCTTGCAATGGCTCACTTCCTTCCAAGGCTGGGGACAAAGGGTGGCATTAGGGGAACAGCAGTCCAGAAGGCACCCACTGAATTGTGGAGTGCCTCAAGGGGTGGTGCTTTCCCCGATGCTATTTAACATCTAATTGCGCCCCTTTGCCCAGATTGCCTGGAGGCATGGGCTGGGAGGTCACCAGTACGGTCCTCAACCAAAGGCCTGGCGGAACATCTCTGCCTCACCGAGAGAATATTATAGTGTAAGGGTATCAGAAGCGTAGTGCACTTAGACTTAAACTATGTGAAGAGGAATTTGTACAAACCCTTTCACTACGAGTTGGATTAAAAATCCCCCTTTAATATAAAGGGATATCGTGAATTATTTAGAACTGTTATTTCAGCCAAATTCCTACCTATCTATCAGGAATTACATTCCGTACGTGGCGAACGGGGTTCAGTGTGGCCAAGTGCAAAGTGATTCACATTGGAGTAAAAAATCCTAACTATAAATACATGTTGATGGGGTACGAACTGGCAGAGACTGACCAAGAGAGAGATCTTGGGGTCGTAGTAGATAACTCAATGAAAATGTCAAGACAGTGTGCGACTGCAGTGAAAAAGGCCAACACTATGCTCGGGATCGTTAGGAAGGGAATTGAAAACAAATCAGCCAGTGTCATAATGCCCCTGTGTAAATTGATGGCGC
Organism: Lepidodactylus listeri; assembly: GCA_029233225.1. Taxonomy (NCBI): domain Eukaryota; kingdom Metazoa; phylum Chordata; class Lepidosauria; order Squamata; family Gekkonidae; genus Lepidodactylus; species Lepidodactylus listeri. Next base: position 54,142,123 of record JARCFY010000016.1, on the reverse strand, counting down.
GATCTCATTTGGAGTACCGTGTACAGTTCTGGTCACCACACCTCAAAAAAGATATTATAGCATTGGAAAAAGTGAAGAAAAGGGCTACTAGAATGATAAAAGGGTTAGAACACTTTCCCTATGAAGAAAGGTTGAAGTGCTTGGAGAAATGATGACTGAGGGGTGACACAATCGAGGTTTATAAGATTATGCATGGGATAGAGCAGGTAGAGAAATAAGTCCTTTTCTCCCTTTCTCACAACACAAGAACTCGTGGGCACTCCATGAAATTGCTGAGCAGTCAGGTTAGAACGGATAAAAGGAAGTACTTCTTCACCCAAAGAGTGATTAACACATGGAATTCACTGCCGCAGGAGGTGGTGGCAGATACAAGCATGGACGGCTTCAAGAAGGAATTAGATAAACACATGGAGCAGAGGTCCATCAGTGGCTATTAGCTACAAGGTATAGATAGGAACTCTCAGTCTGGGGCAAGTGATGCACTGTATTCTTGGTGCTTGGGGGGGGGACAACAGTGGGAGGGCTTCTAGTGTCCTGGCCCCACTGCTGGCCCTCCTGCTGGCACCTGGTATTTTTGGCCACTGTGTGACAGAGTGTTGGACTGGATGGGCCATTGGCCTGATCGAACATTGGCTTCTCTTATGTTCTTATGTTCATATTTTGTATACATTCAGAAGAAGCAAATATAATGGCAATGAAATGTGACAATACTAAATATAGTAGTACAATATATCTTTTATTTTTGTATTATTAATCCTGAAGAGATTTCTCCAACAAAGCTTCGTAAACTTCTTGGGCGGAAATTATAAAAGCATTTAGGTGGTGGTTTTAACTTCTGAATCAACTTCAGAAAAATAGTTATGCACAGTGGTCCGTTGGAGTGGGAGCATACAGGAGCGCAGCTCCAGGAGTGAGGAGCCCAGGGGGTGGGCACATGACCAAGCCCCGCCCCCTCCTCGGCTTCCCCGAGCAGTGCAGAGGCGCAGCGCCCTGGGGAAAGCCCTGCTAGGGTCTTTATTGTTGTTAATGTTTTGTTTTAATATTGATAATTTTATCATTGTTCCTTTTATGACTGTGTGCTGCTTTTCCAGAGACTTGCTCAAGGTGGCATATAAATTTTCTAAGTATACCATTTTTTATTGGGGCACCTGGCACATAAGTACTGGAGAAATTTCACTAACCCTTCAGCAGCTTCCACCCCATCAGTTTGGTGTAGAGGTCAGGAGTTGTACTCTAATCTGGGAGAACCGGGTTTGATTCTCCACTCCTCCACATGCAGCTGCTGGTGTGACCTTGGGCCAGTCACAAGTTCTCTCAGAGCTGTTCTCTCATGAGCAGTTCTCAAAAGACCTCTCTCAGCCCCACCTACCTCACAGGGTGTCTTGTTGTGGGGAGGGGAGGGGAAGGGAAAGGGATGGGTGGTGCACATGTCCTGGGTATCTCAAGTCTACTTGAAACCTAGTGGTTTCAAGGGAGCAGGAAGAGAATGAGGGTGTGTTCTTTACGCTTATTTTTATTGCACAAAGTATTGGATGGGGAAGGGAATGGAGGAAGAGCAGGTCAGTTTCACTCACCTGTGGAGTGGAGCCTGAGGGGTGGGTGTTGTCTTCTGACACACTTCTGGTATGTTAGGGGGTGTGGCATATGCAAATATTATGCAAATGAGCTATGCTAATGAGCTCCTGCACCTCTTTTTCTACGAAATGACCCCTGGTTATGCACACACCATAGAGAGAAGTCCGCTATTAATACAAATGTAGATCTCTGTAAAAAAATCTTTGGAGTACATTTGGGGATTTCCCCCATTGTTGTGCTGTGTTAAGAGCTCACAAAGAATCTTCACTAGAAGGCATATTATGGATGTCATTTACAAGGCTTTTGCTGGCAGTTTTAATAGTTTGATGTTTTAAGTTTTCTGTTTTTGTATAGTTTTCTGTCTTGAATCCCAGTTGCCCAGGAGAAAGGTAGACTTATAAATAGACAAATAATTCCACAAAATGTCAGTCTTGTGCCTCTCTGTTTCTCACAGCGGAATCCCAAGAACACTTTCTATTGAATACACCTGACTAGCATCCTGAGTAGACCAGTTTAGGATTGTTCTCTCAACCCTTATTACTCAGTAATCCATCTCAAAACAGGAAACATTCTGTTACCTGAAGCTAAACCGTTAAGGCTGAAATCCTGTCACAGTTTCCTGGCTGTAAGTTCCATCAAACATGGTGAGCATCATTCATGGGATCAGGCCACAGGACTGTATAGCGGTGTGCTAATTAGAGTGCCCAGAAATAGCTGCCATTCTCTGTATCCTTGTAGATAGTAGGATCTATTCTGTTATGCGCTTAGTTACAAAACAGTAGACTCTCCTTGGATGTAGAGACACATTCAAGTAATAGTAGAACCATGTTACCCAAATAATTGAGTAGTCTGGGTCTTGGTTGTTTCTTAGAGTAGAAGACAGTGTCTGTTGTTTAAAGGATATGGCTTTGGTTTAAATGCTTAAATCTGGCTGGACTCCTTTGAGCCCATTCTGTAAGAACAATAGAGATGCATCAGTTCTTAATCTTCTTGAGGTTGGGCTGTTGTCTCTTTAATTAACTGGTAGTGTTCATTAATTTTCTCCAAGAAGGCATATTTCTTCACTGTGAGGCCAGTGAGAAATGAGGTCCAGGGCTAACAGACAGAGTTTAACAGCTGTATAATTTATGAAAATTCTGATTAGTCTCCCTTTGCACCTCAGTCTCTTGACAAACCTGTCTGTATCTTTTGCCCTCAAATAAATGCTGAAATGGGTGTTATTTATGGCTGTAGCAAGTGACAGCAAGTTCTGTGGAAACAGTTTTTCTGGACTTTGAGCTTTCATTTTTAAAAAGAAAGTCCGTTGTTTAATAGAACTTTTCTCTGTGCAAACCCAAGGACGTGGAGGGTTAGCTGCTCAGTCAGAAGTAACCTTGCTGCTGCCCATGAGTATTCTGACCAATGAATGAAAAGGCATCGGGGTAACTGACAAGTACTGGGTACTTATTTATAAATATTTATAATAAAAATCAAATGCAGTACTATTAATATTTAATACAATGCAACAATTTCAGACCTATGAGACTACATGTAATTCGGTTCTTTCTGTCCTGCACCGATTTATCTCTATATGCCCCCTTTCTAGCTGGGGGCTGGGAGTGAGGCATAATAAGCACTGATGAAAGGGGTATGTTCAGAATCCCTGGATCTATAAGGTGATCTGCTACAGTCTTTGTGTGCAGAACTAGGCAATATAAAAGCAGAGTCCAAGACAGTGAGGTATTTCACACTGCCAATATTCCGTTTCACGGTTTCTGTCAGGCATTTCACACAGAACCGTATTAGTACCAGTTCCCTAACAGAACATGTTGGCCCTTTCACACAGAAATGTGCCTCTCCTGTTGGGGAAGTGTTCCTGAGCTGGTTTACCTGGAAACCTCCTCCCAAGCATTCTTCAGTTCTTGTACCGGTCCTGAAGCGCTACGGGGTGCTGTGTGAAATGCCCCTCGAAGCGCTTCCTCTGATGATAAATGTTTTTGCACCTCTTTTCACCCGCGTGGGCGATCTCCATCATTTTTTTTTAAAAAGAGCTGATTTAGAGTGCTGTAACGCCATAACAGGATATCAAAACAGCGTTATAGCGTTATAGCGACCCCATTGAAATGCCTGGGCTCCACTGAGAGCCAACTGGAGCCCAGGCATTCCAATGGGGTTGCTATGACGCTGTTTTGGTGTCCTGTTACAGTGCTCTAAATTGGCTCTTTAAAAAAAATTGATGGAGATCACCCACGCGGGCAAAAAGAGGTGCGAAAAGAAAGCGGTAGTCTGAAATGACAAACCATTTTGAAGACGGCTCCAAAACGATAGGGGAAAAGCTGTCTGAAATGGCTGTCACTGTACCAGTTTATTCCAAGCCGGTTCAGTAACATTTTTAAAGGTGTAGTGTGTGTGTGAGAGAGTGTCCGCTCATCAACACAGGAAGCCCCACTCAGCAGCAATCTGGAGCCACACAGGGTCTTGCATTGCCCATTTTAAGGTTACAGCAGTTATATTCTGCTCAGGATGTGAACTACTCTGCTCAGTAGGGGGGGAAATTAGAAGGAACCTTGGTCCAAGAGGGTTCAGAGTCTGGGTGGGAGGTCCCAATCTGTATACAGAATTGGCCTCGACTATTTTAATGCTTCACCAGGATTAATGAAACACTCTTGCACTTGTAGCTGATTTTGAAATGCCAGATTCTAAACGTTCTAATGCAGCCAAAAGATTATGAGGCAGTGATTGTAGCACTGGCACTATGATGAAAAAGCTAGCAAACAAAATGCTGCCTTCTTTGGCAAACCTCCTTTGTGGAATGAAGCAAGTTTCAATTATTATTCAGTGCTTCTGATTTGCATATCTCCAAGGAAACCTTGGAAATTAATGTAAGAATAAAAACTAGGAGATTATCTGTTTTGTTCTGGTGATTTTCCCGTCCCCAATAAATAATGTAAAACGAATTCTTTGTCACTAATATGTTTTTCCCCCAGTGAGAGACAACAGATAACATGGAAGCTGTTTCATTGAAATTAAGCGTGATTTCTTGGGAAATGAAATTGAAGGGCCTCTTTCACCACTGGTCCCATGCAGGCAGCTGAAGATCCTTCCTTGCCACCTTCCCACTATGTCAACCTTGGGAGAGGATGGTTGTGTGCCTTCCGCTGACTTACACAAGAGCCACTCCACGCTGGCTTGTGGAATGGCCACTGGTGGCGGTGGAAAGTGCTGTCTAGTCTCCACTGACTTATGGTGACCCCGCAGGGTTTTCAAGGCAAGAGACGTTCAGAGGTGGTTTGCCATTGCCTGCCCCTGCATCGTGATCCTGTATTCCTTGGAGGTCTCCCATCCAAACACTAGCCAGGACTGCCCTGCTTTGCTTCTGAGTTCCGACGAGAACTGGCCTAGCCTGAGCTACCCAGGTCAGGGTGGAATGGCCACCGCAAACATTTAAAAAGCAACACTTGCAGTACTGCACCAGAAGCTGTCTCATCTGACTGCTGAATGGGCCAGCAAGGAAGCCCATGATCGCTTTATTACACAGGGCCATACCTAGAATTTAGCCGCTTAGGTTTTTATTTTTGGGTTCCTGCTGTACACTGGAAAGGTTGTGTGAAACCTTCGTGGCCACACATCTCACAGATCTCAGAGAGCCAGTTTGGTGTAGTGGTTAAGTGCGCGGACTCTAATCTGGGAGAACCGGGTTTGATTCCCCACTCCTCCACTTGCACCTGGCTGGATGACCTTGGGCAAGCCATAGCTCTGTACCAGCTGTTCCCTCAAGGACAGCTTGGGAAAGAGCTCTCTCAGCCCCACCTACCTCACAGGGTGCCTGTTGTGGGGAGGGGAAGGGAAAAGGAGTTTGTAAGCCGCTCTGAGACTCCCTTGGGGAGTGGAGGGTGGGGTATAAATCCAATCTCTTCTTCTTCTTCTTCTACGTTGACTGCCATAGCCCCTTTCAGTTGTTACATTCTTGGCACCGTGACTGTGTTTACAGAATTGAATGTACTAAATGCAATCCTCCCAATATGTATGATCACTGTTTCTTCTGAAAGGGTTGTGTGGATTTTGTGTATCAGACATCAGGTTAATTTGAGGCCTGGAACATGTGTTCAGAGATGGAATATATGTATGCGACTCCTTTCAGAAGAAACAGTGATTGTGTGTTCTGAAAGGATTGTGCATAGCACCTTTGTTCCATATGTCCACTCAAACATAACGACTGAAAAGTGCTCACGTCTCGACAGAAGCTGCTGCACAGAATAGCTGGGAGGGCAAACTTGGACCCCAACAAGTTCCTTGAGAGAAGGGTGGGCTATAAATGTGATTTGCAAGTCAACCTAAACCTACGTTTACCACACCCCTACTAAACTAACTAAAATGTGCTGAGAAGTGATGCTGTACATGTCAGTTGAAGAGTGATACTGTTTAAAGATGTTAAAACCTGTAGCGTAATAATGAATTCAGTCCATGACTTCACTGTCAGCAGACGTATAGATCTCATGAGGAAGCAGTCATGTGGCCATTTCAGTGTCAACAGCATGTATCCTGGTAATGTTCACTCGTCTACAAATACTATGGTAATTGTAATAGGTCCATCATTGCCATTTTTGTCAACACTATGGCTGAGGACAGACTGGCAATCTGCCCCGGGATAGGTCCTCATGGGAAGCGGGGGAAGGGAGCCTGTTCAGACATGTGCAGCTGTCCCTCGGCTCCCTTCCGCACTTACCCGCTTTGAAGCCGGTTTTCTTGCGCTTTAGAAGGACACTGGGAGAAACCAGTGTCCGAAGGCCGTCTTGCGCTTGCCTCCCGCTTCCACGCAGTGTGAACCAGAAGAAGGCGGGAGGCAAGCGGAGGCAGCAGTGCGAACATGGCATTTTGCCAGTTTGCGCATGAGCGCTCATGCGCACATGCGCAAATTGCCGAAACAGCCCTATCACGAGCTGCGAAGACTGGCCCACCTGGGGCCACTCCACAGCAGTCTGAACACTCCGTAATGGCATCCTTGCGCAATACCCTGGCCAATGTGGACAGCCAGCCCTGGGGGATTTCTCCCCCGCAGCTTTTGCCTCCGGATTCATCCCACTCCAGATTGCCAGTCTGTCCTCAGCCTATCACTAATGTTTTGTTTGCTTTAATTCAGGGCTCATTTCATAGCAGGAGCTCCTTTGCCTATTAGGCCACACCCCCTAATGTAGCCAATCCTCCAAGAGCTTACAGAGCTCTTCTTACAGGGGCTACTGTAAGCTCTTGGAGGACTGGCTACATCAGGGGTGTGTGGCCTAATATGCAAAGGAGCTCCTGCTATGAAATGAGCCCTGCATTAATTTATGCTCACGCCTTTGCCAATTAAACATTTCACGTAGTACTATAAATGCATCTAAAATCCAATTAAAACTTTTTTAAAAAAAAAACAGAAGGAGCAGGCAGGAAAATTAATTTTAAAATACCAAACAGTAAATTTTAAAATAAACCAACTAAGAGCATCTGCAGAGTTAAAACCTGGTAGTTTGAATGGTGAAGAATATCTGGGTTGGTCCTTGGATGTTGCCTTCTGATTTTAAGGCATGGTGATCAAATCAAGGACAGATTCTTATTAAGACGAGATTGCAGGAGTGGGTCTTTGATGTGGCAGGAGGAACTTTACAGCCCTTGACTTTATAGTTGCTAATGTATAGGGCACAAAGCAGGTGTGAATATGAACACACTTGCCTAAGGATGCTGTTATAGGTCAACATGGTTACAAGACTGCTTTGATTTAATACTCAGTGCTGGTTTGTTGTTGGTTAAAAATCTCTATGTTTAAGGCCTTCTTGGAGTTATTTGTGACATATAAAGTTAATGTTGTTGAGTTTTCAGTTCTCTAGCAAGTAGGATAGTTGAACTAATGGTACTCTGGGCACCCAAAACTACCAGTGCACAGGTGGTATGTTGAGGTAGTTGGGGTCGCCAGCTCTGGGTTGGGAAATACCTGGAGATTTGAGGAAGTGGAGCTTGAGGTGGGGAGGTGGGGAGGGGCAGATTTTGGGGAGGGGAGGGACCTCAGCGGGGTATAACGCCATACAGCCCACCCTGCTAAGCAGCCATTTTCTCCAGGGAAACTGATCTTGGTCATCTGGAGATCAGTTGTAATAGCAGGAGATCTCCAGGTACCACCTGGAGGTTGGCAATCCTATGAAGTAGTGGTCTCATTCTGTCTCTGAAGTGACAATTTATCTAAAACCAGGGGTCATTTCGAGCAGGAGCTCGGGGGAGCGCAGCTCCGGGAGTTGGTGCCAGCCCCCCCCCCCGTGGGGGAATGCCTGCTTGTGTCATGGCTGCAGCAAAATGACCCCGTCCCCTGGAAAGGTCCTTGTTCTTCCGACCAGCCTTCTGAAGGCTTCAGCCACCACTGAAGCTATCCTCCCAGAATAGTGGTATTTCTGAGGCTTGAATTAGTAGCTGTCCCCTCTCTGCCAGCTCTTTCTTTCTTTCTCTCTTTCTCTCTCTCTCCTTTCTTTCTTGCCTTCAGACATACTTCTGGCGATGTCAGGTGGTGTAGCATATGCAAATAAATTATGCTAATGAGTTATGCTAATGAGCTTCTGCACCTCTTTTTCTACAAAATGACCCCTGTCTAAAACAGCTAATAACCAACAACATCAAGCCTGCATTGTTTCCACCCCACACAGGTCTTTATATCCTAATGGATTACCGGATGAGTACTCCATTCTAACAACTTTCCGGATGGCTGGAAACACTCTGCAGAAATACTGGAGTTTTTGGCAAGTTCTCGACTCTTCTGGAAAAGAACAAGTTGGATTGAAGTTTAACGGACAAGCCAAGTCTCTTGAGTACTCATACAGAGGAACTGATGGAAGTTTCCAGACAGCAGTATTTTTGGATTTGCCCTATTTGTTTGATTCCCAATGGCACAAGGTCATGATCAGTATACAAAAAAGCACCATCACTCTTTACGTTGACTGCATTATGATACAAACTCTGAGTATAAGGCCACGGGGAAAGATCAACATTGATGGCTTTACTATGCTTGGAAAACTGAAAAATAATCCTCAGATTTCAGTTCCGGTAAGTTTTAAATGTTTACCTCTGCAGATAAAGTGCTCGCTTTGCTGCGTTGTTATATTTTGGTTCAAGTAGAGCAGTAAGAAATGTATCTATGCAGGGGGTTTTTTTGTAGAAAAAGCCCAGCAGGAACTCATTAGCATAATAGGCCACACCCAACAGCAGAAACTCATTAGCATATTAGGCCACACCCCTGAAAGCACAGCTTATGAACATATTAGGCCACACCCCTGTGTTACCAGAAGAGTGGTCATCCAGCCACACCCACCTTTTGCTTCTTATTCTGTTTACCTTGTTAGTTGTGAAAACCCAGGGCTTTTTTTGTAGCAGGAATTAATTTGCATGTTAGGCCACATACCCCTAATGTAGCCAATCCTAATGAATTTCTGCCATTGGGTGTGGTCTATTATGCTAATGAGTTCCTGCTGGGTGTGGCCAACTCCGTTCCTGTGCGTTCCTGCCCAAAAATAGCCCTGTATCTATGGCTTTGATCTTATGGTAAATAATTATTATCTCTTATCAAGCTTTAACCACCAAAATCTCTTTATACTGAACAGCTGGAAATTTGCTTGTATTAAACCTTTCAAGAATCATGTCTATGTTGAGAAAAAAAATCTAGGGGGAGAGTATTTAAAATGTGAGTTGAGAATAGATGCTGGCTTCATTGTATTGCTGAAGATTTAAATATAATTCTTATCATGATCCAGTACTAAGCACAATTAACAGCTTTACAAATTAGCAATGAAAACGACCAGGGTTGAATTATATTATAGCAAAGCAGCTTATCAAAATTAATTACGAGTTCAGTGACGTGCAACGTCCCACCAAATGAAAGGGCTGGCCACAGTTTTATTTATTTTATTTGTAGTCCACTTCACTCCAAAATTTCAGCACAGCAATAATATGTAAGAATGCTCAAAATTTATATCTGCAGTCCGGTCTCGTTTGTATGAAATGAGGCATTTTAAGATCTATGGCTGTATTTGGGAGATTAAATATTAGGAATCTTTAGCAACAGCACAAGGACCTAGCTTATCACACTGTAATACATGTGTGAAATTTCTCTGTACGAAAAATATTGCTGAATAATTCTGCTCGTGTTGACTTTTGAAGCTTTTCTGCCACGCTACTCTGCCAAGAAAGTGGGACCACAGCTGTGACACTGTGTGACAAGCTTATTTATTTTCAGAGATGAATTGTGATTGGTGTGAAGTACGTAAAAAAAGTGCGAAGCACCTACAGTCAGTGATGGACAGAAAATAATTTGTACCTGCCACATTTCCAAGTAGGCTTGGATATATTTGTGAAAGGTTGTCCCCCACCCCCCCTCAGATAATGAGTCATGCCGCATTTTATGTCCAATAACGTAATAGAGATTTGTTTCAGGGAAACAGAGGAGAGGCATTCAAGAATGTGTGTGCATCAAATTTAATCTGGTTCCATAATGTTGTACATTATCATTCATTGCTAGTTTACCCCATTTTACAAAATTTGCTATTTAGTTCATTAGGATTGACTAGAGTTGAAATTCTGTGATTAATATAAACAAGCTGTTATTTTCACTCTGTTAATGTGCTGCTGTTAGCTGCTGTACTGAAGTACAGAAAAGTCAACCAAGGTGATGAATGACTCCATCAGGACCAAGCTAGATGTGATATGCTGTTGTGTAATTTTTTTTTCTTCAGAAGTTTTTTTTTAATGAAAAGTCAGCTACAGAGGCAGTGAGCAAAACTGGGGAATGAGAGAAACGGGCTTCTTAACCCTTACTCTTCCTGCCAGTAGCCAGCTTAAAACTCTCTCCCATGAGCTCCTTTCTCACCTGTGGCCAGTTCTTCACTGCAAGGGACTAGCCCCTATTCCTTGTGATAGGACCCCTTTGCATGCTGTTTTAGAAGGCTCTCACGGGGAGCATGATTTAGCCCTTGACTTCTGTTCAAGGGCTGTCACCAGTGCTCCCTTTAAGCCGTGGAGTCCTGTGAGCAAGAATTCTACTTTGTGAGCTACTGGCATTAAAGTTGTGAGAGAGTGATTTGGCTACTGCATAAATTAGTTTGCTCTGGAGCCCTCCTTCCTGAGCGAAGGCAAAAAGCTGTGAACCGGAGGCTAAAAAACTGTGAGCTAGCTCACACTAACTCAGCTTAGAGGGAACACTGGCTGTCACCCCCACACACACTTCCAACATGGATCTCTCTACCTTGTCTCTTTGACTATGTACCTCTTTGACTATGTACTTGGTGGAGGAGAGTAGTCCTGTCTCAAGCTGTGTGAAACTTTGCTTTCTCCAGATGCACCCATCATATGACCCCAGTAGGGTTGCCAAGTAGGGTCGACTTACCGGCGGGGGGGAGTTGTTCTCCCCCTGGGAGCTTTTCTGGCGTGTGCGCCTTGCGCGTGCGCCACGGCGACGTGATGACATCACCCGGAGGTGATGTCATCACGTTGGGGGCGTTGCCAGGGCAACGCTCTGGCAATCGCCCCCAAAACTCTATGGTATCATAGAGTTTTGGGGCGATTGCCAGAGCATCGCCCTGGCAACGCCCCCAACGTAATGACGTCACCTCCGGGTGACGTCATTACACAGGGGAAGTCGTCCTCACCGGACGACTTCTGGGGCGGGGTTCCCCCCGCCGGCCGAATGCCGGCCGGCGGATCGGGAACCCCTATAGCAGGGGATCCCCCGCCCCCCAGGCTGACTTGGCAGCCCTAGACCCCAGGCATAATATGACTTCAAGTCAACTGGCTGGCTGCCTCTCCCCACAAAGTGGCCAGATATTGCCTCCTGTCAGTCAGTATCCTGTCATGCCCCAAGAGCCCTAGCTGCTTCCCAATCTCCTCCACAGACTTGACAAAGGAACTTTCCAGGCGAGTAGAAAGTGCCTCACTGATTGCTTGAAAGTTCCCTTTGCATCTGGAACAGTTTCAGGATCCCAGTACATCCTGGCTCCAAGGAGGTGAGAGGAGGAGTGGAAGATGGTGGAGTCCAAATGAAATGGCTATTGGAGCCCTGAATTCAATCCGTTTGAGCAGGAGATCCTGATGGGGGAAGGGGGGAGCACGGCTTGTATGATACAAGACCTTTAAGATTCTGTAGTCATTCAGGAATATGGAGGAAGTTTCTTTTAATCAACACAGAGTAAGTTTATTCAGGAGAAAAAAAGAGAAAAGAATGCAAGGCCTAACTGAATCTTTTGTAACAGTTCTCTGGACAGTTTGCTCAGCCGTGAGTAAAACCTGGGCTGGAGGTCCTCCAGGTTCTAGTATGACTGCCTACTTTATGGTTCTGCCTTCTTCTGTCTTGTTTTTCATTCCTTCTTTTGCCACTTTGTCTTTTACCCAAATTTGGTCATTGTGATCCGGAACTATGAGGAGTTCTGTTACTTAGGTACGTACTGGATGTCTAAATAGTGGAGCTGCCGGAGGAATGCCCCTAGTGCAATGTGGAGATGTTCTGAAATTTCTTTAAAAATTGTGTAGTTCTGTTTGATAGTTTTGCCTTTAGCATCCACAATTCTTAGTGTTTTCTTTAGAGTCCTTTCGGCTTCTCTGTTTGCCTTGGGCCAGTAAGACATTATTTGAGCATAAGATATTGAGCAGCTTGTAGAAAAAGTGTGCTGTTGAATGGTGGCCCATTGTCACTTTTCACCACCTGTTGTGGTATTCCAAAACTGGAAAATACCTTGTCCAGTTGTGATATGACAACTAGTGCTGCTACAGTAGTAACCAGTTCAGCAATTGGAAATCTGGAATAGTCATCCATAACCAGGGCTCATTTCGTAGCAGGAGCTCCTCTGCATATTAGGCCACATACCCCTAATGTAGCCGATCCACCAAGAGTTTACAGAGCTCTTCTTACAGGGGCTACTGTAAGCTCTTGGAGGATTGGCTACATCAGGGGTGTGTGGCCTAATCGGCAAAGGAGCTCCTGCTACGAAATGAGCCCTGTCCATCACTACAACCAAATGTGAGTCAGTGGGGAGGTCAGAGAAGTCAACACTGACTTCTACCAATGCCGAGAAGGCTAAGTGGTCATCATTTGTATGGGTGGAACTATATCACGACTGAATACTATTTCCACTGTGTGCCTTGTGCACTGAGGAGATGGTGAAAGTATAGCGGCCATCTTGTTTTTCAGAGCTGTGGTGGTCACCACACAGAAATGTGTTTGCTCCGGATGGGTCTGTTGTAGGGTTGACAGCTCTGGGTTGGGAAATACCTGGAGATTTTGGGGGATACAGCCTGTGGAAGGTATATATATAATGCCATAGGATATAATGCCATAGCAGGATATAATGTCATAGAATCCATCCTCCAAAGCAGCCATTGCTTCCAGGGGAACTGATCTTGGTCATCTGGAGATCAGCTGTAATAGTGGGAGATTTCCAGGTGCCACCTGAAGGTAGGTAAACCTAGGCTATTGGTCACAATCAACTGCATTAATAGTTCTTGGCGCCATTGGATTTCTGTATTGGGATGGCGTAGTAATTCTTCTGATTGTCTTTATGATCTACAGACTGCTGCAAAATGGTTCAACTTGCTATAGCTGTGACACAGAGAAAGTGCAGCCACTACTGAATGAAGTGTACTATTCAAGTCTGTGCCTTGTTTAAAATAAGACAACTTGGGAAATGTTTTTTTTTCTGTAAGAGGGAATACCTGAGCCAATACTTGCTTGTGAAAAGGGCTCTTTCTCAGAGATAGCCTCAGCCAGTTTGTCTAAATCCATTCCGTGCTCAAGTGTAAGATTCTGTGGTCATTCAGGAATATGGAGAGAGTGTCTTTTAATGAACACAGAATAACTTCATTCAGGAGAAACACAAAAGAACACAAGGCCTAACCCATTCCTTCATGGCAATTCTCCAGGTAGTTTACCCAGCCAAGTAAAACCTGGACTGGGAAAGCTCCAGATTCTAGTATCCTGGAACTAATATCCCTCTATATAATATTTGAGTTTTCTTGCCTCAACATTCCACACCCCCCCCCTCAGCCTTTGGTCCCCTGACCTGTCAATCAGAAGCTGTCCCTATCCACTGGCTGTGAGTACTCGCGTGCCATTGGCTGGGTGCTGGGTCTGCGCCTCTTCCCCACCCACTCCTTCAGCCACTGTGCCCTCAGAATTACTGGCAGATGGCTTTCTCTCTTGACGAAGATGCTTCTCCTGCTTCCCTACTGTGGGGGACCAACTGTTACCTCAGTGGCTGTTGGTAGGTGTAATGAAATGGCAGTTACTGCTGTTTGTAAGATGGCTGCTGTCTGTGGTTTGTTTAAAATGTTTCTCCAAAAGGTTCAGTTGAGCTGTAGTTCCAGAGAGGGGCCTGCAGGAGTATCACTCACTGGGTTGAATGGGGCTTCCTCATCTGCTGGACTACAGTTCCCAGCGGCCCCAAGACCAAAAAGTGCGGGAAAAGAGGGGGCAGGGCACCATCAATATAGACTTCAGCCCATCCAGGGAAAATTGCATTTAACCCCTGTGGGTTGTTGATTTATGCCCTGTTGGTTCATAGTGTGTTCTTACTCCTACCGTTGTGCCTTATTCATTTAGTGTGTTTGTGTGTGCTCCATAATTGTGTAAATAGTAAAATAAATTCTTCTTTTTGGGCTAATAATCTGTGTTGTGCTCTGACCCCATAGTCTCCCCCGCTCTGCACAATACCAAAGGGGGGGGGTGGCCCAGGGAAGCAAGGAAAGGCCCTTGGGTTGTCAACTTTCCAGGGATCTCCCAAAGATTGGGGATTCCATCTCCAAATAGGGAGATTTGGCCACAGGGGTCTTACTGTCCCTCTAAAAAGGCAGTGACAATTCAGTGAGTGGTGGCAGGGAACAAGAAGTGAGATATGCCCACGGGATGAGGGTGGGGGGTGAAGAAATGAGTTGTAAACTGGAGCCTGTTTCGCCACAGTAGGCAACCAAGCTTGGTTCAGACAAAGGAAGGAAACCCTTTGCAGGCCTTTGTGAGGAACTCATTGGGACCAGTCTGGCCTAGGGTTGCCAGCTCCAGGTAGGGAGATTCCTGGAGATTTTCTGGTAGAGTCTATGGAAGCCAGGGTTTGGGGAGAGGAGAAGCCTCAGCTGAACAGAATGCCATAAAGTCCACCTTCCAAAGCAGTTATTTTCTCCAGGCGGGAGAGATCTGTTGTCTGGAGTTCAGTTGTGATACCTGGTGATCTTCAGGCTCCACCTGGAGCTTGGCTACCCTAGACGTGGCAATCAGTGCTTCAGAGCAGGGTCTTCTAGATCCAGGTTCTTGCTGTAGAAGCTGAATGGGTGATTTTGAACCAGTCACAAACTTTCAGCCTAACCTACCTCACAGGATTGTTGTACAAGTCAAAAGGGGGAGAGGAGAATGATGTACACAAAATGATGCTTTGGTCCCCTTTGCAGAGAAAGACTACTTTTCCTCCTGGGAAATTTATTTATTTAAATTTCAATCCTGCCCTCCTAGCCAAGGAAACCATTGTTGCCAATCTCCAGGTGAGGGCTGGAGGCCACTCAGAATTACAACTGCTCTCCAGATGGCAGAGATCAGTTCCCCTGGATTAAATGGTGGACTCTGTGTCCTTATACCCTGCTGAGATCCCCCCCCCCCATGAGAGCCAATGTGATGTGACAGTTAGGGCTTCAGAGCATGGTAGAGGCTGTGCGGGGAGATGGAAAGCTGAACAGTGAGGGGGAAATAAAGGTAGGTTGCTGATTGGCTGGGAAGGAGATAGGGTTGCCAACTCCAGGTGGGAAATTCTGGAGATTTGAGGGATGGAACCTGGAGAGGGTGAGGTTTGAAGAGGGGTTGGACCTCAGACAGGTACAATGCCATAGACTCCACCCTCCCAACCAGCCATCCTCCCTGGGGAACCACTGTTACCAATCTCCAGGTGAGGAGTGGCGATCACTCAGAATTACAACTGATCTCCAGGAGGGAGAGGGGAGGAGATGGAAAGCTGAAATCAGAGGGGCAGATAATGGCAGGTTGATGCTTGGCTGGGAAGGAGATAGGGTTGCCAACTCCAGGTTGGGAAATTCCTGGAGATTTGAGGGGTGGAGCCTGGAGAGGGTGGGGTTTGAGGATGGGTAGGACCTCAGATAGGTACAGCGCCATAGACTCCACCCTCTAAACCAGCCATTTTCTCCTGGGGAAACATTGTTGCCAACTTTCAAGTGTGGGGTGGAGATAATTCAGAATTACAACTGATCTCCAGGAGGGAGGGCAGAAGTCAGCTGCAGTCAGAGGGGCAGATAACAATAGGCTGATGGTTAGCTGGGAAGGAGATGGGGTTGCCAATTCCAGGTTGGGAAATTTCTGGGGGTTTGAGGGGTGGAGCCTGGAGAGGGTGGGGTTTGAGGAGGGGTTGGACCTCAGACAGCTACAATGCCATAAACTCCACCCTCCAAACCAGCCATTTCCTCCTATGGAACCATTGTTGCCAATCTCCAGGTGAGGGCTGGAGATCACTCAAAATTACAACTACTCTTCAGGTAGCAGAAATCAGTTCCTCTGGAGAAAATGGTGAACTCAGTGTCATTATATTCTACTGAGGTCGCCACAGCAAATTGATGCTGGGTGCCCAACGCCAGGGCACTCTCCCAGAGTGTTTTTCTAGAGCCTGTTGTACTTATTTCCACAAAGGGTTTTATTCCTAGTAAACCATAAAACAGACTAATGAACATTACAAGATCCTCCACAGACTGACTAGTGTGAGAGCTGTAGACCCCATCCTACTCAGCTGAACCTCCCACTAGAGGGCACTATATCTAAGCACCCAAGCCAAAGTACAGGAAATTCAGTTGATTGTAGAAAAAGTCAACTTTCACATCCCAAGATTCACTGTGTTCCTTTGCATGTTATGGAAAAAAGCAAGCACATATCTGTATTCTCTCTCTCTCTGTTTTATGTAAACATTCATAAATACCAATACCACCATACATACCTACATAATTAATTATCAAAAAGTATACCTATACTTGTACAAATATACACCATTTATATCAAATTCTATTTTCATTATGACTTTCCATGCAACAAATAATTTGTTTCCATTTATTTCTTAAACCTTCAGAGAAAGGTTAATCTTACCATACAGTAAAATGTTTTTTGTCAGTCTAACATTTCTCTCTTATTATCCTACGTCTACCAAAGATACAGCAATAACTGAATACAAAACAGTGTCTGATCGACTACTTAGAACCTTTAGTTCAAAATTTAATCACAACAGTTCTGGTGTTCAAGATATTTTAAGGCCAATATCAACATTAATGCTTTTTGACACCATTTCCCAGTGTACTATTCAAATCTATGACACTGTACATAAGGTGTAGGGGGAAAACTTGATCTTTCTCCACAGCATGTAAATAGTGTGAACATAATTTAGGGTTGCCAACTCCAGCCTGGAAAATTGGGGATTTGGGAGATGAGCCCATGGAGGAGAGAATTTGGGGAGTTATTTCACCTAGAATCTATTGTGTACCATAATGTTTGTCCTCTGATCTATGATGTTGGGAGATCAGTTGTTATTCCAGGAGAACTCTAGGCCACTTCTGGAGGTTGGCAACCATACTTCAGGCAGCTGAACTGAACTCAGCACTGGGGCAACATGATATGTATATACAGTAGGGGAAGAAAACAGATGGTTGCCTCACACATCATGTAGAACAGTAATATGTTTTATAGTCCCATATCAAACACAGTGTAGTCCATAGGGTATTCTGTGTTTAAGGAGCTGGTCCTGGCTGTGTTTGTCCCATGCCTAGTATTAATTCACCTGGTTACCTTAAATATGGTTAGGACATGTGTTAATGTTGAACTTACCCATGATTAACACTAAGCAGCGTCATGTTTTGAAGCTGGTTTCCAAACTGTGGTTAAGAGCAAACCCTGACTAGTATTAAGTATGGTTAAGGCAAGGCAGGTGTGTGTGGGGGGATCCATGCTAAAAATGGCAGGGGATGGAGGGAAGGGATTGCCCAGCCCCTCCCCGATCCCTTAATTTTTGGTGATGGGATGAGCCACATTATTTTTTGCCTTGGACCACTGTACTTGTACAAAGCAATTCTTCAAAAATATGGATAATAAGATTGTTTTTTTTAAAAAAATAAAATAAATAAAAATCTGTATTGTGGCCTGTTTTGCAGATTTGCGTATATTTTAGGCATTATAAACTATCCCTGTTAAATTGCTAATCTCACATAATCAAAATCTCATAAAACAGACATGGAGCCCAAGGACATGAGTTTTCTTGCTTGTCTAAAGATTTTTTTTAAAGTGGTGAGAATTAAATTAGATTCTGCGATATTAAAGTATGCATTGGATGTAATAAAAACACTCTTGGAGGTCAGTCCTACTGACTTCAGTGGCTCTTCCAAGTAATGTGCAGTCAGATCATACAAGTGCAGTGGAAATACAGTATTAGGAAACCACATTATTCTAAATAATAGAAGTCTCATAAAATGGAAAGACAATCAAAGGCTAACTAGTAATGATAAGATCTGGGAGATAAAGAATTTGTGAAATGTCCTTAAGTGAGTCAAAGCCAGGCTTATGGTGGTTTCTTAGAGGGAGCCAGTGATGACAAGGCTGTACCCTTGTGTAAGTAATGTAGAATGTCATTACTATTTAGAGACGTAAACAATATACGATAGCTCACCGAATTACTCAAACAAGAAAAGTGTAGCTTGGCCATTAACTCAATCATGAACAAGTCTGAAGATAATCAGATGATCTGAAAGAAAAGGAAGATACATTTTAAAATGTTATATTATGATTTGGAGAATGCAGGCAACCTTATTAAAGAATGGTCATCGAATGGAAGAATGTGGTCTAAATAGAACACGGACTAAATGGTTTCTTTTTTTTTTTTTTCTGGCTCCGATCAAACAAAAGCAAACAAAAAACAACAATGAACAACTCCCCCATCTAGATAAGTGGTTCCCAGCCTTTGTGACCTTAGTCAAGACAGTATTTTCAAATGTAACACTTAAAATGAGAATAATTTGGTAACAGGAATGAGTAATATATAGCTATTTGTGTGGCACATAACATCATGCATCTGTCATACCCAGGGGTCTTTTCGAGCAGGAGCGTGGGGCAGCGCAGCTCCGGGAGTTGGTGCCAGCCTCCCCCCCCACAGAGGAATGCCTGCTTGTGTCATGGCTGCAGCAAAATGACCCCACCCCATTCCCTGGAAAGACCCTTGTTCCTCTGACCAGCCTTCTAAAGGCTTCAGCCACTACTGAAGCTATTCTCCCAAAATAGTGGTATTTCTGAGGCTTGGATTAGTAGCTGTCCCCTCTCTGCCATCTCTTTCTTTCTTTCTTTCTTTCTTTCTTTCTTTCTTTCTTTCTTTCTTTCTTTCTTTCTTTCTTTCTTTCTTTCTTTCTTTCTTTCTCTCTCTCTCTCTCTCTCTCTCTTTCTTTCTCTCTTTCTTTCTCTCTCTCTCTCTCTCTCTCTCTCTCTCTTTTTCTTTCTTTCTTTCTTTCTTTCTTTCTTTCTTCTCTCTCTCCGTCTCTCTTCTTTCTTTCTTGCCTTCTGACATACCTCTGGTGATGTCAGGGGGTGTGGCATATGCAAATAAGTTATGCTACTGAGTTATGCTAATGAGCTCCTGCACCTCTTTTTCTACGAAACGACCCTTGGTCATACCCTATAGAAAATTTCATTTAATAGAGATAGGGTCTCAAACCTCCGATATCCTGGAATTACAACTGGCCTCCAGGCTTCAGAGAACAGTCCCCCTGGGAAAAAATGTCTGCCTTGGAAGGTGGACTCAGTGGCATTATACCCTGCTAAGGTCCCTCCCATAGTTCCCTCTAAGCTGCGTTCAATCAACCAACTGCCCCAGATACCCCCAGATTGATTTTCCGTTATAGCCTATGACAGGGGTCCTTTCGTAGAAAAAGAGGTGCAGGAGCTCATTAGCATAACTCATTAGCATATGCTACGCCCCCTGACATCACCAGAAGTGTGTCAGAAAGGGAATGTCAGTTTCAGCCCCATTATACCCTATGGGCCATTGAAATCAATGGCAAAAACTCATAGGGTATATGAGGGGCTGGAGGAAAGCGGGTTTGAGGGAGAGGCTCCAAACTTGCAGGGTACCTGCTGGGGCCTCTCCTCGAAATACCCACTAAGTTTCAAGAAGATTGGACCACGGGGTCCAATTCTATGGGCCCCCAAACAGGTTGTCCCATCCCCTCCATTGTTCTCTATGGAGGGAAAAAATGTTAACTTTTTTCCTACCATAGAGAACAATGGAGGGAATGGGGGCAACCTGTTTGGGGGCCTGTAGAATTGGACCCACTGGTCCAATCTTCTTGAAACTTGGTGGGTATTTCGAGGAGAGGCCCCAGCAGCTACCCTGCAAGTTTGGAGCCTCTCCCTCAAACCCCCTCCCCTCCAGTGGCTTTTAAAGTTGCTGCCAAATTTCGGCGGCAATTCAGCAGCGAGCTGAATCAGATTAGAGAATCTGATTCAGCCCGTGGCTGCCCTACTGGCCAGTCCTGAGCTGGCGGAGCTTTGGTCTGCCTCGCTCCAGCCCCAATGGACCCC
Source organism: Lepidodactylus listeri (assembly GCA_029233225.1). NCBI lineage: Eukaryota > Metazoa > Chordata > Lepidosauria > Squamata > Gekkonidae > Lepidodactylus > Lepidodactylus listeri. The sequence goes on along the minus strand of JARCFY010000016.1, from coordinate 54,121,974 downwards.
TGGCCTATGAGACCTATTGACTATAATGGTCCCCATATAATGGACCCGGAAAAAATTATTGTTATTATTTTGCACACCCCTATTAGATTTTTCAGTATAATTTGTAAACTGTCTTGAGTCACAGGGAAAAGTGGGATATAAATCTTTAAGTAAATAAGTAGTTTGGGCAGGTTGATAACATTTAAGCAACTTCCTGTTTGGTAGATTAGGCAGGTTTCTGACTGTGATTGTTCCTCCTGCATTACACTTGACCTGTAATGCTGGTTGTCATATTTCACTAAACCCCACCCCCCACACACAAAGTAGACTACAAGAGTCATCCCCCCCGCCAAAAAAGTGCTGGTATGTTTTCTAAGGCTCAGCACAAGGTGACAGTTCAAGGCCAGGTCTCCCAATATAGTGGACTGGGGCAGGCAGACCTGTTTTCTGGAGGTCAAGTCTACAAATATAGTGGAAAGGGGTGGGTAGACCTATTCTCTAGAGGCCAAGTTACCGATATAGTGGACTGGGGTGGGTAGAGCTGTTCTCTGGAGGACAGGTCTACCAATATAGTGGAAAGAGGTGGGTGAAATTTGACTTGATTCTGTTTTCTCTTATAATGTTTAAATTATTCTTAAAATATAGTTTAAATATAATTTTAAAGAATTTATTCTGAGATTTTTTACAAGGTTATGGAAGTAATCTAAAAACTAATTTATGTGATAGTCAAATGTAGACTTGCTCACAACTTTAATGCTATTAGCTTTTTCACTCACAAAGTAGAATTTCTGCTCACAACACTGTGGAGCTTAGAGGGAACATTGCCCCCTCCCCTCCCCAAACCCCACCCTCCCCAGCTCCATTCCTACAATCTCCAGGAGTTTTCCAAGCCAGAGCTGGCAATACTAAATAGGACTCATTTCTACAGCATGACTCGAGCACATTTACCCAATTAATGTGAGGGTAGTTGAAGTCTCCCAGTATAATAACAATCTGCTTTAGTCACCTCCCTTATTTTCTTCTCCATCTCAAGATCAGCCTCAAGGGTTTGATCAGGTGGAATAGTACACCCCCACTTTTAAGAAACCCTTAGGGCTCAATATTTCCACCCACATTGCTTTTGTTGGGGAGTTAATTCTCCTGGTGTTTTCTAGTTTATTTGATTCTATGTCGTCTTTTATGTACAATGCACGACCACTACCAACCCATCCCTCCTTGTCCTGCCTATAGGGCTTATACTCAGGAATGACTGTATCCCATAGATTTTTCCCATTCCACCATGTTCCTGAGATCCCTACTATATCTAAATTGTCATTGAACACCAAGCCCACCAACTCCCCCATCTTGGTCCGAAGACTTCTAGCATTGGCATATAGACACCTACAATGTGTTTCCCTCTGCAGTAACCCTCACCTCCCTTGGCCCCTTAGTTTCCACATGTGGCCCTCAGTCACCATCATGCCCTCACTCCCAAGTTCTATTATGCTTCTATCAATATTACCCTGAATGTTTACGCAATCATCTCTTTGGACTGACTTGTCCCAAACCAAAGGCTCCCCAGCTCCTGTCAACTTTCCTCCCGGGATTAGTTTAAAAGTTGTTCTGCCACCTTTTTTTGATATTAATCGCCAGCAGTTTGGTGTAGTGGTTAAGAGCGGTGGACTCTAATCCGGAGAACTGGATTTGATTCCCTACTCCTCCACATGCAGTTGCTGGTGTGACCTTGGGTCAGTCACAAGTTCTCTCAGAGCTGTTTTCTCACAAGCAATTCTTGAGAGAGCCCTCTCAGCCCCACCTACCTCACAGTTGTGGGGAGGGGAAAGGAAAGGAGATTGTAAGCCTATCTGAGACTCCTTCAGGTAGTTAAGGGTGGGTTATAAATCCAATCTCTTCTTCTCTTCTCAGATTCAGCTTGTTCCAGAATGTTCCCCAGTACCTAAAAAATCTAAAACCTTCTTCCCGTCACCACTTTCTCATCAATGCATTGAGACCCCTGATCTGTGCCTGGCACTAATCCTCTGAATCCCAGAGCCAGGAGACAACTTCAGGGGAACGCCTTGGTCTCTATGCCCTGTTGCTGGCCATCCAGAGGAACTGGTTGGCCACTGAAATTCCAGGGAATCCCCAGGTCCTACCTGGAGGCTGGCATCCCAAGTCTCAAAGTCTCCAGGTAGGACCTGGGGGTCCCCTGGAATTTCAGCTCATCTCTATACTACACAGATCAGTTCCCCTGGTGAAAATTGCTGCTTTGGAGGGTGGACTCTGTGGCATTGTACCCTACTGAGGTCTCTGCCTTCACCAGGCTCCATCCCCAAATCTCCAGGAGTTTCCCAGCCTGGATCTGGCAACCATACCCTAATTCCTCCTCTGGTGGCCAGGGGTAGAGTTGCCAGGTCCCTGCCTTTTGCTGTTGGGGGGCTCCAGGCTCCTTTCCTGGATCTTCTTGCATGCACATGAATCGTGCGCACCACAATGATGGCACTTGCGGGTGACGTTATCGCACAAGGCACACTGTGGGGGGATGCTCTAGCATTCAGTCAAAAACCCTATGGTGACCATAGAGCATCCCCCGTGACATGCCTAGCGCAATGGTGTCACCTCCGGGGATGTCATTGCACTGGGCACATTGGAGTCGTGGAGCTGTTTGGGGGTGGGGCTCCCCCGCTAGCCAGCAGGCAGATTGTGGGGCCTGAAATTGGGGGAAACCCTGTCCCCATTGCGGGATGGCAGCCCTAGCCAGGGGGGACTCGGCAGCCCTATGCTGAAATGTTTGATGAAGACACATGTAAATACTTTTTAGCTTATCTACACAGTAGGCTGGCCAGTTCTAGGTTGGGAAATACCTTGAGATTTTGAAAGTGGAGATGGAGGAGAGCAGGGTTTAGGGAGGGGAGAGGCTTCAGTGGGGTATAATGCCATAGAGTCCACCTTTCAACGTGGCCATTTTCTCCAGGTGAACTGATCTCTGTAACTTGGAGATCAGTTGTAATCCCAGGAGATCTCTAGCCACCAACTGGAGGTTCGAATCAACCATCAATGGATGTACAGCGTATAGTGGCTTGCATACCACCTGGAGGTTGGCAACCCTGCCCTACAGCCATCTCAACACAACATTCATAGGGAGATTGAAGTATGTTCCCCCCCCCTTCTTTCATAAGGCCCTTTCAAATGTTTTAAGAAGGTGTAAAATCTCACGGCGTTATAACTGTCTCCTTCAAGATGGCTCTAGTGTACACAGAAGCCAGGCCTGCAGAATTTCACTTTGGCATTTGAGTCTTAATTCTTAGTGACTGATGACCTCTCCACACCTACTCTTCATTTAGTCTTCTGGAAGGAAAAACTCTTTCATAGTATAAACAATATAGCTTAAATCGAACAATGACAGTTATGTTGATAAAGCGTAGAGCCGAATTCTAGGTACAACTTTAAACTTTGTAAAGGAAAATAGCATCAAATATTTGGCAAGGAATATTCGGAAGCAACTATACAAGCCCGGTCTACTCATACAGCACAGTGAGGTGGTAGAATTAACTGCAGGTGGGGAGTGGTTTTCACATTTTCTGAAATTCCCCTACAATAATAATTCCCTGTAAGTGAAAATTAGCACAGCGTGTGAAATACTAGGATATAACAGATGTAGCCTTTTTGTTCGCTTGCAAGAAGTTTTCAGATGGGTGGGGGGCGTTAATAATGTGAGCCTCCCTCCTCTGCTGCATGTGAAGGCTGGGTTTATGTTGTCCCTGTAGAGCTGACTCATTCCGGCAGCATTATGTGTTCCGAAACCAGCGAAGATTGTTAAAGTTATGCATTTTTCTTTATATGGAACTATTTGTCTTCAGTTTACGCCTCTATTAAACTCCATTGTGGCAAAAGAAACAGTTAAGCAAGTTTTGAATTGCATGTCTCAAAATCAGTTGTGTTCTCTCTCAGGTAAAGGTATAGTCCTACCAGAACACTTTTGCCCATTTTTGTTAATTCACCTTCTTCTCTTGATTCAAATAAATAAGGAAGCTATTCCAGCTGCAGTTCCAGTTGCTGTGTTCTTTAGTTTTTGTGGTCCAGTTAAGATGCTGAACTGCATGACGGAGTGAGCTCCCGTCTCTGGTCCCAGCTCCTGCCAACCTAGCAGTTCGAAAGCAAGAAATTGCAAGTAGATAAATAGGTACCACTTTAGTGGGAAGATAACAGTGTCCTGTGCGCCTCGGCATCGTGTCATGCCAGCCCTATGACCATGGAAACGTCTTTGGACAGCGCTGGCTCTTCGGCTTGGAAATGGAGATGAGTACCGCATCCCTAGAGCCGTATTCGACTGGCTTTCGAGCAAGGGAAACCTTTACCTTTACCTTTACCTAGGATCAATGAGATAAGGAAAGGCTTTTATCTAGGTTGTGCCTAAAGGAAAGGACAGTGTTAAACAATCAAAGTAAATAATAACAGTTTCAAAACATGCCAGGGGGAGCTGAATAGGATGCCTGTGCTGCTAAATCACTGTCAAAAGATGAATTTCTGTCAATAAAACTCTTTTTGTCCTCCTTGCTCCTAGTTTGAAATCCAGTGGATGCTGATTCATTGTGACCCTCAACGACCCCAAAGAGAAACTTGTGGTGAACTTCTAGGCAGCATCTCGGTAAGAAGAAAGCTAAAGACCAATGCTTATAACGTTGGGGGTCGATGTTTAAAATGCCTTAACCTCTCCCCCCCCCCTTTCAAATGTATTTTGGGGGTATACTGAACAGAATGTCAGCTGGGGTTGGGGTTTGCCCTTGCCTAATGATTCTGCTCACAGGCTAGATCCAGGTGAGTGCTGCTGCAGATGTGCACATGGGACTAGCTGCAGGGCAAAGGGTTAAAGAGCTGGTGTCATTCAATCCCTCCTTTCTAGCCATCAGGTTTCCTCCAATCTCTCTCACCCTCCTCCACAGCCATTCAGTAGCAGAAAGAACGGTGTGTATTGCACGCTGTGTCTTTCGAGGGCTTTGGAGGAGTCCTTCTGCAGGAGAGTATTAGTTCCTAAAACCCATCTGTGGCAATCGGAGAAGTGTCTATGGCTAGCCCAGTTCCAGGCAAGGGATTTTCCTGCCTCCTAGGGGTTCTCCTGCAGGTCATTTGCCTTTGCCTGTCTCAAGTAAGTTTTGCCTGACTTTTTCTTGTTCTTTCAGATAAGCCAGACAACCATCGAGGTAAGCTTTAAAGGCAGGGTGCTTGTTTAGTTGAGCGGCTAAAGTGTTTTTGAATACTCCTGGCTGTGCTCTAACTTCTGTGCTCCCCACCCCCAACTTCCGTTTTTTTGGTCGGCAGCCTAAAGGTTTGTGTAATGGATTTCTAAGGATGTTGTAACGGCAGAAAATATACAGAAACGATTCACTTCTAGCAGCATTTGACTGGCCGTTCTTGGAGGCACAGTACTTGACCAGATGGATGTTTGATTTGATACAGCTAGGCAATGTATTGTTTCCTTTAATTTAGCGGAGACTGCTGTGCAGGTGTACTGTTTAGATAAGACAGAAAGGAAAAGTGAGTTCTCCCATTGTTCTCTGATGTGAAAGCTCATTTCAGACAATCTGTGGGCAGAGCTATACACGCAGACAGTCCTGCATAGGGGGGCTCTGTTCCAACAGTCTACTGAATGCTTGGAGGACAGGGGTGGGGCTGGCACTCGGATACCCACCCCCCCAGCCTTCACCAAACCTAAAACATTATCAGTGAAGAGTTTTCATCTCTGGCCTATACAGTGCTGCCCCTCCTCTTTCAAATCTGAAATGGTGCCCCTCTGCTTTGAATGGGGTTCTTCTATCCTGTAAAGTCTTTCCATTCTGTCCAGTGCAAGCTGTTGATAAAAACACATACTTGAAGTGACTTAATATGTATTAGCTGCCCCCTTACCTTGTTAAATATTCATCCTTGGAATCAAAATCAGGGCCAAGAAAGAATGGTAGAAATAAGGGTCTAAAGTAGGGATATGCAGGGATTCTAATCCATTTAATGACTGAATATGGAACAAGAAATTGTTAAAAAACATTCTAAATTAACAAACACAGCTGTGTGTAGTGCACGATACTATTTGCTGTTACACAGAATGGAGATACTTGATCAGGCTTTCAAAAGCAGGGAAACATCAGAAAATGACAGATTGTAATAAAGCTTCCTATGAATTAGCCACATTTTAATAAAAAATAGACACTAGTAATAAGATAATTATTCTTTGGAGCTGTAATGTAAGGAGGGGTTATGGCAGAGCACATATTTTGCACACAGAGGGTCTGAAGTGCAGTCTTTGATTCTTTGGCTAAAGGCTCTCAGTTTGCGTGACTATTAAATGGCTTCTATCTGGCAAGAAATGCCTGTGGTCTCATGCAGCATTAGGCAGCACCTTATATCACCATGTCTTGCATTAAGGAAGAAGCCTTTCAACCCACTCTTAGAATATCAACTGGAAGGTCTGAGTCAGGTATACAGTTTCCCAAGGACACCAGAAAGCAATTCTAAAAAGATAGATTTGGTACTGTATTGTAGCATAATCATCAAAGACTGCTGTGGTATTGTGGCATAGAGTTTCACAGGCTAAAAGCTGTTCCCATCAGATGCCAGAAAAAAAATAACCATGTTTGTTTGTTTTTTAGGAATATTTTATTCTTTTTTTAAGAGGAAAGAAATAAAGCAACACAAACATACAAAGAAAACAAACATATAACATATACCAGTACAGAGTCTGTACTTCAGATAACTATTTACATTTGTCTATATAGAATCGGGTTTAAACGCTTATGTATCAGGTTATGCTTCTATCAAGACGAGCTGATATTTCAGTTCTTAAAGTTTCTTAAGATAGTCCTCCATTTATATAATCTTGACCAGTTTTTATCAAAGGTTTCTTCTTTCTTGTCTTGTAGCTATGAATGGCTTCACAAAAAAGAACGAATATGTACCGTAGTGCCCCAAAAAACTACCTAGTTTACTGCTGCATGCAGCTGTTCATATGACAGGCCGAAATGGCTACTCTTCTGAAAACGGCACAAGGGGAAAAAATGCCTATTTTAAAATGCTGGTTGAGAGGGCAGGAGACACACGAATTATGGCTCGAACTGGAATTCTCAGCCTGAACCAGACAGGAAAGGAAGTGCCCTGAAAGCTGCGTTCAGTGTCAGTAGTTCACCTTCTCTGCCAGAAGTGTGAGGGTAGAGAAAGGGGCCTGCTAGAAGCTTACTTCACAAAGCACCTATTGTGAAGTTAACTTCGCCTGGCAGTTGGAATTTAGTCATAAAAAGAAAACAGTGACATGTTGTAGAACACGAGGGCCCTTTCCTAAGCTATTCTGAAGAATGAATCAATTGAGCACCCTGGGGTTCCATGAAAAAGGAAACCTTAGCATTTTTTGAAAGGTTTAGGGTTTACTTGGGAAGATACTGAGGGCTTGTTTTTATTTGCTTAATAAAGCAGAGCTCATTTTTAGAAGAAAACTTTATGAAGAGGACAGTGTTACAGAGGGATAGGGCAGGGTATATTTTAAAGCAGAAAAATCTCAGAACGCTCAACTGGATATTTAACTATAATAGTTCCTCTGGGTTGTAAGGCAAATCATAGTGCTTATCTGCAGAGATCACTTTACTTTCTCTCCCAGTGTTATTATTGCTTTTGCACCGGAACAAAGTTGGTAAATATCTGATTCGAAGAACATTATTGTACTGTACCCCACCCCAACCCTTGTCCTGAAGTATGCTGCCACCCCTAAGGCCCAATTTACACCTCCCCTCTGAAGTAGTTTGACTGCTGTCTTTTCCCAAGCTCATTCCACGCTGGTTTCAAATTTCACTCCAGGGGGTCCGAAGAGTACTAAGCAACAGCATTTGTTTAAAGCAGTATAATGCTAGCTTGACCACAGGAGGGCAATTAACGAATGTAAACAGTAATTTATAAACTAGAACAAGTATGGTTTGAAACTAGAAACAGGTATAGACAGGGTTTTTTTGAAACTAGAATGATTCTAGCGGGAGAGTCAGATGTAAATTTGACCTAAGTGTTCTTGCAATTTGGGGTCTCTCTCTCTACACAGACATATGCAGTGCTTGCCATAGCAATGTGCAAAATGGCTCCTCTTAATATTAGGGTTGCCAGCTCTGAGTTGGGAAATACCTGGAGATCTGGAGGTGGGGTGGATCCTGAGGAGATCAGGGTTTGGAGAGGGGAGCAACCCCAGCAGGGTACAGTGCCATAGAATCCACCCTCCAAAGCAGCCATTTTCTCCAGGGAAGCTGGTCTCTGTAGTCCGGAGATCAGTGGTAAATCTGGGAGCTCTCCAGGCCTCACCTGGAAGTTGGCAGCCCTACTTAATATCTGAATCCCCAGATTATAATTACATTTTACAAAAAGTGGCATCTGATTGCCTCTGCCTTGAATGACCTATAAAGTATTTAAAATAGTTATTGAAGAAGGACTAGAGCTCTGCATGTCTCTTAGCCCGGATGCCATCTTGGATTTTTGTATTGCTTCTCAGCCTTTTGGCTAAGATCAAGCGTGTGTAATTATATGGATTAGGAAGAGGTGTTGGGGTGAGAATTCAGTGGCACAAGTGCAACTATGGAGTGCACCAGGACAGGGAAGCTGGTCATAGGTGGCTCCTGTCAAAATACCCTTTGGCTGCAATTTCCCTATTACTCCCCCCTGCCCCAGTTTGTAGCATGATTTCTAAGATTTCCTCTTCTGTTGTGTAAACTTTATTTTATTCCTTGCCAGAGAGGCCCCCCAGGTCCACAAGGTCCCCCAGGCCCTCCGGGACCACCAGGAGTTCCTGGCATTGATGGGATAGATGTAAGTGTTATTTTCTGCATGACCTGGACTGTATAACAAGACACAACTAGCACTTGAAGAATTCTTCTCCACCATCATATAATGACATGGCTGTCCCTCTGAGTATATTTAACACATAGCCCTTGAGTTTGGCAAGTGTCCTGTTCATCGGCCAGTAGAAATTATTTACCAATATTCTGTGCCAAGAATCCTAGATGTGTATTCCAAGTCATGTACCTCAAGGAACAAGCAAAACTTTATTTTTTAAAATAAAATCTGCATTAAGAATATAATGGGATTGTCTTCATTTGTAATAAGGATTATGTGAGACTAGTATTTATAATCTACTCTAAACACTAAATATGATTATTACATTATAATTAATTCTTATAATATTTAAAGTGAGTAATAAAGGATTAATGATACAGGATTTTGCTTGATAATGTCTGAATTAGTATTTTACATATGGTTCTGTTCATATTATCCCACGCCTTAAAATGCATTTTATTTCCTTGTTTCCCTCGTCTATTTCACTAGGGGGACAGAGGACCCAATGGCCCCCCCGGACTTCTGGTAAGTGTTCTGCACATGTTGGTTGAAACAAAATATAGATGTAGTGATAGTATTGTAGAATCTCTGTGTACAGGTTTTACTTTAATTTGTCTTTAACGAATTCATTCCTGCAGGGCCCAGATGGTGAACCAGGCAAACCAGGGGCCGCTGGATTGCCAGGAGAACCAGGAGCTGATGTGAGTAGAAGTTTACTTATCTTGAACCAGGCAGAGCCCTCTGTGACTTATGCGTGATATGTGTTAAGGTTCTCTGGTGCGATTCCTGTCAAGGGCTTTAGAGCACCATTTTGAATGGGGTGGTTCCGAAGAAATAAAAAGGCATTCTGGCGCAGATGGAACGTGCACCGCTTCTTTTAAAAAACCTGAACATAGCAGCTGATGAGCTAAGCAACTGGCAAGGAGGAACACACTCTACATCCAGATTTCTTTTTGATTCAGGCAAGATGAAAACGATGTGTTGCAGCCTGCCTCCTTTGCTTGGCATAGCAGGGCATAGCAGAAGGAAAGAGAGATACCAGTAGGAGGAAGGTTGGTGAGACTGGCCCGTGTTTCATGGCGGGGATCCAGTGTTTATTTTAGCATCAGAACCTGGGAGTAATCCATCTGCTTCCTCTGTCCTCTTTCCCTACCCATTAGCTGTTTGGGATCAGCTAGCATAGGTTCCCTTGGGGATGGGAAAGGGGAGAAACAGTGGATGTATTTATCAAACAGACCAAAATACCAGAGCTTTCTGTAAGTACAGTTACAAAATTCTTTCTGAGAAAGCAAGATGATAGGGTTATTCCTTTTCAAAGAACGCCTGTATGTTTCCTGAAAACAATTTTTCTCCTTAATTTTTCATGTGGGGTTTGTGCTTTTTTTGAAAGGAGAGTTGTTACCGAATGAGGAAATAAAATAGTAGTTGAGGTGTAAGTTCATTGTACATCAGATATTTGTGACCTAGTTTGTATTTGATGCCAGCAGACATTTTCGTGTCAGGCCATGAGAACGATCCCAGGTTTGCGCGGGCCTCCCGTGTGTGCAGAAGGCCACATATGAGGCAGATGGCATTGCTAGTCCAGTTGGGATGAGTCATAAGCATTGATGTATATACACATTCTCCAGGTCACAAATGACATTTTAGATACAGGCATTGATACACCTGTTCATGTATCTGGGCCTGTGTGTGTTAAAACATTATAGTATGGTAATATAACAGTATAACAATTATAATTCAACTTGTGATCAAGATGTAACATAAAGTATTTACTATACCAAACATGGACCATCCAACGGGTCATTTGCATACATTGAGATTTATGTGGAGTATTTTGTGAACATGCGGGTTTCGTTGTCAAGATCAAGGTAATGCATCACCAGGGATCATTTCATAGCAGGAGCTCCTTTGCATATTAGGCCACACACCCCTAATGTAGCCAATCCTCCAAGAACTTACAGAGCTCTTCTTGCAGGGGCTACTGTAAGCTCTTGAAGGATTGGCTACATCAGGGGTGTGTGGCCTAATATGCAAAGGAGCTCCTGCTACGAAATGAGCCCTGTGCATCACTATGGCCAAGTTACATGTGACACTGAGATGAACAGGAGCTTTGTGGCACCTTCCCTTGAAGACTAACAGAATCCTGTTGCAGCAGAAGTTTTCATGGACTATTGCCCGTTTCTTCAAACAGCAGGTTCAAGGGGCCATGAAATGTGGGAAATACAAACTATTATGTAACATGCAAATCTAATCAGGAAAAATACAGAGACCATTTACTAGTTATGCTTCTGTAATGGGCAGGAAGTTGCAGGTTTGGTTAAGATAGCCACAATCAGGGCTATTTTTGGACAGAAACGTACAGGAACGGAGTTCCAGCTGGTTTCTGAGTTGGCCACGCCTACAGCCCCCCCCCTCAGGTTCCCCAGGCGCCTCACAAGCTGTGAGGTGCCTGGGGAAGCCAAGATGATCCAGGGAGGGAAGGCAGTTAAAACTGCCTCCCCTCCTCAGGTTCCTCAGGTGTCCCGCTGATCCAGAAACAGTCTTTCTTCCCTCGGGTTCCCCATGCACCCCGCAAGCCATCTGGGGAAGCCAATCCTGGGAGGGAGCTGCGCTGTCAGGGTGTGGCCTAATATGCTAATGAGTTCCTGCTAGGCTTTTTTTACAAAAAAAGCCCTGGCCCCAATTATAGCGAGATAAAAATCCTAAATCCCAGTTCAGTGTGTGTATGTGTGTGGAGGGGAGTATGAAATCTTTGAATAAATCCCAGTTGAGCTGCTTCACACTGGAGTCTCCCTTGAAGTTCTTTTGTTGAAGGATAGTGACTTTAAGATCAGAAATGCAGTATCCCAGTAAACTGAAATGTTCTCCAACTGGTATTGAATATTATGATTTTTAATGTCAGATTGGTGTCCCTTTATCGTGTAAGGATGACTTTTTGTCCAATGCAGGAAGTAGAAGGTCTTTCTTAACGCATGCAGGTATGTATCACATTGAAGAAAGACTATGTGGATGAGCCCATGAAGTTATAGCGGAGACCATTAGATCCTGTAATAGTATCACCTGAGTGTATATGGGGACAAAGTTAGCACCTTGATTTCATTTGAGGGCTTGGACTCTTGAGTTTGCATCTCTGTGAGGTCATCCATTGTTCAAGGATTGTTATCTAGGATGGGCTGTAAATTATTGATGATGCATTAGGCTGGTTGTGACTAACTGGAGAGGCTGTGATATTGAGGTTTGTTATGTGTCATAGAGGATAGGTCTATCAGTGGCTGCTAGCCATGGTAACTAAAAGAAACTTCCATATTCAGAGGCACTAATCCTCTGAATCCCAGAGCCAGGAAACAACATCAGGGGAAAGTCCTGGTCTTTCTGCCCTGTTGTTGGTCCTCCAAAGGAACTGGTCAGCCACTAGAGTATCTGAAGAAGTGAGCAACGACTCACGAAAGCTCATACCCTCTCACATATTTTGTAAAGTCTTTAAGGTGCTACCGGATTCTTGCTCTTTTCTACAGGTTGGCCAATGTGTGATACAGGATGCTAGACTAGATGGACTACTGGTCTGATCCAGCAGGGCTCTTCTTATGCTCTTATATCTCTCAAGCATACGTTCTCTCATGCAGACGCATTTCTTTTAATGATATTACGAGAAACTATTCTTACTGGATCTAGGGTTCTGGTCCTTTGCTTTCTTGATTAAGAGCCACCAGAGCATTCCCCAGGTTTGGCTGTGCCTTTTCTAGGCTTGCCCCCTAACCCCACAAATGGAATATTCTACACTATTTAGGGTTGTAAACTCCAGGTTGAGAAATTCCTGCAGATCTGGAGGCGGAGTCTGGGGAGAGCAGGGCTTGCGATGGGGAAGGACCACTTGACAGCGTATAATACCACAGAGTCCATGCTCCAAAGCAGCCATTTTCTCCAGATGAGCTGATCTCTGTAGTCTGGAGATCAGTTGTAATTTTCCAGGCCCCACCTGGAAGTTGGCAACTGTACCACTCTCGCTTGAAGGGTCTACTGTGTCAGCATCATAAGCCACACTTGAGGGTATGGGCAATTAGTTTTTCTTTGAGAGCCAGTGGGATGCAGTGGTTGGAGCTGCATATTAAGGCTGAGGAGACATATTCCAGTGCTTGCTCAGCCCTGAAGTTCAGTGGGTGATGCTGGCCAATTACACTCTTTCAGCCTATCTTTCTTCACAAGGTGATGATGAGTGTTAAATGAGGGAGGAGGAAACAACGAATACTGCCCAGAGAAAAGGTGGGACAAAAATGTAAGGTATAGATAGTGGGAGTTTGATGGTTGCTATGTGTATCCTTTTACTTACATTACTAGGGCTGCACTAATGACCGTATGCATATATGAATATGACTAGCATGGCAGTGTGTGGATGAATCTCACAAACATAGTTTCAAATAAAGGTATTTAAATAATGGGGATGGGCAGAAGCAGGGCTATTTTGGGGCAGGAACGCACAGGAACGGAGTTCCGACTGGCTTCCAAGTTGGCCACGCCTACAGCCTCCCCCCCCCTCGGGTTTCCCAGGCGCCTTGCAAGCTAAGCCAATCCAGGGAGGGAAGGCAGCTTAAACTGACTCCCCTCCTCGAGTTCCCCAGGCGCCCTGCAAGCCACAGGGTATCTGGGGAAGCTGATCCTGGGAGGGAATTCCGCTGTCAGGGGTGTGGCCTAATATGCTAATGAGTTTCTGCTGTTGGCTGGGGCCTGTTATGCTAATGAGTTCATGCTCGGCTTTTTCTACAAAAAATGCCCTGGGCAGAAGGAGAAACTTTCTACTACCGATGATCAGAATCATGTTTCCGTTCAGGTCTTGTTTCTGTTCCAGTTCTCTCAGTGCTCTTGTAAAACAACTGGTTTTATTTCATTCACTTATTTGAGTATAAAATGCATTAGTCTTCAACATTTTTTGCTGTTTTTAATGCACTCACAATGCTTTGTTTCTTAGATGCTGGCCACCTCCCCTTTTAATCACTCATTGTGGTAAAATATAAATAAAAAATGTATTTTGGGAGGATTACAGTCTTCAAATCACTTCCTCCAGAATAATGAAAATGAAATAATGGAATTTTCCCCAAATACATTGTTTGACGTCCAAATCTAGTCATTCTCATAATACTTTATATTGTTTAGAATTTATGGCAACATCTAAGGACATAATCCAATTTACAGTTGATTTCAGTGGGACTGAAAAGCATGCCTAACTTGGTATTGAACTGTGGCAGTGAATTAGTGGTAACTAAAATGTCACATACAAATCAGATTTGGACAATTGCAAGATTGAACCTAGACAGTATTTTTTGTGTCCTGTTCTAAGCATAAAACGTGGGATTTAACCAACGACATTGTTTAAAAGCTTCAGTGTTTTATAAACAGTTTCTTCCTGTGAACAAAAGACTGTGATTATTATTGCACTAAAACTGAATATTTCATTTTACAAGGGATTGACGGGACCTGATGGATCATTAGGCCCAGTTGGTTCAAGAGGACAAAAGGTAAAATTAATTCCTATTATAAGATTTTCTTTCAGATTTTGAACCTTAAGAGTTATTTTACAAATTTTCAAGATTATTTTATTAGCTAGAGTCAGGGTTGTATTATTAAAGAATCTGATGCTTAGTAATATACTCCATCATTTTTTTTTCTTCTGTTCATTGCATAGGTGGTTTTTGTCCTCTTAAGAGTAATATAAAGTGTATTTACAGGGTGAACCTGGATTGCCTGGAGGCCGTGGACTTCCTGTAAGTAATGGATTTTATATTGTATCTATTTCCAGATCAATACTATGAATTGTTTTGAAAAAGGGTTTGTATAAGAAAAATATGTAAGAGTGTTAGAAAATAATAAAATTTATTACCCCCCCAAAAATACTATGAATTGTTTTTTGCTAGAACAGTGAAAACGCAGGGGACAAACCTCTTTTAGGCCCAATTTACACCTCCCCTCTGAAGTAGTTTGACTGCTGTCTTTTCCCTAGCTCATTTCACGCTGGTTTCAAATTTCACTCCAGGGGGTCTGAAGAGTACTAAGCAACAGCATTTGTTTAAAGCAGTACCATGCTAGCTTGACCACAGTATATATGTATATGGCTATAAACATGACAAGAACTAATGGGAAACTATGGGATACAGAGTTTATAATTGTAGATGTACTGGAGTAATTTTGAGAGGCAGAAATATTTGTTTTAGGCGGGCCAGCATCTCTCTGACTTAATTAATGATAATAATTTACAAATGAAATAGTAGCAGAATAGAGTTGGCAACTTGTAGTAGAAAATATTTAAAGAATGTTAATTTTATTTCTGGCTATTAAAAAATTGTAATTAGTTTGTAAGATTTTGAAAATATTTAAAAATTTAATGGGAAAAAACCCCTATTATTCACCTCCACTGTATATTCATTGGGGATGTGATCTGGGTCAAACCTGAATGGCCTAGCGATTTTCCCAACTTTCTTGAGAGCCAGTTTGGTGTAGTGGTTAAGTGTGTGGACTCTAATCTGGGAGAACCGGGTTTGATTCCCCACTCCTCCGCTTGTACCTGGCTGGATGACCTTGGGCAAGCCATAGCTCTGTACCATCTGTTCTCTCAAGGACAGCTTGGGAAAGAGCTCTCTCAGCCCCACCTACCTCACAGGGTGTCTGTTGTGGGGAGGGGAAGGGGAAGGAGTTTGTAAGCCGCTCTGAGACTCTTAAGTGAGTGAAGGGCGGGATATAAATCCAATCTCCTCCTCCTCTTCTTTTTCTTCTTCTTCTTCAGTTTAAGCCTGAATTTTGCAATGAGGAGCTCATGCTCTGAGTCACAGTGATCTCCAGGTCTTGTTTTTACTAACTGTCTAGAGCTTCTCCATCTTTGACTACAAACAATATAATCAATCTGATTTCAGTGTTGCCCATCTGGTGATGTCCATGTGTAGAGTCACCTCTAAGGTTGTTGGAAGAGGGTGTTCGCTGTGACCAGTGTGTTCTCTTGACAAAACTCTGTTAGCCTTTGCCCGGCTTCATTTTGTTCTCCAAGGCCAAACTTGTCCGTTATTCTGGTTAACTTTTTGACTTCCTACTTTAGCATTCCAGTCCCCTGTGATGATAAGGACATCTTTTTTTGGTGTTAGTTCTAGGAGGTGTTGTAGGTCTTCGTAGAACAGGTCTACTTCAGCCTCTTCTGCGTCAGTGGTTGGGGTATAGACTTGGATTACTGTGATGTTGAATGGTTTGCCTTGGATTTGGACCGAGATCATTCTGTTGTTTTTGAGATTGTATTCCATTACTGCCTTTCTCACTCTCCTGTGGGGTATAAAGGCCACACCATTTTTTCTATGGGATTCTTGGCCACAGTAGTAGATATAATCGTCTTCTGAGTTAAATTTGCTCATTCCTGTCCACTTTAGTTCACTGATTCCCAAGATGTCGATGTTCAGTCTTGCCATCTCGTTTTTGACCGCATCCAATTTACCTTGATTCATAGATCTTACATTCCAGGTTCCTATGCAGTATTGTCCTTTGCAGCATCGGACTTTCCTTTCACCATCAGACACATCCACAGCTGAGCGTCCTTTCGGCTTTGGCCCAGCCGCTTCACTCATTCTGGGGTTACTTGTACTTGCCCTCTGCTCTTCCCCAGTAGCATACTGGACACCTTCTGACCTGAGGGGCTCATCTTCCAGCGTCATAACTTTTAGCCTTTTGTTACTGTCCATGGGGTTTTCTTGGCAAAGATACTGCAATGGGTTGCCATTTCCTTCTCCAGTGGATCACATTTTGTCTGAGTTCTCCTCTGTGGACTGTCCGTCCTGGGTGGCCCTCCACGGCATAGCCCACCCCCCCAAAATGTTATATACACATAAAAAATATTACTGGACATAACTGTAACTTGCATGCAGATGTAAGATGACCCTGTCTTTATTTAATGGCATACTTAGAAAACCCTTGGTCTTGCATTTGAGTAAGTACTGTACTCTCAAAAGTTAGGGGTACCCTCAAGAGTTTGTAAGATAATATAAATTAGTCCCAGACTTGTACATGTGGTAGTGGGGCTGATAAACCTAGACAGTTAGCCATAGTACACAGAATGGAGTGGTAGGCTGCAGGCAGTGGTGAGCTAGTAAATATTTAACAACCAGCTCTCCGGGGTAGGGGAGAGTATGCATATATATATGTGCATAACTTTATTATAAATTTTACTGAAATAAAGGATGTGTAGCACACCATTTACAAAAAATAATAAAATATACAGTATTCTTTATTGTAAATCCCATGTAGCCAATTCTCACAGAATGCTTTCGTGGATTTTTGCCAAGCTCTGGTGTCTGTAGCCACCCAAAAGTTGCAATCCAACCATGATTTGACAAATGGAGTTGTATCCCAATCTGCTAAGTCTTCTTCCAGTAAATTTATTGTCATTAAACCTAATATGTGACCTACCGTTGAACTATTTCTCACCTTTGTTCAAGTTACATTCATTAAACTGAAACTTCTTTCAGCTTCAGCACTACCGACTGCAGTAGGGAGGCGTCCTAGAGCTCCTGACCAAGTTTCCAACTGTCTCTCAAAATTCCTGAAAATTTAACAGCGAGCTCTTGTGAGCCGGTACCAGCCAGCTCCAGCACACCACTGGCTGAAGGCCAAAACATACCTCAGTCTGAAGGATCTGTCCTTTCCAGAACTAATGACCGCACAGGATCTGTTAGTTTCAGTAACTGAAACAGCACTGTGAATAGGTTAAAACCCACTGTCACCTTGCGCTGTGGCCTTAGTCCAAATGAGAAGTGGGCTTGTATGGCTATTACTGACCTTTTTAAAAAAAACACTGGGAAGATCTGTTCACAGATTTCCCAGCATCTGACGTTTATTTATTTACTTCATTTATACCTTGTCTTTCTCCCCAGTGGGGACTCTAAGCTTCTTCGCCTCTCTTCCATTTTATCCTCACAGATAGGGTTGCCAGCCGAGTGCGGGCTCCCAGAGGGAGACTGTGGTGGCTGGGTACCTACCTGACTGGTATCGTACCAACACCATTACCTCCCTTCTGGCATGAACTGGATGTAACTGTGCTGGTGCAGCGTTCTAGGATTCACCAAAGTCATATTGTTAAACCATAGCATTTTGAGTGACTCCTACAGCGTCATGCCAATGTGATGACATCATTTCTGGTTCACACAGGAAGTTATGTCAAGAGGTCAGTGTGATGTCGATTCCCCCTCCCCTGCAGTTCCCCCCCCGCACTTCTCTATTAAGTGCTGAGGGGATGGTAAGTGCAGGGCGGGGGGGGGGGGGGTCTCCTGCCATAGTGGGACCCTTGGGATCCCTGCTTACTGCAGTCCAGTGAGGTAGGTCAGGCTGAGATTGTGTGACTGGCCCAAGGTCACCCAGCAAGATTCCATGGCTGAGTGGGGATTTGTACACTGGTTGCCCAGATCCTAATTTGGCATTCTAGCCACTATGCCACCTTGGCTCTCGATGTTTTAGCCCAGAGGAAGTAAAGTTCTGGACTGTAGCATATCATATATTTTAATGTTCCCTGATGTAAACAATCACTTCTGGCTAGGGAGCCCTCATCAACCATATTCCTGTGCATCATGTTGCTCCTTTATACATTTTTCACTTTCTAGCTAGCTAGCAAGAACTCACATGTGCAATTTCTGCTATGATCTCCCAATGTAGGGTTGTCAGTGACAACTTCCAGATCAGGGTGACATCAGCTTAGAGGTGCATAGCTGGTAAACAAATAATACATTTCCCTGGGAACTGATTACACAAATATATACTAAAATCCTCTTCCCCAAATCCTTTCTCTATATTCCTATTTATGTAAGCACAGAATGCATGAAGGGAGTGGTGTCAGACAGGGGCGTCAGTTTTTGAAATCCGGGGGGGGTGTGTGTGTGTGCTCTCTGAAATGATGCCGCCACCTCTTCCCCCCGGCCACTCTTCCCTCTCCCTCCCGGGGCTCCGGGCGTGACACGTTGGGCATTTGTCCGGAGCCCTGGGAGGGAGAGGGAAGGAGGGAGGGAGGGAGGAGTGGGTACAGGGGAGCTGGGCGGGGGGGGGGAGAAAGAGGCTCTGGCGGCAGTGGACAGCCAGCTGGCCGGCGGGCCTGGGAAGGGCCTGGGGAGGTGAGGGGGAGAGGCAGTGGCAGATGCTCCGTTTCGCCAGGGGGGGGCTCAGACCCCCCTGGGAAATTTCTGGAGTGGCCCGAGCCCTCGAGCCCCCCCATAGTTTACGCCTATGGTGTCAGGATCACACATACTCTTCTCATTCCAGCTCCATGTGTTCATCTTTGCAAAGCCCCCTTATGTGTGACTCGTCAGTGCACACATAGGAGTAATCCTGACACCCTCTCTTGTACACTCAGTGGTCATCTAAATAGGGCTTGTTCTTTTGGCTATGAACTACCATCTCACTACATCTCATCTGGAAAAGCAGACTTGATTTCTTCAGTCATCCCAGCAGTTGTACTCTAAAGTTAGGATGATGCACTAAAAATGTCTCAGTTTTGCTAATAGAATATCTGCTGAAAGGTTTGCTACCTCATAAATGCAACATGTACGACAAAAATAACATTAGCACTGTCTGTCCGAAATATCTAGACGTCTTAAATAAAGCTTGTGTAGTCTTATTTTGAATGTTCCTAATGTTGGCATGTAATGTCATCTAAATGTACACAAATATTAAAATATCCTAATATTATTTATATTAAGTAATATATTATATTAATTAATATTATTAATATTATATTAATATTCAAATAATTAATATTATTTTATTTGCAGGGAAAAGGAATTCCTGGATCTCCTGTAAGTTGTATTTTATCAGCTATCCACACTTAATTGAACAACAGATCACAGTATTACAATTAAATGACCTAATGAGTTTAATCTTCATGACATGAGCCTAGGGCTCATTTCGTAGCAGGAGCTCCTCTGCATATTAGGCCACACATCCCTGATGTAGCCAATCCTCCAAGAACTTACAGTAGCCCCTGTAAGAAGAGCTCTGTAAGCTCTTGGAGGACTGGCTACATTAGGAGGGTGTGGCCTAATATGCAAAGGAGCTCCTGCTATGAAATGAGCCCTGCATGGGCCTATTTGTACATACCATTTTTAGATGTAACCCTTTGTTCAAGTGGTTGTCGGGCAACTTTTTCTGCTCAGGAGGCTATTTATCTCCTGGGCTTGATTGTTTCATCCACAATTTCATCAGCTAAGATTAATACATCTTCTAATACAGGGTCCTTCTGGCATAGCAGGTCTTCCTGGAGAAGTGGGCAGAGTTGGACCACCTGTGAGTATCCAATAAACCACGAACCTATCGTTTCTTTGCCATTTATGCATGTTTAACATGGATGTTGTTCCAACATCCATTGATCCTAAGCAACCCATGCTTAAATCCTAAGGGCTGGGTTACTGTCATTACGAGGGGGCTGTCAAACATGGCATGGAGGTTGATCTCAGTCCCAGCCCCACTGTGTAGAATTGCTTGCTCTGGGGACTTCCACAAGAGACAGCTGTGATTACTGCCACTATTTCTGAAAATAGTGAAAGAGAGGAACAGATTAGAAGACACCACAAATGAAGACATTTGGCATACTATATAGTTTTGTATGAAGTTCTCCATAATAAGTGGGTAAAATTGTCATCATTTTTTGAGTGTGCAACATGTATGTATAGGTTGCCAGTTTTGGGTTGGAAAATACCTGAAGACTTTGGAGGTAGATCCAGGAGAGTGTGGGGTTTGAGGAGTAGAGGGGCCTCGGCATGGTACAATGCCATAGAGTCCACCCTTCAAAGCAGCCATTTTCTCCAGGGGAGCTGATCTCTGTCAGCTGGAGATCAGTTGTAAAAGCAGGAGATCTCCAGGCCCCACCTGGAGGCTGGCAACCATATGTCTGATGGTGGTATTTTCTTACATATGCTGTAGCATGATATAGCAGGACTGTATCTAAAAAATGGATGATGTTAGGATCTAAATGTGAAAAATAAGTCTGGGAAGTCCTCATGTAGGTAAAGTGACATCTCAGATTTTATGTTTGATGACATTTATTTAAAACTAGGGGCAAGGCCCGTTGCAGGCAACAATGCAACGGGCACCAGCAAGAGGCAGAAAAAGAAGGAAGGAAGCAATTCTCTTCATCTGAACTTCTTTCCCTCTTCCTCTCAGCTACCCCCCCGCACCCTTGCTGTCTTCCCCCCCCCCCAAGAGAGCCTCTTTGTAGAGGCCATTGCATTTATTAACAGAGTGGGTGTCGGAGTGCATCTCTCTTCCTTACTTACTCCCGAGTAAACAGGCTGTGCACACACACACACAGACACACACACACACATTATTAGGGCTAAAGCTCGGGCCAGCTCACCTATTTTCATTTTGTAGGCACCGCAAAAGGGCTTGCAGAGGGGCTCTCCCCTATCATCGATTTTGAAAGCAAATAAATGCTTCCTCCTGTGCTGAGCCCCACCATCTGCAGCTCTTCTTTCATCTCCCAAAGCTACAGAAATCCCCAGAGGTTGGTGCAGAGCGGTGGAGCCAGAGACTTGCTGCAAGCCAGCACTTAACTGATTTCCAGAACAAAGTTTGAGTCCAGCTGCACGTTTAAGACCCACGAAGTTTAACTGTAGGTAGCCTTTCATGGGCATGCACAGTGAACTGACCGCAAGGTTCTGTGCTGGATGTTTTCCGTTCGTTTCCCCGCAAGTCCTTTCAATTGCAAAGCTGCTTCCTGTTTAACAGCAGCTGATTAGTTATCCTGGCCCACCACATCTTGGGACTCCCAACTTGGGACTTGTAGTTCTAATTCCCTTTGCTATGGTTGCAGTAAAGCCAGCAGAGAACTACAACTCCCAAAGTGCAACGCTCTGTGGGCGGGAGTGAGGCAACACAGGGAGGAAATGCAGCCAGTGGGCAAGGACGCCATTTTGAGTGGCAGTTCTTGCAGCCAACTGATTTTGGCACCCCATGGAATCTTGCCGCTTTGAAAACAGCTTTATATATAAGAGAGATTATTCTCATGTTCAAAGTTGTCCCTATGTTGCCAGTTTTCCATAGCAGAAAGAAAGTCTGAACAAAACCTCATTCATGCTCTGGTTAGGTGTGATGCTCCAGGGACAGGGGCCACATCCCCTTCTTGATGTACCATGATGTATCCACATAGTCAACAGTGAGTCAACATTCATGAGATGCCAAGATTGCCTTGTTTTATTTCATAGCTCAGTTCCAGTCACCAGTTCCCAAAGTTAACAGGGACCCTGCAGCCTGGTTAGTTTATCCGTTATTATCTCCATGTGGTTTCACCCAGGTTCTTAAGCCTCCTTCCCATGCTCAGGTCCTTCGCCCAGTCTTGGTAACTCCTAGCTCTGGCTACCTTGTCTTCTGGCAAGGTAGACACCTGCCATCACTAGGCTACCCAGGCCTGGGCCAGTGGTAGCTGTGGCCTCGTGACAAGGAATGTCATCCCCCTGGGTCGGGGGAGTCATGTGTCCCTACCAACTGTATGGAGTTCAGGCCAGGCTGGCTACTTGCATTCCCTGTCCCTAGCTGGTCCCAGCTAGCTACCTCCCCTCTACTTCCTTCAGCTGGGCCCTTTTTTATCCTCCTTTGCTTGGATACATCCAGTTCCTGCAGCCCTATGCCTATTCCTGAGTTGACCTTTTCTACCAAGGAGACCTTTGCACTCTAGTCAAGTCTTTCCCCCTCAGGAACTGGCCCTAGTTGTCCTTCCTCCTATCTGCTTCTGCTGTGCCCTCACCAACCGCTAGGGCATCTCCTTCTGTCCTGTCTCTGTGCTGCTGGCATGCTTAGGTCAGTGCCTGTGTTCCACCCCTTCTCCCCCCTGGGCTGTGGATGTGGCACCAGGCCTGTTCCATAATGTGACTCAACTAGAGAGATGGCTGTTCACTGTGCAACCATGTGGGTGACCTTCATATGGTCAGTTGCTAATATGAATATTATTCAGGAGGATCTAAGCACCCACCATCAATCTCCAAAACAAGGAATTATATTAGTATGATTAAAACTCTCCCAGGTGGTACATGCTTGAAACTGAGGTACTTGCATTGCAAATGGCCACGTCTTTATTTTAATTTGTATTCCATCCTTCCTCTGGGCAGCCAGAGTGGCATACAGAACGCCCCTTCTCTCCGTTTTAGCCTCACAATAACCCTGTGAGTGGGTTAGTCTAAAAGGTAGTACTGGCCCATGGTCACCTAGTGAGCTTCGTGGCAGACTGAGGATTTGAGCCCGGGTCTTGTCCAAAACTAAGGACTATACTACTGAACCTCCTTTTGTGAAAAGAAAAGCAGATGAACTGTAGCTCAGTGTAGCTTCTAATGTCCTGTATCTAGTTCTGACTGTTGTTGAGTGATTCAATTATTTGTCTTTATGATGGTTGCAGCCAGGAATTCTAAGACTTTAATAATAAAGTTCCATATTAAATGGTTGTCTACCCTTTATTAAAAGGGATGATAACTGGATCGGTGGATTAAATTAAGTTATTTTTTGTATTTTCTACAGTGTGGATTTTCTCAAACTTTGAGCTCTGGAGTTTTATTACTGATGTCTTCTGTGGTTGCTTCATGCTTATTTATAACGAGCTTATATATATATATATATGTTTTATAGCTCATTAATGTGAACTAATAACACTTGTTTTAGGGTGATCCTGGAAAGAGAGGCCCTCCCGGACTACCAGGACCTCCGGGCCCTAGGGTAAGTTGGCAAATTCAATATCAAAATCCCTTTAGTCACCATGGCTAGTAGCCACGGATAGAGCCAGCCTCCACGAATCTATCTAAATCCCTCTTAAAGCCGTCTGTGCCTGTGGCCAAAGTTAAATCCTACATTTCTACATTTTAATCACTCATTGAGTGATTAAATTCTACATTTTAATTCTACAAATTCTACATTTTAATCACTCATTGAGTGAAGAAGTATTTCCCTTTTTTTCCTGTTCTGAATCTACTGGCCATCAGTTTCATAGGTTGCCCTTGAGTTTTAGTATTTTGGGAAAGGGAGAAAAAAGAGAACTACTACTCCCTCTGCCCCCTGCATAATGTTGTAAACCTCTGTCATGTCACCCCTTAGTCATCTCATTTCTAAACTGAAAAGTCCCAGCCTCTTCCTTCATAGGAAAGGTGCTCCAATCCCTCAATCACATCCTTTGAGAGATACAGTGACCAAAACTGCCCACAGTATTCCAAATGAGGCCCCACCATCGATCGTTCTGAAACCGGCTATTTTATTTTCAATCCCTTTCCTAATCATCCCCCAGCATAGAGTTTGCCTTTTTCACTGCTGTGGCATACTGGATTGACATTTTCACTGAGCTATCTGCTCCCACCTCAGGTTTCTTTCTCTCTTGGTCTCGGCAAGTTCAGGCCTCAGTAGCATGAACACACATGAAGCTGCCTTACACTTAATCAGACCAAGGGTCCTTTTGTAGAAAAATAGGTGCAGGAGCTCATTAGCATAACTCATTAGCATATGCCACGTCCCCTGACAACACCAGAAGTGTGTCAGAAAGGGAATGTCAGTTTCAGCCCCATTATATCCTATGGGCCATTGAAATCAATGGCAAAAACTCATAGGGTATATGAGGGGCTGGAGGAAAGGGGGTTTGAGGGAGAGGCTCCAAACTTGCAGGGTAGCTGCTGGGGCCTCTCCTCGAAATACCCACCAAGATTCAAGAAGATTGGACCAGGGGGTCCAATTCTATGGGCCCCCAAACAGATTGTCCCATCCCCTCCATTGTTCTCTATGGTGGGAAAAATGTTAACTCGCTCTGGCCCCAACGGATCCCTGTTAAAAACAATAAAGACCCTAGCAGGGCTTTCCCCGGAGCGCTGCGCCTTTGCACTGCTCAGGGAAGCCGAGGAGGGGGCGGGGCTTGGTCATGTGCCTGCCCCCTGGGCTCCTCACTCCCGGAGCTGCGCTCCTGTGCGCTCCTGCTCCAACGGACCCCTGAATCAGACCATCGGTCCATTGAAGTCAGTATTGTCTACTCAGAGTGATGGGGGCTCTCCGGGGTCTCAGGCTGAGGTCTTTCACATCATCTACTGCCTGATCCTTGAATTGGAGATGCTGGGGATTGGATCTGGGACCTTCTGCATGCCAGGCAGATGCTGTATCCCTGAGCCAAGGCCCCTCCCCTCCCCATATACTTGAAGATGGGATTTTTTGTCCCAGTTTGCATCATTATACACTTACTTACAGTGAGGTTGATTTGCCACATTGCTGGCCACTCACCCAGTTTGTGCAGATCCTCCTAGAGCTTTGCATGGCCAGCCTTGGTTTTCACCATCCTGAATAATTTTGTGTCATCTGCAGACTTGGCCCCGGTTCCAGATCATTTACGAACAAATTAAATAGCACTGGCCTCAGTGCTGATCCTTGTAGGACCCCACGGCTTATTTCCTTCCATTGTGAGAACTGTCTGCTTATTCCTACTCTCTGCTTCCTGTCTGTGAAGCCCCCCGGGGCCGGGGTAGACACCAGAACTCTGACGCTTGCACTTTTATCGCTTGCTTGCTTTACAGTGCCAACTCCAGGCATTAGCCATCAATGTTCCCTCTAAGCTGTAGGGTCTTGTGAGCAAAAATTCCACTTTGTGAGCTACTGGCATTAAAGCTGTGAGCAAGTGATCTGACTGCTGCATAAATTAGTTTGCTCTGGAGCCATCCTGCCTGAGCTGAGACAAAAATGTGTGAGTCGGAGGCTAAAAAACTGTGAGCTAGCTCACACTAACTCAGTTTAGAGGGAACACTGTTAGCCACCACTTTGTAGCCTGGCCAGTTCACCTCTCATCACTTCCACCTGTTCCCCTGTAGCTGCTGGACCAAGATTCCTACCCCGAGTACCGCTCCCAGCTCCTTGAGCTTGTGTCCTGGCTGCTTCCCCCTTTCTGCAGGTTAAGCCAGGATGGGAGCCAATTGGCCTGGGTCAGGTAGGAAGCATCCCTTCTGGCTTCCTTCTTGGCCAGGAATGGCACGGTTCAAGCCTCCAGGAAAACTTGGTGCACCAAGCCTGAGTCCACAGTTTCTCCCTGGCTTTCAGCAGGGGGCTTTTATTTCTCTTTCCCCGGCCACTCCTAGTACATGTTTCCCTGTTCCAGCTCCTGACTGAGCCTTTCCTCTTAAGGAGGACTTTACCTCAGAAGAGTCCCGTGCTCCACAGGCAACTGGTATGGGTTGGCTGCTCCTGGCTGCTCCGCCCTTGCTGTTGCTATTTCCCCTGGCTCTCTTCTCAGCTCTGCAATGGGGCGGTTGTCTTTATGGGGACTGTGCCTTCTCTCCACCCCTCCTTCCCAAAGGAAGGAGTATCCTGGGCTGTGATACTGCCATTTAATCAGTTTTTAATCCACAAGAGGATTATATAAACCACACATTAATAAGCCTGATAAGTATTGGAGTCGGGAGTCCATGGAACAGTGAAACAGCTAGATCTTTATTGCTGGTCCGGATGAAGCATGCAACCCAGGGCTCCGAGCCCTCCTTTTATGCTGGTCGGGGATAATCCCCTGACCTCACCCAACTGGCCTGATAGGCTATTCTCAGTCTATTTACATTTCATAGGTTCCCTGGGAGAAACCTAGGTACATGATTGGTGGCCGGTTTGAATCCACCTGGCCTTTGTTCTACCTGGCTGAAGCTCAGGTATTTTCTTGGCCATGTGCTCTGGCCACATGGCAGTCGCCATTGCGGGAGCACATGGCGACCGCATGGTCAATACATAACAAAGCCACACATAAATAAGCCACACATCCTCATATCCTATGACTCCTAAGCTTACTCAGGAGTTGTCAGGGAGGTACGTTGTCAAAAGCCTCTTCGATGTTTAAGTGTATAGGGCTGCCATTCCCCAGTTGGGGGTAGGGGGCTGCCTGGTTTTGTGGGCTCCCGAGGAAATCCCCCTAAGAGCTACGTTGCGCACTGTGCCTGTGCCACCCAGAAGTGACGCAGGCACACTTGGGGTGACACTCTTGTTTTTGGGCAAAACTCTATGGTTTGAGGGCGATTTCACCATAGTTTTGCCCCAAAACCAAAGCGTTGCCCCCAACTTCTGAGTGATGTTGGCATGTTGGGGGCAATGCTTCCAGCTCCCGGAATGTCCCCCCACTCCCTGCTGGTCTCTCTAACTGTCCTGGCAACCCTGTAAGTGTGTGATGTCTACGGATTCACCATTATCTACGTATTTGTTCATTTTCTCAAAAAGCTCCCAAAAGGCTAGTTCTCTCTGCAGACGCCATGCTGATTTTCTCTCAGTAGGTTCCGATGTGCCTAATAATTCTATCTATAATTACAGTTTCTACTAATTTGTCGGGAACGGGCGTTAGACTAACCGGCCTGTAATTTCCTGGTTCTTCTCTGAAACCCCTTTTTAAAAATTGGTGTAACATTTGTTACTCTGCAGTCTTCTGGTACAGCAGCTGATTGTAGTGACAAGTCAGATATACTGGTTAGTAGAAGGAAATTGTATATATAGCAATAAACAAGAACGGAGCCAGAGGTAGCAAGATGCATTGGACAAAACCTATACACTTTGATTCTCTTCCCTATCTTCAGCAGAAGGAACAGATGGCTTCGTAGGGCTGGTAAATAAGGGTCAGGGAGAGCAGACAGTTGGGGCTATAAGGAAACACACTGGTTCAATTTTTTTTTTGTTCCCTTTTCTGTCACTTTTTAACTCTTGTTAATCTGTTTATTTCAGGGAACAGTTGGGCTTCATGATGGAGATCCACTGGTAAGATATTTGTCTTCCTTTGGGAGGAAGGAGTGGGCCTAAAGCTTATTCTTATTAACTTGTGGCTTCCTTTTCAGTGCCCCAATGCTTGCCCACCTGGCCGACCGGGATACGCCGGGCTAATAGGCATGAAGGTAAGAGAATCTCCTGTGCTTAAATGTGTTGTAATTGTTGACAAATACTGATTGTGTCGTGGTAGTTGCAGCAGACCTAGAACTGGACTGTTATTACAATTATGGGCCTGGCTACTTTATTATGGAGGGTCATGCTAGATCTGACAGGAATAACAGACCTCTGTCAGCCTTTTAAAGACAAATTATGCTTTCGCGGGACCCAGACTAGGATCGGGGATTTTGTGTGGAGAGCATCTTCACTTGATATCACTAATTAAAAGCACAATTTTTCTTTTGAAGGATAGAAATGCTGATTTTTTTTTCTTTTAAAGGAAAAATGCTGATACCCATCCCTCCCCCTGTAAAGTGCGACAATTGACAGTTAAGTCTGCAAAACTGTGGAGAGTGGTTGATCATGGATCTCCCAGCATCGCCTCTTTTTGAACCTGAAGCACTCAATTGGGGATGGGAGGTCTCTGCTGTCCCCATGGCTTGTAAAGTCCAAAAGGATGTCCTTCATTTAAATGTTCCTTTTCTTCCCATCTGTGCTTCCCAGAATAAAGCTGTGGCACAAAGGTCAAAGGACAGCTCTCTCTGACGTGGCTTTGTTGTTTGACCTATATCAGCTGTTTCAGGCTGTATCTCATTTCATTTGCTTATAAGCAGATTAAGAGCTTGAAGCATTTCCCCAAATTAAATGTGTATTAGGAAGTTGTAGGAGAAACTGGAAGAGTGATGCCCTCAGCCTTTGAAATTAGACTTGTAGTCTCCCTGGTTCCTGCCCAGTTCTAAAAGACAGAATTCTGGAAGTAGGATTATTAATAAAAACTGCAAACACATGAGTTTTTACAGTCACCTCAATGCTATAAACATTCACAGCATTCCTCCTTTGCCTGGTGAACGCACCAGAATGTCAACTGTGTGTTCAAATCTTATAGTGGACAGAGGGCAAAGGAGGCAAGGTAACATATCCTAGAACAAAATTACATGATTGGCTGTAAGACTGCTTTACTCTTCAGTTGTGAAAGAACTTCATGCTGGTTTTTGGGCTTGTTTTTTAGGGTCACAAGGGTGCAAAAGGGGAGGCTGGTGAACCAGGAAAACAAGGCCATAAGGTAAGAAGAAATGGGATATTAATAAGTTAAAAATTATGTGGAGAGACAGCAGTTTGTAGAGAAATGGTTCATTTCATCATGCATTTCTTAAAAATGGAATAATTATCACCCACAGTTGTCGTAAAACTCACCTGATTGATATCTCTCTAAACCATAGCCCACTTTCTGCTCCGCTTCTGATCGGCTTTGTTTGAAAAGAAACAATATTTATTTAATTTATTCCCTGCCCTATCCTGCAAGTGGGCTCAGGGTGGCTTACAATATAAAACCCATAATAATAAAAACAATAAAACCGTAAAACAATAGATGGCACAATAGACAGTAACAAAAACCCATTCCTCACGTCAGGCAGAAATACTCCACACATCGCTCCAACTGGGCTCCATTTAACATTAGTCCTGCATGAGTGTTGCTTCTATGCAAGAGATACTAATATGCCCTGTGTGTCGGGTTTGCCAGCCTCCAGGTGGCACCGGGAGATCTCCCACTGTTACAACTGACAGCCAGATGATCAAGATTAGTTCCCCTGGAGCAAATGGCTGCTTTGGAGGGTGAACTGTATGGCATTCCATCCTGCTGAGGCCCCTCCCCCCCAGGCTCAACCCCCCCCCCAAAAAAATCTCCAGGTATTTCCCAACCCAGAGCTGGCAACCCTAGCTGCATCTATAACCAACATACCACAAATATACATTTGCAAACAGATGCTATATCTTTAACCAATTAATAATAAAATGTTGACTCATACAGTCTTGGAATGTTTCTGAGCTTTGTTGTGTTTCATGCTTCTCTAGGGGGAAGAAGGTGAACAAGGAGGCATAGGAGACGTTGGGACTCAAGGCCCTCCAGTAAAGTATTTCCTTTTAATTAACATTTTAATTGTTTTCTATTTTGCGGGATGGAGGTCTAACCGACCTCCGCAGGGCTGGCTTGCCCAATGTACCAGAAGCTGAGGAATGCCAACCAGCCAGTCAGCCCTGCCACCCTCCTGCCATCTGTTCCCTGCCCGGCCACCTTCCTGTGGCATTGAGGTCTGCCTTAGGAGGTGCTGCTGGCCCCACTGGGTGGGTGATAGGGGAGCCTGAACCCTCCTTCCCTCTGGCGGTTAGGGCAGTCAGGTAGTTGGGGCGGTCCAGCCCCAGCCCTCTTCCGCATTCCCTCACTCTGCCTGACTTTGGGGGGTGGGGGTGTTGGCAGGCAAGGGCTTCCTGCCACACCACATAATGGTGAGGGGAGCAAGGAGGGTGGGTGCTGATTCATCCTGCAACTGGGGCTCACCCAGTTGCCTGGAGGTGAGGAGGGTGGGCAGAGGCTTCTCACTGAGGTATGGAAGGGAAGGAGGATGAGATGGATCCTCCTACCACCCTCGGATGCAGTGGGGAGCAAGGGGGATGAGAACGGTGGGAGAAATATTTTCATCTCCCTGCAGTGTGGTGGTGGGGGTGGAGGGCAAGGGAACAGGCACTGTTTCTCCTCCTCCCTGCAGCATGGTGGGGAGGGAGGCTTATGGGCATGCTGACCTAGGGGACCCAAGGCAAGCTCTGTTTCTCCAAGAAGCCCCCGGACTCTTGGCAGAGCGTAGATATGCAGTATCTGTCTAAATAACAAAGTCAGTTTATTAAGAAGAGAACAAACTTTGTAAGAAAGAGGAGAGAGACAGGAAAGCCTAACTGTCTAACTGGCTAGGAGGGAGTCAGTAATGAACTATCCTCAGCCGGAGCGGAAAGAGCCCTCACTGAGCCAGTCAGGAGATAGGAAGGAGACTGTTTGAAAATAGCAGGAAGTCTCTAATCTCATTATGCTAACTAGTTGTCCCCTCTGCTGCTCCCTGCAGGATTTTCTTGCCATTTTCCTTATCTATGCATGATAGGCCTTGCATATTTCAACACTTAACAGCTTAAAGAGCCTTCCTCTAACTTAAATGGCTCTTCCCCCCAGAGGAAGTTAGTGGAAAACTCCTTAGGCTAAAGGAAGTCGTCAAACTTTGCTCAGTGAAGTGGTAGGACAGAGGTGGGATCTATCGTATGTACGCAAGTGTCAGAATTTAATTTAACTCGTTATTGTGACAAGTCAGCTGTAGACCTTGATCCAGATGAAACTGGTTGTTACTGGCATGACCTTTGAAACCAGTATGGCCAATTAGGGTGCGATCACACGGGCATTTAAACCCGGGTTCTCCCGCGCTGCTCTTTCAAGCGCGATAGGTACTTGTTTTTCCTGGTGGTTGGAAAAGCGGGCTCGAGTGCGGGGGGGGGGGGGCGGCTTAGAGATGGGAGACAGATGCGGCCCGTCTAGTCAGCCCCTTTAATTGCGATGGGGAACAGCCGCGAGGCCCGCAATAAACGTCCGTGTGATCGCACCCTTTATTTCAACCATATTAAGTTCCATTGTTTTCAGAGGAAGTGTTTGTGTGTTCTGTTTGTTTGCTAAACAGAGCATAATCCAGCTTCGTTGAGAGTGAGAACATTTTGAGATCTTGATCTTCCAAAAGATGAGACGGCGGTGGGGAGAGGCATAGGAAATTGCCCAGGGTATACTGGCTGGATGGCCGAGGTGGAGGAGGAGATGATTAGAGAGATGGGCAAGGTGGAAGTGGGGGAGTTACTAATGGGGAGGATTCGTGAGCCATTGGGGGCTGGGATTACTCCTCTCCCTCAGATACTTGTGACTCCCCTGCTTGTTGAAACTATTGTATAACATCGCTTGTTCTGAATTAATAACCACACCTGTGTTGTTAGTCGCTATTCTGGATCTCATCTTAGTGCCGTTCTAGAGAACAGAACCTTTAGTAGCTAGGACCTTTTGTTTATTACATTCAAAGGAATTCAAGGGCACTGGGTACAAGGTCATAACATGTTTTATCTTTTCAGGGACCTCCAGGGTTAAGGGGTATAACTGGCATTGTGGGACCTAAAGGTGATAAAGTAAGTAATAGCAAAGGTACCTTTGTTATTCATAAAAGTTTTGTCAAACCTGGTTGTGAAGTGCCGTATTTTTCGCTCCATAAGACGCACCTGATCATAAGACGCACCTTGTTTTTAGAGGAGGAAAACAGGAAAAAATGAAACAGAAAGAAAGAGAGAGAGAGAGAGAGAGATAAAGGAAGGAAGGAGGAGGAGAGAGAGAGAGAAAGAGAAAGGAAGAAAGGAAGGTGGGGACAGAGAGAGAGACAGACAGACAGAAAAAAGGAAAGGAAGGAAGGAAGGAAGGAAAGAAGATAGAGAAAGGAAAGAAGAGAGACGTCGGCATGCCATGCAAAGCCAGGCCTTTCTGTGCAAAGTAGCCAGGGAGCTTAATCTATGGGCGGGGCTTTCTGCTGCTGGCTGTCTTAAAGGGGAAAAGCACTTAAAGGGAAAGAGTACTTAGCCTGGTGGGGGTTTTTCCTGCCGTTTCCCTTTTAAGTCTTAACAGCTCAGGCCCAGCAGGGAGGGGCGAGGAAGGCTGGGATGCCAGCCTGAATGGCGTTCCCCTGCGTTCCTGCTGAAGAAAGAGCCCTGTTACAGGTAAGAAAAGCTCCATATTCGCTCCATAAGACGCACACACTTTCCCCCCCACTTTTTTGGGGAGGAAAAGTGCGTCTTATGTGAGCGAAAAATATGATAAGTTGTTTCATTATTTACACAGATTTGTCTTTGTTTTCTGCCATAGCACTTTTGTAGGGTTACCAGATGTCCTCTTTCTAGAGGACACATCTTTTTTGGTGTTCATCCTCTTTTGGACTGGTTTTTTTTTTTTTAAGTGACAAAAATGTCCTCTTTTTGGGTTGGAAGGTTAGGAATATTCCTAGTTAGTAGCAATGATTAAAGCTTAAATAGGAGAGATATTTAAAATGAGATTTGTCCTAGTGATCTCTTGTTCGAAATAGTCTATTGGGAAATATGTCCTCTTTTTTGCTTTTCAAAATATAGTAACTCTAAGTTTTGTCAGGCATACTTCCATATTTCTAGTCAGGAGGATGTACAGTCCTTCCAGCCAGTTTGGTGTAGTGGTTAAGTGCGCAGACTCTAATCCGGGAGGACCGGGTTTGATTCCCCACTCCTCCACTTGCACCTGGCTGGATG
Organism: Lepidodactylus listeri; assembly: GCA_029233225.1. Lineage (NCBI taxonomy): Eukaryota > Metazoa > Chordata > Lepidosauria > Squamata > Gekkonidae > Lepidodactylus > Lepidodactylus listeri. The sequence goes on along the minus strand of JARCFY010000016.1, from coordinate 54,089,139 downwards.
ACCTTGGGCAAGCCATAGCTCTATACCAGCTGTTCCCTCAAGGACAGCTTGGGAAAGAGTTCTCTCAGCCCCACCTATCTCACAGGGTGTCTGTTGTGGGGAGGGGAAGGGAAAAGGAGTTTGTAAGCCGCTCTGAGACTCCCTTGGGGAGTGGAGGGCGGGGTATAAATCCAATCTCTTCTTCTTCTTCTTCTTCTTCTTCTTCCTATAAAAATTCTGACTCTGAATTATCCGTCTATGATCTGTCACATTTGGGTATACACATGTAATTGAATGCTGCTAGAGCGATAAAACATGTTCGTAACCTGGATCCTGGATGTTGAGCTGGTATCCAGCCCTCCCTAAAATATATGGAGTAATGTAAGCTTTGCATGGGTGGGACAGGTAGAGGATAGCCCTGATTTAGCTGCACGCATGTATCCCCAGTCAAATAATTGACAGTGGGGCCCCCTCAACAGCTGGGGGGGGGGGACAGCCAGCCAGGAAGGGGAGCACTCGGTCTGGCTCATTTCTCCCTGTCTGGACAGGGCTATAACAGTGCAGTCTTGGCAGCCGGTTTGGCCAGGAGCCCTTAATGGCAGCACCAGTTTACAAGCATGGCTCCTTACTGTTAGGGATACCTACGCTTCTAACTGGATCAGACTGAAGGTGTCATGCAAAACATATTATTTTTACATATTTAATTATCCAAACCATGCCTTTATGAAAGGAACACAGAATAGCTTAATACTGTTATGAGTCTCACGAACACATCTCTCATTCTGTATTTATGTATTTAAGGTATTTATATTTTTCCTTTCAATAGAGAGCCAGTCTGGTGTAGTGGTTAAGTGCGCGGACTCTAATCCGGGAGGACCGGGTTTGATTCCCCACTCCTCCACTTGAACCTGGCTGGATGACCTTGGGCAAGCCATAGCTCTGGACCAGCTGTTCCCTCAAGGACAGATTGGGAAAGAGCTCTCTCAGCCCCACCTACCTCACAGGGTGTCTGTTGTGGGGAGGGGAGGGGAAAGGAGTTTGTAAGCCGCTCTGAGACTCTTAAGTGAGTGGAGGGCGGGATATAAATCCAATCTCTTCTTCTTCTTCTTCTTCTTTCAAGGCTCCCTGAATTTTTTAGCGTGTACAGAGAATACAGCTCTCCTAACCCTCATTTTCAAATGCAGAAATCAAGTTTCCATTAATGTACAGCTGCTTGTATTCATAAATCCTGTTGACTTGGGGCCCAGATAAACGGGATGGCGGGGATCCCAGTTGTTTTCTTCTTTAAAACCATGTGTAGAGGCACCCAATTCTGATGGCATTGTGAGGGGAATGGGATTTAAGCCCCCCTCCCCAATTTTTCAATATGAAATGGCTTTTTGAGACAAACATATGCATGGAGCTGTATGTTTGCCCCACTGGGGGAAGTAGTGACTCCTCAGGGCCATCTCAGATTAGGAAAACTGGAGTGTTTGGGAAGGCTTAAATCTCTCCTTCCCTCTCTTCCACTTGTACTGTGGTCCATATCAGAATAGGGCCTGAAACGACTTTTACAGAAAGCAAAACACTCAATTATTCAAGCAAGCAGTGTCACATATACTTTTGCTCCTCTCACATCACAGACATTAGTCTGCTGTGACACTTTAAATCACTGCATTTTCTAATGTAATCTGATTAGATGGTATTCCCACAAAACCTGTGTTGGATCCCCATGTAGTCATTTGTCAGTTTTAAAACTGGCTACGGAACAGTCTTGCATATCTTCACCTTTCTGTCAGTATCCTGTTGTTCTATGGTTTGTTTGCAGATCTAGTGTGATTTTCTGACTGTTACTGTTTAGGGCAGAGGTCCCCAATGCTTTTGAGGCTGTGGGGTTCTGACACAGGGTGGTGGGCACCAACCACAAAATGGCTGCCGCAGGAGGTGACGCTAACCACAAAACGGCTGCCAAAACAACCAGCACCAACCACAAAATATTGGGAAAAGCAGCAAAATTCTAATAGTAACTCTTCACCATTTTGGGTATAAACTCTGACTGCTGCTGAGGCAATTTTTTTTTAGGGGGGGGTATTTGCACAGCTGATCAGATCTCCAGTGGCCAATCAGAAGCCTTGCTGGGTGGAAATCCCACTTAAACCAGCCCTTTTCCTAAAAATACTTGGAGGATACCACAGAAAGTGTTGGCAGATGATGGGGTGCCCACAGACATCACATTGGGGACCCCTGGTTTAGGAATATAACTGACATTAGCCTGTCCTCTGGACAGTTTGCTACAACCACATGTTTTAGCATGACCCTTACTCCCTAGAAGATAAGAGAGAGCCAATTCTGTATTTTATTGCTTGTGGATTTACTGTTTCAACTTTCTTGACACCAAAGCATGTATTAACTCCAGGAGGAAGCTATTTTTTCATGTTAGGAGATTAACTGTGCAGTCCCATGCAGATATACACTGATCTAAGCTCATTGATTTCAGTGGCCTCAGGGTGAAGTAACTCTTTCTAGGATTGCGCTGTAAAATGTATAACCCCTATTTTGTACCATTTGCTGGTCTTGTGTGCTGCTTGAAAGAAATCAAAATTACTCTTCTGATTTTCAAAGCTGTTCATCAAGTCGCTCCTCTTGAGCTCTCTGAATCTTTTATTGATCAAGAACGAAACTCTGTTATTGAAGCCAGCAGACTTATTTTCTTGACTCATCACACTCGCTGTTATCATTATCCGTACCATTTACTCCAGTTACCCCGCCAGATTAAATGCGTATAAGTTTTCTCTGAGATACTGTTTCTCAATTACTTCAAAATTTCTGTTATATCATTGCTGTTACTCTTTCCCGTGCCCTGCATGATAGTCTCGCAAAAATTCAATTTGCTATAATTTTGTAGAATAGCACATTCACGTGTTGTGTGCAGGGAACAGAGAATGAGTAAAAGACAGCAATGGCTTGTGAGCAAGGAATCTATTTAGAAGAATCTATCAGTCCCTGCACTACACAACTCAGTAAAAAATGAAGGTTGAATGGCACAATTTGTAATACCAGGTGTCATGTGGCAATCTATTATTGTCAGTCATGCATGTGGTTTTCAAACTTTCACTGGAGTAAGGTTGCCAAGTCACTTACCCTTCCCGGCGGGGGAGTCCTGGTCCCGGCCTGGGGCCTGTGCATGCATGCAAAGCGCGCACACACCGCGATGACATCACCCGGAAGTGACATCATCACGCTGGGCACGTTGCAGGGTGACGCTTTGGTAATTGCCCTAAAAACTCTATGGTACCATAGAGTTTTCAGGGCGATTACTAGAGTGTTGCCCTGCAACATGCCTAGCGTTTAGTGTCAGTGTGACCCTGGTCTGCATATTTAGATATCCGCAGATGGGGCCCACATATGGCTATCAGATATATAGATACGATGATGTAGGGTCTTTTCAACTCTAACATTAAAGTGTGTAGGATATGGGTATTTGAGCCAAATGTTCTCATACGTTAGACTTATGTCTGCTCCTCTGATTGTCCTCAGTGGGAAATAAATAAGTGCTCAGAATTTTTTATAGATGTCATGTCCTAATCTTTCTAAATATATCCTTTTGTAGGGCGCTCGGGGTCTTGATGGAGATCCTGGTCCTCGAGGTCTTCCTGGAGCGCCTGTAAGTACACTTGTGTGTCATCAAGCTTTCTTAGTCCAGGTAGGATCCAGGGCTAAGCACATAAGGCAAGCTGTCCCGCCCTTCCTTGTTCTGGAGTCTTTCTCTCAGCTTTCATGTTTCAAAAGCCTTTAGCCTAACAAATCCCAGTCTGCCTACTGAGGCGTCTAGCATGCTGCGAGCAAACTGCTAGTCTGCCATGAGAATTAAATAATGACTAAGGACTCCTGTGAATCCAAAGCACTCACCCACAAATAAATGGCTTTGCCTCCTTCCAGCCAGCCTCTGCTGGGGATGGTTAGTTCTGCCATGTCTGCCTCAAGGGGGCTTGGATCGCTCAGTTATTCCTGACGTGGCGGTGCAACCATTCCCCAGCTTCAGCAGAGACTGCCTGTTTCATCTCTCTCTATGTCAGGATTCTAGCCTCACCTCCTTCCAGACAGGAGGCATTCTTAGATCAGTGCGTCACAAAACAACACGAGATGGTGCACCCTTCCAAGGACAGGTTGTTCTCACTCCTGCACACTAAAGTGTAACTATTTCGGGCAGTGCAAGTGTTCAGAAGAAAAGTGTGTCTCATTTATCAGAAGTATAGGAGATGCTGCCTGAGCGTTCATAGCTGCTGATAAAGAACCTGGAAGTATGTTGATTGTATCTGTGTGTCTCATGTCATAGTCCAGGGAACTCTGAAGGAAGAGACTTCCCCACTGCCTCAGATGTAGTCAGTGTAATGGAGAGCCCCTGGGAGGAAAGGGCAACAGAGAGCATTCCCACCAGGGGTCATTTCGTAGAAAGAGAGGTGCAGGAGCTCATTAGCATAACTTAATTGCATATGCTACACCACCTGACATCACTGGAAGTATAAAGAAAGGAAGGAAGGAAGGAAGGAAAGAAAGAAAGAAAGAGAAAGAAAGAGAAAGAAAGAAAGAAAGAAAGAGAAAGAGAGAGAGAGAAAGAAAGGGGACAGCTACCAATCCAAGCCTCAGAAATACCACTCTTCTGGGAGGATAGCTTCAGTGCTGGCTGAAGCCTTCAGAAGGCTGGTCGGAGGAACAAGGACCTTTCCAGGGGGCGGGGTCATTTTGCTGCAGCCAGGACACAAGCAGGCATTCCCCCGCCGGTGGGGGGGGGGGGCTGGCACCAACTCCCGGAGCTGAGCTCCCCCGACCTCCTGCTCGAAATGGCCCCTGAGTCCCACACTTAAAGGTGATTTGTGCTGACGTGTTCTGCCAATAGCAAGAGCCCACTTGTTAGGTGACTTCAGAAACAGCTCACTTGTACATGGGCACCAGGTTCCCCCCCCCCCACACACACACCTTTAACACTCCGAACAGGGCTACTCTGCAGGCAGAAACTTCCGTCTGCATACGGATAGAATCAAATCTCCCTCATAATGATATTGTTTCATCTTTCCCACCATTACATGCTGTTGGTCCCTAACAGCCATGACCTCCCCCCGCATTCAGAATCAACACTTTTTCCTTCTCTTTAGTTACATTTCAGCTGCACCCTGGACTATTGCCAGAGGTTCAGAAACACAGGGCCAAGCCAGACTTGGACAAGTTTCAAGATCTAGGCTGAATGGATGTCTGCAATGCAAGGGAAGGGAGAGGAGGACAGCTTGCTCCAGGACCCTCACAGTTCTTAATCCAACGCCTAGGGTTGCCAAGTGCCGGTGACTTACCGGCGGGGGGGAGTTGTTCTCCCCCCGGGAGCTCTTCTGGCATGTGCGCTTTGCGCGCGCGCCACGGCAACGTAATGACGTCACCCGGAGGTGACGTCATTACACGGGGGAAGTTGTCCTCACCGGACGACTTCTGGGGCGGGGTTCCACCCACCAGCCGAATGCGGGCCGGCGGATTGGGAACCCCTATAGCGGGGGATCCCCCGCCCCCCGGGCTGACTTGGCAGCCCTACCAACGCCCCCATTAACCTGAAGAAAGTTTGTATTCATACACAGTATGCTAGTCTTTGCTTTTGCAAAGGGCTTTCATGTACTTTCATATATTTTCATAGATAACAAGCTGGAGAGGATTGGTCTTGCCCCTACAGTGCTTAACAATATAAACTATCAAGAAGCACTAAATTTGATTAGATTGAGGGTGACAAATATTGATTGACTCAGCACTTCCATTTGTGCTAGGCGAGTATGCTCCAACTTTGCATTGGGGATTGTGCCATCTAAGAAAATCCCCTCATATATGAGTTTTCTTACAACCCCTAGGTTTAGATGTTTTTACGCGTGCTAGGTTGAATGTTTTTCCAGCTGCAGAGCTAAGAGGCCGTTTTTGCTTAAAAATCAGTATTCAAACAGATTGTGTGATTGTGGGTCAGGTGTGGGTCAGACTTTAGATCATCTGATGTTATTTTACCACCAGTGGATTGGCCCCAGATCCTACTGGATTACTCCCAAGGCTCATTTCATAGCAGGAGCTCCTTTGCATATTAGGCCACATACCCCTAATGTAGCCAATCCTCTAAGAGCTTACAGAGCTCTTCTTACAGGGGCTACTGTAAGCTCTTGGAGGATTGGCTACATCAGGGGTGTGTGGCCTAATATGCAGAGGAGCTCCTGCTACGAAATGAGCTCTGATTACTCCTATTTTACATAGGTGTCACCTTCCCTTGGAATCTTGGGTGATAACCTTACTGTTAAGAACATAAGAAAAGCCAATGTTGGATCAGGCCAATGGCCCAACCAGTCCAACAGTCTGTCACACAGTGGCCAAAAACACCAGGTGCCTTCAGAAGGTCCAGCAGTGGGGGCAGGAAGCCCTCCCACTGTTGCCCCCCCAAAACACCAAGATTACAGAGAATCACTTGCCCCAGACTGAGAGTTCCTATCTATACTTTGTGGCTAATAGCCACTGTTGGACTTCTGCTCCGTATGTTTATCTAATTCCCTCCTGAAGCTGTCCATGCTTGTAGCTACCACCACTTTCTGTGGCAGTGAAGTCCAGGTGTGAATCACTCTTTAGGTGAAGAAGTACTTCCTTTTATCTGTTCTAACCCGACTGCTCAGCAACTTCATGGAGTGCCCATGAGTTCTTGTATTGTGAGAAAGGAAGAAAAGTACTTCTTTCTCGACCTGCTCTATCCCATGCATAATCTTATAAACTTTGATCATGTCACCCCTCAGCCATCGTTTCTCCAAGCTAAAGAGCCCAAGCGCTTCAACCTTTCTTCATAGGAAAAGTGTTCCAACCCTTTTATCATTTTAGTTGCCCTTTTCTGCACTTTTTCCAATGCTATAATACCTTTCTTGAGGTGTGGCGACCAGAACTGTACACAGTACTCCAAATGAGGTTGCACCATCGATTTATACAGTGGCATTATGATACTGGCTGATTTGTTATCTATTCCCTTCCTAATAACCCCCAGCATAGCATTGGCCTTTTTCATTGCAGTCGCACACTGTCTCGACATTTTCATTTTCATTAGCCGATGCGGACCCTGAAACTACTCGCTTGGTGGCAAAATATCTATCGATAGTGTTATTTTTAAAATGGCTGTGGAATGCTATATGTAGTTTTATGTATACAAATTTTAAAAATTTAAAACCAGATTTTATAATCTCATGGGTTTTTACAGAATGCTTGGGATTTTGTAAACTGATGCCTATTAATTTTGTTTATGAGTATGATTGCTAGCTTTCTATTCCTAAAATGTTTGGTCTAAATAATTTTGTAATTATATGTAGTGTGCTTTGTAGTCACTATTTGTACACCTAGCTTAAGACCTTTGGTCAATGAAGCTAATAAATAAAAGGAAAGGAGAAAGTTTGTATTCATACACCGTGTGCTAATCTTTGCATTTGCAAAGGGCTTTCATAGACGACAGATCAAGCTGAAATACTTCGGTTCCCCAAGGAGGTAGTAATAATCTCCTTTCAGTCTCACTAGACGCTTTAAACACCTTAAATCAATCTCTAAGGTTTGTCCCACCCCCCCCCCCCGCCATGCTAAAGAAATCTGTGATGATTCTGATTATTCTTCATTTTTCAGCTAAAATTGTCCTCAAAGCTCATGTTTTATAATTGAACACAGCATGTTGATAACTTGGCTTTTCGTTTCAGTTGCAGTTTGCATTATGAGTCTTATTTGACTGGGGTCATCTTTGCCAAGGTTACAATAAAAGTTTAAAACCCCAGAGCTGTTGCTGCACACAGCAGGAATGAATTCTCCCCCAGGGACCTTTTTAGATGAAACGTCCCTGTTCCCAGTTAATCTATGGAGTGGCCATCCTAGTACATTATTTTGCAGTTTATGTCGTAGTTTGAGATTGCAGTAACTCTCTGGACAAAAGGGCATTCACCTGGCCTTTACCAATCACCAATACATCTTTTATTTAGTTAACAGAAGGAAGTGGATTCGGAGTTAGCTGATAAATGTGTATGTTTGTTTGCAGGGAGATCAAGGGCAGAGAGGTGCATTGGGAGAGACAGGTCCAAAAGGGGACAGAGTAAGTTCTTATTGAAATGTAATACTTGTTTAAGTAATAATTTAGTATTAATATCACAGACTACATGCCTGACCTTATGCATGTCTACTTGGAAGTGACTTTGTTTACTGTAATATCATTTTGTCCCACCCTTTCTTCAAGGAGCTCAGGGTGGCAAGTATTATCCTCCTCTTCTATATATTGTCCTCACAACAATGATGTTATGTTAAGCGGGGAGAGAATTACTGTCCCAAGCTTCCTTGCTGGGTGGGGATTCGTACCTGGGCATCCTAGACCAGATCACAGTCTCATCCTCTTACCACTACACTGCGGAGAACACACAGCAAGTCCTAACCAAAATGGAGAGCCAGTTTGGTGTAGTGGTTAAGTGCGCGGACTCTAATCTGGGAGAACCGGGTTTGATTCCCTACTCCTCCACTTGCACCTGCTGGATGACCTTGAGCAAGCCATAGCTCTGTACCAGCTGTTCTCTCAAGGACAGCTTGGAAAAGAGCTCTCTCAGCCCCACCTACCTCACAGGGTGTGGGGAGGGGAAGGGAAAGGAGTTTGTAAGCCGCTCTGAGACTCCCTTGGGGAGTGAAGGGCTGGGTATAAATCCAATCTCTTCTTCTTCTTCTTCTACTATGTTCAGTGGGACTTACTCCCTAACAAACTTGCACAGGATTAGCATTCACATCTAAACTACTCTGTGTTCTGAAACACAGAAATCGATGGGAAAACAATAGGAAAAATTCAGGTTTTTGGAAGTTACTGGATGTGAGAGGTGGTATTTGTTTCTTTTAGATATGCATCTATTAATATGTATGACCCAATTTATTTTTTCCCCCCTTTTAGGGACCGCAAGGTATTAGAGGAATCACTGGCCTCCCTGGGCCTAAAGGAGAAGGTGTATGTATCATGCGATTATTACTCTTTGTAATTTGCACTGCTATCATTTTTAGTCCTCTTTCAAAACTACGGAAAAGGCATGATTCACATAATACCAATGTGTCACATAAGATGCTGTTTCTTCCTCAAGGGCTTACCAGGAGTTGATGGCCGTGAAGGGATCCCTGGCATGCCTGCAGCAAAGGTACTTAAAGTTAACATGATAATGTTTAAATTATAACTTTCTTTTTAAAAATGGCATGTGTCTCCCCCGCCCCTCGCAAGCCTGTCTTACTTTCAAGGGATACAAGTGAAGCCTTTCTCCTGCCTGCCCAGCCATGCTCACAGCGCAGTCAACAGACTAGCCCCGGCAAGTAAGACCCATTCTTATAAAACAATCCGGAAGCTCTTCCCGAGCCAGCTAGGGCGCAGTGCTTGGCAGAAAGTAGAAATTCCGTGCAACAAAATACCCAGTGTGATGGTCTCATTTGATGGGAAGATGGGCTACCTATCCTGGTTGAATGACGCCCCTGTCATTTAAATTGTAGATGACATAGTATGTCAACTATCTTTCTTCACTGCTCCTCCCATTTCCTGTTGCCTGAAAACATGAAACCAGGCCGTAAGGGAGCACAGTAAGCATTAGACCAGAATGCATCTGACCACATCTGGATGTCCAAAATTCCTTTATTTGGATTTAGAGCATTTATTATAATTTCTAAATTGGGCATGGGTTAGATGAGATTTCAATTTGTTAATTTATGACTGCACGTCCTAACTAGGAGGAAGCGGAGAATGAACTCTGCAAAGTCTAGTGGTGGTCCTTTAGTGACAGGAGTCTTGCATCTTCTTAATTAAATTGTTCTAACTACCACCTTAAGAGTAAAGAAAGCCCAGTTAAAAATCAATGCACATTGATTTTTGCCATGGGGTTGCTTTGTATTTTTTTGCCCTTACAATGATGAGTTTGATGAACTGAGCAAACTGAAATGGTTGCAACGCAGCTAAGTCCCACCTGTACATATACAGCAGAATGATGTAGACTTCTAAGGTGGAAAGATGGACTGTGCCACGTCAGACAGCAGGAGGGTAAGTCACATTATCGATGCAAATAAAACAGCGGAACATCTGGAAGAAAGACTATCCTTCATATGTTGAGCTAGTTTTCCCCTTGTAAGGAATTATTAATCTGAGGCAACTTTACAAAAATATAATCTCTCCCCTGTGGTCTGAAGTGGTAACATTCCATTCTACTACCTGCGCACCTCTGCCTGCCTAGGTACCACCCAATTCTGCTGCTAGGATAGACCTGGCCTCAGATTACAAGTGCTGGGAGCGAAATCCAGGTAGGTAGCCGTGTTGGTCTGAAGCAGCAGAATGAAGTCTGTGTGCACACGAAAGCTCACACCTTGAATAAAACTTTGTTGGTCCTAAAGGTGCCACTGGACTCAGACTTTGTTTTAGTGCTGGGAGCAAACAGTAGGGGGAAGGCACTCACTGAGAGATGAACAGAATACCTAGCTGGATGATGTTGGATAGTGTGCTGGCTTAGATGAGCCATTTGATCCTATCCAGCAACGTGCATCTTACATGTTATGTTCTCACTAGTTTCCAAAGTCTTGTTGTGACTATAATTCGGGTGCTTTGCACAAGGCCACTCTTGGGGTTTTTCAGGGGTAGGTTCATCTTCCCTTCCCTGCCATAGACTGTGTATACCTTTCCATCCCTATCAAAGAATCTTCACCCCTTCTGTGCTGGCAATCCAAGGTAGTGTTATTGGTTCTCCTTGGTTGCTGCTTCACTCTTTAGCCCCCTTACCCAGGCCTGTAGCCACAGGGGCCCTTGGGGCAATGCTCCCTCCTGAATTTGTCCTGCCCCCTCATATCCTGGTCCCCCTCCCCTACCCCGGGAGACAGAGAGAGACTGGGTGGACACGCGGTGTCTGTTCTTCTCCGAGGGTTCCTGTGCCTTTAAGAGCATCACGGCCGTCTTTGACAAGCCACATAGGATGGGCAAGCTTATGTGCCTAGGCACTCTTAAAGGTACAGGAGTCCTTCTGGGGGGAGTCTTGTGCCCAGAGGTCCTGTAATTGGGCTCGGCTCTGCAGAGGTGATCAGTGCCCTTTCTCCTGCCCCCCACCTGCCCCCAACTCTGTTCTGGGCTCTCCAATCGGCTTGAGGAGAGTCGGGCTGGGTTGGGTAGGGTTGCGGCAGTTCCTGCAAGGGTAGGGACCCTGGAGGAGGCAGCGCTCTGGCCGTGCCTCCGCTGCTCCACTTTGTTCCAGCAGCATTGCCCCTTCCTTGCCCCCCCCGGCCAGGAAGCAGCGATGGAGCGGTGGGTACTCCTCCAAAGACCCCTCACCCTCCTCCTATTGCTGCTGCTGCTGGGCACAGTGGGCCCTGCCAGGCAAGACTTGCAAGGTAAACCCTCCCTGCTGGCACACCCCCCCCCCCCAAACACCCAGCCTCACAGCCTGGCACCCCTGGCATGGCAAGTCCCCCACTGCCTGGTGCCTCTGGTACCTCCTTTGCCCTGCACATTGTTGTCCCATACCACCAAGGAAAGGAAAGGCTGCTAGTCCCAGTGCTTGGCATGCTGTAGCATCCCTGGCATCTGAGGGGCACAACTGAGAAATGCTGGTAGATGCCTGGCGTTTTTGAACTCAGGCACTGCTCTCTCTCCTCTGTCTGTCCTGCAAACTCTGCAAAACTTGCCCTGGGACCCTCCCACACTCACCCTCCACCCACCCTCCCACGCTGTCAGCTCCACTGCACTAAGCTGTCCCCTGTTGCTCCCCAACAAAAATTTCTAGGCTACAGGCCTGCCCTTACCTTCTTTTCAGTGAGTCCTTCAGTAAGAACCCTGATGCTCACCAGCATTCCATTTGCTAGATGGTTAGATACTGAAAGGTACTTGAATTTGCAATAACTCTTCCAATGTTATGTTAAGCAATATATGTGTATACTAGGAATAAGGCCCATTGTGGAAATAAATATAACGGGCTCTAGAAGAAGGCTCTGGGAAAGTGCCCTGGCCTTGGGCACTCAGCATCAATTTGCTGTGGTGACCTCAGCAGGGTATAATGACACAGAGTCCACCATTTTCTCCAGAGGAACTGATCTCTGCTATCTGAAGAGCAATTGTAATTTTGAGTGATCTCCAGCCCTCCTCTGGAGAGTGGCAACAGTGGTTCCCCAGGAGGAAATGGCTAGTTTGAAGGGTGGAGTCTGTGGCATTGTACCTGTTTGAGGTCCAACCCCTCCTCAAGCCTCACCCTCTCCAGTTTCCATCCCTCAAATCTCCAGGAATTTCCCACCTGGAGTTGGCAACCCTATTTTCTTCCCAGCCAATCAGCAACCTACCTGTATTTCTTCCTCACTGTCCAGCTTTCCATCTGCCCCCCCTGCAGCCTCTACCATGCTCTGAAGCCCTGACTGCCATGTCACATTGGCTGTTAAGGGGAGGGGGATCTCAGCAGGGTATAAAGACACAGAGTCCACTATTTTCTCCAGGGGAACTGATCTCTGCCATCTGGAGAGCAGTTGTAACTCTAAGTGATCTCCAGCCCTCACCTGGAGATTGGCAACAATGGTTTCCTTGGCTGGGAGGGCAGGACAGAAATTTAAATAAATAAATTTCCCAGGAGGAAAAGTAGTCTTTCTCTGCAATGGGGACCAAAGCAGCTTACATCATTCTCCTCTCCCCCTTTTGACTTGCACAACAATCCTGTGAGGTAGGTTAGGCTGAAAGTCTGTGACTGGTTCAAAATCACCCACTCAGCTTCTACAGGAAGAACCTGGATCTAGCAGACCCTGCTCTGAAGCACTGATTTGCCATGCCTAGGGTACCCAACTTCCAGGTGGAGCCTGAAGTCCACCAGGTATCACAACTGAACTCCAGACAACAGATCTCTCCCGTCCGGAGAAAATAACTGCTTTGGAAGGTGGACTTTATGGCATTCTGTTCAGCTGAGGCCTCTCCCTCCCCAAACCCTGGCTTCTTTAGACTCTACCAGAAAATCTCCAGGACTCTCCCTACCTGGAGCTGGCAACCCTAGTCAGGACTGGTCCCAATGAGTTCCTCATAAAGGCTTGCAAAGGGTTTCCTTCCTTTGTCTGAACCAAGCTTGGTTGCCTACTGTGGCGAAACGGGCTCCAGTTTAGAACTCAGCTGTTCGCATCCCACCCTCATCCTGTGGGCGTATCTTGCTCCTTAAGTTCCCTGCCACCACTCACTGAATTGTCACTGCCTTTTTAGAGGGACAGTGAGACCCCTATGGCCAAATCTCCCTATTTGGAGATAGAATCCCCAATCTTTGGGGGATCCCTGGAAACTTGGCAACCCAAGGGCCTTTCCTTGCTTCCCTGGGCTACCTCCTCCCTTTGGTATTGTGTCAGAGCACAACACAGATTATTAGCCCAAATAGAAGAATTTATTTTACTGTTTACACAATTATGGAACACACACACTCACTCACTAAATGAATAAGGTACAACTGTAGGAGTAAGCACACACTATTGTCAGGATCTGACAATAATGTGCTTGTCTTTCTGGTTCTGTGATCTACATTGTAGCCATGTGTTATTTACTGCTTAGCTTGAAGTGTATTATCTGCTCTGCTGAATGTAACTGTCTTCTCCCCGGGAGGGTGGCTTGTCGCATTCCTGAACGTCACATAAACAACTAAGACTATCGCATCCGTCCACTCCCCCTAGCCTTTGAGGCTCAAAGTATTTTATCTTGCTGTTGTAACCTTGGGGACTCTCGGATTGTTTCTAACCAAATGTTTAGCCTATCGTTCACACATTTGGGTCACACAGGGCAGGAAGGGAATTTTTATTACTTTCTCACCTCTCCTGTGAGAACCAAACGGTTGCCACTTTTCCCCGCTTCTTTGAATTCATTCTGATTGGTCCAGTACCTATATTCAACTGTGACTGAAGGTATATTAATCCCTGTTGCTTGCTGTCATGTATCTCTAACAAACATCGAGAACCTGAACCATTATTGGAAAATAAAGAACTTTGCTTTCAACAAAGGTCTGGTCTGATAGTGTCAGCTCAGAAGCCTCACGACTATGAACCAACAGGGCATAAATCAACAGGGGTTAAACACAATCCTCCCTGGATGGGCTGGAGTCTATATTGATGGTGCCCCACTCCTTGGGACAGTCCCTCTTTTCCCACACTTTTTGGCCTTGGGGCAGCTGGGAACTGTAGTTCAGCAGATGAGGAAGCCCCATTCAACCCAGTGAGTGATACACCTGCAGGCCCCTCTCTGGAACTACAGCTCAACTGAACCTTATGGAGCAACATTTTAAACAAACCACAGACAGCAGCCATCTTACAAACAGCAGTAACTGCCATTTCGTTACACCTAACAACAGCCACTGAGGTAACAGTCGGTCCCACACAGGAGGGAAGCAGGAGAAGCATCTTCGTCAAGAGAGAAAGCCATCTGCCAGTAATTCTGAGAGGGCACAGTGGCTGAAGGAGAGGGCGGGGAAGAGGAGCAGACCCAGCGCCCAGCCAATGGCACACGAGTACTCACAGCCAGTAGATAGGGACAGCTTCTGAGTGACAGGTCAGGGGGCCAACGGCTGAGGGTGTGTGTGGAATGTTGAGGCGAGAGGGACATGAAACCTCAAATATTATAGAGAGAGATGTATGTATATATGTTTGTATGCACACACATATGATTAATGTTTGACTAATGCCGAAAACATTTTCTTTCAGGGTGAACCAGGAAAACCAGGCCCTCCAGGTGATGTAGGAATTCAGGGACTGCCAGTAAGTATCTTCTACCTTTAAAACTTAAAACACAGTTTGGTTTACAAACTAAACTGAAGCCAGATGTTTATTGGTACTTTGTTTTTACTGTAATGGTAGATATGGGAATGTGTACATGAAAGAAAGATGTGGTGGGATTGAGGGAAATCGATCTTGGGAAAAATTACATTATAAACCTCAGCATGCTATTTTGCTAGGATAATCCTGTTCTGTTAAGTGTTTTTTTGGTGTTATCAAAGTAAATTCAAACATGCTATTACTGTGACTCAAAGAATCTGTTGATGTGCCAGTGAAGGATTTTTGCTGACCTTGAAACTTTCCCTCATTTTATTGTAGCATGTGTTATAGATAAATTGAACATACTCCCACTGCAATTTTAATAAACCTGTTGCTTATCCAGAAGGTACATTTACCGTGCAATCCAGTGCATATTTACTCCGGTGTAAAACCATTGAAAACAATGGGCTTAAAATGGGATAACTATGTGTAGGATTACACTGGTAATATAGTACCTCATTTGGGGGATGGATCTACCAGAAGAGTTCACAAAAGGTGTTGGCAGAGTGGATCTTCTTCCTTCCCTTTCCTGCTGTCTTGAGCTGAAATTCCTCTCTGAGGACTAGGAGAATCTCACAAACAAAACAGGGAGCTGCAACAATCATGAGAAATTCAGTAACATCACTTCTTTCCCCCTCATGTCAGACAGAAGCCCCAATATAGAGGACATTAGAAGAGTCCAACCTGAAAGTCACCAGCACATGTATAACTCTGGCATGTATCGTAGATAAATTGAACATACTCCTACTGCAATTTGAATAAACCTGTTGCTTATCCAGAAGGTACATTTACAGTCAGACTTCGCCAGGAAAGTTGCAGCTAATATATCACCTGAAGCTGGTAGGAGACATTGCTGACCAGAAGCATGGCTGGATCCAGGAGGGCACCCAAGCTGCCTACCTGGCTCTTCTGGAAGACTACACATTTTGCTCAGTCCTATGGAATCAGAGGAACTTACAGTAATTTTTCCAAATGCAAATAGTTCTCCCCTTAAGGGGCTCACCAAGTAAGAAGTTAGATGGTTCAGTGGACTTCAATATTATTTATTTTGGTGCATTTTATCCCATCCTTCGGCTAAGGGTGGATTATATCGTTCTTCTGTCCTCCATTTTCTTTTCACTGCTACTCCGTGAGGTTGGTTGGGCTGAGGCACATGGTCATATGAAGTAATGGTGACATTTTATATAGATAGACTCTAAGAAACGAATAAGGTCCAAAAAGCCATCTCATGCTATCTATAACCAATCTGAACAGGAACCAAAATGACATATTTTTAGCAGACAGATGCCTGGTCAATGGCTGTTTGTTGGTCTGAGATGTTTCACAGTATAGTGGGCTGACTGAGGAGCAGAATTCAGTCCCAGATGTGATGATGATGACGATGATGGTACCTCTGTAGGCAGCTGAATCTTTACCCTCAAGCCATGGAATGTTCCTCCGCTGCAGATCACAAATTTTCAGTGCCATCCATTGGATGAGGAACCGCAAAGGGGACTGGGCGATGAGATTTTGTCCCTGTAATCTTGATCACGTGTATTATCTTTAGTGTTGCCTGGTTTGCCAGAGGTTGCTCTGGATTCTTGCTACTTTTCCAAACTGGGCTTTGCCTGTGGATGTCAACATAGTTTTCAGCAGGGCTTTTTTGTAGAAAAAGCCCAGCAGGAACTCCTTAGCATAACAGGCCACACCCAATAGCAGAAACGCATTAGCATATTAGGCCACACCCCTGACAGTGCAGCTCCCTCCCAGGATCAGCTTCCCCAGGTGCCCCTCAGCTTGCACGGTGCCTGGGGAACCCGAGGAGGGGAGGCAGTTTAAACTGCCTTCCCTCCCTGGATTGGCTTGGTTTCCCCAGGTGCCCCGCAGCTTGCAAGGTGCCTGCGGGACCCAAGGGGGGAGGAAGCTTTAGGTGTGGCCAACTTGGAGGCCAGCTGGAACTCTGTTCCTGTGTGTTCCTGCCCAAAAATAGCCCTGGTTTTCAGCAATGGGCAAACTAAAATCAGTGTCATTTCAATACAACATACCTTTGAGATTTCCTGATCGGGATTCAATTTAAGCTTATGGCGAAGAGATATTTTCTGTGGACTGAATGGAATTAGCACTACTTGTCCCCCCCACCCCCCCAAAAATTAATCTGAATGTGATAAATGCTCAGTACATATTCGGGTGATGATTAGTTTTCATTGAGCTTAAGTTGGAAGAGGTATTGGATTGGATCCAACCATTTTTTTCATTCGGTTCCCTCCTTACTTCAGCCTCCATTCCACAAAGCTTTAGTCCATAATTTCATGGACCTCGATAGAACAAGAAGGGGACCTTTTCTCTTTTTCAACAACTGAAAAGCTGATTGGATCCTTTATGTGAAGCTACTCTTGCAATTTGCCAAATTACCTGCATAATTTGGTTTAAAAAGAAAGGCCAGCAGTACAGGAGACAGCCGGCTGAGAAACACTGCCTAAGCCTGGCTGAAGGAGCTCTGATGCACACTGGAAGATTTCTTTCCTCCAAGAGCTTTCTCATTTGTGTCTGCTGAGGAGGCTGACCAATGAGGGTGTTCCTTCACATGTACAGATTGGTGTCTTCCTTTGGAATTAACAAGTGAAGTGAAGCAGTGTGCACTGGGATCGTTCGAAGTCACAGCTACTAGCCATAAAGGGTTATAGCATACTAATGGCAAATTAGATTTTTTTTAAAAAAATCTGTGTTTTTATAGATTTGTCCCAGTCCCACTGTCATTCCAGCTGGCTACACGCGACTGTGAACACCGGAATGTGGTTGGGGATGCACATTCAAACTGAAAGTAGTATGGGGAGAATAGACAACATGCATGCTTGAATGCACATGAGAAGTATGCGTTGCAGAGAGAACGTGCGTTGCATGCATGTTCAATAGAGACGCTTACTGTTTGCATCATGTTACTTTCAGTTTAGTGGACATCCTAATTCGCCTTCAGATGCTTCTAGGCCTTCCTGGTTGAAAGCTACAAGTGATGCTGTCAGTTTTCAACACAATTGGATTTTTTATCCTGTCCCTCTGAGGAGCTGAGGGCATAGTTCTCTGCTTCCTGTTTCAGCCTTACAACATTCCTGTGACCTAGGTTAGGCTGAGGGAGAAAAACTGGCCCCCAAATCACTTGGACTGCTTCATGGTTGTGTGGAAAGCTGAACCCAGGTCTTCTCGGGCCCAGCCCCCACATTCTAACCGCTCTGCCCCATAAGCTTTCACACAATGGGGCTTAGTGCCATGTAATTTATTGAGATTATGGATATGTTTTTCTTATTTGGCTGACTGGGGGATAGTGGTCGTGGGGGTAGTGGTGACCAGGGGCGTAGAGTTTGTAAATCCCCGGGGGGGGGGGCTCTCTCGTGCGCGCGCGCACGGGACCATGTCCCCGCCACTCCTCCTCCCCCCCCGGCCCCAGGGAGGCAGGCTCGGGGCGCAGTCTCGGCGGCGGCGGCAGCAGCCAGCTGGCCGGCTGACTGCCGGCCACGCGCGCGAAGCGTGGGAGCATGTCCCCACCGCCTCTCTCCCCCCCCGCCCCAGGGAGGCAGGAGGGCAGGCCGGGAGTGGGGGGGAAGGAGAGGCGGCGACGGCAGCTGGCCGGTTGACTGGTCACCGGCGGCGAGCGCTCCCTTTTGCTGGGGGCAGCTGAGCCCCCCTCGGAAAATTTTGGGGGAGGCTCGAGCCCTCGAGCCCCCCCGTAGTTGACGCCCATGGTGGTGACGGATTATCCTTTTAAAGTATTAAGTGTTATAGCAGTGTAAAATCAGCTGTAACAATATTTACAGCAAGAAATATTTGTAAATATCTATAGCATTTTAAACATTTTGAACAATGTGTTTTTTCAGGGTTTACCTGGCTCTCCAGGAGCAAAAGGCACTGCTGGACCGAAGGTGAAGCATTCTGCACCACTGTACAGATGATTTTGTGTCCCATCCTTTCTTTGAGGATAGCATACACGAGACGATCCCATTTTATTTTCACAGCAACCCTGCGCACATTATGTACATGAGAGAAAGAAAGTGAGAACTTTGTTCAGTGAATTTCATGGCTGGGCAGAGAACTGGACCCAAATCTTCATGGTCAAACCCAGTCCCTCTGTTTGCTACACAACACTTAACGCAGCTATCCTAAGCAGTTACATTTTTTAAAAATCCCAGTGACTTCAGCAGATTTATAAAGATGTAACTTATCTTTAGGATTGCACTGATCATCTTTCTTGGATACATTAATGGTTCTCTCTCTGGGATCACTCTAAGTACAACCCCCCACTATCTTTGTTGTAATCTGAGAAATCAATTCAGTTTAAAGCATTTTTTGGCCTCAGTGTATTTCCTTTTGGTATGGGATTTAGAATAACACAAGGGGGGCCTGCGATATTCGCGGGGGGGGGGGGGGAGAAGCTGACAGCTGCTCCTCCTTCCTCCGCCCCCTTCCCCCTTCCTCTGCCCCCTCCCCCCAGAGACTCCCGGCGGGCCTCAGCGGCTCTTGCCGGGCCTGCCGCTCGCCCCCTTTCCCCCCCAGAGACTCCTGGTGGGCCTCGGCGCCTCTCGCCGGGCCTGCCGCTCACCCCCTTCCCCCCAGAGACTCCTGGCGGGCCTCGGCGGCTCTCGCCGGGCCTGCCGCTTGTCCCCTTCCCCCCCAGAGCCTCCCGGTGGGCCTCAGCGCCTCTCGTCGGGCTCGCCGCTCACCCCCTTTTTCCCTCCTCCGTGGGCTGTCGGCTGGCCTTGGCGACTCTCGCTGGGCCGCTGCCATTCCAAGAGCGTTCCCTGAAAAGTTTTTGATAGATTTCAGATTTTTCTGCAAGTGGGGGGGTTACCCCCCACCTGCAGGACACCCCCTCTGCCCTCCAAGTGCCCCCCCCCCCGTGGATTTAAGTATCCGCACACGTGGGGGCACTTGGGAATTAGATATATAGATAAAAACGGCCAGTATTGTAATGCCCCTGTATAAATCTATGGTGCAGACTCATCTGGATACCATGTGAAGTTCTGGTTGCTGTATCTCAAAAAGGACAGCACAGGGCTGAAACGAGTAGAGAAGGGGGTAACTGAGCTGATTAAGGGAGTGGGGCACCTTTCATTTAAGAAAAGGCTGAAGAGTCTGGGACTTTTCAGTTTAGAAAAGAAATTACTTAGAGAGGCCATGATAGAGGTTTATAAAATAATGCAAGGGATAGAGAGAGTAGGCAGGAAGGACCTTTTCTCCCTCTCCCTGGATAGTAGAACTCAGCATCCAATGAAGTTGATTGTGGTAGATTCAGGACAAACAAATGGAACTACTTCTGTAACATCACGCGTGGTTAAAATGTGAAATTCACTTCCAGAAGATGTAGTCCTCAGGCATAGATGGCTTTAAAAGGGGATTAAATGATCGATGGAGCATAGGTCTATCAGTGGCTACGGCCATGGTGTGCAAAGGAAACCTCCACATTCAGAAGCAGTAAACCTCTGAATCCCAGAGCGAGGAGTCAACATCAGGGGAAGGCCTTAGCCTCTGTCCCCTGTTGTTGGCCTTCCAGAGTAACTGATTGGCCACTGTGAGACAAGATGCTGAACTAGTTGGACCACTGGTTTGATCCAGCAGGGCTCTTCTTCTGTTCTTATAAACAGATAAAATATGGAACGTTTGGGAGGTACTGCAAAAGGAATAAAGGAATGGAAGTAGAGAATAGCACAAAGAGTATTTCAGAAGCCTGTACTTAATGTTGAGTGAGTGAACAAACTAATAAAAGGGTGACAAAAATGAAGGCAGCACATTTAGAAGTTTCATACAAGCTATTTTGTTTTGCTTGTTTAAGAACACATACAGTGAAATATGACATATGAAGATAAGTTGATTACCCAAGAAAAAAGGCAAATAGAGATAGAAGCAATTTTGAAAGGTATTACCTAGTTTTGGATTTTACAATAGGACTGGGATGGAAAGGAAATACATGAATTATCATAACAGATGTTACTAATAATTTTCTAATGGTAAATATGGATATGGTAGAGAAAAAGACGGGTGGTTTCCAGTGTACCCTCTAAGCTGAGTTAGTGTGAGCTAGCTCACAGATTTTTAGCCTCCGGCTCACACATTTTTGTCTCAGCTCAGGAAGGATGGCTCCAGAGCAAACTAATTTATGCAGTAGCCAAATGGCTCACTCACAACTTCAATGCCAGTAGCTCACCAAGTAGAATTTTTGTTCACAGGACTCCACAGCTTAGAGGGAACATTGGTGGTCTCGCATTGCTAGGATTGCTATCATCAAACACAGATGAATCACTGCAGATGGCCATAGGAATATGGATGAAGTCAGGAAATAGCCAGAAGGAGGAGGGAATGGTTCAGAGTTTGATGAGAGTTCTTAAAACATGTTTAGAGGTAAAATGTCTGATGGAAAGCAGTTAATGAAATGAGAGGGAGAGAGAGATCATAAGGTATGATTTAATGTATGCCTTTTGATAGATTTTTTTTTTATCTTCGTTGTGGTCTCTGTGCAGTCCCACACATGGGTTGGGCATCTGCACACAACCTCAACCAGAGAATATTCCAGAGCTTGCCTCAGAAAAACTTTTTGGCGGGCTCTCTTCCCACCCTGGGGAGCAGACATGCACTGCGCATGCCTGGAGCAGGGGAGAGAGCCGCCTCCCACTCAGTTCCTTTTCGACTGCCCTTGCATTCACACCTCTGACTGCTTGCTCTTCAAAATCACCTCAGCTGAGTTTTTCTCTTCATTTTACTTCACTATCTTCTCTTTTGTCTATTAAAAAAAAGTATTACTCTTCATTTCCTCTCTCCCTTCCCCTTTTCCCCGTTAGGGAAGGTGTTTGTATGGGCCGCACCCTGTTTTTTAAGGCATGTCACCATTGCCCAGCTAAACTCCCCTTGAACGACGGTTACAACCTGTGTTTAGTTTGTTTAGGGGAATATCACCGTGTTGAATTGTGCCCGCACTGCAGAAAATTTACCAGGCAGGCGCATAAAAATTGGGCTGCCCATCTTCGTACTTTGCTGTTAGAAGCTGCCCTTTGCCCAGCTATGTCTTCAGCGGCTTTGGGCTCCTCCTCAGCCCCAAAAACTCAGGCAGAGGAAGGAGAACCCTCAAAACTGAAGCAGAAGGCTGAAAAACATGATGACAAGACTTCTTCGTCCTTGAAATCGAAACCTTCGACATCGAGTACCACCCTGAGGCTCGATCCAGTAGTGGTATCGGGTTTGTCGACATCAATACTGAAGGTTACATCACCACCGGTGGTATCTCACAATGTCAAGACTCATCCTCCTCTTTTGATGCCAATTCTTTCATCATCAGCAGACCATCTGACACCTGGTCAACATGATAGGTCTCCGGTGCAACCGTCTGCTGACTCTGGTCATGACTCCCGGACCTCTAGACGCCGATCTGCGTCTTGTGACTCCCACCTGCCTATACACGTTTTGGATGAAGGGGAGCACTTTATGAGAAGTCGATCTCGATCACGCTATGATTGCTGGAATTATGCTTATTATAGATCGTTGTCCCCGTCTCCCTCACAATCTGATAATCGGTCTTGGTCTCCGAACCCCAGACGTCGCAGGTCGCACCCTCCTCTCTCCTGTTCGAGGTCACTGACTCCTCATTGACACCGTTACCATCCATCTGAGGAAAGAGATGTTCGTCGATGTTGTTCGACCATCTCTCATGGTAGATGTTCTCTATTGGATGCTTCTATGCATTTGATGATCCTTGACCAACAAATGGACGTTTTTGCA
This sequence comes from Lepidodactylus listeri, assembly GCA_029233225.1. Lineage (NCBI taxonomy): Eukaryota > Metazoa > Chordata > Lepidosauria > Squamata > Gekkonidae > Lepidodactylus > Lepidodactylus listeri. The sequence goes on along the minus strand of JARCFY010000016.1, from coordinate 54,066,609 downwards.
GATGGCCCAAAGCGTTCTCCATCTGAACCTAGGTCTTGTCCTCAGCCTGATGGCAAAGCATCTGTTGAAGTCCTGCAGACTCTATGCTCGCCATCTCCTGATTCGGTCTCTGATCGTTCCATATCTGGTGATCTGGAACCAGATCTCATATTGATTGAAAATGATGACCCTCGTGCTGGTTCTCTCTCGCCTACCAAAGGCCCCAAAGCTTATTTGGAGCATATAACCAGAATGGTGACTGTGCTTGAGGTGCAAGGCACAACTGATACTCCTGCAGTCACAGATGTGGTTCACAAATTGGTCCAAGTGGATTTGCCGCCTTCCACCATTTTACCACTGCTCCCAGTTCACCTTTCTGCTTTAAAGGAATCCTGGGATCGCCCGACATTTGTATCCCCACTGTCTAAGAGATATAATGCCGTCTATAAGATTCAAGAGTCCTCTGGAAAGTTCCTCTTTAATCATCCTTCACCGAATTCAATGATAATTCATTTGTCAGAGTTATCCTTTATCTGTACATCGATGATTGGCTTCTCGTGGGGTCCACGGAATCTCAACTTTAACTGGACATGCACTCTACTCTCGCTCTGTTGACTTAATTAGGTCTCTGTGTCAATCCCACAAAATCAGCTCTTCAACCAGTTCAAGTTTTACAATTCCTGGGAGCTCATCTCAACACTCTCAAAGAGTTTGCCTTTCTCCAGGAATCCAGAGCCAAGGTCATAAGTCGTTACAAGGGATCTTTATGCACCAACCCCATCAGTCTGCACGGTCGATCATGAGGCTTCTGGGATATTTTGCCTCCACAGTGTTTGTGGTTCCTCTTGCCAGGCTTCGAATACATCCACTTCAACTCTGGTTCATCAGGAACTTTAACTCTCAATGGGCTCCTTGGGATACGATACTCTTGATCCCCTACACAGTAATCTACACTCTGAAGTGGTGGTCTCTTCCTCAGCATCTCCTCGCTGGCATGCCCTTTTGACATCCACCTCTGGAGATCTGCCTGTCAACAGATGCATCTCTCTGGGGTTGGGGAGCCCAGTTCGGGAATCTGTCTGTGCGAGGAACGTAGACTCCTAAAGAAAGGCTTCTCCACATAAATGCTCTAGAACTAGCAAGCCCTACTGTCGTTCCTCCCAGTGCTGATGGGCAAGGTGGTCCAGATAGCCTTGGACAACATTGCCACCGTCTTCTACATAAACAAACAGGGTGGAACTGCATCACTTAATCTGTGCCAAGATGCCATGCGTCTATGGGAGTAGTGTCTTCAGAACTCCATTTCAGTCATGGCTATACACATCCCAGGGATCCAGAATGTGCAAGCCGATCTGCTAAGTCACTCGATCCTACAGGAAACCAAGTGGTCTCTCCATCCCAGGTATCTGCAACACATTTTTCACCTCTTTGGTCGTCGTGCCATAGATGGGTTTGCCACATTGTTGAGGACGCCACATCCTGTATTTTAATAAGACCGTGGTGGCCTCGGCAGGCGTGGTTCCCCCACCCTCTCCACCTCTCAAAGGGTCGGTTTCTACCTCTACCTTGAGTTCAGACCTTCTGTCTTGAGACAAAGGCAAAATCCTGCACCACAATGCAACATTCTTCTGTCTTACGGCATCAAGGATTCGACAGTGACCTTTCCGCCACACGTTTCAGAGATCTTACTCAATGCTCAGAAATCATGAACTCGTGTCTCGTACCAAAGGAAGTGGTCCTGCTTTGCACTCTATGCTCAGCAACATTCATTCGATCCCTTTCAGACTTCCCTGCCCAACTCTTTTTGTATATCGTCTCCTTGAAGGAGTCCAGCCTTGCCTATTCCTCTATGAAAGTGCATCTTGCTGCCATTTCTGCTAATCATTCCCTTATCCAGGATTCTACGGTCCTCTCTCTTCAACTCACCAAATCCTTTCTGAAGGGCCTTCTTCACCTCTGTCCACAAAAAAAAGCCGATGGTACTGTCTTGGAGTCTCTCCTTGGTTCTTACTCGATTGATGTCTAAGCCCTTTGAGCCTATGGCTTCCTCTGACCTGTGTCTCCTATCCTGGAAGACAGCATTTTTTATTGCTATTACTACGGCCCGTCGAGTGGGAGAGCTTGCTGCCTTTAGAGCAGACACTCCTTATACTATTTGCCATAAAGATAAAGTCATCCTCAGACCAGACCCTACCTTTCTACCTAAGGTAGTCTCCACCTTTCATCTGTCAACTTCTTCTATTCTGCCAACCTTTCCGAACCTGGCTGATATGGCTCAACAGACACTTCACACTCTCGATGTCCGTAGAGCTCCCTCTTTCTATCTCCACCGTACTAAATCCTTTAGGAAGACTCGGAGGCTTTTTGTGGCATATGTCCTACCACATAAGGGTGAGCCTATCTTATCCCAAAGACTATCCAAATGGGTGACCTTGACCATAGCCCTTTGCTATGGGCTCACTAATCAACCCATACTTACTTATATTACTGCTCACTCCACGAGAGAAGTATCAATGTTGATGGCTTTCCTGGCTGGCATCCTTTTGGAAGACATCTGTGCTGCCGCCACGTGGTCTTCTGGCTCAACCTTCGTATCACACTACGCACTTGATGTTCGAGCCCAATAGGATGCTGCATTCAGCCAGGCTGTACTGCAGTCTCTCTTCGCATGATGCTCCACATCCTCCGGTAGGACCTGTAAGTTAAAATCATACGGCTGTCTCCTAGCCTGTTTTATTGTCTTTTTGGCTGCCAGCTCCCTCCGCCATCTGGTTCAGCTCATTAATCACCCATGTGTGGGACTGCAGGGGCGTAGAATTTTGTAAATGCCGGGGGGCGGGGGCTCTTTAGTGTGCGCGCGGTCACTTGAGCAATGTTTACCCCCCGGGAAAATGTAGTGCCTGCCGCCACACCTTCCTGGGCCCTTCCAAGGCCCACCAGCCGCTGCTGCCGGTGCCTCTCTCCCCCCCCCCCAACCTGGCCACTCCTTCCCTCTCCCTCCCTCTTTTCTGGGTGAAATGTCCAGCGTGATTACGTCACCCGGAAGTGACGCTATCACACTGGGCACATTGCCAGGGCGACGCTCTGGCAATCACCCTGAAACTCTATGGTGCCAGGTGGTGTTTTTTCTTGGGGGGGGGCTTAGTCCCCCCGGGAAATTTCGGGGGTGGCTCGAGCCCTTGAGCCCCCCCATAGTCTACGCCTATGTGGTACTGCACAGAGACCACGAAGAAGATAAACAGGTTGCTTACCTGTAACTGATGATCTTCGAGTGGTCATCTGTGCAGTACCACAATCCCACCCAGCCTTCCCCACTGCTGGCATCTCCTGACCACTTACCTTTTTTGATGGGACTTACCAGTAGTGGTCGAAGGAACTGAGTGGGAGGCGGCTCTCTCCCCTGCTCCAGGCATGCGCAGTGTGTGTCTGCTCCCCAGGGCGGGAAGAGAGCCCGCCAAAAAGTTTTTCTGAGGCAAGCTCTGGAATATTCTTTAGCCGAGGTCATGCGCAGGTGCCCAATGCTTGTGTGGTACTGCACAGATGACCACTCGAAGATCATCAGTTACAGATGAGCAACCTGTTTTTCACTTTCATGTAACTCTGCTAGAATGGCCTGATAGTGTTTGACTTTGGCTAACCTCATTTCTTTCTAACAGGGTAACACAGGTCCTCCTGGAATACCTGGCTTGATGGGGAATTCGGGTAAACCGGTAAGATCATTGCTACCTCCAATTTCCTGATTTTTAAAACTATAATGTTTGCATTTTGTGCCGAATCAATTCTGAAGCATGTTTTGTTTCCTGTAATCATGAAAACAGGGGGATCAAGGGCCCCAGGGGGAACAAGGCCCAATTGGACCCAGAGGACCACCAGTGAGTACTCGTTCACTTCTTGCTTATTTATATTTTAGCTCTAGATTTTCAGATCTGTGGCAGTAATGGAGGACATGCTGGCTTAGTTCTAGTGATGGGCAAGCAGAAACATGAATGGACTTAGTGCAGTTCTACTTGCGCAAGATCTTGTGCAACAGCTAGCAGTTTCTTCCCTATATATAATAGTGTACAGAAATTAGTTGCACAAGATCTTGCACAAGCCGAAATGCAAGTGGGGATACAGTAAGTCTGACATTGTGTAATCAGCTATTGCAGTCTTTTTTGTGTGTGTTTCTGCTGGCACACGATCTCTAGTCTAAGTGGAAATGTTGGCCTGTATCCAATCCAATATTTGTTTTTCTAGTTTTCCAATTTAACATCTTGAGCAGTTTTCTCAGTATTACAATGTGCACTGATTTATCATTCAAATAACTTTAAATCCAGGCTCTACGGGATAGTGACTTAAATCAAAACTCTTAACTTACACCTAGAATCTTGTACAATGCACCAAAAAAGAAATCCAAGCATCCACATCAGAGTTCTCACGGCCTGTAGAAGATGTGGTACCCACTCTGCTGCATGCTTTGTAAATAGGCCTGTAATCAAAGACCTTTCACGCCAAAACTTTATCTAGATGCTTGTGTGAAATCTGTTGCATTTTTGTCTGATCTGTTGTACTTCATCTAAGCGTGAAACACAAAACTCACAGTCAGGTCTTCTTCATTTGGTCCAGAGAAAGCCGAGCAGATAGAGACTCTGTTTTGACAGTGTGTTTATATTTTACATGATTTCAGTGTAAAACTTGTAAGCTTTAAAATGGTTGAACAAATACAGTTCTAGAAAGAGAGATCTGCTTTAATTCCTTCATTGTAAATTGCTACCATGATAGAAGTCTAATTGGGAAAAAGCAATAGAATTCCTTTTGGACTCTGGTAGTGCAGGATTTCCTGGAAGGAAGAAAATTCCAGAAATAGACATTGGTGACATATCAGCCTGTGTAACTAGCCCATCAGGAAGATCTACTGGTGCTGAAGTCGTAGAGCATGAGAGACACCTATTGTGTCTGCTTTGTACCACAAGAAGTGGTACCACAAGAAAAAAGGTATAAAAATGAGAGCAGTACAGGCTCTTGGAGGCTAAAGTGTGCGGAGTGCTTTTCGCCTTTCCATGCTTTCCATTGTAAGAGCAGATACGAGGACAAAACTGGATGTTTTCTTTTTCTGGTTCGAACGTATAAAATTTATAGTGCTGGGTGCACTATAAATAAACCGTTTTTTATTAATATTGGGGAGCAATCTCAGAATAGTAGGATTCTTGTGCTAGCTGCCAGCCCCCACGGGAGGAACATAAGTAGTTGCCAGGACCAACCAGTTTGTCACAGGGACTAGGCTGCTCTGCATAACAATTCAGTTTCTTGTTACCAAGATGTCAGACTGCAAAGGAGTTCAGGAAGGTTCAGTGCCCCTCTCTTGTTACCTCCTCTACCTTTAAAGAAAGTCACCCGTGCATTTTGCATATGTGTGGAGAGGACTATGAAGAAAAGCACACAACTGCCAGCATCCTGTCTAGCCAGGACATTTGAAACAGGGATCCTAAATATGTCACATGGCATGAGAAACACTCTTATTGACATGCAGGAAGTGGATGGAACCCATCTTTAATCCTACTTAAGGTTGGAGTGGATATGCATATTTGCATATGCTACACCACCTGACATCACCGGAAGTATGTCAGAAGGCAAGAAAGAAAGGGGAGAGAGAGAGAGAGAGAGAGAGAAAGAAAGAAAGAAAGAAAGAAAGAAAGAAAGAGTTGGCAGAGAGGGGACCACTACTGATCCAAGCCTCAGAAATGCCACTATTCTGGGAGTATAGCTTCAGTGGTGGCTGAAGCCTTCAGAAGGCTGGTCGGAGGAACAAGGACCTTTCCAGGGGGCGGGGTCATTTCGCTGCAGCCATGACACAAGCAGCCATTCCCCTGCAGAGTGGGGCTGGCACCAACTCCCGGAGCTGCGTTCCCCCGAGCTCCTGCTCGAAATGACCCCTGCATTAAACTAGCTACCCATTTTTGAATCCTTCTTGAAGTCTGGGAGAATGAATTGTATGTGACCCTCATAAGCTCTTAATAAACATTCCTTCTGTCCTTCCCCTGTCACCTGGTGTCCTATGTACCACTGTGATGCCACATAACTCAAAGTCGATGGTGTGTGTACATGAGCCCCTCATCATGTTGACTGAACGTGTGGGGAGAAAGAGCAGGCACTGCGCACTGGTCCTGCCCTCATGCAGCTGGTTAGCCGCTGTGTGAAACAGGATGCTGGAGTAAGATGGTCTGATCCAACAGGGCTCTTCTTAGGACAGTGATCCCATGGGAGGAGGGGCTAGTGTGCTCATGCCTGCTGTCCATCGCCACGCGTTCAGTCAGTGTATGAAGGGATTGTGCACAGATGCTACTGTCACATCTCACTGTAGGCAGGACTGCTTGAGATGATAGTAACCCAAAAGGTGTGTGTGTGTGTGTGTGGGGAGATAAAATGGCTTCAGCCTTCAATTAAATTGCCCCTCTCCTGGGGTAAAATTGCTGCAGGAAACTAACAACACAGAACTGTGCTTCAAAGGCATACAGTTTCCTGTAACTGCATGCTTTTGTCATCCTCATTTGTTGTTGTTTTTTACAGGAAACAGTTGTGCATTTTACATGTCAATAGTGTCTGCAAATGTAAAAATAGGTACAGTTAGAAAATTATTTGGAATTAAATCATTAACGCCAGCAGCACATGGACTGGTATGGCCTCCTGTGTCCAGCGGCATGAGAGAATCCTCAGGCAGAGAAGCGTGGCTAGTGGGCCTCCCGTGCCAGGAGTACTGGGATGCAGGGTCTGGCCAAGACTAAACTTAAGTCCCATACATCTGCTTCTGTTCCCTTTCTGTGTCACCTACCATCTCTCTCTCCTTTGTTACCTTAACCTTCTGTACCTTACCTTATGAAGAAGAAGAAGAAGAGATTAGATTTATACCCCACCCTTCACTCCCCAAGGGAGTCTCAGAGCGGCTTACAAACTCCTTTCCCCTCCCCTCCCCACAACAGACACCCTGTGAGGTAGGTGGGGCTGAGAGAGCTCTGAGACAACTGTCCTTGAGGGAACAGCTGGTACAGAGCTATGGCTTGCCCAAGGTCATCCAGCCAGGTGCAAGTGGAGGAGTGGGGAATCAAACCCGGTTCTCCCAGATTAGAGTCCACACACTTAACCACTACACCAAACTGGCTATGTTACCTTACCTTATGTAGAAATAAGGCCTCCATTGTGGTGTGCCCTCCATATTCCCTGGTCAGTCCTTGTCTTGAAAGCCAGAGCGCCAGACATTTCTAAACCTACTATGAAAGTGTTAAACTAAGGAAACAGTATTGTGGCACTTCCACCTTTCTGGGAAAATGGTATTACGGTTTGGTGGCTGCAGCCTGCCGCCCTTCAGAAAAACTTTGTACCGCATGCTGGGGGGGGGATTCTGTGGAGAACTCGCTCACCAAACCCAGAGGACTTTTCCTTTCCCCCTCTAAGCTCCTGCACATGACGGAATGGCTTTAATAGTGCTTCTGACGTTCTTTAACTCTTACAGAACTTTCAGATCATTGGTCTTGTCAACTATTTCCCAAATGTGATTAACTATTTCCTATCTGTCCTTATGCCTACACACATGTTTGTGGGAATTTCTGTGGTTAATTAAGGACAAAGTAGTTTCCTAACAGGATAATGCGGGATAATCTTCTAAACTATGTTCTAATCCCTTAAAAGGTGAGTAAGGGTTTGTGAAATCAGCTAGCCAGAGAAAGTGGAGTTGTCACACTGTGTTAATTACTGGCAACACCCATTGCTAAGCTGAAACGGGGGTTCAGATTAAACACTGAGTCCCACCACCCCAGCTTGTTGTTCCAGAGACCAGTAAGACGTCTCATTGGCATCTCTTGCTTTGTATAAGCTTCTAGGGTTGCAAAAGTTTCCATAGTTCTGTCTCATACTTTTAATGAAAAAATGTGGTAAAACATTACTGTTTCAAATTCCAGTTTACTCTACATGTTCTCTTCCAACTATTTATTTATTTATTTATTTATTACGTTAACTTTTACCCCGCCCTTCCCTCTGAAGCGGGCTTAGGGTGGCTTATATAACCAATAAAACCATAAACTAGATTTACAGTCCAGTGTTAATAATGCTTATTTGGAGGTCATTCATTTTATTTCAAGGGGTACCTCCCAAATGAATGTATATATCAAGTTGCAAATGTGCAGCCCAAGTGTGTCATGCGTATTTAATCCAAACTAAGTCACTGTGTGCTTCAGACTGTACCTTTACTCTACGTGTATTACTTCAGCATGCTGGGCCAATAGAACTGCAGCACTCGCTAGATACAGTTTCACCAGTTGGTTCACGATCACATGATCCACCAACCTCTCTCAAATCAGCATACTTTCACTCACCCTGGTTTACTTCATTTACCTCAGTTGATCTAAATATATCAGGTAAGAGAGGTGCCGCACCGGTACAGCCAAAAGCAGGTTGCGGTCAGATGTGCAGTTTGATCTGTTGCTGTTCCCTTACAGATTTAAAATGCACAACCAGATAGCAACATTTGTCTGTCATACCCCAGTCATCTACGTTCCCCCCCTTTACTGCGTGTTTCTTTGATACCTGTGCGAGTGGCAAAATTAAACATAGTTCTAGACAGTATAATCCAACTGCAGCTGGCATAAGGTTTCAATCATAAGAATATCATTTTAAAAACACATCTAAATTCTAGGAATTAACAAACATGTTTAGCACAGCAAAGCAAGATCCTAACTAGGTAACATATTACCATTATGAGGATTTCCCAGAGACTCCTCTTCCCCAGTTACATTTGAAAGTCAGGGCACCAAAAGAATAAATGAACAGGGGGGGGGACAACCTAGGCTGAGGACAGACTGGCAGTCTCGGCCGCTCTGCCTCCGCTTCAAAAGTGGTGTTCCAGCTGCTGCAGCGCGCGTTCCACCCGCCAGAGGCGGGTGTGAATGCGCGCCGGGAGGGGGAGCTGCACGGCGTTCGCACGCCGCCGTAGGAAGCTGCCCGCAGTCTGAACGCTGCGGGCGGCTTCCTTCCGGCGGCGTGCGAATGCCGCGCGGCTTGGGCAATTCCCCCCGCCTTAGCAGCGCAGCAGACTTCAAGTCTGTCCTCAGCCCTAGTGTTCACTTTGCCGGTGTTTTGTTTAAAATGATTGTCATCTCATCTGCTATCACAGGTGACAGGATGCTGACAAGCTTTTACTGATTCAAATGCTTGTGAAAAGCAACCCTTTGCAGACAAACAAAAAGGCATCAAGCTGTTTATTTGCAAATACTGTACTTAAGAAGACTATGGGTCCAATTTTAACTTGCTCAGACTTGTTATGTTACAAGATTTAAACCTCAATACAAGGTTTTTGGATGAATCTCTGGGGAGGAGTAAAACATAATCAATTTGTACTATGAAATATGCCCTCGGATTACAATAGAAAAGGTGTGTGCGATGGGGGTGGTGGGGGGGAGAAACTTCATTTCCAAAAAGCAGTGAATAGGATTTTAACGCCTTAATTCAAAATGTAACTTCCTGTCTCTCAAAATTCTTGCTTCATGCATGCTTTGGAAATTGCTCTACATCATTACCGAGCTCCGTTTGTGGTTGGAACCGTTTTAACTTGCTGTTATGATGGTTCCAAAGTATTAATTCTTAAACATCAAAGACATAACCAATTATAATATTGACTTGAATCCTGCCAACTTATCTACTGGCAGAAGAGGGAAGAAATGTGATCTTTGATTCCCTTCCTTACAGTGGACTCGTCCTAAATGGCCTTTTTTCTGCATAGGCCCCATGATCCCAAGTGTGGCTCTTGGGAGGGCCAAAAGAGGCCAAACGTTTGTTATGAAGAAGAAGAAGAAGAGATTGGATTTATACCCCGCCCTCCACTCCCCAAGGGAGTCTCAGAGCGGCTTACAAACTCCTTTTCCCTTCCCCTCCCCACAACAGACACCCTGTGAGGTAGGTGGGGCTGAGAGAGCTCTTTCCCAAGCTGTCCTTGAGGGAACAGCTGGTACAGAGCTATGGCTTGCCCAAGGTCATCCAGCCAGGTGCAAGTGGAGGAGTGGGGAATCAAACCCGGTGTAGAGTGAAGTAGAGTGAAGTAGTTAAATTAGCGATCTTTCTTGAGAAATATGGTAGCTCTCCGGAGTGCGCTCCCTGTCCTGTTTATTTTATTGATTTACAAAACCTCAGTGCAGCTTTAGGCCAAGGTTTCACAATGGTGAACAGGAAACCATCACCTATAGATCCATTACATTTCCCAATATCTGCCATCTTCAAAACATATCTGTACACACAGCAGCAGACACACTGATACGAAGCCAGCAGAAATAGCCAGGGACAAATTCACCAATCAAAAGCCAGCTGAAATGGATGCATCTTTAGCCATCCTTTGACACACCAGCAGGTGTGGCGTGAAATTGATCTCTTGAGGGGTGCGACTCCGTTCCATCGCTCAGGAGCGGCTATTGAGAAGGGCCTGTTTTTAGTCAGAGCTGTATTTGCCTTGGCATATGATAATACCTGAGGCAGGGCCTGTCTTTGAAGGGGGGTGCAGAAACCTGAACATTGAACATCTACATACTAAGCATGCCTGCACCTATTGGTCCTTCCCTAAAGAAGCAACAGGCATCTGCTTTAACACCTTAGGTCTTCCTGGTGATTGAAACAATGCATATATGTGAACTTCGGCAAGTTTCCATAGAAAAGTAGTAAAAACTAAGAAAACTCTTTTTGCACCTTAAAGACCAGCAGATTGATTGAATAATAAGTTTTCACGGAACGGAGCCTACAGCTGCTTCCACATGGGGGCAATTCCCCATTTCTCCCTCATTGCCTTTATAAATGCAAAGCTGTTTGCACCAGTGATGTAGCTTCCATCATGAGTCAGGCCCACAGTTCTTATTTAGAGAGGTAAATCCCTACTTATGCATATGATATACTTTTTATGACAAGTTTTACTCAGAACTCATGTTGGATAGGTAGCACAAGGTCCATTCACATTTACTTTTGATGTGGTAAAGTCAATACATGGTGGCTTTATCAACACCTTTTCCTGGGAGGAGACTTCTGTATGCTCTATCTAACCCCCCCCCCCTTAATATTTTCAAGATGTAATCCTGCTATAATTGAATGCAATCAGCTGTATCTATTTTTACAATACTGTTCCTCTAAGGGCTCAGGCCAACAAACATGGGCTGAAGACACACTGGCAGTCTGCTGTGCCTCCGCAGTGCGGCAGACTAAGGCAAGGGGAATTTCCCCCGCAGCGCGGCGTTCACACGCCGCCGGAAGGAAGCCGCCCACAGCGTTCAGACTGCGGGCGGCTTCCTACGGCGGCGGACAGACGCTGCGCGGCTCCCCCTCCCGACGCGCGTTCACACCCACTCCAGCAGGTGGAACGTGCGCCGCAGCAGCTGAGCACCACTTTGAAGTGGTGCTCGGCTGCTGTGGGAGGAGCGCGGCGCCTCCTCCGGGCAGATGCGGCCGTCTGAACAGCCGCTCTGCCTCCGCTTTTGAAGCGGAGGCAGAGTGGCCGAGACTGCCAGTCTGTCCTCAGCCACGTTTATGTTGCCTATTTTATCCACAGAACAAATCTATAAGGTAGGTTAGGTGGAGAGATACCGATTGGCTGAAGGACACCCTGTGAGCTTTTGGCTGAATAGGGATTTGAACCCAGGTTAGGACTGGCCTTAATCTGGCATTCTAGTCATGTTGGATATGCTACAACTAGTTGCCACAGATGCCTGTCTACATCAAATGATGCAGCCATCCAACTCTGTGGGGCCCAGAAGAGCATTGTGATTCCATCCTCCGGGTGGGACCAGGGGATCCCCCGGAATTACAGCTCATCTCCAGACTGCAGAGATCAGTCCCCCTGGAGAAAATGGCTGCTTTGGAGGGTGGACTCTATGGCATTGTACTCCACTGAGGTCCTTGTCCTCCCCAGGCTCCACCCCCAAATCTCCAGGAGGTTCCCAGCCCGGCAACCTTACCTTATCCCCCCCTCCCATCCCCTGGGGGGATTTGGCAAGTGTTCCACATCTGTATATCTACTTCTGTACTAGCTTGCACACATACCTCCCTTACTGTGATTGGGCAGATATATGTGTTTAGCCATCTGAAGAACAAATCAGTCATTCAGGTCTGTCATGTATTTTAGTCTGAAAAGTTCATGTAAATGCTGGACCTTCTGGAAGGAGACTTGCCGTACTCTGGGTCTCAAGTGTGTGTTTCGTAGGTGGGGACTTTTTGTACTGGGCCTCCACTAACCTTGTTCCTTTGCATCTATCGTTTGCTGTGGGTTGTTTTTGAAGTTGTTACACAGATTGTAAAAATAATTTGTATAGTGATGTTTTCTTTGGAAACCGTCACGAATATCAGCGATTACATATTGTGTATATGCTTTCGTGATACAGCTTTCCGACGTCTTTCCGCAGTTGGACATTTTGCACTTTTTTCTGTTGTCGTGATCAGTAATATTTTTACAAACGAGCGTCGATAAAAATATGTTTCGTTTTAATCTCCTTCCAGAAGGAAATGCTCCTCTGCTATAACAGTGTCCTCTTGTTTCTTCAAAGGGTAGCAGAGGAGAACCAGGTCCGGCAGGCCCACCCGGCATCCCAGGTAAAATGGTAAGCAGCCAGGGCCTCTTTCGATCAGGTTCGGGTTTATTTTTCCAAGCACTAATGGCTCGTATTCACTTATACAAGGAGTCAAAGAGGGACATGAATAGGACTGCTGTTAGATTTCCTTCTCCCATCTGGGGACTATATACTATAGTTCCATTTTTCTTATTAGAATCCCAGGAAGCTCTTTTTGGCGCATGCTATTTTTATGCAGTCCCATGAAGGAGAAAAATCGGAACTCTCTCTTTGTGTACGGCATTTAGAGAGGGGGTTTACCTGTTTGGTTGTGCTGTTCATTTTTCAAGAAGCAGAAATACTCAAAGGCTGGCTCCCCCCTCCCCCCCCCCAAGCTTTTACTTGGCATTGATAGGTAGCGAACATGAATAGTTCCTTTCAGACGATTCAAACGTCATTTGCATGGTGCCTGCTAGAAGGCAGCCTGAATATTTGGGGTCTGAAAGAGCGCACTGTTAGAGAGGAATGCTCACACCCTAGGGGAGAGGGGTGATAGTATTTTTAGCACATCAGCTACAAAAGCAAGAAACTGCTGCTTTCTGACTGCCATAGTGGAGTGCCAGAAGCAGTTCAATATGATCTACCGTTTAAAAGAAAGGGATACAGTCACCCTTACGAATTCATAGGAAGTCCATAACCTGCTTCACAGAGGCTGGCTATTAGCTATCGCTTTGCTCAGTCTAAAAATTATCCTAACACTCTGCCCCCCCCCCCCCGATTCTTTGCACAGGGTGCTGAGGGTGATCTAGGCCTCCCAGGTCTATCTGGACCTCCAGGACTGCCTGGTGCGACAGGTGACCGGGTAAGTACACAATTTGCCAGTAGGACTTGATGCACCTCACTCCGCTGTGAATCTTCTCACCATGAATAACTGTTTTCCAGGTTTTTTGCTCCTCACAAAATTTTTGTATCCACTTACGAAGCAAAACAGGGCTAGCTGGTTATAGCTTATAATTTTACGTCTCTGAAAGCTATTGTGGTGCCACCAACAAAATTGTCCCCTTGGTGTTTTTTCTTTCTTTCTTACTTCTCCCTCTGCTTTAATGGTGTTCAAGTTTTAAAAAATAAGTAATACAATACAATATTTTTGCCTATTCCATCCTTCTGAATCCCACATACAACTCTTGACTGTCTAATGTCGCTCTCCACAGTACAGCTTCCATGGTCTTTGGGAGCCATCCCATGTCAGTGAATGGGTCTCACTTGTCTGGATCTCATTGTTACATCACCTGTTGCATGCATATTGATACCACTTGGACCTTTGCAGAAAGCTTGCAAATTCTGATTTTGGCATAATTCTGTTGGCATTTTGCAGGATAAAAGTTCTCCATCTCTGTTGTACTCCATCTTCCAGATCATTTTTAGTGGCTGCTTTCATATTAGCAGAAGCTTAGTCACCAACTTTAGAGTAGCTCTTATTCTGATTCCAGTAGTCAGTGAGATCCTTTTTCTCAGGAAAGGCTTCGGCAATTAGTTTCTTGAAGCTATTCTCTTTCCCCTTGTCTGCATTTTGATGCTCTGACAAGCAACATTATGGCTTTAGCTGAACTGACAATGGGCTGTGAGATCCCAGAGGAATCACTTCCTAGGACAGTGAGGGTGAACCTTTTAGAGGCCGAGTGCCCAAACTGCAACCCAAAACCCACTTATTTATCGCAAAGTGCCAGCACGGCCATTTAACCTGAATACTGAGGTTTTCGTTTTAGAAAAAACAACTCATACATTAACATCTTTTGTCTTAAAAGAAAAACACAATAACAGAGCTTTCAATGATACAAACAGCTTTTTACTGAAAGGTAAAAGTTTGCATTTGGCCTGCTTTTGAACAATTAATGTGATTTTTGCTGTCCAATCTTGCGAACTCTGTGCTGGGGCGATGCCGTGCGTGCCCACAGAGAGGGCTCTGAGTGCCACCTCTGGCACGCGTGCCATAGGTTTGCCACCACTGTCCTAGGACATCCTGGAAAAAGTTCTCTTCCAATCAATAGTGGTTGGCATTTAGCATTTACTAGTGTTGTTTTGCACATTTCATTGCATCTGTGATTTCTGCAATAACCATACGGCCTTCTATAAACTTAGGGTAGAGTATATATTGCCTACTCCAATGTCTGGGGTATTTGCCTATTATTATTATCTCAAAATGTTATTAATAGCAATCGTTAATAGAAATTATCCATACAATAGTCTCCTACTGTCACAACTGCTTTAGCACTAAGGGAATGTCGAACTGATCCTTTACAGTGGAAGTAGAGACCCAAGTGCTCCTATTCTTGCTAGCATAGGCTGAAAGTGCAGAAACTGGTGTAATTCAACACCAATAGCTTGTCTTCAACCTAGATAGCTATATCTGTAATGGTTCCCACACCTGCAGACAGAGGGGGCGAGGGAGGGAACAAGGTCAAGGAAGAATAACCAGCAAACCATGTTAACCTGGAGAGAAAATGGCCACAGCCTTTTATTGAATACAGTCACAGAAGCACTGGCACACCATAGGGTGTGGAGCCAGCATCGGGTGACCTGCCTGTTGGCCAGTGATACAAGCACTCTCTCCAGTCCACCTGCTGGGGGAGCACTGGAGGGTGGCAATTCCTGGGGTCCCACATGGGTGTACACCACTGCATGGTTCCCTTGCCACCTGAGGTGAGAACTGGGCACCAACCCCCAAGTTGGGCATGATGCAGAATGGCCCTGCCCTCAAGACCCTTTATGGGGGCCCCAGACCAGGGGAGGGTGACACACATGTCTCAGCCTCCTCAAATTTGGATCTGATGCCCAAATGCTCCCATGACTGCATCCATGAAAGAAGGGCATTCCAAATGCCATGCAGTCACACCTCTTGACTCCATTCTGAGAGGTGTATGCTATCCACACAAGAGAGGGTCACCTGTCTGAAGGAGATGTCTGGGTGCCATATGATGGAGCCACCCACTGCCTCCATCACCTGTCTGGCCATTCTGCTGGCTTTCTGCCCACCATATTGATCCTGGCTGGGGAGGCAGGCAGCCCTGTGCTATTTGCACCACTCCAGTAACTCCAACCAGAACAGCTGTGTCCTCAGGATCAGGAAACAATGAAGTGGCAACCAGTGTCCATAGCTGCTGATAAATTCACCCCTCTCTTGCTAGTGAGGTCATTTTTTCCTAGTTGAATGACCAAGGTATCTGGAAACCCCCAAAGGATGACTTAGGAGGTGATGGTAGTAATGAACTACTCCCAGTACACCCCCCCCCCCTCATGAGAGTCCTACAGAGTCAGTCAACAATATGTGTCTTTAATCAGGAATGCTTTATTGAGAAAGGTCTGCTATGGTAATCTGCACTTCTTGTGTTAGTAATGGCGGGCACTGCCTCAATCAGGACAATTATACAGAATTCAAAAAGGGGTCTGGTAATGCATAGTAACCAATCATCATGTCAAAGGAAAGGCACTTAAAATACTGGTTTACCGTTCCCAGGGAAAAAGCGGGAAGAATAAGAGTCAGACAGGAGAAGAGATACATGGGCTGGCACCAACAGTCTCTCAAGGTCGGAGTAGCACAAACAGCGATAAGCATGCCATGAGAAATATAACGTAACATTCCACAGTCCTGATGTCAAGGGTTCACACATCCCACCTCCCAGGCAGGAGGTGGCAGCATTAGCTGACACCTGCTCCCAATCCAAGTTATTGAGGGTGGCTCCTTCAACCCCAGTGCTGTCCCCTAGCAGGATGAAGCCATGTAGATCCCAGTCCGATGTATGATGCTGTCGACCACTATCCAGATGCTGCGCTGCCCTGTCAGAACCGGAAGAAATGGAGTCAGTCAGTGGAGTAGAGGTGGGATGAATGTTGGACTTAAAGGCCATGGGTCTCTAGTGCCAATGGCCTGGGTGTGAGCCAGAGAGAGCCTGAGCCCTGCTGCCTGTGTGGCAGCCCCAAGGCAAAAGGAATGCACCCCAGAATCCCTGGGATGAAGTTCCAGGGTGGCCAGCCCAGCCTTCAGTATACTGGTGAACTGGGACCTGCTGACGAAGGTCCCATCTCCCTGGATGAGGAAGGGTCCAGTGATCTGAGGCCTTATGGCTGTCGCTGTGCAGTTGCCTGAAGGTGCCATCTTGGACTGCCATAAGACCATGTGGAGCACCAATTCCCATGTGGTGGCATCCTAATAACTAAGGGCTTACCCCGAGGCATCCCAGTGTGAGGTCAAGACTGCTCCATAAGGCCCCTGTAGAAGGCCAGAATGAAGGCAGCCCGGAACAAGGTGACCCTGAACTCAGACCAACAAATTGTGAGCAGCTGCCAGAAGAGCCCTTTAAGGACAGCAAGAGTGATGGGCCTGCAGATATCCAATGGTGAGGGGGAACTCCACCTCCAGCCTTTGACAACCTGCTGAGAAATAAAAGGAATTACAGAGATTGGCAAAACAAAGGGCTTTGCTGTGGAAAGAGATGGCTGCTAGATGAATGCCCATGGTTTTGGGGGCCAAGCCCTTCTCCCTGAAGGGAGTGAGGTAATGGAGCACCCTATCCTCTGAGGTCTCATGAACCAGGAATCAAGAGCCAACTGAGGCAGCTTCCTGGGTCACAGCTCCCCATGTAAGGAGGGGTGAGCCAGAAGGAACTCTTGCTTCTTATGCCTCCTAGAAGCCCCTTCCCCAGCAGACCCAGGCATCCAGTAGGCTGCCCAAGCCACAACCAGGGCCAGCCACTGTGGCCCTCAGCTGCTGCCAAGGAGCTGAAGGGGGAAATCCCTCCTCTTCACTCTCTTCTGAGCCCTGTGGCTGCAAAGCCGCCCTTGTTGAGTCCGGAGGCCATCGCTTGTTGCTAAAGGGATGCATGAATGAAAACCGAAGGCTGATGCCTGTTCTCACTCAGCAGATTTCTAGCATGTCATACCATTTGGAATATGTCCAGTATCTCGAAATTTCATGATTTTACATGAAAGTTCGAAGGATCTGGGTGATCAGTACAGGAAAATCTCATAATATCTTGCATCACTGCTTGACGGTAAAGAGATTGCGGAACATCCTCCACACTATTTATCTCAGCGCCCATCAGTGCCCATCTAATATTTGGAACATTTCCTCACTGAGAGTGACCACTGGGATCAAGCTTTTTGTTGTTGTTGTTATACAAGTGTTTTAGAAAAGGTCTTTGTGTCGGCAGCTGCATAGGTGAACCACCTGCTTTTTAACTGTATATGTGTTGAGATGGTTTTAATGAATTTTTTAAAAATACATTTATTATGCTTTGCTTACACATTTTGTTACAACTATAGGGTTGGATACAGCAATCTACTTGCAGGAAGATCATGACTCCTCCCCATGTTCTCCTCCCCCCAGCTGCCCTGTCTGACCCTGAGAATGTTGATTCCAGGGGTTGCAGGACCCATGAGGAGGAGGAGCCATATGGGTTTATTGGCTGTAAAGAGGTGGGGGAAGGGGGCAAAATCCTTCTTCCTCCATTGCTGGTGCAGCTCTGTTGGGACGCAACCTTCCCAGGGCAGATGGGACTGTTGTGGAGGTATGGGGAGGGCAGGGAAGAATCAGGACCATCAGCCTCATAGTCTGATGGATTGCTGGATCCAACCCACGATCGGGACAATTCACTATCTTGATAGAAGTTAATAACTATCTTTTGAGCTGTGTGCATAACAAGACATTCCGAGTCCATGCCGCTTTGCATATCGTTGTGAATTCTTCCTCTTTCCACATCAAAAGCAAACTGCCCACTAAATAATATGGAGAAAATACTGCACGTCCCACCCTGTTTTAAGTCCTGTTTCCTCCGCTTAAATTTGTGGGATAACTGTGTTTTAAATGTGGAAGCAGGAAGTTCTCATGATGTGACAATAGCAACATGGGACTCAACAAGAAGCACTGCTGGAAGAGGGAATTGCATCAGAGGCACCAATGCTGACATTTCCTCTAAATTTTCTGAACTGCCTGCAAGGTTCTACAAATTGGATTTCCTTAGTCAGACCTATAACACTTGAGACCAACCACCAGGATGAGCACAGCATATCACCCTGTTCCGTAGCCTGTCAGGTGCTTGATACCTGTCCTATTTTTGCAGTCCCAGTCAGTCCGCAAAAGCAGGAGGTTCCTTGTTCCATGGCAGCCATCTCTGTTTTTCTCATAGTTGCGTTCTTGTAGGGAGCAGTGTCCCAAAATCAAAACAATGGTCCAGCTGCAATGAAGTAACCAGTTTTGTCTCAACAGCCAGGGCTCATTTCATAGCAGGAGCTCCTTTGCATATTAGGCCACACACCTCTAATGTAGCCAATCCTCCAAGAGCTTACAGAGCTCTTCTTACAGAGGCTACTGTAAGTTCTTGGAGGATTGGCTACATCAGGGGTGTGTGGCCTAATATGCAAAGAAGCTTCTGCTACAAAATGAGCCCTGCATACTGAAAATGCAGCTGATGTTTTGACATTGCAGTGTTAGAGCTTCTCTTCACTCAAACCCCTGCATAGCATGGCTATGCAAACACTGTGGGCATAAAGCTGGATGTACATCAGCTACAAATAGATTGTTCTTGACAGCTGTGTCTGGGCACAAATCTGTACTGCAAACTTAAGCTAATTTAAATAGTAATTCTTCCTCATTAAGGAATTCTGGGAACTGTAGTTCTGCAAGGAAGCTAAGGATCTCTGACAGCATTCTCATTGCCTTCATGAAATTATAAGTTCCAGTATTCTTTGGGGAAGTTATGGCAGTGTAACTAGAATAAAACCAATGTAATTTTGTACTGTAGGTACCCAATAGACATTGCTTGTGTAAGGATTGGGCCACATGTGCAGCAGAATGAATGGTGAAGTTCTAAGATAGTAGAATGGACTGTACCACTTCAAACTGAAGGAGGAGGGGGTAATACACTGGAATACTCCAGGGCTCATTTCGTAGCAGGAGCTCCTTTGCATGTTAGGCCACACACCCCTGATGTAGCCAATCCTCCAAGAGCTTACAGAGCTCTTCTTACAGGGGCTACTGTAAGCTCTTGGAGAATTGGCTACATCAGGGGTGTATGGCCTAATATGCAGAGGCGCTCCTACTACGAAATGAGCCCTGAATACTACAATGAGGAAAAAATCCTTGCAAGTACAAGCATTTGAGCCCTGGCTCAAGTACTATCAACTACAGAGCATGATCTCTTAGGAGCCAATCAAGGGAGCCTTCCATCGAGCTAAAACAAAAGTTGAAGTCCTATTGTCAGCTTACACGACTCACACAAAACACCTACTCTCGAATATCTACAAGATTCTCTCAGAGCACAGCAGTCTCCAAGAACTCCACTACCAAAGGGCATGGTGCAAAGACCTTGGCCAAATCCTATCTGATCACCACTGGGCCTTGATTTGGTTCTCACTGGCCAACACAGCCGGGATCTTCAATGTCAGGTTTCAATTCTTCAAATTGATCTCCAGATGGTACTACACACCAGTCCGCCTACACCGGATCAATATCCCCTCACCACTTTGTTGGAAGAACTGCGGAGAACCGGGAGACTACCTACATTGCTGGTGGTCGTGCCCTCACATCCAACGATTCTGGTCCTCAGTACGTAAAGAAATAACATTACCTCACAAGACCTCCCACTGGACCCTCTAGTTCTTCTCCTGCACCTCAGAGACCCCTCTATCGGGAAGGAACCACTCCACCCCCTGACAACACTTTTGCTCATGGCAGCCAAGACCACCATAGCAGCATCATGGAAACTCAGCACCTCCCTCTCGTTGGAACAATGGAGAAAAAGAATCTGGGATCAGTTCATTATGGATAAAATAATGGAAAATTCGAAACCCCTCAGCGTTTCCTCTGAGATATGTTCCTCCCGCTTTGTACGCACCTGGTAATCATTCCTACAGTACATGACAGAACAAGGCCTTCTACCCCAAGATCCAAATTTTGCTTCCTGGCTCCACTTCTGAAACCAGATCATAGTTACATCTTCCCGATTCACTCTCTCTAGCTTCACTCTATGATGCACTACTCACAACACCATAGCAGATGTTACACTAGTACACCCTCTACACAAAGCGCTACCTCAATATACTTCTTAACTAATATGATGGTATTTGTTGTTTGCAGTTTGTGATACTACCTCAACACCTGTATTCATTTAAAAAATGTGACCAACTGTAAGTCTAATCTGTGTTCTAGTTCAATAAACAGTTTATATATATAAAAAAAACATTTGAGAACATTCGGAGAACTAATACAGCTGAGGGAGGGAATGGCCGAAACCTTTCTGATAGGCGAGGGTTTTTATTTTCTTCTTGAAGGGAATTTTTGACATGGGGGAAATGGTGTGCTCTACCTGTAGCTTGAGGTAGTACAGCCCATTCCACCACCTCAGGATTCTGCCACCTCACTCTATTGCATGTATAATGATCAGATCTATAAATAGGGCATGTCTGTTCCTTGCCATCTGCATGTGTGTGTGTGTGTGTGGAGGGGCTGCCCTTTCTGGTCCATTGTCCATCACATAAACACACATGAAGCTGCCTTATCCGGAATCAAAATATTGTTCCATCATGGTCAGTATTGTCAACTCAGGTTGGCAGCTTCTCTCCAGGGTCTGAGGCAGAGGTCTTTCACATCACCTTCTACCTGATCCTTTAAACTGGAACTGTTGGGGACTGAACCTAGATCTTCTGCATCCCAAACAGATGCTTTGCCACTCAGCCACGGCCCCTCCCCAGGGCTGCTGAAAGGGACCAGCTATGGGAATGGCCTTTCTAGTTGTGTGCCGAAATGCCAAGTGGAGAGTGCTGGAAGATATCAAGGGCATGTACAGAAATGAACATTTGGGATAAGCTAGGTCCAAATCCCTGGAATATCCATTTTTGATATTATAAGGATTTAGTAGGAATACACAGATTGCGCCACAACAGACTATTTTCTATCCACAGTGAGCTTGCCCAGAGGGGGAAGGATGGCCCTTTTCTAGACTGCAATTTTGAGTTGGATCTCGGTGTGACCCAGTGTTGCAGCAGTCCCTGTGCCAGCATTTTCGCCCTGCTGCAGTATACCTATTCTGTCAGCTGAAGCACAGAGTGCATTATATAAAAGCATGGTCGCTGTTGGTTTAAGTGTGATATCTCCCATAAATGTTGGGTAGTAGAAAGTACTGGAAATTTACATTTCTTTCTCTTCAATTCCTGGCTTCTCCTTGATCCGTAGGCATTTTGCCTTGTGCAGACCCCAAGAGAACTAAACTGCATGCATGAAAACAGTCTTGTATGAAGTGTGCGTTTGTTCACTATAAAGAGCTTAGAAATGCTGCACTATATTAAAACACCATCCCGTTTAAAGTTGGAAGCAGAAAATAATGGGGGGAACAGAAGAAAGGAGGAGGAAGCCGATCCTGGCAGTGCCATGGGAAGGAGAGCCCGTGGTCTTAGACGGGTCTGCTTTGCGTGACAGTATGAAAGGGTGCAATGTAAAGCCCCCTTTAAAAATAGAAGGCAACAAGGGGGGGCCCTGCGATATTTGTGGGGGGGGAGAAACTGACAGCTGCTCCTCCTTCCTCCGCCCCCTCCCCCCCCAGAGACTCCCGGCGGGCCTCGGCATGCCGAGCTTCTACAGCCGCCTGCCGAGGCTCCCCCCTGTAAGGCGGTGGCGGCAGGGAGACCGCTGCCTGCCGAGGCTTCCCCCGCCTTCAAAATGGCGGCGGTGGCAGGGACACCCGCCGTCCACTGAGGCTTTCCCCCCTCCCTTCCTGCTTTCAAAACGGCGGCGGGGGCATAGAGACCTGCCGCCCGCCAAGGCTCTTCCCTCCCTCCCCCCGCAAACGGCAGCGGCAAGTCCTTGTCACACCGCTTCCCACCCCCTCCCCTACAGCGGCCACAGCGTTCTCTGTGCACGTGCGGAGAATGCTTTAACTTTTCGGGGGATTTAAAGATCCCCCCAAAAGTTTTTTAAACATTTAGGATTTTTCTGCACATGGGGGGAGTGCCCCCCGTGTGTAGAAACCCCACCCCACCCCCCAAGTGCCCCCTCACTCGGATTTAGGTATCCGCACGGGGGAGGGTACTTGGGAATTAGATATATAGATGATGGGAAGCCTTCCCAATTTGTCTCGTGAAAACAGGTCTTAGATTCTTGGGAAAGTTTGCCCTTTAAGAGCCGCATGACAGAAATTCAAGGGAAGCAGCTTTTCCTGACGCGAAGCTGTCATAAAAGAAAGCTTCATACGTTAAATATGTTATGCAACTGTAAAAAATGGCAGGATCCTCAACAGATGGAAAGATGGCAGCCGCAAATACCAAGTTTGTCCCAGAGCTGTCTTGAGAAAATGGACCAGTAAACCAAGCCAAATGGATCATGCAAATGAGTCATGCTGTACCCTTTGAGGCAGTGGGATAAGTGGAGATACACAGGAACTCTCTGGACACAAGACAAGGAGACAGTGCTGAGGTAGTCGAGAGTGAGTCCTAAATTTACATTGAAAAGGCTGGCAGGGGAGCACCGATTCACAAAATTACATATATTGATTGTACCTGGAAATGTACATTTGCTTCTCAGTCCTTCTGCCTTCAAACCTGTGAAGATCTGACCTGCCTTAAAGAGTCAGGCGCCAACCTGGAAACCAGGCTGTGAGGACAGAAGGCTGAAGCTACAGGAGGAAACCTTGAACTCCTGTAGGGAGGTGAGACGGTTTCCACAGCCTCATCCTGGGATAGGATTACTTGGGCAGCAGGAGGAGGAAATGTTTCCCTTTTTCCTCTCTGTCCTTCATCCTTGGTTCTTTTCGCTGCCTCCTTAATGCAGTATATACACTTTTAGCCTCTTTACTGAGACAGCATTAGTTGTATCTGAATTCAGTATTGCTTTTATTTCTTCATTTTTCCAATCTGCGTTTATTAAATAGTTCTGAACGAGGATGCCATGGTTATGGTATCCAGTGATTCTCATGCACACGAAGCCACTTCAGCCCATTTCACTTCAGTACAAGGGACAGCTCCAGATGCTTAAAGGGAGCCATGATGACCTGGAAAGCCCAGGCTGGCCCCATCTCGTCAGATCTCAGAACCTAAGCAGGAACAGCCCTGGTTAGTGTTTGGATGAGAGACCACCAAGGAATACCAGAGTCGTTATACAGAGGCAGGCAATGGCTGAACCTCTCTTGTCTTGAAAACCTATGGGGTTGCCATAAGTTGGCTGCAACTTGATAGCAAATTCCCCCCCCCCCCCAATGGGCATGAATGGGAACATAGTTTTCAAAAGGAACCTTGTGTGCCTCAAAATGCTACACATGGAGCTTTAGATTTAGGGGGGAAATTTATTCTAAATTTGCTTATAAAAGCATGTCTATAGATATAGAAGAGTGTACTTCATTTTAAAGTTATATATAGCTTACTTTATAGATAGGATTCTTGGGCCTTGGAGCCAAGGACATTGTTAACCTCTTGGACCCCACCTTTTGTATGCATACAAAGCAACTACACAATCATGACCATATTTAACTCCATACATAATCTTCCCTTCCTTACATCTCTCCTGCCCCTGTAAGATTTCAGTAAAAACACACTCTTTCAAAATCATGTCTCTGTTTGGCTTTGTTTACCCAGGGGTGCATGTTCATGTTTTACCCAATGTCTAGTACCATGAAACTGTTATATGCATTTACATTGTTAGCAAATGCATCTATTATAGCCTATCAAAATCCAATTTTGCGTTTCTCTGTATTGAATAAATATAGAAAGAGGTTTTAAACATTCCTAACCCACAGTGCTGCTTATACCTCACCCCCCCCCCCAATTAAGTTTTTGGGTTTTTTTAAAGATCTTTTTGCACTTGCAACTCCTACAGTTTGGGTTAGAAAACAAATGATGACAGGTTATGCATCTTTGAAACTTGAAAACAACAGGTGAAATTCCACAAAGGCTTTTTTTAGGTAAGTCACTTGGGCTTACATCGTGTGAGGGGCCTATGGTAGATGACCCAAGTGGGTTGGCCCGTGGGGCCTGGGTCAGGCCTTGCCCTGTGGACAATATCCCATTGCTTTCTAAAAGAAAATGCAGGCTTTGCAGTTTAATGGTTTAGGCCAGGGGTGGGCAATTGTTTTGGCTCGGGGGCCACTTTGTGAGAGCGGAGGTTAGCGAAGGGCCGCACCTTTTAAAATGATTACATTCATTAGTTAATTTTGCATTTCAGAAAAGGTATAAATTGTATCATAAAAATCAATAAATATAAATTAAATAAAATAATGGTAGTTTTATTCCATTTATTAATTGTGCTGATTTCATATCATCTATAGCTGCAAGCATATTTAATTTTAGAATCAGTTTAATGAGACAAATGTACGCTATCACACTTTCCTACAATTTTTTTGAAATCAGGAGTGAGATTGCTTGTTGAGATTCTCATCGCAGCCTGCAAGTTAATGTCTGTCAAAGAGCATCTATATTTACTCTTGTTGATCGTCATGTCTTGGCGGGCCGCAAAAAATTCTGTGGCGGGCCGCATGTGGCCCGCGGGCCGCAATTTGCCCACCCCTGGTTTAGGCTATGTTTAACTTGCTATCTGATTGAATTGTTTTAAGTTTTGTAACCCACCTTCTCAGTGAGAATGGTGTGCTATAAATGAACTAACGCTGAATTGACACTATTGGTTATTTTTTTTCAAGTAATTTTTTTCTAAAATCCCGTATAGGGTATAGTCGGTGAACCAGGACCCAAAGGAGAACAAGTAAGTATAGATCTGTGTTGTTTCTTGTATTCCCAATATTGTCAGAATTCTGCAAAAAAAACACATGATACTTACCTCTTGTTCTAATGCAGGGCTCTGCTGGTGGAGAAGGGGAGCCAGGAGGAAAAGGAGACCTTGTAAGATCTACTTTCCGTTTGATAAGAGTGTAAAGCTTTACATGCATCTAGAACTGACAAAATTGGAAGGTTCTCCCCCATGATATGGGACAAAAAGATCGTAATTCCTTATCGTTGCAAGATTTTCATATTTGAAATGAATGCAAATGAACTGGCTATCTCATGATAACGTTACTAAGCGCTAAATAAGAAATATGAAATAGTAGGTAAATTCATAGAGAATAAATTTATATTGGGTTTTCATGGCCATATTTATTGCGGAAGACCCTGGGTTGCGTCCAAAATTGCACTATTGATTGACAAGGAATACAGACAGGAGAATCTAATCTAATGGCCTAAGCTAAATGCGGTGTGCTTTTTTAACAATAAATATTCAAATATCAAATACCAATGATATTTGAATATTTATTGTTTAAAACGCATACAGCATTTAGCGTAGGCTATTAGATTAGATCCAATGTTGCACTGGTACAAGGAGCCTTGGACCAATGGGGCGCAACTCTTCCACAAGCAGGATGCTCCTTGCATTCGAGGAGAGCGCCAACCCCTGTAAAAGCAAGAATGTTGTGGTTGATTCTGAGTTGGATCTTGTCTAGTGAATATAAATACCTTCCCATAAGAGGTACTCATGGTCAATGCTCCCTCTAAGCCATGGAGTCTTGTGAGCAAAAATTCTACTTTGTGAGCTACTGGCATTAAAGCTGTGAGCGAGTGATTTGGCTGCTGCATAAATTAGTTTGCTCTGGAGCCATCCTTCCCGAGCTAAGACAAAAATGTGTGAGCTGGAGGCTAAAAAATGGTGAGCTAGCTCACACTAACTTAGCTTAGAGGGAACACTGCTCATGGTAGATGAATACTCTTTGTTTTCAGCATTTTGCTGTTTTAAAGTTAACGGTATAATATGAATTTCTTGTTATACCTTTTCATCCTTTTGTGGTACTTCTTTACATATGCCGGACCAGGGAATACTCCTTTCTTCTAATAGTGGGTCTTAGATGAACCATTTAGAGAATGATATTAGATCCTTTCTATTTAAAACAGCACATTCACAGACCATCTTGACACTGTCTGTCTTGTTTTGTTAGGGTGACACGGGTTTGCCAGGCCCTAAAGGATCCGTAAGTATGATGAACTGCATGGTTACCAGAAATCAAAGGCAAGATAAATCAGCAGAATATTTCAAACAAGATGGTTGTTTGGCTTCACAAATGGAGCTTAAATATTTAGGTCCCCAAGCAAAGGAAGTTAAGGCAAATGTGATCCATCATTCATTTTTTTTTAATTTTAAAGCTGTAAATTGCTGCAGGGTTTCTCAAAGTTAGAAACATTACACCCCCCTCCCCCCCGCTGCCTGGGATGGAGGGGGTGCGAGTAAAGAAAGAGATAAACTAATAGTGTGAGAAGGCAAGAGGGAGCTTGCAGACTTCCCAACAGAGCTGGGTCTGTGAATTGCATTTTTGAACAGGTCATATATACAAAGCTTGCGCATCTTCTATGCGTGTCACATAGTATCCTCACTGAATGTGGATGCAGAATTTAGCCTACACAGTAACTTAACTTTCTTTTTTCCTATTAAAAACAGCAAGGAATTATATATATACAAGGTGGGGACCCGCGATACTCGCGGGGGGGGAGAGAAGGAGCTCGCCCCCTTCCCCACCCCACAAAGAGTCCTGGCGGGCCTTGCCGGGCCCGCCGCTCGCCCCCTTCCCCCCAAGAGTCCCGGCGGGCCTCGCCAGACCCGCTGCTCGCCCCCTCCCCCCCACCAAAGAATCCCGGGCCAGCGGGCCTCGCCGGGCCCGCCGCTTGCCCCCTCCCCCCCGCCAAAGAGACCCGACAGGCCTCGCCGGGCCCGCCGCTCGCTCCCTCCCCTCCCCTCCCCAAAGAGACCCAGGCTGGCGGGCCTCACCGGGCCCGCCGCTCGCTCCCTCCCCCCCGCCAAAGAGACCCGGCGGGCCTCGCCGGGCCCGCCGCTCACCCCCCCACCCCACCGTGGCTGTTAGTAGAGTGTTCCCTGCGCATGCGCAGGGGATGCTCTTTTACTTTTCGGGGGATTTAAATATCCCCCGAAAAGTTTTTGTTACTTTTGGCATTTTTCTGCAAACATGGGGACTGCCCCATGTCTGCAGAACCCCCCCTCTGCCCTCCAAGTGCCCCCCCACATGGATTTAGGTATCCGCACGGGGGTGGGTCACTTGGCTATTAGATATATAGATATATATAGATATATAGATATACATATAGATATACATATAGATATACATATAGATATACATATAGATGTATAGATGTGTGTGTGTGTGTGTGTATATATGGTTTAATTCAACTGGCTTTCAAGCAAGGGAAATCTTTCCCTTTTTCATTTTTATATATATAGTGTATGCTGGACGGTTTAGAAAGAAAAAGGGACTTAGCTATGAGTTCATGCAACCAGCAAAGATTACTCCCGCAACGATATAAATATAATAGTTTTAGGAGGCAGCAGTAAGCAAGAAACAGTGGCCCAGATCCAGCTCAGGTTAATGGACCAGCTTCCCACTGAGCATCTGAAATGGCATAGAATGTGTTCCTATTTATGGGCCGTTGAGACTGACTCCATTTTATGACACTTTATAAGTACATCTCTGTTACGTGCTTCCGCTCTGAGCAGACCTTCTCAGGATGTTCTAAGTGTGTTTAATGAGCGCATTGCAGGGAGGAGAGGGATTGCAGTGGAACGATATACAAGTTCATCGGAAGGCATGCAGAGAGTTGCATTTGCCGGTCCTATGCTTATGTTCCTGAGGAAGAGTGTAGATTGGGTGTGGAGTGTAAAGTCCAGTTGTACACACAAGGCAGCAATGTGAGAGATTGGCTCCCAGGCAGAGAACTGGATGCCCCAGCATGTGGGGGCCATGCCAGCAGCTCTCTCAGGCTTAGTGGGGACGAGAGTTAGGGCCGGGTAAAGAGTCAGTGGCAGCCTCTGGCAGAATACAGACGGAAGGTGCCAGAGCAGCAGGCATTCGGCCGTGAAGAGATGAGCCCTGACTGCTTGTGGGAAGAGGCTCCTCGGTATGTGACTTCCAGGGACTACAACCTCTCGTGGGTGGGAAAGGTCACTGCATGGGTGCCACAAGCACCTTATGCAGATATTAAACATAAATGTGGCTCAGTTTTTTTTAAAAAAACCACTTCAATTCATAATAACTACAGTTATGCTGTTGTCACTAGTGACTCACGGGCTGAGGACAGACTGGCAGTTTGGCCCGATATAGGCCTGCTTTGCAAGCAGATCAAGCGAGCCCGTTCAGACAGCCGCAGCTGCCTGGTACTGCTGTGCCACACTCACCCGGTCCCGAAGCGCTTTCTTCCCACTTTAAAAAGGTCCCTGGTAAAACTGGTGTCAAGCCGTCTGGGTGCGCGTTCATCCCGCTTCCTGGCAGTGTGGACATAAATAAGCCACACATCAAGCGGTGCTGGTAATGTGAACGTGCTGCTCTGGGAGAGATGCGCATAAGCGCCCATGCACCCATGTGCACTTTGGTGAAATGGCCTGAAGCTGGGTGCCATGGAGGCTGCTCCACCAGGGGCCACTCTGCAGCAGTGTGACCGCTTTAGTCTGCCTCCTCCCCCCATACGCTCCCGCATCCGTCTGCCCAGTGCGAACGGAAAGTCCCACAACAACTTGGCCCGGGGCTTTTTGCCCCGCTTCTGTTGCACTTCTTTTTCCCAGTCTGTCCTCAGCCATGTTGTCCAGCCATGTAGCATCAGTTTATAAAAAAGAGACTCCCTTCTTGCAGTATACCAACAGCTGTGTATAACTCAGGAGATTTAGCTTCAGGTAATGTAGGATTAATTGAGGCTTGGAAGCACCACAAGTAAAGGTTCCTTGCGAACTTGTTTGATTTCCATTATTTTCCTCACTGAATAGTAACAATAACCTCTTTGCAATATCTTTACTATTTTTTAAATTTACTCCAGGAATATAAAATACCGTGATTAGAAGTCCTGGCTTCAGAGTTTTGTATTTCTCTGAGATGCAAAAATGGTTCAAGTTATTTCCCCCTCTCCCTACAAGGCAGCCGTTCGCAAACATTTGTATCGTCAATTTCTAGCTTATCTAATATTTATTTCCTCCGCAGTTATATTTATAGAATATAAAAATTGAGAGCTTAAAAGCTGTCGTGGTCTATGGTCTTCTTGGTAGTTAAGCTGTTTTTAAATATTTAATGTATTCGTAAGATTTTTTTTGCCAAAGTTTAGAATTGCTTCAGGGATTCACATTGCTTAAGTTATGTATCACTCCGGAGGTTCCTGTGGGGAAACGCAAAAGCAAATGCCACTTGCTGTTCAGTTGCCTCTTTCTTATCTGCTCTCTTACTGTAATGCATATATGCAGCCCTCCTTTACAGTAACCCTGGCTTTTGCCACCAAAAGAAAAGGAAACTGAAAGCCTCAGATGAGGCCATTACTGGGTCCGACCTACCTAAGGAACCGCCTTTCCCCGTACACACCCCAGAGAGCACTACGGTCTGGGGCCCAACATCGCCTGGCCATACCTGGCCTAAGAGAAGCCAAGCTCACTGCCACCAGGGGGAGGGCTTTTTTGGTGGCGGCCCCTAGCTGGTGGAACGAGCTCCCGGAAGAGGTCAGGGCCCTGCGGGACCTGATGCAGTTCCGCAGGGCCTGCAAGATGGAGCTCTTCCGCCAGGCATTTGGATCGGGGCCGCTGCCCTCGTTTTGTCCCCCCTGGTCACTTAGTGACCACTAATGCGCAAAATAACTGTACCATCTGGTCGCTGAGGACCCTGTATGCTACCAATAGCTGGTTGTAAGTGACACCATCTGGTGCGCCATCAGACAGCACTGAGCACTTTAATATTTGTATTAGGATGTTTTATGTAAATGCAAATGTTGTAATGTTTTAACTGGTTTTAACTGTTTTAATGTGAACGATGTTCACCTAATCATGTAAGCCGCTCTGAGCCTGCTATTCGGGGAGAGCGGCCTAGAAACCGAATAAAATAAATAAATAAATAAATAAATAAATAAATTCTTCATTTTCTTCTAATTACTAGACCTGTTCTGAATCTTAGTTAAAGGGTCAGAACCTATCTGAATGCTGAGATGTCACGGCAGCTGCATTAAAAAGGGACAAGCAAATCACCTTCACTTACTGAGTAGCCTTTCCATTTCCCACACACTATATTACCACTCAGCTTTGGGTTGCCAGCCTCCAGGTGGGACCTGGAGATCCCTCGCTTTTACAACTGCTCTCCAGCTGACCGAGGCTGTGGTCACACAAACTAAATAATCCACTTTCAATCCACTTTCAGTGCACTTTCCAACTGGATTTTACTGTGTGAACTGGCAAAATCCAGTTGGAAAGTGCATTGAAAGTGGATTGAAAGTGGGTTATTTAGTGTGTGTGACTGCAGCCAGAGATCAGCTCCCCTGGAGAAAATGGCTGCTTTGGAGGGTGGACTGTATGGCATTGTACCATGCTGAGGCCCCTCCCCTCCCCAAACCCCACCCTCTCCTGGATCCACCCACAAAGTCCCCAGGTATTCTCCAACCCAGACCTGGCAGCCCTAACTCATCAAAATACAGGACTAAATATGAAATCATACCAGACCACAAATAATTCATTCCCCACAGTAAATGCCATAGAACCCCGAGCAATTTGTGCAAAGCAGACTGGGGTGGATCCAAACATTCTCTGAGGAGCCTTCCTCCAGTCTTAGGAGACTTCCTCCAGCATAAGAGACTCAAAGAGCCACTTACATTGGAGAAAGTCTCCATAGATTGAAGGAGGGCTTCACACGAGCCAAAAGGAAAGGTGGGGCATAAATGTTTTAGTAAATACACTTTGCTCAGTGGAGTGTAGGATAGGGGTTAGGATCCACCTCTGGGATACCTAGAACATTGTGGAAGAGTCGCCATTCTCAGCAAAGAGTAATAAACTCAGAGCCTCTCATTTTTAGGCTGGGAATCCTGGTGAACCTGGGTCACGTGGGCCTGAAGGCAGTCGTGGTTTGCCTGGTATAGAAGGATTACGTGGGCCACCTGGACCTCGTGGCATGCAAGGGGAACAAGGGGCAACAGGGCTACCAGGAAGCCAGGGTCCAGCTGTGAGTAACAACTTCCTTTTATTCATGTGTTTGTCATTGGCCTACCATTTTTTCCCACCATAGAGAACAATGGAGGGGATGGGGCAACCTGTTTGAGGCCCTGTAGAATTGGACCCCATAGTCCAATCTTCTTGAAACATGGTGGGTATTTCGGGGAGAGGTCCCAGAAGGTACCCTGCAAGTTTGGAGCCTCTGCCTCAAACCCCTTCCCCTCCAGCCCCTCATATACCCTATGAGTTTTTGCCATTGACTTCAATGGCCCATAGGGTATAATAGGGCTGAAACTGACATTCGGCCAGTTATGCTAATGAGTTATGCTAACAGGTATGCTAATGAGCTCCTGCACCTCTTTTTCTACAAAATGACCCCTGGCTGTACCTACTCTGGAGAGTGGAACAGTGGGATATTATTCATCTAAATAAATAAAGTAAATATACATGCTCAGAGAATCTGAACTGTAAAGGTCTTGGTGTCACCTTGGCTATTGCTGTTTGGCTGTTTAGAGAATGTATGCTGGACCCAAATGACCCGAGATGGCAGTTTCCATTGTTAATCCAAATGCTTTTTTTTTTGGAGGGGGGGGAGTGGATCTCTCTGACCCTTCATAGCATAAGTTAAGAAGACTCCAAGATACTAGCAATAGTACTGTTGTTTACAAATGCTTTCACTTTGTAATTCAAAAGTCTGGATAGCTAACATGAGTAACTGAAATGCTTAATTAAATTAGAGTTGGAGGCAGGGACATGTTGGGGTGGTGTCACAAGTGTGGTGATGTCACTTCCGGTGAAAACCCACAAGTGACAACTGTAGCTCTAGGAATCACCAAAAACTCCATGATTGTACCATAGAATTTCTGGCATTTCCTACAGCTGCTGCCATTGCTCCTGGGTTTTCCCTGGAAGTGACATCATCATGCTTGCACTGCTAGTGAGATTTTTAAATCCCCTTCACACACACACCACTTGCAGTGGCAGCAGACAACAGGAGCTCGGGGCAGGGATTCTCTGCTGTGACTGTGGGCTTGGCAGCGCTAATCCAGATTTATCTGTGATGATGTAGTACCCTTGCTTAGGAATTCTGTGGCACTCATTTTGCCATGCCACCTAAAATAGTGCAACTAGATGGTGTTTATGACTTTTTTGCATCAGGCAATAAATACTAAGGCTGGATGTTGGATTTCTGCTTGAAAGCAAGATACACCCATTTGAGTGTTCTGGAAAATACAAAAGGCTGAATTTGTTTTGGGGTTTTTTTTTTGGAGGGGGGTCCTGCAGCTGCACATGGGGCAGTGTCTATCACTGCTGAAACTTATAGCAGCGGAGCCTCCAAGGAGTTAGAGCACCAAAAGCATCTGGCTGTGAGCTCTATTGAGTGCAGCGGGATATTGTATTACTAAGTCCCCCCCCCCCCCCCCTTTGCAGTGTTTCCTTCTCTGCAGTGCTTCTTCTTATATGACTGTGGCAAAGCACAGAGGCAGAAATCGCTGACAAGGTGTATGGGGATTTCATGGCTGAACAAATAAATTAGTGTTCTTCCCTTTTCCTGCCTCTCTCTTGCTCCATGATTATTGGAGATGCTCTGGCCTGCAGAGCGGATGTGTGCCTGATTTTCGGCTGCTGGAGGGGACCTTTCATCTTAACAGTGTTTTCCTTTACAGCAGCCTGACAATCTGTCTCAATGTTTACCGAATGACTTTAATAAGATTTGTATTCCAGGGTAGAGGGCCAACTGATGCTCACATCAAGCAGGTTTGCATGAGAGTAATGCAAGGTAAATAACCTCTACCGACTTGCACAGCTAGCCAGGAGGCTGCGAGTGGGTCTGCATTTATGATGTTAACTGTGTGTGCGTTGTCTTCTTTGTCTCATGCATTAAAGCTAGGTGTAAATCTGGGTTTTCTAAATTCAGTTTGTGGAAGAGGCATAATCAAGGCAACAGATCAACTCTTACTGTAATCGTTTTAAAATGTGATTTTATCATGTATGTTTAAAATAGTTAGCTGCCTCGGTGTCCCTTGTAAGGGCAGGAAGGTGGGATGCAAATTTTGTAAAATAAATACATAAATAAATAGTCTTTCCCAGGGCTCATTTCGTAGCAGAAGCTCCTTTGCATAGTAGGCCACACCTCCCTGATGTAGCCAATCCTCCAAGAGCTTACAGTAGCCGCTGTAAGAAGAGCTCTGTAAGCCCTTGGAGGATTGGCTACATTAGGGGTGTGTGGCCTAATATGCAAAGGAGCTCTTGCTACGAAATGAGCCCTGGGGTGGACTATGGGGACCTGCTGGAGGAATTGTTGGCATGAGCCCTTGTTGGTAGCAAGGTGAGAAGGAACCACAAAGTGTGGGTTGGGGTGACACCTTAGAGGAGAAATGCCAGAGTCCTCTGGGCATTTCTGTCCTGTAACATTTAGGGTCTGTTTAAGATCGCTAGGACTTCATGAGATCTACCTACAAGATAGTATTGCTTGTTACAAATATCTGTGTGAAGCTGGATGGAATAATAAAGGATTCCCTCAGAGCAGGGCTCATTTCATAGCAGGAGCTCCTTTGCATATTAGGCCACACACCCCTAATGTAGCCAATCCTCCAAGAGCTTACAGAGCTCTTCTTACAGGGGCTACTGCAAGCTCTTGGAGGATTGGCTACGTCAGGGGTATGTAGCCTAATATGCAGAGGAGCTCCTGCTACGAAATGAGCCCTGCATCAGAGCATGTGGGCTCTCAACTTTTGATCTCAGTCCCCCAAGGTCTCAGGACCCAAGGAACTGAATGGCATTTGAGGAATACAGTGGGGTAATTGTTTGACCCACTTTCTTATGGTATAAATGTATAAGAGTACGGTGTACTTGCATGACAGTTGTAATTCTGGAGGGTCTGCAATGCAATACCATCGACATAATTAATGCCACAAGAATGAACAATGATAAATAACTTTACTGAACCATTAATTTTTAATTTGCAATTTGCATTTTATGGAGCTCAAGAAGTCATTTTTATAAGGCTTAGAAGGAGGTTGAAAATGGCAGTGTTCAAAGTTTGCCCTGTCATTATAACTACTCCTGTCATTAAATTAAAGCAGCGAACAGTTTCCTTAAAACAGGGGAATTAATAGACAGTGTTGGGTTTCAGCAGTTTAAAATATGCTGAGGTATATGGGAGGGCAGCTAATTATCTTTTCCTGTTATATGTAAGGTTCATGCCTTAAACGTTTGTTTCATTCTTGATTTATATGTTAGTACTTAGTTTTTGGCTGGGATTTATTGGGTGGAAAAAAGTCGCCCAGCAGGTGGAAACTACTGAGCACATCCTAGGGCAGGGGTGGGCAAACTATGGCTCGGGAGCCGCATGCGGCTCTTTCACATATATTATGTGGCTCCCGGCAGGGCGGCTGGGGAAGCTAAATATCATCAGCAAACAAATACCATTGGACAAATTAATATCATTATCAATATCTGCTTTTACCCCTTTTGTTATTATTTTTGGCAGTCTCATTTAATGTTAATAAAAAGCAAATCTGCTTCTTTTCCAATAAAAGCAGGTAATATTTGTTCCTGTCTTGTGGCTCTCAAACATCTGATGTTTATTCTATGCGGCTCTGACGTTAAGCAAGTTTGGCCCCCCCTGTTCTAGGTGGCTCTTACGCTGGAGCAAGTCTGCCCACCCCTGTCCGAGGGGATATTGCACTGCTGTAATCCAGGACATTAAGAGGCTTGCATGGAGCTCTGCGATTTAATTTGAGACCGTCTCTGTGCAACTGTGCTTTTTCTTTAAAAAAAAGAAATTGGCCCCAGCATTAGTTTCCAGCAAAATATTTTCATCTCTCTTTATCAGTTCAGGGTGTTACTCAAGAAAGGGAATTCAGGATTGCTAGACAGTGCAAAGCAAATTGTCACCAGCTTTAATGCAACACTTGAACAGTTAATTTGCAGGCACGAGAAACAGTGATGGAGAAAAGGGAAGTGGTCTGGAAATGTCTGCGCTGATCTTTCTGTGAACCAAACAGAATTTGAATCATTTCACAAATGCCATGTGAATGTTCACATAGCGCCTTTCAAAAGCAACATTATTGTGTGAATAATCTACACTCTTCTGACAATCCACTTGGATACTGTATCTTTTTTCACCTAAGCCTCTGTAATAACAATGATATGCTAACTGCTGACGATCCCATCTCCTAGTCCGTAAAACTTGTGCTCACGATTTCCTGGAAATATCAGAGCTAGAGTTGCCAAGTCTATTTGCAGTGGGGGGATTCGGGGGGCATTCTGGGGCTGGGCGGGACATGGTGCGCAACATCACCGATGCAGTGATGTCATCGTGTCGGTCATGTTGCACATGACGCTCTGGTTTTTGGGCAAAACTTTGGGGGGGTTGCCTTCAAAGCCATAGAGTTTGCCCCGAAACCAGAGTGTCACCGTGCGACATCCCTGGCATGTTGACATCGCCTGGAAGAGTTGTCATCGCATCAAGGACACCATGCAATGGTGTCCCTGTTTGGGGGGGGGGTTCCCCTGCCAGCCAGCTGGGGGACCCCCCCCCCCCCCCCAGGAACTGGCAACCCTAATCTAAGCTAAGGAATGTCAGTGGAAGGCCTGTAAGCTCTGTTTGGAAATTCCATGTCCTCTACTAGCTCTGATTTGAGTAATGAGAATGTTGTCTTGTAATTTTTAAAAGAAAATCCTCATGGAGGCAGAGGCTGGTTGGAAAACATACTGACAATTGCTGGAGGGCAAGAAGCAGACTGACAACTAAAAGAAGCCCAGATTAATTGCTTTGCGATTATGTCAACTCTTACACATAAGAACAATTCACAGCAATCTTAATTTTTGTCATTCATCCCTTCATTCTTTGACTTCCACAGAACAACTGGCTCAACTGGCTGCCAGCCTTCAGAGGCCTGAATTTGGTGCTCCTGGCCTCCCAGGTCGTCCTGGACCCCCTGGGGTTTCTGGATCCCCTGGAGAAAATGGCTTCCCGGGGCAGATTGGATCCCGGGGGCTGCCTGGCCTTAAGGGCCCTCCTGGTGAAATTGGGCTGAAAGGGATCAAAGGTAAGAGACTCAGGCTGAAATCCTTACACATAGGAAGGAGTCCCATTGAAGTGAGCAGAATATTCCAAGAATACATGCGCAAGTATGGCCTGCTCACTGTCAGGCTTGTATACATGTCATGCTCATGCTGCATGCAGTCGAGTGTGTGTTCTTATATGGAATTACCATGTGTCCCTGCCTATATCAGGCAAACTCCCACCCTCAATCGCCTGTACTCGATCAGCTGAGCAATAGGAGAACAAGTGTGTCCTTAGAGTGTCTGTGATACACCCCCCTCCCAGGCTCTCGTCCCCTCTTCGAAGCCCCTGGGATTTGCACATGCAAGGCTGGCAACCACAGATGGTGTCAGTGACATAGATGGTGTCGAGGGCAGGGTGACTGCATCAATATTCCAATGTTACATCTGGCTAAGCCTTTCTGTTCAACTTGCATTGTTTTGGGTCTGAATGGTTTATTCCATGCTCATAGGTCCTGACCGGGAGATAGCATCAGGGACTGACCCCCACCACTGGAATGCACACCTCGCTTCGCCTCACTCACTTTGCTTTGCTTTGCGCATGCTCATTACTCATTCACTTTTATCTCTAGCCTCCTCAGCTAACGACCTTCAAAGGAAGTGCCTCCTGTTATGTGTTACAAGAACCACAGGTGTTATGTATTCTATTTTCTTAAATTCTCTGGGAACTGTTCTCCCAAAATGTTCAACACTATTTCTCCCTGAGAACTCATTTTGCTGCGCTTTCCTTGGGAACACTGGGCCGGTATAATTGGGCGCCAAGAATTCTCCCCATTGATTGGTAGAGGTTAGTTGGGCCATATTTCATATCCAGTATAATTATGATTGCAATTCAAAGCTTAAGCATTACTAACAGAAGAAGTGTCTGACCAACATGATCTTTTCTACAAATAAAGGACTATCTGTTTAAGGAGATCAGTTGTGGACTATATTTATTGGGGCAGTCTCACAGATGGTCTGGCATATGGAACTGGCTGCAGCATGGCAAGTGTGGTCATTTGGTACTGCTTCTGCGAAGCTTAACTAGTCTGATTAGGCATATATTTTATACGTTAGATATTGGGGAATGCTGTGTGGGTAGGAGCAGGTCCACCCCAATTGCTGTCTTCCCAGTGCCCTCTGTTCCATGTGCTCTGTATTTAATTTCACTTCCCCCCAGTTTTCCATGATGTCTGTTTTCTGTCACACATGGAGCTCATACACCTTTTGAGGGTAAAGTTTGTCATGTGTAGGGCTCATTTCATAGCAGGAGCTCCTTTGCATATTAGGCCACACACCCCTGATGTAGCCAATCCTCCAAGAGCTTACAGAGCTCTTCTTACAGGGGCTACTGGAAGCTCTTGGAGGATTGGCTACATCAGGGGTGTGTGGCCTAGTATGCAAAGGAGCTTCTGCTACGAAATGAGCCCTGATTCATGTGAAATTCTGACTAAGCATTAGTACGGTGGTGGGGCAGCACTGTTGTTGCTCCCAGCATGTTTACGTTAATTCCCCGGCCAAATGCCGGGTTTACTTTAGGTTACCCAGAGACCAAGGTGACTAAACTGCTAAGGAGGGGTGGGACATACCAGAGTACTGTTATGGGATGGTGACACTGCTGTCTTAGCCCCCTGTCTCAGAACTGACATGACTATCATGAGTAAGGAACCATGCACCCAAGGGGTAACATATGCAGCCCTGCAAACTGAAGAAGGGGAAACTCACTCAAAAAGCACGCTTTGCAAAATTATGTGGATAGCCACAGATGGGGTGGGTGGCGGGGTATAAAGCAAAATTTTCAGTATAATTTGCAGAGGAACCATACTTTCCAGTATTATGCTAGGAATCCGTTGGTAGTTTAATTTGATAGTTCTCATCTGACAGTGCGATTAAACAAAGAAAGAAATGACATGCAAAAAAAAGCAGATTTCTTGGTCTGTCAAAAGTATGTAAAATGCCAAAAATAAATTGGAAAAAACAATCAAATCACTGCTTTTAAAGAAGATTCCTTTTAAGGTCATATTTTACTTTTGCTTGGCAACAATGTACTTTCCCATTTAGTAGCTGCAGGGGTCCTTTGGGGCCGGAGCGAGGCGGAGCGCTGCTTCGCCAGCCCAGGAGTGGGCACTAGGGCAGCCATGGGTCAAATCAGATTCTCTGATCTGATTCGGCCCACTGCCGAATTGCCGCTGAAATTCGGCGGTGGCTTTAAAAGCGGCTGGAAGGGAGGGGGTTTGAGGGAGAGGCTTCAAACTTGCAGGGTAGCTTCTGGGACCTCTTCCCCAAATACCCACCAAGTTTCAAGAAGATTGGACCCCCTACGAGCCTCCAAACAGGTTGCCCTCATTCCCTCCATTGTTCTCTATGGTGGGAAAAGAAGTAACATTTTTGGGATGGGGCAACCTGTACCCTGCA
The DNA here is from genome assembly GCA_029233225.1 of Lepidodactylus listeri. Taxonomy (NCBI): domain Eukaryota; kingdom Metazoa; phylum Chordata; class Lepidosauria; order Squamata; family Gekkonidae; genus Lepidodactylus; species Lepidodactylus listeri. The sequence continues at coordinate 54,027,645 of JARCFY010000016.1, read as the reverse complement.
AGTTTGGAGCCTCTCCCTCAAACCCCCTCTCCTCCAGCCCCTCATATACCCTATGAGTTTTTGCCATTGACTTCAATGGCCCATAGGGTATAATAGGGCTGAAACTGACATTCGGCCGGTTATGCTAATGAGTTATGCTAACAGGTATGCTAATGAGCTCCTGCACCTCTTTTTCTACAAAATGACCCCTGGCTGTACCTACTCTGGAGAGTGGAACAGTGGGATATTATTCATCTAAATAAATAAAGTAAATATACATGCTCAGAGAATCTGAGCTGTAAAGGTCTTGGTGTCACCTTGGCTATTGCTGTTTGGCTGTTTAGAGAATGTATTATTGAGTTATGCTAATAGGTATGCTAATGAGCTCCTGCACCTCTTTTTCTACGAAAGGACCCCTGAGTAGATGTGAGATACTTTATGGTACCATGAGATGAAAGTGTTGCTGTGGCAATAATTTTTTTTTCTCTAGGCAAGACCTATAGATAGCAAACAACTTTGGGCAGAATGGTTGCCCTGTTCTAAAGCACTTAGTGCCACAATAAACTCCTACATACAGGGGGGGGAAAGGCCTTTACTTAGAAGCAAGCTGTTACACTCCCTTTCCCAACTAGGACTTTATCAAGTTTAACTGCAGGGCACAAGCTTTCCTTTGTGCATGGAGATCCGGTAATGCAGGTGTGTACTCACACTCTTATATCTGAATCAGTCCCCTGTGTGGGAAAATCCAACAGTAGGAGAGGTCCACTAAGCCCCTAAAGGTGGAGGAGGAAGGAGCCCAGCGTGTTTTGGTGGTGGTGATGGAAACTGCCATCAAGTGGCAACCCCGTATGGTTTTCAAGGCAAGAGACGTTGAAAGGTGGTTTGCCATTGCCTGCCTCTGCGTCATGAGCCTGGATTTTCTTGGAGGTCTCCCATCCAAATACTGACTGGGGCCAACCCTGCTTAGCTTCTGAGATCGGGCCGTCCTGGGCTATCCAAGTCAGGGCCCAGTATGTTCTGCCCCCACCAAAGCCAACTACTGTAGGTAGAATCTAGGGGCCTAAATTCCTTTAGGCCTGCCAAATCCCCTGGTTTGGTGGGGGTTACCCACTTGGGGGGGGGTTGGGGGAAGCCCCACCCCAAGCCCAACACCTGCAGTCACCCCTCTCCCTTCTCTCTTGAGAGACAGGAGGGAGAAGGGTGGCTGTGGGCTGCGTGCCCGATCTCTGAGTGGCATCGCCGCTTGGAGATTGGGCGGGCGGGGGCATCTAGCTGTCTTCATTTAAAGGGGGCCCCTTTAAGTGCAGGCAGCCAGTGCAGAAGGGCCCCATGCGCCCAATCTCTGAGTGGAGATTGGGCAGGTGGGGGCCTCTGGCTGCCTGCACTTAAAGGGAGCTCCTTTACATGCAGGCAGCTGGCATGAATGGGTCCTGTGTGCCCGATCTCTGAGTGGAGATTGAGCATGTGAAGCCCTCCAGCTACCTGCACTTAAAGGCCCCATGCACCCGATTGAGTGGAGAGTGGGTGCGCGAGGCCCTCCGGCCGCATACACTCAAAGGGACCCTGTTTAAGTTCTGGCAGCCAGTGGGATCATCCCCATGGGCTTGGAGCCGGGACATGCCCAACGTGATGTCATCACACTGGGGACTCCCCACCCCCTCCAGGAACACCCCCCCCCCCAAAGTCCCCTGCTGGGGACGAAGATGGACCTGGCAACCCTAAGTTCCTTCCCCCTCCTGGCCCCGTTATAGGCACTCTGTTATCAACTTTAGGGGTCCCTGACATGCTGCCATCGCCCCTTTATGTCACAAGCTTGTTCTGAACCTCTGTTTAGTCCATCTTCAAGTGATCTGCATCCGTGGAGCCTGGTGTCATGTCTCATACAGCTGGATGCCAAGCTAGGGCAACGCAGGAGATCTCTCACTGCCGCCCCCAGTGCATGGTGCACAGTGACTCACCTGCTCCCACATACTGGCCATCTGCCTTCTTACTTATCGGCTCTCCATGCCCCTCACCTGCACCGAGCATTTGCACTTGCTAGATGTAACGCCATTCCATCTGCTGTCACTCATGGTAGATACAAAGGGACTCTATACTCAGCAAGACTCTGTGCGTGTAGTCTAAATCAGGTCGATTCAGTTCTCCATGTTCTCCTATACTGTCCCTGGTATGACGGTATACGTTTTACTCTTTTAGACCCAATTCTATCTAATATGAGAGGTTGCCCAGATGTTTTGAAGGTGCGCTGTCTCCTGAATGACCCGTCACCCGAATTAACTGAAAAGGTTGCTCTATTTTTAAGTTTGGTAATTAAGGATCGTTTGCACAACGCATAGTTACATATGATTAACTTATTTTCCCCTGTTACCTTTCTTTCCGATTATGTCTCTTTTTGTAACCTGTTTTATACCAATAAAGGTATATGTATGTATGTATGTATGTATGTATGACTCGGCTGGTATTACGTAGTGTTGGATCAAGACTAAGTTGATGGTTTCCACTGCAGAACCTTCTCGTGCCATTCCTCTGGGTCTCCTCCCCGACAGGAGTGGCATTGCATGCAGGTCGGTCTGGGAAAGTTCCGTTCCCTGTCCAGCCCACGAACAGGGAGGTCTTTGCAGGGGTAAGAGGTGTGTGCCTTGGGGCTCCAAGGGCTTGAAGCCACACTTCCACAAAGAGAACGCCTCACATCCATGGAAATGTTAGGTGGAATCCAAAGCAGCAATCAGCACTTGAAAGGACACCACATGGAAATAGGGTGGAAAAATGAATGAATATGTAGAGTTGAAAAAGGATGCGCGCTAAAAGCATCTACTTAATCTATATGGAGAAGAAATGCAGGCCTTCAGGTACATGCCTCATAGCTACCGAAAGTTGAAAAAGGTGAAGAGGGACTGTGTCACAATCAGAATTTAAGGCTGCCTGTTAGGTTATGGCATGGCAACAGTTATGCCTGTGCATGGTCACAAAAGAAGATCTGTGGTCTCCACAGCTGTATTACTGTCAATGGCTTGCATTGAGCAGTTCATTAGTCTTGCCCGCTGGTTTTCAATGACTTTCAGTACAAAAGATTTATCTGCACAGACTGAATGCAATGTTTTATTGGTCCATTTTAGGTGAAACTGGTGAAAAGGGGGAGAGAGGGCTCCCCGGTCGAGGGCCCAAAGGCTTACCGGGAACAACAGGACTTCCAGGTAAGTGTTGACCACTATTTGGGGAACAGATTCCTAGGCAGTCCTTATGCAACTGTGCATTAAAAGCTATTGTAACCTTTTAAAGCAATATTAAAACATAGGGGGAGTGAGTATTGAGACAACTTCTAGCTTTCTATGTTATGCTTTTGAACAGTCTTATTTATACGAATGTACAGACAATCCCCGAAGTTTCTTCACTTTTGTGAAAGAATCTCTCAACTTGGAATGTTTCCTCCACTTCCGTTCCAGTTCAGTGGTCTGCATATTAGAAGGCAGTGTTCATCTTAAGATAAGGTGGCCTTATCTGGGTGACATGATTTGTATATTCTGCACAATATTTGTGAATTATGCAAATCAAACACATTAATTGTTGTGTTATTTTCCAGGTGCTTTGCAATTAGGAAAGAGTGGGAGGCTGGTTTTCCAGGCTTACCTTTGGTACCTGCCAAATTAAAGACTAACCTTTAAACTTTGAAGAGGATATTTTTCATTAAAATAATTTAGAGGGGCATCACTCCAGTGTGAAAGTGGGGACTACTTATGTGCTCTCTATCCACTAATGGAGCCAGATTGGCTCCTTTTAATTTGAAAGGGAATTTATTTATTTATATTTTCCAGTTTTGAAAATACAAAGATTACCCCTTTTTTGGCTGCTCTCAACCTTATAGAAGGAGCTAGAAAGGCTTTCTTTGTCATTGGGATGCCAGCCTCCAGGTGGGACCTGGGGATCCCCCGGAATTACAGCTCATCTCCAAGCTACGGAGATCAGTTCCCCTGGAGAAAATGGCTGCTTTGGAGGGTGGACTCTATGGCATTGTACCCCAGTGAGGCCCCTGTTGTCCCTAGGCCCCATCTCCAAATCTCCAGGAGCTTCCCAACCTGGTTCGGGCAACCCTACCCCCCATTCCCTGCCCCTGGTTCGGGCAAACCTACGCTTTGAAGAGAGGAATTAAATTTTTATTGCATTACTGTTGTCTGTGTAATAATTTGGAAACTCACAAGAAGTCATGAGAATCTTTTCCTTAGAGTTAGCTGTTATTAGAAGCCACCTATGAGGCAAAAGAACGTAGAAGCAAGAATCAGCTACTGCTGCAGGTCCTCAATTAAGGCAAGTTCAGAAGAAGCAGCTTGTGGCAATACGGAAGCAAAGCATTCCCTTCCCTCTTGCTTTCCATACCTGTCAATCATAACCAGGGCTTTCTTCATTGGCTAGACTGAAAGGAACATGGAACGGGCAGAAGCCCTAGAGATTTGTGGGGGGTTTTTTATGTAAAAGCTGGGAATTCAGGGCAGTTAATGGGCCAAGCAGGTACTGGGTGACATGACCAGATACTGGATAAAACTTGGCCAGTGGGGCAACCATTTTAAAACTGCCAGCTCAACTTCTAGATTGCGGCTAGCAAATCCATATGAGTTGTACCACTGGTTTTCCAGGTGCTATGCCAGCAACGGAGGATTTACTTTTAAACAAAAGCCAATTTGGAGGTCAAGAATCCATGGAAGGGAATTATTGGAATTATGAGAAGAAGGGGGGGACCCGTGATACTTGTGGGGGGAGGGGGGAGAGAAGCTGACAGCCACTCAGCCCGGCGCTTCTCCTTCCCTCCCGGCCTGCTCTCGCTCGGCTGAGTGGCTGAGAGCCACTTGGCCCGGCATTTCTGTCCTCCCCCCCAGTGCTTCTCCCTCCCTCCCTCCCTCCCTCCCTGCCCACCTGTTCTTGTTCGGGCCTGAGTGGCCCGCCTTTTGCCCCCCAGTGCTTCCCTCCCTCCTGGCCCATTCTCGTTCCCTCCAACCCCCCCGACCCCCTCCCCCATTCACTCCAGAAGGCAGCACGGTGGGCCTCGGGCCTCGCTGCCTCCCACCCCACGACCCCCTCCCCTGTTCACTCCCACCCTTTCCCCAACAGCGGGCCCACTCATTGGGCCCGCCGGTTCTCCCCCCCATGGGCCGTCCCTCTTTCCCCCTTCCCCTGGCGAGTGCCGCTGAGGCCTGCGGCAAGGGCTGCTCCGGCACTGCCAGTGCCTGTGCCCGCCGGCTCGGTCGTAGACTGCCACCCGGCCACCCGCTCAGCCACAGCCTGCTGCTGCCCGGCCGCTCGTCCGCTGCCGCCAGCACTAAGGTAAGTATCCCCCAAATATTTTTTCAAACTTTTTGGATTTTTCTGCACACAGGGGGAGTGCCCCCCGTGTGTAGGAAAACCTCCCTGCCCCCCAGGTGCCCCCCGCGTGGATTTAGGTATCCACACGCAGGGGGCGCCTTCGGAATTAGATATATAGACAGACCGAACGCTGCCATCATTGCATGACATTGTCAACCCAGAGTGCTGCAGCAGTGAAAAAAGGAAACTCTATTAGGGATTATTAGGAAAGGGATTGAGAATCAAATGGCCAATGCTGTGATGCCTCTGTATAGATCTGTGGTGTGGCCTCATTTGGAATACTGTGTATAGTTTTGGTCACTGTATCTACAAAAGGACTTTGCAGAGCTGGAAGAAGTGCAGAGGAGGGCAGCCAAGGTGATGAGGGGTTTTGAGCACCTTCCCTATGAAGAAAGGCTGAAGAGGCTGGGACTTTTCAGTTTAGAAAAGAGCTGACTAAGGTTGGACATGATAGACGTTTATAACATTATGCACGGGGTGGAGACAAAGAGAAATTTTTCTTCCTCTCCAGTAATACTAGTGAAATTTTTCTTCCTCTCCAGTAATACCAGTGAAACCGACGGGCAGTAGGTTCAGGACAGACAAAAGGAAATACTACTTTACGCAAAGAGTGATTAAAATGTGGAATTCACTCCCAGAGGATGTAGTGAGGGCCACAGGGATAAACAGCTTTAAAAGAGGATTAGATAGATTAATGGAGAGTAAGTCTACTAGTGGCTCCTAGCCAGGGTGACTGAGGGGAACCTCCACATTCAGAATCCCAGAGCCAGGAGGCAACATCAGGGGAAGGCTTTGGCCTCTCTGAATCCCAGAGCCAGGAGGCAACATCAGGGGAAGGCTTTGGCCTCTCTGCCCTGTTGCTGGCCCTCCAGAGGAACTGGTTGGCCACTGTGTGAGACAGGATGCTGGACTAGATGGACCACTCGTCTGATCCAGCAGTGCTGCTCTTATGTTCTTATGACGTAGCAAACATAGCTGCGGTTAGGACCAAGCCCAATAAGTAATTTAAAAGAGCAAGTGGGTTTCTCACTTATCATTAGAATATACACTGCATATAAGCATTTGTGTATCCTTCAAATCTGATTTTGGTTGACCAGCGTTTCAAAATTTAATGTACTGTAATTCACTGTACTCTGGTGGAGCACTGCAGAAGTCCTGGAAGCCCTTACTTATAAATGGGACACAAGCGCCCTCTAGTGGGTATTGTTGTGAAGATCTTTTGCCAATTAAAAGTTAAATTGCAAGTTTTAAGTCCTATTTTTGTGAGTCATAATGTTCTCAGTTCGTACTTCTCTGGAAGTGAAGAGCACCTACTTAAGCATACTTACTAAATAGCCATCAGCATAACTTCAGTAAGTGCAAATGGTTTAAATTGTCTTAAATTGCCTAGCAATTACATAAAATATATATCTCCCTCTTCTCTTCACCAGTATGTTAAATTTTCTATGTGAACAAAATTGGTTTCAAATTTCTCCTTAATTTGAACTATGCAATCACAGTAGCCAGCAATGGGGGGGGGGATTTGGTCTTAATTCTCCCCCAGAGGGGGACATAGGTCGGTGATAAAGCCTGCGCTTTGCTTGCAGAGAGTCCCACGTTCAGTTTCTGTTTTCTCCTGTTCAAGGGTTCATGGGTAAGAATCTGAGAATGGCCTTTGCCTGAGATACTGAAATATCCTGGCCCATAGCCACAGTGGGGTCCCTCGGGGCCACGCCCCCTTAATTTACAGCCATGCCCCATGAAACTTGTTCTTTAAGAAACTAATTTGAATGTAGTTCTTTATGTATTAATTCTGCCGCGCCACGCCGCATTGCAATGTGATTTGCCACATTAGGAAGAACTTTCTGACAGAGCGGTTCCTCAGTGGAACAGGCTTCCTCGGGAGGTGGTGGGCTCTCCTTCTTTGGAGGTTTTCAAACAGAGGCTAGGTGGCCATCTGACAGCAATGCTGATTCTGTGAACTTAGGCAGCTCACGAGAAGGGAGGGCAGGAAGGGTTGCCTCAGTGCTTAGTTCTTGTGCCCTTTCTTACATATTCAGGGAAATGCTGGTCGCCATTTTGCGGTCAGGAAACAATTTTTCTCCAGGCCAGTTGGCCAGGGATCCTGGAGGGTTTTTGTCATCTTCTGGGCATGGAATGTCTTCATGTGTGCTGATGAGAGAGAAGGAAAACCTGAGTGCGAGATTTTAAGTCCCTTCCATCAAAGGAGAAGGAAATATTACTTACTGCAAATTCTGTTTTTTAACGTCTTTCGCTGGGTAGTTTAATCTTCCAGACTAGCACCTCCTCCTAGTCATGAGGAACACCACCTTCTGACCCCACCCAGAAGAGTGACTTCCCAGAACAGTCGCTGGCATTTTTGCACCTGCATGGCAGAGGCGGCGGAAGATGGGGCAAAAACAAACGCACCCCCTTTGGGCCCGCCTCCCCAACCAGACACTGCGCGGCCTCACCCCCTTTCGCACGGCCTTGTGCTCCTTCCCAGAGGTGGGAGAAAAGTTTGGCAGGCCTGAGGAAGAGGCAGCAGGCAAGGAGTGGCAGTGGGAGACTATGTTCTGGAATGCCGCCCCCTCCCTACTGCTCCAAGCTTCCCCTACGCTGGTTTTTGCTTCAACTTTGCCTCCAAGGAGATCAAGACAAGATGCGCTTCAGCCCCACAGCCAGGATGACTGGCAGCCGGGGGGCCACAGGCCCACTGTCCTGCCGACAGCAAGCCCTGGCCTACAGGCCACAGCGGCGGTTGGCTCAGCGCAGCTCCTGTTCTGCGGCAGTCTGGCATGGTGCTCAGGCACAGCTGGTGGGGAGGGGAAGGATACGGGCGCCTGCTCCAGGCCACAGCACTTGCCCACACCCCCTTTCTAGAGCCTGTTGCATTTTTCCTCGCAACGGGCCTTATTACTAGTGAGAAAATAAAACATTTTCAAATAAAACTGAGTGGTGTAGTGGTTAGAGTGTCTAGGATCTGGGAGACCCAGGTTCAAACTGCCCCTCTGTCATGGACACTTGCTGGATGACTAGGCTAGTTGCACGCTCTCAGCTTGACCTACCTCACAGGGTGGTTGTTGTTGTTGTGAGGTAAAAGCCAGTTTGGTGTAGTGGTTAAGTGTGCGGACTCTAATCTGGGAGAACTGGGTTTGATTCCCCACTCCTCCACTTGCACCTGGCTGGATGACCTTGGGCAAGCCATAGCTCTGTACCAGCTGTTCCCTCAAGGACAGCTTGGGAAAGAGCTCTCTCAGCCCCACCTACCTCACAGGGTGTCTGTTGTGGGGAGGGGAAGGGAAAAGGAGTTTGTAAGCCGCTCTGAGACTCCCTTGGGGAGTGGAGGGTGAGGTATAAATCCAATCTCTTCTCTTCTTCTAAAAATGCTAAAAGGGAAAATGATACTTTGGGTCCCCACTGGTGGAGAAAAGCAAGGTATAAACTTCTAAATAAAAAAATCATAAAAGCCTACGAAGTCAGATGATAAACATTAGTCCAGGAAGAGCTCTTATAAAGACCCTTCTTCCTGCCCAGAAGGCCTTTGATCCCACCAGTGGCAACCCTGGATTTCCTGGTGGAGTCAGAAGCAGGACCTCCATGGTGACCAGGAGGAGATGCTATCCTGGAAGAGGAGAGGGCCCTCTGAGCACGGGGCAGGAGACAGCTTTTCCCTAGCAAAGTCTATTTCATGTGTACTTCCAAAGAATATGACTGTGCTGAATTCCATGACCCCTGAGCTGTCTGTATTCTTGCAGGAGAACCAGGCAAGCCTAGCTATGGCACCGATGGACGAGACGGCGAACGAGGCCCACCTGGAGAAGCTGGTCTGCCTGGTGTTCCTGGCCCTCCCGGCCCTCCCGGCCCTCCAGGTTATTGCGAGCCATCAGCCTGCACTGTGCAAGCAGGGCTACGAGCTGGGAAGAACGTGAAAGGGCCCTGAGCAGTGAAAACGCAAGGACTCCTGTTGTTATCAACAGCGTACTTACCTGCACATACATTTGACAAGAGAGAAACCAGAAGCAAAGCATACTGTAAACGCGGAGAGAATCTTATGAGGCTTGACAGACTTTAGATGAACCGGTTGGTTGTCCCTTTCTTCACAACTTGTGCAGACAGCACATGGCAACCTAACCTTTTTAAAAAACAAAACAAAATGGTGCTTACATAAATGATACCAGATGGCTTTTATTTCTTCTCGTGGTGAAAGGCAGCTGTCTAATTCTTTTATTTTTGAAGGACTTCCTTTTAAATAGTCATCCTTTTCCCCTGCTCGTGTTGTACTGTATCGGAGACAATGTTGTAATTTCAGTTGTAGCTGTTATGGTCCACCGCATTTGTAAATTAAATTGAGATAATTGGCATTTGTTTTTGCCATGCCGGTGCTGTGTGTTTGCCAGCCATGCTTGCCCCGTCAGTCTGATTTCAAATAGTCCAGTCCACGGGTGCCATGTAAAATCATGCCAAATACTGTTGCATGGTGTACAACACGGTCGGTGTGTATGAATGCTAGGTTCCCAGGACCATCTCATGTAAAATAATCTTGACACATAGGGGCAGTTATTAATCATCTGTGCCAATATGTATCGAATCCTGTTTCGTATGACACTGTTACCGTTTCTATCGTGTGCCCTTGTCTGAAATCAAAGAGGTCAAAAAGCCACTGGTAAAGTAATTTAAATCCTTGGAAACAGCTGTGTTTATTTATTTTAAAAGATCTTAATTGACATCTTTGGTTGTAAAGAAAAAAGTTGAAATAAATAAATGTTTTTTAACCCTGCGCATTTTTTGTATGACTAGTAAATAAGACTAAAACACTTTTTTAGAGTCGCCTTCCCAGAGATATCTTCAGTTGTACTTTTGGTACTAGTTTCATTTCTAAGTGAAACAAAAGTGTATTGTATAAATTAGTGTTCTTTCCCTCTCTGTCTTTCTCTCTTTACTTTGTAAATTCGTTTGAATTATATATATTCTCAGATCTGTTGTCTTGCAAGACAAAAATAAAAGTCCCCTTATTTTAATCACAATCACTACCCCCTTCTCTATGTTGCTGTTAGTATTTTTCAGCAAAAGAAAACTTGGTTGAGAACCAATTTGAATATAGTTGGCACCAGGAAGAATCATTATTTTCCTCTGCATAGGGTTGCCAAGTCAGCCCGGGGGGCGGGGGATCCCCCGCTAAAGGGGTTCCCGATCCGCCGGCCAGCATTCAGCTGGCAGGGGAAACCCCACCCCCGAAGTCGTCCAGCCTGGACGACGTAATGACGTCACCGGAAGTGACGTTAGCACGTTGGGGGCGTTGCCAGGGCGACGCTCTGGCAATCGCCCCAAAACTGTATGATACCATAGAGTTCTGGGGCGATTGCCAGAGCGTCACCCTGGCAACGCCCCTAACGTGCTGACGTCACTTTCAGTGATGTCGGCGGGCGCACGCGCAAAGCGCACACGCCAGAGAAACTCCCAGATGGAGGAGGACTCCCCCCCGCCGGTGAGTTCTTTAGACTTGGCAACCCTACCTCTGCATGTTTCTCCATTTCCACTCGCAGGCCATCTTACGTTTATGATAGGAAATACAATTGTGAGAGTTTTTCAGAATAGAGGTTTCTTTCATAACAAAGAAGTAAATAACATACGTATTAATTGCAGTGGATGTAGTCCAGCTCTATTAGGTTCAATAGCAGATTTGCCATTGGAAGTTGTATCTCCAGCAGCTGTCACTTTCAAATTGTGTTTCTGAACATGTTGCATACAGCTGGTGTAGTATGTACCTCCTTGTGGCCTCCATCCTTGGACAGGGCTCCATTTCCGAGTTACGTCTTGAGAAACTGGATTCCTCAGTAATTTATTTTGCAAAGTCTGGATAGACATGTCAGACCCATATGCTGTAAAAAAGGAACTCCAGTGCTTACTAATGAAGAAGTTTACTGGCAGGCAATGCTCCCTCTAAGCTGTGGAGTCTTGTGAGCAAAAATTCTACTTTGTGAGCTCCTGGCATTAAAGTTGTGAATGAGCGATTTGGCTGCTGCATAACTTACTTTGCTCTGGAGCCCTCCTTCCTGAGCTAAGACAAAAATGTGTGAGCAGGAGGCTAAAAAACTGTGAGCTAGCTCACACTAACTCAGCTTAGAGGGAACAGTGGTGGCAGGTAAGCATGTCGGAGCACCTTCTTGGAAAAGCACAATGAATTTGGTTGTTTTTCATTTTTTTTCTTTAAAAAAATGGTATTAGTGATTTCCTTGCTATGTGTCCGTATCAGGCACAGAAATGAGACAAAAAGGAACTAACCAATACCAACACCTCAGTGATCTCAAAAAACACAGTTATAGTGTAATGGTTTGGAGTATAATGCATAAACCCTTTTATACTGACCTATTTATATGTACAGGCAGTCTGGTAAGTAGATAGGTATTTTATATGCAGATTCTGCAAGCAGGATTTTTCCTTATAACATGCTGATGACTACCATGAATTGCTAATTAACTTAAATATAATGAAATCACAAATGTACATTAAATTTTACAATCCATGGGAGAGAATGCCCTATATAATGCCTATTTCCTTAAGATTGCTGTTGTGTAGGATCCTGTGCTTGTATGCAGGGGCGTAGACTTTTGGAAATTCGGGGGGGCGGGCTCCTTAGCACTTGTGCTTTGCACGCACGCTCGCTGGGGCGATGTTCTCCCCCCTGGAAACCGCTGTGCCTCCCTGGGCCCTTTGAGGCCCGCCAGCCGCTGCTGCTGGTGCCTCTCCCCCCCCCGCCACCACTTCCCTCTCCCTCTCCAGCAGCGGCGGCTGGGCCTCGGAAGGACCCGGGGAGGTTCGGCAGCAGGCACTCCATTTTGCCGGGGGTGGCTGAGCCCCACCTGGGGAATTTTGGGGATGGCTCGAGCCCTCGAGCCCCCCCGTACTCTACGCCTATGCTTATATGGGCAGAAGACACTTGCAGCGGCAGATCTTCCCTAACTCTCCCCTTCCCACAGCAGCCCTACATGAACCCCAAAAGGAATTGCCAGGGCTCACAAGAGCCCTGTGGACCACCAGGTAGGAGGGAAAATTGCCCCCCCTTCACTCTTGACCAATGGAAATATTAGAAAAAGAAGCAACAGCTTTGTCAGTGCAAGAGCAAGATGGGGGCAACTGCACCCAATTTTCCATCTTCACCGAAGTGTCTCCTTCTCAAGGGCCCCCCACGTGCCCTGGCAACGTCTTTTCCGGGATTGTGAAGGACTGGTGTTGGAAGGGGGGGGGGGAGATCTGTCACCATGATAGCCTTCTGCACACACAACCATAGGAAACAACTCATTGAGACTAATCCACTTTATTCCCATGACAATGTGCTTAGGATGAAGACCAGGGGAGGGAGACATCACTCTGAAAGCCATTCTTCCATCAGTTAATTTTTATTTTAACCATAGCAACACCATATAAATAACAAAGTAATCAGAGAAGAGAATGAAAACAATTTTACCAAATCTAATAACAAGACAAATGTGCAAGGAGGAAAAACGCAAAGTCCAGCAACATGACTCGGAACAGGATTTTCACACCTTTACAGCATCTCTCTAAAGAAAAAGGAAACTGCATATTTAAAATTGTAGGTGCACAAGAAACACACCTGGTATTACCAGTTCAGTTCAATGCAATTCAAAATTAATTTAAGACTAAAGGAACCAAGTAGATAACAATCCACTGAGCAAGTGCAAAAAACTGACTCTTCCATTTGTGAACAAAAGAAACTTGAGGACAAATAGTGAAGGCTATGTAGAGAAAGGTTATTCAGATATTAAAGGTAACAATAAAATAATGCTGTTGTCAATTTTTGCACACTGATGACAAATGGAAATTCAATAAATAATTTAAATGCATTTGCTTTCTCAAGAGAAATCTAAAAATATACTAATGCTATAATCTAACTGAGGGTTCAGTAAACCCACTAAAATCAATGGATTTAAGTATGCTTAACTCTGTATTTGATTGTAGCATTAATGTTGGCTGGAGAATCTGTATATCTAATTAGCTAACTTTGGTCTATTATTAACATATTTCCTTGCAAGCTAGATTTCATTCAGTATCTTTTTCAACTAACCTGAAAAACCACCACTCATCATTGTCATCATATGAAACTCTGTTAAGGTTATCAAATGTGTTGAAAACTAGCTTTAATAGTATGGTAAACATTCACTTCCATCAACTGTAGTTGCATAAAATAAGAAAATGCAAAGAAAAAAAAATCAAAGTTAACGCCCCCCCCCTTGCAAAAAACAATAGCCTACTACACTTAAGCCTGTATTACCCCTGAAACCTAGAGAGCCAGCCTGGTGTAGTGGTTAAGAGAGACAGACTCTAATCTAGCGAACTGGGTTCGATTCCACACACCTCCACATGAAGCCAACTGGGGGACCTTAGGTCAGTCACAACTCTTTCAGAGCTCTCTCAGCCCCCAAAAGAAGTCTAGCTCACCACTTAGAGGTGCATAATTCAAAAAGAGCTAGAACTTCAGGCTGCCAGACAATCTTCGGATCTCCTGGCTATACTACACACAGTGCCATATGATTGCCATAATTAATTATCCCTGAAACCAAAGATGCATTTTATACAAAAATATTAATATTATAACATTGATATCAAAGATAAATGGGCTTCACATCATTTACAAGGCATATTTATTTATGAAATATTTAAGTAGACTGCTCCCATAGCGATATGGCAAATTTGGGGGAGGAGAAGCTCCACAGAATCCTTTATTCTCCCACACAGAGCTTGCCCATGGTTTTGTTACTCTATTTGTAAGCTACATTATATACATATAGTAAATTGTAACTTACACAGTTTATCCTGGAAATAAAGTACCAAAGTTGGGAATGACCCAGCCGAAGCTTAGCAGTCATCTCTTCTGTCCTCCTGGGGAAACTTAAGCAGTGCTTAAACAATGTGACTTTAAAAAGGGTGACTTTGGCTGAATTCTCCCAAACATTTCTAAAATATAATAAACTATAAATTCTGAGACAGAAATTCAAAGATCATTATAACTAAACTTAAAAAGACAAAAATGGAAACTTGGTACAAGGTTAAAAAAGTCTATGTAGTGCATTGTTTCCTGCCTTCTATACATTTGTAGAAAGCAGTCCCTAGTAAATCATACACACAACTAAATGTGCTGCTTGCCCACCTTATGGACCTAAAGGTGGTATAGCACAGACCCTGAAGAGATTTGCAAAGTGTTGACAACTAGCTAAGTTTCAGCGGTGACAATCCCTTCTGGGGGGGACAAAACTAAATAGTTCTATACACAGTGTTCATTTAAGACATTTCAGAAGTCTCTCTAAGTAATTTTGAGACAGCAAGACTCCTGTTATATTTAAATCAAGGAATATAAGAAGCACACCTCATTGCATTCCACAGCTAAACCAGAACAGTTACAGTAGCTTCTGTAACACTTCCAGCTATCGAGAGCATTCTAGGTACAAGATCACGTCCTGTACAGAACAATTGTACAAGGCTCCACACTAACTACCAAATTGCCATTAGTGAGTGTGGGCAAGGAATAAAGGAAGTATAGATGAGAAGCAGACTTCAGGGCGTTTTGGCAAAATGCTTCATCCACTTTCATCAGTGGGCTTAGAGTAAAAAATAAAACATCTCACGCAATTTCTGGAGACACACCATCTGTTTTTATGCCAACAACCACAGTCTGTTTACAAAGCACTGTGGTTTCTGTGGATTGCAACCATAAAATATAACATGGACATAACAGTCTATTTGATTGTGATCATTGGCCATGGTACAGAAAACCACACTTGGGAGGTAGAGGCTGCAAATCACACACACTAAATAATGCACTTTCAATCCCCTTTCAGTGCACTTTCCAACTGGATTCCAGCGTGTGAACTGGCAAAATCCAGTTGGAGAGTGCGTTGAAAATGCATTATTTAGTGTGTGTGATCGCAGCCAGGCAGAAACTTCTGCGCGCCTAAGGTGTCTTCTACAGCACACTTCTCAATATGCATGGATGTCATTGCCAGGAATTCGCTTGATGGTGTTGTTCATTCTGTTTTGGTTACTGAGGGCACGCTCCATTCTAGCTTAACAGTTTCAGGACAGAAACATCTCATATTGTGGTATCAGGATTTTTGCCATTTTTTTTTTTTTTTTACTATTTACTATGCTATATAAAATTCCTAAAAGAAAAAACAAAAACCTTCATCAAAACAGAAATGACAAAAAGGAGACTTTTAACTTCAATTGACAAACAGAAGTGCATCTGTGTGGGTTTTTTTTTTTTTTTTTGCACACACAAGATAAAAAAGACAAACCTGAGTGTGTGTCTCAGATCACAGTATGGCCTTGGTTAAAATGCATATCTACAACGTTTTCCTGAATTGTTGTATTCAGACATAGGCTGCCTTCAAATGCCATGAACAAACCTTTGGCTGAGAACAGACTGGCAATCTGGAGTGGGATGAATCCGGAGGCAAAAGCTGCGGGGGAAAAATCCCCCGGGGCTGGCTGTCCACATTGGCCAGGGTATTGCGCAAGGATGCCGTTACGGAACGTTCAGACTGCTGCGGAGTGGCCCCAGGTGGACCGGCCTCTGCAGCTCGGGATAGGGCTGTTTCGGTAATTTGTGCATGTGCGCATGAGCGCTCATGCACAAACTGGCAAAACGCCGTGTTCCCACTGCCGCCTCCGCTTGCCTCCCGCCTTCTTCCGGTTCACACTGCCTGGAAGCGGGAGGCAAGCGCAAGACGGCCTCTGGACACCGGTTTCTCCCGGTGTCCTTCTAAAGCGCAAGAAAACCGGCTTTAAAGTGGGTAAGTGCGGAAGGGAGCCGAGGGACAGCTGCGCATGTCTGAACAGGCTCCCTTCCCTCGCTTCCCATGCGGACCTATCCCGGGGCAGATTGCCAGTCTGTCCTCAGCCTTTGTTTGTTTTATGACCGGCATCAGTGCAGTTTGTTACCCTTCGCACCCCCTCCCGCCTTCCTCTGACACCCGGAGAACCACAGAAGCCGCCTGCTTTGGATTGCTTCCATCAGACTCCAGTCGGCTGTGATGTCTAATTGCGGGTGCCTTGGCAAATTTTAATGTTTCCTTCCCACAAAATGGGATTCTAGACCCCAGTTTGTGGGAGAGAAACAAACCCTAATTAACCTAAGTGCTTGCCTTGGGACACCACAGCAAACGGGAGTTTATTGGAAGTGGAATAGCATGCGCTGCCTCATGCTGTGTAAGGGAGGTGGGAGGCAGCACGCAACACCAGCAGCAAGCGGGGGTCATGAAGGACATCTGCATAGGGCCATAAGAAGAGGACGACTGAACGTCTTGAGAACTGCATAAAAAGGCTAGAACATAATTATATGTAAAAACAACCCCTTTTTTAAAAAAGGAAAGCATTAGACAACAAAAAAATAATTCAACTGTACATCTATCCACTTCCTATTAAAAGTTTCAAAATGGCAAAAAATATTTGCAAGAAATATCATACTTAGAATATATATCTAAATGATGTGAGTGAACAAATATATTTCCCCAAAAATGTATAAATTTTTCTGACAAATTCAAGTAAACGAACTATTATATAATATTGCCAGGTACCTTATGAAGGTTTGTTCAGCTAGCTAAAAACCAAAATATACACACAGCACCAAGTAATATATCACACCAACTGACCTGTATAGTTTCCTAAATGGAACACTTACACAGAATCTAATTACTGTAACTTCCATGAAAATACAGCATCTTTAAAAGCCTTATAGCAAAGTCTAAAGTAAATTTCTAAGTTAACAATACTGGGAACATTTTGAATTAAATTCGGAATCACTGGAGAAATTCAAATAAGACAAATTGGACAATTTAAGGGGGGGGGGGGGAAATACCCCTGCCAAGGATTACATAATATTTGACTACCACAACACCCTCCTATACTGAAAATATATAGAGACAAGTGTCTTGGATATACTGGATCCAGTTACTTTATCAAAATATTGCTGCACTTACTTAACGCAGATGTTCATATAAGTTCAATTGAGACAAAGTTTCACTTGCAGGGAATTTAGTAATTTCTGAAAATCTTTCCACAGTTCAAATACCTTAATATTTAATTCCTACATATGTCTTGCTTTTGTTTTTTTACTATCTAAAAGCTAGGGGTATATTTCATCCTGCCACCTGGCTTTTTTTAGTCATAGTCCAATCCAGAGTAGACTGTATGTGTAGCACTGAAGAAGAACTGGTTGGGCCTCCTAGAGCAGGTAACAGATGGGTGCACTGCTGAGCACTTGCGTATCTGCCCAAGGGCCGGCACGGAAAGGAAAGGGAAGAAAAAGCTATTCAGCTGCACTTATGGGAGAAGAGATCATGCTCTAAGTGAAGCTGTGGCATGCAAAAGGTCTCTAGATTAATCTCTATTATCTCCAGTTAAAAGGGTCTCTGGTGGCAGGTGTGAAGACTTTGGAGAGCTAAGCCAGGTGGACCAAATAGCCTGACTTGGCATAAGGAAGTTCCACAGCTGTTCAGGTTTTTCCATATATAATTCTCACTCTTGGGCATCCAGGCTTTGAGGATCCAGACTTCAGAACTGTGGAACATGGCTAAAAATCACACTGAGGAGCAAAAACATCATTCTGAAAAGGAATGATCATATCCAGTTGTTGTTTTTTTTAACTCCTGTTTGCCATTTAGGCAACTTCCATTGCTTGACACAGTTTTGACCCATCAACATTTATGCCAGGAATAGCTGCGAGTAAGATAGGGTTGCCAAGTAGGATTGACTTACCGGCGGGGGGGAGTTGTTCTCCCCCCGGGAGCTCTTCTGGTGCGTGCGCTTTGCGTGTGCGCTACGGCGACATGATGACGTCACCCGGAGGTGATGTCATCATGTTGGGGGTGTTGCTAGGGCAACACCCCCAACGTGATAATGTCACCTCCGGGTGATGTCATTACACGGGGGAAGTCGTCCTCACTGGACGACTTCTGGGGTGGGGTTCCCCCCGCCGGCCGAATGCCGGCCGGCGGATCGGGAACCCCTATAGCGGGGGATCCCCCGCCCCCCGGGCTGACTTGGCAGCCCTAGAGTAAGACCATTGTTTCCTAGAGTGCTTTTGATTTTAAGGAACTCTAGTCCAACATGGCAGAACTTTCCCCTTACTAATGCTCTATTTACAGCTAATATAATGTTCACTGTGTATTATTTTATCCTCAGTGGAAACAAAATATCAACTCGCCCCAGCAAATGGCAAACTAAAAGGCTGTATACAGATGCCACTATGACTTTTCCTGAGTTACAAAACTTACTCTCGCTATAATGATCACATTGGACTGATATTTGTGAGAGAGGCAAAGGCAGACACTGGGTGGGAGCATATCAACTGCAGACACTGGAAATGGATCTGGCCTGCCTTCCCACAACAGCCTAGGAAAAGTCACTGCTACACCCCCCCCCCCCCCACACACATAGTATGGAGGCTGCAGCGGGGAGATGAGATTATGGGCAAAATCACATTCCACTTCCCTTTTCTCCTTGTGGAGCCTCTTATACCAGAGGATGCTCTGCCAGTAGAAGAAGGAAGAGGGATGATTCACCTGATTTCTCCTCCTCAGTGAAGCCCCATGCACGATATGGTATTTTGTTCACAAGGCTTCAGGGTTCATTTCGTAGCAATCCTTTGCATATTAGGCCACACACCCCTAATGTAGCCAATCCTCCAAGAGCTTACAGAGCTCTTCTTACAGGGGCTACTGTAAGCTCTTGGAGGATTGGCTACATCAGGGGTGTGTGGCCTAATATGCAGAGGAGCTCCTGCTATGAAATGAGCCCTGCAAGGCTTCCCTGATCGTTGGAAATACTTCTTTTGTGCTGCTATGGGAAGGCAAAGGCAAGGGAAGAAAAATTTCCTGATCCATCCCTGCTGTTTACGAAGGTACTTGCTGGTCATTTGGTACATATCAAGTTATATATTTCTCTTCAGTCAGGACCTATCCACACACAATACCCTAAATATCAATGGTAACTTAGGAGGTTAAAATACGAAACCTGTAATCATACTTTTGTAAGTCACAGGGCTAGAATCATTAAAAGGTCATCAAGGACATTATGACTCAAGAAAATAACATTTCTTAAAGCAAAGTAGTCTAAAATCTTAAACATATGGAATGCACTTAAAGAAAAACCAAGAAAAAAATGGCTCCAACTGAGATGCTCTTAAAAAAAAAAATTCTATACACAATGTAGTGTATGTGGACCAAAAAATCCACCAAGTATTTTAAAGCTTAAATTTGAAAGTAAGTGTAGGATTGGAGGGGATGGATGAGGAAGGGCTAAAATAGGAATCACAAAGTCTTCATAGGGAAGATTCTCATTTCCTAGCTGTCCGCGGTCGAGTCTGAGAAGCGTGATAATAGCAGTCTGCTGGGTTGCACCTTCCAGTTGGTCCAGGAGGGCCTTGTGAACCTGCTGCTCCTGGTGGACCCGGCAAGCCTGTGACTAAATAAAATAGTAAAAACAAAACAAAACAAAATCCAAAGCCCTGCAATTAAAACCTATCCATGATATATTTAATTATTTAGTCAATTTATAATGTTGCCTTTCTTCCTCACTGAGATGCCTCAGAGTGGTTCACAATTAAAACCATAATTCAATTAACCAGTAGCATTAGATATCGCCATATTATCTTGAGTAGCAGTAAGTTTCCGTCAGCTTCAACCAAAGTCCCTTGGGAATAAAAATGGCACCATTTCCTGGTGGGAAAATGGCACCATCCAGGGGAGATCATTCTACAGTCCGGGGAGAGGGCAACTGAAAACACCCCTCCCACAATTCCCCAGCAGTCAAACCCCATATAATGCCATTTTCTGTAAGAATTCCTCCCCTATTAATCCAAAAGCTCTGGTGTTTGATAATTTGGGCTCTAGTCATTTTGAACTTTATAGGTCAAACAGCATTTCTAATTGAATGCAGAAATATTAAAATATTGAGTCTAGGATTTGTTTTCAAAAGTGAACAACACACAGGCGATCAGAACCCTAAGGAGTTTTAACTTTTTCTCTGGTTTCTGACATCTGTAGTTTGATCAAAGTAAATATAAACCAGGGGTCATTTCGAGCAGGAGCTCGGGGGAGCTCAGCTCCAGGAGTTGGTGCCTGCCCCCCCCACCATGGGGGAATGCCTGCTTGTATCATGGCTGCAGCAAAATGACCCCGCCCCCTAGAAAGGTCCTTGTTCCTCCGACCAGCCTTCTGAAGGCTTCAGCCACCACTGAAGCTATTCTCCTGGAATAGTGGTATTTCTGAGGCTTGGATTAGTAACTGTCGTCCCCCCCCCCCCGGTCTCTTTCTTTCTTGCCTTCTGACATACTTCCGGTGATGTCAGGTGGTTTAGCATATGCAAATAAGTTATACTAATGAGTCATGCTAATGAGCTCCTGCACCTCTCTTTCTATGAAATGACCCCTGATATAAACTGTGGTGTTTTACCTGATGGGCCAGGTGGGCCAGGTTCCCCTGGCAGCCCAATCCCAGGCTCGCCTCTTTCACCTTTCTGTCCTCTGTAGCCTGGAGAAGGTAAACAGATACAAAGAAAAGAAATAAGAGTGCCCGGTAATTTCAAGATTACGTTTTTCTAGCTACCTCCACAGAATACAGCAATCAAAAATGTCATTACCATTAAGGATGCTGGTCATTTAAATCGTATTTTATTTACCATTAATCTAACAGCTGGAATTTGTCAACCAGAAGTGAACAATTCTTGAGACTAAAATCATTTCAACTAGATCTATTGCCTTCTCATTTATATTTACAATCATCAGGGTAGATAAGAAATCCTTTTTTGGACAATGAAAGCATGCATCGCAAGAGCACATATAGATATTCACACCCCTAACATTTGTTTGCCTCCCTGATAAGTTCGATAGGGAGCTGTCAGGGAAGGACAGCCGTCTGTGGGGTGGTCAGGCAACGCAGGAGAGGAACCAATGGCAAGACACGACAGTGTCCAATCTATGCGTTTACAGCACTGTGGCATACCCAAGCAAAATTTATTTTTAAATTCAAAAAGGAAAACAAAATCTTTAATTTACTATCTGGGAGCCATCGTCATGCCGTATTTGAACACAGGCCCATGTTCCAACACCTGCTCAGTCCATGCATAACTAAAGGCTGATGTGGAAATTGCAACTCTGATGTGGAAGCTGGGGGGGGGGGGGGGGGAGCGCCTGGCAGCTCTACATGGGGCCTCTGTCATGCCCTGCTTACCCACTAGATTTTCCATACAGTGCGGAAGATTTCATGCTGTGCCTAGAGCTTGCATACAGACCCTGATGCAAGACAATCCATGTGATGTGGCACTACATAATCCAGGGGTGGGTGGGTCATGGAATTGAACACTGCAGCCCTACAAACATTACTCTAATCTAAACCCATTAATTTCAGCGGGATTGCACTGTTAGTGTTGTCCAAAGTGGAATCAATCTCTTTAAAAGAATAAAAAAGAAGAGTCAAGAAGGAACTGGTCATCTGAGGTCATCATGGACCCATTCTGCAAAACCCTGCTTTGATCTCAGTGAACAAGGTTTTGACATTAAAAAAAATGTTTTGCATATGGTGGCAGACACATTCAAAATCTTGCACAGGTCACAACTCGTCATATAATTTTGGAGACTACAAACAGAACAATTCCTGTGGCAGTCGTCTTAAGATCTGCATCTGATTTTGGAACTGGGTGTGTGTCAATGGACAACCTGCGAAGACTGTTGAATGCAAACATCTGGAAAAGCAAAACTGGAATAGAACCATCTCTTTCTGGTAGTTGCAATCAAATTAACACATATTCATTCCAAATGGGTGTGGATGTTTGCTGAAATTCACAATTTTTATGTAGATGTTTCTGTTCCATTAAGCATCCTGCATTCTCTGGTAAGGGAAAGGTTCTTAGCTTCTTTGGCACTTGAAAGAGGGCTAGAAGATACTTTAAAAGGGGACACATTCTATTATTACAACAAGAAGAGGTCTGATGCAACATTCAGTTGACAGCACTCAGTACTGAGCCATTTCTATTGCTTATAGCAGACGACCTGTAGCCCCTTCTTCCACTGCTCCCTATGTTGGAACTAACTGGAAATAAGCAGCTGAGAAAAATGTCAGTTTAGCAGGCTGGTCTTCACACTGGTCTTCAGAGGCCAGCAGACATAGCTGCAGGCAAGCCGTAGAACATGACAATGATCAGAACAGCAATGGCTATGGCAGCTTCAGAAAGTTAAGAAGTCCGAGATGTTCCTGACCAGGGGTCATTTCACAGAAAAAGAGGTGCAGGAGCTCATTAGCATAACTCATTAGCATATGCCACGCCCCCTGACCTCATGGGCCGAATGTCAGTTTCAGCCCCATTATACCCTATGGGCCATTGAAGTCAATGGCAAAAACTCATAGGGTATATGAGGGGCTGGAGGAGAGGGGGTTTGAGTGAGAGACTCCAAACTTGCAGAGTAGCTGCTGGGGCCTCTCCCCAAAGTACCCACCAAGTTTCAAGAAGATTGGACCACGGAGTCCAATTCTACGGCCCCCCAAATAGGTTGCCCCATCCCCTCCATTGTTCTCTATGGTGGGGAAAAAGTTACCATATTTTTCGCTCCATAAGACGCACCTGACCATAAGACACACCTAGCTCTGCTCGGTGCCATGGCTTGGGAAAGGTGAGGGGGGTTTAAGACACACACACTTTCCCCCCCACTTTTTTTGGGAGAAAAAGTGAGTCTTATGGAGCAAAAAATACGGCACTTTTTCCCCACCATAGAGAACAATGGAGGGAATGGGGGCAACCTGTTTGGGGGCCTGTAGAAATGGACCCTCTGGTCCAATCTTCTTGAAACTTGGTGGGTATTTCGGGGAGAGGCTCCAGCAGCTACCCTGCAAGTTTGGAGTCTCTCCCTAAAATCCCCTCCCCTCCAGCCACTTTTAAAGCTGCTGCCGAATTTCGGTGGCAATTCGGTGGCGGGCTGAATCAGATCAGAGAATCTGATTCGGCCTGTGGCTGCCCTAGTGCCCATTCCTGGGCTGGACCTAGCTCCGGCCCCAAATGACCCCTGTTCTTGACAAAGGAGAACACTTTGGTTGCATATATTCCAGCCTGTTCCCACTGTCAGGTATGACATTCTTTCCTGGGGCTGCTGTACTTTGGCTGAGACAATTAGAAGAACACAAATGCAGAAGACAAGCCCATAACAGCTTTTCCTAATATGATCCCAACTCTAATACAGTCTACCGGGGGTACAAATAATTCCGCTTTGGTTGTTCTCCACACCATCTTAGGGCCAAAGTTCAGGAAACTCGAAGCAAGAAAGTAGCACTACTTTTTACATAACTGAGATCTAACAACAGAATGAAGCCCCAAATGCATACAGTCTTCCTATTAATTAACACATTGGCAGTAATGGAATAGTCATTTACTGCTGTCATGGTGGACCTTGAAGCGCAAAAGCACAGGCGTTGGTTGATAACATCCCAACAATCTTGTTTGAAATGACTCTGTCATCAGAGCAGAGAAAATGCAAATGCAAATGCAGCTGAGTACACAAGATGGGAACATGCATGGCACAGCATGACAGAGCAGGCTTACATTCAAAAAAGCAAGCAAGCAGGCATTGAGACTGGAAATAAATCCTTTGTAAAGTTTTTAAAAAGCAGGAACCATTATCTTCATATGTTAGTTGTGAAAGCTGTGTCCTGTTAAGTAGAACTGTAAATTATTATTTATTGATCTTCAGTTACCATGATGCATCCTTTATATGACTATCAGCCAGAAATGTTGTGCAATTTATTTTAATTGCTTTTTGTGGCTGCACTTGCACTCCATAATCAGGACACCTATTACATTTCCCATTTGCTGCTCTGCCTCTGTTCTCCTTACAATAGGAACCATTTATCAAAACAAGCTATGTTAAGCTATACATTCACAAGAGGATCATCCTGCTAATCACTTATCTTTTGCATTTCTATCTGCATCATCCATAAAGAAGCAAAAGGCTATGCATAACAAATCACCTTCAGAATTCATATTCAGAACCATACATACAGAATGAACATCGCGGACACGAAGAGATCAATACAGACTGAGAAACTTGGCGCACAGTATTGAAATCCAAGTCACTGATAGAACAACAGTCTATCTACACACATTTTATGGTTATGAATAGTGTAAACAAGATTTAGGCATATCTGAATAATACAGACAAATATTTTGTACGCTGCTGAGTAACAATGCAGCAAACATATAATAAAACATTTCACCAATGGCTTTCTAACCTTCTGTTTTATTTTATATAATCAAACAGTAAGAAAAACATCTAAATATCATATGCAAACACCATTCAAGAACAACCCAAAACAGATGTCTAGCAATAACATAATTTTACACGAGGTATATTTTACTAAGAGGTGCCGTGATTCAACCTCTGGAGTTTAATTTCACAGTCTACCTGAGCACATTTCAGGGAACCTCTTATATCAGAGGCGAAGGAGTTATAGCTATAGAACCAGGCTGTAAGTCAATGAAAAGACAACATTGTTTTGGTTCCTATACTGACTGGTTATAGTAAGAACTGCTGTATATGCAATACTATCACAAGGCTGGAACAAGGCTCAGCAGAGTCATGGGTTTGTAAACTCCTGGCTCTGAAAGCTTATTAGAAATTGAGAAGGGAATAATGGGACCTCATCCCACAAATAAGCAGTGCTTATTAACTCGAAGTGGTGATATAACTGGGTATGTTTACTTTATATTTGTACCACACTTTTCAGCCAGGATGGACTCCTAAAGCAACTGTCATTCATCAACAAAGAGACATTGTACAATGTTAGGGATACATGGTTGGGCATGTATTCATGGTGGGGAGAGAAGGGATGTTTTCAGCTCACATCGCCAGCTTCACGTGTACTTTTCTTTCTTCCAATTTGTGTTCTGTATATAAACCAGCCATTGGCCTTAATTCAAAGTGCACAGAATTTGTGCCGGTTTCTGGAGAGGATGGTGGAAGAAGCATCTTTGAGGTCAGTCTCCCTGTTCTGCGGAGATGAAGGACAGTCAGTTCTGTGGAACTGGAGCATGTCCGGAGGAGGGGGCAGCTCTGAACAATGGTGCATGGCGAACAGAAGGTGAAGACAGCTCTGAGGTCTGTTCAGAAGAGGTGTTGGAGACAGGGACAATAGTCAGAAACTGGTCTGTCACCGGGATTGTGAGAGATAGTTTCAGATATTTGTTTTCCTTTGTCTAAATTATATTTCTGTGTTTCTTGGTAAGCTGCCTTGATTCTCCAGTGGGGAGGCAATGGCAAAAGTAAATAAATAAATAGATATTCCAGTGACAGCAAACTGACTTTTTTTTTCTCCCTTCATAGGGAACAACATTTACCAAATATTATAGCATTTGTTAGAGCCTGGCAGAACACCCAGAACCTGTTTGCACTAGTCATTGGCTGGCGGGAGGGGCACATCACCACACCACTCCTATACCCCGTCCCCTACCCCTAAGCTGTCAGCAGCTGCTAACTTCTAGGCTCCAGGCCTCCTTGCCCAAGGATGAGAGATCCTGCTCAATAAAATGAACCAGACAGCACAAATGGCCTTCTTTAGGAGAGATTCGGCAGCTATTCCGGGACTCAGGGAGCATGACCATGCCGAGGAACTTTAGTGAGAACTATTTCCACAAAGATGGCCATGTTCTTTCTGTAACTGTGGAAGCCTTAAAAAAGGGCAGCTGAAACCACAGAAATGGTTGCAGCTGCCTCCATGGAAGTAGCCAGTCTGCAGTTGCACACCTGAGCACATGATCTCAATGAGAAAATAAACACTGCTTCTTTGCCTTTGTCAGATGGACTTTGGTTATGCATTTAGAAGGACTAAAAGGGTATTGAGTTCCTCTACTGACTGAAATGGCTAAAAGACTTCCAGAAGGTTCTTTAGCACCATGTAGAAGACACAGAACTTAATTTGTAGCCAATAAAGTGTCCCCACATCTCTGTAACCTGTGTGTCACTCTGCCTCTTTCTGTGTCTGAAAGACAGGCAGAAGACAAACACCCTTTTCCTGCCCTCTGCCACCAGGTTTCTAGCCTCCTCTTACTGTTTGATAGAGAACAGAGGGCCAAGATGTTTTACTCCTAACTGGCACCAGACCCCTCTCCTGCTGCCCTACAGCATGTTCAGGGCAAGGGAACAATGCCCGGAGCTTGAGGGACTTGAAAAGGAGCCCTGCATGAGCTGTCACACAGACCCAAGATTTCTTGTTTAAAATCAGACCCTGGCAGTGCAATCCAAAGCAGAGTCGAACCCCTCTTAGTTCACTGACTTCAGTGGACTCAAGAGGCGGTGACTGCTTTGCCTTGCCCTGCTGGAAGCCCCGGGCCCTCTGCTGCCTCACACCTTGTCTATCATTAGCCCAGCTCCTCTCAGACATACACCTTCTTATTGGTAACTCACATATCCAGGACTCTAATACTTCAAGCCATCTTAAGGACGCTTGAAGAAAATCCTCTTTTATCCCATGAGCGTGTACATCCTTGAGGCGCATTTTCTACATGAAGCCAGCTCAGACCCTCATCATTAATCTGTAAGCCAGCTATTCAGGTAACAAAATCCATAGAAAATGTCCCTAATGATCCAGGGTTAATTGACATACAAACCTATCTTCTCCATAAAAAGAAGGGATACAGTAGTAATGTTGGAACTCACTCAATAGGAAAGGTACAAGTAAAGCTGTCCCACCTCCCTCACTTGTTATGTTTCTAGTATTTTCTAACCTTCTTCAGAATCACATATTAAATTATGGCCAGTGCACACAACGCACATTGGGGGGGGGGGGGGGGGGTTGCTTTAAATACCAGAAGGCATTTGAGAGCTTTGGCTCCCTATATGATTTCCCAAACCATGTGAAAGTGCCAAGTGCCACAACTTAACAGCACGCACCCAGCTATCCATGTAGAGAAGTTTTCCACACTCCTCTCTCAGGTCTTCCTTCCTTGGGCCACAGGATCCACATGGAGGAACAGCCATGCAGGTCAGCGAGGAGAGGTGAGGGAATGAGAGCAGTCCCTTTCCTTAACAGAGCTCTGCTGGCAGAAGAGGAAACAGGAGCCATTTCACCCCCTTGTCCTTCCTCACAACCTCCTCCCACCTCCCCAACCTGCACAGCTATTCCTCTGCATGGGTCCTGCAGCCCTGAGAAGGATCCCCCTGGGGGCCAGCAGGCACTGCAGGAATGGAGCAGATCACTGGGAAACTCAGCCTTCTGTGTACAGAGTGGTGGGATGCTGCCCACTAAGGGTGTGTTCATACGGTTCTTTTGAGCCACGCCAGGCATGAGCGACTGGTGGATTTAAAGCGCATGTCCAGACCTCAACATCTGGGAATCGTGCCACTTTCATTAGTAGCCTGTTGATCCCCGTCAGGGATCTGTACTTAAAAGATAATGCTTAAAGTCCAGTCTAAAGCTGGCCGACGGACCAATGCTGGACTTTCCAGCATCAGGTCGTTCCACCAGTGCAATCAGCCCGTAGGGATGGTCTTCAGACCATCCCAAAAGGCCGCCATTTAAAAAAACTCTTACCAATGGATGCATAACTACTTAAACATGAGACGTCCGTAGACGGTGAGGCACATAAGCAGATATGCACATATGCGCACATGCAAATACACAATTTTTTTTTAAAAAGTCGACTGCACGGCTCCTTAAGGTGGATGCTGTCTAGACAATCCATCACAGAGTCATGCGCGGTAAAGCAATTCACGGGGGGAGCTGTCTGGTCATGCAACACTGGATCAAAAAGATCTAGATCAAATTACAGCCGGACCAATGGTGGGATTAGTTGCCCGTCTGAACACACCCTAAGTATAACATTTTTGTTTTTGCATGTGCTGAGAGCATTTTTTGATTATGCAAAAGTAAACACTTCTCAAAGCTTTCGGCATTGCTTAAGGTGCTTATTTAATGGCTTTCAATAACTGGAAAGTATCCACTTGCGGGGCGGGGGGGTTAAGGAAGGAAACAGGTTTGTATTTGAATGTAGCCTGTGAAGAAGGAAAAAGCCTAAATCTTGTGGCTGACAGGGAAGGTCCAGTTTGGGGGAGCTAAAATGTGTATGCTGTTAACTTTTGGTGAATTAATACTGCCTGACACACTAGCACTTGTTGGGGGTGTCTGTCTCCTCCATTGAGGGTATATTTGTAAATAAACACATATTATAAACACAGAGTTAAGACTCCAGTACCCTGCCATCACCAGGAAACAAACGCTGCGAAACGCTGCCTCTGAAATTGCTACTGCTCAGGGAAGTGAGCAGCAAGAAATACGGGTAAGGAAAAAAGAAATTCATTAGGAAAATTTCCCCTTGTATCTGGCATAAAAGACATTATGAACAACTGGTTTGCTTTGTTTGCTTTGTTTTATCATCAAGGGCATATAGTGACAGTATGTAGCTTTATTCAAAATTGTTTTAAATTTCAGTGCGGCTGAATTTCTCGGATCAGAGATACTGAGACTGAACCCTGCTTCAAAAACATTCCTTCTGCCCTGAACTCTTCTTCTGAATGATTAATTCCATATGCATGTAAATCAATAATGGCTCATTATTAATTAGAGAATGGCTTTCTGTACATGCCCAGAGGTACTCTGTGATTGTTTCACATGATCCAAGCTTAAACAGTGTCAGATTAAGGTCTGCATTTATTCATGGCATTTTAGGCAATCTCTAAACATATACTTCTAAAAAGTAGAACAATAGATAGGATTTTTAGACTTTTAAATTAATCCAGTGAATGTTGGCTTTGCTCCAAAGGTGGACTCCAAAGGTGCACACACAGCTGTGAGTTCGGCACATTTTTCAATGAGCTAGGATTGCCCTGGCCATATAACTAGGTGGCAATATCAGTGATTAGCAATGACCGCCTGTTTTTCAAAGCTGGATCAGGTGAGATGGGGAATGGTGGCATGTCCTTCTCTACACGCAGTAGAGAGATACCATAGGCATACTTCTGGTTCGGAGTACCGAATATTTCTCCTCCCGTGGCACATTGGTTGCTCGTTCAGGATTGCAACCAGAAAGACTGCAGCAGCCTGTGTTTTCCATCTAGAACACTCTGGCTAAATCAGATCAAATATGTTTCTGCAATATTAAACTTGTATGTATATAAACATAGGGTGGAATTCAGCCAAAGTTAAGCATATTTAGTTTTAGTGGTAGAGTTAGGCACACACATAACTCTCACAGACTAATTTTAGTACCGATAGGAAAGATTAACTGTGTCTGGATCAAGTCCGTGCTTTCTTGAACAAGGCAAATAGTCATGTGCGTACATGTTCGTCTGCTACCATGAATCTCTGAAGCTCTGCACTGTTCCTTTAACACTGAAAGAACAAATCTGTTTCATTCTTCATATCCAGGGCTCATTTCGCAGCAGGAGCTCCTCTGCATATTAGGCCACACACCCCTGATGTAGCCAATCCTCCAAGAGCTTACAGTAGCCCTTGTAAGAAGAGCTCTGTAAGCTCTTGGAGGATTGGCTACATTAGGGGTGTGTGGCCTAATATGCAAAGGAGCTCCTGCTACGAAATGAGCCCTGTATCATATCTCTCATTTCATTATTTGCTGTGTATGAATGGATACAAGCAGATAGCAAGGAGAAGGGCCGCAATGTCTTGATTAGTATATTAGATCAATCCATCATGAATTTCTTGAGTGCAGAGGCAAGGTCAAATTTCTAGGTTCTACACTAGCATTAAATAGGTGGCTGCAGCTCCAGGGCTGGTGGTAGGAGTAGCTATGTTAGTCTGATGCATCCACAACTGGTGAAGAGTGTCGTGGCACCTGAAAGATACACAGCAATGTGGAGTGCTCAGGGATGGGCCTGAGCCCCCTTCAAGAGATGTGTGACACCTACGGCAGGCTCTGGGTTTTTGCCACTGCTGTACATTTACCAGAATTAACAGGTGCCACAAAACTCTTTGTTAGGTTTACACTGACATGAGAACACTTTTATAAAACTAAGCTCTGGACTCTGACAACATCTTCTACAAGGAAACAGAAAAGCTTATCCACCCCTCCACGGTTGAATAGGTGGGAAAAACTCTGAATTACTAAAGAAAATTTAAAAACTGTCTTTTGTTCTGCATGTAAGGAAGAAAAATAAACGAATGGCATTCCCCCCCTCTCGGGAACTGGGCCCTACAGCTTGTGTGTCTACAAAGAACCAAATCCCTCCAAATCCCACGGGACTTCAGTTGCAGCTTTAGTTTTTAATTGCTGACACACTTATCGTAAAGGTGCATATGCTTCTGACGACGTATTCCTTTCATGTTTTAAAATATACACTTTATGTGGAGAAAAACAAATGGGAATAGACTGTATGAAGTGTAAGTGGGTCTATTAGTTGACCTCACCTGACTCTTGTCCTGCCATTAAAACTGCAGTGATTTTGAAGGTATTTTATGTTCAGCCACACAGTACTACACCCGTTGTGACTAACGCACTAAAAGCAGCTCCCATGACTCCTCCCCCAAAAGCATGGTTCACAGTCGACATTTTGGCAAACATGTTGTTGGGAAGTAATTCACATTATAGCTTGGCTTGAACTATCCACCATGTGCATCCTTATTAAACAATCTGGCAGAATTATTCAAGTCGACCATTTACAACAGCTTGAATCTTCAGATGCTGAGCAAGCCACTCAAAGTTAAAAACTCTAGTCCCTTTTAATGCTCTCCTCGGTCCTTTATCCTGGTTCTTCTCATTCTGAGCTCATCGCCCGGTTCAACCTTCAGTCATGGATTTGCTCTTATCAGTCTCTCTAGCCTTTATTCTTCTCACAGTTCTGTGTGCCGCCCCTCTTCAGGCTGCTTTCTCCTTTCTTCATTCCAGTCTGACTTGCTCTGACCCCAGAGCAGACCAAACTAACAAAAGATAATAATTAAGAACTACCTATTTACACACATGGTTCATTATTTACTACCCCAATCATCTTTTTTACAATAATCTGTTTATAACATGTACTTGAATTATTCCCTCCTATAAATCTAACATGAGCATAAAATCTGGTTCCGGGGAAACGTATAGTAAAACAAGGAGGAAGACTGATTTATTGGCAGCTGGATTCTTTTAAAAAATGGGGTGGGGGGAGCAAATCAATGCATTGTCTTATACATATCACAAATTAACATATAGCCCCCTTTGCAATTGTTACATTTCACTGCTCGTGTAGGAAAAATCACTACATGCATCTCCCCAATACGTGTGTTCACCATTTTGTCTAAAAGCGGCAACATATTTAGTTTTAGCCTTCCAGACAAAATAGCTATTCCATAATGGGAGGAGTGTACATAGTGCAGTCTCTCCATATGTGTGGTGAAACGTAGTGACTGAAAGGCTTAGAGATGCTGTAAATCTAGTTAAAATGGAAGTGTGAATTTAACTAGAGTCACAGTTCAGTCTCATCATTTGTTTGTTAGGAAGTATCCCCCCCCCTCTTAGCAGATTGGAGACACAAGACCTCAGACCCAGAGGTCAAAAACTGTAGGATATTTCCCTCATTGCTAGAATGTTGCTGAGTCTGACCATTGGAACTGAAGGCAAACCTAGAACTACAACAGGCTTAGGAAAGCTGTGTGTATCAGTAACCTAATGTTATGAGTTATTAGGATTATGATGCATTGATTAGAAGTGTTTAAGGTACAAAAACACACATCTACTAATGGTTAATATATTGGTCTAGTCTGAAAAAACAGTAGTATTGATTTAAAAGTTAATTATTAGGAAGCTACATATGTAGTTCTACCCAACTCTGACAGTTTTTGGAAACTTTGAAAATAAAATATATATACAGGTGTATGTCTGGAAGTCCTACCTGGCGATCCAGGTTCTCCAGGTGGCCCAGGTAACCCATCTTTTCCTGGAAGACCCGGTTTTCCATGAGTTTGGGAAGCTAACATGGCAGCTGGCAGCTTGAGTTGAGATACAAACTGAGCCATTCTCTCTGCAACAATGAAATTTTTTTTAAAACAAAATGCATGAATAGTCTTTTGGCTTTCATAAAATGACAGAAGTGACCACCATTGAACCTTATTTTATTGAACTAGTTGAAGTTTATATCTTTCAAATTACCAGTAGTCATTTAGTCATGTGGCAGTAGTTTCCTAAGCAATTTTAACTAATTTTAAACTCTCTCCTGATCATTAAATAGCTTGATGATAGTGCAGTTACAACTGTTTAGCAACACTGATTTTGCAATTGTGTAAGGAAGACTACAACTCCATCACAAGCCGTGTCCCAAGCGCAAAAGGAAGGAAAATTCTGAAGTCCCTCTCAAGAGTAAAGAATGTGAAATGGCAAATTAAAAGTCAGCCCTAAATAGTTCCTGGATATCATAAAATGCCTTAGTCATACAGCAAGTCTAGCAATATTTCTTCATTACCCTCATCCCATTAACACAACCTGATTGCATCTGAGCGCAGAAAGCATTAATTTGAAAAGAACCTATTGGGAAGCAGCTGTAATGTAAGAGCCAGGTTTTTTTTTTTTTTTTGTAGAAAAAGTCCAGCAGCAACTCATTAGCACAATAGGCCACACCCAACAGCAGAAACTCATTAGCATATTAGGCCACACCCCTGACAGCACAGCTCATTACCATATAAGGCGGGGGGCTGGGAAAGCACAGGGCAGGCATGGAAGCTTACCTCTTTCCCACCCAAGCTTCTCCACCCCACTTCAGCATCGCCTTTCTAGTCTCCCCCCCACCCTGAACCAGATGGCCGGGGAAAGGTGCTGTTGAAGTGCCTGGGAACTGAAAGATCCCAGGCATTTCAGCATTACCTTTTTAGTCTCCTACCCCCGCCCTCTGAACCAGACGGCCGGGGAAAGGCGCTGCTGAAGTGGGGCGGCATCGCCTTTCTAGTTTCCTACCCCCCCATCAGACAACCAGGGAAAGGTGCTTCAGCATCACCTTTCTAGTCTCCTACCCGCCACCAACCAGACAACCGGGGAAAGGCGCTATGGGGAACCAGACTGCCTGGAAGAAGCACAAATTACTATTGGTGTTAATGGCTATGTTTTGTGAAGAAATTTCCCCCAGTAAAAAGTGTTCCCATATCTTGTTTTTCCAAGCATTTATGGTTGGAGCAGCCTTGTCCTTCCATCGTTGGGCAATCGTTATCCTCACTATTGCCAAAAGAGTGGCGATTGTAACTGCTTGTGTTTTGTTTTCCTCAGGTTCGGACCAGGCGTCGATCAGGAGGACTTCTGGTGAGTCAGGTAAGAGAGTTCGTGACTTCATCAATTTGTGCAATAATTTGTGACCAAAACGCATGTATGGCTGGACATAGCCACCAACAGTGTAAAAAGTCTCCCACCATGCGGCAGTGTTTCTAGCAGTATCTGCTATGTGTTGGAATTATTCTGTGTAATCTGGCCGGGGTCATGTACCAGCGGCGTATTAGTTTAAATGTATTGAATCTTATAGAGAAGATTTTGGAGTTCAGATTTGGGGAGGTCCAGATAGTGTTCCAGGAGTCAGTGTCTATACAGTTGTCATAGTCTATATGCCATGTGAGTCTGTTTTTTTGTGTAATTAACTGGTGTTGTGGATTGCAGGATTTGTAGAGCTTCAAGATGAGGCCTTTGTTGTTTTGAGGTGAATGCGCTAGTAGTTGTTCGAAAGCAGTTAGAGGTGTTCCAAAATTATGTTGTTTATTAAGATCTTGTAATAGATGTGTTATTTGTAGGAAGCTGATCCAAGGAATTTCCATTCCTGTTTTTTCTTCCAGGTCCACCTTCGTGGTGGGTTGTCCTTTGTCTAGCAGGTCCATAATGTGTGTTATCCCGACACTTCTCCAGTCGATTATTGATGCTCCTTTACTCCCTGAAGGAAACCATTTTTGGTTTAGAAAGGAGGACACTTTTGAACGAGGTGATAACAGTTGCTTTCTGTATTGATCCCATATTGTAAGGGCTGCAGAGCGAAACAGGTTGTAAACGTCTGGTTTTGGCCTATCTATTGGTGCCATCCAGAATAAATCCTGTAAAGGTGTATCATTGGTGTTTCGTTCTTCAATTGTTTTCCATGGGGGTTCATTAGTGGAGTTAAGGATTTGGACTATAGGTGCTAAGCTAGATGCTGCATAATATAACGATAGGTCCAAGAGGTTAAGACCTTCTTGTTTAGTTGGTAGTCGTAGTATTGAAGATGCAATTCTATGCTTCTTATATCCACAAAAGAATTTAAGGAGCTCTTTTTGCCATTTTTTAATGTCCTTTTGTGATATGGTGATAGGCAGGGCGCGGAAGACAAAAAGAAATTTTGGTAGTATGAAGCTTTTGATCAGTGCGATTTTGTCTGCCCATGAAAATTTTTGTCTGTTCCATTGTTCCATGTTTTTTTTTTCATTTCTGAGAAAACATTATGTAGATTGCATTGTAATAAGTCTTTCAAGTCCGGGGGAACTGTGATGCCTAAGCACTTCCAAGCAGATGTCCATTTAAATGGAAAACTTGTCTGGAGCATTTCTTTGACTTCAGTCTGTACTGACAGTGGAACGAGTTTCATTTTTTGCATATTTACTTTCAGTCCCATTATTTTTTGGATAGAGCGGAATAACTGTTGGGAGTTCATTTAATGAGATTTCTGGCTTTGCAATGAATATGATTAGATTATCCATGTAAAGACTATGGAATGTGACTTATTGTTGACTGTTATGCCATGTATCCGGGGGTTTGTTCTAATGGCTGCTGCTAGGGGCTCTATAGCTAAAGCAAAGAGGAGCGATGACATGGGGCAACCCTGCCAAGTACCCCGTTGGAGGTTTATAGTCCTGCTCTTTTGGTCATTAATCAGGATTCCAGCTTTTGGCCAAGTGTAAATCGAACAGATTGCAGTGTTGAAATATGGTCTGAACCCCATAGCATCGAGGAGGTGTTGTAGATAGATGGGTTCCACGCTATTGAAGGCTTTCTGTAAATCCACAGAAAGAAGCAGGGAGTTCATCTTCTGCTGCTTGCTGTAAGAGATGATGTTTAGTGTGCGTCTGATGTTATCAGTTAGGGACTTGTTGGGGATAAAGCCTGTCTGATCAGGGTCGATATAACAGTGTATAATGTTTTGAAGACGGGTGGCAAGGGTTTTTGTAAATAACTTTGCATCACAGTTTATCAAAGCAATAGGGCGGTACATTGCCGGGGATTCTCTGTCCCCTCCTGGTTTTGGAATAGGGAGTAAGATCGATTCTTCCCATGAACATGTGGTTACATGTTTCGGCCAACTGGTCAGCGAGTGAAAGTTGGAATATCTTGTAGAATTCTGGACCAAAGCCGTCTGAGCCAGGTGCTGTGTTGGGTTTTGTATGCTGAATCGTTCTCTGAATCTCCTCAGGAGTGATGGGTGCATCCATTAAAGCTTTATGCTCTGGTGTCAATTTCTTAAATAGGGATGTGTTTTGTAAAAAAGTTTGTATGTCCTCTGGTTTGGGTTTGGTGGAGGCATATAATTCCTCATAGTACTTCGCAAAGCATTCCGCAATTTCCACAGTCTTGGTGAGTGTAGTGTTGTTGTTGGTTTTCATTGTGTAAATCCTGCGTTCTGCTTGTTTTTGTTTTACTCACCAAGCCAGGAGTTTTAGATTTCTAGGACTCTTTTGCCAGTATTATTGTTTTATATATAGAAGGCATTTTTGAATTGTCTGAGTCTCAAGGGTTTGCAGGATTTTTCTGTTGGCTTCCAGTTCTTTCCAGATTTTCTTGTTACATGTTGCTTTATGTGATTTTTCTACCTCCTGAATTGTTTTGGTCAGTTTGTTAATCTGTTGTTGTCTCTCTGATTTCAGGCGAGCAGCCATGGTGATCAGTCAACCTCTCAGCACTGCTTTAAAGGTGTCCCAGACCACGTGCTGTTCTACATCATCTGTATTATTTTCCTTAAAATACATGTTAATACAGTTTTTAATTTCTTCCTTATAGCTTTCCTTCAATAAAATAAGTTTATTCATTTTCCAGTGTCTTTGTTTCTGTTCGTGTCTTTGTATATTTAGTTGCACGTAAGCATGGTCCGTCCACATGAACGGGCCAATGTCCACTGTATTAATGCAGGAAGCCAGTGCAGTAGATGTCAATATGTAGTCAATGAGGGTGAAGGTTTGAAAACGAGGAGAGAAGTACATGTAGTCTCGTTCTCCCTTAAGTAACAATCTCCAAGCATCTAGCAGGTCAAGTTTATCAAATGTTTCCTGGAGTTTAGATTTGCCACCTGTTGTCCGCTTGCGTTGTTTTAGTTGGTGACCTGATCTGTCCATGTGTTGGTCGAGGATTAGGTTAAGGTCACCACCCAGAATCACATGCCCGTCTTTGAAGGTGTCCAACAATGTCAGGGTAGTGTCTATAAAAGATTCTTGCGCTGCGTTAGGGGCGTAGATAGAAGCAAACATGAAGGTCTTGTGCTCCAGCTTGCCCTTTACAAAGATGTATCTGCCTTGGTTGTCTCTTAGAACATCTTCACACATAAAGTTGACAGTCTTTGCAAAGAAGATGGCCACCCCTCTAGACTTCGAGGTTCCGCTTACATGAAATTGTTGCGTGTACCAACTGCTATTTATAATTTGGGTAGACTCTGTTTGAAGATGTGTCTCTTGTAAGAAAAGAATGTCAGGTTTTTCTTTTAAGATGAATGACATTATACGCTTGTGTTTGATGGAGTTATTTATGCCCCGGGTGTTAGTAGTTCGGATCTTATAGTGCTCCGCCATTTGTACCATACAAAATTATACGTCTGTACTCTAATAAATAAAACTGTATATCTTTTTGTAATTATTTGATATTACAAATATGGTCTTGTAGCAATCGGCCTGTGTAGAGAGGCTTTTAGAGCTTTTTTTTGTAACTCTGTCACCAATATACAATAATTAAAGAAAACTTATTTTATCCCTTTCCCACCCCTCCCCCCACCCAACACAACAATAATAAGAAGAAGAAAAGAAAAAAGTGCTAGAAATGCTATGTGCTTCCACTACCTCCCAGGATATGGTCACAAAAAGCATACTCCTGGGGGTGGGTGTTAGGAGCTTGGAAGGTCAGTAGTAGCACTGACCAGCAGAGAATGCTCTGCTGTCCGAGGGCTCCTTTAAATAAGGAGGCACAATACGATTTGCCCTTCCCCTCACCTCTCTCAAAGTTAGTAAACTTAACCAGACAGAACTTATAAAAATATCTGTACACAGTATACATTATAATGGTTACGCTAATCGACAATTCAACAATAGAGTTTAAGATTTATGTTTTCCCCCAGTTGCTGGAACTGGAAGCTTGCGGTGTTGTTCAGGGGAGTCTGGGAACAGCCGTTTCCTTTTATTAGTCTTTTTGTCATCCAGGTCCATATGTGGGTCATCTTGCAGGGCTTCAAGGAGTGCCTGACCTGATTTCTCATCCCAAGCGTACAGTTGTTGATTTTGGAACGCCACATGTAACTTGCCAGAGGGCAATCATCGATATTTTTGTTTCATTTTTTGTAAGGAGGCTGTTATTGGTTTAAGTTTGCGTCTAATTGCTATGGCTTCCCTCGGGATATCTGGGTATATTTGTAGGGCTTCCCCTTCATATTGGATGGCTTTTGAGTTTCTGGCTACATCCAATATAGTTTTCCGGACTCTGGAATCTAGGATTGTTATGAGTATGTCTCTTGGGGATGTGCGTTTGGATTTATTTAGGGAGCCCATTCTAGATGCCTGAGTAATGATTGGGATCACCCCTTCTTCTAGATGGAGTGCTGTAGCCAGGATGTTTGCCATAAATGCGATAAGGTCTGCATTAGATTCTGTGCCCTCTTTCAGCCCTCTAATTTTAAGGTTAGAAGCTCTCACGTCTGCTTCTAAGGAGGTAAGAGAGTCATTTTGTGCTGCCAGTCCCTCCTGCAGCTCCTTAATGGTGGCCTTATTAGCCTGCTCTAGGTTGCAAGCTGCCTCCGCTTTCCATGTCATCTGGGCCAGGAAGGATTATATGTCAGCTAATTGACTGGAGAGGTCAGACATTTTACCCAGGAGGCCTGCCTCCATCGATTTTAAGTACTTTAGAATTGCCGAGGACGAAGGAGGGCTTACCGGGTTGTCCGCAGTTTTAGCGGGAGTCGCCATTTTGTTTTCGATCGTCTGGGAGGCTGCTTTGATTGGGGCATTTTCTAGAAGTTCTTTCACCATTTTGGACTGCCCTGCCATCGTCCTGGTCTCCCCAGGATCCAGTTTTTTCATTTTCTGTGAGTTATCTGTTGTCTGGTGCATTTAAGAGGACGGGAGAGCGTGGGATAGGGGAAAGCAGCTCGTCTACACGCCCACCATTGATTGCTGAGGCGCCCCACCCCTCAGTTTCTTGTTTTTGAACTGCTAGGTTGGCAGGAGCTGAGGCAAGAGACAGGAGCTCACTCTGTCATGCAGCACTCGGGTCTCGAACTGCTGAACTACCAACCTTCTGATCTGTAGTTCAGCATCTTAACCACTTGAGCCGCCACAGCCCCCACCTTCTTTGTAGTGGCCCTCAATTTGTGGCAGTCAAGAAGGCTCCTACACTCCTGGCATTTTGCCAACTATGTAACAGAATTGTTTAGGTGGGCATTTTTATAGTGGAAAGAGGGCTAGATCATTAGAGATCAGTCCAGGAAAATGCACTGTGTTCCTACTGATGTAGTGCCATGTTCTGAATTGGTTAATATGTCAGGGTTAATAATTATGCTTTGTTCAGAAAATAGCTCCATTTCAAATTTCTGCTATTCCACTGCTCATTAGATGTATCATCCCATTGATTACACTGCTTTACATCGTGCAATGCTCCTTGAGTCTCAGTGAGACAGGTGGGCTACAAATAACAAATAAATAATGCACAGAATTTGCATAGCATATTTTGTGGTCCAAAGCTATTAACTCTTTTTGTCAACCACATTTATTGAAATGCAGCATTAACTGAACCTGGCCAGAATAAGACCAGTTGGAGAGGAACTGGAAAAATCACATGTGTGTCTGTGTATTGCCTTATTCACCCCAGGGAAGGCTTCACATAAACCTTGAACTCTTAGCCTTGGTCAGTTCATCAAGGCAAAGAGTTTGCATGTCACCTGCTTACCCAGACACAGATGCAATTTGGTCATGTAAATATTTACATCAGACCTGCCTAATCTGTGACTCACCAAACTGAACATGGCCTACCAGCCATGTATAACTCTGGAAGCCTCAGTAAGCTCCTGTTTTTGCTACCTGCTTGGAACTGCAAAGACAGAAGCATCTTCAAGAAACTGGCAAGCCAAAATATGTGACGGGTAATTAACTAACTTTCATTAACTGATACTGCAGATGTGCCTCAGGTGATCCTTCAACTCCTTACCATTTTTATTATTCCATTAGTATATTTGTTTTCCCGCTTAACAGTCTTTTGAATGTTAACTTATCTAAGAACATAAGAACATAAGAGAAGCCAACGTTGGATCAGGCCAGTGGTCCATCCAGTCCAACACTCTGTCACACAGTGGCCAAAAACACCAGGTGCCCTCAGAAGGTCCAGCAGTGGAAGCAGGAAGCTCTCCCACTGTTGCCCCCCCCCCCAACACCAAGAATACAGAGCATCACTTGCCCCAGACAGAGAGTTCCTATCTATACTTTGTGGCTAATAGCCACTGATGGATTTCTGCTCCAGATGTTTATCCAATTCCCTCTTGAAGCCGTCCATGCTCGTAGCCGCCACCACCTCCTGTGGCAGTGAATTCCACGAGTTAATCACTCTTTGGGTGAAGAAGTACTTCCTTTTATCTGTTCTAACCCAACTGCTAAGTGTAATCTTTACAGTTTTAGAACACTCAGGGATCAATCCTAAGCACACTTACTAGGACATAAGCTCCCCTGAACATAGTGAAATTTATTTCTGAGTAGACATGCATAGGATTCTGCTAGTCTGGGAACTAACTCACAAAGGTTACATTCTTAGGACTGCACAGCGTGAATTGATCTTTCTCTTTTTTTCAACCCACTGGTATAAGGCTGTAGTCCTAAACCCACCTGCAACAGGGTAAGTCCCAATAAACACATGTGTTAAGTTAACCCAGAGAAAGACACGTTTAAATATTACATTCCAGAAGTAAAATAGAGAGTTGTGAACATTTACGACATTTACAACTCTTGTAAAATGAGTACATTTTGCTTTCCTCACCTTCAAAAACTCTAAGAACCTCTTGTCTGATATATTTTCTCATTTCTTCAAATGAAATGGAACCAGCCTGATGAAGTAAATTTTAAAAATGGTAAATGCAAGGGTAGATGTTCTTAGTATCAAAATAATAAAAACAAAGATGCTGAATTTTGTTTGGGAGTATGTATTATAAGAGCTTGGCAATAAGATCAATATTTATAAATATAACACAGCACGAAGAAGAAAATTATAATGACAGTGAAGTTAGCATATTTAAATTGTTGTCCTGCTTAACAACAGGGCACATTTCGCAGCAGGAGCTCCTCTGCATATTAGGCCACACACCCCTGATGTAGCCAATCCTCCGAGAGCTTACAGTAGCCCCTGTAAGAAGAGCTCTGTAAGCTCTTGGAGGATTGGCTACATTAGGGGTGTGTGGCCTAATATGCAAAGGAGCTCCTGCTACGAAATGAGCCCTGCTTAACAATATTCACTGCTGTTGGCTTTTTCAAGAGCCAGCTGCCTTACCGGTAAGCCTGGTACGCCTGGATGGCCCTGAGGACCTGGTGATCCGGGGTTTCCCTTGTCCCCGGGGGGCCCCATCGGTCCGAGAGATCCTTTGTCTCCTGGTAAGCCAGGTTTTCCTCTTTCACCTTGTGGACCCCTGTCTCCTGGTATGCCTTGATCCCCCTGTTCAAATGAAAGAGAGGGTTTTTTTTTTTTTGGTCATATCTGTTTGACTCTCAATTACAGCACAATTACAAAGGGAAGAGGCTGACAGGCTACAATCAAACAAATGTTATGTTCCTGTAGTCACACACGTGCTGTATTATCTGAGCTCTACAAAAAAGAAAAGATATGACTATATGAGGCTAGAATGACTATGACAGTCAAGTGTTGGTTTTCCAGACCTGAACAGTCTCCTGAAACAAACAGATGGAAACAAACAATGAGCTTCTACAGCTTTGTACCTAGTGAAAATTCTTGCTGTTTTCTGCAATGATGGTGCCAGAGGTCATGGAAAAATTTAAGAACACGGAAAAATTACTTTAAGAGCATCTAAATGACAATAGCAACTGAATGACTTGAAAGGGAGTACTTATGTTAAGTATATAGAAAGCTGCAAAAATCTCACAAAAATGCTATATAATATGGATCTTTAAATTCTAGTGAGCCACAGAGTGGTGGCATTATTTTTGTTCTTAACTGAGCAAACAGACACACATTATTCAAGTAGGAATATGATTGGGAGTAACAGCTGGATGCAAAAATACGGGTGGCAATCCTAACCGTGCCACGTGATAAGGCAGATGTCACCATCTCCTAAAAAATGTGGAATCTGGGCCAGTGATGACGTGGTGGCACAAAATACACCTTAAAGTACAGCCAGGTGCTGCCAATAACTGGCTTCCCATGCATAAATAATATGCTGAGTTGACATATGGCTCCTATACGGTACGTTTTCCAACTGAAGCCAAAAGAAGAAGAAGAAGAAATTGGATTTATACCCCGCTCTCCACTCCCCAAGGAAGTCTCAGAGCGGTTTACAAACTCCTTTCCCTTCCCCTCCCCACAACAGACACCCTGTGAGGTAGGTGGGGCTGAGAGAACTATTTCCCAAGCTGTCCTTGAGGGAACAGCTGGTACAGAGCTATGGCTTGCCCAAGGTCATCCAGCCAGGTGCAAGTGGAGGAGTGGGGAATCAAACCCGGTTCTCCCAGATTAGAGAAAGAACAGGGAAAAATGATATGGATCCAGCCTTCTCCCAAGGAGCCTTCCTTTGTTAGAGGAAGAGCCGTTTAAATTGGTGGAAGGCTTCTTAGGCTGGAGAAATACTTCAAATGTACCGTGGCATGGCAGGATACAATTAGGATTCACCCCACTGAAAGCAATTGCTAGTTTCGATACTAGCATACAGCACATGATAAACAGTCATGGGTGTCAAGAAAGCACATTAATGGCCCTGACCTGGATAGCCTAGACAAGCCTGATCTCTTCAGCTCTTGGAAGCTAAGCAGGGCCAGTCTGGCTAGTATTTGGAAGGGAGACCTCCAAGGAATACCAGGGTCATGATGCAGAGGCAGATGGTGGCAAGCCACCTCTCTGAAAATCCCTTGCCTCCAACCCCACTAGAGGTCACCAGAAGTCAGCCTGACTTGACAACATGACAATTTTTTTTTTAAAAAAAGAATGCACAGTAACTACGAGGTTCTATTTTGGCAAAAGAATACTACTCGAGGAAGCTGTTCAGCTGTGATGGTAAAGGATGGAATTCTGTTTGTGGCAGCTACGTGAACTAATGTGAAATAAAGATTTAATTCCTCTGCAATAAAATAAATCAGCTTATCAGCAATTTAAATAGTAACAGTTTCCAGAACTTCAGGTGGGTAGCCGCGTTGGTCTGAAGCAGCAAAACAAAGGCTGAGGACAGACTTTAAAAGCGGAGGCAGAGTGGCAGTCCAGATTGCCACATCTGCCTGGAGGAGGCGGGCTGGATGCAACTTAAAAGTGGTGTCCCGGCTGCTGTGTGCATGTTCCACCCGCTTCCGGTGGGTGTGAATGCGCGCCAGGCGGGGGAGTCGCGCGGCATTCGCACGCCGCCACCGGAAGCCACCCGCAGACACCCGGTTTAAACCAGGCTGCAAGAGAAGCCAATGCCAAGCTGAGGTGGAGGGGAGCTCTTAGCTCCTGCCGCCCTGGCCGATCCTTGGCTGATTTCTCTTGTAGCTCAGTTTAAACTGAGCTGAAAGAGGAGCCAGCCCTAGCTGCGGTGGTGCTGAGCTCTTAGCTCCTGCTGCCCCAGCTCATCCTGGGCTGGCTTGGTTTAAACCAAGAGGAGAGAGGAGCCCACCAGCTAATCTGTGCCAAATATACCCGAATAAAAGCCGGAAAAAACCCGGCTTTATTCAGGTTCAGCACCAGAAGCCAATCAGATTATCTGTATTTGGTTTAAATGATCCCTGCAAAAAACCTGGTAAAGTATTTTTGGGGGGGGGGGGGGTTTGGCTCAGTTTATGCCACACCCACAATAGATAGGAAAAACTGTGAGCTAAACTGATGGTAAATAACATAATACATTTTACACACAGTAAGACAAACAGAGTATAAATATAACATCAAATACGATCATCCTTTCAAACAAAAGCAAAGAAATGTTCATAATTTCTTTTCCAAACCTGCGGTAGTAGCAGCCTTGCAAAATTCCTAATTATATGTTTCATTTATCATGAATTCCTTGTAGAATAATATCTAGAAGAGCTATTTTAGAATCATGTGGAAGTTTCATTTACAAAATCTCATTAACTATTTTGACCATTTCAACTGAATATTTTTGTACAATAGGGAAATGCCACCAAACATGAATAAAGGTACCTAACTGCCTTCTGCAACACCAGTAAAGACGTGAAGCTGAGGATGCCATTTTTAACTAATTGCTCCAGTGCTGATACCATCTAAAGAGAATTTTAAGTATATTCTCCCTTATACCCACAATTGCTGAAATCTTTTTATTCTTTTATGTAAACTAATCTACAATTTTCCAGGTATATTAACTGAAAACTTATTTCCCAA
Source organism: Lepidodactylus listeri (assembly GCA_029233225.1). Lineage (NCBI taxonomy): Eukaryota > Metazoa > Chordata > Lepidosauria > Squamata > Gekkonidae > Lepidodactylus > Lepidodactylus listeri. The sequence goes on along the minus strand of JARCFY010000016.1, from coordinate 53,983,590 downwards.
TCTATATTACTTTTCTGTTCCATATCTACCGTTAAAGCATAAATGGTTGCCATAAGCCATCTCCACTTATGTGGCTGTACTAAGATTAACTCAAATTTACTGAGAGACTGAAAATTTTTTATTTGAGATTGTTTAACTGGTGGAAAGTTCTTAGTATGAAGATAATAATTCAAGGTTAGAGCCAAATCACGATTTGATTTCAACTCTAAGAAATACATAATGGTACATTCCTTAAGATAATCAGTTATCCTATTCAAATTTAAACTGGACTGTATTTCAGGATTGCTTTGTGGACATGTTTCTCCAAAATCCCCATGATGCAAGATGGGCATGCAGGGAGATGCTTGCACTTAACTTTATTATATATTTTATATTTTTTGCTTTACAAAACACATTTTCAGTTGGCTCTCTCGTTAGTACTCTCCTTTAGTGCTTGCGCAATGGCTGTTCATTAATGCCTTTGGTATACAAGCTTGATTCACCTCAATCAATGGGTGTTTTCCATTTAAGACAAACAGACTGCATTGTACGACTTTAACAGCTAGACAAATTTTATGATGACCCCAACCCCCTCAATAAAAATTTAACTTACGCGTTCTCCTTTGGGGCCTCTGTCACCAGGTCTTCCCATCAAACCCTGGAAAACAGAAGACATTGTGAAAACACCAGTTATCTGGTGCAAAGAATATCTGAATTAATCTTCCATGGTGGCCAAAAACAGTTGGCTGAAACAAAGAATTACAAACTTTACATAAATCAAAACTTATAAACCATAGCTTTCCTACCTGAGGACCAGGCAATCCATCCTTCCCATTTATGCCCTGGGGAAAAAAATAATCATATTCTTTTAAAAACAGCTTCTGGTCTCTGATATTGCAAGCAATTATTATCTTAATATAAAAACTGCTGAGTAAAGTGTCTATATTTTTTTATAGCAAAACTCTGAAACCAAACATGTACAGATCTGAAGCCTTTGGGAAATTGTATGAAAAATCTGAGCTGATTAGATATAACAAGAAGGGGGGGACCCGCGATACTCGTGGGGGGAGAAGCTGTCAGACACTCAGGCCACCACTTCTCCTGCCCCCCCCGCTTTTGTCCGTGGCCTGAGTGGCTGTCAGCCACTCGGGCCGCCACTTCTCCTGCCCACCCCACAAGCCCCAGCATCAGCTGTGGCCTCCCAACCGCCAGCTGCCACAGTTCCCAGAGCAATCCCTGTCCATGTGCAGGGGACGCTCTGTTACTTTCGAGGGGATTTAAATATCCCCCCAAAAGTTTTTTTAAACTTTTAGGATTTTTCTACACATGGGGGGAGATATTCGCACGGAGGGGGCCACTTGGGAATTAGATATATAGATAGTTGTGCCTTGGTGCGAGCTGAAGGGCAAAAGCTAAAGGGCTTTTGGCCTGAGGATCTGCCTGAGGGCCCCAAAACTCTGCTCAGAGTACTCTTGGAATACACTTGGATGTCAATTATGTCAACTGAAGGCCCCTTTCCAGTCACCTGCATGGAGTGTACCATGTTTGTTTTCCTCCCGAAAGAGAAGACGGACTTCACTTGTTAGGAGTGTAAGCTGGTCAGGCTTTTGGAGGAGAACATTCAGAGCCTGCAGGAGAGGATCACCACCCTTCAGGAAATCAAGGAAGGGGAGGGTTTTATTGACAAAAGCCTGGGAACTCTGTAAAAACATGAAGAAGAACATCAAGGAGAAGATGGAAGAGTCAATCTCCCTTCTGAGCCTCCTCTCAGTTCTACAGCACAAACCCGAAGACTTCGACTAAGACAATGCTCTGGTCCATGGGAGCTCAAGAATAATTTTGAGCTGCTTGAGAGGGTAATGGAGATGAGAGTGGAAGGAGAGCCACAAAGACCTGGAAAAGGGAGTCAAGAGGGTATGGTGCTGCATGGAAGTGGAAAGAAACGGAAAGTGGTGGCTGTTGGGGACTCTCTGCTCAGGGTTATGGAACGTAATGTGTCCAGGCTGGATCCCCTACTCTGAGAGATGTGTTGCTTACCTGGGGCCAGAATTCAGGATATTACAAACTGACTGCCAGAACTGATAAGACCTACTAATCAGTATCCGTTCGTGCTGGTTCATGTGGGCACAAATGACATGGCCGTGAATACCATCACGAAAATTAAAGAAGACTATGAAGCTCTTGGAAGGCAGTTGAAGGCCTTTACATAACTTGGTCATGTAAAGAAGTTCAGAAATTTTGGAACTCGGTTAAGGAATTAATTTTTGAAATTACGGATTATGATCTTGAGCTGGAACCAGAGACTTTTCTATTGAACATGTTTGCGGATAGTTTGCCATTATCAGAATTAAAACTTACAGCATACATTCTTACGGCAGCTCGTATATTACGGGCGAAATTTTGGAAGTTGCCATCTTTACCAAGAAGAGAAGATATAATTAACAATCTATTGGAGTGGGCTGAACTAGACAGACTGAGTTATTTGTTGAGCATGGACTACAAAATGGACCCTGTTACTGTATGGTCCAAATTTCTTAATTGGTTGAATTATCGTTAATTTGGTTCATACATACATGTTACTATCCTTGGGTTTTATTTCATATATTGTTCAAAAAACTAATAAAAAATTTTCAAAAAAGAAAAAAGGAAGGCAGTTGAAGGCATTGGGGGCACAGGTGGTATTCTCTTTTATCCTTCCAGTCAAAGGAAGAGGAATGCGAAGAGAGCAGACCATACCCGAGGTGAATTGTTGGCTGAGCTGGTGGTGCCAGCAGGATTGGTTTGGGTTCTGGGACCACAGGATAAGTTTTCTTAGAGAAGGCCTTCTAGCACATGATGGGCTTCACCTCTCAAGGTCAGGGAAGAAAACGTTCGGAAAGAACATGGACAGCTTAATCAGAGAGTGTTAAACTGAAGCCACAAGGGGAAGGGGATGATCAACATGGGGACTTCAATGAAGAAGTGAAAACAGTGGGCACCCACCTGGACAGGTCAGACAAAGGTACAAGGCTGCAAGTGGCTATATACCAATGCCCATAGTATGGCTAATAAAAAGGAAGAGCTTGAGATTTTCTTGCAAACAGAGGGCTACGATATAATAGGAATCACTGAGAATTGGTGGGATGATTCTCATGACTGAAATGTGGTAGTGGATGGGTATGAGTTGTTCAAGAAAAACCAGAAGGGTAGAAGAGGAGGTGGAGTGGTGCTGCATGTGAAAAGACGGCTAGCTTGTCAGGAAGTTCTGGAGAATGTGGTTGACAGCCCGGTGGAAAGTATATGGGTAGAAATAAGGGGAGGTAGCACAAAGGGTATTATTGTTGGAGTCGGCTACAGACCGCCTGACCAGGGACAGGAAATGGATGCTGCCCTCCTTGAAAAGATTGGTAGAGTATCCAGAAATCAGAACCGTATAATTATGGGAGCTTTCAACTTCCCTGATGTGTGCTGGGATACAGGCTCAACAATGCAACAAGAATCACACAACTTCCTGACCTGTCTGGCCGACAACTTCCTTTTTCAAATGGTGGAGGAAGTTACAAGGGGTTCGGCCATACTAGACTTAATATTAACCTACAGAAGAATTGGTAGATGGGGTGAAGGGGGTGGGGACCTTAGGGGGAAGTGACCATGTCCTCCTTGAATTACAGTTGCTGAGGGGGGGTCAAGGAAGTTCATAGCCAGACTCATAGGTTAGAGTTTCATAGGGCTGACTTCAACAAACTCAGAAGCTTAGTGGGAGTCATTCCATGGGGGTGGGGTGCTGGAAAGGAAAGGAGCATGTGAAGGATGGGCTCTTCTCAAACATGACCTTTTGCGAGCTCAAGCCCTCACTATTACAGCAAGATGGAAACATGGTAAGGGCTCCAAAAAACCGATGTGGATGAACCAAGAGCTCCAGAATAAGCTAAGGGAGAAAAAGGAAACGTTCAGGAAATGGAGGGAAGGTCAGACATCTAAAGAGGAGTATATGAGAATTACTAGGTTCTGTAGATCAGCCATCAGAGAAACCAAAGTTCAGTATGAGTTGGGTCTCGCCGGGGGGCTTGCTACAATAAGAAAAACTTCTACAAGTATCTGAGAAGCAAACGCAAGGTAAAAGAGGCAATTAGACCGCTTTTGGGAGTAGAAGGAGAAACTCTGGTGGAGGACAGAGAAAAAGAAGACGCTTAATGACTTTTTTGCCTTTGTTTTCTTTCTGAAGAACTCGAGCCCATCTAGAGATGGTAGAGGACATGACAGGACACTTGAGTGTCCAGTTGACATTGACAGGGAGGTTGTGTAGAGGCACCTGGCTGCATCCCCTGGGCCAGATGGTGTGCACCCAAGAGTGCTCGAAGAACTTTTTAATGGACTAGCAGAGCCTCTGTCCATCATCTTCAGGGCCTCCTGGAGGACTGGGTATGTGCCACAAGATGGGATAAGAGTGAATGTTATCCCAGTCTTTAAGAAAGAAAAGAAGAGGGATGACTCTACAGGCTGGTCAGTCTGACTTCTGTTGCTGGAAAGATATTAGAGCAGATTTTAAAGGGATCCATCTGTAAGCATCTGAAGGACCACTTAGTGATCCAGGGAAGTCAGCATGGTTTTGTCCCCAAAAGATCTTGTCAGACCAACCTGGTTTCCTTCTTTGATCGTGTGATGAGCTTACTGGATCGTGGAAACTGTTGATGTAATTTACCTGGATTTCAGTAAAGCTTTTGATAAGGTTTCCCATGACATTCTGATGGGCAAACTGGAAGACTGTGGACTGGACTATAGGACAATTCAGTGGATAGGAAACTGGTTAGAGGACCACACCCAAAGAGTGGCGGTTAATGGCGTTTCAACAGATTGGAGGGAGGTCTCCAGTGGGGTGCCTCAGGGCTCGATTTTTGACCCAGTAATTTTCAATATTTTTATCTATGATCTAGATGAAGGGATAGAAGGGCTACTCATTAAATTTGCTGATAATACCAAATTGGGAGAAATAGCAAACACCCAAGAAGACAGAGTTAAAATTCAACAAGACTTGAATACTCTAGAGAAGTGGGCAATCACAAACAGGATGCAATTCAACAAAGGTAATAAAATCATAGAGTTGGAGGGGGCCATACAGTATTACATCTGGGCCACAAAAATGTCAAGCACAAATACTGGATGGGGGATATGTTTCTGGGGAGTAGTGCATGTGAAAGATATCTTGGGGTAAGAGTGGACTGTTAACTAAACATGAGCAGTCAGTGTGATGTGGTGGGGAAAAAAAGCAAATTCAGTCTTGGGTTGTATTAAAAGGACCATAGCAATGAAATCGCAGGAGGTCATAGCCCCTCTGTATACTGCCTTGGTCAGGCCGCACCTTGAGTACTGTGTGCAGTTCTGGAGGCCTCACTTCAAAAAGGATGTGGACAAAATCGAGAGGGTGCAGAAGAGAGCAACGAGGATGATCAGGGGTCTGGGGACTGAGCCCTACAAGGAAAGGCTAAGGGCCTTGGGAATGCTTAGTTTGGAGAAGAGGAGACTGAGGGGGGACATGATTGCTCTCTTCAAATATTTGAAAGGCTGTTATTTGGAGGAGGGCAAGGAGCCGTTCTGGTTGGCAGCAGAGGATAGGACCCAAAGCAACGGGTTTAAATTACATGCAGAAAGGTACCAGCTGGATATTAGGAAAAACTTTTTCAAGGTCAGAGTGGTTCAAAGGTGGAATCAGCTGCCTAGGGAGGTGGTTAGCTCCTCTTCACTGGCAGCTTTCAAGAAGAGGCTGGATGAATATTTTTCAGAGATGCTTTAGGATGGTCCTGCATTGGGCAGGGGGTTGGACTAGATGGTCTGTATGGCCCCTTCCAACTCTATGATTCTATGTGGCTGCACTGTTTTGTAACAGAGACAATAGCTGCTGCATGGGGCAGTGCTTTACAGATGAGAAAACAGTGCAGAGGGGAAGGCAACCACTGTTTCTGTCCACGCTCCTGGATCAGAAGGAGGAAAAGGCTCACATAATTATGGGAGACACAAAACTCCTGTGGAAGTCTACTTCAAAGTCCTCAAGTCGCTAACTTCTTAATGTGTAGAGAGGCTGCAGGTGAACCTGAGTTTTTCATATTCAAGCCCAACATGGAGCAGACATTTTCCCAACAATCCCTGGGGAACATTACCTCAGAGCTTAAAATATATCATGTTTATAACTTATTAGTAAGAGACCTGTGATTTTGTATTACTAATGGAACAATCTTATGTTGAGTAAAACTACAAAGGATTGCATAGCAGTGTTTTGGAGGAAAACATGATGGGGTTTTGCGTATCAATTTTTTTTTCAACAGTCCTAATAATTCCTTCTGAACACCTACGAGTTCATATTCCTCCCATTCACTGATTATCCAGCACTGAAGGCTCTTTTGTGAGGGAGCAAGAAAGGATACCTATTCAAATACTGATTGTGGAAAATTTCCATTAAATTGTATTGTGAATTACTTACTGGTATTCCAGTTGGACCTTCTGGCCCAGGGAAACCAATGTCTCCGACAGGGCCCCTTTCACCCTTGGGAAAAGGAAAGGTAACCATAAAATCTTTCTGATGACTAAAAATAACCAGGAAGTGAGTATCACAAACAAAGGTACACTTACAGGTTCTCCGGGAATCCCTGCTGGGCCTGGAGCACCAGGCTTTCCCTGTAGAAATTTAAACAAACATAAAGTAATATATATATTTTTAAATTATATAATCAAAGTTGATTTAATAAATTTAGTAATATTATGCATATGTAAAAACTGGTTTAATTAAATTCTTCTTCAAGTATAAGACCCCTGGAGGCATCGGAAAATGATTAGAGACTCTCCATAAGTATCTAATCCAAAAAGAATACTTACAAAATGTATTGGGATAGATAGTAAATAGCAGAAAATATGCAAAACACTACTAACTACAATATGTTAGAAAGCGTGGGCTGCCACAATTCCTTACCTCAGGATAGCTAGGCTACTGTTCATTGTCGTATTATAAATGAGGGACTAATACCAAGACCCAATTAAAAAGTGCAGGGGAAAGCATGTGGTTCTATACTTCAAAATGCTTGGGAGAAATCACACTTGAATCTCCCCCAGAAGCCCCCCCCCCATGGAAAGCTAATGAGTTATTGAAAAATTTAGGCTAGCCATGCTTTTCATGTACAGGTAGTTTCTGATGTGGGAAAGCAAATATGTGACACACTCACACATCTAAGTCTTCAAGTAGTACATCCTGAATAGACCACATTGTGAATTACAGAGGATGGAGCCCGAGACAAAATCGATTTATTCATAATTTTTATACCATTTGTCTACTTAAATTTCCAAAACATTTAACATACAAAATAAAAAATACATAACAAAATAAAAATCAGTTACTGGACTTCTCTTACCCCCATATCCACAGCCATGAAGACCAATAAACTAGGGATGAAACTGAATCAAACCATGTGGCCCTGTTTGTGGTTTGCAAACCAAAGTTCATGACAGGTCTACTATCATAAACTTCCATGAATTTTTAAAGCCATTTGTGGTAGTTCATAGGTAGAGGAGAAAGCCACAAAACCAGCTGAGCAGTGAGGAACAACTTGCGCCCTGCCACTCAGCAGATTTGGGCTTTCTTGTGCAAAGGGTTTACACAAAAAAACCCAAAACAGGTGAGCAGGGGGAGCAGGCTGTTCCCCATGACTCAGCTGTTTTTCAGGCTTTCTGCAAACCCCATTTAAAGGGACTGCAATCCTTTTCAATGGGATTTGCAGGGCCACAAACCAGTTCTGTTCATGAACAAACCTCCTTGGACTGATGTAGCTTCCCCAGGAAGCATGGGCTGGGGTCCAGCAGGGCAGGTCACACGCAAGGTTGCAGAGAGTAACCAAAGTCCAGTCCAAAAGACGGGGGTTCCAAAGAGCAGGTTTACCAAAGTCCAGTCTAGGGTTAAGGAGTTCCAGACAGCAAGTCCAGTCCAAGGTCAGGGGTTTCAGAAAAGCCAATTGTCAGGTCCAGTCTGAGGTTCAAGGTTGGTAGCTAAATGTACTTGTTGTGTCCACAAACTGCTGCTTCTCCCAGCTGAATTTATAGCCAAGTCTTAATGAGCTAAACTCCCAGCTAATTCCTTGGCAGTCATCCTGAAACTTTTCATTTGTCTCTTCAATTGACAGCTGATGATGGGCCATGAGTCTTGTACTTCTTCTCCTTTCTTGCAACTCTAAGTGTCTCTGACAGCATCAGTGCTGCAAGGGTGTGGGTGAGCTAGGTAGGCTGGGAGTGGCTGCTGAAGACTTGTTTACTGCTTCCGAGCTAAAAGGTGTTGGCTCGGTTTCAGCTGTAGGCTGTGATTTCCTGATCAGCTGGTAACCTGATCTCTTGTTGTTCTTCTGGCTCAGAGCCAGCTGCAGCTGTCTGTTCAGCTACTGGCTCAGAGCTAGCAGGTAGCTCTTCATCTGAGAAATCTGAGCCATCACTCAGCACACACTAACTTATGACACTCCCAGGGCGTGATCATACGCACCCATTTGCGACACAAGAAGGACGATTCCCCGCCGGCTCAAAGTGGCGTGATCACACAAGCACATCTGGGAAGCATCCTGCAACTGGTGTCAAAGTGTTGCAAACCACTTTGAGCCAGTGGGGAATCGACTTATTTAGCTACCAGTGAAAGGGCAGTCTCAAATGGTTTGCGATGGCCCAGAACTGACCTTTCCTGGTGTGATCACACCAGAGCAAACAAGTGGCATTGGGGAGCGGGCTTTTTGGGGGGGGGGGTTCCCCTCCCATCCCGGTATGCGCACCATCGGATGATCCCAAGGGTGGACAGGCAAGTCATCGATCCCTTGTAGAAGCAGATAAGCGCACCGAAAACGGCCAGAAAAAAGAACCCAACTCGCCCACGGCTGCGTGTGATCACGCAGCGACAGTTCGCCGTCACAGGTCCATGGACCTGTGTGATCCTGCAAAAGCGGCGCAAATTGCGCCGGCTCAAATTTGAGTCACTTCCCGTCTGGCTTATCTTGCTCGTGTGGACGGGGCCCCAGTTTGATTTGGTTTGTGGTTCAGTTCGTGGTTCGGCCATGAGCCACAAACGAACACGAATCACATTTTTATGGTTCACGCTCATCCCTAACAATAACTCTCTGTGAAAGAGCCATTGGAGAAGGAAGGAATGTCCCCCTGCCTGCTCCTGGTGCAGCTCCACAGACTGAAGCACATTTTTGTTTGCTTGCTTTTTAAAATGAAGCTGTTGCATTCAACAAATGTGGTAAGAAGCTTTGTGGAATCTGGTCACAAAGCAGAGTTCAGATCCATCCAACCAACATAAATGCTGAAGTCATTTAAGAAGCAAGGAGGGAATGAGATCAAGGAGAAAATACACCACAGGTTGGCACCTATTTTCACACTGAGACTTCATTAACAAAATACTTAACACTGTGGATGAGACTAATTGCATAGTTCCTATCCAATCAAAATGCTTAATGATACTTTAAATGTGGAGCAAGGCCTTGGATGTACCCATAGGGAAACCCGTGTAGAATTAACCTAAGCAGCAGCTTCACTCCTGAGCCTTAATGTCTTAGACAGTAGATAAACCTTGATTATACATCAACACAACAGGAAACCATTAATCTAGCTTTATGAATTAGACAAATTACCCTCTCTTTTTTGTTCATTTTATATATTTATTTTAGGGAAATTACTAAAATTAAGCTGCTTATTCTTTTGGTTCCTTAGCCACCTCACATGAAGTAAATGGAAAATTGTATAGCCCCAGTTGTGTGTGTGTGTGTTTTTTTTAAATTCATGAAAGGCATTCATAATTAAAAAGCAATTCCTGAACTGCATGGGAGCTGTTCCAATTTAATAGCAAAAAGTTAATTTGCATAAAAATTACTTCATTATCCTGAAGGCTGTATGCCTCTTTCTTAAACGGAAATGTAATTAAAACAAAACAAAACAATCTATTTATTTCCTTTAGTAAAGCATTCGTATAGTAAAGCATTATATAACAAATGGGCAAATCAAAGTATCAGCTTACTGTCCCATTTACTTGTATACAGCACTTTTATTGGCTTTGGCAAAAATGCTTTCTTGAGAGTCCGGTTGCAACTAGACATTATGGCTCTCATGCTGCCATCACGGCAAACAACCACCGGGTGTCTCCTCCTCCTTTCTTTCCCACAGCATTCACAGGGCCAACCTAAACCTAAGCAGATTTACACTCTTTTAAATCCGCTGAAGGGCCGAGAAGGGTATAACTCTGACTAGGAAGGCACAGTAAGTAAGGCAACCTGTCAGCACAGCAACTCAAGGGTTTTGAAGGCAAGAGACTTCAGAGGTGTTTTGCCATTGCCTGTCTCCAGGGCTATTTTTGGGCAGGAACGCATAGGAATGGACTTCCGGCTGGCTCCTGAGCTGGCCACCACCCAGCAGGAACTCATTAGCATAATAGGCCACACCCAACAGCAGACACTCATTAGGATTGGCTACATTAGGGGTATGTGGCCTAACATGCAAATTAATTCCTGCTACAAAAAAAGCCCTGGGTTTTGACAACAAACAAGGTAAACAGAATAAGAAGCAAAAGGTGGGTGTGGCTGGATGACCACTCTTCTGGTAACATGGCGGTGTGGCCTAATATGCTAATGAGTTTCTGCTGTTGGGTGTGGCCTATTATTCTAATGAGTTCCTACTAGGCTTTTTCTACAAAAAGAGCCCTGCCTGTCTCCACATCATGCCTCTGATATTCCTTGGAAGTCTCACTTCCAAATACTGATCAGGGCTTAGCTTCTGAGAGCTGAAGAGATCGAGTTAGCCAGGATTATCCAGGTCAGAGCTTTGTATTATATACTCAACATTATTTCTCACAATATGAAATAGTGTCTTTAGCCGACATACTTACCGGTATTCCTGGTATTCCTGGAGGACCCGCTGGGCCACGATCTCCCTTCGAGAGATCAAAGAGATACAAGGAGAGATCACTCTGCTGCAACATTTCTTGTTATCAAGGTCAAGAACTGATCGAGCCTTTGACGTAGCATAGGAGCCAAGAAAGCTTAATGAGCATAGCAAGAGGTGAATAGAGCCTCTGTCAGGTGCCTTCTAGCGCCTGTGTTTGGTTTGATAACGCTATCCTTTCTTAGATTCAGCCAACCAGGTTACTCTCATGCACGCTTCTGTAATCTTGTGGCTGGACAATGCACTTTGCATTGGGCTGCACTTGAAGATAACCCATAAACTACAACTCTGTGGCAGCCTGACTACTGTCAGAGGCTAGCTGATGAATGCACATCTCACCTGTTTTAAAACAGCTACATTAACCGTTTATCCCCAAGTTCAATTCAAGGTGCTGGTTACACCTTTAAAGCTCTAACATATCTGGGAGACATATCTAGCAGATCTGCTTATCTGAAGGACCATCACTCCCACATGTCTTTGTGAGCCAACTGTGATCTTCTGATCACTACCTCTTAGTCCAGGGGCCCCCAGTGTGTCTGCGGACATGCTTCCTAGTGCCTGCCAAGTACTTTTAGAAATTGGGTGGGGCAAGGTGGAGCTTTTGCCCAACAGGGCTTCTCTCCGGCCCTTGCAAATCTTTGGCTGAGTAGATGTTAACACATTGCTTTTTGCAGCAGTTGCCACTGTAACACAAGGCTCTTCACTGTTTGAAGCTGTGCAGATGCAAGAAAATATTTTTAAACAGTATGTTCATTTAATAAGTCATCATGTTAAGCAAAGCTTCTGCCTGAAATGTTTAAATGTTACTAGGATTATGCATAACTGCATTTCCTAACATTTTGTGGTGACTCTGCCTCCTGTGGCAGCCATTTTGTGGCTGCCCCTACTATCCAGTGTAAGAATGTAAAAGGTGCCCTCAAGCTCAAAAAGTCTGGAGAACTCGGCTGTAGTTGTTCATCTGCTTAAGGATTCTGGGGAAAGAAAGGCCTGCTTGGCATCTGCCGGACCCCATACCTTCTTCATAGTGACTCCCACAGATTGCCTGGGGAGATGAAGGGGGCACTGGAGGTTTTAGAAGGCGCTGTAAAGCCATTTTATTTGTGAGGGCTTTTCATGGGATTTAAACTGCAGGCATTTTCTTGGGTATGGGGTTAATGGGATTTTATTGCATTTTCTGTGTTTTAAATCTTGGAACTGTCAGCCACTTAGAGCCACAAGGGAAAAGTAGGGTACATATATAAAATATAAATAAATGCCATAGTGCACAACACTGCTTGTATCTTCACTACAGCCTATGAACAAATACAGGAAATTTGTGAGGCCCTGTTGGCCAGGTAAGGTTGCATCGTAATAGTGGCACTTGCACTCTATGACTGCTCTGGCGACTCTAGCCAATGGTATCCCTACCAGCTTATGAACAATGAATCAGTTTTCTGCTTCGTCTCCTATTAGCAGAAGCTGACTTTTTGCCAGCAACACTTCACCTGAGTCAGAAAGGCTTTGCGGTAGTGTGCAGAATTTTAACTTTTGTTAATATTGGGTGATACATATATGGAGCCTCTGAGGGGAGGAAGAAAATAGCAGCTACTGTGAACAGGTTCCCCAAGAACAGCATTTCAGGGATATTTTAGGCTGCAGGAAGAAAGGAGAGGTAAGAAAGTTACAGTTCACAGAGTGCAGAAACATTCTGTGGATCCAACCCTAAGAATACGTTTTCATTCACATTTATACTGAACATACTCATGGGTTGTAATACCATTAATAAAAAGCCGCTAAAGGCTGCGATCACACACATTAAACAATCCATTTCCAGTGCACTTTCCAACTGGATTTTGCCAGTTCACACAGTAAAATCCAGTTGGAAAGTGTGCTGAAAGTGGACTGAAAGTGGATTATTTAGTGTGTGTGACTGCAGCGAAAGGGAAGCTGCATTGCTAGCTCTTCTGCCAGAGAAACAGATTCCTAGAGTAGCAAAGAGGCAGCTCATGTACTCTCATAGCCTCCTTTCACACAGTTTTGTGAAAGCACTCCAGGGGCATCTGCCACAAGAAAGCTACACAGACCTTCTGTGTGTGTAGGCATATTCCCCCCCCCCCCCCCCAATAGTTGGTTTGGTTGTACAGCGGTTCACTAGCCAGTTTTGATGCCCTCTGCTGTAACATTTCATTGACAAAATATTTTCTTTCCAGCACCAGCATGTCATGTAGATTTGCCAAAGAATCATCTTGGCCAACGAGTAATACAATGCAGTGAAAAGACGGCTTAAGTTTATTATTAAAATCCTACCTTCTCTCCTGGAAGTCCCTCCAGTCCTGGCATTCCCATTGGACCTGGTTCGCCCTTGTAAAGAACAAAAGTTGTTGCTTCAAAGTTCTACACCCTCAATAAATAAAGTTAAACATTCAATCTGAAAGAATTTCACAAGCTGCTAAGCACGCTGCTGACTTGGAGATGAAAATGTTTGCCCCATTGAGTGTTTTAATGACTTGAGAATGAAAAATTGCTCCCGGAATTAGACTATGCTTATTTTCTGAATAAACATTTCAGTTTTGATTAAAAATCCTAGTCAGGGATGAAGAAATACTTTGATGGGTATTGCCTGATCAAGGTCAGTTTTTCCTTGATAAGTCAATGACGGAGGCATCGCTCTCACTGCGACTGTAAATCTGGGTCTGGGCTATAGAGGGGGGCTCATATGGTTGAAAGTTCTTTGATACAACAAATATCCCTTGACTGTAAGAATTCAGGGGAAAGTGGTGTAATGTAGCCCTTTCCCTAACATACTCGTTTCTATACATAGGAGTTTATTATTATTATTTTAAATATGGGGAAACATTCATTAGGACAAGCCACCCCTGCAGACAATAGTGGTTACAGCTCAAACACAAGTATACCATCTTGCTGAGAAATGAGAATAAGGTGCTTCCAAAATCCTTTCAGAACATCTGTAGAACTTGTATTATGTAGACTTAGGCTGTTTTTACATCTGACTTTCCCGCTGGAATCATTCTAGTTCCAAAAAAACCTGCCCACACCTCTGTGCGGTGTGAAACCGTGCTGCTACTGAAATGTCCACATCTACTAATTGCCCTCCTGTGGTCAAGCTAGTATTCAACCGGCTTTATTCTGCTTTAAACAATTGCTGTTGATTAGTGCACTTAGACCCCCTGGAGTGAAATTTCACACCACTGTGAAATCAGCACAGGAAAAGACAGCAGTCAAACTACTTTAGAGGGGAGGTGTAAAATGACCCTTAAACATTTTCATAGAGAGTTTGAATGAACTTTGCATAGAACAGATTAATAGAGCTAATACCCCACCTCACAAAGTGAGACTATTAGGCAGAATATGCTACATAGCATGTCCCCCATACATCTTTTCCATTTTACTGCACAGTTCAATCAAGCAATGTAAAGTAAAATTCTTTAATTACTATATGTAAAAGCAAAGAGATCACCTCTATGCCGACAGGAAAGTCTACACAACAAGCCTTAAATGACTACCATACAGGATTCTGAAAATTCAAGGGAAACCCTACATTTGCTGGAAAACTGCCTTTATTGAAAAGCACTAATTTGGGGCGTGAATGCCACCACTTTACTTGGAACATCTGTATTTGTATAGATTTTGCAAAAAACAGATTTCCAGATTTCAGATGGCCTTTTGGATTGCTGTAAGAACCAAAAATGGCAGGCAAAAGAAGAAGACAGCAAGAAGGTGGCCCAGAGGTGACAAAATTTATATGCTGTTTTTCCGCCTTTGAGTGAGTTAACGATGGCTAACAGATTATTTTTATTTATTTATTAATTTAGATTTATATCCTGCCTAGCCGGGTTACCGGCTCAAGGCGGCTCACAACAGATTAAAACAATAACATCCAATAATTCAGCATACAATTACAATAAAAACAGCAGCAGATAAAAACAGATTAAAAACATACATAATAAAAACACATCTTAGAAAACACGCGAACCAAACAAAAACACATCATTAAAACAATTAAAATCAAAAGACCATAAAATGTAAAACCATACAGACAAAGGGTAAGAAGAAGGGTAAGAAGAAGGGATTTCCCCTCTGCCTTGAGGTTCTCCCCTCCTTTTATTATAATCAGGGATTTTTTTAGGCAGCAAAGTAAGTCAAGCTTCAGTTAAGTGTTTATTAAATGTAATATCATTGCTTCTCTATATATAAGTGAACCTGAGCTTTACTGTTCTAGCGGGGAATTGAATTACACACTCCTTTTCCCTTCTGCATTAAGAAATTACTCTGAAATGAGGCATTTTGGGAAATATTTGGCAAAGACTCACCTTTCCAAACTACCACATTTTTGAGACACATTTTAATAATATTTCATCTTAATAAATTACATACCACTGCTCCAGGGTCACCTTTTGGGCCCTGGAAGAAACAGATTTTACAAAACATATAAATAAAACCAGAAAGCCATCACCTCCAATAGTCAATAGAAATAGAAGGACAAGACAGCATAATTCTGAAGTACAATCAATCCGAGCTCAAATGTTGCACTAAAACAGCCTTCTGTACTGTCGCACAACGCTCAGAGGTATCTCAGTTGATTTTATTCTAGCACAGAATGCAAACAAAATCATAAAGAGAAACCAGTTCAGGAGCACTATTGTCAAAAGAACTCTGTAGGAAGGTTATAAACTTCCAGAGTAATTAAAAAACAAACATCCAGAGTACCAAGAAGGTGCACTAGGTAAGTGCACTATGTGACACAGCTTCATATGTCCACATTTCCCAAGTTGTATAAAGTCTCTACAAGGCCACAATCCATATACATCGTATCTGCTTTTTTGAAGAAAAATAGTAAGACAATAATGAGCCACTGGGTAGGAATAAAATAAGAACTCATGCTTTCTTCCAGTACTAACCTGGATCAATCAATCGACATTAAATATGTAGAGGAACAATATAATATAAAATAAACATGTGGAGAAACAATACAAAATAATGCTTTGTAACAATCAGATATCCTAATACTCAGTAAAGGCTTAATTTGGAACTGTTTGCTCACATTTACCTGATATGTAGCATCGTAAACTGTGAGCAACCGACATTTCAAAATTGGAAATATTGGGAATGCAAGGATGTTTTAAATGTTGAGTACATAGTAGGGCTGCCAAGTCAGCCCGGGGGGCGGGGGATCCCCCGCTATAGGGGTTCCCGATCCGCCGGCCGGCATTCGGCCAGTGGGGGGAACCCGACTTCCCCAGCATAGTGACGTCACCTGGAGGTGACGTCACCACATTGGAGACATTGCCAGGGCGACGCTCTGGCAATCGCCCCATTTGGCAATCGTCGCCCTGGCAACGCCCCCAACGTGGTGATGTCACTTCCGGGTGACGTCACCGGGTGCATGAGCTTCGCGCGTGCACCAGGGAGGCTCCTGGGTGGCTCCCGGGCGAAGAAGGACTCCCCCCCCGCCAATCAGTGAGTTTGACTTGGCAGCCCTAGTACATAGCTCTCCCTTAATGTTGGCTATATCTTGCTCTTTGTAAGATCTTTTGCAGGGGGACCATATTCTATTTCTGTTTAAGTATCATACGTTCATAAATGTTATGGTTCCAGGGATCACACCCCTTGCTTTTGAAAAGTAAGGCAAGGTATGGCCAAACTAGATTATTTTTTTAGTTTTAACCTCTCTCATTCTCATCAGACACATGTGCAATATTCATGGTCCTGATCTGAAAAGGGCCACTACAGCACTTGTGAACGGCACTCCCTGCAGCTGCCACGTGGAGGATGTATAATCTAATTTGGGTCATAGATCCTAACTTCAGCTGAGTGTGGAGTCATTATTTTTAACACATTTGGATTGCATTTTTATCCATATGTATTTCATGTATATGCATTTATTAAAATACTTATATACTGCTTTGCTTTAATTAGTGTTTTTAGGATCATTGGGTCTGGGAAGATTGCATGACTTTTGCTACAGCCAGTGTTTTTGCCTTTCTTATGTGTCATGTCTGTTTTTATTGCAGTGTTTTCTAACTTTGTAACCTTATATATCCTATACTGTTCCTATTGCATTGTTCTAAACTTTGTTATTTGCTTCAGGTTTCAGCAATAAAGGACTATAAATAAAATTAATAAATAACTAAATACACAATTGGAGGTAGGATTCCTACATGCAAAGAGCTGCAGAGGACAGTTATCATCATCATCATCATTATTATTATGACTTTTATCCCACCCTCCCAGCCTAGGCCGGCTCAGGGCGGCTTACAGACAGAGTAAAATCACAGCAATACAATCACATAAAATCACATAAATATAAATACAATGTTAACTCAGACAGAATAAAGTGCTAGCAACATTCCTCATCTTACAGTCCGCTCTTCAGCCTTCTCTGGCCATCCAGGGTGATTGGTTTGGGCAGTATCTAAGGGACCAGTGGGTCAGGGTTCCGCCAACATGGATGTCATTTGTTGGCGGTAGAGATCTTCGGTGGTGGTGGCTCCAAAAGCCTGGCAGAACAGCTCCATTTTACAGGCCCTCCCACAGGGCCCTGGTCTCTTCTAGGAGCTTGTTCCACCACAGTGGAGCCACCACCAAAAAAGCCCTGGCCCTAGTTGCCACCAATCTGGCCTCCTTGAAACTCGGGAGAGCCAGTCGATTCTGGGTCCCAGATTGCAGTGTCCTCTGGGGTACGTATGGGGAAAGGCAGTCCCTCAGGTTTGCAGGTCTCTGGCCATAAAGGACTTTAAAGGTAAGCACCAGCACCTTGAAGCGAACCCAGTATACTATAGGAAGCCAGTGCAACATCTTTAGCACAGGTCGGATGTGATCCATGATTGGGATTCCCATCAGCAACCTGGTCGTGGTGTTTTGCACCAGCTGCAGCTTCCGGATTTGCGACAAGGGCAACCCCATGTAGAGGTCATTACAGTAATCCAATCTCGAGGTGACCATTGCATGGATCACTGTTGCCAGGTCATTGCCCTCCACTGTCGCCAGGTCAAGGAAGGGAACCAACTGCCTAATCAGACGGAGATGGTAAAAGGCCGACTTGGCAGTGGCTGCTACCTGGGCCTCCATTGTTAAGGAGGCATCCAAGAGCACTCCCAAACTCCTAACCTCCAGCGCTGGCACAAGTAGAGCTGGGTGTCATCCGCATATTGGTGACAACCCAGCCCATGCCTTTGGGCAATCTAGGCAAGAGGGCACATATAGATGTTAAAAAGCATTGGAGACAGCACTGCCCCTTGAGGCACTCCACATTCCAATGGGTGCCTTCGGGATAGCTGATCTCCCAGCACCAATCTTTGTCCCTGACCTTGGAGAAATGAGACAAGCCACTGCAAGGCTAGTCCCTGAACTCCAGTGTCGGCAAAGCGGTGGGTGAATAGCTGATGACTGACCGTATCGAATGCAGTCAACAGGTCTAACAACAAGAAGCACTGCCGATCCACCCTGATCCAAATGCCTCCCCAGGATCACCGGTATCACCAGTCCGGCCTTCCCCTAGATGGTCTTCGCTAGGCTACAGACCAATCAATAGGCTGATTGTCAGCACAATACACAGAGTGAGGAAGGGGGACAGTACTATAATAGCTCTCCAAGTACTGCCTATCCTATCAACTCCTAATACTCTAGCCTATCCTAATTGCTCACTATCCAGTGTAGCCATATCTAATTTATCCTAAATCTAATCTATGTTTAATGCCCTAACAATTTATCTACACTCCACAGTTAGTTTCTCCACACTGGGCTCCTGAGGCCAGTTTTGTGACTGTGAGCTCCATTCAAGGAGTCAGACCACATTTCATCGGTGTACGTGTGTGCCTGAAAAGAGTCAAAGTATGTCAAATATGGACATGTTTAGAAATTCAATTTACTGTATATTCAGGCCAATGCCACAAAATATAGTGATAAAATACTTACAGGAGCTCCGGGTGGACCAGCAACATTGGTACCCCCCTGCAATGGGGAAAACACAGCATATGAATTTATGTAAAGTAATCACCAACACAGAAATTGGATTACAGGCTGTTAAAATACCTGCAGTTTATAGAGGCTGCTCATCCCATTTCTTTCATTGTATGGCACACCCTGAAAAGGGGGAAGGAAAAGAATAAAACATTAGAAGGGCTGAGTCATCTCAGTCTGATTTGAGCCAGAGCAGCTGCCAAACAGTTTGTGGCTACCAAACTGGTAGGGTGGTGAAGTTTCATTTCCTTCTGTCTTGCAACTGCTTTTACAATTCCCCTCCAGTGTAATGGATGGTTAGGTTATGTAATTAAATGACATGGGGGAGGGGACACCCATAACACTGTGAAAATGTGTGTGTACAAAATAAGGTTAATAACACAGACTTAGACAAACCACAAATGGTAGGATTTTTTTTAAAAAAACATAGTATTTATTTATAAATGACTGGTTGATTTGTTTGCTCGCTCTTTAAATAATTGGCTGTTGAGTAGCATTTAGCAACATCAGTGAGAAAAGGGAAATTAGGACTCCCATTGTGCTGTATGAGAACACACATGCATAAAAGCTATTGTTTGCACTGTACTCTTTGAATATGCGGGAAAAACTCCAACCCAGTAGGTCTGAACTGCTCATCAACAGCTGAACTGTTTAATAAAAAATTGGATCCCGTCTTATGAGCCACAACCAATATATGAGCTGAACTGGCAGGTACGTGAGCATCTACAAGGAAGTCAATTGTACTGAAACCAGTGGAACATTTCTAAGTAAACATTTCCCCATGTCCAGGCATTGACTGAATCATATAGTTCACTTACTGGTGGTCCAGGAGGTCCAGGTTTTCCAGGAGCACCTTCATATCCCTGCACCACAAAAGGAATCACATGATGTGAATGCCTGTTTTGTGAAATATCATGTGATCATAGTGATTACACCATAGAGCCCTAGAGCTGGAGGAGTACGATCTGCTTTATAGGAAACTAGGAGGAGTAAGGCCCATTGTGGGAAGAAATACAATGGGCTCTAGAAGGAAGCTCCAGGTGAGTGTCCCTGCTGTGGCTGGTGGGGCAGCAAAGGGAAGGGGAAAATAGAGGGAGGCAAGTAGGGCTGCCAGCCTCCAGGTGGGGCCTGGGGATCTCCTGCTTTTGCAACTGATCTCCAGCTGACAGAGATCAGCTGCCCTGGAGAAAATGGCTGCTTTGAAGGGTGGACTCTATGGTATTGTACCATGCTGAGGCCCCTCCCCTCCCCAAACCCCGCCTTCTCCTGGCTCCACCCCCAAAGTCCCCAGGTATTTTCCAACCCAGACTTGGCAACCCTAGAGGCAAGCCATGTTTATTTCCTTCTGTTTAGCTATAAGGCAGGGCTGTCCTTTTGGTGTCCCAAGTGGGTAGTATGGGAGGACAGCCTCATGGTAACAGGTATGGTTCCCTCCACCCCTAACTTATGTTGATTTGGGGTTATGCAGTGGCAGCTAAGGTAGAAAATTACCTCCTCCTATGCCATGTCTTCTGAGTTCCAAGGGTCTGGAAAGCTGTTCCCTAGCCAGTTACAGGGCTGCCAACTCTGGGTTGGGAAATACCTATAGATTTGAGGGGCAGAGCCTGGGGAGGGCCGGGTTTGGGGTGCAGAGAGACTTCAGCAGGGTATAGTGCCATAGAGTCCACTGCCCAAAGCAGCCATTGTCTCCAGGAGCTGGGAAATTTTCTGTAGGGGAAATGATGTGCTGTGGCTGGGGAACACGACAATTTCTGGGTGATCTCAAGGCCCCACGGGGAGATTGGCAACTCAGTGACTGTTTAAGGGAAGATTGAGATGTATTTTACCACAGGACTCATTCAATGACTCCCAACAGCAACAGCGAACTGTTTAGAATGTTAGAGGCAAAGGCCAATCAGCCTGCATATTCAAATGACCTCTGTGTTCTGACTGGCTATTGGGGGGGGGGGGGAGAGGAAGAGCAAACTGTTTAGAATGCGGGAGGTGAGACTCGGACAGGGACAGTTTGAGTGACACATCATGGAGCCAACTGATTTGGGAATGCATTTTATGTTCAGCAAAGAGCCGCCCGAAAACACAATTATATATAAGGGAGATTATAATAGGTGCTATTCTAAAGGTCACTTTGTCTGTTTGATAGCATCAGAGAAAAACATGCAAAATAAAATTATACCTACTTTTAATATTATATTCTGAAAGAATATTATAACTGCTCCAGGAATAATGTTTTGTTTTCATTTAGTGCCCTTCAGAATGTTCAAAGCACTTCATATACATTATCTTGTTACCAATACTCTTATTGCAGATGTGTCTGAGGGTCATGCTAGACAAGACGCTGGGGATTCATGGTCAGGTTTTCCCAGCATTTTTTTAAAAGTAAACTGCAGCTGTGTGTGGTCCCAATTTCAGTTGGGCTGTACAGGGAGGAGAGGGGAGGTGTCACACATCGTAACTAATCTGCTCCCCTGTGTTTTTATTAGCCCTGGGGGGGGGGGGGAACACACAGATGTATACTGCACACAGCTGCAATTTCCTTCTCAAAAACACTGGGAAGTCATGGATCTCCTAGGGTCTTTGTCTAGTCTGACCTTACAAAAGAGTGGCTTGTGAAGGCCACCCAGTGAGTTCCTGACATAGACAACATCCGAACAGGGGACTTTTGATTTGTAGCTGAATATCTTAGACACCGTGCTAACCATATAGGACCGTGAACTACAGCTACTGGTTATTCTTCTTTGGTTTGACAACAGGAATTCTTATAAATACATGCAGCACAAATAACATTCACTGTGTTTGTTGGGGTTATTTGTATGAAAATGACTGTAAATGCAGCTTGTCATATGAATCATGGTAAGTCCATGGTCTCTGAATAAATAAGCCATCATAGTACCCAAGCAGCGAGTGGGACAAAGCGTAAGCCAGGCTAGGGCGATTAATAAATCTAACAACAACAACACAGCTAAAATATGATGTGTAGTTTAGCCCTGAGGTGAAGAGTTCCCAATGACAGCTCTCACTGTTATGTTGTAAGGTTTTATCAGCTATTGTTTCACAGTGGAATAAAGACGGTGGCTGACTATTAAGAATGCAAAAGACCGGGAAACTCTGTTGAAGTTTGTTCTCTAAACATTCAATTGCAGCACATTTTAATTTTTTTAAAAAAAGCTGACCACCATCAATTCCCTCTGACAAAAATACCCTTGAAATATATCAAACAACAGTAGAGGGTTCACCCCCTCCCCTGAAACAAGTTGTGCTAATAGAGACAAACAAGTGGAGACCTGCAAGAAACTTGCAGGATAGTTATCCCATTCCTCACCCCTTTGCTTCCTCCCTTCTCCCCCTACCTCTCTCACACTCTTTCTCCCTTCTGCCCCCCCTTTCTTACTCTCTCTCTCTCTCTCTCCTCCATGTATGTTACTTCCTCTCTCTTTCTGACCTGTCATCATTCCCTTTGTTTTTCTGCCTCCCCACCTCATCACTCTTTCTCTCTCTTTCTGCCTCCCACCTCAAATCCCACCCTCCCCAGGCTCCAACTCTCAAATGTCCGGGAATTTCCCAACCTGGAGTTGGCAACCCTATTTCCTTCCCACCCCACAGTCAACCTACCTTTATCTGTCTTCAGCTTTCCATCTCCACCCCCCTCCCTTGCAGCCTCTACCTAGGAAAATTACAGTCTTTCTCCACAATGGGGACTAAAGCAGCTTACATTATTATTTCCTCTTTGTTATCTGCACAACAACCCTGTGAGGTTGGTTAGGCTGAAAGTATGTGACTGGTCCAAAATCTCCCAGTCAGCTTCCACTGCAAGATGGGGATCTGAACCTGGGTCTCGCAGATCCCAGTCTGAAGCTCAAACTATTGCACCACAATGGCTTTCATAGGGTGGCTGCTGATGAACTGTAGCAAAACAGCTGGGCCTAATTAAGTTATGCAGATCAGGTGGTATCAAGTCACACAGAGGGTGCTGCCTAGGGATGCCAGCCTCCAGATGGGACCTGGGGATCCCCTGGAGTTACTGCTCATCTCCAGACTACAGAGATAACTTTCTATGGAGAAAATGGATGCTTTGGAGGGGGGAGTTTATGGCATTGTACCTCACTGAGGTCCCTGTCCTCCCCAGGCTCCACCCCCAAATCTCCAGGAGTTTCCCAGCCTGGATCTGGATCCGCTGCTGGTGGCTGGGGGGATACTTGGCAACCCTCGACTGCTGCCAGTAAGATCCCTGCCTTTGACTGACAGAAACAGTTGGAACCTCCCCCCCTCCCCCTAACATTCTAATCTCCTCACAGTTGACGCCTGGAGCTGAGGCCATTTCAAAAGGTATTTTGGGGGATTCTATGGTCCCTGAAGGGTTTTTTTTAACTTTTTGGATTTTTCTGCACATGGTGGGAGTGCCCCCTGTGTGTAGGAAAACCTCTCTCCCCCCCCCCCCAAGGGCCCCCTAGCTCGAATTTAGATATCCGCACAGGGGGGGCCCCCTTCGCTATTAGATATATAGATGTATAATATAGAACAGATTGTTGAGGCTGAATATTTCTATTGCCTTGGACTCCTACACCTAACTGTAAATTTCAGAACCCCAGATGGGCTGAGGACACCTCAGGGGTGCTCCCTCCTGTACTGTTAACACTGAAATCTTCAGCAGACTCCAAAGTTAAAAATTACTGCGAGCATATCTGCAGCACACTTACATTATTGTATCGGCAAGAATATACCTATTTTAAGACCCACGCTTGGCTTTTTTAATATGGTCCATATATTGTACTTGACTGTATTTAAAGTGTTCATCTTTGAAGCAATGCTCTTTCAGCAAACAGGTAGAAACCAGTAGTAGATAAAAACAGGTATCTGGTTTCCTCTCGGAACCACCCAGTAGACAGAAACCATGTCCAGAGGGGTTGTTGTAGAGCAAATGGAATATGTAGAGCAGCCCAGGAGTACAGAATATTTATGAGCTCAATATGACAGGTGTGACTTCAATCACAAAGGTGGTACGTGGGACTATGGAGTCTCTCTCCATTAAATACCTCTTGGTCTTTGTTTGGAATGGTCTGCCTGTATTGAATACAACACCATTATAACATCCAAAGAGTTTCTTAGTGAAAGAAGGTTGGATGTAAATAATTTGAAGGCAGATGCATTAGTTGAATGGCACATCGAGAAAGAGATTGATGTGCACAAAACAGAGATTCAGGGGACACGTCCGGTAAACTGAATTTGGATTAATAGATCCCAGGTTATGCAGACCTACATTAATACATGAAGGGTTAGATCTCGTGTTCTATCAACAAGTGATGCTGATGGTTCAAGGCCTTCATTGTGTTCTCCTCCCCCTGGAGCCTTTTTCAAGACCAGAAATGTTTATTCCCAGAGCTGAGAGACCTGCTGGGCAGCTGCAGAGGGGAGGGGAAAGAGAATGAGCTTGCCTTTTCTACTGCTTGCGTAAGCAGAGCTCCACTTACAGAAGAGGAAGAAAGGAGCAAATTCACCCCTTTTCCTACCCTACTTCAGGCACCTGACTTGGATAGCAACTAGTTCACATGGGTCCCTCAATCGTTGGAATAAAATTTCCTGGGGTCAGAAAGGGATACAGGGTGTGGGTGGGGTAGGCAAGGTCCTGTGACCCTTGGCCTGCAGATCCAACCCGATGAATCTCAAGTGACTCATGTCTACTTTCAACTTGCTCATTCATAAAACTATCCAGCAAACAAACAAACAAATCTGGGTCCTTACCTGCACATAACAGTCATGCAAAAGTTCGGTATGGATTTAGGTATTGTGTGATTGGCTTAAATCACTGATACCAAGTGGCTTGAGAGTCACATGTGACTATTTGATGTGCTACCTGCGGCTCTTCCCCAGTGTGGCACCCTTCCCGTGCTCCAGGAAAGCGAGCAAGGTCATTGCCCAGCAGGGCTTGTAGTTGGCAGGTGGTTGCCGCTACTAGAAGAAGTGGAGGATGGATAAACCATGAATCTCCATGAGCTGTGGGCCTCGTCCAAGGGATGGAAGTAAAGGGCCTGTCCTCCTCCCTTCTCTGCAGCCTCTGCGCTCTCATCTCAGCATTGGGGCAACTCCTGGGAGGAGAGCAAGCTGACTGCAGCGGAGAGAGAGGAAAACCACCCCAGCAGCCACCAAAGAAAAGAGCAAGCTGGCCATAGTGGAGTGCTGGTGGTTTCTCTTTGCTTTCTCCCCAGCCACATGGTCCACCTCTGGGGCCCCGGTAATCTCTCACCTGGCCTGCTGAGCAGAGAGTGAGAGAAGATAGAGAGGGAATCCCCCTTCTCTCACTCCAGATACACAAGGGCTGGCTAAGGCTCAGCAGTGGTGGAGGAATGACAACCGTCTATGTGGAGAGCTAAATTAAAAAGTTACAGTTTGTTACATACATTATTAATAGCGATATTATTTGTATGTGTTTGGTTGGGCAGTGCGCAGAGTATGCAGTAGTCATGTGGCTCTTTCGGTAATTGGTAATTATGAATGTGGTTCTCTGTGAGCCGTAGAGTGAGTACCACTAGCTTAAATTACCTTAATGAAAAGCTGAGTCTGAGAATTTCCAAAGAACATTTTATTGACATTTCGACAGTATTAAAGACTGTTGTTGATAATTTTAATTCACTTTTGTTTGAAAGACAAGGTGTAACAAAATATCAATTGACAGCTGTTTCCACAATGGTTATTTGCCTTCAGGTTCAACGCTGTTGGGAAGTGTCCCCCCACCCCGGACACCCCCTACTGCATTGTGGGGCATTTGTGTACTCCCAAGGTTTCCATGGATTTTCTCCAATCTTTCCCAAACCTGTTTCCTTGCTATTGCTGGGGGGCTGGGGCAAGGAAACTACAGGGAGACTTACCATGTGGGAGCCTCGCTGCCACTGCACTGTATTGGCAGTCAAAGCAGCCATGGAGAAACTACTAGGGTTGCTAAGTCGTACTCACGTACTGGCGGGGGGGAGTCCTTCTTCGCCCGGGAGCCTCCCTGGCGCGCGCACAAATGGGGCGATTGCCAGAGCGTCACCCTGGCAACGTCCCCAACGTGGTGACGTCACTTCCGGGTGACATCATTACGCTGGGGAAGTCGTCCAGGCTGGATGACTTCGGGGGTGGGGTTCCCCCCGCCGACCGAATGCCGGCCGGCGGATCAGGAACCCCTGTAGCGGGGGATCCCTCGCCCCCCAGGCTGACTTGGCAGCCCTAGAAACTACACAAATGTTTTTCATGGGGAAAACACCTAGATATTTAACCATACCTTTTCTCCTTTTGTTCCTGGTGAACCTGGATGTCCAGGTCTTCCTATTGCCCCCTGAAAAACATAAGATTGATTCACATTAAAAACAAACATTAAAATACTGTCTAATTCCGATGCTAAAAGTTGGGCAATTAAACCTTATTACATTTGTAACCCAAGCTTATACCTGTGATACAAATATTATATTCTTCTGATTGCCATACAATGGGGGGAAACTTTCAATAAAATATGGTTGGAGGAAGTTTTGTTTCTGATTGCAATTTTTGTCTCATTGCTAAGCAGGGATGCCAGCCTCCAGGAGGGGACCTGGGGATCCCTCATAATTACAGCTCGCCTCCAGACAACAGAGATCAGTTCCCCTGGAGAAAAGGGATGCTTTGGAGGGTGGACTCTATGTCGTTGTACCCCACTGAGGTCCCTGTCCTCCCCAGGCTCCACCCACAAATCTCCAGGAGTTTCCCAACTTGGATCTGGCAATCCTGCCCCCCATCCCCCTGCCAGCGGCCAGGGAGGGCCTGGCTACCCTACTGGTAATGTATCTCCAGCAACTTTATCCTCACAACATCTGACACTACAGGTGCTCATATAACAGCTGACATGTCCAAACGCTGTTCATTAGAATTTGCCAAGAACAATGGAAGTAAGGAAAGTAATAATAATTATTCCAGAAGTGGAATGTGGGGAACTATAGTTATTTTCCCTATATCTTTCTCTAGGTCTGCACTATTTGGCTTAGTTTATAAAACTAAAAAGCCTTTACACAACTCAATGCATATTGATTGAAACTAATTGATCATTCACAATGATCAATATGGCAAAGACTCACCCCAGACATTTTTGGCACAATCCTGAACAGAGTTACACCCTTCCAAGGCCACTGGGCTTCGAAGGGTGTGACTCTGCTCAGGGATGCACTGTCAGTCGCTGTGATGACCCTTCCCACTCACACAGAGTTCCTACAACCCTCTTAAACCTCCCTTTCAGGTTATGCGTTATCAGTAGGTCAGCATGTCACAAGCTACCCTTCTAGTCTCTTTGAAAACATACAGAGAGCCATGATCATTTCACACCCTGGGTTCCACTCTCACTCCCAGAGACATCCACAAACAGGGTAGCCCAGCCCCCTTTAATACTGCAGCTGGGCCTCAAACACTGTTGCAATCACTCACTACCACTATTTATTCATATACTATAATATATCTATATAGACTGATATTAAATTGTGTATGTGCATCTTTCCTGTAGACATGCAGCCCACTGGGTTAATCAAAACATGGAAACTCTTATTTATGGTATGAAGAAAACACTGAGGAAAGTAAGGTATGAGTAACAAATTTCACTTCTGTTGAACTTTTGAACAGAGGTCCAATTCCTACCACTGGGATCCTTTAGTTAAAAATTTACTGTTTTCAGCCTGCTCTAAGCAGCTCTTCTTCACAGTTCACTCAGTCAGAAATCCCCCCCCCCCAACTCCTAAGCTGCCAATTTCTCTGCTGCTACCTTCTAACTAGAGATGCCAGTTCCCAGGTGGGGGTGGGGGATCCCCTGATTTTTGGGGTTCCGCCCAGACACCGGCCAGCTAGCTGGCAGTGGGCAGCTCCCCAACCCCAATAGTCATCTGTGGCACTGCCTGAAAAGAGTGGGCACAGTGCATGCCTGCCCCACAAGCTGCAAATTTGTAGCCTGCAGGGCTGGTACAGGTGGCACCCAGTCTTTTCAAGCAGGGACCACCTGCTTCCTCCCCCCCAACCATTTAAAGGGATGGTTACCTTTAAATGGTTGGGGGAGGAATGGGGTGTGTGTGCACACGTGGTGCTGCATCCTTGATGCAATGATGTCACTCTTCATAACATCATCACATTGGGGATGGCCCCTCCCACTCCCAGACTGTCCTCCAAATCCCCCCATCAGGGAGGAGAGGGGACCTGGCAACTCTAATTCTAAATGTCAATTTCAGTGGCTGTTTTCCAAGGCCCCCCCCCCCACATTCTGTTACCTCTCATTGGCTACTCTTAGAGAGAGGCATAAACTAGTCTTTCCATCACCGTCACTACCAGGAATGTGGCATAGCTTTTAAACTAAGCTCAGTGACCTACTATTCCAAACACAGTCCACTGGCCTTGTAATGTAGCCTGCCAGGTGCTTGAAAAACTATCACTGCCCCCTTTTTGCAGACCCAAACTGAAACTAAAAACCAGAATTTTAGCAAATTCCCAGAAATCCACCGTATATAACTAGTGAACTGCATAGGACTTAGCGCAATCCTAAACAGAGTTACTCCAGTTTAAGCCTCTGCAAAGGATTGCCGTTAGTGGTTCAAAAACTGTTGTGGCTGAACTGAACCATGCAACTGCCTCATACCCTGGCTTATTTCTTATCCCATTTTTGTCAAGGACAGGGTTTGCCTAAGGACTTTTAACATTGTAGATATCAAATGACTTTGCTGCACCCTCCTGCACTGTGGAGAATCTGCCCCCTACGTAGGAGCCTTGTGGTGAGAGGGGGGAAGCTGCCACTACCCTCCTTGTCCCTCCCCCAGTGCAAGGCAAGGCAAGACAAGGCTGGAAACCACCACCTGCCCTCTCTGTCCCCACACCACAGGGGAAAACTACTGCCCACACTCCATGCCCCCCCCCCAGCTGTGGCATGGCAGAACTCAGAAGCCACTGACCATCCTCTTTACGCCCTGCACTATCGTGAAGCTGTCACCTGTCCTCTTTGCCCCTGAGGTGTGAAACTGCCATCTGTCCTCTTTGTTCCCCTGCAGCAAGACAAGACAGGTAGCAGGTGATCAACCTCCTCACCACCCTGCACCACACCATGGTGAAGCGGGAAGTCACTGCCTGCTCTCCTTGCTCCTGCACTTTGGGAGAGGGAAGAAACAGGTTCCTTGCAGGTTGTTCACTGGGACCAGGGTTACCACCGAGAGCTCCCACTTGCTGTGGCAGACCCTAAGGTTGCAGGTGGGCAGAGGAGGGTGACAGGGCCTGTTGGGGCCCCTCCATCTCTGGAACCCTGGACAATCACTTAGGTGTACATAGCGGATGTGCTGGTTCGGCACAAGGAACAAAAGAGAGAAACTGCACACTTACACAAAATAGAGTGCAAGTTCAATTTTTTGGTGCAATCAACTGGTCACTTTAGAACTGGCAAAGGGGCTCTCTTACAATACAATTTAACTTGCACTGTTGTTAGCATGTTTAAGAGGTTTTAGGTTTTTATTTTTAACGTTTCAGTAATTTGGGCAAACTGAATAATTACGTGTCTGTTGAATACAATTCATTCCTCTTTCACTACACAGTTAAAGGACTGTGCTGCCGTATGTGGACTATATTCTGTGTCCAAGTATTTCTTACCTAGTATCACAATTACATATTTCCTAATATTCCTGGAGCAGGGAGGAAGTGAAATTGATTTATAAAGCAATGATTTCTACAACAGAATAATCTGCAGTATCTTAAAATGTAACTTCTCTGAACAAAGTTATTTTACATTAGATTCAGTCACAGCTGTGAATAGCACAGATCAAGTCTACTGAAGACAAACTTCTGAGTGGGAGTTGTCTTATCAGAACAAAAAGAGTAGTTTGTCAGGGGGGAGAGATGGGCAAAAATCCACATGAATGTTGACAAATTAGTGCTCCTGACTAGACATTCACTCTACATTTACTTTGCTCTCCAGAACACGGTCTTGTTGCTTCACATGTTGTTTAGAAGAAGAAGAGATTGGATTTATACCCCGCCCTTCACTCACTTGGAGTCTCAGAGCGGCTTACAAACTCCTTTCCCTTCCCCTCCCCACACCAGACACTTTGTGAGGTAGGTGGGGCTGAGAGAGCTTTTTCCCAAGCTGTCCTTGAGAGAACAGCTGGTACAGAGCTATGGCTTGCCCAAGGTCATCCAGCCAGGTGCAAGTGGAGAAGTGGGGAATCAAACCCGGTTCTCCCAGATTAGAGTCCGCGCACTTAATCACTACACCAAACTGGCTCTCCACTACACCAAACTGGCTCTCCCCACTACACCAAACTGGCTCTCCAGTTTAACATCTCTATCCATCTCCAGTCATGCCAAAATGGTATTTATGCATGACTAGTTGAGCCAAAATACAGATGGAGATGTGTGTTTGAATGCGCAGACTGAAAACAGTGCAATTCAGATAAACAAAATTAGTTGAATTTATTTGAGAAATTCTAGATTGCTTTCTCGTCACTTAAAGGAGTTTAACAATCGAATAAAACTATATCACACAAGAAATACACAGCTAAAACAACAAACATGTCAGCATCTGCATTTAGAAGTACACCTGATGTTAGGGTTGCCATCCTCCAGGTGGGGCCTGGGGATCTCCCGCTTTTACAACTGGTCTCCAGCTGACAGAGATCAGCTCCCCTAGAGAAAAATGGCTGCTTTGAAGAAGAAGAAGAGAGAAGAGATTGGATTTATATCCCACCCTTCACTCACTTAAGAGTCTCTACTCCTTTCCCTTCCCCTCCCCACACCAGGCACCCTGTGAGGTAGGTGGGGCTGAGAGAGAGCTGACAGAGCTATGGCTTGCCCAAGGTCATCCAACCAGGTGCAAGTGGAGGAGTGGGGAATCAAACCCGGTTCTCCCAGATTAGAGTCCGCGCACTTAACCACTACACCAAACTGGCTTTGAAGGGTGGACTCTATGGCATTGAACCATGCTGAGGCCCCTCCCCTCCCCAAACCCCACCCTCTCCTGGATCCACCCCCAAAGTCTCCAGGTATTTTCCAACACAGACTTGGCAACCCTATCTGATGTCTACTTATGGTTCCTAATCCAGCAAATGATATCCATGCACCCAGATACCAGGATTGCAATTTAAGACTTAAAATTGGTATAGCTGGTTCTCATAAGCTTCAGGGCAGCCCCGGTTTATGTATACAAGGGATAAATGGGAAGGGAAGCATTCCACCAAGCACTTAATGATGCACAACATGGAGTCATTTCAGCCAGGGTCCTATTCAGTCCTTATTGGCAAACACCGTAGAGATAAAGTTCTGAGGAAAGTGGCTTTCAGTCAGTGGATTCATCAGCACAGACGACATCATACACTTACAGAAGATCCAGGAGGCCCTGGGACCCCGGGAAGTCCTGGAATGCCCTGAAGACCCTACAATGAAAAGAAGAAAAAAATTAGGTCTCTGAGAAAAAAGGTAATACTTGTGAGAGGTTTATTTAATGGAACTTAACAGGTTTTCTGCTGGTGCAGGAAGGGGGAGTGCCCCTTTTCACCACTGAAAAGGCTAAACAAGGAACCACGGATCCCGCATAGAGCAAGGGCAGGCCTGTAGCCCGGATTTTTTCAGTTGGGGGGCATTTCAATTTCTTAGGGGGCACTGGCTAATCAAATTAAAGGTAATTTAATCCGGCCCTTCGCGCCAGACAACTTGGGCAGGAATACCCAGTTCCTTCCCAACACCCCACTGCCACTCGGGGCCCTGAGCTGAATGGGAAGTTGTGGGGCCTTGCCAGTAAGTCGGGGTCCTAGCCCCAAGATGCCCCACTGTAGCTACAAGCCTGGGCAAGGGGGCAGTGAGGATGGGAATCGGGTAAAATATTCCTCCCCTTCTTGTGTCAGCAGAAAAAATGGTGCCATGTACTTTCTAGTTATTGTTTACGCTAATACCTTATTTAATTTTCTATAATTTATGACATCTACATAGTAGGAAATATTATCTTTGCAGTTTTTTAATTGACCCAGCATGTTGTAGTGGTTAGTGTTATGACTAGGCAAGGGAGTATGCATGTTTCGACTCATGCAAAATTCACTGGTTGACCTTGGGCTGGTCGTTCCCAATCTAACCTACCTCACAGGGTTGTTGTAAGGAGGCGAAAGCTATCTATACTACCCTGAGCTCCTTAGAGAAGAGCAGGTTAAAAAAAGCAATAGATAACGCGTGAACTGTATACATAATGCATGGATCACTTCCTGTTGACATACCACAGGACTGCCTCCCTTCTCTCCTGGGATAACATTTCCGTTTTTACAATACCCTTTGTTTAAAATCTCAGGACCAAATGTATTAAATTTGTCTTCATTAAAGACAGTTGATTTATTGTAAAAGCGACGACCTTTAGGAGTAAACAGCATTACCGACATATATTTCCTTTCAACATGTCTTCTGCATAAGGTTTCAAAACGGTTCAATACTAAGCATAAAATGACATAATATATGTGGTTCTTTCCCCACAGGATTGTTAAGAGCAAAGAAAGCACAGGGACAGCACTGCATGGGAGGAGAGGGTCTTTCTCCCTGGTACTATTTTCCTCCTGAAAAGGGCCGCTTCAAGCTCCTGTTGTCTCTTTTACTTTTCTCCAGTGGAACAAGCAGGAAAAAGAACCAACGAATATGTTGCTCTGCCCTAAGTTATATTCATGTTGTCCTTCCCATTATTGTTGTTGCCCTGCAAGGCGCTTATGTGCTCTTATAGACATAAAATCTATAAGCAGGGGTCATTTGGGGCCGGAGCTAGGTGGATCAGAGCTCCTGCCAGGCCAGGAGTGGGCACTAGGGCAGCCATGGGCCAAATCAGATTCTCTGATCTGATTCGGCCCACCGCTGAATTGCCGCCGAAGTTCGGTGGCATCTTAAAAAGCAGCTGGAGGGGAGGCGGTTTGAGGGAGAGGCTCCAAACTTACAGGGTAGCTGCTGGAGCCTCTCCCCCAAATACCCACCATGTTTCAAGAAGATTGGGCCATGGGGTCCAATTCTATGGGCCCCCAAACAGGTTGCCCCCATTCCCTCCATTGTTCTCTATGGTGGGAAAAAGTAATGTTTTTCCCCACCATAGAGAACAGTGGAGGGGATGGGGGCAACCTGTTTGGGGACCCGTAGAATTGGACCCCGTGGTCAAATCTTGAAACGTGGTGGGTATTTCAGGGAGAGGCCACAGCAGCTACCCTTCAAGTTTGGAGCCTCTCCCTCAAACCCCCTCTCCCCCAGCCCCTCATATACCCTATGAGTTTTTGCCATTGACTTCAATGGCCCATAGGGTATAATGGGGCTGAAACTGACATTTGGCCAGCCAGCTGGGGAAGGGGAGGGGAGGCTTTTGAAGATGCCCCCCCCCCGCTTTGCTTCCCTTTCTGACCCACCTCCGGTGATGTCAGGGGGTGTGGCATATGCTAATGAGTTATGCTAATAGGCATACTAATGAGCTCCTGCACCTCTTTTTCTACGAAATGACCCGTCTATAAGTTTTAACAATAGACTGTGTTGCTGAATGTGTAAAAGGGACTGAGATGCAATATGATCACGATGCCAGCTGTACACATGCGCCAGCCGGAGCCTGAGATGATGTGCCAGTGGTTCCCGAGGTTGCCAGCTCCCAGAGACTTCCCTTAACACAGATACTCACACAGTAACAGCCACTCACCATTGTGGTTTGAATATGTGCTTTCAGACGCCATTAGTAATGTTCTTCTTCCTTGCGCAGGCAACCCCCCCCCCCAACATTCCTTGCTACAAAGAAATAAAAGACTCTTTCCCGCCTTCCCATAGACAATGGCCTTGGCTAGCCAGAAACCGGTTCTGCAGCTCAGAGACATTAAGCCCATCAGCGAAACAAAGGGTCTAGCCGATGAGTCATATCAGCCCTCCGGGTATCTCTGTCACAATCAGGTAGAGTGTAACATTGCCCAACCCCTTAAGCCCCTCTCCTCTAGTGGACAGGACTTTGGGGGTGGACCATCAAGGGGTGGTCTCAAGGGAGGGGTCCAGTAAAGCCCTCCCCCAGGACCCCCCTAATAAAAGCCCCCCAGCAACATGTTCTCTCTCTAGCTTTTACTACTTGTTACCCTACCCTACCTCCACGGCTCTTGGTTGTGCAGCCAGAGTCTACACGTGTCGCTGCGGGTTCAGGACATATGCCCCTAAGGCATATGCCCCTAAGGCTCTACCCTAAGGAGAGCCAGTTTGGTGTAGTGGTTAAGTGCGCGGACTCTAATCTGGGAGAACCGGGTTTGATTCCCCACTCCTCCACTTGCACCTGGCTGGATGACCTTGGGCAAGCCATAGCTCTGTACCAGCTGTTCCCTCAAGGACAGCTTGGGAAAGAGCTCTCTCAGCCCCACCTACCACACAGGGTGTCTGTTGTGGGGAGGGGAAGGGAAAAGGAGTTTGTAAGCCGCTCTGAAACTCCCTTGGGGAGTGGAGGGCGGGGTATAAATCCAATCTCTTCTTCTTCTTCTTCTTCTTCTAATCCCCTCATAGCCTCCCCTTATTTTTCCAGTGGGAACTCAACATCTCTCCGGACAGGTAATTATTGCCCTCAATGGATGCCAACGATATTCCTGCTAATGCAACTGTCTTTGCTTTATCTTTATTTTTTTAGGCTCTGTATAAGTGAATGTGTGAATCTGTATTGTTTGCCTGAATAAGAACCTTTTAGTAAAGAAACTATTTTATTACTGAAGCCAGCCTCCTTGTTTATTTTTGGTGCTTCTGGAAGAGGTGGGACCTCTGTATATATTGGTGGTGACCCCTTTTGCCTATTGCCAATTAATTAATAAGCTCTAGTTCCCCAATACTGATAAGAAATCAAGGCAATTTGGCTAACACTGTGATGACTGTTTTGGTCACACAATAAATGCACCTGACTTAATGTACTGAAATCACTTACAGATTAATTGCCTTTCCCCCTTTTTCTAGCAGTGGAGGATTATTTATACATATTTCTTTACGGTACGTAACCACTGTCTCAGTAGGACATTGCTTATTAGCTTCTTGCATTTTTTTAAAGGGAGAAAGTAATGAAGAATAGATTTCCTTTACAATACATAATGAACTAGTGCGCGCGAACACACACACATTGATCATAAATCCATTTGATGTTCTGCAGAGTCACTTTCCTATCTATCTACTAGCAAGATTCATTTGTTAGTAGGTATTTACATAGCCACAGACTGAGCTTCGTCACAGAGATGAATAACTAAGACTTCTGAATACAGCTCTTACGAGTCATGTTGCTGGGTTTCAGAACTCAATTTGGAAAGAAGACATTCAAAGCTAAAAAACCCCTTTGAATTTTGCCTGTGCTTGTAAATAAGCCCAGGCTCCTTCTGACCTGACCTGCCATGTCCTGTTGGTAAAGTTTTCAGGCTATGAAGGCCATCAGGTTAAATGGGCTCACCAGATCCACACACCCCATCCGACTGACCCTAAAACATTTCTTCCAATAGCTGTGATGGGGAGGAGGGCATAAAGGGAAAGCTATACTTCAGTTCTTCTCTTCCCAGCCCCTTGCCCCATTAATTGCAGATAAAGTCAAAAAAGGAGGAAAGGGAGTTTGTAAAGGGTGCTGGGGGAGGAAGCCGCCCTGCAGTGGTCTTCCCTCTCTGCTTTAAAAATAACCTTCCTCTAAAAAGTATATAGTGGGCATTATGCAGCGAAAACTGAGACACATTGGAAAGATGTACAGTCCCTCTGAGTTGTTCTTGAGACATTATTTCTTTCAGACTGACTAATGGAACCACTGTCTGAGGGGCACTCTCCTGGAAATAACATTAATTTACCCTCTTACAGTGCACTAAGTTAGAGAAATGGCTAAAATACAAGAAATGCTGAGAAGTGGGGGATTGCTTGAGGACCTGATGAATAGAGCAGCAGTATTAGTCCTGCTTAGCGGGTGAATGAGTTCTTATGGCATCCCACTGAACCTATAAAGTTTTGGCCAGAATAACCTTCCTCCTGAGACCCCTAAAAGACTAAGTGCCAATAATAAATGGCTGCTTATTATTATGTGCTCAGTTGCTTCTTGATTCTTAGCAGTATGACATTGTTACGAGTTCCTTGAAGTCAGTTCTTTGGAAGCTGTGCTGCTGCTACATTTCCTGCGCAGAAAGGGTCTGCTAAGCACACATGGCAAAGCTTGGCTACCAGCTTTACATCATTAAAATACAGCGTCACTTTCTTGTTCACCTTTAAAACATAAACCAGTACCAAGTTCTTATTTATAGATGCGCCTGTGTGGTACAATACATTTCTTGAATTCATGCGCACCCAGCTTATTGCAGTGAACAGGGGCTAATTTGGTACCAGTTTGGTGTAGTGGCTAAGTGCGCGGACTCTAATCTGGGAGAACTGGGTTTGATTCCCCACTCCTCCACTTGCACCTGGCTGGATGACCTTGGGCAAGCCATAGCTCTGTACCAGCTGTTCCCTCAAGGACAGCTAGGGAAAGAGCTCTCTCAGCCCCACCTACCTCACAGGGTGTCTGTTGTGGGGAAGGGAAGGGAAAGGAGTTTGTAAGCCGCTCTGAGACTCCCTTGGGGAGTGGAGGGCGGGGTATAAATCCAATCTCTTCTTCTTCTTCTTCTTCTTCTAATGAATTTGACTAGGCTCACACGGGGACACAATAAGCAGAAATTTGTGAATCACCCCAATGCTTTCCTGCGGTCCACCCATTCCTCTTCCAGTACCATCAGAAATTACATCATGACATCAAAATTGCAGGTAGCATGGGCATAGATGTTCAAGATCCAGAGGACAATTTAAAGGGTTTTTTGTGCGCGCACACTTATTATTGGGTTCCTACTTAAAATAGTTCCTCCAGGAAATAGTCCTGTACCATACAAGATTCTTGAAGTTCTGAAAATGAGAACTACAAAAATGCTTAATTGCAGTCAAAATGGATGACTGCAAACAAACGCCCTGTCTGAAAATAATTCTTCCAAAAATTATGCATAGTGATAAATTGGAAGGTTTCTCACTGAACTTCTTAACTAATCTGTGTTCTAATTCTTCATACCTAAAGATACTTATTTAGGCAGCTAACGAAGAAATAATGGAGATGATTCTACACTGCCTCAGTTTATTTTTTCCTAGGTCTATAAGAATAGCAATTGGATAAGTCATGGCTATTTTGGAAGCTTGGAGAAGGAACAGAATTAGTTTTCCCTCTAATGTTCTCATCAGTCACATCTGAATAACTGGAACAGAACAATTATCATGATAGAAGTCATATTTACCTCATCACCTTTTTCTCCAAGAAGCCCAGGAAATCCACGTTCACCTTTGTTTCCCTAAGATGGAACAAAGTGGCACTGGATTGCTACTGCATTCTGTTATCAAAACTGCTGGCTTATTAAAGCCATTTCATCAGACATATTAGTTAGCTATGCTAGCATACACAGGAGAAAAGCATCCTGGGAACGAAAACAAGATGCTAACCAAAGCACAATGTACCAGAGGAAAAAGGCAGAGCTTTACGGCAAACCCTGGCTGTTTAGTTTTAAAGGCAGCAGCATCAACTCGAACATTAAGCTATACATCATTATGTCTTAAGAGTCAAAGAAACCAAATGATTTAAACCTATATGTGAACAAGCCTTCAGATGAACTTGAAAAACCACTGTTCTGTTTGTCTGATATGTTATTCTCCCCACATTTCTAAAATCTGTCAATAAAACAAGAACAGCAATCCATCACAAGGCACACAAGGGCCTATGAGCAGCTGATTACCCACAAAAATTGTATCAGACCATGGTTCTAGTTCAAAGGTTTATTTTGGGGATGAGAAAGTTTTATAACACCACATTAAACACAAAAAAAAACATATTTCCAGCTATCCTTATTTTATTGGTGCTTGAGATTCGGCAGGAAGCTATGCAGAGTTTTTTCTCGTTTCAACCAGGTATGACTGGAAGGCACAGGATGCAGTAGCTTTGGTGGTCTGAGTCTGGTCAGGACCTCGATGGAATTCAATTGTGTAAGCAGTTCCGTGGTGGAAGCAGTGTTGGAATATGCAAGGTCTACAGTGCATCTACTTGAAGAAGATCAGAAGAACAGCCTATAGGGCACAGCTGAAGGACTGCTGGTTACCATAGCTAGATTAGGGATTTCCCACAATTTCAAATTTTGTCCTTCCTGCCTCCTGATTGGCTCTTTGGAGACTTCCTGCTCCAACTGAGCTCTTCCCCTTCATTCTTGTCTCTCACAGCAGTTAGTCAGTTAGTTAAGCCTTTCTCCCTCTCCTCTGTTCTATTAGAGATTATTTCTTCTTCAGTAAGCTGAGTTGTTTTATTTAAACAGTTGGTGCTCCATTTAAACAGTTGGTGCATGTTTAAACTCTGTCAACAAGAAGTGTCAAGACAGACATGTACTATAATAAATACATGAAAGTAACCTTTCAAAAACTCACCTTAGGCCCTTCTCTGCCTGGAAATCCTGGGGAACCTCTTGGTCCAGGATCACCCTGATAATTCAGAAGAAAGGAAAATGATGAGCAGAAATTTTAGCTAAAGCAGTTCATATGGCAGAGAGCCACAATGGCACCCGTACCTTCCTAGTTTCAGGGCTATCCCTGCCAGACAAGCCTGCTCCTCGAATACCAGTCAGTCCTGGAACCCCAGCCTGGCAGTTGCCACAAACATTCTACAACAACAGAAAATAGCATAACAAAACAAAACAACTTGATCATTCCACCAACAAAAACCAGCAAAGTGAGGTAGATGGGACAAATCAGATGTGGCAAGTGAGATTCATGTATAAGAAGTGGGAGGGGCAGGCTTTAGCTGTTTTTGTCACACACAAAACAATTAGACAAGCCCACGCACCTTGCTTTAGATGTGAATGGATGGACACCCTGTAGGGGAGCCAAGAACACGCCAGACTCTCCACCTCTGAGCTGGGCTAGGGGACCAGCCTCAATGCCTGGCTGATGTGAGGGCATCACCTTTAAAGGGATATGTGTCAGCCAATTGATGGGCAGTTGGCCCTTTAATGTCCTGCTCCTACCAATCAGTTGGGAAGCAACTTTGGGACAGGAGTAGGGAAGCTCAGGGGTGGGCCACTATCAGACCCAGGACCCGTGGACAGCTTCTCATGGTGCTCCTTTCCCCTTTTCTGATGGAGGGGGAAAGTTACACGGCCTATGCCTGATCTGGCGAGGTCCTACAACAGGATGGAGGGAGGAGGCTGAGAAGGGACAGACCAGATCTGGCTCCCAAGAGAGAAGAGAGTGAAGAACAGAGGAGAGAAGAGAAGGATGCATGTGACTTAAACCCCTTTCCCTCCCTGAGGGAGGACACAGGGAGACCTAGAGGCTCAGGCCCTCCATGTCAAGGTGAGACAATTATACACACATATAAATAGGTGTGTATTTCACCCCCATCTACTCTGGCCCTACGTTAGGGCTGCCAAGTCAGCCCGGGGGGCGGGGGATCCCCTGCTACAGGGGTTCCCGATCCACCGGCCAGCATTCAGCCAGCAAGGAAACCCCGCCCCCGAAGTCGTCCAGCCTGGATGACTTCCCTCACGTAATGACGTACCCGGAAGTGATGTCAGCACGTTGGGGGCGTTGCCAGGGCGACGCTCTGGCAATCGCCCCAAAACTCTATGATACCATAGAGTTTTTGGGCGATTGCCAGAGCATCGCCCCGGCAACGCCCCCAATGTGCTGACGTCACTTCCGGTGACATCAGCCGGTGCGCGTGCTTTGCTTTGCATGCGCACCGATGAAGCTCCCGGCCGGCAGAGGACTCCCCCCCGCCGGTAAGCTCGAGGGACTTGGCAACCCTACCCTACGTTTAAACTTAAAATGACTAAACCAAACTGGATATTCAAATCTAGGCCTTTAATAGTACACTCACTTATGAGAAAGTAGTCCCATTGGATTCATTAGGACCTACTTCTGAGTAAGCAGCCTGTAATGCTGTACATTTCCCCAGGTTTTGAGCTATTTTACACCAGAATCCAACAAAACCACATGTATATACAGGAGAGAACTACTTTTGCAGCCAGGTTTTTGGGGGCTTTTTTTGGACATTTTCCCCCAAAGCTGCTCAGGCTATTGTAAAGGTAAGTTGCATTTTAAACTGAAAAGCCGTTTGGTTTATCAACCGTATGAACGTCTTCGGTGGAAATACATGATGAAAGACAACATTGCGTATAATAAATAAAGATAAATGATAAAGCAGATCCACACACACATCGGTTTAATTTACAATACAATGTGTGGGAGCTTTCCTGTATCTCTGGTTTAGGACTTCACAGATCAGTTATCGATCAGACCCACCCCCTCACACAAAAGGAACTGTGGGTAAGGGCAATTGCAACTTGTGCTACTTCTATGCCTTTACCACTGGCAGGGAGATGGGTGGGATCCAGGATACGCTCCCCAAATATCAACAGCATTTGGTCTACTGGGAGCCGGTACGCCCATCAAGGCAGCACGATATAGCCCGATCTCATCAGATCTTGGAGGCTAAGCAGGGAGATCACCAAGGAAGTCTCTGCAGAGGAAGGCAATGGTAACCACCTCTGCTTCTCACTTGCCTCGGAACCCCTTGCTGGGGTCGCTGTAAGCTGGTTATGCAAAAGAAGTCTTTTCATACAGTGTTATTACCTTCAGTAAGGCACCCATGTCTCCCAGAAGTGGAAGAGCAACCTGCAGCAAAGCAGACAGTTATAGAGGTGTGATCTCATTCAGCACGCTAGGCATTCGCTTTTAATACAGTTTACACAGAATAATATACAAAAACACCACCTGGGAAGATATACCTTACAATTCACTTGTACGCTATCCAAATGCTATATATTATTATATTATCCTGTAACAGACTATGTATTTTGAGAATGACACCTAGGTCGGAATACTGGGGATGCTTGCAGGAAAAAAGAAGCCTAGCTAGGCTGATTGAGAATTAATTTGCATAATTGTGTTTAAGTTGTTTTGTCTGGGGGATCATCAGATGTAAAGTGAGGACTTTTTGACCCTGATTATGGAGGGTAGCTAATCCCAGTTTTTCCTTAAATTTCCATTTTTCCTTAAATTAAAACCAATCCCCCCCCTACAGCTTCAAATTTTTAGGAATTTTACACTGGTTGTGTTGTTGGCATTTCCTGTAGCTGATGAACATCTGGACATTCTGTTTGCTGCTATGCCATTCAAGTGGCTGAGCTCAGCTACCCAGTCAGGGTTTGTTCAAAGTTGCCTCTCAAAGACTTTGTTTTTACCTTTCACTAATGTTGTGTATCAGTGTATCTTCTCTTAATTGACCCCCTTTGTCCAGATATGTGAATAAAGAATTTTTATCCAGATAGGACCTTCTACCCTAGTGCAAGCAGAGATGCCTGAATTACAAGATGATATTACACAAGTAAGAGTTTATTAAAACAAACCATGACAACAAACCATTTGCAACGCCCATGCACAGAGGATTCAGCATTTCCACTCTCTATGAATATTGGGCACCTGGAGACATGTGATCAGCAGGGGCGTAGAGTTCTTTAAACTTCGGGGGGCGGGGGCTCTTGTGAGCGTGAAGCGTGTGCACGCTGGAATGATGTCCCCACCACCGCTGCCACCGCCAGAGCCCCCCGACTCCTGGCTCCCCTCTCCTCTGAAGCCCCTCCCTCCCTCCCTCCCAGGGCCAGTGTGATGACGTTCCCAGGGCAACGCTCTGGCAATCGCCTGAGCATCGCCCCAGCAGTCGCCCAGATGGCCCCAGAAGG
Source organism: Lepidodactylus listeri (assembly GCA_029233225.1). Taxonomy (NCBI): domain Eukaryota; kingdom Metazoa; phylum Chordata; class Lepidosauria; order Squamata; family Gekkonidae; genus Lepidodactylus; species Lepidodactylus listeri. The sequence goes on along the minus strand of JARCFY010000016.1, from coordinate 53,941,987 downwards.
GAGGGAGGGAGTGGGTTGCAAGGAGGCATGGCAGTGGCCAGCGAGCAGGTGGTGGCGGTGGAGGCCAGTGGGTGGGCGGTGGCGGCCAGCGGGTGGGGTGGTGAGCGAGAGTGAGCAGACCAGCGGGCGTCCTGTTTTGCTGGACGCCCTGTTTCACTGGATGCCCTGTTTCACCGGGGGGGGGGGGCGGCTCAGTCCCCCCCGGGAAATTTCAGGGGTGGCCTGAGCCCCTGAGCCTCCCTGCAGTTGATGCCTATGGTGGTCAGTGCTATTTTGGGGCAGGAATGTAAAGGAACTGAGTTCCGGCTGGCTTTTGAGTTGGCCACACCTACAGCCTCCCCTTCCTCAGGTTCCCCAGGCGCCTCACAAGTCGTGGGGTGCCTGGGGAAGCCAATCCAATCCAGGGATGGAAGGCAGTTTAAATTGCCTCCCCGCCTCAGGTTCCCCAGGTGTCCTGCTGATTCAGAAACTGTCTTCCTTCCCTCAAGTTCCCCATGCACCCCGCAAGCTGATCCTGGGAGGGAACTGCACTGTCAGGGGTGTGGCCTAGTATACTAATGCATTTCTGCTGTTGGGTGTGGCCTGTTATGCTAATGAGTTCCTGCTGGGCTTTTTCTACAAAAAAAGCCCTGCATGTGGTGTTCTTTCCTCCCTGAACTCTTGCCCTGTATCCCCATTCTGTCTCCTGATCAACCCAAGGGCCAAACCCATAAAAACCTTAATGTCCCCTATGGCAGAATGTTCGTTATCACCATCAGATTATCAGCTGTCATAAGGCTTTAGCATAAACCTTCTACAGAAGGAGGAAAGGAAATCACAATCGTATCTGGCAGCAAACCAGGTAGTGTGGTGTGGGTTGATGTGGAGGGGTACAGTACTGAAACAGAAATTAGAATGTACATGCCATTTACAGGTAAAAACAGAAAGTGTGTTAGTGTGTGTGTGCGGGAGGGGGAATTGTACACCACACAGGCACCTTTTTTTGGCCAGTGGAGATTGGGACCACCGTCTCAGCTTGCCAGCCCACCAGGGCTTGTCAGGCTGATGGCTCCTTCGCTAGTGCTTTGGCTCACCCACCTGCAAGGAGCTTGTTGGGGTGCCAGCTCTCTCACTGCTGCCCTAGCTCACCTGCCCGCACCACACACAAATTTGAAAATGGCACCCAGGTAGGGGGTTCAATGACTGGCTGCTTGTTTTGGGCCTTCTGATTGGCTGTGACATTTCAGCTCATGTATGGTCTAATGCTAAATGCTGGCATGCAATTTTTTTAAAAAACAAAGGAATCACCTCCCACCCCACCCATAGCGGTGAGGGAAGATGAGAACTGGGAAATGGCATAGACATTTCAGAATGTTGAAAAACTGAAATCAAGCTGTTTCAGAAGAAAAGATCAGGGGAAAACAGGTTTCAGAAAGAGCAAGGAAAAAACATTGAAAAAACTGGGATAGCAAGGGATCGCTAGACACCTGCAAGTAATTGAATTTAGTGAGACTACACTAGTATTAGCATTTATCAAACAAATAAAGCCCTAACTGATGTAGACTAAGGGCCTATTTAAAGGTGGGTTTTTCACATTCAACACTTAAAATCAAATTTTCAGATGCCAGTGTCGTGTTGTAAATCTATCATCTCAGTATCCAGGGCTCCTTGGGGCCGGGGCGCACCGGAGCGCCGCTCCGGGAGAGAGGAGGCGGGGGGCAGGCGCTTAACAAAGCCCCGCCCCCGGCCTCCCCCCGTCAATGCTTCCCGGGGCCGGCCCCGGGAAGGAGAAGCCCTTTCCTCCCCCCTCCCACTGCTCCTGGGGCCGCAGCAGAGCGCTGCGGCCCCAGGAAGCCCTTTTCCTCCCCCCCATTAATAGTCCCAGGGCCGGCGGCGCTCCACCGGCCCCGGGGAGAAGCCCGTCCCTCCCCCCTCCCACTGCTCCTGGGGCCGCGGCAGAGTGCCGCCGGCCCCAGGAAGCCCCTTTCCTCCCCCCCCCGAGAAGCCCATCCCTCCCCCCTCCCACTACTCCTGGGGCCGCGGCAGAGCGCTGCCAGCCCCAGGAAGCCCCTGTCCTCTCCCCCCCTCAATAGTCCCGGGGCCGGCGGCACTCCGCCGGCCCCGGGAAGGAGAAGCCGCCCCCCTCTGACTGCTCCCTCCCCCCTCCCACTGCTCCTTCCTTTCCCCCTCCTTCCCCTCTCCCTTCCTTCCTTCCTTCCTTCCTTCCTTCCTTCCTTCCTTCCTTCCGTCCTTCCTTCTCTCTCTCTCTCCCCACCTACCTACCTACCTTCCTGTTCCTTCCTTTTCCCCCTCCTTCCCCTCTCCCTTCCTTCCTTCTCTCTCTCCCCCCCACCTACCTACCTACCTTCCTGTTCCTTCCTTTCCCCCTTCCTTCCCCTCTCCCTTCCTTCCTTCCTTCCTTCCTTCCATCCTTCCTTCTCTCTCTCTCTCCCCACCTACCTACCTACCTTCCTGTTCCTTCCTTTCCCCCTTCCTTCCCCTCTCCCTTCCTTCCTTCCTTCTCTCTCTCCCCCCACCTACCTACCTACCTTACTGTTCCTTTCTTCCTTCCTTCCCTCCTTCCTTCCTTTCTTCCTTCCTTTCTTTTTCTTTCTTCTCTCTCTCTCCCCCACCTACCTACCTTCCTTCCTGTTCCTTTCCTTCCTCCCCCTCCCTCCCTCCCTCCCTCCCTTGTTGCCTTCTGACACACCTGACGTCAGGGATGTGTGGCCTTATGACACTTCCAGTGACGTCAGGGGGTGTGGCATATGCAAATAAGTTATGCTAATGAGCTCCTGCACCTCTTTTTTTACGAAAGGACCCCTGTCAGTATCAACCCCTCATTACCAACAGAGGCCTTAGTCAGTATACATACTGGATCACCTGGAGGTCCCGGAAGTCCTGGCTTTCCATCACGTCCTGGAATACCCTGTTAAAAAAAATTGTACTACATTTTATATTCTTGTCTTTGACAAAAGGGACATCTCAGCACTGCAGTATTTGCAAAGCTAGTACTTACATCAATACCTGGGGTTCCCGGAGTTCCTGGTAATCCAGGGGGTCCTCTTGGGCCCTGAGGAAGAAGCAAGTTGGGGAATCAAGAGAGATTGATAATGATGATGATGATGATGATGAAGATAGATAGATAGAGAGAGAGAGGGCTCTTTTTCTAGCAAGAGCTCCTTTGCATATTAGGCCACACACCCCTAATGTAGCCAATCCTCCAAGAGCTTACAGAGCTCTTCTTACAGAGGCTACTGTAAGCTCTTGGAGGATTGGCTACATCAGGGAGGTGTGGCCTAATATGCAAAGGAGTTCCTGCTAGAAAAAGAGCCCTGGATGGATGAATGGATGGATGGATGGATGGATAGAGATAGATAGATAGATAGATACTGGGCTCTTTTTCTAGCAGGAACTCCTTTGCATATTAGGCCACACACCTCTAATGTAGCCAGATAGATAGATAGACAGACAGACAGACAGATAATTCATCCAGGCTTTGCCATATGTTTCTTACTTGGATCCCTGGTTCCCCACTAGGTCCTCTGATACCCTGTAAGAAGGAAAAAAAGAGAGGGTGAGTATTTTTCCTATCATTAATTTTGAACGCATCATAAACATTCAGTGGTGATGAAGGCTAATGTAGCAGGCTAATGTAGCAGCAAGAGCCTGTTCTACAACCTGGTTACAAATTTCAGGCTGTAATTTATGCGCATTAAATTAAGTGTAATCTCCACTGAACTCAAAGGAATTTACTTTAACATGCATAGGATCAGTCTGAAAGTCCTGTTGTGATGTTAATATTTTACTCAACAGTGACAGATAGTGAAAAACTGATCCCCATCTGCCTGGTGACTTTGCCTTCTGTTACTCAAAGGGGCTGTGGTTGAAAATACAAGGTGATCCTCCTAACTCATAATTGAAACATGCAGGCATCGTAAAGCCACACCTCTTCTTGCTGGTACCTAGATGGGAAGATGTACTGGGGTCGGATTTTCTGTGCCATGTTGCATCCCTTGGCCAGCATTTACTTTTGAAGTTCTGCCAGTTCTGGTCGGTTAGTGCAGATATTTTTTCCTACAATCCAGCAAAATCAAGTAGGAATATCTACATAGAGTTTGATCCAACCAGCTTTTCTGCTAGTTAAAAATGAAGGAACAGTCTTCTTTCACTACCAAAAAATGGTATGCTGGGGGTCATGGAACCTGCACGTACAAATGCCACATGGGGTAGTAACAGAAAGGGGGAGACTGAGTGAAAATGCATGGATCCAATGCATGGATCCAATGCATGGATCCAATGCATGGTTATGCAGCTGCAAAGTTTACCAATGTCATGGGGTTTACAGAGAAACTATATTATAGTCCACAAGCACAGAAATCAGGCCAATCTTTAAAAGAAAGATACAGGCTGAATGTCTTTAAAGAGCCCAATCAACATTATTTTTAAATCAAAGGTCTAGAACCACTTCCAAACTTTAGTTTTAATTTACAGTCAACTATTTCATTTATTCCAAGATTCTTGTGGTCTGAAGAAATATAGCAAATCATTTCGAGCAGATTTCAGTTTACAGAACATGCACATAATTCATCACAACATAATTCATGAGCATCATTGTAAAACACACAGCTTTCTTTACTGAGGACATCCAAGCAGTGGATGGCAGAGACTGGCAATGGAATACTGACTGCCATTCTTCGCTACCAAACACTAGGGAGTAATTTTTTTAAAAATCACGCTTCCTGTTTATAATATTAAAGCCAGAGGGAACATTGAAGGGCCGAAGCTGGGTGGGGGAAGGAGAGTGAAATGGAATATCAACCATCCTCAGAAGAAGTTGCACTGCGTGAAGTGTGTAGGACGAAGAACATTCTTCAGCTATCAAGTATTGGTCACAAGATTTTATAAATCACAGCTGTACTTCTGTCCTAGTTGCAGAAGTACTGCAAAGATATATTATAGATTTTTAAATTTGCTTTTCAACTTCCACTACCCATAGAACTTGGGGCAGGTAACCAGATTTTGAAACAAAATCCAGCTGTGATATTATGAATAAAATTCTACTAAACCCCCCAAAATACTGGAAGCAATTGCAGACTAACTGCTTCTCCCACCCACACCAAATGGTAACCTTCATCATTGAAAGTCAGCCAAAATAGGGAAGTTGCACAGCTTTTCTAATAAATGTGTTGGGACCTGTGGTGATTCTTCAGTGGTAGTGCGCAGGTAACAGCAAGTAAAGTAGATTACAGAACGGGGAGAGAAGCTGGTAGTATCCCTTGCTTTGTTACGTAGCAAGCAACAGACCGTTTTCAGCTTAGCAGCAATCACAAAATCAAAGACATGAAGTTATAGGAATGAGTGGATTCTGCCACCCTGTCCTGTTTAGAAGAAGAATTTGATCTCACTCTATTCCTGTGAATTCCTTCGAAAATCTGTCAAGTTTTGAGGAACTTTGTGCAGTAGGAGTCACAACATTAAAATCTCCCCCTCCCATTTATTATAGTAATGAAGACCTCAGTGTGCTTTTCTAATTATCTCTGACTCACAAAAAATACATGGCTGTGGTCACACACACTAAATAATCCACTTTCAATCCACTTTCCAACTGGATTTTGACAGTTCACACAGTAAAATCCAGTTGGAAAGTGCACTGAAAGTGGATTGAAAGTGGATTATTTAGTGCAGGGGTGGGCAATTGTTTTGGCTCGGGGGCCACTCATTAGTTAACTTTGCATTTCAGAAAAGGTATAAATTGTATCATAAAAATCAATAAATATAAATTAAATAAAATAGTGGTAGTTTTATTCAATTTATTTATCGTGCTAATTTCATATCATCTATAACTGCAAGCACATTTAATTTTAGAATCAGTTTAATGAGACAAATGTACCCTATCACACTTTTCTACACTTTTTTTGAAATCAGGAGTGAGATTGCTTGTTGAGATTCTCATCACAGCCTGCAAGTTAATGTCTGTCAAAGAACATCTATATTTACTCTTGTTGATCTTCGTGCAAGAAAAACTTTGCTCACAAATATATGTAGACCCAAATATAGAGAACATTTTCCCAGCAAATTTCTTCATATGGGGAAATTTTTTCAGCAGACAAAGGTTTGTAAAAGTCAACTAATGTCACAGCATGAAACATTTCTTTCACAGTGTGATCTGACTGCATGTCAATAAGTTCAAGCAGCAGCTCCTCAGGTGCTGTATCAATATCAGCAGTGATGGGATAAGAGAGCAAACTGAATTTAGGCTCAATTTTCTTGAAGTCCTGAAATCTTCTTGGCGGGCCGCAAAAAACTCTGTGGCGGGCCGCATGTGGCCCCCGGGCCACAATCTGCCCACCCCTGATTTAGTGTGTGTGACCGTAGCCTATATTCAGGTATTTTATGTTCCCCCAGTGCTGTTGTTTGGCAAGCACCAGGGAACCTTATTAAACACCTAGATAACCAGTCCCTCCCTTGTTCCAAGTCCATAGGACCTCTAAAGACCCAGTGATCAATCAAGCAGCTTCCCACTTGGCAGACCTTTGTGCTAGATATAACTTCAGGATTTTGAATTGTTCTACTCCTGGTGACAGCCTCGGAAATTTTACTTTTTTTTCCACCTAGAGGATCAAGCGTCATGGACTACATTTTAGTTTCCTTCGACTTGCTTTCAAGAGTCGCCGACTTCAAGATTGGTATTCGCTCCAAAAGTGACCATTTTCACATTTAGATGTTCTTATTGTTGGAGTCACCTTTACCGTTGGACTTATCGTCAGAATCATCTTCATTCCATCTGAGAATAATATGGTCTAAAGACCTTTGAGACCTGTTTGATCAATGGTCTGCTGAAGCTTTATACCTAAAACAAATTATCCTTCAAGCCAAGTCTCCAGCCAATGCCATTACAGCATATCAAGATATCATTAACTCCTCAGTTGAGCTACCTGGATCAACACACTTATTGAGAAATTTCAAAGGAGCCTTTGCTTGGTTTGATTCTGAATGCCGGATCTCTAAGAAAAATCTTCGCTATCTCTTCTATTTATTACAAGCTCATTTCTCTCCTAAGCTAGCTGTTCTCTATTTTGAGGCAAAGAAGGGATGCCAACTTCTCTTGGAGAAAAAAAGACATGCTTGCGCCTTGAAGAACTGGTCTAGATTATTGCATGCCTCCTGTACAAGGAATATGAAAGATTTTGGGATGATGGTCTCAAACTCTCCATTCAGTACATCCCAACCCTGGCCGATTCCTACTTCTGATATCCTATTATTCCAACTTGTTTTCGGACTTGGCATTCTGATTCTTCCAACCACTCCCAGATTTCTTCTGATGTACCTACCTGGCCCCTGGTCTCTAAAGAATAGATTCTTGAACTTATAGCCTCTATGAAATTGGGTAAGGCTCCAGGCCTGGATGGTATCCCTGCTGACCTCATAAAAAAACCCCGGATTGGTGGTCCGAACCGCTAGTCTGCTTGTTTACTCTTGTTGACAAATTTGGGATATTACCAGATTCCTGGTTAACCTCCATCATTGTTCCAGTCTATAAGAAAGGCAGTCCAAAAATTCCTGCCAACTATCGCCCTCTTACTCTCAGTATTAGGGAAATTGTACTCCAAACATCTTCTGAATCATCTCTCTGACTGGATGTCTAATAATAATAATTTCCTGGGTAAAAAACAAGTGGGTTTTTGCTCTGGCCATTCTAGTCTTGATCATTCACTCATGCTTGCCTTTTTGGTGGAGAAATACTCCTTGCATCCAGGGCTTTTTTTGCAGAAAAAAGCCCAGCAGGAACTCATTAGCATAATAGGCCACACCCAACAGCAGAAACTCCTTAGCATATTAGGTCACACCACTGACAGCGTAGCTCTCTCCCAGGATTGGCTTCCCCAGGTGCCCCGTGGCTTGTGGGGCGCATGGGGAACCCGAGGGAAGGAAGGCAGTTTCTGGATCGGCTTCCCCAGACACCCCGCAGCTGCAGAGCACCTGAGGACGGGAGGCAGTTTAAACTGCCTTCGCTCCTTGGATTGGCTTGGCTTCCCCAGGCACCCCGCAGCATACGAGGCATCTGGGGAACCCGAGGGGGGGGAGGCTGTAAGCGTGGCCAACTCAGAAGCCAGCCGGAACTCCGTTCCTGTGCGTTCCTGCCCAAAAATAGCCCTGCTTACATCTAAAAGGCAAACCATATGTAGCTTTTATAGACTTGCAGGGAGCATTTGATTCCATCAACAGAACTCTCTTATGGACTAAACTAACTAACATGGGAATAGATCCACGCTTGCTATTCCTGATATGTAAGCTCTATTCATCTAATAGCTGCCAAGTGCATTTAAATCAGTTCCTCTCCTGCTGTATGCAGACAACACTGTTCTTTTATCCATTTCTAAGATTGGACTTAGCTCTCAGCTTTTTCTGGGTTTTGTCTCAGAATAAATTTGTCTATTAATTCTCAGAAAACTAAGATCCTGATGTTTACCAAGGCTTGGAACCTTGTCCATGGAAGGTTGATGGGAAACCTGTGGAACATTTTAAATCCTTTTTCATCATCAACTTAACTGGTCCTTTCATCAGAAGGCAGCCATCACTGCTGTAAGGAATCAACTGCTTGCAGTCTCCCGGTTCTATTTTTGTAGTGGGAACCAGAATGTACCAGCTGCTCTACATATCTTCCAGATGATGGTTATTAATCAGCTCTTATATGGAATTCCAATTTGGATTTTGGCAGCTAATTTCTGAACTGGATCGTATCGTGGCTATCTTCTTACGCCGTATTCTGGGTGTACCAAATATGATCAGACGTTCTACTATTTCTAGTGAACTTGGCCTCCACCTGCCATCAACTATTGCCTAGAGGGTTGCTATTAAATACTGGTTGCTTTTTCAGTTTCGAGCTTGTCCTAACACTCTGCTATATGATTTATTAAGGGACTCTTATACCTCTAAAGGGTATCAACATATTAGGTCCAAAATTGATTCTTCTGGCATCAATTTGGAATCCCTAACCAACTGCGATGAGAATCAATTATTTTGCATTATCCATCAGAGAATTTGGGATATAGAAAGAAACACCTAGAAACACTGTTTCCAGTATCCCTGAAATGCAGAATCACAGAAGTTCATACTCATGCAATTAAGAAAATCCCTTTGGTGTCCATGGCCTCCACATACCCCAGGGAAAAAAATAGCCTAGGGTGGGAATGTCAGCTTGTTCAGACTGCTCAGTGAAAGAGCTACAGACTGGGTTTTGATCTGATGAGCAGTCTTGGGGGCAGGAGAGATGGACACCAAGATTTAGTGGCAGCACTGGCTTCAATGGGATTTCATGCTCATCCCTACTAGACTGTGTGCATGCCTTGGAAACAGATGGTGAAACACTGTGGTGGTAGAATGGACTCTACCATTTCAAACTATAGGTGAGGATTATGTTTGAATGTGTGTCTGCCCCCCTCCAAAAAACTTTTAAAGAGAAAACTAGCATATAAAGGATCCCATTTGTTAACTATGCCTTTTTTTGACAGGGAGTATTAAAAATGTGACTGCTTTCTGAAGTGGTTCTGCCCAGTCTATCTCTTCAGCATTCTGCCAACTTATTCTGTTGCATGTGTACAGCATTCTGGAATTCATATACAGCTATTAGTTTGACACATGACAAAAAGGTGCGGTAAAATTGCATGCCCCAAGTTTGCTACAGCACAATGACTGAAACATGTCCCTGTAACTTTCATTCCCCTTTCAACACTTTAATAATTTCTGTAAGTGGAAAAAATGCTACATCAGTAATCCAAATTGTGAATAAGCCTAGCTACCAAGGTTGTGTCATCTGAGTCACAAACGCCATGTGAATATGTTATTTCCTTTAATATCTGGCATAAAATCACATTATTTTCTGTACTTACAGGGGAGCCTTGGATTCCAATTCCTACTGGACCCATTTCTCCAGGGGGCCCTTGTACCCCAGGCAGGCCTCTCTCTCCCTGAGAAGATGAAGCTTTTTGTTAGCCTCTTTAAAAGCACACATTCTGCAAACATTTTTGAAACAGAAATCACAACTGCTTCCTCCTACCTTAGGCCCTCGTGGACCAGGTGTTCCAGTAGCACCAGCTGGTCCCTAAAATACAACACAAGTTCTACCCTGAAAGACAGTTTCTGACAGTCATTGAGTTACATATAAAATGGTTCCATATAAATTTTCAAAATTCCTAAATGAAAAAAAAAAACACCACCAGTTAAATTTACAAGAAATCCTGTGCAGAGTTAATCACACAAGCCAAAGCCAGTGGTTTTAGAAGACTGCATTGTAAATACAGCATAATGATAGTAATTTGTTCATGCCTACTGTTCATGAGTAAGGACAGTTCATATATTGCATATTTAATGAAAATTTATATGAAAGACTTGTTAAACCAGTTATCCATTAGCACTTTATGTCTGCTCACTGATATTGCTCCTTACTGTTATATCTATATACTAATTCCCAAGGCGTTCCCTCTGTGCGGATATCTAAATCCGCACATCGGGGGCACTTGGTGGGCAGGGAGATTTTCCTACACACAGGGGGCACTCCCCCCATGTGCAGAAAATTCTGAAAAGTTAAAAAAAATATTTGGGGGATATTTAAATCCCCCGAAAAGTAAAAGCGTTCCCTGAGCATGCGCAAGGAACGCTTAGGGAACTGGGGTGGCCTGGTGGTTGGGAGGTGTGTAAGCCTCACTGCTGGAGAGGAGAAGTGGTGGGCCTGAGCACCCAAGAGGTGCTTGGCCTGCCACGGCAGCCGGGGGAGGGGGATGGCGGGGGGAAGAAGCGGCGGGCCGAGCACCTCTTGGGTGCTCAGGCCCACTGCAGCAGCTGGGGGGGAGAGAAGTGGCGGGCCTGAGCGCCCAAGAGGTGCTGAGCCCACCATGGCAGCTGGTGGGAGGGGGATGGTGGGGGGAAAGAAGTGGTGGGCCGAGCACCTCTTCGGCGCTCAGGCCTGCTGCAGCAGCCGGGGGGAGGGGGGAGAAGACTCACCTGTGGGTGGTTCCTCCACTCCACTTCTCCCCCCCCCCACGAGTATCGCGGGTCCCCCACTTGTTATTATATGATTGTAAACTTTATTTGTTAAAATAACAGTTTATTAAATTTAAAAAATGCTTATGAAATACAAAAATAATTACAAAATCCAATACTAACATAATTATTTCTGAGCTACACATGACAGGAAGGGGATAAGCTGCAAAGAGAGTGTAAGACAGAAGGGACAGGGAGGAAGTGGCTTACTTGCTTGAGTAATCCAGAGTGATCTACTCTACAGTCACCTTTTCTTCTGATCTTTGCTTACAGTGAGTTTATTTTAGAGTGCTCCTTTGTGTGAGCCCTGCCATGCAGCAAGAGTGTATGTTGATGACTGCATGGTCTCTTCTACGACATAGTTTAATGATACTTACTGGTTTTCCTGGGAGGCTCAACCCTGGAGGTCCGATGGCACCTTTAAAACCTGGAGGTCCAGGGGGACCAATAATTCCACCAGTTTCCCCCTACATAAAAAAACAATGTTACTTTCATAGGAAGAAGGTAACTAGAAGTACCCTGCCCTAATTAATATATCAGAATTTGGCTATTTATTCTGGATGTGCAAGTGTGCTGGGCTTCTGTTTCAACACCAGCTATTAATTTACTTTGACAGCTTTCATTTTAAAAGGGTATTCCTCCTAAAAGGACAAATATAATCACTTCTTCAAAACTGGTACTGACTATATTCCTGAAAATACAAGATGGGCCATGGTATCTTGCAAACTATATAAAAAAACTGGAATCACCATGACAAGAAGCTAGATAAAACAATTTACTGATATTTACCAAGTTATTATTCAGTGATTCAGTATTCACCTTGTATGATACTACCTAATGTATTTTAACCTTTTGTTCATACAGTGCCTTTATATATTGCTAGTGCAAATGCTTATGAAGGTTGCAATTACTAACATTTACATGTAATAATTCACAGACATTTATGCAAACTGCTGGCATATACATGCAATATTTCAAAGTCCATGAAAATATTACTAATAAAGTCTCTTTGGTGTTCTCTGTAGACTCCCACTGAGACCATCTGTGATCTGATGTGCTATCACAGGTTAAAGCTCGTTTCCAATGTCTTCCTCAGAGTCACCTATCAATCATCATCTTTTAAAGAGCCAGTTTGGTGTAGTGGTTAAGTGCGCGGACTCTAGTCTGGGAGAACCAGGTTTGATTCCCCACTCCTCCACTTGCACATGGCTGGATGACCTTGGGCAAGCCATAGCTCTGTACCAGCTGTTCTCTCAAGGACAGCTTGGGAAAGAGCTCTCTCAGCCCCACCTACCTCACAGGATGTCTGTTGTGGGGAGGGGAAGGGAAAAGGAGTTTGTAAGCCGCTCTGAGACTCCAAGTGAGTGAAGGGCGGGGTATAAATCCAATCTCTTTTTCTTCTCTTCTTCTTCTTAAACAGTTATTCTGGAACCAATGCCTCACAAAATTGAACCTGAGCAGTCCACAATCGCTTCCCCAAGAATGATCCACTGACTCTATATTGCTTATTCTGACTATATTCCTGGCAAACTTTATTTTCTTATTCAAAACTCTGACATATCATTATACAATGACAAGTCAATTGGATCATTTTTACTTATGAGAATATTATTTGAGTCTGTTCAACAGATGAAATGTTCAATAGATAACAAATTGATCTTAACTGCATTTCTGCTATTCTCTTTGAAGAATAACAATTTGCTCTCGAACAACAAAGGTAATTTAGAAAGAAATCTCAATGCCAGGCATGGGAAGGACTAGAGGGAAGAAGGGAACCAAAAACCCACCTTATAGACCCCCAAGGAAAGATATTAATGACTCTGAAGAATCAGACCAAGAGAATTCTCTGTTTGAAGATATGGCCGCGGGAGGAAGCAACGCTGAACAGATAATGATTATGCATACACTAACAGAAATAAAGGAGGAAATTAAAAGCAAGATAAAAACCCTGAGCGGCAATGTTGGGCAATTAAGAAAGGAATTTGCCCAGCTTAAGCATTCAATTGACCCAATAAACAAGAAACTGGATGAACTCACCACAACGCTAAAATCGGCAGAGAAAAAAAGCTGATACAGAGTACCAAACTGCAAGGAAAGCTGCAGATGATTTGGTGGAATTAAAGGACTTTGAAAAGGGGGCCAAGAACAGAATTATTCTTCAAGAGACTAGGCTAAGAGAAAGAAAGGCAAAACTCCGTGGAGTTTCATCAAACTTTTGTGTGACAAAAAATCTTAAAGCAGCCTTAAACAAATGGCTCCAGCAGATCCTTCTTACAGCAGGAGAGGCAGAGATTCCTGAAGAGATTATCACCTCTGCCTTTCAAATAAACATTTCAAAAAAAGCCCCTGAAGGCGTCTCTCCTGACATCATTGTGGAGTTCAAGGAGGTATAGATAAGAAATAAACTTTTTAAAATAGCAAGAGAAAATCAGGGTCTGTGCCTTGAAGATATGTGTGTCTTCTTATTCGCTGACGTCATGCCAGAGGTACTTATTGCAAGACAAAAGCTACGTGAAACAGCAATGACTCTGAGAGAGAAAGGAATCCAATACTGTTGGCTAGCACTCAGCCACCTGGTGGTCAATTTAAATAATAAAACCTTTACGGCATATAATGAGACAACGGGCAAGAAATTAGTGGATGCTGTTGTTAAATTAAAAGAAGGAGGCATCTGAAAGGGAAATTATGATCTGGCATTGATTGATTGATAGATAGTTTAAATTGGGAGCAATAAAAATAAGTATAAGTAGGGTGTGTTAGTATTAGATGTTTTATGTTATAATTATTACTAAGTAAGTTTGTTGTAGCAAGGAGGTGACATGTGTGCTCTACCCAAGACCTCCGAAAATAGGGAGAAGGCTTGCCTCCTGCTGTAGAGATTTTCTCTTCAGCACCCATATTTGGAGGCAACTCCACTCAACTTCTTTTTCAGGAACAGAAGAAAGAAGAAATCAGTATTAGATGTATGAAATTAACTGAAGATTAAAAGAAATGTATTAAGAATCATTATAATTTGCTGGAGAAAGTTGTATGGTGATTATTTAAGCGGGTAAGATAAGGGAATTTGACAAAGAAGAGGGAAGAAATGGGATTAAGTTGTTTCTTGTTAGATAAATAGTAACCTTATTATTTATTGCTTAATTTTTTTCTGTTAAAAGGCTGAAAATGAGTATAATATTAAGAAAAGAATTGAGTGTATGAATATAGATAGGATATACTCAATAAAAAATTGTAAATTAAAAAAAAATTGATCTTAACTGCAAATTAATTACACTGTTCAGAAACACGAAAGCACTCTCATACAGTAAACTAGCACTGCTGCCCTCCTTTGGCACACAGATAGGTGTGCTCTACCTGTAGGGGCGCTTTCTCAGTGGCAGGGTGCTACCTCATTGAAGAAAAAGCTACCATTCAGCTTGAGTACTAAAGACTAACACATTTTATTCTAACCTAAGCTTATGTGAAATGAAACCCATTAGGAGTCCACAAAGCAGAAGCTAATCTTTAAGGTGCCATCAGATTTCTGTTTGTTTTTTGCAGCAACAGAATTACATGGCTACCCCTTGGCCTCTGGAATCTGTACCCCAGTCTGAAAAGTGGAGCATCCCTCTCTGTCACTAAACTGTTGGGCAGAATGAGTGCACAATGGCTGTCACATAAATGGATTAAGGAATAAAGGAAGCTTTATCCCGTAACCAAGAATTCTGGATAGGGAAGGAGGGAACAAAGTTTGAGTCCAGGGGCACCTTTAAGACGTATAAAGTTTTATTCTGGGTATAAGCTTTCATGTGCATGGATACGTTTTCTGTACATTTTCAGATACAGAAGGAGAGAGCGAGCCTGCTTGCTACATGGCTTGCTAGAGAGTGTTCAGTGTGGCACTTCCAAGAAGAAGCAGAATGTCGCCTGAAAGCAGGCCTGTAGCTACAGTGGGGCCTCTCAGGACCTGGCCCCGTGACTTACCGCCAAGGCCCCACAACTTCCCATCCAGCCCTGGCCCCCTGACTTCCAATTTTTTATTTTATTAATGGTGTTCATCACCGGCCATGGGCACGCTCTTTCATCGCCAGCAAGCCAGCAAGATGTCAAGCCTTGCGCCACCCTCCAATCCCATGCTGCTCTCTCTGTGCTGGAGGGGGGGGGGGGGGAAGCAGCCATTGCCAGGGGCAGGAATGGGGGGAAGGAACCACAGCAGCAGCAGGTGGGCAATGAAGGCGGCCTCCTTGGGCAGGCTTGCCACTCTCCTGCCCTGGCAGCCTTGGCTCCCCTGCCAAAACGACGCCTGGCTGGTTGCAGGGAAAGGTGGGAGCGGGGCTGCTTACCTGGGGTGTGTGTGCAGGGGTGTGTGTGGGGGGTCCCCCCAACTTATTTAAAGCCCCCCCCCCCGAATGACAAAATCCTGGCTACAGGCCTGCCTGAGAGTAGCAAGAAAAGAACATTTAAGAGAGAACATAAGAACAGCCCGCTAGATCAGACCAGTGGTCCATCTAGGACAGCACACTGTTTTGCACACGGGCCAAGCAGTTACTCTGGAAGGCCAAACAAGCAGGGCACTGAGGCTGAGGACCTCCCCTCCTGCTGCCTCCCAGCACTGTTATTCAGAGGTCTGCTGCCTCTGTAAATAAAGGCGCCCTTCGGAAGAAGAAGGCAGAGTCCTCCACATTACTATCTGACTACCTTTCCTTATGCCTCCCCATGCAGGGTCTTCGTTTCTTCTTTTTGTATATCAGACATTACCTATTCCGACATAAAGAAGGTGGCAGATTTCAAGAGGGATATTTGGGATATTTCAGAGGCAGACAAGGCAAAACTTACAATGTTTTTGTTGCAAGGGTACTCAAAGAAGGCTTGGGAGTCCTTCACCTGATTTGTGAGTTATTTTTATTGTTGAACAAAAGTTTACTTAATATCTGTTTCAAAATTTACCTTTTCTCCTTTCATCCCTGGGTTTCCTGGTGTTCCATGGTTTCCTGGTAAACCCTGGTTAATGAAAAAAACACTGCTGTTATATTCGTTTCCCTTAGATTTCATATTAGCTGCTAAGTTAAAAGAAGCCTATTCTGTAACAGAGTGTGCCTCACTACATTTTCTGTCCTTGCAACAGTGAGCATTCTTAAAATGCTGACTAAAAAGTGAAATGTTTTATTCTTAAACATTTTTACATTCCATACAACAGAACCTCTTGCTTACATATGGCTTAGAAAAACCGAACACACCCAGTAGCAAAACACACCCCATTTAGAATCTGGTAAACCAAGAATCCAAAATCTTATATTTTGGGGAGGAGGCTGGATTTTCATAATCCAGTCACAGTGTTTAAAGAGATAGGTAATATGCTCTTAGATTTATTTTATAAATGTAATGAAAACATATGCTATTTATCAGAGGTTAGTTTCTTCTGTCTTTTCCTAAATCATGAACACCATTTTTTTCTCTATTCATCAAAATAGTTTTATACATTCAAGGGGCACAATGTAAAGCATTCAAGATAATCACAATGCTGATTTCCCTCCCCCCCCAGCTGAAAGTTTCATTAACAGTTATTTTTCTCTTGCCCAATTTCCTTAAATGTAAGGGCATAAAAAATGAAATAAACTACAATCTGCCTAAACAAAGGGCAGCATTTTAAATAGAGCTCCATACCATTAGATTTTAAATTCAACAAATTCAAGGGGAGACAGTTTTGGAATAAATCTTTATGAATAAAGCATAGCACAGTAAAACCTTATGGTTGTTTAACTTAATTTTATTCTAGGATGTGGTACATCTCTCTTCCTTTTGTGCCTGAGGCCTAATGCATAGCCGATGGCAAAACTTCTCTCCTTGTATATGGCAGAACTACTGTCCTTGTATATATATGGCCAAATCTACGGATTCCTAAATCTGGAGACTGGTGCTATGAACAGACAAGACAGATCTTTCTACAAACCTGGAAAACACCCAAGGTTTGCAGGAAAAACCTGAAACCTTAAAAACAAACCATTGCTGGGGTGAACCCCTTCAATGGTAAAAAGATAGCTTAAGAAATGGATGCTAGGCAACCAAAACAGTATTGCTAACCTGTAAGCCTTGGTTTCTGCCAGTAAGAGGCAGGGGGAGGGGGCAAAGGCTGTTCTGGCCTTTGAGGGAAGACTCATTGAGGCCAGGCCCATGAGCAACCAAAGGGTTACTTGATACCATGCAGCTTGCATGACTCACCCATGACTGGCTGCTTGCTACTATCCAACAAATCCAGAAATAATAGAGCTGTTTGTGCGCTAACATAAATCAAACGTAATGAAAATTAATGTAGTAAAGATTTTAATACAAAATGTTTGTCCAATGTCTATTTAACAATAAAGGTCCAAAAAGATAACAACAAAGGGTCCAGTAGTCATTTTAGTTTCTAAGAGTCTTTGTCAGGTTGGGACCATCATATAAACTGTATAACACTCTTTATGCCAATAAAGGCTGACTTGACTTGACTTGACTATAACACTCATATGAAAAATGTACATTCCCAAAGGTCAAATCAGTCCAAGAACAAAGTTTTCACAGGAATATTCCCAATATCGTTCTGAAGAACTCTCAAGGAGAGCTGCGTATATTATAAAATCCAATTGGCTTCTGAAGTAAATAAATAATAAAGATGGCCAAGGGAATGGTGAGGATACGGTGGTTGCCATAAAGAGGGAAAGAGGAACTGATATGGGAAGGGTGATACAGGGGAAAGTGCCCCTGCAAGTCCTTGGGGGTTCCCCACCATGTAGCTGGGCTCAGTGGACAGCACTATGCAATGTGGTCACAGGTTTCCTAGGCAGGGGGGCCAGGGGAACTGAAGGAGGGGATGCTGAAAACAAGAGGGCAAATGAAGATAGTTTGGCTGGTGTGTGGAAAAGAGAGACAGAAACAGAAAAAAGGGAGAGATTATAAGTGCTTTTAGGGAAGAGAAATAAGAAATAGTGGAGGAGGAGGGGAAATTAGATGCCCCCTCAAGTCCTTGTCCCCCCCCCCCCCCACATTTCTACCATTTGTTCCCTATGTAAATTTTTGAGAAAAATACCGGAATTCTTTCCATCAAAAAATACAGGGTTTTACTTCTCTTTGGAGACTGAACCTTTCAGCCTTCTTAATGCTTGGAGGATGAACAGATCATATTTACATATGAATAAAAAATACTGAAGCAGCTATTCTTTTTGATCTACTGTGTTGGCTTCTGGGTGCAGCCAAATGTAAGATAAACACCTGCATGTTTTGAACATTCATCTAGTTCGTCAATACTGAATATTTTAAAAAATATGTGTCCTGTATTAAACAATCCTCAGAAGTAATGACTAATAATTATATTGTCAATGGTAGTCAAACATCAGCTGTCTTCTCCTCGCAACCAGTAGGAAGGGAATTTAACCCCAGACTCTCCTTTGTAGGTTTTGTTCTGACAGGCCTCCTAGCTGATATATAAAAATATAACAGGTAAAGCATTTCCTGTGACATCATTTCCAGCTTCCTTATGTGCATAATTAGGGCTGCAGGGAATGCTGAAGGAAATGAGATAGCACACAAAATTCCTTCCCCCTGGACATTTGTCTGTTCACTCCTGTGGTTGTTTTCCACCAGTTAGTGAAGATTTTCTGTTTTGTCTGGCATTCCTTCACTGATTCTCATTGACCCTTCCTCTCATTCATGCATTTTTGTTTTAGTTCTTTTCAATAGTGTGTGTGTTTGACCTTGCTTTAAGGTTTTTATTGTCTGTTACCTTGGGGACCCTAAATTGAGTAATACATAGAACCTGTTCCAAAGTCTGACTTCCTGTATGCTGAATGCACTCAGAAGGGGAGCCAGATGCATTCAGCAGGTGTGGTAACAGCCCCTACAAATGTGTAGGTGTAGGATCAATACACACAGTTAGAGCTGCTGGTTTTGTAGTATTCCTGATTATGCACAAGAATCTACATGTGTCTACTTTTCGGACCTTCTGCTGATCACCTGTAGGTCAAGGATGGGGCAACATTCCTTCCCTGATGTTATGCACAATGTATTCACAGCCAAACATTTTAAACAGAATTTAGTTTTAAGGCAAGACAAGCAAAGGAGAAGCCCTCTTCTAGTCACACAGTTGGGAAAGCTTCAGGTTCAATTTATGAAGTGAGGTTTCCTTTCCTGGCTTCCTAAACTGGGTGCAGAGCATCTGCTAGTATGTTCACAAATTGCCACTTTTGAAACATATTACATCAGTATGACAATATTAATGCGGTCCTTGGGGTTGCATTCTGGATGGCTAAAGTGTGAACCCATGGCATTGTCTTGGGCAAACAGTATGGAGAATGTATTAAATTTGAGCAAAAGGAAAGAACCAAATACATTCAGGCTTATCTGTGGAATTAGAAGCCACAATAAATCCCTTCAAATCCCAGATAGAGGTTGACTGTGAAACAGGACAGAGATCATATTCAGTCATTAATTGCATATGTTATTTTAATGATACTGCTCATTTAGGCTGCGGGCCTTGAGCAATGTCACACTAGGTACAAAAAAATAAGTGATTTCAATAACCAATCAGTTACTGCGCTTGAGGCCTTTTAAATTTAATTACGTGGGGAAAAATGTGGTTGCAGCCAATGTAATTCCTAAATCCATGCCTGCTAAAAGTTTCTTAACCTTATCTGATATTGACAGCTCCTCATTAGCACAGAAAAGAGAAGTAATCCGCAAATCCTAATATTGCAAAAGGTGCCGCATTCCAGTAAGCTCCAAAGTTTCTATCTGTCCAGAAGCATATTCATAAATATCAGAGTACGCAGTTCTGTGCATTTGACCCCGCAGTACTTGAGGAGGGATAGAGTATAATCTCACTCATTAAATGCAGAAAATATTGTTAGCTGATTTGCTGACCTAAGGCACTATGAAAAGGAAGCTGCAATCAACAATACAAGGAAGTTGAGCAGCAACAGGTATTAATTAAAACTGTCCACTCTCCCTTTCTGTAGAAGCTCGTTGGTAACTGGAATCAGTTATGACAATAATTTTTAAGCATATGTTTATTACTTAACTGCATTTAAGTAATAGATTGGTAATGACGGCAGAAATGTCGGGGTGGATCCAACTGTCTAACAAGGAGCTTTCTAGAGCCACTTAAGTGGGAAGAAGGCTTAATAGACTGAAGGAAAACTTCACACTTTGCTGAGTGTATTGAGAGGACAGAGATAGGATCAACCCCATTATTCTTAGAATGACTTCACCCGTGATTTTCATATATTTTAAAACAAGGTCATCTTGTCCATAGATTAATTTTTGCTACTCATGCAGTGAGTGAGACACTTCGATTGCAATCTACAGAGCATATAAGAAAATAGTGTTTGTGAACCTAAAGCAATTGGCTCTCTAGATTTGTATACTTGATCTAATCTGCCTGGAAGTACACAGTACTGAGGGCTGCTTTTTCTGAGATACTTGTGCTCAAGTACAAGAGAACACAGTACGAAACAAATTTGTACTTTCCTTGTTGTAAAAGGGCAAATGTTCCAAACATGGCTTTTCCTTTCAAACGCACAGAACAGAGCCAAATACATTCTAGTTTTACTGAATTAGGTGAGATAGAAAGAACCAGTCCCCAATCCCATGCATATGCATTGGGAAAGCTATGTTTGATATAATGTTTATTCTTTATAAAAACTAAAGATATGACTCTGAACGTTTTCATTCTCAAGATGCTGCTTTTTAGGAATTGGCATGTCACTCATGATGTAGCAGGATTGTATGTGGTAACTCCTTCCTGATCTGTACACATTTTTAAAGGTCTGAATACAGCATATATA
The DNA here is from genome assembly GCA_029233225.1 of Lepidodactylus listeri. Lineage (NCBI taxonomy): Eukaryota > Metazoa > Chordata > Lepidosauria > Squamata > Gekkonidae > Lepidodactylus > Lepidodactylus listeri. The sequence continues at coordinate 53,921,171 of JARCFY010000016.1, read as the reverse complement.
CATGCAACTGTGTACACATAGAATGCTTTCCATGTGTCAGGGACTAATTGGCATAAAGGTTCTATTCTAACCATAGCTGTGTGGTTCAGAGTTGGAACAGCATGCATGATCCCACCCTCTCCTCCACCCATTCAGCTAAAAACTGAAAGGGGCTTTTGTTGTATTGCAAGATACTTCTTAATGTTTTTGTTTCCATAATCCATTATACGGGTTCTCCCGTGGTTGAGGAGGGGGTGTCACAATGGGACAGGACTGTACATTCCTATTTGTTAGCCTGTCATGCTTATTGTGTAGCTAGCAAAGGATGGACATGGAGAAATTATACAGCTGATATTAAACCACAGAGATGCAGCAACAAAACCCTGTGAAATCTCATGGGCTGCACATCAATCACACTTCTCTTCATGCTCCTTATAAAAACAGTGTTGTAAGACTAATATTTTTTACGAGCTAACTTTTCACTTCAGTAAATTTTAATGACTACAAGTGGAATGTCAACACTTACAGCGTCTCCTGGCTCTCCTCTGGGGCCAACTGGTCCTGGGGGTCCCTACGGAATAATTATGAGTATTTGAGTAAGAAACAAATCAGGTTTATATTATTACTATTTTTAAGGGCTAAACAATGGAACGCAAGGTATAAGAAGAAAAATATTACTTTCCCCCAAATCATCTTTATAGCATACTTCCTTTACTGTACAAATATGTAAAGGTTCCTTAAAACTCAAACTGAGGTACCAGAATTAGCACCTATGATTTGGTACTCCTGCTTTTTGCGAAGGAGGAAATTTTTGCAGATTCTTCCTTCTTGCTGCAGAAGCAGCTCTTGGGGGAGGCTGAAGGAATGGCGGCAAGAAGGGAGAGGATGGGGGTGAAGATGTGATCTATGAGTGGAGCTCCCCACACAGTTCTCTGGACCCAATCCTGATATCTGACAATTTTTTTTTTTAGTTGCTTCCACCAGTGTGGCATAGGTGGGGGTACAAGATGCCCCTGCAAAAGATTTCAAGTTGACTAGACATTAGTGACATGGTAGTAGCTAACCTCCAGTGTTCCCTCTAAGTGCATTAGTGTGAGCTAGCTCACAGTTTTTTAGCCTCCGGCTCACACATTTTTGTCTCAGCTCAGGAAGGAGGGCTCAAGAGCAAACTAATTTTGCAGTAGCCAAATGGTTCGCTCACAACTTTAATGCCAGTAGCTCACAAAGTAGAATTTTTGCTCACAAGACTCCACAGCTTAGAGGGAGCATTGCTAACCTCTGCCATGAATCTCTGACTACTTGAAGCAATTCAGGGAATTTAGGAAAGGTCACTGGCATATGTATTTGCAGGGCTCATTTCGTAGCAGGAGCTCCTTTGCATATTAGGCCATACCCCCCAATGTAGCCAATCCTCCAAGAGCTAACAGAGCTCTTCTTACAGGGGCTACTGTAAGCTCTTGGAGGACTGGCTACATCAGGGGTGTGTGGCCTAATATGCAGAGGAGCTCCTGCTACGAAATGAGCCCTGTGTATTTGGGAAATGACAAACTAAAAAAACAGGTCTTGGACTTTTGGAAATTGTTGCTTTACGTTATATGAATGAGTTGTTCTGCATACATATATACGTCCTCTGAAGGGAAGAGTGGCTTAGAGTCAGCCACCAATGGACTCAGAAACAAATCCAATGCTTTGTCCAGTTTACCTAAGTTAGAAGAATAATCTGTATCCTCATCTTTGTAAACTTCTGGCTGTGGTTGCACCATTTCACATTCTGGCTCTCACCAAGGTGGAAATGTACCTGTTGTGTTGATGGTGGACGTCAACTTACCCCCACCCTCCTGACACCATTAATAGGTAGTCTGTTCTGCCACATACAGGCAAAATCAGATGACAGGAAAAAAATACATCACAAAAAATTGTTGACAAAGGCTATCTACAAGAAAAATGTGGAGACACAACAAAACAGAAGTAAAAGTGCAATAACTCACACAGTGGGAAAATGATGAGCAAAGGTCCTTAATCAATACTTTTGCTCCCACAGCAGCTGAAAGTATACTGAAAGGCAAATCACAAGTCCTTCCCTTTGGGAATATCTGGAGGCACATGGGCTGGAAAGGGGTGGAATTTTCGTGCCTAAAAGCTTAGCTCTTGAAGGTTTCGTTTTAAAGATTTCAGCAGAATATCCAGAAAAACTGACAGGAAGGTGTGCATAATTTTATTTATTTATTTATTTACTTCATACCCTACCTTTCCCTCTAATGGGGGCCTAAAGTGGCTTACATTGTTCTACATTTTAAAACATACAAATGTTAAAAATATTGAATTGTACTGTAGTAAAGTCTGGAAATTGATATTGGTCTAGAACCAAAATGCAAAGCTTTGACATAATGCTCTGTGCGGTTTACCAAAAATAATGTACATACTTGTAGTCCAGGACTTCCAATAGCCCCAGGAGGACCAGGCTGTCCAGTTTCACCCTAAACAGATGTTTTCCAGAAAAATAAGTTAATTGTTTACATAGATGAAAAATATGCATTGCATACTGCAAAATATGCATTGCAGCCAGTCTGGTGTAGTGGTTAAGTGCGCGGACTCTAATCTGGGAGAACCGGGTTTGATTCCCCACTCCTCCACTTGCACCTGGCTGGATGACCTTGGGCAAGCCATAGCTCTGTGCCAGCTGTTCTCTCAAGGACCGCTTGGGAAAGAGCTCTCTCAGCCCCGCCTACCTCACAGGGTGTCTGTTGTGGGGAGGGGAAGGGAACGGAATTTGTAAGCCGCGCTGAGACCCCAAGTGAGTGAAAGGCGGGATATTAATCCAATCTCTTCTCTTCTTCTCTTCTTGTAGAATATATGTCAAGGAGAATTTCACTGTAACAGAGGCTGTGTGCCTTCTCTTTTATGTTTCTGCTCCCCAACATTTTAAAAGTGCAGGCTGACACCAGCCACACCCAGGGCCTACTGAAGTCAGCAAAACACATCACACTGGATGCTGACAAAGATCACGATTACTCCTCATGCCCCAGCCCCCCTTTAACATCTCGCCTGGAGAAGAGTTCTGGGGGACTCAAAAGCTCACACACCGTATTACATTACTTTGGTTGATCCCACTAATATGTATTTATTTATTTATTTTTCGCATTTTTACCCCGCCCTCCCCGCGAACGGGCTCAGGGCGGCTCACAAAGCGGCAGTCAATGCCGTAACAGTGTAAAAATTTAACAATTTAAAACGCTTTAAAATACATTTTACAATACAGCAACCTCAAGGCCCTGCGGGATCTATTACAATTCTGCAGGGCCTGTAAGACGGAGCTCTTCCGCCAGGCTTTCAAATAGGGGCCGCCCACAGTATTTACATCTGGCCCTGGCCTGATCTCTAGCTGCCAATGTCTGACCAGATATGGGGATATGCTTGATTGCTGTTTTGATAGTTGTACTGAAGTAACGCCATCTATGTGTTATGTGTCAGGATGTTTTATGTTTTTTTAAATTTTTAACGAAGTAATGTATTGTGCCACAATGGCTGTTGTTAGCCGCCCTGAGCCCACCGTATGGCGAGGAGGGCGGGATACAAATTTCAATTAATTAATTAATTAATTAATTAAAACCACCCCAAACCAATGTTCTGATGGCGTCTTATAATTTCCTTTTGAGTCAATATCAGGATCAGAGTCCAACCTTCTATGGCCTCCTGGCCCGGCTGTGTTCGGGGCCAGCTCTCATCGTGATGTTACTGGCAATCATAATGATGGTCCGCTACAGCCATAGGCCGACAGCAGCCGGCAACAGACTCCTCCCCTGATACCCTGGCACCAAATTGGCGGTAGTCCAATCCAAATTCACCACAGGTTATACAACCAATTAAACTACATTTCCCACCCTGACCTCACTACCTGCAACACCCTCCCCTCCCCGCAGGACTAAAACAAACCTATCCTATCTACTCTATCTACTCACAGAAGGATCTTGTTTTTCACCCTTTCATAGCAATTTGGCCCTGAATAAAAGGCAGTGAGATCCAGCATAAGGTTCACAATCTACTTAAGTCCAAGGTCATGGCAAGGCAGAGTTTCACTACTATAATAGGAAGCAAATATCTAAACGGAACATAATTGCTGACATTTCTTCAAGTTACTTAAGGGAAAGAGACATGGTTAGAACTTTGCTCAGATCAGTAACTTGCTTTGTTGCAGCTATATAAGACTGCATCCGACCCTGACTCTACAAGGCTGGCAACAGGAGCCCAGTTCGGATGAGATTCTTGTTGATCACAAGCAGCAATATTCATAAGTTATTGCATAAGGGAAGGGTCACCTGTCCAACTCCCAGGCCTACTGGACACCCACATAAAATCTGTGCAATCATCATCATCACATACCTTTACTGGCATAAAAACACAAGTAATTACATTCAATTATCAGTGCATATATGAATAGCCTGGTAAGTATTATAAATAGAACACAAAACAGAGAATTTTAAAATCATAATCAATAATAGTATGTCTAATATAAAATATCAGAGGGGAAAAAGCATCTTTTAGTTTGTTAAAACCTACAGGTGTGTTTCCATTTTGATTTGATAAGCTTCTGCTAAAAACTTTGCGACATATATGGTGGTTTTAGGATGTACACCACCTAAAAGCTGACTTGGCATTTTCTCATCTGTGAGACAGTTATTTGAAAAATAATTAGATAGAAATAGACTGTGCTGGGAAACAAATAATGGACACCTCAAAATAATATGGGATAAGGAATCGGGAGTTCCCAATTCACATGGGCACAGCCTCTTTTTGATAAGGTATTTGCAGGGGTCCGTTGGGGCCGGAGCGAGGTGGAGCAAAACTCCGCCAGCTCAGGACTGGCCAGTAGGGCAGCCACGGGCTGAATCAGCTCTGATTCAGCTCGCCACTGAATTGCCGCCGAAATTCAGCGGCAACTTTAAAAGCAACTGGAGGGGAGGGGTTTTGAGGGAGAGGCTCCAAACTTGCAGGGTAGCTGCTGGGGCCTCTCCTCGAAATGCCCACCAAGTTTCAAGAAGACCCCGTTAACATTTTTTCCCTCCATAGAGAACAATGGAGGAGATGGGACAATCTGTTTGGGGGCCCATAGAATTAGACCCCGTGGTCCAATCTTCTTGAAACTTATTGGGCATTTCGAGGAGAGGCCCCAGCAGCTACCCTGCAAGTTTGGAGCCTCTCCCTCAAACCCCCTTTCCTCCAGCCTCTCATATACCCTATGAGTTTTTGCCACTGATTTCAATGGCCCATAGGATATAATGGGGCTGAAACTGACATTCCCTTTCTGACACACTTCTGGTGATGTTAAAGGATGTGGCATATGCTAATGAGTCATGCTAATGAGTTATGCCAATGAGCTCCTGCACCTCTTTTTCTACGAAAGGACCCCTGGGTATTTGCCTAAATCTGCCATAGAGAACTTTCAATGGAAAAGCATTCAGGTGGGTCAGAGTAAAGGCACAATGTTGGATTGGAGACTCTAAGATTGTAAAGCAGTGAGGCATCCCTCCATGTTTTTGGTAAATACGTAGACTGGCTGCTGAACAAATGGGAGGATGCAGGGGGAACATTTTTTGAAATTCATGATCTGTAAGTCTTTGTTGAAACATTCTTATGATATGCAGTTCATCACATAAAAGAAGAGAATCTATCACAATACCTACTATCTGGAGCTTATTGATAAAAGCAGAAAACCAAATGGTACAATGCAATCAGTAACCTACATAAAGTTAAAGACCCAACTGTACAATTATAATTACTTGTGCATGTCAAACTCGGAACATTGTTTGCCATGAGGTTGTGTATTCTGTGTGCATTGTATGTCATTTTCCTATGGGAATCCTGAATGTGGGCATGGGGGGGGGGGTGTTATTGGTGCAAATGAGCATGTGTGAGAACTGCTTCGCTTATGTGGCTTGGTAACTGTTTTCCTAAGAGGCCTCCCGAAGCGGGAAGTATGTGAAATGACCTTGGATGCCTGTCTCTTCTGGCCAGCCTGTCGTAGATAAAATAACTGTAGGATTGCAGGTGGGAGAAGGAGGGCTTGTGAAGTGCATTATTAGATTTAGGTGGGCTGAATGACTGAATTGATTGGACAGGGGGGGGGGCTTGTCTGAACAGTATATAATTTCTGAACTGGTGCCAACAGGGTCAGTTCTGACACGGGACCGTCTTAACTTGACACATCTTTACTTCTCAATAAACAAATCACTGCCAAGAGAGTGTTGTTGGGAGTAACTTCGTTCAAGAGTCTGACAGTACAGGACCCATGTATAAGCATAATATCCATTGGGGTGCACAATTTTTTTCAACTGGTATTTTTTGGTTCGGGTTAATTGGGAAAAAACCCTCCCCCTTTTTGGGGGGATTTCTGAAAAATCCTGTATCCCAATACCAGTACAGTATTCGGATCCGGGATTTTTCAGAAATCCCGATCTTTTTCTGGTCCAATAGATCTGAGAAGAAAAATACCAGTTTTTTTAAAAAGCCAGCCCGATTTTGGGGCTGGCTTGGCTTCTCCTGCAGCCCAGTTTAAACCAGACTGCAGGAGAATCCAGTGTAAAGCTGAGCTGGTGAGGAACAACCTGCTCCCCGCGAGCAGAGCAGATCCTGGCTGGGCTCCCTTCTCTTGCAGTCTAGTTTAAACTGGGCTGCAGAAGAAGTGAGCCCCAGGAGCTGCTGTGCCACAGGAAGCAAATTTCTCCTGGCAGCACAGGAGATCCTGGCTGGGCTCGCTTGTCCTGCAGTCTGGTTCAGATCGGGCTGCAGGAGAAGTGAGCCCCATGTGGCACAGGAAATCCTGGCTGGGCTTGCTTCTTCTGCAGCCTGGTTTAAACCGGGCTGCAGGAGAAGCCAATACAAAGCCCAGCCAATGGTGAGCAATCTGCTCCTGGTGGCACAGCAGATCCTGGGGTTGGCTTCTTCTGCAACCCTGTTTAAACCAGGCTGCACGAGAAGCCAGCCCCAAGCTGAGCCAGAGGGAACAGTCTGCTCCCCAATGGCACACCTGATCCTTGGGCTGTCTTCTGCAGCAGAAGCCCGACAAACAGCTGATCTCTGCTCTTTTTGGAGCTACCCAGTAATTCCTGAATATAATTCCTGAATTCCTGACTATATCTGGGATTCCCGCCCCAGTTTTCTTGAGAAATCCCAGATAAATTTGGGGTGTCGAAATCTACCTGAAAAATACCAGTAAGGTATTTTTGGGGTAGATTTTCGGCTTGGATAGATCTGAAGGCACACTCCTAATATCTGTAGGTTGGTTTCCGACTTTTCCAGAGGCAGGAGTGCAGATCCCAGTGGGCAGATACTATCTTACTTCCCAAAAGCTGGAAAATTATGCAAACTGGACCATCAGCTATAATCTGTATACTTGTAATTGCATAATTTTGACTAGGGATGTGCACACAAAAATCAGTATTTTTGAGGTTCAGGTATATTGAACCTAAAAATACTGGTATTTCCCAATATTCCTGAATCCCAATGTCAGTATGGTATTGGGATTTGATAAATAATTGGGAAACCTGATTTTTTTTTACTCCATTATACCCTATGGGGACCATTGTAGTCAATGGTGTCGAAATAATGGAGAATAAATCAGTATCTGGGGCTCGGGGAGGGTTTTTTTTGTTTTTTAGGTAGAGGCACCAAAACTGCAGCAAAGCTGCTAATATCTCTCCTCAACTCCCCCCCCCCCCCCCAGTTTCAAAAAGATTGGACCAGGGGTCCAATTCTATGGGCCCCAGAAGAAGGTGCCCCATCCTCTGTTGTTTCCAATGGAGGAAAAAAGGCATTTAAAAGGACACAGTCCCTTTAAATGCCCTGTAACTGTGGCTACCCAGCAGCCTCAGCAAATCCCAAATATTTTCAGAATTTTTCGGGGCAGCCATTTTGGACAGCCGAATCCCTAGCACTCTCGGTGATAAGCTGAGAACATACCTGATAAATACTGATAAGGTATTTATTGGGTCTTTTGGGGGGCTCAGTTCATACTGGGCGCACACTCCTAATTTTGACATTCATGTAACAAATAAAAAATCCACAAGGAACTTTTTTACATTCACTTTTATATAAAATATTTAAATACACCCAAGAAAGCACGCATCAAATCAAAGTATATATAATGGAAAGAGGTCACAGTTATTCAACAGTACTTACTGGATCCCCCTTTTCTCCTTTTTCAGAAGCATCTCCCTATGACAGAATACAGAGTCTTAATATTTATAGGGATATTTGAAATGAAATGCTTGTATTTGTAGAACACAGCAATCAGCCAATTAATGAAAGAGTTAGTTTATAATTAACATTAATATTAAATGTAAGCATTATACTGGTTTAATTAAAGGTAACACAGTCTATATGGAGGACCACAAAGTAGGGCTGCCAAGTGCCGGCGACTTACCGGCGGGGGGGAGTTGTTCTCCCCCCGGGAGCTCCCCACGGGGGAAGTTGTTCTCCCCACGGGGGAAGTCGTCCTCACCGGACGACTTCTGGGGCGGGGTTCCCCTCGCCGGCTGAATGCCGGCTGGCAGATCGGGAACCCCTATAGCGGGGGATCCCCCGCCCCCCGGGCTGACTTGGCAGCCCTACCACAAAGACTTGCAATCTGCCCCCATGTCTTCAGCTTTCCCTCCTTCACTCACCCTGGCATCCTCTACCTAGAAAAACTTTGACCAAATGGAGCTGTGTCAGCCACCGGGCCATAGCCACTTGTGCTGTGCCAGCCACTGTGAGAGTTCTGCTCAAAGTAGTCAAGGATCAGATCTTGGTTGGTAAACCAGAGTTCTTTATTTCCAATCTCTACATTAGTACAGCTTCTCGGATTATTGTCAGAGATGAGACAGATAATACAGGCAGGTCTATTATACCTTTCCAAAGAGTTTGAATTACCCATAGGTAGCCAATCACTATAGGGGAAAAACGGCGGGCAAAAAGGGGCTCTGACCGTTTGTTTCCCACAGGAAAGAAAGTGAGGTGTCAAGCAGTAAATTTCCTTCCCAACCAGACCCCTCAGATGTTACCAGTTCACATAACAATCAATGGCCTCAAGGCTTTTGCATGTGATAAGAGATGAGACGCATCCTCCCTTGAAGTCCCAGCCGGGGCCGATGGAATGCGGAGGCAGTGGTGTGAGAGGCCCACTGTTCCCATACATTGCAGGTGTCACCCTCCCGCTTCAATAGTTACAAAACCCAGGCCTGGTTAGGCACTACAACATGGCATCTGCAAGCATACATGTGTAATACATACATAGCAACAGTAAATACATACATGGCAATAGGATATAAGAGGTGAAAAGGAAAAAGCACAACTATAAGAGCTAGAAATACTATGTCTGAATTAGCAGATTCTGACAGCCACCAGGCCCAGTTGTATGCTGGGGAACCTGGGAAGAAATGCAGTGGAGTATCTTACTTTCCCTTGTATCCCTCTCCCCACACTATTTCCTCTTTCCCTCCTGGTAATCCCCATATCTTCACCTTTCCCTGCTTCCTTCTCTTCCCACCCATCAAACAACCTACCTTTTTATCTGCCCCCATCTTAAGCTATACTTCTTTCCTTCATTTATATCATTCCTTGCAACACAATATGGACCCAAAGCAGCTTACAGTAGTCTTCGCTCCTCCATTTTATCTTCAAAACAACACTGTGAGGTAAGTTAAGCTGAGAATGCGTCACTGGCCCAAAGTTACTCACTGAGATTCCACAGCAGAGTGGAAATTTGAACACAGGTCTCCTAGATACGCCAACCACTACACCATATTGACTGGTGTTTTTGGCCACTGTGTGACACAGAGTGTTGGACTGGATGGGTCACTGGCCTGATCCAACATGGGCTTCTCTTATGTTCTTACGTAATACAATGATGCTTCTTATCTTAGCTCAGTGGCTCTAGAATGCCTTCCCCATAGACACAGAACTAATGTAAACCTGAACTTATTTGGGGAGCCAACAACTTGTCTACTTTCAGTTTCTGGAAGAGAAGATGCTGTACTGGAAAGTACCTGTCTGAGCAGTGTCTTCAGAGCTGTAGTGCCAATGGCAGTGCAAATGGATGCCAATGTGTCCCAAATGGATGCAACACTCTACCTGGAGTACTGGTTATTTTAATTTTTTTTTACTGGGCTCTTTAACTCATGACATGGCAGCTTCCTCTTATGAAAAGAACAATTTTTTAAACACCAGAAATGATTATATTCTAAAAAGCATTGGTCGTGGCTCATGACTTCAACTGTTGTAGTGCTTCATAGTCTATCTACCACCCAATTAATCCTCCACAAGATTCCCTGTAATTTAGGATCAATTTTTCAACATCATTGTTGTAATAAAGAAGGGAATACTATCGCAATTGTTTAAATCATATATTGCTATTGATGTGTATTCTAAACTGTTTTGGAAGCCAATCTGGCTGAATTTTTTTAAAATAAACGAATAAATACATAAAGCTGCTTTTAAAGACTTCAGCTAGAAAGTGCAAATCATGTTTAACTTACCTGATATGCAAATAAATATACCTCTGCCACCCCAAATCTGATTATTTACCTTTTCACCTTTTGTGCCTTTTAAACTTATTTCTTCTTGATGACTCTTTTAAGAAAAAGAACACGATAATGCTGTCATTTCCAGGTAAAGACAAAACACAACTTCCCTGTATAGACACCTTATATTGTTTTCCACAAAATATGACTGAAATTCAGTTCATGCTGATTACAATTCTAAAATACTTTTATGTATGACTCTTTCATTGGAACACAAGAGGCTCTGCATTCTGAAATGTTCACAGTCAAAAACTATTAACACATATAATATGTTCATTGCTATTTTCAAGTAACTATGCTTTTGCATAAATAATTCCCAGAAGTTTATATGCTAATTTATTCCCCCTTCGTGAAGAGCCGCTGGACTAGAATTGAGTTGATCATGGGTCAAAGGTGAATCCATGACTCCGGACTGATTCACATATGTAGCCATAGACGAAGTTACCACTGCCCACCCACTCCCTCAGGCCACTCTATCACAGCCATAATGTTTTGTGATGTGTGGTCTGGGGTCCATCCCCTACACATGGAGCAGTACCACTTTGTAGCTTGGTGGCAGGACTGTCCCCTCCTGGGGCATGCCCTGACAGTCTGGACTGTTTCCTGGGCTCCTCACATAGCCCTTCTGGATGGCAGTGTCAGCATCCCTGTGGGAATGACCTCTTGGAGGGCGGCCTGTCTTGATGTCCCACCACCCATGACACCCCAAGCGCAGGGAGTGTTTCTTAGAGGGGCCTCCTTCTCCCCCCTCTATTTCTCCCTGCTGAGAGGGAGTGGGCCTCTTCACCCTCCCACTGGCCACCACTCTTTCTCCTGGTCACAACACAATGGGGTGCACCCTTTGCAGGTGCCTGTGGTGGATGGAGGAAGACACACCTGGCACTCTGGCACACAGGAGTCACTGGGGAGAGTTAGGAGTGTGGGGTGGAAACAACACCCCAGAACTGGAGAAGGTGGGAGGAGGGACAGCTGCTTTCTGGCAGTGGTCTGAGAGGGGCCACAGAGGGGTGTACTGAAGGCAGGAGTAGCAACAGGGAGTTGTGTGGAAGGGGACCTTGTTCAAGGTCACCCAGCTGGCTTCAAGTGGGGAAGTGGGAAATTGAACCCGGTTCTTCAGATTAGAGTCCACCACTCTTAACCACTACACTAAGCTGGCGCTCAAATACAATGAATACAATGAATCTACCCGTCAGCCACAAACTAATCCACAGAAGAGTGAAGGGGAGCAAAGCAGCTCAATGAAGCTCGGCCCCTGATATCAATAGTCTCACCTCAGGCCCTTCCTTCCAGGAGGCAGCCTTCTGTTAAGCTTCGGGGGACCAGTGGGCAGGAGAAGAGTAGGTTGTAAACACTTGGCCCCTGAGGGCAACCGTCTCTCCTCAATTAATTTTCTGGATTGTTTGGTTTTTAACCCAAAGCCTTTTGCCTCAATTTTTAATGTAAATAAATAAATAACATTGCCAGTTCTGAGGCTTAATTGATGGGAGACTTCTTAAGCATATGGCCTCTGCATATAAAGGGCAACTATTCATTTTAGTGATTCCTTAATATCTATAAATGGCAACTAGTTTTTCCCATGCCCCCATTCCACCCAATATATTGTATCAAGTTTAGTTGATCTATCCCAGAAATGGAAGGGCTGGATCCACCCTGCTTAGACTGAGAGCTGAAATTCTGGTTCCAGAGAGTCTAAATATTGAAATCTGAAGTTTAGATTGGTAAATCGCCTCTTCTGTCAGCCTGAATACTAAACTTAGCCCTCCTTTACGGGCTACTTGTTGCTTAAAAATCAGTCATTAAATACTTCACATTGGACAGTTGAGAGGAGGAGTATGTTAGTATACTGTAAGAGGATTTAATAGATGATTAATTTCTTGAAGGCAAAACAGCTGGCCCACATTTTGCCAGAAGATATTAATTGGGAAACATGAGATGACTTAGGAATTCGGAGAGCCTCATGGTGGTAAGAAACATGAATCTCATGGACAGATGCATATCAAACCCAGAGGACCTCTACTATGGCCCTTGTCACCTGCCTCAAAGTTAAATGACGTGAAATTAGGAGGCCACTAAAAATGGTGCCAGATATGCCAAGAATTATTCTAATAAACTATGCACAAGGAGGAAGAAAACTACTGTACTGAATGAAGTGAGTGCCACAGACTGATTGCTTTCTTCATTTGCTACACTGCCGCTGCCTCCTCCTCCTCCAACGATGCTTGAGGTAGCTTGCAACAATTCATAAAACAAATTACATTATCATAAAAGTCCATGCCCATATGAATACAATAGTAAAACTAATTGAAAAATTACCATAAACTCTCATTAAAAAGTCAGCTGGGGAAAGGTTTACATTTCTAAAATCCAACAGCCCCATAAAACCACAGAGAATCACTAAACGGCCTTCTAAACAGAAAGATGTTTGCTGCACTAGTTGTGAAAATCTATTGTGCGCTGAAAACCCTGGGGATCCACCGAAGGGATCAGGGATCCCTTGGTGAGAAGAGCATTAATGGTGAACAAACTCTTACAGGAGAAGGAAGAGACATGCATAATCACAGACCTGTCTCAAAGCCTTCCATTTTGGGGACAGATTATTGAAAGAATAGTGGCAGAGCAACTTAAGAAATACTTGGGCTGAGGACAGATTGGCCGTCTCGGCCGCTCTTCCTCTGCTTCAGAAGTGGAGTCAGAGCGGCCGTTCAGACAGCCGCATCTGCCCCCAGGAGGCGGCCCGGACGCATCGCATCCGGTGCCATGCTCCTTCCGCACCAGCCGAGCACCACTTCAAAGTGGTGCTTGGCTGCTGCGGCGTGCCCCGAGTGCGTGTTCCACCCACCGGAGCGGGTGTGAATGCGCGCGGGCAGGGGCAGCAGCGTGGTGTCCGCCCGCCGCTTCAGGAAGCCACCCGCAGTCTGAACGCTGCGGGCAGCTTCCTTCTGGCGGCGTGCGAATGCCGCGCCGCGGGGGAAATTCCCCCGCCCCATTCTCCCGCACCGCGGTGGCGCGGCAGAATGCCAATCTGTCTTCAGCCTTGGATGAGACATCTGCCCTTGGTCCTTTTCAGCCTCATTTCAGGCCTGGATTCAAGACTGAGAAGTCTTTAGTGGTGCTTGTGCATGCTCTCCATCTTAAGATGAACAAAGGCAGTGCATCTCTATTGTTGCCGTTAGATCTGTCATTAGCTTTTGATATGGTCAACCATGCTATACTGCTGAGATGCCTGGAAGGTGAAGTGGGTCTGGACAGAGCAGTGTTGAGATGGATCCCCCTCCCCCCTCTCTCAATCAAACTACTGATAAAACGCTGCAGTGAGAGATCCTGAATCCCTTGGGAGCTGACCAGGGATGGGTGAGTGCCACAAGGCTCTCCGATGTTGTTTAATACCTGTGTAAGGCCCCACAGCCCCTTAATGAGTAAGTTAACAAGCAGATCTTAATCAATATGCTGATGACACCCAGCTATATGTTTCTCTGGATAAGCAACTGGCTGCTGCTGCTGTCTCTGTCTTGGTCCAGTATCTCTGAACACAGTGATCAAGTGGCTGAGGAAAAACAAACTGAAACTGATTCCAGACAAGACAATGGTGTTGATGCTTGCTGGAAGGGCCACTGCTTTAAATGGAATTGCTCTTCTTACCATCAGTGGCGTGTAGCTTTCACTGAAAGAATTTGTTAAAAGCCTAGCCATCTTGCTAGAGCCTGGTCTCCTGTTGGAGAAGCAGGTATCCTTGACAGTAGAAAATGCTTTCCCCCAGCTACACCTAGTTAGGAAGTTGGCTCCTCATTTGCAGATGCTTAATCTGGCCATACGGATCCGTGCTTCAGTAACCTCAAAGCTAGACATTTTCTGCATGGAGTTGCCCTTGAAGATGATGTGGAAACTGCCACTGATGCAAGTTGTAGTTGTCCATTTGTTATCTGGGGTTAGCTGGTGGGACTCTTGTCACTTCGTTGGCGGCTGGTTAGTTTCTGGGTGCAATTCAAGCTGCTGGTGCTCAGCTTCAAAGCCTTTCATGACCTGGGGCCCACATACTTGAATATTCTGGGCATATTCTCATGTAGAAGCTTCATTCTAGCAAGGTCCAGGGCTATTTTTGGGCAGGAACGCACAGGAATGGAGTTCCGGCTGGCTCCTGAGTTGGCCACCACCCAGCAGGAACTCATTAGCATAACAGGCCACACCCAACAGCAGAAACTCATTAGGATTGGCTACATTAGAGGTATGTGGCCTAACATGCAAATTAATTCCTGCTACAAAAAAAGCCCTGGGTTTTGACAACAAACAAGGTAAACAGAATAAGAAGCAAAAGGTGGGTGTGGCTGGATGACCACTCTTCTGGTAACATGGGGTGTGGCCTAATATGCTAATGAGTTTCTGCTGTTGGGTGTGGCCTATTATTCTAACGAGTTCATGCTAGGCTTTTTCTACAAAAAGAGCCCTGGCAAGGTCTACTGGTAGTAACCCTCCCCAGTCTAAGGCCCATTTGGCAACAGTTTGGGACCAAGCTGTGTCAGTGGCTTCCCCATTCCTCTGGAACAGCCTCCCAGAAGAGATCAAGGGGTTCCTGCCCTAAGGCTGCATAATCGAGTCCCCCCCAGATTTTTAATGTTTTATATCTGTTGTTTTAATGCTTGTTTTATCTATTGTACATGAAGTCATGTGAGACAGCAAGCATGCATCTCATTCACCTTTGTACATATACATGTATCTTATTTTTGGGACTGCCTCTTCTGGTACACCCCCTGAAGAGCATTGTGCTCTACAAAGAAGAACTTACTGATGACCCCCCACCTGAAAGACATCCGGCTGTTCTCGACCAGAGCCAGGGCCTTTTTGAAGAAAGTATAATAGAAGCTAAGCTACATCTAGAGGCTGACACCTTTTACTCAATATAAGACTACTCCTGAGGAAGACTGAAGAAATGAGTGTTTAACCGGGTGCTCATTGAGGATGTTGGACTTTTCTTACAAAATAATTGATATTTATAAGAGTTATTAAATGTTAGTGTCATTTTAAGAGGATGCTGGACTTTTCTTGCAAAATAATTGATTATAAGAATGATTAAATGTTATTGTCATTTTATCACAGGGCTTGTTTGTTTGTTTGATATATTTCCTGTAACTGTGATCCCTTCTTTGGTTTACTCTCTGCCAAATGACATCCAAGCCCTGAGGGACCTAATGCAGTTCCACAGGGCCAGTAAGGCAGAGATGTTCCACCAGGCTTTTGGCTGAGGACAGCAATGGTTTCCATCTTGTCTGGCACCTCTAATTCTTGCCTCCCCCCCCCCCACACACACAATGACACACTGGCCACGTCCACACTGTCACTTTTGTTGCTCATTTCTCCCTATTGCTTCAGGTCCCCCCCCCAGATGTGTTTTGCTCTCTCTAGTAATCCCAGAGGGAGCAGAACACATGTGGAAAAGGGGGGGGGACCCAAAGCAATAGGGAGAAATGAGCGACAAAAGTGACAGTGTGGACATGGCCACTGTGTTCTTTTTAGTGCCATCTAGAAATGCCTAACTGTTGTATCTTCCTAATCTTTTAAATTGTTTATTAATTTATGTATTTGTTTTTATTGTTGTACACCGCTCTGAGCCTTGATTGCACCGGGGAGGATGGTCTAAAGTAATATTCAGGGGTCCGTTGAGGCTGGAGCGAGGCGGAGCGAAGCTCCGCCAGCTCAGGAGTGGCCACTAGGGCAGCCATGGGCTGAATCAGATTCTCTGATCTGATTCAGCCTGCTGCCGAATTGCCGCCGAAATTCGGCGGCAACTTTAAAAGCGACTGGAGGGGAGGTCGTTTGAGGAAGAGGCTCCAAACTTGCAGGGTAGCTGCTGGGACCTCTCCCCCAAATACCCACCAAGTTTCAAGAAGATTGGACCTGGGGGTCCAATTCTACGGGCCCCCAAACAGGTTGCCCCCATTCCCTCCATTGTTCTTTATGGTAGAAAAAAAGGTAACATTTTTTCCCACCATAGAGAACAATGGAGGGGATGGGACAACCTGTTTGGGGGCCCATAGAATTGGATCCCGTGGTCCAATCTTCTTGAAACTTGGTGGGTATTTCGAAGAGAGGCCCCAGCAGCTACCCTGCAAGTTTGGAGCCTCTCCCTCAAATCCCCTTTCCTCCAGCCCCTCATATACCCTATGAGTTTTTGCCATTGATTTCAATGGCCCATAGGGTATAATGGGGCTGAAACTGACATTCCCTTTCTGACACACTTCCAGTGATGTCAAGGGACGTGGCATATGCTAATGAGTTATGCTAATGAGCTCCTGCAGCTCTTTTTCTATGAAAGGACCCCTGGTAATATTTAATTTATAAATAAATAAAATAAATACGTGTACCTGGTAATATGGCCCTTTAAAGGAATCTGGATATCCTGGCGCACCTGGAGGGCCCTAGAATGAAGAAAAAATTATGTTAATCATCGAGATAACTATTTGTATATACTTGTCTTTCAAATTAATATTTTGAAACCCATAAAATAGATTACTTGGCATTTTAAATACAAAAATATTAGAAAAAATATCAGAAAAAATATATTTTAAACACTCTGCCGATTCTTGGAAGTGGGAGCTATTGAACTATAAATTACATCAACGAGAATGTAATTAGTATCAGTTTCTGTCCAAGACATTTATCTCAGTGTCAAAGATGTACACAAAAAAACCTTGTAAGTCTTGCTCAGCTAGAGCACGCGTAATATTTTCTCAGTAATTAAAGAGCAAACCTGCAGCGACCTCTGTGAGGCACACCTGATATCCAAACTTATCTCTGTGCCTAACACAAAAATCATTAGTTCTTAACTGCCCTATACTATGAACCTTGGCACTGGTTATTTTGAATGTCAGCAGTTCTCCAAAGGATTGAATTTACCATTTATTATTTTTATAATCCACTTTTCTCCCTGACGGGACCCAACCTGCATTTCACATGGTTCCTCCCTCCTCCACTTGATCTTCACCTTGTGATGGTAGCTTAGGCTGAGAGACTGGCATGGGCCCAGGGTCACCTCATGGGCTTCCAAGGGGATTCAGACTCAGTTGTCCCAGGTCCTACTCTGACTAACGCCTAGGCCACACCAGGGAACATATTCATAAAAAGCCTGTCCTTATGTCCCCTCCCCAGGTCTTCTGATCCATTTAATTGTGTTGTTGTTCTGCTTTGTAGCTCCAAGGGCTTTTCCATACAGTTTATAGACGAATGTATGTTGGCTTCCTATTGGCTACATCTCATACTTACATTCTTCCTTGATCTCACACACATTGTTTCTTGCCTGAGTTCTACTGAGAGGAATTCTCAATAGAAAGCAGAACAACAATGCAATTAAAAGGATTGTGAAAACAGTGAGTCTTGCAATTATCCTTTTTTTCGAACAGACTTATAAGAAGTTTTTGTTTTTTTTAGTTTAAGAGAACTGTCAAGTTCAGAAAAGAGTGAACTGTCATGGGAGCCTAAACTAGTCTCAGCAAAAGCTCATACGTTTTAGTAGCTGACTGCCCCGAGAGAGGAATCCTAACAAAGCTTTCCGCTTTGAGAAGGTCTCGTCAGGACACGCTAACAATATTCATCATAGCAGAAGCCATCTATGCCCCAATTTGCGAAACTTTAAATATTTATAGATATGTAAATATAAATACTTTTTTGAGAACCAAAGGGAACAAAACAAATGAGGCTAGCAAAGTGATTTTAAAGGGGGGGGGGGAGATCAGTCCAGAAAAATAAAGAACACTGCCAATCAACTTCTGCTTATGTTTTAATCTCCGTCATACCCCTGTGGGGGCCCCGGTTGGTGGCAACCTTCCGCCATCTTGTTGGAGGCGTAAAGAGTCCACTGAGTGTCAGTTAGCACTGCCATGATTTCCTCTTGACTATTATTATCAATGATACTGTTGCATTCGTGTCATTCACCAATGCCTAAGGTTTCTATTGCCTACACGGATGGTTGTGAGAGTTCTGCTCAAAGTAGTCAAGGATCAGATCTTGGTTGGTTAACCACAGTTCTTTATTACCTATTCCTACATTAGTGCAGCATCTCAGGTTATTGTCAGAGATGAGACAAATAATACAAGCGGGTCTATTATACCATTCCAAGGAGTTTGAATTACCCATAGGTAGCCAATCCCCTTAAGGGAAAATTGGCGGGCTAAAAGGTGTCTTGACCGTTTGGTTCACACAGGAAAAAAAGTGAGGTGTTAAGCAGTAAATTTCCCTTCTCTAACCAGACCCCTCAGTTCACATAACAATTCATGGCTCCAAGGTTCTTTAGCATGAGATAAGAGATGAGAGCCATCCTCCCCTTGAAGTTACTGCCGGGGCAGCTGGAATGCGGAGGCAGAGATGAGAGGCCTCCTTGTTCTCACCCTTAAGGGTTGTCACCCTCCCGACCAAAACAGGATTAATACAAAGGTCTAATACATAATGCATAAAGGTTACATAGGATACATAGAATGCATGCAAGAATACATTGGCTGAATTGACAGATTCTGACACCCTGCCCTCCCCATAATTCTCTTCACCTAGCTTTATCAGGGAACATTTTATGAAATAGTTTAGTCAGCTTGGGTGCATGAACATGTTCTGAACGAATCCATTCATTGTGCTCCGGGCCGAAATCCAACCATCTAACTAAATAATACAAGTGGCCCCTTCGCATTTTGGAGTCAAGGATCTCAGTTATCTCGAAGTGAGGACTCCCCTCCTTCATCAGTGGAGGAGGAACTGGAGGAACTGGATGCCATGCATTCGGCCCAGGATCTTTCTTCAGCAGGCTGAAATGAAACACAGGGTGCACAGAACTCAGTGATTTAGGCAGTTCCAGTTCAAAAGACACATCAGAGATTTTACGTAGTACTTTATAAGGTCCAACATATTTCCATCCCAGCTTTCTGCTGGGCTGCAACCCATGGATATTCTTAGTAGAGAGATAAACAGAGTCCCCGGGCTGAAGATCCCATCCCGGTGCTCGCCCTCGGTCAGCATATTTCTTGTAGTCCTCTTTGGCATGGTCCAAGGCTTTCCCTATTAATGGCCATGAGTCTTGGAGGCTGGACCACCAATTTTTAAAATCCGAGGGGGGGGCTTGAGGGTCCTCTTTAATAGTAGGAAGTGGTTTTCCTTCAAAACCTCCCACTGCCATGAAAGGTGAGACCCCTGTGGATGAATGCACTGCATTATTGTAACTATATTCTGCAAATGGTAGCAATTCCACCCAATTATCCTGGTGATAATTTGTGTAGCATCTTAGGAATTGTTCTAGAATTTGATTAGTTCGTTCGGATTGGCCGTCGGTCTCTGGGTGGTAACCCGAGCTTAAGGCAGGTTCTATGTCCATTAATTTCAAAAGCTCCCGCCAGAAGGTGGCAACGAACTGACTTCCGCGGTCAGAAACCACCCTCTTCGGAAAAGCATGTAATTTGATCACGTGGTTGAAGAAAGCTTTAGCCATTCCTTTGGCTGTGGGCAATTGCTTGAAGGGGGTGAAATGTGCTTGTTTGGAAAAAGTGTCTACCACCACCCAAATCACTGTTTTTCCCTTGGAGGGGGGCAGATTGGTGATAAAGTCCATGGCTATGGCTTCCCAGGGTCTTGACGCGGTGGGAAGGGGGTGCAACAATCCTGGGACTTTTCCCCCCCGTTTTTTACACATTAAACAGGTTTGGCATGCCGAGACGAAGTCTGAGACGTCTCGGCGCATGCGCGGCCACCAGAACTGACGCTGGATCAAATTAAGTGTCTTTAGGAAACCGAAGTGCCTGGCTAGCTTTGAGGAGTGGCAATTTAGCAAGATTTCCTTGCGCTTGGCCTTAGGCACCACTAATTTGTCCCCATGCAGCCAACAGTGATCCTCTCTCTTGGAACATTCCTCCAAAGCTTCCAGTTCCTCTATCTCTTCAGGAGCATACTCCCCCCCCCACTGGCAATTCCCCGTGTTGAGTTCGGCCTTCTTTGCTTGGCTCCGGGTGACTACCACCCCTCCCAGCTGTTGGGGGGAGAACATGGAATCAAACACCTCTTCTTTCACACTCTCATGTTGGGGTAATCTGGACAACGCGTCTGCCAGGGAGTTAGCCTTCCCAGGAAAATGTTTAAGCACGAAGTTAAACTTGGAAAAGAAATCAGCCCATCGCAGCTGCTTTGCATTGAGGGACCGCTGAGTGCGCAACGCCTCCAGGTTCTTATGATCAGTCCATATTTCAAACGGAGTTTGCGCTCCCTCCAGCCAGTGGCGCCACGTAGTGAGCGCTAACCTAATGGCTGCGGCTTCCTTGTCCCACACCGACCAATTCCTTTCCGTTTCGTTAAATTTTTTTGAAATGTAAGCCAAGGGGTGCAGTTTTCCTTCCGAGTCACTTTGTAAAATGGCCCCCCCATGGCTACATCAGAGGCATCTACATGAATTATAAATTCTTTCGTTTCATCCGGGTGCGCCAGAATGGGCTCGGAAGTGAAAAGGGTTTTTAAAGTCTCAAACGCCCTCTGACATTCCCCATTCCACGCCAATTTCTCTCCTGGCTTCCCGGCCTCGGGCCCCCTCCCCTTGGTTTTTAACAAGTCCATTAAGGGAAGGGTGACTTTGGCAAAGTCTTTGATGAAGGTTCGGTAAAAGTTACAAAATCCTAAGAGGCTCTGCAATTGCTTTCTTGTTCGCGGAGCCTCCCATTGCACCACTGCCTCCACCTTCCCCGGGTCCATTTCCAACCCCTTCTGAGAAATGCGGTAGCCCAGGAAGTCCACGGACTCACGGTGAAACTCACACTTAGACAGTTTCACATAAAGCTGGTTTTTCAGTAAGGTTGAGAGAACGTCCCTGACCAAAGTCACATGCGCACTCTTATCAGTAGAATAGATCAAGATATCATCTATGTAACATAACACGCCCTTAAATAGATGCTTGTGCAACACTTCATTGATTAAACTCATAAAGACCCCGGGCGCGCCACTTAAGCCGAACGGCATCACTAGATATTCAAATTGCCCCAAGGGGGTGTTAAAGGCAGTCTTAGATTCATCCCCTTCCCTGATGCGCACCCTGAAGTAGGCATCTCGTAGATCCAATTTGGTAAAAATCTTTCCCTTGGCCGCCTCCGCCAAGAGGTCCTTTATTAATGGGAGGGGGTAGGCATTTGTGGTGGAGACTGCATTCAACCCCCGGTAGTCAGTGCATAGCCGTAAGCCCCCATCCTTTTTCTTTCGGAACAGCACAGGCGCCGCGAAGGGGGACTTGGCTGGGCGGATGAACCCCCTTGCCAAATTTTTGTCCAAGAACTTCCGCAGTTCTTCCCGTTCCAACGGGCTCATGGAGTATAATTTCCCTTTTGGGAGTTTCTCTCCTGGGAGGAGTTCTATGGCACAGTCCGACAGTCGATGGGGGGGCAACTCATCCGCCTCGGTCTCGCTGAACACTTCCAGCAAGTCTCTATACTCTTTAGGCACCATGGTAGGGGTGAGGGCGAGCGCGGGAGCCGGGGGAGGCGGGGTCGGAGGTCCAGGCCCCCATCCCGGGTCCCACCGGTGGCTCTGGCAGCGTTCGTCCACCCACGAAATCTTCCCCTCGCTCCATTTTATGTAAGGGTCGTGCGCCCCGAGCCAAGGGCTGCCCAACACCATGGGGAACTGGGCGTTTGGGGTGATGACGAAAGCTCGCTTCTCCCAGTGCTCCCCCGTTCCCAAAATCAAGCTCTCAGTCTCTGCTATGCACTCCTCCTTCATCTCCGACCCATCCATCTGTGTAAACTTCAGGGGTTCCAATAAAGGGGTGATTTTGGGTCCCAGCCCCTCCACTACTAGGGGGCTGATCAGGTCTCGTGCACACCCAGAGTCAATTAAAGCGCGAACCCGCATGTGGGTACCCGATCCGGGGGTCACCACCGTCACTACCATATATAACAGGGGGCCGGGGATGCTCACCGAAGATGGCGCTTCTTGGCGGGGGACCTGCAGCTCTGCGCCGCTCACTGCAGGCCGTTGGAGTTTCCCGACATCTGCGCTTCCATCAGCTCCAGCTCTCCCTGGTCGCTCGCTACTCCTTCCAGCTGCAACGCCCGAGGTTTCATTGGTGTTTTTCCACGGCTAGGGGTGCTTCCCGCTCCGGGGGTTGAGGTCTTCGGGCCCTTCCCCCCTCCTCTTGGGCAAGCGGAGGCGAAGTGGCCACTCTCCCCACACTTCATACACAACCCCTGTCGAAACCTCGCATCTCGGACATCTTGCACACTGGATCGGGGCTTCACTCGGGGGGCTGCTTTGCTGGCCGCCGTCACGGACGCTCCCATCTTAATTAGGGCGAATCGCTCCTCCATGTCGATGGCTGCTCTCATCCAGGTGTTCAGGGTGCCAGGGCGACCCCCTAACAGCACGGTCTCGTAGATTTCCGGGTTCAGGCCCTCCCAATACTTCTCCATGAATAGTTCCTCCGGCCACCCATGGATCTTTGCTGCGATGCGCCGGAACTTGTCAGTGTAGTCCCTCACTGACGACCTTCCCTGGAACAGCTTTCTTAGTTGATTACGGGCTTTTTCCTCACCCAGGGGGTCCTCGAACTGATGCCGGAGGGCCCACATGAAGTTGTTCAGGGAGCGCAGTTCAGGTCCGGGGTTGTCGTGCAGGCTCACATACCAGTCGCTGGCAGTGTCTTTCAGCTTGGACCCGATGTAGCCAATCCGTTCTTTCTCGGTGGGGTAGAGGTGGCCCCAACTGTCCAGGAATCTCCCGATCTCCAGCATGAAGAAACGTAGCTTCTCTGGGTCCCCATCGAAAGTAGTCGTCAAAGGGTCGGAGGGGGCTGGGCGGGCGGCCGGCGCGGCCGGGACTGGGGCCGGCGCTGGGACGGGCCCTGGAGCTGGAACTGGGACGACCGGCTGGGCTGGTTGCGCCGGTAGAGCGGGCGCCTGCGGTTGAACCGGAACCCCTCCGGGCGCCGGCGGCTGTAGTGGGACTCCGACCCCTTGACCGGGGAGGGCTCCTTGCATGGCCATCATAGCATCGCGAAATTGGTGCTGGAGATCGAGGGCCAACTCGCGGAGCTCGGCGGTGAGTTGAAGCCGCAGGTCTCCCATCATCTGATCCAAAGGGACCGTCTGCTCCTCGCGATACGGATCGGGCCCATACAGATCCATCCCCTCCTCTTCGAGAGGCGGGCGACGCGGCCCTCCACGATAGATCGGCTCGCGGTCGTCTCCTAGGTAGCTCGGTCTCCCTCGATCGGGCTGGTCTCCGGTGAGCGAAACTCTCACCCCTTTCCGGTCGTGCACCCACGAATTCACGGTACGCTGACCGAAGTGGCTCCATGCGTACTTGGGGGTCACGCTCTGATGAGTAACCGGGCGGCGCGGAATGTAGTAAGCCCCCTGGCTCGTGGTCACCGGCACTTCGGGACCTCCTCCGCCGCCACCACCCCCGTTCCCCGGATCCGCCGGGGTAACGGGAGTCTCTTCTGGAGTAGTAGGGTTGAGGGGGACCGCGTCGTCTTCTGACATGGTCAGGAACGGCTGAGTCCCAATCACAGATCTCTGACAATCTGTGAGAGTTCTGCTCAAAGTAGTCAAGGATCAGATCTTGGTTGGTTAACCACAGTTCTTTATTACCTATTCCTACATTAGTGCAGCATCTCAGGTTATTGTCAGAGATGAGACAAATAATACAAGCGGGTCTATTATACCATTCCAAGGAGTTTGAATTACCCATAGGTAGCCAATCCCCTTAAGGGAAAATTGGCGGGCTAAAAGGTGTCTTGACCGTTTGGTTCACACAGGAAAAAAAGTGAGGTGTTAAGCAGTAAATTTCCCTTCTCTAACCAGACCCCTCAGTTCACATAACAATTCATGGCTCCAAGGTTCTTTAGCATGAGATAAGAGATGAGAGCCATCCTCCCCTTGAAGTTACTGCCGGGGCAGCTGGAATGCGGAGGCAGAGATGAGAGGCCTCCTTGTTCTCACCCTTAAGGGTTGTCACCCTCCCGACCAAAACAGGATTAATACAAAGGTCTAATACATAATGCATAAAGGTTACATAGGATACATAGAATGCATGCAAGAATACATTGGCTGAATTGACAGATTCTGACAGTTAACATTGCCTTTGTTTCCAGTTTCATATTGACACCTCTAGGTCCCGGTCGGGAGCTGGCATCGGTGGAGTGATTCCCACTGCGGGAATGCGCTTCTTGCTCGCACTGCACATGCTTGCTGCTCATTAGCTTTGCTTTACTCTTATCTTTCGTTTGCTTCCCCCTAGCTCATGGCCTTGAGCTGAAAGCCTCCTGCTATGTGTTATATCATTCACAGGTGCTATGTACTCCTTTGCTTGATTTTTCCTTGGGAACATCCGCCCTACAAACCCCAACAGTGTCTTTGCCTGGGAACTTACTTTACCGTGCTTTCCTTGGGAACAGTGGGCCAGTATATTTGGGCGCCAATAATTCTCCCAACTGATTGGTGGAAGTCGAGAGGGGGCTTATTTCATATCAAGTATAATTGTAGTTGTATTCCTATGCTTGGGCATTACTAACAGAAGAAGTGTACTTTGACCAACAAGATCTTTTCTGCACATAAAGGACTTTCTGTGTAAGGAGACCTGTTGTGGACTACATCTATTGGCACAATCTCACACTGAGCCTCAGAATGGGAGGTGAGTGGGTTAAAAGTCACCCAAGCCCTCTGCCTCCCCGGCTAGCTGTGCATCTCTCTCTCTCTCTCTCACGGCGTTGAGGCCAGCTGCCCATTTTCCTCCTTGAGTCATCCTGTGAACCCATCCTATATCATCCAGGCCCTCTTGAATTCCTCCCCTCCCCCTTTCTGATTGGCCTTTCCCCCATCCATCCTGTTGGGGAGTTTACTACTGGTCTGAGGTTGCTCTGATCCTCTCTGCCCCACCTACTCCCCAGCATCACCCATCTCAGCACAAGACTGGCCAGGGAAGCGGAGGCCAGGTGAGGACGAGGCTCTGTCCACCTGGTGGGTGGCTGTGGTCCCTTTGTATCAGGCTCCATCCCTCCCAGTGACAGCTGGTCCTGCCACCCATCCTCATGGTGGCCCAGGGAAGAGAGTGCACCAATGCCCTCAGACCTCCCTGGCACGAGCCCCAAGGCCATGGAGCCTGCTGCCAAAAATGCCCCTGCTACGGCAGGCATAGGGCCTCTGAGCCATCCTCCAGCTGCGGGAAGGGGCTCTGACATGGGAGCACCCACCATGGGACCTGGTAAGCCCTCTGGCCATGGGCTGAGGTCTAGGGTGGTGGGAGGACAGCTCCTGATGGCCCCATTGACTGACACAGTGCCCCTGTCCATCCCTTCCTTGGGCTGGCATGGAAGTGCCTTGCTTGCTCTCACTGCCACCACTGGCAGTCCCAGACCATCTCATAAATTTTACATACGTGTTTTAACTTCAGTTTGCAAGTACTGTTTTATTAATGTTCACAACATCCTTGAACAATAAACTGGCACTTTCCCCAGCAAAAGGCTTCATGGGGAAATAGGTGGAGGTTCAGGAGTGTATAGAATGGAGCCTGTGCAAGCTAGAGACACCAAACTCACAGCGGATCTCTGTCTGATGCTCCTCTACCTGCCTGCCAAGTTTGGCGAGGATTGGATTTTTGGCACTTAATATGGATTGGACACTGGGAGATAGTGATTGGGCCAATAAAAGGTATTTGGTCACTGAACCAAAGGGCTGGGAGGACAGAAGATAATTTAGACCTGGAAAAGCAACTTACAACCTAGGTACCAGCCATAAGGCAAGATTCACCAAAACATAAATCCCATTACAAATTCTGGTTATATTATGCCACAAGCACAGAGCAAAACCAAAAAAGTGTACAGCTCATTTTGCCTTTAGGTAATGTAATCCAAAACATTTGGATTGCCATCAAAGATGGGCTGAGAAGGAAAAACAGCCCAGGAAAAGGGCCATGACCCTCCATGACCTCACCACTCCCTGGCCATGTCCCCAAAGGAGTAAGGGCTGGCTGGTGCTGAGGACGACCATGGGGCTGGCTGAGGTGAGTCTTGTTCTTTGTGAGGCAAGCCTCATCCAGCATGGGGTGGCTAAGATGGGGTGAGACTCATGCCATTGCAGGCCTTTCACTTTTTCAGTTTAACCACCCTAAAACAAATCTCTCAGCCTGGAGGGCTGTAGACCACCTCACCAGCCACACCTTCCTTTTCTATTAAGAAGCCCACCTTCAGCTCCAGGACTGTGAGGCAAAGTGGATTTCTTTTGTTTTTATTTACACAGAATCACTTAAGCCGCAGAACAGAGAGCACAGTTGATACCAATCAGCATCCTTTCCCCCTGAGATCTTAGAGAGTCTGCTGTGGGTTAAATAAGTTGACGAGAATGCAAGAGTCAAGAGTAACAAACACCCTTAACGTTTACCGTATTTTTTGCTCCATAAGACGCACGTGATCATAAGACGCACCTTGTTTTTAAAGGAGGAAAACAGGAAAAAATGAAACAGAAAGAAAGAGAGAGAGAAAGAAAGAGAGAGAGAGATAAAGGAAGGAAGGAGGAGGCGCGAGAGAGAGAAAGAGAAAGGAAGAAAGAAAGGTGGGGACAGAGAGAGAGAGACAGAAAGACAGACAGACAGACAGAAAAAAGGAAAGGAAGGAAGGAAGGAAGATAGAGAAAGGAAAGAAGAGAGACGTCGGCAAGCCATGCAAAGCCAGGCCTTTCTGTGCAAAGTAGCCACGGAGCTTAATCTGTGGGCGGGGCTTTCTGCTGCTGGCTGTCTTAAAGGGGAAAAGCACTTAAAGGGAAAGAGTACTTAGCCTGGTGGGGTTTTTCCTGCCGTTTCCCTTTAAAGTCTTAACAGCTCAGGCCCAGCAGGGAGGGGCGGGGAAGGCTGGGATGCCAGCCTGAATGGCGTTCCCCTGCGTTCCTGCTGAAGAAAGAGCCCTGTTACAGGTAAGAAAAGCTCCATATTCGCTCCATAAGACTTTTTGGGGGAGGAAAAGTGCGTCTTATGGAGCGAAAAATACGGTATTTGATATTAAAGCGTGACACTTAATGCCGTCCCACTTTAGTATGATAGATGAAACAAGTGACCAAAACTGTGTAGTGGCTACAAAGTGCATTTTCTAATATGCTGAACCCTGGCAACAATAACCAGACAAGCATTAACACTTCACTGCTTTTTTACAGGAACAGCGCCCAAACCCTGACAAGGGAGCTTTGAGACTTGAAAGCTGAGGTCTTGGAAATCTTGTTGGCCTTTATAGTGCTATGGGACTCCAATCTTGCTCTTCTACTGCAGACCAACATGGCTACCTATCTGAAACACCTAAACCTTGCCTGTCTAAACAATAGACTCCCTGGCCAACCCAGGATACTCCTCCCTTCTCCCTCCAAATCCCAAGTTCCCTTTTTCCAGTTGGTCAGTGGTTGTTAAACTGACTTGGTCTTTTCTCCACTCCAGCTTTCTATTCAGCATACCGAACCAGGGCTCATTTCGTAGCAGGAGCTCCTTTGCATATTAGGCCACACACCCCTGATGTAGCCAATCCTACAAGAGCTTACAGAGCTCTTCTTACAGGGGCTACTGTAAGCTCTTGGAGGATTGGCTACATCAGGGGTGTGTGGCCTAATATGCAGAGGAGCTCCTGCTACGAAATGAGCCCTGACCAAATCTGATTGGTCCAAACTGAATAAGAGGAAAAAGAGGACAGAACCTTCTTTTGTCTGTCACAGGGGCCGGTAGGGTGAGGCGTCCCCTGTGGAGGCAAGGAAGCCTCCAGGCCATAATTTTATTGGGGCTTTCCCTGGTGGCTTTAATAGCCAGTCTGCCCCTGGTTACCCCAGAATTTAGGAGTATCAGGGACAGGGGATAGATTAACACCCCCCCACCTCATCAGTGTCCCAGGTCCACCTCTTTATCCATGTGAGGAAAAATAAAGAGCAGTACTTTGGACCACCACAGACCACTGGCTAACACTGGGACTCTGTGGACTGGTTCAGCATGAGTGTAGATCTCCCTCTGCATAGATGGAAGTTAAAATAGCATTTAAATAAAACAATGCATATCTGAGTCAGGATCCCAACCAACATTCCCATGCAGATGTCTCATGTGCTAGCCACTGATCTATACAATAAAATCTATGGATGAAGATACTTGTTAAAGTCTTTGTTACAAAGTATATGGTTGTATTATTGGAAGAAGAGAACTGATCTCAGACAACATAATTTCATTCCTGGTGATTTCCCAACAATCATCTCTATAGGCAGAACAGTAGTTTCTGGAGTGGTACAATGTATGATAATAATGGTATTTAGAAATAGACATAAAGAGCACAAAGTAGAAAGATAAGATCAAAAGACCCACTCTTGCCGTACACAAAAGACATCTGCAAAGTAGCGATCAATAATTTGGGCATTCACACACAAACATAATTTCTTCTAACATAATTTTACTTTCATAATAACATAAGAAAAGTCCTGTAGGATCACGCCAGTGTTCTAACTAGTTCAGCATCCTGTCTTCACACAGTGGCTAACTAGTTACTCTGGAGGGCCAACAATAGGGCATGGAGGCTGAGGCCTTCCCCTGATGCTACCTCTTGGCACTGGAATTCAGAGGTTTACTACCTCTGAATGTGGAGGATCCCTTTAGTTACCATGGGCAGTAGCCACTGATAGACCTATCCTCCATGAATCTGTCTTTAAAGCAGTCTATGCCTGTGGCCATCACTACCTCCTTTGGCAGAGAATCCCACATTTTAATCACTTGTTGTGTTAACAAAGTGTTTCATTTTGCCCTTCCTCACTTTTAAAAAGAATGCCAAGGACTTGTAGCCAGGGAAATGTGTATTCTTTTCTATTTCAGCCTTGTAGGATTACCAAGATGCCCTGTATGACACAGCTCGCAACACTGACTCTTCAAACAGCTCTTCCATTTCCTTGCACCATACACCAAGCCAGGCAGCTAGATTAATTCTAATTTGAAGAAAGAATTATGTTAATTTGAAGCAAGGGTATGAAGAATGTGACACTAATTCAGTGATTTTGTTTTGCCAACTAAAGTCAGATGGCTGTCCTGAGGATACATTTCCTAAGGCAGGCATAGTCTGGCTCCTGTATATCATGTTGAGAAGTGTCTTAACAAAGCCATAAATGAGGTAAATATGAAACGACAAGGGAGCATGATTTGCATTTTGACACTGAAGCCTTTTCCAGAAAGCTCCATCTGTTCCAAAAGAGTGCAAGGCATGGGCAAGCACCCAAGTACACTTCCGCTCCTTGCTCACAAACCAAAAGCAGCATTTGGCAACATACCTACAAAGGCCATTCCTGAAATGCTTAAAATGTAAGAAAATATTATATTTTTGAAGGTCAGGGCTCATTTCGTAGCAGGAGCTCCTTTGCATATTCACACACCCCTAATGTAGCCAATCCTCCAAGAGCTTATAGAGCTCTTCTTACAGGGGCTACTGTAAGCTCTTGGAAGATTGGCTACATCAGAGGTGTGTGGCCTAATATGCAAAGGAGCTCCTGCTACGAAATGAGCCCTGTTTAACTTGCAAGCTGATTGAGTTTATGGAGGTACAGATCTTTTCTGTTAATTGTGGCATTCCCTAAAAAGGGGTCCTTTCAAAACTTGCTGTGGAATTTGAATATTTAAGGGCATGAGACGGCTGTAAGGAATTCTAAAAGTTCATCACAAGAAGCAAGCCAGACGCCAATCAACTAGATAACGAAGTCTATGGATAAAGGACAGATAATCCCCATCAACTTGGAGAACCATATTTTGCTACTGGATGAAAAAGAACTGATAGTGCCCCTACAAAAAGGAGTAAAGACAAAGCTATGGGTTAGGTGTAGTGAGGGCTATGGGTCATTTAGGAACTCACTCACTTCAGCAGTGAACACAATAGTGGGAAACTTCTAACGTGTCATCACTACTCCCCCTCCCCCTTTCTGGCTAGAGAATGAGCTGGAAGCTAAAGATATAGCCCACGGTTTGTATTCTGACAGTAAATACAGTCTTAAATCAATTTTCCTTTTTCATTTCACCTACTGAATGTCAAGGCAAAAAATCAAAGAACTGGGAGGACTTCCACTGTAACGCCTTAAAATTACAATCCATTGGCTCTATTAGTCCTGCACAATTCTATGGTGATTTCCAGCAATGCGAAGAATAAAGTTTCCTTCCAGCTTAGGCCTGTGTTTTGCAAGACTTCATAGCAAAGATTCATTCTGATATTTATTGCATGATTACATGGCTGTTTGCACCCTACATCAATATGCCACTGATCTTCTTTCCCATCCTGTAATAAAGTGACTCTGTAGTGCATCAAAGATACATACATCCACTTTGCCATGACACTGAATAACAAAGAAGTCCATTATGAACAAGTTTATCCAGGCTTTAAAACCTTCCTTGAAGCAGTATGATATATAGTTATTCAAGATAAATACAGATTCCATAGCAAGCTTTGTCAGAATTTTCAAGTGTGATTTTTCATGGGTCACAAATCTGCTGATCCTAAGGTTGCCAGATGGCGGCTGACCCCCTGTGGGGGACTGGAGGGTGGGGACAGCGGAGGGCACCGTCACAGCAATGGTATGATGTAATTTTGGCAGCAAATCCAGAAATGATATCATGCTACTGTAGGATTCAGCAGAACTTTAGTGTGGTGTGACATCACTTCCGGGTGTGCCATAGAGAAATGATGCAGTGTCATCGATGGAATAGCAATTTCTGCATTATGTTTCCTGCACCAGCCTACTGACTGGCAGTGGGGGTTGCTGGCAGCTGGCTGGAGGTCTGGCAACCCTACGCGACTCCATTATTACCTTTGGAAAATGAAACTAATATTTTCTGCTTGGTAAGGATCCACTGTATATTTATCACTATATGGAACATGCTCACTTCCTACAGTGATGATAACCAAAAGAAGTTGATTATATAAAACATATATTAAAGTAGTGCTCAGCAGAAGAGACACTTGTACTCTTTAGAATATCCATATTAAACCTCTTCTGAGCCCCTTGGTCAATATGCTTCCTCTTCTAGTTCCTTGTTTCAAAGCACTCCGTGCAATGGGACTATGGAACTAAATCCCCCACTCCAATAAATCATGGATAGTTCTGTTTCAGGGGGTGTGGAATGGTACAGTATAGCTTGATCTCATCAGATCTCAAAAGCTAAGCAGGGCTGGTACTTGGATGGGAGACCACCAAGGAAGACTCTGCAGAGGAAGGCAATGCCAAACCAACTCTGCTTCTCACATGCCTTGAAAGCCCACTGTTGGGGTTGCCATAAGTTGGCTGTGACTTGATGGCGCTTTACATGGACAAACACTTTTCTGGTTCAGGCATCTGGAAAACATGAG
The DNA here is from genome assembly GCA_029233225.1 of Lepidodactylus listeri. NCBI lineage: Eukaryota > Metazoa > Chordata > Lepidosauria > Squamata > Gekkonidae > Lepidodactylus > Lepidodactylus listeri. The sequence goes on along the minus strand of JARCFY010000016.1, from coordinate 53,889,302 downwards.
ATCACTATTTCAAAGGACTATCTCACTCTGATAATATGGCACACCTGCCATTTTAAATTTTTTTCCCCCCAAACTGATCCTTCATGCATACTACTGAAATGCTCAATCACACTACGTTTTTGTGTCTGGAGAAATGTAATGAAGATAACTGAATCACAAACAGAAAGTAGTCCCTTGCTGAAAGTGCCCTCTGATTATGTTCCAAAACTGCTCATACATTTTTGGGGAAAGGCAAGGAGCATACCACTGCAAATGGACAGGAAGTAAATATTTTCAAGGTACAATTGGATACCTAATTAAATTTTCATTTTGTTCCTAACCCAGCAGATGGCTTCTTATGCTTTGTACCACGTCTGCCTTTGCAGCAATGATGGAATGATCGCAAAGGCCAACGGGTCTCAAAACATTTATTTATTTATTTAATCACACTTCTATCCCGCCCTCCCCACAAGCGGGCTGTAAATTAAATCAACTCATAAGGTACATTGCTGATGTACTGGAACCCTAAAATTTCTGAAGTGCTTTCACCGGATTAGAGAAATAAAAATTCAAAGGCAGAGTCTGTTCATCTAGTCATCTGGAAAATATTTCTGTGTCATCGCTTCCACCCACTCCGTGCCTCCACTGGCAAATGGAATTTCCCCCCTCCTCCCTACAACACTGGGATGAAACATGGAGATCTTTGTTGTGGTTTGTTAAACAGGGAAGCGACATCAAAGAGAAACTGCTAACCCCCACAAGAAGCATGGCATTGGCACTAATGGGATGAAAGAAACAAATTACGGTCTTGCAAATGATTAAAAAAATAACCAGTGGGACCAAATATTGGTAGATTATTTTTTTCTCGAACCCGGGCACATTTTCAATATGGTATCTGATTTACCCATCTTCCGAAAGTCTGAAACACCCACAGGCCATCAAGCCTTAGACTTTCTGTTTGTTATAATCAGGGCTTTTGTTCTTGTTGTTGTTGAAAAAGGATGCCAGTACTCATGTATAAGCTTGTGCCAATCCCCACCTCCCTCTGCAGATCCTCATTAGGCTGTTCCTGAGGGTCCACTCTGTTCTTCTTGGCTGAGCAAGGCAGGCTGGCGCAGGAGGATCAGGTCTTGAGAAAGCCCTGAAAAAGGTACATGGCTATAGAGAGTAATATTGAGAGGCACAGGCTGTGCAAGTAGATGGGGGGGAAGGCATTTTTGGCAGGCACAGCAGGTCTAGAAAGAGGGAGGAAACCTGCTCATGCTTCTCTTACACAGTTATGATGGCTTCTACAAACACGAGGGGCCTGCTCCAATCACTGGGGTCACAGTATTTAACAGCAGTTTGAATACTGACGGATCAGTTCTTCCAGCTGTCAAAAGGGTTGCAGCAATACCTGACAGAGCAACAGCAATAGCTACCACCCTTTTTTGTGAACTGTAGGCAAAATTAGATTCAGAACAAATGTCATACCCAGTCTTTTTCCCCAATGGGGACCCAAAGCTGCATTGTTCTCCTGTCCTCCATTTTATCCTCACAACAGCCTTGAGAGGTAGGTAGGGCTGCCAGCCTCCAGGTGGGGCCGGAGATCCCCCGTTTTTATAACTGATCTCCAGCTGACAGAGAGCAGCTCCCCTGGAGAAAATGGCTGCCTTGAAGGGTGGACTCTATGGCACTGTACCGTGAGGCACTGTACCGTGAGGCACTGTACCGTGTGAGGCCCCTCCCCTCTCCAAACCCCGCCCTCTCCAGGATCCACCCCCAAAGTCTCCAGGTATTTTCCAACCCAGACCTGGCAACCCTAGAGGTAGGTCTAGGTTGAGAGTGTGTCACCAGCAAAACCTTCCACGGTGGGTTGGGGATCTGAGTATTAGAGACACATGACAGGTTGCTTAAAGTCTCTCTTATTACTTGTTGCCTGTCATGAAGATAACCTGGTTCACGGTGTTCCAGTTCCCTTCATTTTTGGCACTGCAGCTTCTATCATCATTCTGGAGCTAACATTATTTTCTGATGAGTGATACATGCCAGTAGTAGAGACACTCAGCTTCCATTCCAAATAGCATTGGAGGTGGGGGGGGGGGATGTCTCAAGATAACCTGGGCCAGGACATTCCTGTGCCTTTTATTTTTGCCTCTCTGCCTCTCATTTTTGGTGATTCTGAAGCCGGTGGCCCCATTTTAAGTCTCTGATCAGTTACGCATGCCACACAGATGGATGGATGGACAGTCTGATTCTTTTATTACTACAGATTCAAGCAAGCCAAGTGATTTATCTTGTTATGATGTTTGGTTTGGGACCAGGGTCATACGGGGGAACCCGGAGGAATCTTTGTGACTCTCAGCAGCCCTGCTCCTACCAATAAAAAGTAGATAACCTGTTAGATGGTATTACATGATACTAAGGAGCATACGGAGGTTGACATTGCAGCATTTCAGTAATTTGTATGAAGCATACCATTCTAGAAATAGGTAGTACATACTTTTTAAAAATACTGCATTGAAAATGCATACTTTTCAGTAATGAAGAATATACTATTAATACTATGACACCTGTAAGCAAACTTTATACCCAAATGATCTTTGCAACAGCTATTATGTTTGAATGCATGAGCCATGATGCTGTCGGAAGATGAAAGGACTGGTTATAAGGAGATACAGTACAATTCTAAGAACACTTTCTTGGAACTAAGCCCTATTGAGTAGATATGAGTAGGATTCTGAGTAGATCTGCTTAGGGTTGCACTGATAGTATATCCTGTTTCATCTCTCCTTAAAGTATCATTACTTTCTGATTCTGAATATGACTCCAGAACAAGATTTTTTAAAAATCCACATAACAGGGCCAGGTATAGAGGAGATCTTTCTGCAAAGGTAGGAGAACCTCAGGTTTACTGAAAAATCAGAAATTAAAAATATTGGGGATCACAAGAACCCCCAAACTGGAGAACTTGAACAGACAATGTAAATGAAAAAGATTTCATTATGTAGTATCACAGGATCTTGGCTGCCATTTGGGGGGGGTGCACAGAAACCCCAATAAGAGGGCCACCAATTACAGAAAAGAACCTGGGTGGGCAGGAAGAGCAGGCAGGTAAGGAAGGGAGGCTGGCCAACTCATGGTGCACGTGTGGAAAAAGTTAGATGGCCATGGCAGCCAGAAAAGAAGTTGAGTGGTCAACAAGGCAGAGGTAGGTGGGAGGAGGAGGCATTGGTGCTGTTTTATTGTTCTACCTTCCTTCCCTAACCTCCACACCCATGCACTAGAGAAGGCAGGCAACTAGCAGCAACAGTTGTGAGGAGGAAGCACCATTGCTTTCTCTTTTCTTCCTCCTCTTGTCACAAGCTTCACCAGAAAGAGAAGGTAGGCAAGTGGTAGTGGGCTTTTTTTTTTGCCTCTTGTCTTCACTGTCGAAGATGGGAGGTGCTTGCCCACTCCAGAACCGCTGATTTTGGGAGGGGTGTCGAAAGAGCTGAGTCGGATTGAGGTGACAAGAGAGGAGGTCCTACAACTGATGGACAAATTAAAAACTGACAAATCACCAAGCCCAGATGGCATACATCCAAGAGTTCTGGAAGAACTCAAATGTGAACTTGTGGATCTCCTGACAAACATATGCAATCTATCACTAAATTCTGCCTCCATGCTTGAGTATTGGAAGGTAGCTAATGTAACTCCCATCTTTGAAAAAGGGTTCCAGAGGAGATCTGGGAAATTAAAGGCCAGTCAGTCCAACCTCGATACCAGGTAAGTTAGTGGAATCCATTATTAAAGATAGAATCAGTAGGCATATTGAAGAACAAAAGCTATTGAGGAAGAATCAGCATGGAATCCGTAAGGGAAAACCTTGTCTTACTAACGTTTTAAAGTTCTTTGAGGCGTGAACAAGCATGTGGGCAAGGGGTGACCCAACAGATGATGTTTACCTAGACTTCCAGAAAGCTTTTGATAAAGTTCCTCATCAAAGGCTCCTAAGCAAACTCAGCAGACACAGGATAAGAGGACACATCCTCTTGTGTATTAAAAACTGGTTAATTAAGAGGAAACAGAGAGTGAGTATAAATGGTAGTTTTCACAGTGGAAAGTGGTAAACAGTGGGGTACCGCAGGGCTCTGTACTAGGTAAGATGCTTTTTAACTTGTTCATTAATGATTTGGAGTTGGGAGTAAGCAGTGAAGTGGCTAAGCTTTCAGATGACACTAAGTTGTTCAGGGTGGTAAGAACCAGAGAGGACTGTAAGTTGCTCCAGAGAGATCTGTCGTGGCTGGACAAGTGGGCGCCAACGTGGCAAATGAGGTTCAATATAGGCAAGTGCAAAGTAATGCACACTGGAGGCAAAAATCCCAGCTATAAATACACATTGATGGGGTCTGAACTGGCAGTAACTGACCAGGCGAGAGATCTCTTGGAGTCATGGTAGATAACTCACTGAAAATGTTGACTCAGTGTGCAACTGCAATAAAAAAGGCAAATGCAGTGCCAGGGATTATTAAGAAGCCAGTAACATAATGCGCCTGTATAAATCTATGGTGCAGCCTCATTTGGAATACCGTGTACAATTCTGGTCGCCATACCTCAAGAAGGATATTATAGCATTGGAAAAGGTGCAAAAAAAGGGCAACTAGAATGATTACGGGGATGGAATACTTTTCCTATGAAGAAAGGTTAAAAAGGTTAGAGCTCTTTAGCTTGGAGAAACAATGACTGAGGGGTGACATGACAAAGGGTTACAAAATTATACATGAGATAGAGAAGGTAGAGAAAGAAATACTTTTCTCCCTTTCTCACAATACAAGAACATGGGGGCACTAATGAGATTTATGAGCAGTAGGTTTAGAACAGATAAAAGGAAGTACTTCTTCACCCAAAGATTAATTAACATGTGGAATTCCCTGCCGCAGGAAGTGGTAGCAGCTACAAGCATAGACAGCTTCAAGAGAGGACTGGATAAATGTATGGAGCAGAGGTCCATCAGGGGCTCTGGTATAGATGGAACACTATGTCTAGGGCAGTGGTGCTCTGTCTTCTTGGTGCTGGGGGAGGCACAGTGGGAGGACTTCTGGAGTTCTGGCCCCACTGGTGGACATCCTGATGACACCTGGGTTTGGGCCACTGTGTGACAGAGTGTTGGACTGGATAGGCCATGATCCAGCACAGTTTCTCTTATGTGCTTCTGACAAACTTCCCACCATCCCCCTGGAAGTTTCTTGAGGTGTCCCTCCTTGTTGTTTATAAGAAAGAGAAATCCCAGTTGGCCCATATTCTGCTGACAGGGTTGCCAGGTCTCTTGCTATACCAGGAGACCTCCTAGCACCCCATTGTTTTTTTCCTACTAGCAACTGGCAGAAAGAAATGAAGGAGTGGAAAATGGGGTGTGAGCTGTTGCTGACATCACTTTTGGGAAAAACTGGAAGTGGCATTGTGAATGTTCTAATACAATAAAGTTTTTGCATATTCTAAAGTGTTCTATAACGTCACTTGCAGTTTTCACTAGAAGTAATATCAGTGTACTGGCAGAGATGCCAACGCATCAGTCCCACCCCTTAATCACTCCTGAGCAACCCTAATTCCTGAAGGAAACAAATCTTCAAAAAATTAACCCAGTGGTGAACGTCTTATCATTAGCTGTACATCACCAATTATTTACTAAATCCAGATTACACATTTAAGTATTTTTATCACTTTTAAGGCCCCTTTCACAGTACCGTTCTAAACCGATATTGTCTGTTGTTGGCCCAGTTCTCAGTAAAGTGATACAAAGACAGGGATTCCATACAGCAAACTTCATCCCATTAATGAAGTGCTATGGCCACTTCAAACTGCAACCCTTTTCTCCCACCTTTTTCCTCGCTCTTCTCCCCCCCTCCCAAACATTCTAAGTTGGGCGCTATAGCACTAGCAATATAGTCTCTCAGGCTGTGGTCACTGGGTTTAAAGGGACTGGGTTTTTTTATTTCAGGTATTTCGGGCGGCGGCGAGCAGCAGTGGAGCCTTTTGGAGGCAGCGGTGGTGGAGGAGGCTTGCGGTGGTAGTGGCGGCTTGCGGTGACGATGGTGGCAGAGGCTGGTGGTGGTGGTGGAGGAGGATTGCGGCGGCAGCTGGGGGCACCCTTCCCTGAGCCCCGCCAGCCACCTGGTAAGTCCCCCCCTTTTTGCACTTGGACGCTTGAGTGCCCAAGTGCAAAAAGGGGGGGGGAACCAGAGGGACGATCTGGACAGCCCTCTCACGCAATCATTGAGCCCGCTTCGGCGCGGGAGTTGTCCTGGTCATTGTGGACAGTCCCTTTAAATGTGGGAGGAAACAGCAGTTCCTCCCACTTTAAAGGGCCATGTGACTGCAGCCTCAATGGAGTCAAGGCATCTCAATGGTGCTGCTGAAACACTGAAGTGCTATACTGGTTTAGCGCTATAGTGCTCAGCTTAGAACATTCAGGGGAGAAAGGGCAAGGAAGACCACATGGCAAAAAAGCAGCATTGTATGAAGTGCTACAGACATTCTAAACAGCACACCACAGAGATTCAGAAGTGCTACAAAGCGGTGAAAATGGAAGAAAGCAGTTTCCCTCAAAAATGGCTCAGCCCCGCTTTCTCAACGGGATGCAAGCTGCTTTATATGAACAGGTAAATAAAATCCGTTAGCAGTCAACTGCTAAAATGCTTATGTCTAAACTGATACAAAAAATCCATTAACAACCTTCTATTAAAACAGATTACAAAGGCTGTCTGAAAGGGGCCTTAAGGCAACACTGATATACCCGAGATAACATTAACAGCTGCAAAGCTTATCAAAGCCGGGCACATTCTGAAGAAAACTGTCAAAATCTTGCACTACTTCAAGAAATAAGTCATGAGTGGGAACAACTGCAGACATTCTCACCACAAGGTCTGAATGAAAGTTACTGGGTTGTATCAGATCAACCACCAGCAGAAATTGTTGACAGATACAGATTTTTCGCTATTTTCCCTTTTCCTCACAAGTGCCTTTTGATCTCCAGAGGGATGACACCTGTAGTTGAGGGAACCACATGAACAAAAATCCATATAGGTCAGGGAACTGCAGAAAGAAGAAGGAATGTGGTAAAATTACTCTCTCCTCCCTCCTTTTTTCACCGATCTCTGCTTGAGGGAGGAAGAGGCAATTTCCCCCAATTCTTACTTTTCACTGTAGTCCCCCAACCCGCATGAATTTTTGTCTGTGTGGTTCTCATGACTCCAGGTATAATCTCCCCGGGGGGGGGGGGGGGGTCAAAAGAGACTGGTGGGAAGAATCTGGATATGTCAGCACTTTCCTCTGAGCTCTGGATACTATTATTCCAGATTGGCAAGGATTTTGATTTATCACACATATTCTTTTTCTTATATCAAATATTTGTATGGAACTAAAGATGGGAAAATGCTACATTGTCCCGAAAGTCAGAACGGGAGGTTCCTGAGCCAAATCACCCTACCCCCCCAAGGCATTCTGCCTAGTCTCACAGTTGCAAAGCTAAAGGAAAAAAAACCTGTGCAGATAGTGATGCTTGTGACAACAGAACTTGCTGAAACGTGCGAAACTTGGCGGCTTACAATGTATGTGTATGTGTTTGTGTGTATGTAATTTTTTAAAAAATACTAAAAACCCTAAAAAGACCACAATTTAAAATCTCAGTTAGGACTGGAAATAAATAAAAACTAAACTAGTCCAGTGCAGTCCTAAATAAAGCTGTCTTCCACTGCTTCCTGGGGAATGAAAGTGAGGGAGCCAGGGGTGCCCCTCTTTGGGGAGGCTGTTCCAAAATCATGGGGCTGACCACTCTTTAGAGGGTTGGTGTTGGCCTATCACTGAGAGTAATTCTAAAAAAAAAAATTCAGGTGAGTAGCTAGTTAATCTAATTAGATGTATGTATTAGCGGTCATTTTACATACTTTAAACAATGTTTTTATATGTATTTTATGTATTTGTATTTTATATCAAGTTATGTATTTGTTTATGTTTAATGAAAAATTATTTTGAAATAATAATTAAAAAAGTAATAGGACAAAGTCTGAGACCGATTTCCCACAAGGTGCTGCCCCGGCGTTGTTCCTCCATTTGCCCTGATTGCATGCTTCAATTTCCCACTATCTACCGTGGGGCGTATTTTGACCTGTGGCTCCACCCGATTTTCCCTGCCGCTTCAGTGATCCTCAAAAAACAGGATCACGGAAACTGGGGGAAAAATCGGGCGGAGCCAAGGGTCAAAATGCGCCCCATGGCAAATAGTGGGGAATTCAAGCACGAAATTGGGGCAAATGGAGGAATGACGCCAGGGCAGCGCCTTGTGGGAAATCGGTCTGAGTCTAGTGGCACCCTTAAGACCAACAATATTTAATTCTGGGTATAAGCTTTCATGTGCAAGCACACTTCTTCAGATACATTAACTTCAGATACATTAACTTCAGATACATTATAATGTATCTGAAGAAGTGTGCATGCACATGGAAGCTTATACATGGAATTAAATTTTGTTGGTCTTAAAGGTGCCACTGGAATCAAACTTTGTTTTTTAAAAATAGTTACTAACCAGGTCTCTGGAGGTTTTGTGTAACCTGAGTCCCTCAAGTCACTTATCTGAGCATGGGGTACATTTTTGTAAGCTAATTTATCATTTTAATTTGCTTTGAAGATTTCCTGTAGGTCTTTACCACACCACACTCCTAGCCAGGTGCTAGAAGCTTTGAAAATGTACCTTGCTAATTAGTTTACAGAGTAGTGAGAAGAAAGCGACCAATCATGTGGGTCCTTACCATATGGTACAGGACCTTTAAATGTTGCAGCAGTAATGTGGGATGGCTAAGCATGCGTCATAATTGTTTTGATGAGACCATTTTCGTGTGCGTCTGAAGCTTGCCTGCCTGCAACATTTCGAATTTATTTATTATTCTAATTTATTATTATTACTCTAATTTATTTCTTATTTATTTCTTATTTAAATTTATATCTTGCCCTCCTGGCCAGCTCACATAAAAACTGTCCTTTTGCATGACTTTCTTTCGTAAATCTGTGAGGCCAACTTTGAAACTTAACAAGCTGTTCCATGAAAACTTCTCTGCATTGTTTATAAGGAGAATGTGACTGCAGAAACAGCAGAGGGAGCTGCTGCCCTATTTAAAAAACAGCCTCTTGCGCAGTTTCATCAGGAAACGTAAGCTGAATAATGATGAGATTTCTAACACGGAAATAACAAAACACAGCCTTAAACAATAAAAGAAAGAAACAAAACCCAGGAATTTGACATTAGAAGGGAAGCACAACTGTAGTTCATAATTACTGATTTTTTAAAACAAAACAAAACCCCCTAAAGTACAAGAAAAAGTAATCTGAGTGAAATAACATGGCTTCTGTACAACTTGGATTTGGTCTGGTGAGAATTAGAGTACTTTTAGACATAAGTTCCAAGTTAGCTGCCCTCTTTCCTCAGCCAGTTTGCTTTGAACCAATTATATGGTGTCTGCAATCAATTGAAATGCTCTTAAATCATCCAACATCTGCCCACAACAGAGGCCAGGGTTGCTAAAGCCTCAGAAGGAATGAACAGGGTTTCAGGTGGCCGAACTTTTACTATAAAAATTCTAAACGCAAATTCAAGTCACAAAATGTATTAACTTTCTACTGAAAAACGTTTTTTGTTCATTCTGTATGTATACACCCTCCCACAACAGCATGACTTTCACTGTTAAGATTTCTCACCAGAACTGGACCATTCCACAGAACTGCTGCTCCTGTAGCCCTCCATACTCGGCTTCCCAAGCATATCCTCACAACAACAATCTTCTTAGATGATCAAGTACATTTTATGGCCGGGTAGAAATTTGAATCTGATTTTTCCCTGATTTTCTCCCTGATTTTTCTAATTCGCTAACTACTATACGACCCTGGCTTTCATGGAATGTGACTAGAAAACCCACATGACTGGATTTTGTGTGTCATCTATCCATCCATCCAGGGGTCCTTTAGTAGAAAAAGAGGTGCAGGAGCTCATTAGCATAACTCATTAGCATAACTCATTAGCATATGCCACGTCCCTTGACATCACCAGAAGTGTGTCGGAAAGGGAATGTCAGTTTCAGCCCCATTATACCCTATGGGCCATTGAAGTCAATGGCAAAAACTCATAGGCTATATGAGGGGCTGGAGGAAAGGGGATTTGAGGGAGAGGCTCCAAACTTGCAGGGTAGCTGCTGGGGCCTCTCCTCGAAATACCCACCAAGTTTCAAGAAGATTGGACCACGGGGTCCAATTCTATGGGCCCCCAAACAGGTTGTCCCATCCCCTCCATTGTTCTCTATGGTGGGAAAAAATGTTACCTTTTTTTCTACCATAGAGAACAATGGAGGGAATGGGGGCAACCTGTTTGGGGCCCCATAGAATTGGACCCCGTCGTCCAATCTTCTTGAAACTTGGTGGGTATTTGGGGGAGAGGTCCCAGCAGCTACCCTGCAAGTTTGGAGCCTCTCCCTCAAACCCCCCTCCTCCAGTTGCTTTTAAAATTGCCGCCAAATTTCGGCAGCAATTCGGCAGCAGGCTGAATCAGATCAGAGAATCTGATTCAGCCCATGGCTGCCCTAGTGGCCACTCCTGAGCTGGCAGAGCTTTGCTCCGCCTTGCTTCGGCCCCAGCGGACCCCTGTATCTATCTATCTATCTATCTATCTATCTATCTATCTATCTATCTATCTATCCATCCATCCATCCATCCATCCATCCATCCATCCATCCATCCATCCATCCATCCATCTATCCATCTATTGGATTTTTACTCCACCCTCCCAGCCAAAGCCAGCTCAGGCTATTTTTAACATTTGGTTGACTTCAAGTTTATTATTGATCCCAATTTTGTAACTTTTTCTAAGTGCAAGTTCTCGTCTTTCAGGCCAAATTTGGGTCAGACGAGATGCAGGGAAACCTGCGATACAGGTATGTTTATTTTCCCTATGGGGCGAATCGCAACGGGGGAGAGGGGAGATCTAGACTGTGAATGCAAGAGTTAAACATCCCCCTCCACAGCACCACTGACACCAGCCTGATTTGGGTCCCCTTTTGTTCTTTAATAAGAGAGCCCAACTGTGGATCTGTTTCAACGGAAGAGTGCTGCCTACGCCTTGCTCAGGCCAGTCCCATCACGCCTAGTTCTCTTCCCCCTCTCCTGCAGTCCCCACCGTCTCCCTCCCTGAACGACACAACAAGGCCATTGGGTTTTTGTTGTTCAAGCAGGGAGACAGAGCAAAAGAGAGCACGATGCATTCAACCACCATAGCATTGTTTTGTGTTTATGTCTGTGGAGGCTACACAGGTGCCGTGCTTTTTTCCGCAGCATTTTAAAAAGACAATACATATTTAATGCTTTGAGACAGCGTGCCATGCTCACTGTTTTTGTAATCCAGAAGGGAAAATGTAAGGCCGGTACCGGGTAAAAAGCTCAGCGCATTTCCTTATCGCAGTTTCATTTTTTTAACATCCATGTTTTAATAACCGTAACCTTCCAGTGCTTTCCATTCCGCTGTGTTTTTTTTTGTATCTGAAGAGATTTTGCCTTAAACGTATAACTGTATTCCCAGAATAGTCTCAATATGTCTATGTCAAGTAGAATTATTGCCCTCTTGTTTTCAAGGTGATAAATGGGGGGCACTGGATCGGTCGCTATCTCTGTCTTGTTTCCCACAGATATATTTATGTTGTTTGTTCTTTTTGTCTGGACTTAAGTGAAGGCCTTGTGTATTCCCATTTATTCATCCTTCACTTCCCAACTGCCTTTTTTACTGTGTCCACAGTATCCTTGCTACAAAAAAAACCTAATAGCCAAGATAATCTGAAGCTCAGAGTAGACACAGTTGTACACTATTCCTGACCTTGATTACAGAAGGACTGAAAAATGGTCACAAATCGGTAGAAAAGGAGCATATTAAAATACACTGAACATGCATGACATAGGACAAGCCCAATCTTGCCTTGTCAAGCGTGTATTTGTTATGTCCTAACTAGTGAATTTTCCTAGAGCAGTTTCTTCCGTTGCATTGATTTCATAGTCAAGTGTCTTATAAATATACAGCCGAGACCTTTGTAAAGGACCGTCACTCTGGAGTTAGCAGAAGCTGTGGTCCCTGGATTCCACGTTACACCTTCTGCCAGGAAGAGGGAGGGAGAGACTCACACATTTCTCACTCCAACTACTATTTCCTTTTGTCATTGGATCTTCTGACCTACTTGGCTACTGTATTAAACTGGGACAAAGACGGATCCCCGCAGCCGCCGAAGGCTGGCGGGGGGGGGGGGGGACGAAGTTGCCTCCTTGTAAGGAGGACTGATCAGACTGGCTGCATTTGCAGCCTGGTTTTGCTGGGGGGCGGGGCTAGCATGCTGAAGGACAGCCCCGGCCCCAGCAGCCTCATTCGTGCCTTGTGCTCGACAGAGGAGGAGCATGAGGCCTTTTTTCACTTGCTCTCTGGCTTTTGGCCTAGAGCCAGCAGAAACTCAAAGGGTATTCCCCACCCCACCCCAAAATCAGCCTCCCTTCCCTCCTTTCTTGGAGGCTGTGACTCGGCTGGGCCTGGGACTGGCAAGGGTTTTTTGGGGGGTATTTTTGGGGCTTTTTGGGGGGCATCCCCTTGCCGGTAGAGGCAGCACTTGGGTCTGGAGCACTTGCAGGACGGAAGACACGTCAACGGAGGGACAGCGACTGTGGTGTAAATTAGAGTCGGCTGTGCTTCGGCTGGCTCCTAGGCTGCGGCCTGTGTGCTGTTAGCCTTGTTAAAGCAAGAATTACATGCACATACACTTAGTGGGAGTTTTCTTAGGCCCAGGGCTTGGGGTTAAGGTGCAGTTGGTGAGGCTGCTTGGGGCCCACTTGGTCATTTGCCCACTTCTCCCCCCCCTTTGTTCTCCTTTTGGGTTCTATAGATTTACAGCCAGTTCCCGCTGTTGTTAGGCAGTTAGACATTAGGTGGGGGTGGACTTTGCTGAAATCATCAGGGACAGCAGCCATTTTGGGAAGGTCTGCTCCTGTGGGCTGAGTGGCCATTTTGCCTTTAAATTGTTCCTCTGGGGTATCCTTAGGATTGGCCATCTTTGGAAGATCTTTTTAGGTGGTGGCCATTTTCTTTGGCGGTGGCCATTTTAGGACAATTCTATTAATTGAGGGAGTCCTCCCGGCTCATTGTGTTTTGGATATGACTTCTAGAAAGGGTCAAGGCCAGTCTAAAGGAAAAGGGCCTGCACCGATAGGTACCTAGGCATACTGCGGCACCCCCTCGTGGCTACTGTATTAAACTGGGACAAATATTAAAAGCTACAACTTGCCCCCTCGTGTGCATGAGCTGACTAATGGTGAGCCTGTAGGGTTTTCAAGGCAAGAGACTAACAAAGGTGGTTTCCTCTGCAATTCCATGTTGGTTGGTTTTTCCATTCAAATACTAGCTAGGTCTGATCCTGCTTAGCTTCCAAGATCTGATGAGATCAGGCTAGCCAGGGCCATCCATGTCAGGGCAACTTGCCTCTTTGGAGATCCTGAATTGGATGAAAATTGTTTTCTTGAAGACCCTGAATTGGGCAGAAAGGCAGCATAGAAATGTTTTAAATAAATAAATATTTTGCTCCCTTTGCTGCTTTGACTGCAATTTCATAGTCTTTTAGGCTACGATCAGATGTGCTATTTGGTGTGGAGGGGAAGCGAGCCTATTTCCCCTGGTGGAAATTGACATGGCATTGCATGAGCTCACATCCTTTATAGCTGCGGGCTCAGCCTGTCACTGTGTGATCAGACATCACATGTGGGCGAGTGGGGTTTTTTTGCCTTTTGTTTCCCATGCGCATAAACGAGGAATCGCATCTCTGCACAGAGCATTCCCCATGGAGTATGCAGTTATGCGCATACTGCTAAGCGAGGGGGGGAAAACTGCACAAGGTTGGGGGAGAATGAGCAGGCCATCCAAACGGCTTGAGTAAGTGCTTGAGCGATCAGACAGGGGAAAGTCCATCCATGGCCCACCGGCAAGCCTTAGGACTGGACTTGGTCCCTGATGACTTTTAACTCAGCTTCCGTGGTGGGGCAGCATGGGGTGCCGAGAGCTGCAGGACCTTTCCAGGTGTTGCTGTCTGATCATGCCCTTTAGATGTGTCAGGCATTCACAGCTGAGTTGGATCTAAAGGCACATCTGACTGTGGCCTCACTGTATTAATAACCCTGGTTTTGTTAAAGAAAACCTGCGTGTGGGAAGTGGGATTCTATCTACTTTTATCTCACACCATGTTAGTTCCTTAATCCTCCTGGTCAATTTACTAATGTTAACCTCTTAGGGGACAGTGGTTAAAGAAAAGAAGCTGGAAAAGTGGTTAATTCAGTACTCCCACCGAGCTCTGTCCCCATGCTCCTTCAGATTCTTCCTTCTTTTTACTCAGCAGGTGGTAGATTCAGTCCCAGTGGCAAAGCAAGATAAACTAGACACCCTTCTAATCCAGTTTACCAAGTGACCCTCTGGTGCACCAATGTTAGGAGAAGTGTGAGGATTCTCCAAAAAGACTGTTACAAGCCTGAAGATATCACTTTCCCTATTAATACGGTGGGTGCCCCATGTGTAAATAGGCTGAAAACTAAAACCGGTGATGGAATAGGGTTGGATGGAATACTATAACTGGATAAGGCCCATACAAGAAACATCTTTCCTGGAAAAAAAAAAAACCCACGAAGCCCCATGCCGAACTGGTATGACTCAAGGCATGTATGCCTATTTCCCTCATGCTGCCAGCAAATGTTGGCAGCAGAGACAGGGTTGCCAACTCCCAAGCAGCCATTTCCTTCAAGGACCTGATCTCTGCAGTCTGGAGATCACTTGTAATTTCAGAATAATTCAGTGCCCCATCTGGAGAGAGGACAGTGACCCTAAGCACAGAGTACATACAGATGAGAGTTGTACGCATCAAAGCTGGAAGCTAGCCTGACAGACAATCTGCTGTTTCCTTCCCTTCAGCCTAGAGTCTAACATGGAAAAATTATGCTTGGGGCAATTTTCCCCAAAGGATACTTTAAACTGCTAGAAGGATAGAATATCACCACGTGGTTTAAAAGAGGATAGGGTAAATCTGATGTGCAACTAAATGTACATCTATGTACATCCATCAACTTTAAGAGCGTGAATTGGAAAGATCAGCCTCAGACGAGCAAGAGAGGTGACCAGGTACCCAGCTGTGGAGCCTACATACCGATGACAAAGAGAGGACCTCTCCACAGAATCCAGAATACGCTGGGGCCATAAGGAGCCGACACCCTCTGGTAAAGACTGTGGAATGCTAGCCACAGAGGATTTCTCTATCTTTGAATCTGCCAGATCTAGGACTCGCCTGTAAATCCAGCTCAAATGCAGATCAGGACACACACTCAGAATTACTCACCAGGCCTCACAAACAAAGATGCTGATGAGCCCAAGAAAAAGCCAACATTAAAAGGAGAGACCCACCTTTAATTATAGGGCCTCCCTTTTCCTACTGCTGCCAAAGAATAATTGACAAGTAGTTCCAGAGTCACTCAGGACCCATTAAGGCACCAAGAAGGGTAAGACCAGGGCTTTTTTTTGTAGAAAAAGCCCAGCAGGAACTCATTAGCATATTAGGTAGGGGACTCACCTGTCCCCTCACCTGGGGCCTGCCTACCTAAGGGACCGCCTTTCCCCATATATACCCCAAAGAGCACTGCGGTCAGGCAGCCAACATCGCCTGACCCTTCCGGGCCTGAAGGAGGCGAGGCTAGCAGCCACCAGAAACAGGGCCTTCTCGGTGGCGGCTCCCCACTGGTGGAACGAGCTCCCAGAGAACATCAGGGCCCTGTGGGACCTTTTGCAGTTCCGCAGGGCCTGCAAAGCGGAGCTCTTCCGCCAGGCTTTTGGGGCCGCCACCGGGGGGAATGGCCCTTAGTAGATGGCACAATGGGCCATCTCTAAAAACATCTATGGTGGTAGCCTCCTGGTTGGTGCAAGCTAGTGGTGGGTATTTGGTGCTGGTATGACGCTGCCATTTTGTGCTGAATGTTTGTTGTAATTTTAAAGTGATTCTATTTTATGATATGTTTTAACTTTTAACTTTGTAATTGAGTGATTTTATATTGTTAGCCGCCTAGAGCCGGTCCGCTGGCTAGGCGGGGTATAAATTGAAATAAATAAATAAATAAATAAATTAGGCCACACCACTTACTGCACAGCTTATTAGCATATTAGGCCACACCCCCATTTTACCAGAAGAGTGGTCATCCAGCTGCACCCACCTTTTGCTTCTTATTCTGTTTGCCTTGTTTGTTGTCAAAACCCAGGGCTTTTTTTGTAGCAGGAATTAATTTGCATGTTAGGCCACATACCCCTAATGTAGCCAATCCTAATGAGTTTCTGCTGTTGGGTGTGGCCTATTATGCTAATGAGTTCCTGCTGGGTGTGGCCAACTCAGGAGCCAGCCAGAACTCCGTTCCTGTGTGTCCCTGCCCAAAAATAGCCCTGGGCAAGACTATGTACCTACTCTAAGATCCTTCAGTAGATGTTGATTCTGTGCAACATAGGGCTGCCATTTTCTCACTGGTGGGTATCCCTTGACCCCTGGCTCCTGTTTCCCAGGGCCAGTCCTCATGTTAAAAAAAAAGCTGTCAGCAACAGTGTGATATCACTTCTGGAGAAAACCTGGAAACCACAGCTCTTTAGGAATCGCCAGAAGCTCTATGATTTCTCCCAGGGTTCATTTTGTAGTAGGAGCTCCTTTGCATATTAGGCCACACACCCCTAACGCAGCCAATCCTCCAAGAGCTTACAGAGCTCTTCTTACAGGGGCTACTGTAAGCTCTTGGAGGATTGGCTACATCAGGGGTGTGTGGCCTAATATGCAGAGGAGCTCCTGCTACGACATGAGCCCTGGTTTCTCCATACCTAGAGAGGAAGTGGCATCACTTCTGGAGAAAGCCCCAAAATGACATCAGCCCTCCAGCCCTCCCATGCTCCTGCCCCACCTGGACTCCGATGGGCCTGACAACCCTAGCGTGACACCTATTTTGCCTGCCTCTTCATCTGGCCTACTGGCTGGGCAGCATCTTTGCTATTTCAGCAGGTTTGACTTAGAACCTTGATTTAGTGTTGCCTTCTACTCCTAGTCTTACCACATAGCTTCCCTGCCTCTTGGGAAAGATCTGGCATCTGTACCACAGGACCTCAGTGCTGGTAGGAATGGGACATTAGAGCACTGATTTCATATAAACCTACAGTTCCCAATGCCTGCAGTAACTGATACCATAAAAGACTGCTTCCATACATAGAGCTATTTAGTTGGACTGAAGAAAGGAAGCATGCAAAGAAAGGATAAAAGGAAGACAAGATTGTCCTGTCCCTCCTCTTTTTAGGGTAGGATGCAACAAAAAATGGAGGTGGAGGGACTGAGAGTTTCATGGATTTGCACTTGCCAGAAGATATTAATGATTAATTGCAGAGCTAGCTTCAGTCCACACACCAACTGTTCTCCAAGGCTGGTGCATTTACCAGGCTGCTGACACACCACATGCCCCAGGTAATGATTCCCTCTAGGACCCCCATCACCAATCAAGCCCAACCCCAAAATCATATGAAATCATATGATTTGCATGTCTTCGTAGGCCATAACATGACCAGAGGCCCCAGAATTTTGTTCCCTGAGCCCCACTTTCAGCTACCCTGTGTATTTACAAACTGCTGCCCAAACGTTACCTATGACCCATTCCCCTGTGCAATGTTCCCTCTAAGCTGTAGAGTCTTGTGGACAAAAACTCTACTTTGTGAGCTGCTGGCATTAAAGTTGTGAGCAAGCAGTTTGGCTGCCACATAAATTAGTTTGCTCTGGAGCCAACCTTCCTCTGCTAAGACAAAAATGTGTGAGCTGGAGGCTAAAAAACTGTGAGCTAGCTCACACTGACTTAGCTTAGAGGGAACACTGCCCCTGTGTATGATTCTTTCCCAGACAGGTGCATAGGGTACAACACAGTATCCTCTCTCTGTTCCTGTATGTGCAACATTAGGGGTGCTCACACACCTGCCAATATGGCTCACTCCCTGTTTACCAGTAGTCATCAAGTACCTGATTAATTGACAGGCTGCTTGACTGTTCTCCACTTGTTTGTGTGAACTGCAAGAACAGGCTACAGTCATCACAAGCTAACTACCAGTAAGTAGCTGAGGGATCAGCTGGGAGTCAATCTGATCTCTTACTGGGGAAACTTTTTTCTGTATCCAGCAAAGTTTTTTTGGGGGGTGGGGGAAAATCAGGAGCAGACTCCCAGCTGAGTTCTTCTGATCTTCCATCCTGGAACCCTTGTTGCCTCCTGGGCTTGCTGAGATGCAGCAAATAGGGTGGGGTGGGGAATCAAAAGTCCAGCTGATTTCCCCTCTCCCCACCGTAAACTGTCAGTTTGGGTTGCAGAGAAATGAGCTCTTTCTCCTCTCACTTTTGCAATGGGGAACTCAGAAGCACTGCTTCTGGATAACTGTGGCTGGACAGAGATATGGGAGTATGCCCAGGCCTGTAATTCTCTATATTTTCCAGGCACAGAGCCTTCCTAAATGTTTGTGTATGCATGCCAAAGGAGGAGGGGGGAAACCAGGGCTCTATTGTATTAAAGAGGGATCAGTCTAGGTACTGGCTGTACACCCCTGTGAGTTTAGGATTGCCAGACCCCACTGGTTTGGTGGGAGTTTCCAGCTTTTTGGGGGGCTCTACCCGCCACCTGACCTGCTGGTCGGTGGGGGAAGCACCATTCCCAAGCCCCAACACCTGTAGCCACCCCTCTCCCTTCTCTCTTGAAAGAGAGGAGGGAGAGGGGCAACTGCCAGCCGTGTGCCCAATCTCTGAGCAGCATTGCGGCTTGGAGATTGGCAGGCAAGGCCCTCTGGCTGTGGGCACTTAAAGGGGCCCCTTTAAGTGCTTGCAGCCAGTGGGACAGGGCCCCGCACACCCGATCCTCTTGGAGATTGGGTGGGTGGAGCCTTCTGGCTGCGGGCATTTAAAGTGGTCCCTTTAAGTGCCTGCAGCTGGAGGACCCCGCAGGGGCAGGGCTTGGAGCTGGGATGTCCCCAACATGATGTCATCACATTGGAGATGCCCCACCCCCTCCAGGAATGCCCCCCAAGTCCCCCACTGGGGCAGAGATGGACCTGGCAACCCTAGTGAGTATGAATCTTGTCCTAACATTTTAAATATGGAATAGCACAACCTTGAAAAGACAGGAACAGGAGTATCAGAGGCACACAAATGGATCTCACTGTTACTCTCTCACACAAAACTGGAAAAGATAAAGATCTCCAGAATAAAATTCACAAAGGATTATATATAATCAATCTCATTAAAATAATGAAATCCACCTCTTCCAAGAGAATACACATAGCCGTTGTACATTCTGTGAATTTGTGAGCCTCCAGACGTCATGTAATCAAACTGGGTATGGCAAAAAAGGATTGCACTGAATCATTAACACCACGATAGCTTTCCAGAGATTGCCTCCATTCCACGCTTTGAGGAGTCCTCAGAGTCAGAAATATGATCAAGTTCAAATTCTGAACTGTGCATATCTCGTAAGGGGAAAAAACAACCCCGAAATGCTTAGATCTGAATTAAAACCTCTAGTGATGCATATTACAATTCCTTTCATAGACTTATGTATTTCTTAATCTTCTTTAATTCTTCAGCAAACTCATTTGATCTACAGTTGAATGCTCTTTCCAGCATTGGGCATAATCCTTTCCACCATTCAGACAGTTGGCAAGCTCATCGCACAGCCCTTCATCTTTGAAATTATCCCTCTGAGACAGAAATTATCCCATTTTAAACACACAGCATCATCGGTTTGGGTAAACTGAATTAGCAATATCCCTCAGATAATGTACATAGTTTGCTTGTTTGAAATGCTAACAAATCCTGCTATTTCTACAATAGTTTTGGAAGTGATGCGGCTTGCCAACCTGTACCATTCCCCCACACCTCTACATGAGCCTGTGTTTATCTCACTATCTTTGTTTCGCATTATTGTACCTGCTAGATACCAGGGAGAAAACAGAGATCTAATTTAATTTGCTGCTCTTGGATCACCTGCTACATATCCCAGACTCAACTGAGTCTTACACTATCCCCACTGCTTACTCACAGGAGGTCCTTGCAGTCCTTGTTTCCCGGGTAGTCCTGGCTTGCCTCGTCGTCCCTAGAAACAAAGGGGGGGGGAGAGAATATCGATGAACATTAGTGGCCAGGACTGAATTGGAATGAGGTCTTTTTATCTTTGATAAATACAATTGTCTGCAGAGTTTATTAGCAGAAAGCCCAAGATCTAGAAGCATGATTGTGTGCTATAGCTTGAGCATCCAGCAACACGAACAAGGAGTTGTTTGCTGCAGCTAGAATATCATCTGGAGGTAAATGAGGCAGAACTAGACATAATATTCAGCTTCATTCCACTTGTATTTGATGCCCACCCCCAAGCCACATCCTACTGTTTTGATAGATTGATTTAAGATATCCCTGTTGCCTACCCAGAGCTGGATTGAGACATGCTAAGGCCCTAAACCATACCAAGTTAAAGAGGTCCCACAGCATTACCAAAAATGTGTAACACTTGAAATGTAGATTTTTTTGTTTTTGTTTTTGAATGTAAAGGACTCATAGTATGAGGCCTGAAACTGTAATTTGCTCAGCTTGTGTGTAAATCCAGTTTTAATCTCACCATGTGAACCCCCCCAAATGGCTTACAACATAATTTTGACAGTATAATAACAGTATCTATATACTGTTTCCCAGAGATTTTTTTTCTATGTAGATACTTATATCTGCCAAAAGAGAGCTCACTCTCCCCCAACAGCTTTTTTTACATAGTCAGGGGCCTTCCTCGGTCTGCAGAAAAATCCAAAAAGTTAAAAAAAAAACTTCAGGGACCCCCAATACCTTTTGAAATGGCCTTCACAGGGATCTAACTCCAGGCATCAACTGTGAGAGAGTAGAATGTTTGGGGAGGGGGGAGGACAAGGACCTCAATGAGGTACAATGCCATAAACTCCACCTTCCAAAGCATCCATTTTCTCCATGGAAAGTTATCTCTGTAGTCTGGAAATGAGCAATAATTCCAGGGATCCCCAGGTCCCACCTGGAGGCTGGCATCCCTAGGCAGCACCCTCTATGTGACTTGATACCACCTGATTTGCATGACTCAGGTAGGCCCAGCTGCTTGCTACTGTTCCTCAGCAGCCACCCTATGAAAGCCATTGTGATGTAACAAAGCTTCAGATTGGGATCTGTGAGACCCAGGTTTAGATCCCCATCTTGCGGTGGAAGCTGACTGGGAGATTTTGGACCAGTCACATACTTTCAGCCTAACAAACCTCACAGGGTTGTTGTGCAGATAACAAGGAGGAAATAACGTCTTCAGGTCCCATCTTGGATCACTTCAGTCCTCTCAGTCTAGAGGAGGTCGACAGGTTGCTCCTGACTGTACGCCCAACCTCGTGCAGCCTTGACCCGTGCCCCTCGTGGCTTATAAAAGCGTGTCACGAGGGGTTGTGTGGTGCTCTTTGAGAGATTATCAACAAGTCCTTTATGGAAGGGCTGTTCCTGGGGGCACTCAAGGTTGCGATGGTCTGCCCCCTCCTGAAAAAACCATCTCTGGACCCAGCCGTATTGGCCAACTACCGGCCGGTGTCCAACCTGCCCTATTTGGGCAAGGTATTGGAGAAGGTGGTGGCGACCCAGTTGCAGAGCTTCATGGATGACACCTCCATGCTAGATCTGTTTCAGTCCGGCTTCCGGCCGGGTCATGGGACGGAGACGGTACTGGTCGCCCTCACGGATGACCTCCGGAGACATCTGGATCGAGGCGGTATGGCGGCACTGTTGTTGGATCTGTCGGCTGCATCGACATGGTCGACCACCAGTTGCTGATCCACCGCCTCGCCTCGCCGAGCTTTACAGTGGCTTGCCTCTTTTCTCCAGGATCAGGGACAGAGGGTTGCGCTTGGGGAACAGACCTCCCAGAGGCACCCACTGGTGTGTGGTGTTCCTCAGGGGGCAGTGCTGTCCCCGATGTTATTCAATATCTACATGCGCTCCCTGGCCCAGATTGCCCAGAGGCATGGGCTTGGGTGTCATCAATATGCAGATGCCACCCAGCTTTATCTGCTGCTGGGTGGCCAGTCCGACTCTACCCCAGGTGACCTGGAGCGGGTGCTTCAGGACATTGCGGACTGGCTTAGACAGAGTCGACTGAAGCTGAATCCAACGAAGACGGAGGTCCTGTGCTTGAGTCGGACTGGGTCGGGGATAGGGCTCCCACTTCCGTCCTTCGGTGGGGCGCCTTTGGTGCCAGCGCCGAGGGTCGGGAGTTTGGGAGTGCTCCTGGATGCCTCCCTAACAATGGAGGCCCAGGTAGCAGCCACTGCTAAAGCAGCCTTTTACCATCTACGGCTGATTAGGCAGTTGGTCCCCTTCCTTGAACGTGAAGACCTAGCTACAGTGATCCATGCTATGGTCACCTCACGCCTTGACCACTGTAACACTCTCTATATGGGGCTGCCCTTGTCTCAGATCCAGAAGCTGCAGCTGTTGCAGAATGCGGCGGCCAGGCTGGTGATGGGTCTCTCTTCACGGGACCACATTTGGCCTGTGCTGCAGTCGCTGCACTATAGCGTACCGGATCTGGTTCAAGGTGCTGGTGCTGACCTTTAAAGCCCTTTATGGTCAGGGGCCTGCCTACTTGAGGGACTGCCTTTCCCCATATATGCCCCAGAGGGCAATGAGGTCAGGCACACAACATCACCTGACTTTCCCCGGTCTGAAAGACGCTCGGCTGGCCTGTACGAGGGCCAGGGCTTTCTCGGTGGTGGCTCTGTACTGGTGGAATGAGCTCCCGGATGACATCAGGGCCCTGCGGGACTTATTACAGTTCCGCAGGGCCTGTAAGACGGAGCTCTTCCGCCAGGCTTTCAGCTAGGAGCCGCCACCGGGGGGGATAACATCAACCTGGTCCTTTCAGCCGAACATGCACTGCCTTCTGGTCACCATGAGAACCTTGATGCTGCCTGTTATAATGCTTGCTTTATATTTGTGTATGTATTAATGTTGGTTTTATGTTAGTTTTATTTGTTGATTTGTAAACCACTTTGGTGGTATTTTATGGTTGTTAGCCGCCTTGAGCCAGTTCGCTGGCAAGGCAGGATAAAAATGGAATAAATAAATAAATAAATAAATGTAAGCTGCTTTAGTCCCAACTGTGAAGAAAGACTGTAATTTTCTCAGATAAAGGCTATGGGGGAGGGGAGGGGAGATGGAAAGCTGAAGACAGATAAGGTAGGTTGGCTGTTGGGTGGGAAGGAAATAGGATTGCCAACTCCAGGTTGGGAAATTCCTGGACATTTGAGGGGTGGAGCCTGGGGAGGGTCTGATTTGAGGAGGGACTAAAGACCAGTATAATGCCATAGACTCCACTCTCCAAACCAGCCATTTCCTTCACTTGAACTACCATTGCCAGCCTCCAGACAAGGGCTGGAGAGCACCCAGAATTACAACTGTTGTCCAGGTGACAGAGATCAGTTCCCCTGGATAAAATGTCTGCTTTGGAGGGTTGAGTCTATGGCATTATACCCTGCTGAGGCTGCTTGCCTCTCCAATCGTCACTGTCCCAAGGCTCCACCCCCAAATCTCCAGGAATTTTCCACCTGGAGTTGACAACCCTATCTCCTTCCCAGCCAATAATCAACCTCGCTCTTCAACTTTCCATCTCCCCCCCCCCACATCCTCCACCATGCTCTGAAGCCCTGACTGCTATGTCACATTGGCTGTCATGGGGGTCCATCTCAGCCTGGTATAAGGACACAGAGTCCACCATTTTCTCCAGGGGAACTGATCTCTGCCATCTGGGGAGCACTTGTAATTCTGAGTGATCTCCAGCGCTCACCTGGAGATTGGCAATTACAGTTCCCCTGCAGGAAAAGTAGTCTTTCTTTGCAATGGGGACCAAAGCAGCTGACATCATTCTCCTCTCCCCCTTTTGATTTGCACAGCAACCCTGTGAGGTAGGTTAGGCTTAAAGTCTGTGACCGGCCCCAAATCACCCACTCATCAAGAACCTGGGTCTAGCAGATCCTGCTCTGAGGTGCTGCCTGCTACGCCTAGGGTACCCAACCTCCAGGTGGAGCCTGAAGATCACCAAGTATCACAATTGAACTCCAGACAACAGATCTCCCCCCCACCCAGAGAAAATTACTGCTTTGGAGGGTGGCCTCTATAGCATTCTGTTCAGCTGCCCCAATGAGTTTTCTCCCAGAGGCCAACATAGGTGTGGAAAGGGGCTTTCGAGAAGCAAGCTTGGTTGCCTAGCAACAGGCACTGAGGGGAAAGTAGCCAGCCCCTAAATGCCTGGTGATTATGGGGGTGGATCCTGTGGAGGGCAGCATTTTGGGGGGGGGGAATGGAGGGATTTAGCAGGGTATAATGCCATAGTGTCTACCCTCCAAAGCAGCCATTTTCTCCAGGGAAACTGATCTCTGCCATCTGGAGAGCACTTGTAATTCTGAGTGATCTCCAGCCCTCACCTGGAGATTGGCAACTCTTCTCCTCTGCCCACTGCCAGGTGGGTCTAACTGTCCTCTCAGTGGCCTGCTTCTGTCAGTAAAAAGACAATGGATTTTCAGCATACCCCCCTCCCCCACCCACTGCCAGCTTGGAAACCAAGCTTGCTTTGATTAGGGAAATACCTGGAGATTTGAGGGGTGGGTCATGTGGAGGGCAGCATTTGAGGGGAATGGAAGGACTCAGCAGGGTATAATGCCATAGGGTCTACCCTTCAAAGCAGCCATTTTCTCCAGGGGAACTGATCTCTGTCACCTGGAGATCAATTGTAACAGCGGGAGATCTCCAGGTCCCACCTGGAGATTGGCAACCCTGGGGGGAGGTCAGCCACACAGCAGGGGGTTGAAGGGAATGGTTTGATGGTTGCTGGCCCACCTCATTAGCCAGCCAGCCATGGCGGAGCTTAGAAGGAGAGAGCTGTTTTTACAGTTTATTCTGACAGGAAAAGTGGCCAGGCTGGCAGTGTGCGGGGGAGGAGGGTTATGCTGAAAGTCCATTATCTTTTCACTGACAGAAGCAGGCCACTGAGGGGACGGTTAGACCCACCTGGCAGTGGGTGGAGGAGAAGAGTGGACCCAGCACCCAGTCCTTCCCCTTCGCTGGCTCTCTCCAGACTGAGGCCGAGATGCTGGCCGGTGGGTCTGTGGGCGGGACTGAGGCAAAGCAGTGAGAGAATGCAGCCAGTGGCCAGGGACCCCCTTTTGAATGGCAGTCTTTCCAGCCAACTGATTTTGGCGCCCCATGGAATCTTGCCACTTGAAATCGGCTTTATATTATAAGGAAAGATAGGTAATACCTGTGCATTCTCATAAGTGGGAATGAATGCTTATCCACAATTATAAATATCTATGGCGCTTTACATGGTATTTTTCCATGTGGGCTTCTTGCCATGTGGGCTTATTTCCATGTGGGCTCTTTTCCTGTGAGCTTTTTTCATGTGGGGTTTTTCCCGGTCACCCATTCAAAAGACCTGTCCACATAACCATATACCAAACTCCTGATTTTGAACTTTGTTCTAGAGGACCACATTAGAACAAATGGGCAGAAATGTCAAGGAAGCAGATTTTGGCTAAATATTAAGAGAAACTTCCTTATGATAAGAACTGTATATCAGTGGAACAGGCTGCTTTGGGAAGTGGTGGTGTTGCCTTTATTAGAGGTCTTTAAGCAAAGGCCATCTATTGAGGATGTTGAAGGTACATATTCCTGCACTGTATAGGGGTTGAACCAGACGACCTCCAAGGTACCTTCCAATTATAACACAGTATATAACCTATCAGAGCCAAACCTCCCCTTTTGGCTAGTGTAATACAGCACCGCCCAGCATAAAAGGAGTCTATTTGTGGCACTGTCCCTTTTCCAAATTCTTCGCTGAACTCTTACCAGGTACAACTGCATATATCCTGTACAGTGGCATTTATAGTGACTGCTGCCTTTGCACTGGAAGCCCGGAGGCAAATCTACAAATAATAAGGCTGCAAGGCTCTCTTACAACGAAGCACCATTACAACAACAAAAAACTTTAAAAAGCAGATGTTTTACAAGCTACGTTTTAGAGAACAGCAGTGGAGTCCTATGTGGAGTTACTCCAGCCTTAGTCCACTGATTTCAATGCACTTAGACTAGAGTAACTCTGCACAGGATTGCACTGTATAAGTATTTCAAAAGGTTACTAACATAGGCAAGCCCAGTTAAATGACATAATATGCAAAGATTCTACAGGCAGTTTCTAAGATGTAAAATGGCAATATAGTTGTTACCCTATAAAACAGTCACATTTACAAATGTCCTACACCCTTTTCTCGGGCTGATGTTCAGCCATGCCACAAGCAAACTGAATTATGTGCTTCCTACTTATTGATCTCCATTACTTAAGTCATCTGTCACCTGCAGAGATTCACAGCCAGCTCAACCTTGATTCCAAGAGCTAAGCAGTTCTACGGGAATCCAAGACCGGAAAACAGCAGACTAAAAATTTTCAGCAGCCATGTGTCTCCTGCTATCATTTCAAGTTCACGTATTTCACATATGGCCATGCATTTTTATGGCAAGATGTTATATTTTATACGATAGCTTCTAAAAGTTTTGTTTCTAAAGATAGGCAAGTGTATATTTTTAAACTCAGGCTGATTAAATGATTTTTTTTTAAAGAATCTGATTAGTTCTATTTCCTCCTGCTGTTTACAGATCAGTTATTATTTGCATTAATAATGTATATGGTACTTCGGAAGTAAAATGTGCTTTATAGCTTTGGCCTCATTCATCCTCACCACAGATGTCTAAGCAGACCTCTGTTCTAATAGGGGAAATAAGGCTGAAATAGAATCTGGCTCAAGATCACCTTGCGGTTACTTGAGTCTTTGATTCTGATCCAAAGATCTATGTGTATTACAATATGTCACCTAATAGGACATCTTGGGGCAAGAGGTCGCACAGCGGTCACTTAGTGAAGAGAGCTCATGGGCAATCTGGTTCCGGCGTGCAGGAGGGGCAGGCGGCTCAGCGACGCCCACTTTGGTGGGAGTTTACCTCACAGGGAGTCTGTGGCCGTGAGTCCTGCTCATTTCGCCACGAGTGCCCTCTGTGCGCTGGGTCTCACACCTTCTCCAGTTGTCTTAGGCTGAAGGGCCGCGGGGGTGGAAAAGGGGACAAGCACTCATGGGGGGGGGGGGAACGACAACCCCCCTCATGATACAGGGACCCAGCCCAATTAAATTGGAAGTTTTCGGGCTCGGGTTCAGTTGTTACCCAAAGATCCCTGTTCGCATTTTCCTTTTGGAGGGGTTTATGTTAGGTTTTGGATACACCTCCTAATCTAAAATCTGTTCAAGGTGTGGAACCAGTTGTTAATGATGTTTCTCTTGCAGGTGCTGTGGGCCATGAGACAAGATGAAAGGTCACAGTCTGCGGCCACAGCATTCTTTTTGGGGCATGATGGACACCCGTCAGGCTGCAGTGTGGCCTTTGAGTTGTCGTGAAGGAGGGGCATTAATGTTTTTTTCTCCTTCCCTTTTTACTTGAGGAGGGGGCCTACTCCTCACATCTGGGCCAATAAAGGGCCTGGCCTTTATTTGGCAGGCCAGGGCCGACCTTGTGAGGATAAGAGCAAGGCGGCTTGGCGTTCGGTGTAGATGACCATGGCACCTTGTGAGGATAAGAGCACGGTGGCCCGGCACACAGTGTGGATGGCCACGGCACCTTGTGAGGATAAGAGCAAGGTGGCCCAGCACTCAGTGTGGATGGCCACAGCACCTTGTGAGGATAAGAGCAAGGTGGCCCAGCACTCAGTGTGGATGGCCACAGCACCTTGTGAGGATAAGAGCAAGGTGGCCCAGCACTCAGTGTGGATGGCCACAGCACCTTGTGAGGATAAGAGCAAGGTGGCCCAGCATGCACCTTGTGAGGATAAGAGCAAGGTGGCCCGGTGTGGAGTGTGGATGGCCATGGCACCTTGTGAGGATAAGAGCAAGGTGGCCTGGCGTATGGATCATGTTGCTGGCCAGGGTCGATCTTGTGATGATAAGAGCATGGTGGCCCGGCATGTTGATGGGGCGGTCTGCTATGCTTCCCTCCAGGTGTGGCGGAAAGTGGGGACCCCAGGTGTTTTGACCATGTCAGTCACAAGGCCAAGATGAGGCAGCCTGTGAACTCTGGGTTGGGTTTGCTTCACAGCACCCTGACAAAGGGGTTAAGTTTTAGTCCTGCATTGGCCCCACAGGGGGGCATCTGGTAAACAAGGGCCATGGTTTCATTTTGTTGACTTGCAGCACGGAATAGGTTTTGTATGGGGTAGCAAAGGCCAAAGCAGAGGCTTGGCCTTGGCTGTGGCAGGTTTGTACAAGCAAGAAAACAGAACTGGAGAGCGCTTTGCAGCATATCCCGTTTGAGAACAGGAGGTCATCAGGAACTGCCTTAGGGCTGTGTGGTCCGAGGTGGAGAATGGTGATCGCCTCTGGAAACCTCTCCGGCTAGGCTCCTCCCTGAAGGTCTGTGCAGTCTCAGGGGTAGGCGCTCCTGCGGGGCAACCAGTATGCTGGGCTGCCGGTTACGAGCCAGAATTTGGCTGGCTCAAGACCGGAGCTAGGTGTCCTGCCCATATCAAGGGCAAGGAGGTTGTGTCAGGGAGTGACGCCTGCCTTGCCTGTTTCAGCGCTTGCTTAGTTTTGCCCGTTGCTGCAATGTTCTGTTAAATAGTTAATAAAGTGGCCCTTGTTTAATTCCAAACTGTTGTCTGTCTCGTTATTCCGGCTGGGGTGGCAAAGATCTATGTGTGTTACAATATGCATACAGAACTTCATATGTTTTAAACTCTTCCATACACTTCAGAGGCAGCTGAAGAATATTCAGAGAAATATAAGACTCACCACCAGCACTGAAGTTAATGGAGAAACCCTAGTCTACAATGGAGCAAGGTTATGTGTGAAGTGCAACTCCTGTATGCAGAGGAACCCCCTGGATCAAGCTCCTAAATATTTAAACTTCAGCTTCCCTGGGATTTCTAATTACGATTCTAACATTTTAAATAAATAAATGAAACACAGATACACCGAAACAGGACACTACATCTAAACAGCTGTAAACAGATATAAAATTAATTAACATTTAAAATAACCCCCTCTGATTTGTTAAACTTAAACGCAAACAGTGATGACTATCATAAAAACATCTTCCTGTTCCTGGGTGTTATTAAGGATGCGTTGAGATTAGAATGACACTTCCAATCAGAACAGTCTCAACAAAGTAGCAGGGAAGTGTTAAGCCAGAGATGATGGGATTTTGATTGGCAGGCACAACTGTGATTCAGGTGCTAATTACCACGGCGAAATATTATGGAATATCCTTCAAGCAAGATTTTTACGTTTGCTAAGATGGTTTATGAAGGGTTCTGCAGAGTCCGAGTGGACATCACAGTAGATAGAATATTACGGCTTTTACCCCTTATGTTGTAGGTTACGCACCTACAGAAACATACACCTATTCCTTTCTCCAGCGCTGTTTCTGTACTGATTACTGTTACGTGCAAATATGTGTGTGTATACGTATTTCATGACAGAGCTTGTTTCCAATCTTTTTTTCTTTTCAAAACTGATTTACATTTAAAACATGCTTTCCCCCCTTGTCTATACCAATCAAATGGTACAATTATGTAACAAAAATTGAATTTATGACATTTTTTCCTGCTCACAGAGACTAAGGACTGGCTCAGACACAGCCCAAATATATAGGTTATTTATTTATTTATTTATTTATTTATTTCTTGAATTTATATCCCGCTCTCCCCACCAAAGGCAGGCTCAGAGCGGCTCACAGCACAGGTTAAAATTACAATCCATTTAAAATAAACATTCATTAAGTATTAAAGTACTTTCCATACATCCTACACAAGATTGGCGGCATTTCAATTCTACCCACAGGGGGGTCCGAGCAGCATTCATATAAAATCCCTCTGTGACCACACACAGGTTGGCAAATGGAATTGCCAACAGACGGGGCTGGCAGATGGAGCTGGGCCAGGGCTGAAATGTTTACCCTGGGCGGCCCCTACCTAAAGGCCTGGTGGAAGAGCTCCGTTTTACAGGCCCTGCGGAACTGCATCAAATCCCGCAGGGCCTTGATGTTCTCCAGGAGCTCATTCCACCAGGGCGGGGCCGCCACTGAGAAAGCCCTGGCCCGTGTTGTTGCCAGCCGCGCCTCCTTCAGTCCAGGCAGGACCAGTCAGTTTTGGGATCCAGACCGTAGTGTTCGCTGGGGAACATGTGGAGAGAGACGGTCCTTCAGGTAGACAGGTCCCAGGCCATATAGGGCTTTATAGGTAAGCACCAGCACCTTGAACCTTATCCGGTACGCTATTGGCAGCCAGTGCAGTGCCTTTAAGGCGGGCTGTATATGTTCCCGCATAGGGAGACCCAACAACAGCCGGGCCGCGGCATTCTGCACTGCATTATATAATACATTCAGTGCAGAAAAAGGCGAAGACAGATCACAGGAATGCAGGCATTTCCACAGATATGTTCTGATGTTAATTTTAAAAGATTGTATGAGTGTGTGGGAGACTGTGCAACTCCTGTGTCACAATGCCTGTATACATCTACACACTCAGGTTACCTGTGAAGTAGAGGAATTCCATCAAGAAAAATAGCATGAGCTTTTCACCACTGTTTAAAACACTCAGCTCTACAACATTCGAATGCTTAGCATTATAAATATAACAGCATATTACAACATGCTTTAACTTCCTGCGATGGTTTTAACATTTGAAACATTAGGAATAGATATATGAGATTTGTACAGTTAATATATTTTTGGCGGATAAAAGCTTGTGTAAAAACTGTGATATTGTATGATACGCTGTCATATTCTTATCTAGGAATGGGCATGGATAGGCTCATGAACTTAAGTTTGTGGTGAATTTTGGCTGGTTTGTGGTTCACAAAGTGAAGTTCGTGGCAGCTTAACCGGCACAAACTTTCCAGGTGTTCATAGCGGTTCATGGTAGATACATTGCCAGACTGTCTCCACTCAATCTAAATGCTTACAAAACTTCTAAAGCAATTGGGGGGGGATTTGGGGGTTGAGGGAAGAGGGCTGAATCCACCACCCCTTCCTCCTGTATCTAGCTTGCACTCTTTACACTCCTGAACCTGTGCCTGTCAAAATGACCACCTGTCAGGCGCTGGTTTGGACGTTCATGAGTGTATAGAAAGGATCCTGAGCAAGCTAGAGTTACCAAACTTGCAAGGGATCTCTGGCTGATGCTCCTCTATCTGCCCTCCAAGTTTGGTAAGGATTGGATTTGCGGGATCAAAGCTATTCCCCCCCCCCCCCCCCAGAAGGTGCCCTGGGAAAATGCTTTCTGGAGAAATGACAGGAAGTCAAAGTTGCATGTCATTTAAATGCAAGGCCACACTATTAAGAAATAAGGAATGGGATTTCTCTCACACACACATTATAATTTTTATTTTAAAACAAAAATACAGGCTCAGACGTCCTTTCCGGGATTGCTTGGTCCTTAGGTAGGGTTGCCAAGTATTCAAAACTCACCGACGGGGGGGAGTCCTCCTCTCGCCGGGAGTTTCTCCTGGCGCGCGCGCAGCGACATCACCAAAAGTGATGTCAGCACGTTGGGGGCATTACCAGGGCGATGCTCTGGCAATCGCCCCAAAACTCTATGGTATCATAGAGTTTTGGGGCGATTGCCAGACCGTCACCCTGGCAATGCCCCCAACGTGCTGTGTCACTTCCGGTGACATCATTACGTCATCCTCGCTGGATGATGTCGGGGGTGGGGTTCCCCCGCCGGCCAAATGCTGGCCGGCGGATCGGGAACCCCTTTAGCGGGGGATCCCTCACCTCCCGGGCTGACTTGGCAGCCCTATCCTTAGGTTTCCTACATTCACAAGGTCTGCCAGCAAGGACTATCTCAGCCAATGAGTGTTAGCCAGCAGGAGTTACACTTCAGCTGATTCCTCAAGTAAAAGTAAAGCCATTTGGGTGGGAGGGGAAAGATAACCAGGCAGCAGAAGCCACTTCTTGGAAGGGCAAGGACATCTCTTTCAAGATGACATCTCATTTCAAGATGAGTGCACAACGACTGCAGAGATGGTGAAATGCTGTCCGTAGAAGAACAATGAATCATATCCACATTCAGGAAATGAACAGTTAAAAAACCAGACATATAACTCAAAATTTGTATCCATATGGCATCTGTACCTTAATGTACTCAGCTTCATATCTACATTTTAGTTGATAAAAAACTATTTGCATGTGCTATAACCTATTCAAATCTGTAAGTTTTTAACACTGAAATATGCAGTTATTTCGGTAACTCTCTATACTTATGTTTATTCAACATGGCTCATTCTCAAGAAAGTAATCCTTTTTAGGATGGCACTGTAAGCTTAGAAAAGAGATCTTCTGGCCTAGGATACTGAAGGTAGGGTTGCCAAGTCCAGGTTGGAAAATACCTGGGGACTTTGGGGGTGGAGCCAGGAGAAGGTGGGGTTTGGTGAGGGGAGGGGCCTCAGCATGGTACAGTGCCATAGAGTCCACCCTCCAAAGCAGCCATTTTCTCCAGGGGAGCTGATCTCTGTCAGCTGGAGATCAGTTGTAAAAGCAGGAGATCCCCAGGCCCTACCTGGAGGCTGGCAGCCCTAACTGAAGGTCATTAGAAATTTTGAAGACACACAGTAGACTAAAGAGGCTGAAAACTGGACTGAAATGGGTTGAAGCAGAAACAAATTTAAGGAAACAAGAATAGAAAAATGATTTAAATAGACTGGAAATTTAAGAAAGAAGAGAAACAGAATAACAGAGAAAAGAGATGTAAAGAATATGTTCTGAAGATTTGGAGGAAATGTTAACTTTCTTAAAACAAAAAGTAATAAGGTTGCCAAACCTTCCTGATGGAGGTAGGGGTCCCCTGCCTCCAGGCCCTGCTCCCCAGTCACCGATCAGCTGGCTGGCAGGGGGACTTCTCAGGAGCAAGGGAAAGCCCCAGGCCTCCTCACCAGTGTCACACAAGAAGTCAAGTCATCACACCAGCAATGTCTAGGCAATGCTCTGGTATTTGGGCAAAAACTCTATGGTAGAAGTCAGTTTTACCATAGAGTTTTTGCCCAAATACCAGAGTGTCACCCAGATGTCACTGGCATGATGACATCACTTCCTGTGTGACACTTGTGAGGAAACCTGGGCCTTTCTCTTATTCCTGGTAAGTCCTCCCCATCTCCCACTGGCTGCCAGGAGGGACCTGGCAACTCTAAGAAGCAACTTTTGCAGAAGAAAAAAATAAACTACATGAGTAAAAAAGGAAAGAGTGTAGCAAATATTTATGGAAAATGTGGGAAGAACTTTGTTCAAGGAAGTAAGTAATGGGCTTGGAGAAAAGTGAAACTGCATCAGAAGCATATTCAGGTAGGTAGCTGTGCTGGTCTGAAGCAGCAGAACAAAGTTTGAGTCCAGTGGCACCTTTAAGACCAACAAAGTTTTATTCAGTGTACTAGGATTAAGGCCCGTTATGGAAATAAATACAACAGGCTCTAGAAAAAGGCTCTGGGAGAGTGCCCTGGTCTTGGGCATTCAGCATCAATTTGCTGTGGCGACCTCAGCAGGGTATAATGATACAGAGTCCACCATTTTCTCCAGAGGAACTGATCTCTGCTAGCTGAAGAGCAATTGTAATTTTGAGTGATCTCCAGCCCTCCCCTGGAGATTGGCAACAATGGTTCCCTGGGAGGAAATGGCTGGTTTCAAGGGTGGAGTCTATGGTGCTGTACCTGTCTGAGGTCCAACCCCTCCTCAAACCCCACCCTCTCCAGGCTCCACCCCTCAAATCTCCAGAAATTTCCGAACCTGGAGTTGGCAACCCCATGACCTTCCTGGCTAACCATCAACCTACCGTTATCTGCCCCTCTGACTGCAACTGACTTCTGCCCTCCCTCCTGGAGATCAGTTGTAATTCTGAGTGATCTCCACTCCTCACCTGGAGATTCGCAACAGTGGTTTCCCAGGAGGTAATGGCTGGTTGGGAGCATAGAGTCTATGGCATTGTACCTGACTGAGGTCCTACCCCTCCTCAAACCTCACCCTCTCCAGGCTCCATCCCTCAAATCTTCAGGAATCCCCCACCTGGAGTTGGCAACCCTATCTACTTCACAGCCAATCATGATTCTACCTTTATTTCTCCCTCACTGTTCAGCTTTCCATCTCTCCCCCTCCCTGCAGCCTCTACTGTGCTCTGAAGCCCTGACTACCACGTCACATTGGCTGTCATGGGGGGGCATCTCAGCAAGGTATAAGGACACAGAGTCCACCATTTTATCCAGGGGAACTGATCTCTGCCATCTGGAGAGCAGTTGTAGTTCTGAGTGATCTCCAGCCCTCACCTGGAAACTGGCAACAAAGGATTCCTTGGCCGGGAGAGTGGGATAGAAATTTAAATAAATAAATTTCCCAGGAGGAAAAGTAGTCTTTCTCTGCAGTGGGGACCAAAGCAGCTTACATCATTCTCCTCTCCCCCTTTTGACTTGCAAAACAATCCTGCGAGGTAGGTTAGGCTGAAAGTCTGCGACTGCTCCAAAGTCACCCACTCAGCTTCTACAGCAAGAACCTGGATCTAGCAGACCCTGCTCTGAAGCACTGATGGCCTAGGGTAGCCAACCTCCAGGTGGAGCCTGAAGATCACCAGGTATCACAGCTGAACTCCAGACAACAGATCTCTCCCGCCTGGAGAAAATAACTGCTTTGGAAGGTGGACTTTATGGCATTCTGTTCAGCTGAGGCCTCTCCCCTCCCCAAACCCTGGCTTCCATAGACTCTACCAGAAAATCTCCAGGAATCTCCCTACCTGGAGCTGGCAACCCTCATCAGGACTGGTCCCAATCAGTTCCTCACAAAGGCCTGCAAAGGGTTTCCTTCCTTTGTCTGAACCAAGCTTGGTTGCCTACTGTGGTGAAACAGGCTCCAGTTTACAATTCAACTGTTCACCTCCCACCCTCGTCCTGTGGGCGACTCTCACTCCTTAAGTTCCCTGCCACCACTCCCTGAATTGTCACTGTCTGTTTAAAGGGACCCCTGTGGCCAAATCTCCCTATTTGGAGATGCAATCCCGAATCTTTGGGGGATCCCTGGAAAGTTGGCAACCCAAGGGTCTGGCCTTTCCTTGCTTCCCTGGGCTACCCCCTCCCTTTGGTATTGTGCAGATCAGGGGAGACTATGGGGTCAGAGCACAACACAGATTATTAGCCCAAATAGAAGAATTTATTTTACTATTTACATAATTATGGAGCACACACACACACTAAATGAATAAGGCACAACGGTAGGAATAAGCACACACTATGAACCAACAGGGCACAAATCAACAGGGGTTAAACACAATCCTCCCTGGATGGGCTGAAGTCTATATCGATGGCGCCCCGCCCCTTGGGACAGTCTCTCTTTTCCCGCACTTTTTGGCCTTGGGGCCACTGTGAACTGTAGTCCAGCAGATGAGGAAGCTTCATTCAACCCAGTGAGTGATACCCCTGCAGGACCCTCTCTGGAACTACAGCTCAATTGAAGTTTATGGAGGAACATTTTAAACAAACCACAGACAGCAGCCATCTTATAAACACAGGTAACTGCCATTTTGTTACACCTATCAACAGCCACTGAGGTAACAGTCGGTCCCACACAGGAGGGAAGCAGGAGAAGCGTCTTCGTCAAGAGAGAAAGCCGTCTGCCAGT
This sequence comes from Lepidodactylus listeri, assembly GCA_029233225.1. Lineage (NCBI taxonomy): Eukaryota > Metazoa > Chordata > Lepidosauria > Squamata > Gekkonidae > Lepidodactylus > Lepidodactylus listeri. The sequence continues at coordinate 53,853,486 of JARCFY010000016.1, read as the reverse complement.
AATTCTGAGAGGGCACAGTGGCTGAAGGAGTGGGCAGAGAAGAGGAGCAGACCCAGCACCCAACCAATGGCATGCAAGTACTCACAGCCAGTGGATAGGGACAGCTTCTGAGTGACAGGTCAGGGGGCCAAAGGCTGGGGAGGGGTGTGGAATGTTGAGGAAAGAGTCACAGGAACCCTCAGTTATATAATAAGGAGAGATAAGCTTTTGTGTGCAAGATCTAAAGAAATGTGCTTGCACACAAAAGTTTATGCCTTGAATAAAACTTGGTTGTTCTTAAAGGTGCCACTGGACTCAGACTTTGTTCTGCATCAGAAGCAGAAACTGGAGAGCAAAAGGAAAATGAGGAAGAATGAAGATTTGGTGAGACAGAGGGAGAGCAAGAATAGTTATTATCAGGAGAAGAATAAGGTTAACAAACAGCAGAAAAATTCTCAGATAAAGGAAAAGGCTAATAAGGTGGGAGAAAAGAAGTAAAAGAATCAATTACATGTTGAGGATGACAAAAGAAAGCAATGAAAATGAGAAAAGGAAGTGAAGAATAGGAGGAAAGCATGGGTATGCAGTGAATTGCATGGTTTTGATAGAGGGATGAAAATGAGGCAAGAAGGGGGATTTTAAACAGTTGCAGCATCATTTTAAGCATGTCCATTCAGAAGTAGATACCACTGAGTTTTGTAGGACTTATTTCTTAGGCATTATGTTTGGTAGTGCAAACTTTATGAGCATACTGGCTTTTCTAATGACTTCTGGGAAACCAAAAGCTTGATTACTATTTTGTAACACTCTATTTGGTCCCAATACATTTATTTACTTATTAAAACATTTGTATCCCACCTCGTTGCTTGGGCTCAGGGTGGAAAACAATGTAGCAACCAGGTTGCAATGACATAAACAAGAGTCTAATTAACAAAATTAAAACAAATCAAAATATACAATTTACCAATTTATCAATTTATAAGCATTCAGATTTAAAACACACAAAGATTAAGGCACACAGGATCAGCAAACACACAGCCAACTGAGAGCCAGTTTGGTGTGGTGGTTAAGTGCACGGACTCTAATCTGGGAGAACCGGGTTTGATTCCCCACTCCTCCACTTGCACCTGGCTGGATGACCTCGGGCAAGCCATAGCTCTGTACCAGCTGTTCTCTCAAGGACAGCTTGGGAAAGAGCTCTCTCAGCCCCACCTACCTCACAGGGTGTCTGTTGTGGGGAGGGGAAGGGAAAAGGAGTTTGTAAGCCGCTCTGAGACTCCCTTGGGGAGTGACGGGCAGGGTATAAATCCAATCTCTTCTCTTCTTCTTCTCAAATCTCCTGGAAAAATGCTCCAAATGCTCTTTATAAAAATACTGCCTTACATGCCTTCCTGAATGCCTTCACCCACTTTGGCAGGATCTGGTCCACCAGAAAAAAGGCAAGTGATCTTGCTGTGGCGGCACAGTCCAGGGTTGCCTCCTGGCAACCAGCAGGAAGTGTGTGGGGACAGGGATATGCAAAAATGTGTTGTTTTAATGCCAAAATCTCACATCTGGACTTACCAGAGTCTTGGGAGTGTTACGCTAATGCCATGATGTCACTTTGGGGAGTTGTTCCAGAGGAGATGTTGCAGCCTTGGAACAATGTGTATCCCCCCCTTGCATTCCCCCCCCCCCCATCACTCTATTAAGCGTCCGTGGGCAACCCAGGCTGCCATGGAACACTCCCACCATAGCTGGAGACCTGGCAGCCCTCGTATAGACAGTCCTAAGGGGGGAAGCGGCTGGCTGAAGGAAGTAACTAGAGGAGGGGAGCATACTGGGAGATGCAGTTTGATAAATACAAGGGCCCTAGGCTGTGGAGGGCTTTGTAGATAATAACCAGCATTTTGAATTGGGACAGGAAGCAAACAGGTAGCCAATACAGTTGATACAGCGCTGGAATTCTGTGCTCTGAGTGGCTGACTCCGTAGAGATGTGCTGCCACACTTTGCTGCAATTAGATCTTCCAAGAGGTCAGCATACAGGATGTTACAGTAGACCAGTCTGGAGGTTAAAGTAGCATGGATCAGTGTAGCTAGGCCAGCAGCATCTAGATAAGCAGCCCACTTACAAGCTACATGCAACTGAAAGAAGGCACTCCTAGCAGCAGCAGCAGCAGCATGCTTATCAATTAGCAATGACAACTACTGCTATTACTACTGTCAGGGCTCTTTTTGGAGAACAAGCCCAGCAGGAACTCCTTACCATACTAGGCCACACTCACCAGCAGGAACTCATTAGCATCTTAGGCCACACCCCTGACATTGCAGAAAGAGAGAGAGAAGGAAAGAAGGAGGGAAAGAGGGAAAGAAAGAGAGAAGGAAAGGAGAGAAAGAAAGAGAGAGAAGGAAAGGAGGGAAAGCGGGTACGAGGGAGAGACAGAGGGAAAGAAAGAGAAGGAAGAAAAGAGGGAAGGAAAGAGAAGGAAAGAAGGAGGGCAAGAAAGAATGACTCTAATCTGAGAGAACCGGGTTTGATTCCCCACTCCTCCACTTGCACCTGGCTGGATGACCTTGGGCAAGCCATAGCTCTGTACCAGCTGTTCTCTCAAGGACAGTTGTCTCAGAGCTCTCTCAGCCCCACCTACAGCACAGGTGTCTGTAGTGGAGAGGGGAAGGGAAAGGAGTTTGTAAGCCGCTTTGAGACACCCTTGAGGAGTACAAATCCAATCTCTTCTCTTCTTCTTTTCTGCACACAAGCTTTCTCACCGTTGATTCCTTTTTCTGTTTCTCTTTACTTCTTTAGCCAAATCCTGACATTTCTCACTATTCTCACTCCAAATTTCATTTTTTTTCTGAATCCATGAAAATCCTTGTTTGGATTCTAGTTCTTTCCCTGGTTGATTATGGAAGTATTGTGCTTACTGGTCTAACTACCTCAGCCTATCGTTAATTTCTCTGCTTCCTTAACCTTCCTTGCTTCATACTGCAGTGTCACTTTGTCGGGCCGTGCCGTGTGTGCCATAAAATGTTATGCCAGGTACTAGAGATATGAATTTTGTAAAGGATACAAGCAAATCCAATTAACAATATTATTTTTTACTCAGAATACAAACATGCTTTAAATATGAACACTCTTACAGTGTTTCCCTGGTGCCCATCCTCCCACTTCCACAGCCTGTTACACATTAGCCCTGCGACAGTGTACAGGACATAATGCACAGCCTCTGTCATCTGGCAATAAAGGGTAATGACCAGTTGCTCGAGGGCCAGATGAGAGCCCCGGATGGGCCAGTTCCAGCTCATGGGCCTCGTGTTTGACACCCCTGCTCTAACGTCTAGCTTATTTGGCTTGACCTCTTGTCCCAGGTTAAGTTTAAAGGGTTTTAAAGGGTCAAATAGAAATTATATTGGAAAAATACATGAACAGATCTCTCACCATTTAACTGTATGTAACAGCTGCCAAGGGCAGGGGAGAGGATTCAGGCTGGGGCTGCAGTGGTGTGTGTGACAGGGAGGCCTATTTGACCACCACAGAAAACACATGAATACCATTGTTTTACGATTGTAACCAGCCTTTGAGAATCAGTGAAAAAGGCAGACTATAAATAAAGTAAATATATGAAAGCCAGAACAGTGACAGAAAACAAAGGCATCGGTGTCATTCGGTGATCAGAGCACAGTAAATTAGAACACCTTATTGGGAAAGGGGAGAGCTCTAAAAGGAGGAAAAAAATTGGAAGCATCCCTATGAATGGTAGAGGTCAAAGTCTGTAAATACCTACCATTTGTGTTAGTCACAGTGCATCTAAGGTCTGGTCTACACCACCAGTGTCACTGAATGTGAAGAATGACCTGTCTGGATGTTTCCACATGAAGAAGCCCCCACACAAATAGAGAATTAGTTTGCCAGGGAGGATAGGCCAGCACATATCCCTCTGACACCCGGTTGTCTGTGTTTCAGGAAGTTTAAAATATCTCTCTCTCTCTGGAAGAGTATTCAGTCAATGGTAATCAAAATGGTACATCCAAGAAGACAATGAATTATTTTCTAGACTTCTGATTCTCACCAAGAACACATCTTTGGCCCAGTTCATTTGTTTAGGTGGGCCAACCAAAGTTCTCATGTAAAAGAAAATTGGGCACATTCTCTGGTACCAGCATTAGCAAACATTTAAGCATATTTTGGCTGATTTGGGCTTGTACAGTCTGAGCTTCATTTCAGCTTTGTATACAAGAATCTGAATGGTGTAATGTAGTCTGAAAGTTAGAGTAGCCAGCTCTGGATTGGGGAATATTACGACCAGTGGCCTGTCTCGTTGTTGGGGAAAATTAGCTATGAGACAGAGGAGACCATTGCTCTATTATTTCTCCAATGTTCATGTTCATTTTTCTTAAAACTAGCTTTAAAAAGTATGGCAAGGCAAAAATAAAAAAGGTAGAGAAAATAATCAAAGTGGTATAGAGTATAGAAACCCACTAGAAATAATTAAATACGAAGCCACATATAAACATATTAAGAAGTAATACAGATCAAATGGTAGGAAAAGAGTTGCAGTACATTAAAAAGAAAGAAAATATTCCTTCTAACACTGTGACGATGATTTTTTGTTTGTTTTGTTTTCTGGGTTAATTTAGTCTTCATTGTTCACCCATACGACAGACTCCATGAAAAGAGATCCGTGAATCTCCCAAAGCTACGTGTATTTTGACCTGAAGACACAGGATGAAGACAACTTTCACTCCTACTTCCACAGATTAAAAAACAACAGTCATTGGACTTTGGGCAGATTTTTTTTCTTATGGACTTCACATTCCCTGCATCCGGGCTTGCATGTAGGGCTGAACAGGTGAGGTGCAAAACAGTGGTAGAGGTTCTGCTTCCCTTAATGCTACCAAGGAGATGAGGTATTAAGACCTTTGCCTAGCTCGGGAGAAAACACCTGAGGCTCAGGGTGGGGGGTTAAAATAAGAAATCCTTCTGGGGGTTAGATAGAGAGCACCCAGTTGCTCATTAGGTTTCTAGGCCTCCAATTGCCTGTTCCGAATATATTCTTTCAGGGACAGAACTGGACACTGTGCAGGAACATATTTCACAACATAACTGATAGCGATATACAAGCTTTAGAAACAGTAAAGCTTACACTCTACGTTTTGTAACTTTCAGAACATGTTTCTCTAGTAGTAACTTGTGCATTCTCAAGAATAAATGCCCCATTCTAAAATATGTCCTATCTAAAAGAAAAATGAAAAAAAATGAAATGTGATAAAAACTTCTCAGAAGTAACTAATATATGTAGTTAGTTAAAGTATCTACCCTGAAAGGCAATACAGAACTATTTCCCTTCTAAAGCTATTTTTTTTGCATCTTTTTTCCCTGTGTGTTGGGGAGCGGACTGGTAAAGCTTGTTGATAGTAGCAGGCAGACTATTTAAATGAACCATGACTAGAAAATGCCTCTTGCTGAGTCACTGGGAAAACCCCCAATTTGTTTGCAATGTGAACAGGGAATGCATAAACTGCATCAACACACCTAATGAGTATTTCCATCTCCTTCTACAAAGAAAGCACTCATTTATAACCTCATTCCCAAAGCAAGCAAATACTTATTTGTACCTCAAGGACAGATAATTTGGCTGAGGAAAGGAAGTATGTGTAAGTTACTAATTTAAACTGTATTTTCACCTCTGCTTTTAGTATCTTATCAGGCATTTCATAAACCTTGGGAAAATTCTCAACATACATAAAAATCTTTCTCCAAGTCATAAAAATGAGAAGATTGCAAAAAGAAAACAATTATCTTCCTCCAGTGAAGATTTTTTTATATCAGAATGACCTCTATGAGGAAATCAAATGCCTTTACAATTTGATAACAGTATTTAAATTAAATATTATTTTTAAGTTCCTTCCTTCTCCCAAATGAAAATGAGATATGCTTTCTTGGCAAATGACATTTTCAAAAATCCTACTTTTCTTTATTGTAAAATAGTACTTTTACTAGTACTATTAGCATTAGTACAAGCCATCAGCTAAATACTTTTTCCTCAGACATGTCTCTCACCCAAATAGCTAGTTGTACAGATGCTTGAGAGGGCTGCCACGTCTGCAGACATCGAGCATCTAAATGGGCATAATGTCTGAGGTACTCCTAGAGTTTTATCAGTATTAGAGTATCTGTTCAGGCCCATGGGGATTGATATAACTGTAATCTTTTTTTTTGTTATTTACAAGGATTACCAAGGCAGCTAACAATTTATTTATTTATTTATTTATTAGATTTATATCCCGCCCTCCCCGCCTCTTGGCGGGCATGATTTAAAACATACATAATAAAATCATATTTTAAAGCTATTTAAAATCAACACTCCCCAAAACACACATTATTAAAACAATTAAAAGCAGAGTTAAAAAGCATACAAAACATAAACACAGCAGTTAAAACACTGGTTAGGAAGGAGGGATCACTCAGGGAATGCCAAATGACACCCTCAATAATAGCCTCTAAACTGAGATTAAAATTTCTCTTCCCAGAAATTAAGGTACCTATGCAAGTATTCCCTAATTTACTATGGTCAGTGTTTAGGGATCCAAAACAAATTCACAAGCATTAGTTGCAAATGTGGGGCTTTTAAAGTCCTTATTCAGGCACTTAAAATTGATACCTGTTTCTCAAGTATACTTCAAAGTGTTGATTCAAAGTTTCCAGCATTCACATGGCACATATCTTTTTCACACTCCACAGTGCTTAATTGCTGGGCCCAATGTACCTCCAACATCAAAATCTCGTCCCAAATGGAAAGATAAACATTTGTGTGGGCACAAAGAAAAGTCTATTCTTGCCCAAACCACCTCTGAGATCAATAGCTCTAAAACAAAGAAGAATGCTTTGGGGCATACAAATCTAGAGTTAGGCAATGTTTTACATATCCTATGAAGACTAACCAGTTTTTTTCACCACTTTTATCCCGCAGAAGTGCTAATACGAAGGTTTTATGCATGTTTATCTCTATCGGATAGTTAGTATAAAGACTTGGTATGTTTAGTCTTCCGTTAATTGTTGTGTTGGTTAACAATTCTGCATTACTCTGTGAATACCGATAATGTTATATAATATGATATGTTGCTCATGATACATAAAATTAAAAAAAAAGACTAACAAAATTTGTGGTAGTATGAGCTTTCATGAGTCACTGCTCCCTTCTTCTGTATCTGTCACAAATTTTGTTAGTCTTTAAGGTGACACTGGACTCTTACTCTTTTCTGCTGCTATAGACAAACACAGCAACCCATCTTAATTTATATTCTATGAAATTTGCTCATACATGACAATGACTCCAGAGACTGGCTAAGATTAAGACTGCTCAAGTTTCCCAGCATGGTATTTCTCACATTTATACTTGTTTTGCTATTCTTTACTTACCACATCAATGCATTTATATTTAATTGTATTTAATTGTATTTTTATTTTATTATTTATTAAACTGGATTTACAAGGCCGCCCTTCCAATAAAATAGTATACAAAGTGCTTTAAGTTAAAACCAACATTAAAACCACCTAAAAACAGAACAGTAGGCAGAACAATATACATATACAAGATGGTGGGGGAAAAATTCAGCTCCCCAGCCTCCTTGGGGGGGAGGGGGTTGTGAGGGATGGGGAAGTATATGTAATTTATGTAATTATATGGCAGAGTTCTAGCAAGCAGAAACCCCCTTAACTTTTATATGTATTTTCATATTTATAAATTTAACTATGCAATTCTAGTTTTAAAACACCCGAAGTTTATAATTTATATGCTCTTATTTTGTAAATACTTTACTGGAAAATAAAGATTCAGAAGTGCCTGGAGAGTTTAAGGGTACTTTGTGAAACAATGCATCAGTGCTCCATTCTCATTGACTTTGATTAATCTCAGGCCAGAATGTGTCAGAGAAAATTACTCAGAGAAAATTTTCAGACTAGAAAACTAATAATTACGTGAATCTTGGTCAACTCTAACCTTCTGTTAGGGAGAACTTTTGGAAAGTAATGTTTGTTCCGCCTACATTAATTCTTCTCATTTAGCCAGCCCTTTTAACTTCTTTCAATTAAAAAACTACTAATGGCTTCTTCTGATCTGGGGTCATAACATTATGTCAGCCTGAAAACTTCCAGAAAGTTCTATCAAATGTAACCAGAATAGCAGCTTACTTTGTTCCTCCATTATAGGCTGTCTCAGAAGGACGGCTAAATAGGATTCTTAGGGTACATGTGCTTCTGATATGCTTTTGAACAAACCACAAAAAGCTGGTGCAATCTACACTATGATTAGGGCACTTCTACATCTCAAACACCTTGACCAAGATGGTCCAGGCTAGCTCAGTCCCATCAGATCTTAGAAGTTACGAAGGATCGGCTGTGGTTAGTATATAGATGGGAGACCATTGAGGAATTCCAGGGTTGCTATGCACACATACATTTCAAACAAATTCTATTTTATATCAGTTTAATTTTACCATTTCTTCAGAAGAACCTTGGGAATTTTATATGGTGAGGACAGTTCTCATGCCAAAGCCCTGGTTGACATGTGAAATTGTCTGGGCAGCAGACATTTTCCCTCCTATGCACTCTCTTCTGTCTTATAGAGATTTATACCCCTTGTGTAAGCCAGCATGATGCTTTCTACACTCTTATGGAGATTTATAAGAGTAAATGAGTGGACTATATTGGTGACTGTGTGAGATGGACTGTTGCACGGGGTAACCAGAGGGAAAATGACTGCAAATGCTTTCATCAGAGGTTTAAAGCTTCATTTTCTGAGGTTACCACCTCCAGACCAGGAGGTTTTCCCAAAGCACAAAGACACTCACATGCACAAAGAGCCATGTCATCTTTTACGGCTAGAGACATACCCACTGAGGGTATATGTCTCTAGCCATATACCCTCTAGCCATAAGGATATAAACTCTCTAGCCATAAGGGTATAAACTCTAGCCATATACCCTCTAGCCATATACCCTCTAGCCATAAGGGTATAAACTCCATACACATACACAAGCTTAGTTCCCCTTCCTTTCAACTTCCCCCATTTGGCACATCAAAGGACATCGCACAGGGGTGCGAAGACAGCGGGACGTTTCCTGATGAACTGGTTGTGCTGCCTGGGGTCCACTTTCATCTAGAAGATAATGCCTGCAGCAGATGACATCAACATCCTGTCCTGACCATCAGGTAGATTTGAATATTGACCACCCCCATTGGACCCTCTTAGTGGCCAGTGGCACAGAACGGACCAACCATAGGTGTTCCCGGGGGAGGTTTCTGACCTCACCAACCCCCTGGTAACACCCCCCAATAGATACAGCTTCCCAAGAGTTACGTGCTCTCTTGCCTTCCCTCCTCCTTCCTCCCTGCCTCCCGGGTCCTTGGGTGCACCACTGGGACCCGACACATGTTTTCTGCCAGTTCAGAACTCATGCTCCTCTCTCCCTTTGTCCCAAAACATCCTCCCGTTTTCCAGCAGGACCTCGCCCAACGCCTGCATAGTTAAATATCACCCCAACAGATACCATCGATCTACCTGCTAATGCAAATGTCTCTTTAACTCTGCCTAACTTCCTAGATCTGTATAATTGGGTGTATGATTGTGTAGCATTTGTGTGAAACATTTTTATTCTTACAATAACCTTTTTAACTGTGACTTGAGTCTCCATGTCAGTTTCTTGGGAGTCCGAGAGAAGCCCAGCCTCTGTATACACAGGTGATGGTCCTTAACGCCTACTGCTGATTGTTAAGAGCTAATATTCCCCCAATATTAATAATATAAAAGAGCAGTCAGGCTAACACTTGGTTTACACAGAGCCCTTATGATGTAAGCCCAAACCATTCAGAGGAAGACTGTGACTTGTTTGTTAAACATTTCTCAGATGGAGCAGCTCAAATCCATAATAACTTCAATGCTGCTGTTTCATCAGTTCAGCCTCAGAATGTTCCAGTGCTTGTACTAGTTGCAGTGCTTTGGACGATTTTCAGTTACTGCAGCCTGAGGATGTTGACAAGTTTCCCTGAAAGCTGGAATGTGCCACATCGGTGCTCAGTTCTTGCCTGTGTTAGCTTATTACATCTTGCTGGATTACCCAGCAGAGCCCACATAGCACCGAATGCTTCACTGAAAGAAGGAGTAGACGCCATGCAGCTTGAAGGAGGCAGTTGCGAAAGAAACCATTTCTAGACCCAAATGATCTGAATAACTATCATCTGATAGCAAATACCCTGTTTGCGGGCAAGGTGCTTGAGTGAATGGGGGTCATGCAATTCCAATTTTCTGAAATGAAATGGGGGCTTTATTTTTATTTACTACAGTATTTGTACATCACCTTTCCCATTGACTCAAGTTGAATGGCCTGGGTCCATTTCCATCCAGTTTCTAGACTGTTTTTGTTTGGTTTGGATTTTTTACTGAAACTGCCATAGGTGCCCTGATAAACTTCAAGAGGAATGTGACCATGATCATAATGATCACAATCAACCTTTATTGGCATAACATACAGAACATATGACTTACTTTGCAAAAAAATACTGAACGCCTTCTTGAAGCTTCATACAGAAATTCTGCAACAGTTTCAATTATTACATGATTCTGGGTTGTCAGCGAAAAATAAATCTTACATTTATCAGGTTTCCCTGAATACTTTCTCAACCAGGGCTCAATAAATATAAGGTGCAAGTCCGAATGGAAAGTATGTGAAAGAAACATGTTCAAGAGTTTCTATTTCCCGCTTAGTGCAGGAACACAATCTACTGTTGAATGGTTTAAAAAAAAAAAATCTCCCATATAATACTGCTGATGGCAGCACATTAAACCTGGCTAACATGTATGCTCTGTGTTGCCCCGGGATTGTTAGACAAGTTAAATATTCAGCCCTGTACCCAAAGGTAAAGACCCCAAATTGAGGGGTCAGCATCTACTCTTTCCAAGGCTCTCAAGAACCTGCCTCTCAGTGTCAACCAGTCTTTGCCTAATTAGCCTAAAAGCTGACTTTTCTGTATGCAGAGATAGATATTTAGTATTAAGCCCAATTGAACTGATTTTTTATACTATATGACAAAGTCACATAGAAGAGTGGGAGTCCATTAATATGTGAGCAATAAGACTATTTTTATCTCTTTTAAAAAGCAGGTGTAACCAGAATTTAATGGCAGTAATCCATACTCTAGTTTCAAAGAGTCTTTGGTTTGTTTCTGAACACATAGCCGCATATGGCACACATGAGGGTAGGCCCAAAATCTTGCAAAAAAAATTAGACAGAATTCTTTCCATACCCTTTTTAAAGGCTGTTACCCAAATGGGAGCTCCATAAAACATTCCTGCACTAAGTTTATGATTAAATACTTTAATTAAAAGTGGGAACATATTGATTTCCTTTATAAAATAGAAACGAATAAGTGCTGACAAATTACAATTTGTGAATGTAATCATTTCCTTCCTATGTGGGACCCAACTAACTCTGTAGTTGAAATAGATTCCAAGATATCAGACATTTTTAAACTGTTCAATCTGATTACTTTTAATACTCCAACTTGAGGGTTTCCACACCCCTGCAAACACCATGATTTTTTATTTCTCAAAGTTCAACACCAACCAATTTAGTTCACAATATTCGCAGAAGTGCAAAAGGAGACTTTTCATATCAATCCAGGTGAGGGAAAGTGGGACTGTGTCATCTGCATATAAAAGCAGAGGCACATGAGTAAACTCAGGTCTTGGACTATGTCCGTCCATTTCCTTCAAAAAAGGAGCCAGATCTTTTTTTAAAAAAAGACTGAACAAAAGTGGAGCTAAAATGCATCTCTGCTTTATCCCCACATTAATTGAATTTTTTTGAGTTACTACCCCATCACGAGGACATCTTACCTAGCAAGCTGTATTTTGGTGTAGATTTTTAATCAAGAATAACACTCTCCGATCAATCCCAAAAGCTATGAGTTTCCTCCAAAGTAAATCTCTTGGAATAGAGTCAAAAGCACCCCTGAGATCCAAAACAGCCACAAATAATTTAGAGCCCTGTGCTTTCTTGTACTTACAAGCAAGATGACTGAGAATTAAACAATGACCTAGTGTAGATTTCCCTTGGGAAAATCCAACTTGTTCTGGCCCCAAGATTTCAAGTTCTGTCAACCAAGCTCTAAGTTTATTAACTAGATATCCTGCACAGAACTTTCCAGCAATTGACAAAAGGCGAATAGGCCTATAACTACCTGTTAATCAACAGTGCCCCTTTAAAAATATTGGGACCAGTATTGCATTTGTCCAGGCCTTTGGCATAATCCCAGTCCTATCAATTTCTGTGAACAGAGCAGCCAGAAAGGGAGCCCACCTATCTGGGAATGCCTTGAACAATTCGGGAGGGACTGCATCAGGCTCAGGAGCCTTCCCAGGTTTAAGATTTTTAATAAGAGATTCTACCTCCTTAGTCTGTACTGGGGGCCATTCAGGGCAATTAACCAAATTCAGGTCAGGGTCCTCTGCTGAGTTTTCTCTGTCCTTATAGAAAATCGACAGAAAGTAATCATGCCATTTATTAACTGAAATTGGGCTGTATACGGCCTCCTTCTTACCAAGGGAGTTCGAAACCAAAGCCCAAAATTTCTTAGAATCATTTCTTATTGTGGCCTGGAGCAGCTGGTCCCATTGGTTTTGAATTAGAGCATTTTGCTAATTCAGAAGGTTTGCTTGAGTAGATGTTTCATCTCAAAATATTCTGAGCGCAAACTGGCTAAATTCAATTCTCTAAATTGCTGGTAAATTGCATGAAAGCATTTGCTATCAAACCACTCTGGGGTGCCTTGCTGCCTGTGAACTTGGGAATTATCTGATTGCATCCCGAGAGCACCAACAAACTGAGTTATAACCCTTTCATACAGATAAATTATCTCAGTGCTTTGGGTGGGGGGGCTTCCAGGACGCAGCTATTACTTCAACTAAGGGAGTTGAATTGATAACATTTGCAGCCTTACAGGCCACCTTGGATGACCAATAGATTTTCAAGACCTTAATTTCTTCACTATGGAAAACCACCGTTTCACTAATCTGACTCTTCGTTGCCAAAAAATGGCCAATAGCCAAGGTCAAAGGGAAGTGATCACTTTCAGCTCGTCCTTCTATTTTAAAGGGAGTAACCTGTCCCAGAAGAGACAGAGAAACCAATACATAATCAACCACACTACACCCAACTCTATTAACATATAAAACTCTCCTGGAAAATCAGAACAAGAACCATTCAGTATTACCAGGTCAAATTGAACACATAGGCACATTAAACGAGCCCCTGCAATGTTAATACGATTATCCTTAGAATGTCTACACAGCGACATGCAAGTTGGAAGGGCCTTTTCTGGATCCAGTCCTAGCCAATAACCATGGCTAACCCATCTTGCCCCACTCTGGCATTAGAATCACCTGCTATTAAAAATTCCAGGGTAGGGAGTTTCCGTTCTAAATCCTCCAGGTACTCCAGAAAGGAGTATCAGTGGGCAATCCTAATTTGTTTATCTGTACAGGGTGGCAAGTAAACAGTAATAATTATTATTTTTTTATCTCGCCCTTTCATAAGAAAAGTTTTGGCCAGGCGCTCACAGCTTTTGAAAGGAAGCACCATTAAATCCAATCTATGTGAGCATGGCAGAGCTAAACCTGCTTTATGCCGGCCATAGCAACTGGTTTTGTGAGCCAAAATGGAAAAAGTCCTGAAACCCTCAAAGCTAATCTCAAAGTGTGCCCAAGTTTCTTGTAACAGAATTAAATCAAACCTATTAAGGAACTGTCTAAACTCCCAATCAGAAAACTTGGACTTCCATCCTGCGATATTCCAAGAAAGAATCTCGATATCTGTGGAAGGAGGCCCCCCCAGCTGTCAGTCCAGTTCAATTATTTTCTCTAGTGATTTGTTGGTATCAGGATAGATGCTTCCATTCCTATTCAATTTATGAGCAATGCTTTGAAACCAGTTCACATTCACTACTGGAGCCATGTTCTTCTGCCTGCCTAGAATCTTCAGCCTTGGAGCAAGTTGTCTGTATCTCCATCACCTTTTCTATTCCACATGACTGAGCCTGTGGGCTTGAGAATAAATGGTGGATCTTTGCTGAGTTTTCTATCTGGAGGGCAGTTGGAGCTATCGACTTCTCAGCTCTACATTTAATCAAGTTTAATTTCAGGAGTTCTAGCCTATTCATAATCCATTGTGGTTCTTGCTCAGACAAAGTTATAAATGATTCTTGCATGTTCTCCTCCACATCTCCCATCTCCAACAGCATTTCCAAAGATGTAGCTTGGGTATTTACACCAGCCGTCCCTCCATTCAGTTCCTGATCACTGCCATTAGTATTGGACTTATCAACTCTCTTTTTCTGTTTGTGTCCATTCCCTTCCTCTGCACCTTTCAACTTAGGTAATAAGGGCATTCCCATCATATTTGTAAAGACACGAGCAGGAAAAATGCCCTTGGTCTTTAAATAGTCTTTATTCCACAATGTAATTGATGGTATCTCCATTCTCTTGAACAATAATATAACCCTCTTTACTTGGTTCATGTTATCCAATACTTCTAGCTCTTTTATATTCACCACTCTCACCTGATCACCAAACAGGGCTTTTAAATGTTTCATAGCCACTGATTTTGAGTTCCAAAGAGGAATATGTCCATTATGTTTACATATTGTTAAACTGACCTTAAAAGGTCGAACGACTAGGTTATAGACCCCACTAGATTTGCAGGCTATCACAGGTGATGAGTTTACATGTCCTGCGTATGCTCTAGGTCCATTCAAAACTTCTGATGTTTGGGCAGGGATTACATTCTTTGCACCGTGTTTCCTACTCAATACTCTCCTCCCCCCTTCAATGTCCTTAACCATCTTGCAGATCTTATCCACTTTATCAGGCAATACATGTAGTTGTTTATAGATGTTATCAACAGTTTTTGCAGTTAATTGTATTATCTCACTAAAATTAATTCTGTACTATCAGCAGCTGTTTCTTTAAATTGTTCAAGTCGTCAGCAAAAGCTTGTAAGTTATACTTATGACTCTTAATTCAGGATCCTTTGATTGTGGGGTCTTTTCTGATAGCTCCTGTGAAAACTTCCAAAGTTAGAATAAATAGGAGTGGCATTAGAGGACAACCTTGTCTTGTCCCTTTTTCAGTCAAAATAGTATCCATCAAATCACCACGTACAACCAGGGGTGTTGAACTCATTAGTTATGAGGGTCGGATCTGACATAAATTAGTCCTTGTTGGGCTGGGCAATGTGTGTCATAAAATGTAATGCCAGTTTGCAGAGATATAAACTTTATAAAGGATACAGACAAGCAAATTAAAGATTTTTCAAACTTTAAATAAAACATGCTTAAAACACTAGCAATCTTGCAATGTTTTGTCTGTTTAACAGTCTCTGATAACTGACACCTCTTGCTCTGAATTATTGCATCATAATGTCTGTACTGTAGCAATCTTGAGTAAGCTGTTCAGGTGTGTACCTGTAAGCTGCAAACCTACTTTTGATTTATTGACTTTCATTACAGAAATCTTATGCTCAGTGTTCTGAGCCTAGGACCCAGGGGAAAACATGAAATGGATGGACATTGTAAGCTTTTGTACATAAGTTGCTTCATGGGCTAGACAAGAACATGAGAAGGCATCCTGACCCAGACTGAGGGCTATGTGCTTGTCTATAAAACTTCTTCCCCAGAGAAATAACTACAACTTCCTACAAAGGAAATGAGCTGGGTGAACTTGGTCTGGACACACACTCTCAGCCTAATCCACCTCACTGGCTTTCCTCCTCTAAAATAGTTCACATTGCTTTCTTTTTGAGAAAGACTTGATCATGAGGGCATGAATACAATGAAAAGGGGGAAGGAACTCAGTGGCACCCAGGAGAGCCCTGGCATAAAGAGCCCAACAAAACACACAGACACTGTAGTAAGGTACACAAAAGTTCATACCTTGAACAAAACTTTGTTGTTCTTAAAGGTGCCTGGTATTTCTCCCATGAGATTGAGGCAGCCCAGCAAAGCAAACTCTCCCTCGTTCCCTCCCTACCTTTAGGGAGGCACCTCAGCCAATGGAAGGAAAGAAAGGCTTCCCTTTGTCTCCTGTAGGATTGAGGCAGCCTGGCCAGTTCCCTCTCTCCCCCTGGGAGAAGTAGGGGGAGGAGCCTTAGCCAGTTCTTTACCAGAATCTCTCAATTGCACAGGAGAGGCTTGCCTATGTATCTCTCCTGTGTAATTGAGAAAATCTGGTAAAGCAAGCTGCAATGTGGCAGCAGCAGCAGAACTCAAAAAGGAAGCAGGAAACAGCCAGGTCCTTGTGGGCCAGATTGAAGCCCTCAGAGGGCCTGATCTGGCCCTTGGGCCACATGTTTGACACCCTTGATTTACAGCTATCCTTGCTTTCTGTTTAGTATAAATAGTTTCAATTACTCTTATAAAATCAGTCCCAAATTTCACTTCTTTCATCTGTTCAGTACGAAAATGTCAGCTAACGTTATCAAAGACTTTTTCAGCATCCAAGAACACCAGGGCCATTTGTTTCACAGGATGGGCTTCATAGTATTCTAGTATATTTAAAACCATTCTAACATTGTTCCCTGATTGTCTTTTAGGTAAAAATCCTGTTCGGTCGTGGTGTATAAATTGTGATAGAACTTTTTGCAATCTCGTAACTAAAATTAATACAAAAATTGTATAGTCACAATTAAGCAGAGAGATAGGTCGATAATTCTTAATTTCTTTTTGGTTTCTTCTTTATGAATCAATGAGATAGTTGCTTCCACCCAAGATTCAGGTAGAACACCAAGGTCCTGCTAGATCTATGTGTGCAGATGGAGGTACAGACCTCCTTGGTGGTGATTAGCAGCTTTAATCAACTCTGGTGCACAAGCGGCATCCTTTTCTTGAAAAAGTAAGATTTGACCTCAGTTATTCATACTGTAATCACATCCAGATTGCAATGAACTCTACATGAGACTACTTTTGGAGACTGTTCGGAAACTCTGGACAGTCCAGAATGCAGCCACAAGAGCATTGTAGTATAGGTTATATAGAATGTATTTTGCAAGTCTTGGTTGCCAATGCATTTCTCATTCTAAGTCAAAGAGCTGGTTCTTACAACTGTACTTGAAGGACTGCCTGCCCCCATATGAACCAGCCAGTCAGCTAAGATCTTCTATGAAGGTCCACCTGTGTATGTCCCGATCTTCAGAGATAAAGTGGATGATAACCAAAGACAGGGCCTTTTCTGGGGTGGTGTCTCAATTCTGGAATTCCCTCCTTAACTGGTTCTCCTACCCAAGTCACCAGATGAAAACTTTTTAAAAATTTCCTCTGCCATATTTTTTTCTCCAACATCTATTTTATTTGTTTGTTTGTTTGTTTCCATTTATATCCTGCCTTGCTGGGCAAACTGGCTATCCCTCTGTTTAATCTCTGCTACTTTACAACTGACTCCGTGGCCTGTTCCTCTATTGTGCTTTAGTTCTCCACACTGCTTTTAAGCTGATACACAGTTTTATTTTGCTGCTACTTTAAGAGGGAAGTACGTTTACTGCTCTTATTAACTTTGCTGGTTTTTATCTGTTTTACTGGTTTTTGCTTTCGAGGATTATGTATAACTTTTTAAAGATGATTCTGAGATGCCTCAGTTTTTTAAATGTACAGTACTATTGTGAACCTTTAAAATAAATAAATACAGGGTTTCCTTGGTAGGGAGAATGGGTGTTCCATAGTTTGTGTTGGGTATGTCTGCAAGGCTTCCCAACAGCACATGGATGCATCAGAAGAAGGTACCACGGATGTTGCTTGAAATATTCCCCATGAAGGATGGGGACACTTTGTGAGCAATCCTAAGTGGGCTTACTCAAAAGGGAGTCCAATTTTATTCAATGGGGCTTACCTTTGGGAAAGTATTCTTGTGGACTGCAGCCTTTGTTTCTGCCTGTCCTCCTCCTCCTGCACCTTCAGTGATCAACAGGTGACTACTTAGTCATCAGCAGTCTTTTTATCTTGTAGCATTCTCAAAAATTTCTGGTACTGTCTTGATCATTTCCCATTTCTTTTTTTTTTCTTTTTTTTGGAAATTATTTTTATTAGTTTTCAAACTAATAAACTAAGAGAGCCAGTTTGGTGTTGTGGTTAAGTGCATGGACTCTAATCTGGGAGACCCAGGTTTGATTCCCCACTCCTCCACTTGCACCTGCTGGATGACCTTGAGCAAGCCATAGCTCTGTACCAGCTATTCTCTCAGGAGCAGTTGTCTCATGGAAGAATTCTATGAGACCCACAGTTGCTCATTGGCACTCAAAGGTGTGGGACCAATTTATAATGTCTAAACTTATGTATTCTTTATATCCTGCAGAGAGTTCTCTTTATCAAAACAGATTTGTGGCAGTTTGGTTTCCTGTTTTAAAATATTTATCTGATCAGAAGATTATCCCTGTTAATAAGTTGTACCAACAAATGTCTTTTTTATAACTTCAACTCTCTGTTTTTTCTGTACCTTAGTTCTCAGCACTGTAGTACACTTATTTGTTAGGATTTCTTTGCTGTATCTGGCTATTCTTATTGTTGTTGTTTACGAGTTGTTGTTGTTGTATTTGAAATATATAATAAAAAATTTAAGTTAAAAAAAAAAAGGACAGTTGTCTCAGAGCTCTCTCAGCCCCACCCACCTCACAGGGTGTCTGTTGTGGGGAGGGGAAGGGAAAGGAGTTTGTAAGCCGCTCTGAGACTACGAGTGAGTGAAGGGCGGGGTATAAATCCAATCTCTTCTTCTTCTTCACTTCTAAACAGATAATATTAACAGTGCACATAAAATGTAGTTTAAATGTAAGAATGTATCAACAGTAAGGTTACACTATTGATATGCTAGAATCAGTTTTAGCTACTACAATAAACAGTTTAACAGATACCTCAAATTCATCCCAAGAGGATAAGTACGATACTAGAGGGTAATTGTTTTTATCCTTTCTGAAAGTAATTTAACATTAAAGCACTAGGCATTGTGAACTAAGTGTAGTGGAGTTTATTAATGATATAGTAAGGTTAAGTATGTAGGGTTATGCGGTTGTAGATCTGAGGCTGAAAGAAATTCCATAAAAGGGAACCATTTCCCTGCAAAGTTAGAGGGCTTAGGATAGATTTCTGATAGACGAAGGCAATCCGTAATTTTTCTAAGTGGTCCCAGACTTTAGCGAGCCAACAAGAATGTGTAGGAGCCTTAGCAGCATTCCATCTGGATGCTATCGATGTTTTTGCAGCCACAAGAAGACTAGTGATGAGCTCACGACGAAGTGTTGGTATTCCCTTTATATTCCATATATCCAAAAATATCAAGGTTGGATCAAAAGGGATATCATATCCAGTAATAATTTTTATTTGAGCTAGAACATCTAGCCAGAACTTCTTTATATATGTGCATTTCCACCAGCAGTGGGCAAAGGTTCCCACTTCACCACACTTCTTCCAGCAGTGGGGTGAGTGTGAGGATGTCACTCTAGAAAGTTGATCAGGTATAAGGTACCAGCGTGTGATAATCCGATGAGTTTGCAGTTATGTCGAAATGACAGGGGAGGACATCAGTTTGGAGACCCAGATTCTCGACCATTGTTCGGTTGTTATATCCAGGGGTCATTTCGAGCAGGAGCTCGGGGGAGCACAACTCCAGGAGTTGGTGCCAGCCCCCCCCAATGGGGGAATGCCTGTTTGTGTCATGGCTGAAACAAAATGATCCCATCCCCTGGAAAGGTCCTTGTTCCTCCAATCAGCCTTCTGAAGGCTTCAGCCACCACTGAAGCTATCCTCCCAGAATAGTGGTATTTCTGAGGCTTGGATTAGTAGCTGTCCCCTCTCTGCCAGCCTTCCTTCCTTCCTTCCTTCCTTCCTTCCTTCCTTCCTTCCTTCCTTCCTTCCTTCTGGTGATGTCAGGTGGTGTAGCATATGCAAATAAATTATACTAATGAGTTATGCTAATGAGCTCCTGCACCTCTTTTTCTACAAAATGACCCCTGGTTATATCTATATTTCCCATTTCTGATACCTTTCTCTCCTTGCATATCATCCATTTCCCCACTCCATTCCTTCCTCCTTGTGAAAAATATATATAGACAGAACAAAGACAGCCAAGCCAGAAGTGAGAATTTAATCCCTAGTTTTACTTTTATTTCATGACTTTTGTGACTGTAAATTATATTTTTATGTGAGCATTCTTGGGAATAATGGTATAGAAAGGCAGTGTAAAACTATGCCAAATGAATAAAAGAAAAAGAAAATAAAAACAAAATTAGGCCTGATTAATTTGTTACTCATTATGGGTATGATTGTCACTGAAAAGCGTATTTGACATGGTTTTGCTGCTTGCATCCCCCACCAATGTATGCAAGCGGCACTCACATGATGATTTCTCATAACAGCACCAGTGAATCTCCCATGCGGATGGACGGGGCTTGAGAAGTACCGAGTGACTAGAGTAGGCTTAAATTAGTAGCATTTGCATAGCTGACCACTGTAGGTTCCAATCACAGGAGAGAGCCTCTTTGGCAGCAGCCACACCACTCTGGTTGAAGAGACCATGCAACAAAGAAGTTGTTCTGATGGATGTTTGCCACTATTACCTTTAAAAAGTGACCCTATAGATGTCTGGCAATGCCACTTTCCCCTTGTGATGGCCCTTTCCACACACTTGTTCTGACCAATGCCTCAGACTGCTAATGTCCACAGTAATCCTGCGGTATTTTATAGTAGGAAGAAGGTCAGAACAGCAGTCCAAAAGAGGCTTCTGCAGTCTTCATGCCAAAGCTTAGGAAAAAAATAAAATTTGACTTCTTGCTCAGTAGATACAAGCAGCTCAACTTAAAAGGTTACGCTGAGGCAAGTTAACACATAGTGGTTATTGCTGTAGTCACTCACCCTTTGACCTTCTTTTCCAGGTGGACCTTGAGGACCTTCTATCCCTAGCGCACCCTGTGAACACAAACATTTCAGAAAGAACAATGTTTCTCATAATCATGACCTAGACAATGTACTATTCAAAAAACGTAACCAGTCTTCAGTAACACAAGTCTTCTGTCTTTGAGGAACTTTGACAAAAATAAAGACAGAATCCAATGGAGGGTGGTTCAGCCTCCTTTCCAAGACACTCCAACACCACCGGCCAATTAAGTCTCACCAGATGAGATGCAATAGATCCCTGACCAGACTTCGCAGGGCCTTTAACTTTATTTAAAAGCAGTCATGTATTCGGAACAGGGTGATTCAGATCAGTTAAACCTTTTCTTCTACTCCATCTCTCATCCCCTCTCCCAGTGGCTATTCACTGAAGTCGATGGGCTTAGAAAGGAGCAACTCTGCTTATGATTGCACTGTGAGCCATCTATGACTGGATCTCTCATACCTTGTCCCCTTAAACACAAAGCGTATTTCAAGTGTTTAAATTTTTCTACATATGTGTTAATTCCTACTTTCATTTGCTGCTATAATAAGTTGACATCTCTGTTTCTCAAAAATTTAGAATTAATTTCACCTAGAAATCATACATGTTGTTGGTCAGAGTTTAAAATATTGGCATTATTAAAAGATGAGAATTTAGTAAGGAAAACAGTACTGATTACATAATTTAAACCCTTTGTGTGGGGGCAGGGGACAACCATCTGAGATGCCATTTTATACTGAAGTGCGTTAGTAATACAAGGGAACAGAAAATTATCCTCACATCATTTTTCTAATGAAAACTACATACATCATTTCATATCAACTGCACCGGCTGCAGATTTTTACAAAGCATAAATCTTCTCAGAGGGGAGAAAAACTGTGGAGCTTTCCGGCACCACTGCACTGAAAAGATAAAAATAGCCTAAAATAACAGCAACATTATTTGATTCTCTAGGAAAATTTACCTCAGTAGGATACTGCACACAAGAACACTGACCCACTGAGAGTGTTAAAAATTATCCCATGATCATTTCTATACTAAAAGAGATCACGAGCTTGAATAATTCATTTCATTCATTTATTATGGATCTATACGACCGAAGTCATGACCAAAAGAAAAAAGGAATTATTGGAAGGAAAGATAAAAAAGAAACATAAAATGAGGCATAAAAATCGGAATAACAATGCATAAAACCCGGGCTTTAGCCCAGAGCTTGAATAATATTAAGCAACAGAACTGGTTTAAAGTATAGTATTATACTACTAAATACACATGTTCAAAGAAAATGTGGGAGTAGCTATGGCGCAGTGGCAGAGCGTGTATAAGGCCCTAGGCTCAGTCTTCAGCACCTCCAGGAGCTCCAGCACCTCCAGCTGCCAGCATCTCCTCTGCCTATGACCAGGGCTCATTTCATAGCAGGATAGGGCTGCTAAGTCAGCCCGGGGGGCGGGGGATCCCCCGCTACAGGGGTTCCCGATCTGCCGGCCAGCATTCGGCCGGCGGGGGAAACCCCACCCCTGAGAACGTCCAGCCTGGATGACCTCCCTCACATAATGACGTCACCCGGAAGTGACACCATCACGTTGGGGGTGTTGCCAAAGCATCGCCCTGGCAATGCCCCCAACGTGCTGACGTCACTTCCGGGGACACCGCCCGGTGTGTGCACAAAGCGCACGCGCCGGGGAAGCTCCCGGCCAGCAGAGCTTCTCCCCCCACCAGTAAGTTTCATATACTTGGCAACCCTATAGCAGGAGCTCCTTTGTATATTAGGCCACACACCCCTAATGTAGTCAATCCTCCAAAAGCTTACAGAGCTCTTCTTACAGGCACTACTGTAAGCTCTTGGAGGATTAGCTACATCAGGGGTGTGTGGCCTAATATGCAAAGGCGCTCCTGCTATGAAATGAGCCCTGCCTGTGACACTGGAGAGCTGCTGCCAACCTGAGTAAACAATACTGACATAGATATGCCAGTGGTATGATTCACTACTTGGCAGCTTCATGTGTGTGTAAACAATGGCCTATATTTGGGCAGAATGGCAGGCAAAAGGGTCCTGGTAACAGCCCTGCCCCCCAACTTGTGGCTTGTAGCACCAATAGGAGGGTCACTCTGGGGACAGGGAATCCTCCGGGGAGGGCATGGCAGCGGAGTAGCTCTCCAGGCCTTCAGCGCACCAGGACTTTCTTTAGTTACCTATCCATCGCAGTCCATATCTAGGCCAAAGACTTAATGACAACTAAGGGGGACAGTGATTTCCATCAGCTTTCCCTCCCCTGAAGCCCACATACCCCTCATGTGTTCCTGGGGTTCAGAGGCCCCTTAGGTATAGCAGAACAGATGAAGTGGAGGTCTGCAAAGGGAACAGGAAATCTGCAGAAACCACTGTCCCTTCTTAAGAAAATGTTAGTGTCCTTAAGTCTTTGGAACGGCATTGCTGGCTACAGGCCAATACATTTTCCCTTCCATATGTTTAGACTGTGACAGAAAACAACCTACAGATCTGTCCCTACTTAGCACGCAGCATTAGAACTGTGTAGTATATTATTGGTGTGACACTTCTTTACTGAATTTGTATCTGGAAAGGGCTACAGAACTTGTCTAGGCCAGAGTGAGCAGCTTTCTGATTTTGTTTTCTTTGTATGGAACATGTTATCTGATGCTTCATTTGACTAGGCCCCAAGGAGTAAGGAGCCAGCATTCCAAGTATCTGTTCAGTAAGCAAATCTTAGGTGCTTGTGCTGGTGACTGACTTAACCCTTGGCTTCTGTGTAAACATTTGGTGCCATCTGGATGAGTATTTTATAACTCCCAAAGGGATAGGCCCACAGGAACGTAGAGACGGACACTCATTTTCCTGGGGAACTAAACGCTGTGGATCAAGTGTCAAGAGAAATAGTTTTCATATACTTTACAAGAGAGATCACTGTACCCCCTTCCTTCACCTGTCACTCTTGTGACATGACATCCAGACTTAAGCTCTGGAATACCAAAAAGGAGAGAGGAGCTTAGCCAATTGTGTCATTTCAGAGAAAAGTCCCTGACTTTTTTCACCCTAATTCAGCACCTTGACAAAAGAGTGAAAATAATGCTACAATCCCTGGATGGCCCTTGTGGTATTCATTAAGAATATCAGACTTGAAGTCGCGTGTATTGCTGCAATCTCTGTGTTGCCATTAGTTAAATAATTTTAACTTTGGGGAAATAATTTACCTCAAGTCACGAGATTCAGAATGTACATATGCATTTAAAAACACTTAAACAATGAAACATGCTATTAAAATCATGTGGCCTTTTAGCTCAATTATGAACATGTTTTCTTGGAAGTAAATTAAAATTATTTTTTTCCACTACTCCCCTCCCCCCAATTTATATTCTATTCTACATCTTCTAATCTATGTTTTCTTAAATGTCCAAGACTGGTGAAGAAATTCTGGTTTTTTAAAAACAGTTTTGTCACATGTCCTGGAATTAAGTAGATACTACTGGCAGAGACAAGGTCACTGTCCGTCTGTTAAATGGATAGCATCGTGCAGGAACTATAATCTTCTTGTATTCTTTACAGCACAGCCACACATTACAGATGCTCAAAAAATATTTTTTAAAAAGAGTGGTAAGCTTCCTTTCAGTTTATTGAATATTGGGCTTCCCATAACTATCTTTATTATAGCACAGTAGATGTACAAGTTTACCATATAAGTTAAAAGCCATACTTTTCAGGACTGAAGTGGAAAATCTACAATAATTTAACTCCAAGGTAGTCCCACTGCTGGATATGTAAGGAAGAAAACAAAATTGTGTATTGTTTGGACTTGCAGAGCTTTTACAAATAATCATTTCACACAATGAGAAACGTTTTTTTAGATAGCTAAGTGTATAAACACAGACTAAATGCATCCGATTTCCCTCTTAACATTTCAGGGATAATAACGTTCCAAGTTGTTAGGTGAGTATTTCGTTTCGGTTGAAGAAATTATCAGTTCCTTTAGGTATCTAATTAACTATCCATTACCAATGTTAGTAGTAGGCATCCAGCCCATTCCAAACAAAACCATACTCTAAAAGTCATAAATGCTCTCCTTTCTGTCAGCTGTCTTGTGTACTTACGCTGAGGGCAGCTGGTCCTGGAGGCCCTATATCGCCCTTAGGAAGAAACAAATAAAACAGTTAATCTTTCCATGTCACCAAGAAAAAATATATCTGATCATTAGGGTCTATATACAGATTGAGAGAATGTGCTTTACAATATGCTGCTAGACAAAACCAAGAGAAGAACTGGTTGCATGTGTGTGGCATGCTTGAAGAGAAATGCCGTATTTTTTGCGCCATAAGACGCACCTGACCATAAGACGCACCTAGCTCCGCTCGGTGCCGTGGCTTGGGAAAAGTGAGGGGGGTTTAAGACGCACACACTTCCCCCCCACTTTTTTTGGGAGAAAAAGTGAGTCTTATGGAGCAAAAAATACGGTAGATATCCTAGTACTATGTAACTGGAATCAAGGTGCATTGTGATGGCAGTCCAGCACTGTTGCAAACATTTAGATTACGTTACTGTCTGCACTACAACCTACATAACTTTTTTTTTAAAAAGTCTTTATACATAGCCCCAAATTATTGCTAACTGTGATCTGCATAAGTGGTGTGAGATCTGTTCGCAGGCAATTCAAGTGGGGAAGGACAATCTTGCTTGCCTTAATTAATTGAGGGAGGCAGCTTGTTTGTGTGTCTGTTTAACACCAGGGGAGCTTACATTCCGCACAGGAGAGAGAAAGGTATATGACTTCCAAAAATCAAAAGTAGGGGGGGGATCCATGAAATGGTCTTTGGAGAAGTGGGAAGGACAGTTGCTGGTCTTCACAACTTTTATGGGGAGAAGGGAAGTAAAGAGTTATAGTGCAAGATGCTGTGAACCATTAAAGAAGCAAGCAAGCAAGCAAACACACACACACACAAAGGGCTATTTTTGGGCAAGAACACACAGGAACAGAGTTCCGGCTGGCTTCTGAGTTGGCCACGCCTACAGCCTCCCCCCCTCGGATTCCCCAGGTGCCATGCAAGCCGCGGGGTGCCTGGGGAAGCCACGCTGATCCAGGGAGGGAAGGCAGTTTAAACTTCCTTCGTTCCCTCAGGTTCCCCGTGCACCTGGGGAAGTGTCAGAATCTGATTCAGACAGAGTATTTCTTTTGCTTACTGCCATGTTTCAGATATGTTTACTGTGTTTGTTACTCTGCTTCTTATGATACTGTATGTATGCTAGCTGCTCTCATGAACACCTGTCATGTAACCCTCATTCTGGCCAGTATGTATCAGCTTGTATGTAGAATGTGTGACCCCAGGTTTATGGCCCTGACCGGCCTGGTTTGTGTAACTGTCAAAGCGGGAGGATGTCAACTTCAAAGTATGGGAACAATGGGCCTCTCACACTCCTACCTCCGCATTCCATTCATCTCGGCTGAGACTCCAAGGGAGGACAAGTCTCATCTCTTATCAATGTGCGAAAGCCTTGAGGCCATGGATTGTTATGCGAACTGGTAACATCTGAAGGGTCTGGTTTGGAAGGGGAAATTTACAACTTGACACCTCACTTTCTTTCCTGTGGGAAGCAAACGGCCAGAGCCCCTTTTGCCCGCCGTTTTTCCCTTGTAGTGATTGGCTACCTATGGGTAATTCAAACTACTTAGAAAGTTATAATAGACCCGCTTCTGTCATCTGTGTTATCTCTGACAATAATCCGAGAAGCTGTACCAATGTAGAGATTGGAAATAAAGAACTGTGTTTCATCAGCAAAGATCTGATCCTTGACTACTTTGAGCAGAAGTCTCACAGGAAGCTGATCCTGGGAGAGAGCTGCGCTATCAGGGGGTGTGGCCTAATATTCTAATTAGTTTCTGCTGTTGGGTGTGGCCTATTATGCTAATGAGTTCCTGCTGGGCTTTTTCTGCACAAAAAACCCTGCACACAACCATAAAAACCTCAACGAGAAGTCTTGTGGCACCTTCAAGACAAAACGTATTGATTGTGGCACGTGCTTTTGTTGATCACAGTGCACTTTGTTATATATACGAATCAGTCATCCAGGTGGGTAAGAATACATAATGTCGGTATAGGGAAGGAGGGCCGGGCAATGCAAGAGACAGGTGCCATATTACTGTGCAAATTAATACAAGATCCAATCAAAAGGAGCAGAACCTCTCCTAGACAGAGGTGGTGTGACCTGCTCCCAATGAGAAACCACGGCTGATGAACAGGTCTAATAAAATCAGCAGTGTAAACAGATTTCTGAAGAGAGACAATTACTAAAAAAATATTTATTAAATGCTACAGACTGAGGGTGGGAGATAGTTTTCATACATAGCACTCAGCACTGCAATGCACTTGCTTGCAGGAAGAAGGTGGCAAAGAACAGAAGGATGATGTTTTCCAGTCAACTGATAAAAGGAAGTACTTCTTCACCCAAAGAGTAATTAAGACATGGAGTTCACTGTTGCAGGAAGAGGTGGTGGCTACAAGCATAGACAACTTCAAGGTGAGGATTAGATAAACGTATAGAGCAGAGGTCCATCGGTGGCTATTAGCCACAAGGTATAGATGGAACACTATGATGGTGGTCACACGTGCAAGATAAAGTATGTGGGGGGAAGCGAGGCTATTTCCTCCAGCATAAGTTGACCTGCAGTTGCGTGATCACACTGATTTTTGTAGATGCGGGCACAACCTGCCACTGCGTGATCAAATGCAACCACAGGTGAGTCGTTTTTTGTTTTTTTTACCATTTGTTCCAGACGCATTTACACAAGGAATCGATGAATTGCATCTCTGCCCTGAGGTCTCCTTATGGGATGTGCAGGGGTGTGCGCTGATGCGCATACTGCAACAAGGGAAAAAAACCACAGCACAGAGTCGGGATACCCTGATCAGACTATTCCGACGCTATAGGAGTGCGCTGGGGCGATCAGATGCAGGAAAGTCCATCTGTGGCCTTTAGCAACCTGTTTGCTACAGGACTTTCCGAGGTGCTTGTGTGGCGGAGCAAAACAGATTGCTGATGGCTGCAGGGTGCTTCCCAGATGTTGGCGTCTGATCACGCTCCTTTAATCCACCTGACATTTGAGCCTATGTCGGGGTGAATTGTGCGTATGATCGCAACCTATGTCTGGGGCACTGATGCTCTGTATTTTTGGTGTTTGGAGGGCAAAAGTGGGAGGGAGTTCTGGCCCTGCTGGTGGACCTCCTGCAGGCACCTGGTTTTTGGCCACTGTGTGACACAGAGTGTTGGACTGGATGGGCCATTGGCCTGATCCAACATGGCTCCTCTTATGTTCTTATGTCTGAGGCAGTGATGCTCTGTATTCTTGGTGCTTGGGGGGCGGAGCAACAGTGGGAGGACTTCTAGTGTCCTTGCCCCACTGCTGGACCTCCTGAGGGCACCTGGGGTTTTTGGCCACTGTGTGGCACAGAGTGTTGGACTGGATGGGCCACTGGCCTGATCCAACATTGGCTTCTCTTATGTTCTTATGTCAACTGCAAACTTCAGCTCTGGGGAAATGTGATCCCTGACAATAGGTAGACTACTAGGATCTTGAACAACAATTGAGCGAGCATTATAGGTTAGCTGTTTTCCAGTAGTCCATAAAGGCTATCAATAATACGAAAAGGACTGGAGCAAGAATCTGAACAACACAATTATAAATGCTATATTTAACAAGTAGGATTCTAACTTTTTTTTTTTACCATTTCCCTCATTGACCCAACCTTGCTTAGAGTTTTGACAAAAAAATTAACTTTTAGCATGCATATATATCCACACAAATACCTTTTCACCCTTTGGACCAGACATTCCATGATCACCGGCATCACCTTTTAAACCCTACAGAATGGGCAAAAGAAACATAATAAACATACTGTTCACTACAGGATATTAACATCTGTCCTGCCAAAATAAAGCGTTGGAGCTTCCTTTAAATTACGACTAAAACTATGAATCTTCAGAAAGAAACTGTAGCTGGTTGTGTCGGTTACCTGAAGAACAGCCATCAGTTATGGAAAACAACTAGGAACTGAAAGACCAACAGTGCAATCACCCCCCCCCCTTCACTTATGTAACCCTTCCCCCAGAGAGAAGAAAAAACCATTAGTCTTAGCTGTACTTTCAAGTCACCCACGAAAAATGTTTCAGAGAAGCCCACAGAATTTCTAGAACTTCAGAGGTGCATAGCCATTGGTCTTGAGCCGAGAGGGCAGACATCACAAAACCAAGCTGCTAATGCAATTTGTACACTGAAGCTGCAAACAATTTCATCAGTCTGTCTAATTCTCAACGTAGCGAAATCTGTGAATACTTTAACTCAGTGAACTGGAGCCATGAACAGACAAGACATATCTTTCTGCACAGCTGGAAAACACACCAGGTTTGCAAAACAGCAGCAACAACAAAAACCTTGAAGCCTTAAAAACAAGCAAAGAAAGAAGGGGGGTTGTTATAAATCTACCTTGGGTCTATGTGTGTTTACATGCATGTAGCATGTTCATGTACATATGTGTTCTTCTGTGCCACTACCACCCCAAGCTACCAGTGAGTTGGGGGACACTAGTAAAGGCTGCCTCTGAGCATGTGCAAAGGGCAGAGTTTCCCAATTACTTCAGCCCTTCCCCTGCGCAGATCAGCATGAACGAGTGGCCAAGGCATGCGGGGAGGAGTCTGAAACACAGTCTGCTCTCTTAAACAGGAAAACTTTATTGCTACCAGTTATTAAACTAGAGCACAAGACAAGGGAAAATAACTATCATGCCTACTAGCAGGCAAAGAACAGGAGAAAATCATATCACTAAACTTAACAATACGGAAGGTTTACCGCCTCCCCCTCCCTGAATGTCTGAGGATTTCCTGTCCCCTGCCTGAACAACATTTGAACAACACGAACTGGATGTTTCTCACCTTTTAACCCTTCCTGTCTTAGCTGGCTGGAAATTTGCCACCCAATCCAGAAATAGGGAGCTCACTCCCACATGGAATGGTAAACCCCTCTCTCCCAATCACCCCAACAGCCAGATTGTGTTTTACAACAGTTATCCATCTTGCCCTTCCTGACAGGTAGAACAAATGGTTATCCCTTTGCAGAAATGCATCTCCACTCTTGGTGCATTTTATAGCCCTCTTCTCTGGAAAAACAAGTGGCTCCTGGTTCAAAGTACCTTACATCTCCAGACCATGACAGGGTTAACACCCCAACCCACCAAAAAAAATAATAGAGGCAGCTCCTGTAGCCTTGAGGAAGAAATGCTCTCAGTGGCTGTTGCTCAGAAACCACTCAGTTATCACCAGCTTTCAAGCCTTGGTTTCTGTCAGTAAAAAGCAAGGGGAGGGGACAGGGCCCTTTCTTGGGTCATTTTGGCCTTTGAGGGAGAACTTATTGGGATGAGGTCTGGCAGCAACTACCAGGCAACTTGCTACCATGAAACTTGCATGACTCTCCCAGGCCTGGCTGCTTGGTACTGCTCAACAGCAGCCACATCATGAAAGCCAGCGTGGTATAATGGTTACAGTTTCAGACTAGCATCTGGGAGACCCAGGTCTGAATCCCCACTCTGCCATGAATGGGCAGCCTTGGGTAGCCTTGCTAGTGCCCCATTGTGAGCAGGGATCCCTTGCTTTTGTGAGCTCCTGCCCACCGCCAGCCAGTTGGCCAGTGGGGGGAAACCTGCCCTCAAACAGACATCCCTGCATGACATTGGCAACACTGGTGGTGACACTCTACTTTTTTGGGCAAAACTCTATGGTTTGTAGCCATTTTTACCATAGAGTTTTGCCCAAAAAGTGAAGCATGGCCCCCCACATTGCCAACGCAATGATGTAACTTCCAGTCATTGCATTGTCGCCATCCCCACCCACCCCTGGAATGCCCCCAAATCCCCCTGCTGGCATGAGGTAGGCACCATTATCTTGGGCCAACCACACATTCTCGATGTAACCTATCTCAAAGGCTGGTTGTGAAGATAAAATTGAAAAGATGAAAATGATGTAAGCTGCTTTGGGCCCCCATTGTGGAGAAAGGTGGGGTATAAATGAAATAATAAGTAAAACTGGAGATGGGGGGCAGATAAAAGGTTGGTTGGCGAGTAGGAAGGAGAGAAGGAAGCAGGGAAAGGTGAGGATATTGTTGGTTGCCAGGAGAGGAAAAGAGGAAAGTGTGGGGAATGGGATACAGGGGGAAATGAGGTGCTTCCCGCAAGTCCTTGAGGTTTCTGTACCATGCAACTGGGCCATAGTTTTCCTGTGTAGAGGCTGCCGGGGTAGGGAAGAAGGGAAAGCCAAATACAGGGGCAACAAAAGGTAGGTAGGTTGGCTAGTGTGTGGGAAGGGAAGAAGGAAGCAGGAAAGGGAGAGAGGCTACAGGGCTTTTAGGGAAAGGAAAGGAAAAATAGCGGGAGAGGGGAAAATGAGATGCCCCCTGCAAGTCTTTGCGGTCCCCTGCTTGTAATAGTTATAATTTTTGGCAAGTTAATTTATTCCATAAGCCACAAAAGCCTTTTCTAAACTGACTGGATATAAATTCTAAAGTAAGAAAAAGACACACAGTTTCCTACCACTCATGTAGATGAGTGAAACTAGGACCATTAAAAGCTTTTAAGTGTCATTCTAGCAGAATTTTCAATTCCAAATCCTCCTTTCCACACTTTCAACCATTCCTAATGCTATTGCTTGGTTTCCAGAAGCAGGAAAGAGAGGGAAATCTGGCTCTAAAATGATAAGCAACATCTGTGCTTTGGTGGGCACAGAAACAGTAAATCAGCAAGTGTTCAAAATACTCATATTTGTGCAACTTCACTTCCTGCAGAAATTACATTAATTCACCATCTGGAAGAAACATAATTTAGAGCCATATGAGCATTCAAGTACCCACTTTGGATTAAATGGTAGATGTTGTAAATACTTCTGAGTTAGCTTTATTTGCCCCATATTATGCTTCCCAACAACAGAAGAGTTAAACCTAAAGTAGTCTTCACTCTGTCAAGGGGGGAAAAGACCAACTCCCCCCAGATGTGTCTTATTAATGCCAAGGCATGAAACAATATAAATGTAAAATAATAAGATTCTAAATGGATGCTTAAGGTAGCTGACTTATTATGAACAGTAAACAGAATCGGTTAGCTGGTAACTCCAGAAAATGAATGGAATAATATATTTCACTAGAGAAATCATTCAGTGATTGTATTTACAGAAGAGGCAGAATTTACAAAATGGCACATAAGCACTTAATTTGGAAAATGAGACTCACCAGACCATGCCGGAAATAAAAGCCTGATCACTTTAAAGTCCTTGTCCCTAGTTGACCCTGATTATTCACTAGTGAAGGGAACTTATTGTTCACTTGCTTGGAGGCACTAACTTTTACAACACACTATATGAGTGGCTGGGATACTAATAAATATCTTGGAATTCTGTAATCTAGTAAATACCTGTAGAAAGGGAATTGCACTGTCTGGCAAATAAACTTTTTGCTTTACTTCGGGCCAAGAAATGTGGCTGAGGACAGACTGGCAATCTGGAGCGAGATGAATGCGGAGGAAACTGCTGCGGGGGAAAAACTCCCTGGGGCTGACGTTCACACCGGCCGGTGTATTGCGCAACGGTGCCGATACGGAGCATTCAGACTGCTGCGGAGTGGCCCCACGTGGGCCGGCCTCCGCAGCTTGTGATAGGGCTGTTTCGGCAATTTGCGCATGTGTGCTCATGCACAAACTGGCAAAACGCCGCGTTCGCACTGCCGCCTCCGCTTGCCTCCCGCCTTCTTCCGGTTCACACTGCCTGGAAGCGGGAGGCAAGCGCAAGACGGCCCCTGGACACCGGTTTCTCCCGGTGTCCTGTTAAAGCGGATGGAAAGCGAGTGGGAGACGGGTAAGTGCGAAACGGAGCCGACGGACAGATGCGCATGTCTGAATGCGCTCCCTTCTTCCACTTCCAACGCGGGGCTGTCCCGCTTTACATTGCCAGTCTGTCCTCAGCCTGTGTGCCAGTGGACACGGGGCAGTAGTCTCTTAACTCACAAGCCTTAATTGTAAATTCAAAACATTGTTTTTATTTAAAGGTGAGGAAGGGGGTAATATGTTGGCATATTGGCTTATACTGGGGGAAAAACATAATCAATGATACACCGGCGTGGTAAGCGCTTCCCCACCCTTCATGTAATCTTTGCTCGTTTTAGAAAGCTCCTCATTTGCATTGTTTTTTCCTCAAAGGTTAACTTAAATCTGCTATTTCAATTTGGATTTCAACTGCAAACTCAGCTGTCCAACAAAGATAACTGCCTGGGGTTTTATTATTTAAAAGGGCCTTCTTGAGATAAGACTGTGTGTCACACATAGTAAGGGGATAAAAGACCCAGAAGGTTCTAGCAGTGGAATTTACTAGACTTCCTTTATAGAATTACAGCAGGTAAAAGGGTTGAGAAGCGAATGGACTGGGACAGGAGAATCCTTTCTTTGAGAGGAAGAGAAAAATCTGGGTGGGGTGTTCTAGAGAGACACCTGTTGCTAACTAGGAAAGAAACAAAATGTCACAAAAGGCAGCCAATGAATTTGAATTAAAGTGAACAATACTGGTTTCAGCAAAGTTCTGGGGCAAAGCAGCCTATACTAGAATGCTGACTACTCTTCCACATATCAACCACTCACCCTGAATAGCTTCTCTAAAGACAACTAGACTTCAGCTTATGTTAAAATGCAACATTTCAGCAGACACCATCGACGCTCTTCCAGAGAATACCTTCACTATATGATACTTAGCTATGTCCCATCCCCCACCCACTCAAGAGGAACCCATCCAAACCTCCTTTCTCTTGTTAAGAGGGAGTAGTCCATGAAGATTGTTAAAACAGAAACAAAAGCCTCGCTCACTCTTCCCGATAACAGCATTCTTAATCTTGGCTTTCCTTCAAGAATTTCCTTCTCTGCCCAGCTACATTTTGATGCCCAAGCAAATTTCCCAGTATGTCCATCTGACTCCACTGTTGTCCTTGCATTCTCTCCTTTGATACTGTATGGAGATTTGCTAAAACGGTCATTAACCTATGACCTATGTAGATAAGGTGCTCACTTACTACCTCTCACACTTTCTGCATCAGATTTATATATCAGATCATCTTCCTGATGAGGACAGATTACCAGGGGTCATTTCGAGCAGGAGCTCGGGGGAGCGTAGCTCTGGGAATTGGTGCTAGGGCCCTCCCCCGCGGGGGAAAGCCTGCTTGTGTCATGGCTGCAGCAAAATGACCCTGTCCCCTGGAAAGGTCCTTGTTCCTCCAACCAGCCTTCTGAAGGCTTCAGCCACCACTGAAGCTATCCTCCCAGAATAGTGGTATTTCTGAGGTTTGGATTAATAACTGTCCCCTCTCTGCCAGCTCTTCTTTCTTTCTTTCTTTCTTTCTTTCTTTCTTTCTTTCTTTCTTTCTTTCTTCCTTCCTTCCTTCCTTCCTCCCTTCCTCCCTTCCTCCCTTCCTCCCTTCCTCCCTTCCTCCCTTCCCTTCCTTCTTTCTTTCTTTCTTTCTTTCTTTCTTTCTTTCTTTCTTTCTTTCTTTTTCTTGCCTTCTGACATACTTCTGGTGATGTCAGGTGGTGTAGCATATGCAAATAAGTTATGCTAATGAGTTATGCTAATGAGCTCCTGCACCTCTTTTTCTACAAAATGATCCCTGCAGATTACAGAAGCATTCTGGCCATCACCTATTGAACACACCTTTGAAATCCAAATGTAGTTCATAAGGCTCACTCACAAGGATCTTTAGGCACTGACAGAAAATATGTGAGGGTGAAGTTGGATCTATCATTCCCTCTGAATGGGATACTATTGAATAACTGAGGAGGCCCTGTATTCATTTTCTGGGGATAGAACATGTGAAGAGTTACTACATTGCTCCCAGATCAAGATTCTAGAAGTAATTGTGCAAAATATAGCTGTAAGACAAAGCGCCATCTTGCCTTCCCTCAAGAGTTAATGTGTTTAATAATGGGCCTGGCCTCCCTTGTAGATGTTACTAATTCATTTCTCATCCTGCCTGATCATTTTCAAGGTCAGAGGTGACATGGACAATTAGCTTCCCATGAGAGTGTGTCTTCAATGATGGGAGGGGGGAAGGTCAGGAGCAATGATGTAATTTTCCAGAGCTTTCTCATGAAGATGTGTTGTGACTGGATGTCATCTATACCTGACTTGGAGGGCCAAAATTGCTATGACTCCAGAGGTTAGCTAAGTGAGATGTTCATGTAGTGTAGGCCTGTTTCTATGCTTCACAATTGCTGAGACGGTAGACCACGTTTATTAGAGGCCTTCATTTGGATGTAAGTTTGTGTCACCTAACATAGCTTCTGAACAGTGTTAGGTAGAAAAAGATAGCTTTTTTGTTTGTTTGCTGTTTGATCTATGGTAATCCATTGGGTATATGTTCATTAAACTGTCTGAATTTATAATAAATTACATAAATATATATTTTTGAATAATATCAGTCTGGTTATTTGTGTGCAACTGCCCTGGGGACCCAGAGGGTCAGCTCACTGACAATAGCATATCAGGAAATACATATTTGGGGACTATATCACTAGAGTTGCCAGCCTCCAGGTGGGGCCAGGAGATCTCCCACTTTTACAACTGATCTCCAGCTGACAGAAGTCCGCTCACCTGGAGAAAGTGGCTACTTTGAAAGGTGGAGTCTATGGCATTGTACCATGCTGTGGTCCCTCCTCGTCCCTAACCCCGCCCTCTCCTGGATCCAACCCCCAAATTTCCAGGTATTTCCCAGCCCAGACTTGGCAACTCTATATATCACATTGTAATAGTCAGAAGACTACTCCGTGTTTTATTGTAGTTCCAGGGCACCAGAATCTGTAGTAGTTTGAGGCCGTGTTTTATCTATGGCTCTCTCTACAGACTGCCGCTATATAAGCTGTTATGAAGAACTCTGATTATTTTTTCTTTGTTCCATACTATTTGTTCTGAACAATGTTATTATTTTATTTACTAGAGAAGACTCTCAACATATTCTGGAGTGACTGCATGTTACACATAACACTGTCTGTGACAGAGCAGGAAACAGAACTGTTGACTGTGAGTCCTCATACATAGCTAGGATAACACTGAGGTCAGATTAACCGCAGTAAATAGAGTCTGCCAGTATTGGGCTGATGAGTACGATGGCTAAGAGGACAGGTAACAACCACTGTTTTTTTGGTGTCTGTGGCTGAAAGGTTACACTCAAAGCCAGGTAAGGGTACAAAATAAGCATTCTCATTGGTGAAGATAGGCTCTCAAGCTTCCCAAATGGAGATGAAAGGGCTAGGTCAATATCAGAAATCATACTCAGGACCTTCAGAGACCGGACTGAAGAGAAATATCATTTTATTTATATCTCACTTCTCTCCCACATGGGGACCCAAAGCATCTTATTTTAGGGTTGCCAGGTCCCCTCACCTGGATTTGGGGGGCATTCCGGGATGTTGCTTATGCAATGACATCACCCAGAAGTGACATCATTGCGCCAGTGAAATCACACAACGACACTCTGATTTAAAGGCAAAATGCTATGGTTTTAGGCCAAATTTAGCATACAGTTTTGCCCTCGAACCAGAGTGTCATGTGCGATGTTCCCAACGTGATATTACTTCGGGTGACATCATCTTGTTCAGACATTGCACCCAGATGTGGCTGTTTGGGAGTGGGCAAAAGCCCCGAAAAGTGGGGGAACCCCTGTTGGGACCTGGGGACTGGCAACCCTAGCTTACCATCATTCTTCCTCCTCCAGTCTATCCTCATAACAACCCTGTGATGTAGCTTGGGTTGAGAGGGTGCGACAGAGCCAAGCTCACCCAACTACCTTCCGTGGCAGAGTAGGCATGTAAAGCTGGTTCTCCCAGATCCTAATCTGGTACTGTAGCCACTATTCCATGCCAGCCAGGAGTGGGTCCTTGCTGGATCATGTCGCCACGGTGAGCACAATATGATCTTCATTTTACAGAATGGGTCAGGGAGTCAGGGAAATCACCTGAATAAAACAAAAGTTATTAGTAGCCTTCTGGGTAAATACCCATAAAAGCTGAGAGCATCTGCAAGTAATGCAACCTTCAGGCAAAGAACCAAGAGCCTCCTGGTTTCTTTGTTGTAGACAGCCTGAAGATGCTTGTCCTGCTTTTTGGCACACGTTCTTGGGCTAGCCCAGGGGTGGGTCGGGAGCCTCATGTGGCTCTTTCACATATATTACGTGGCTCCCGGCAGGGCGGTTGGGGAAGCTAAATATCATTAGTAAACAAATATCATTGGACAAATCAATATCATTATCAATATCTGCTTTTACCCCTTTTGTTATTCTTTTTGGTAGTCTCATTTAATGTTAATAAAAAGCAAATCTGCTTATTTTCCAAAAAAAGCAGGTAATATTTGTTCATGTCTTGCGGCTCTCAAACATCTGATGTTTATTCTATGCGGCTCTTATGTTAAGCAAGTTTGGCCACCCCTGTTCTAGGTGGCTCTTACGCTGAGCAAGTTTGTCCACCCCTGGGCTAGCCAATAGGACAAGTACTGTAGTGCCTTGGCTTCTGTCCAGACTGTGGTATATTTATTGAATATAAGTAAAGTAACAGTCTGCTCCCCCCCCCCCCCCCCCCGGCCGATATCTGTGTGATTTAGTTTGGTCCTATTGGGTGGAGCTCTTATTCCAGTTTCCAGTTTTGTATGTTAACTGTAGTTGTTGGTGGTAAAAGTTGTCCCTTTGCAAATAAATGGCTGATGTTTTGAGCCAGCTTGTCTCTGCTGAATGGACCTGAGAACGGGTGCCAGAGTGAGTACACTAACCTGGGAACCAACAGCCAAAGGGGGACATTACGTAGACTATGGAAACTGTCTTCATTTAGGCCTATAATCATACACTACTGAATGTGGGACTGCACAGAAACATAAAGGAAAAGGTAAGTTCTATTGGTAAGGGTTTTTAAAAATTGGGTTTGGAGCACAAAATAGATGTGTAGCACATCAATTGAAAAGGGAGCACAAAATTAAAAATTGTTTCCCTTTCAGCTACATGGCAAGTGGGGTTTAATCATTTCCCGGCAACTGCTTGCACTAATTTAAATAGCCATATATTTAACCTTGGTTATCTTTTATACATATGCACTCTTCTTAAATGATGCATTTTATGTACATTTTTGTATCCAGACATCTCTGTGTGAATACAAGATGTAGCATGAAAAGCCGCATTTAAATATACTCCCTAATTTTCAAGGACCAACCTTGAAAAGGGTCGACAAAGCAGGAGATACATGGAGACGATGGGTGCTCCACCAGCTCTTCTTACAAAAACGTCTTTGTACTCTCAGTTTTCATTATTAAGCCTGAAATGCCAACGAGAGCAATGACAGCTGGAATTTCAAGGGGGAAGTGATCATGTCAGCTAACACCACCCTCTGACCTGCTTTTAAAATTAGATTTTTAAAAATCCATCTAATCCTAGCTTCTTGACTTTAACCAGATCTTAGAAACTGTCTCCGCAAGGAAATAGACAGCCTTGAACTAACAGCCAGTTCTCCTCTATCGCTCCATGAATAGGATTTGTTCCTCAATTATGTTAAAAGCTTTTCTTTCACTCCCATGTAGGTTTAGCCAAAAGGCATTCTTAAATTAATTGTGAAAGGTAGAAGATGTACTTTTTTTTTAAATAAAACGGAGAAGAAGGCTAACCACAGCATAAAGGAATTCTTAAGACACGTATACCTTGTACAGAGAGGACTTCAGCCCAAAGAAGACGTGATGGAGGAGATCCCTTATCCAGATCTCTCACTTTTTTCTAATGACTAGGGAAGTGGGGGGGGGGGTGATTAACCCTTTCTTCCCATGCCATTTCTCCAATCTAACCTGTCCCTCCACTGGTCTAACAGCAGCTGGGGGACGGGGACAATTTAGACAAGAGAAACACAGCCCTGCAGAACCCAGTTAAACATCCCCCATCCTCAGCATGATTTCCTTGATCAAGGTAACAGCCTCACTCGACTGCCCTGAAGTTTAAAAAGGGCAGCCGAGTGAAGCTACCAGCAGGGAAGGAAATAAGACGATGATTACGACAACAACAGATAAAACAAACAGCAAAATAAAGCTTTTCCCACACAGGATATATCACGTGATGAGAAAGAAAGGTCAATGCAATCAGGACGTACATTTAGGGTCAGGAACAGCAGACAGTTTCCCCCATGTCTCCCCACATGATTTATTTATTCATATGGAAATATACAGTGATCTCTCTAAGTGGGTGGGGATAAAACCAAGGAATTTTTCACAACGTTATCATACAGACAATACAATTTAAAATCACTGGGAAAACTATAAAAAACATTATCTTAGAAGCTCAGTTCAGGTTTCCATATTACAAGAACACCAGGTCTCAAGAATCAATAAAGCTTGGTGAAACAAGACTTTTCATTCGGTATCTAACAGTGCAACCCTAAGCCGAGTTATACCACTCTGAGCTCATTGACTTTGATGCAGAAGGATGCAACTCCGCTTAGGACAGCTCAGTTAAGCTTTCAGGGATGCCCGACTGGGGAAATTCATACAGTACAAATGACGCCAATGAAAAAGCCTGCCTACCTAGAAAAAGCCTCTACCTGCAAATAGATTCGCATTGGAGGGCAACACTGTTCCAGTGTTCTAGCTATACTTTAACCCAAATGGCACACATGGACCATCCTTGTTATTTCAGCTGGAATTGCTAATTAGTAGATTTAGTTCCTAATCACGAGTAGTAGAAATTGCTAAAGTGAAGCTTTCAGTGTTTATAAGCAAACTGGTTAAAGATAATGGCTTTCCAAAAGGCAATTGTATAGAGTGTCATTTGTTAGAATACCCTAATTACAGTTCAACTTATATCAATAAAAATAGTTTATTTAGGTCCTACAGCTTCTCCAGGGGAAGGTTAGTAGGTATTTAGACATTTTAGACAATGCAGGTATTTGCATTGCAAATGTGTCCACATTTCATCCGGTGTGGTTGGGAAGTACATACATACACGTGTATACCTTTTATATATGGCAGAGTTTATGTCACCATCAGTTGCTTCCTTTTTTCATTGCTCTTCTGAGCATGAGCCCCTTCCTCCCATGACACAAAACAGTGTTAATATCAAAGAGAGCTATGACTGGCTCAGAGGAACAATGCTTCAGAATTCCACTCCAATAAACTGTTTGTGTTAAATGAGAGAACAGTTGTTTTTGGAAACATACACTAAATTACTTATCTCAAAAGTGCAACGGTAGTGTTAATTGGAAGCTACTGAAAAAGGAAGCAAAATGGCAGTTGCAACATGAATGGTATTAATCATAAGTACTGAATTTAAAACACCAGCTCCTTACTGATGTGTGCGGAGTCTCTCGAGTGTTCTGAATGGCCAAGTGGAAGCTGCACATAGGGGAGGCGCAAACAATTCCTATATGCAAGCCGAGCTCCAAGCAAGACTAACTAAAGCAGACAGCAAGTGTCATCCATCTGAGGGCAGGGAAGTAAACTTTTCGGGACGAATTCAATGCACCAAACTGATTGCCCCAGAAAGAAAACACTATTTCATGCTGGCTGGGTGAAAAATTCACAAGACAACAGAAGCATGGGCAGGGAAACAAAGAACATCAGGCATGACAAGACCAAAGACTTGACCCCAACCTGATAGTCATAAGTAGGTACCATCCAATAAAAGTAAAATACTTTTGTATGGGAATCTGGTATAGCCGACAGGACAATGGTTTGTACACGAGAGGACAAAGACAAATTCTTAGCTACTGTATAATAAAACCAGAATATAGCCGGAGGTATTGTGGCACTGAGATTAAACAAATGAGGCAGGCACATTTATCCTGGAAGTACAGCAAAGCACCTGTACATTCTCTCTCTCTCTTTTTTAAAAATTTTTTTTATTAGTTTTCTCTGTTTAACAACCAAGCAAAAACAGCAATTTATTTACTCTTAAAGTAAGAAGTTTCCCCAAAATTCTAATATCGAAAGCATTCTAACATTCATCAAACCGTAACCAACATCAAATCATTAACAAAATAAATATATAGTACAAATACAGTAAGGTTCAATTTTCTTTCTTTTTCCTTTTTTTTTTTTTACCCTTATTGCTATCTATTTTTAAGCCAGTTATAAAAATTTCTTCCATATAGTTTCATAAACTGATTCTTTTTCTCCTTTAAGAGTAGAAGACAGTTTGTCCATTTCTGCTACCTCAAACAGTTTGTTAACAAAATCATCTCTATTTGGGACCTTATCTAGTTTCCAGTATCTTGCATACACCAACCTTGCTGCGGTTAT
This sequence comes from Lepidodactylus listeri, assembly GCA_029233225.1. Classification (NCBI taxonomy): domain Eukaryota; kingdom Metazoa; phylum Chordata; class Lepidosauria; order Squamata; family Gekkonidae; genus Lepidodactylus; species Lepidodactylus listeri. Next base: position 53,812,228 of record JARCFY010000016.1, on the reverse strand, counting down.
AGCATGTATAATTAATAACTGATCATTTTTGGAAAAAATCTCTGGAATTATACTTAAAAGAAACTACTGGGGGTTGAGTGGAATTCTACATCCGATTATTTCCTGTATAATTTTTTGCACCATCCGCCAATACTTATTTACTTTTGGACATAACCACCATAGGTGATAGTAAGAGCCAACATTTTATTACATTTCCAACAATTTTTTGATATTTGCGGGGAGAACTTAGCCAATTTTTCGGGCGCAAGGTGCCATTGGTAAAACATTTTATAAAGATTCTCTTTGTATGCTGTTGCTCTTGTTATTTTTATATTCCTTTTCCACATTTTTAACCATTTATCAAGCTCTATGTTATAACCAAAGCATCTTGCCCACTTCACCATTGCCAGTTTAACTATTTCATCCTGCATTTTATAATCTAGAAAATAACCATAAAGTTTCTTAATGGTTTTAACCTCAGATCCAAGCCAAATTTTATCAAAATCTGTCAGTTCTCTAAAAAACCCCACTTTTTAAATCTGGAGAGTAGTTGTGTTCTCTCCCACCATGTAAGACAAATATTAGACTCTTCTAGCTTATCAAATGTCTTTAGTTCTAAATCTGCTTTCAACAACTGTGCATAACCAGCCTTCTTTTCTGAGGATATTAACGTCGGCATTATAAAAGCTTCTAATGGTGAGACCCAATATGGTGTTTTCGAATATATTTGGGGTCTAACGTCTTCCCAGACTTTAAATAAGGCGGCTCGAAGTGTATGCTGCTTAAAATGTGCCCTATCTTGGCGATACCATAAATGGGCATGCCACCCCATCCGAAGATCGTGACCTTCCAATGGTGGCCAATCCACACAGTGATTTCCCCTGCATTTTCCATGACTCAGTCCCCATGGCCACTATCACCCTTCTCCACACCCCCAGAGGGCTATAAAAATTGGTAATTGTCACACCCAAGTTTGAAACCCCACTCTGCCATGGGTGACCTACACACTGACTCACACACTGGCACCAACATGAGCAGGATACAAAAACGCACAACTTCCCATCCCCACAGCATGCAATCATTGATATGATATGATCTTTCCAAAAAGATCATATCAAACCAGGCTTGGTATAATCAGAAGGTTTGAAATGGACAAGTATGATGGTTATCAACAAGAGGATAGGGCTGGGGAGGGGGGCTGCCATAAAGTGTTAAAATGTTCTTGTTGCACAGGTGGAATGATCCCAGCGTACTGGAGAACTGTCAGCTATGCTGCCATGGCAAGTGGGCGGTTGGGTGATGGAGGCTGGGTGAAGCCTGTATTGAAGACAGATGTCTCCTGGTATTTTAACTTTTGATTCTTGCTCTCTGTCTTATCTCTGTGCCTGCCTGTGTCTGACCTTGGCGCCTGGATGCTCCTATTCCCCTGGGAACCTATAGTCGTTATTTTAGGCACGCTTGCTTGCTTATTCATGATTGGCTTTATTCCATTCCGGGGTGTCTTCTGAATTCTGTATAACTTCTCAACTCCTGCCTGGAGACCTATTCCTGACACAAAGTGTGTATACATGACCCGCCTTTCCTGATCTCAATAAACTGAATCCTGGTTAAGGACCGTTGTTGGCACCGATTGCTGTGGGACTCTGACAGGAACACCCCAAGAACCAGCTAAAATGCCCCTGCTGGCTTCCTAAGCACGTACTCTGATACATCAACTTCTCGTTGCTGTTATGACACACCTTTCATGCAGAAAGTATCCAGCTGAAAGGACACTTCTTAGGGCAGAACTATGTGTTATGTTTAGTTCAGTGACAATTTTAAAAGACTCCCCCCCCCCTTTTCCAAATGTAACCAGTGGGGCTGCCTTGCAGAGGAACAGAACAGAGTGTCAGTGAACTGCCATAGACTGGAGTGACTGTGTCAATATTCCAATGTTACATCTGGCTAAGCCTTTCTGTTCACCTTGCCTTGTTTTGGTCTGAATGTTTTATTCCATGCTCATAGGTCCCGACCGGGAGATAGCATCGGGAACTGCCCCCCCCCCTGGAATGCACGCCTCGCTCGCTTTGCTTTGCGCATGCTCATTACTCATTCCCTTTCATCTCTAGCCTCCTCAGCTAACAACCTTGAAAGGAAGAGCCTCCTGTTATGTGTTACAAGAACCACAGGTGTTATGTATTCTATTTTCTTAAATTCTCTGGGAACTGTTCTCCCAAAATGTTCAACAGTATTTCTCCTTGAGAACTCATTTTGCCGCACTTTCCTTGGGAACACTGGGCCAGTATATTTGGGTGCCAAGAATTCTCTGTATTGATTGGTAGAGGGTAGTTGGGCCATATTCCATATCCAGTATAATTATGATTGCAATTCAAAGCTTAAGCATTACTAACAGAAGAAGTGTCTGTCCAACATGATCTTTTCTACAAATAAAGGACTATCTGTTTAAGGAGACCTGTTGTGGACTATATCTACTGGGACAGTCTCACACAGAGTTAGGTGAGAAGGGACCATTTAACCCTTCCCTCCCTTGCTATCTTCCCATTTAAAGACACCACCCGTAGACGGCTTTTATCTCCTCTGAAGAACACTTGCAGGCGTCTGTATTTCCCCAACCATGAGAGCAGAAGAAGCTTGGATAGTGTGTGGTGCTTTTCACAGGAAAATGTCAGAGAAGGGTTAAACAGCCCCTCTCCTGCCACACTGCCCTCCTCTTTGAAAAATCAGCTCTAACCCCTGCATTTGAACAAGAAATTCTTTAAATATAATCACAGAACTAAATGCAACATTTAGTTTTCCCCTAATTTAAAACAGAAACTTCTCTTTCCAATATATTCCTGTGGTAGTCTAAAGTATCATGTGCTTGCCTCTTCCATCTCGAACAGCAAACTTGCAATTTTAGTTAACAGATTTCATCACTTCCTTCTCCTGCCTCTAAAGATCTCACACCATTTCACCTTGACTGTTCAAGCTCTGCTCCAGTATTTCATGATACAACAGTTCATCATAGTTTTAACAATGGTAGGTTTGGAATTCTGACTTCTAATTTCTCTTTGAGGTACAGCATGGGAGCTTAATATTTATATCTGCCACAGAGGCGCAACATGATGAAAAAGAAGCATTGCCTATTAATTTTTATTCCATTGTCATGACAGTAATAATCCCGGTAAATCTGATTAAAAACTAAAACTACTAAAACAGGTTGAAAAAACAAAACTGTAACAAAACCAGCAATCCTGGGACAAAAACTATAGTCATTCTTAGAGTATTTATTGTTCCACATTCATTTTTTTTCTATTTTATTCCATTGTAAGCTACTACAAGAATCCTTTAGCTTAGTTGGTAAGATATAAAATGCTGGAAACAATAAGGAGATTCCAGATACATGCAGGGGAGAGCTGTTGCATCTGTGTCTCGTTTTTGAGTTTAAGAACATCAAATCAATCTGACATAATACAGGTTAAGGATAATGGGTTTCTACTGTAGTAATACTCGAAAGATGCCTTGCAGGCCAAAGAACCAGTAAAGTACTGAATATTCCTGGCCGTCTTCCCAAGTGCTCCTTCCCATGCCTGGTTTTAAAGCTGTGCAGGTGCCGAGTAGGCATTTCCACACCTACCAGTCCAAATACTACCTTCTCCATTTTAGAATACAAAGACTAAGGTTATAAATCACAGAGCTGACAAATCAACTCACATCTCTTCCAGGGGTGCCATCTGTTCCTTTCTCTCCTTGGTCTCCCTTTTCCCCCTAAGTAAAAAAAAAAGAAGGTTGTTTTTAAATTCCTGGAAAAACCATTTCTAAGTGGAGAACAACTGTGACAGCCATTTCAATATGGCGTGTATCCACAGAGAGTACAGTATGCATTGTTTTCCACCCAGGGAGCCGAGGATGCATAGAACCTTGACTCAATTAACACCAAAGGGTTCAGTGAAGCTCTGGATGTCACACATGGCAGCCAGAACTAAACAAGAAAATAAATAAAGCTATAGCAAAATTTGCTGGCTACATTATCACAGTTGAGGACAGAGAAAAATATCGGGCATAAAAGAATAGCAGCGTCAATCCTCACTTTCTATCAGTTGTAAACTTCTTCTGACCATTGCCTCATTAATCTCAACAGCTTCTGCCCAGTTTTACTGAGACCAAATAGCTGGTCCAAAAAATATGTGGTCTAAATGTCTTCTGGAGTACTCTCGACTCCAACTAGTAAATTGACTGGAATGGGACAAAGGCTTTAGACTCAAAGAACCAATGAATGCAACTGTAGTAAAAAAACTTTTTACACAAGAGTTGAACAAATTCCCATTAAAATTACTATCCAGTAAACAGTCCATACTTCACACACTGGAGAACAGGCATTGCTAACAGGCCTAGAAAAAAAAGTCCTTTCTGTCCCTTTAATAGAGATCTAATGTACGGAAATGGGCAGCTGAAACTTTTCATGGCAAGGAAGGAAGTAGCATCCCATTAAGCCTCTATTAAAAGGAAAGGACGTTTTTTTCCCCCAAATACTTGGCAACCCAGTGGAGAATAAATCACATTGCTGGGAGCTGGCAATAGAATGGCAATTTCTTCACAAAACCAGGGGCTAGCTTGAGGGAGTGCATAATAATGAATCAAAATAAAACACACATGGTTCACTAAACAAATGCTGGGTCACTGATCCATATACATCAGTCTTGGGGGGGTATTTTTGCATTTTGTGTGTGTGTGTGTGCGTGTGCCTGGAAGTCATGGCAACCTCTGGCGACTCCTACCGGGGCATGGAGGACATTCAGAGAAGTAGCTTGATACAGAGTTGCCAAGTCCTCCGGGGGAGGCAGGGAAACCCCTGCTCAATTGGCCTGCTCCCTGCCGGCCCAGGGAAACCCCACCCCCAAATTTCCAGGCTGCAGAGACGTGCCTGGCATGATGATGTCATCGTGTCAGGCATGTTTCGGGGGAGACACTCTATCATTTGAGGAAAAACTCTATAGTTTCCCCTTGAATTATAGAGGTCCCGTCCCCAATGTGCCCAATGTGATGATGTCACTTCTGGGCGACATCATCACGCCAGGCACATATCCACAGCCTGGCAATTTGGGGCTGGGGTTTCCCCCGGCAGCCCGATCCGGGCTGGCGGGGAGTGAGCCAATTGGGTAGGGGTTTCCCCACCCCCCGGGGGGACTTGGCAACCCTATATCAAACTACTGGTGCCACTGGACTCAGACTTGGACTTATCCTCCATGAGTCTGTCTAATCCCCTTTTAAAGCTGTCTATGCTTGTGGCCATCACCATATCACAGGCAGATGGGGAGCCTAACTTTACTTGCAAACATGTGTAATAAAAACATGACAGCCTGTTTCTTTACTATAAAGCAGGAGAGGGAAAGGACAGGGGTGTCAAGTTTTCAAAATCCCGGAGGGGCGGGAGCTCTTCCATGTTTGTGTGCAAAGCATGCGCGCCCGCTGGGACCATGTTCCTGCCGCCGCCACCTCCCCCCACCTGACCTCTTCTGCTTCCGTCCCTCCCTCCGTCTGTCCAGGGGCCAGCTGGGCATTTGCTTAGCTGGCCCCTGGATGGACGGAGGGAGGGACAGAGTGGCCAGGCTGGGGGGGGGGAGAGAGAGATGGCGGCGGCCCTAGGAAGAGCCCGGGGAGGCACGGCAAAGGGTACACTGTTTTCCCAGGGGGGCCTCAGTCCTCCCCGGGAAATTTCAGGGGTGGCTCAAGCCCTCGAGCCCCCCCGTAGTTGACGCCTATGGGAAAGGATGATTTGGAATGGAGAGGTTATGGGGAAGGATGTTTAATCCAGCCCATCCCTCCATTTTTTTGCTGAGTATCACACACACACACCCCGCACACACACTAGCTACTTTTCTCTCTCTGGGAGTTTTAATCTTTTTTAAAAAATGAATGTATGGCTGTAATTCTGTTTGTGGGAAAACCAGGATAGTGATCCAGTGGGAAAATGATGGATTTGAGAAGCATTAAGTGCCTTCTTCCCTGCTGCTTCTCTCCTTCAAATTTCCTCCCTAGGATGTTTGGTAACCAAGAAGAGAGATTTTGGTGTTTATCACGTACTCCCATGTATTGTTATCATTCACACAGCACAGTCTCCCTATGAACAGCAGCAGTACCCCTTGCAAGCTGATTTTAAATTAATCCCAGCACGTTCTCTATTTTATAATGATTTGACCAAAAAGTGGTGACTATGCAAAAACATATACCTATGAAGAACTTCATTCATTCATTCATTCATTCATTCATTTGACTTATATCCCGCCCTCCCCACCAAGGCAGGCTCAGGGCAGCTTACATAAAAGTGTAAAACACATAAAACAACACAATAAAACATCATAATTTATTAAACAGTTGTAACAAACATAAAGTGCTATGTTGCTAGAGCCAAACTTGGCAGTAATAATAGCATTATAAAAGAACATGTTAAATTGATCAAAGGGAATAGTCAGTGTTGAATTCAGCTGGCAAGCACAGGCTGCAGATGGAAAGTCCAAGGGGCAGGCCTAAACACAGTACAGTTGTTATATGTGCCTCCTAATTAAAAGCCTGGTGGAAGAGCTCCATCTTGCAGGCCCTGTGAAACTGTAAATTATGGATTACTAAATAGCCACATTATTGACTACTGCCATTCTTCAAATGGGAACCAAACCAAAACAAGGGACCACGGTATGAAGATACAGAAACAATATAACCAAAGCACCATGTATAGGCTATTAAACCAACTGCTGAATATTTTTGAAAATTTACCAAATGAGCTGTACAGATCTCTTAAGTTTAAATAAACTAGTAAAACCTCCACTGTGTGTAATTAGTTATATTCAGTACTCATGTTCAACATTAATATCTATACATGAAAAATTAAATTGTATACAAAACAACTGAATAATATACAGAAAATTCCATAATCTCAAACTATTAAGACACCCATGTGTCTTATACATAATACAAATAAATTCAGAAAAAATGAAAATAAATAACAATGAAAAATCAGGAAGTACAAGAAGATATGGGCAGCCGGTTAATAATCCCATTTCAAAGAGTATCTTTATCAAGTCTGAAGGAAGTTAGTGGTTCTGAAACTTCCTTAAAGAAATAAGTTGCACACTAGCAGAAAAGGTCTAAAACAAAATTTACAAATGTTATAATAGAAATATGACTTACAATAATAACCTGTAGTAAAAACTATACCCACAAAACTTACCAAGCCTACTAGAATGAATTAGATTAGAAGTCAAAATGGGAGCATTGCCATGTATAAATAAGTAGAAGAGTTTCTACCACACTGCAAGTCTAAGGAAGCAATTTGACTTACACAGAGGTGGTCCTTGTAATCCCATTGACATTCTAGCAGTCATGTTTTATATATAAGGTTGGGCATGGTTTGCTTTTTAAGTAGATCACAAGAAGGCCGACTCGGAACTAAAGGTTCAAGTTTGCTAGGTAGTAAGAATAAATGTACTGCACAAGAGAGGATGGTGGCATGACCAGGGGAGGTCTGCTCTGAACATAACACCATGGAGCTCCACAGATAGATGCTCCTGCTACCATATTGCCTTTGGCCAGGCACACACATGGGGAAGGAGACATGGCCACTTCAGCCACACTAACCACCTGCCTCTGCAGCTCACTTAGCAGAGGCAGTGTGAACGACCTCCCACACACAAGGTTGGAACCTTGGGGCAGAAGGGGCTGAGAAGAACCAAACTTTTGCTAGGCAAGAGGGATGCGGACACTAGTACACCAGCAAGGGTGTGGCACAATCTCAGGAAGCATTGTGGTCATCTCCTCAATCATCTCCTGTCATCTCCACTGGAGAAAGGCACCTATGTAGAAAACTGTGGCCATGCATTCAATTCCTACCCATGAGGTTGCTTAGAAGGCCTACACTTTAACCAGCAACAGGAAATCAACACCCAAACGAAAGGAAGAGGTCATACTAGAACCCACACCTCACACACTTGGGAGCAGTCCTCTGACCACACGCTCAACTGTAATCATACAATAACATGACACACCATAGCTGTCATTGGTGAGTGTGTGTGTGTGTGTGTGTAAAGTGCCATCAAGCTGCAGCCAACTTATGGCAACCCCATAGGGATGAGTAAGTAGAGTTGGTTTGCCATTACCTTCCTCTACAAAGTCTTCCTTGATGCTCTCCCATCCAAGTATGGACCTGCTTAGCTTCTGAGATCTGACATGATTGGGCCATACTATACCATTCCAGAGCCCAGGTGTCATTGATACCATCCATGTATACCAGGGCAGGCAGGACTACAGAGAAAGGAAATAGCACAGTGGAAATGCATAAGTATAGCATACCCCTGTTCCTCATTTCAAGGTACAAATGGGAAGGCTACCAGGCAGCCCAGGAAGGAGCGCCAGACACAGCTGAAGTTGTCCACCATCAAACACAATTATTTGCATTAGGCCAGCTATGTTGACTCGCTACCCCACAAAGCAATCATTTCTGCAAGCCCCATTCAGTATATCTCTGTTGTAGTCAAGGGGTTCACTGCCACCACCTACTCCTATTCATCCCAGCAATCCTGAGTTCGAAACCTGTCATGCAGGCTGCATGGCTTATGAGACACAATCAGGGATCAGAAGGCATGTGCAACCTGGCCCTCACCATAACAAAACAGCATACATGTGCAAACAATGAATGACCCTCCCTTCTCCCTCCCAGGCTGATAGGGGTGGGGGTAGGAACCAATTCCTATGTACTGTAATCCAACAAAACAAAGACAGAGCTGTGAGACCCTCCACACGTTTATTGACCAGGATCAGGCACAGAGTTCTGAAAACAAAGCTGATGGACAGGGTTGCAGTTTGCAATGCAGAAGGAACCTGGGGTAAGGTACCACAAATGTCTTGGCAGTCGCACAGCAGAGCAAGAGGCACATGGGTGACTCTCTTGGTCATGGGGCAGATTCAGGAGGGGGCTGGCATTACACCACGACCCAAATTCATCTTGGCCTCCACACCTACTGGAGGGCTGCCTGCAAAGAGTCCGGCGACAGAAGGACAGTAACAAATACTATTCCACAACAGTAGCAAACAAGTGTGCTCCGCAATTCTGCATCCGGTGATTTTGCTATTCCCCCAGCGCCCCCTCCCACTGGGGGGGTGAGATGCACCTCTTGGGAACATGGTATACCCATGGATCCAGTACTCACCCATCCTTTGTAAAGAGTTGTACTGAAGCCATGTCTGCACTATTATTTATTTATTTATGTATGTATGTATTTATTTATTTATTTCGACTTATATCCTGCCTAGCCAGCAAAGCCGGATCTAGGCGGCTAACAACATAAAATCAAGAGCATACAGGGTTAAAATGAGCAACATACAAAATTTTAAATCACATTAAAATACAACTTAACAATAAAATCGAGCAGATAGCAACGAATAATAAACCAACACCAAAACAGCGTCCTATTTATTTCCGGCCAGGAGGCTGCCACCACAGATGTTCTAAGGTGGCTCACCAGGCCACCTGCTAAGGGCCATTCCCTCCGGCGGTGGCTCCAAAAGCCTGGTGGAAGAGCTCCGCTTTGCAGACCCTGCGGAAGTGCAAAAGGTCCCGCAGGGCCCTGATGTTCTCCGGGAGCTCATTCCACCAGTGGGGAGCTGCCACCGAGAAGGCCCTATTCCTCGTGGTTGCCAACCTGGCCTCCGTCAGGCCTGGAAGGGTCAGGCGATGTTGCGTGCCTGACCACAGTGCTCTCTGGGGTATATACAGGAAAAGGCGGTCCCTTAGGTAGGCAGGCCCCAGACCACTAGGGGTGTGCAATTTTTTTTATTGGTATTTTTCAGTTCAGGTCTATTGGACCCAATTTTTTTTTTAGTATTTCCGAGAAATCCCAGATTTTTTCTGGTCCAATAGACCCAAGGAAAAAAAGCCAGTTAAAAAAAAGAGCCAGCTCTCACCGCCCCGTGCACTGCAGATCTGGCCGGGATGGCTTGTCCTGCCGCACAGTTTAAATCACTCTATGGGAGAAGCTGGCCCCAGGATCTGCGTGCCGCGCCTAGCAGATTGTTCCCTGTGGCCCGGCAGCTTCTGGAGCTGGCTTCTCCTGTAGCCCAGCTTAAACCGGACTATACAAGAAGCCAACCCCAAGCTGAGCTGGCAGGAACAGTCTGCTCCTCCTGGCACAGCTGATCCTCGGCCTGTCTTTTGCAGCCCAACAATCAGCTGAGAGGCAAGAGTGATCTGCTCTTGCCCATCCACTGCTTTCAGATCTACCCAGTAATTTCCAGATATATCCAGAATTTTGAGGGGGCAACCTCCCCCCCCCCCCCATTTTCCCGAGAAAACTCAGATACATTTGGGAAGCTGAGATATACTCGAAAAATACCGGAAAGGTATTTTTTGGGTATATTTTCAGCTCAGGTAGATCCAGATGCACACCCCTAGTCTGCACTGTGCATGATCAGCTGGGACTCCTCCACTGGCCCTTATCCTGCAAAGCAACACAAGCCATTAGTGTGAGGCCAGCAGTAGTACTGTATACAGCAGAATGGCTGGAAGTCACCCAGGTCTGTGGTTGTGCTCCCTACGTCCTCCATTTGCAGTGACAGTTAGGGTGTGTTCAGATAACATACTGGAGTCAGTTTAAATGGCCCCGCTGTGTTGTGGGTTTTTTTTAACTCCGGACAATCACGATCACACAGGAGTGTATGCCGGGGGGGGGGTTGTTGTTTTTCTAAGTTTGCGCATGCGCACAGCCACTCATCTGGAGACTTGAAAAACTACACCCTTGCGCATGCGCAAAAGCAGTAGAGCAAATCCTGTCACAGTTCCACAAGTACCGTGATTTCACCGCCGTGACAGAACATGTCCCTTCAAACTTTTTGCCCGAAACTGGCCTCCTTGGGATCCTGAACTCAAAACTAGTGGCCATTTAAACTTTTTTTTTATAGATGCAGGAGCGGGGCAGTGCTTATGCGCATATCAAAGATACAAAAATAAAAATGGTGGGCGAAAAGTGGAAACCTCTGGCTTCCATAGCAGGATGTGTGTGTTAAAGACTCAGAAGTGGCTTGATGATGGTGGAGCGATCACACAGGGGAAACTGCGCTTTCAGCCGGGAGAACTGGGAAAACACCACTTGGGACCTGGTAACAAAATACTCTGGTTTAAAGGGGGGGTTGAGCCGGAAACCAGCGGCTGGGGATGGGAGGAAGCTGATGCTGTCTGAACGTGCACATTTGATTTGTTTTTGAAGAGTGTTGAAGCCAGATCAAACAGCATGTCTGAACGCGCCCTTACAGTGGTTTGTCATTGCCCTGACAATGTTGTGATATGCGGCAACATGTCTGCAGCGGGCTCAACACTGTACATACTAAGTGATAGCAGATTTTGTGGAGTGATTATTTTTGGGCAATAAGGTTAGGCCAGGGGACATACAAAGACGGTTCCAGCATCCGCAGCTTGGGGCAAGGCCTCCCGTCTCATGCTTACCTGCACAGACGTGTTGTCCTTGCATCCCCACTTGGCAGAGCAGAGGCACCCCTTTGGTGTTTACGTCCTGAGATGGAATACCCATAAGGGATCAGAGCACAACAGTGTTTGACACGTGCAACAACAATGCTTATTTCTTTCCTTGGCTGTTTTTGCAGAACGCCCTTACTCTGGAGTTACCGTCACCGAAGTCCCATGTCCTGTGTGTGCCCAACATGAGGTGAGAGAGATGTAGTCCCATTAGTCATGTCCCACTGTCTAGCTGGGATTTATACAGCCCTCAGGAGAGCTGTGTAACTGGCCGTCCGATCAGCATCCTGAGCTGCACCAGGGCTTGGGGGAATGGTTGGAGGTGGGGGAGGACAGCTGTGTTTTCACTCTGAATGGGCTGCATGGGATTTTTAAAGCTACACTAGGTTACCACCGATGTAATGTTATACTGGTGCTGTGCATGGAACATGACTGAGGTTTAGAATACTCAGGATGCCACCCCACCCACCCCCAGTCTGCCCACCATACTGTCCATTTCTAGGCTAGTCCTGACATTGCACCCATGTGGTGCTGGCATACCCATAGCACAGCTGGTGCTAGTGTAGATCTCCAGCTAGCCACAGTATCTCTGAGATGTGCTAGTGTATTTACAGAGGCAGAGCTTATGGTGGCACTCTTAGTCTTGAATGAGTTCTATTCAAGAAGCTCAGTGTAGAAACAATCCTTCTTAGCTCATCTTCCTGTTGTCTCTGTGGAACAGAGTTTACAGGGAAACATAGGCTGCAAGCCTAAAAATACTTTTCTGGGAGAAGGCCCAATTGAATAATATGGGATTTACATCTGCATAGATCAGTTTAGGATTGCTCTCATATATCCTGAACAAACAACCCAACAGAGTGAAGAATGCATGGAGCTGAGTGTTATCACACCTAGGGATGGTCATGAACCGGGAAAATGTGGTTCGGTTTGTGGTTCATCACACACACACACACACACACACACACCCCGGCATGCTAGAGACACCAAACACACAGCGCATCTCCAGCTGACTCTCCTCTTGTTGTTGCTCAGTCACACAGTTGAGTCTGACTCTTTGTGAGCCCATGGGCCACAACACACCAGGCCCTCCTGTCTTCCGTCGTGCTCCGGAGTTTGCTCAATTTCATGTTTGTTGGATTGATAACACTGTCTAACCATCTCATCCTTTGACATCCCCTTCTTCTTTGACCTTCAATCTTTCCCAGCATCAGGGTCTTCTCCAGGGAGTGCTCCCTTCTCATTTGGTGGCCAAAGTATTTGAGCTTCAGCTTCAGTATCTGGCCTTCCAGGGAATGGTCAGGGTTGATTTCTTTTAGGATTGACTGATTTAATCTCCTTGCAGTCCAAGAGTCTCTCAAGAGTCTTCTCCAGCACCATAATTCAAAAGAATCTATTCTTTGGTGCTCGGCCTTCCTTATAGTCCAGCTCTCGCAGCCATACATCACTACTGGGAATACCATTGCTTTGACCATACGGACTTTTGTTAGCAGGGTGATGTCTCTACTTTTTATTATGCTGTCTAGGTTTGCCATTGCTTTTCTTCCAAGGAGCAGGCATCTTTTAATTTCACGGCTGCAGTCACTGTCTGCATTGATCTTGGATCCTAGGAAGGTGAAGACTGTCACTCTTTCCATGACTTCCCCTTCTATTTGCCAAGGAGTGATGGGGCCAGATGCCATGATCTTAGTTTTTTGATGCTGAGTTTCAAGCCAACTTTTGCACTCTCCTCTTTCACCCTTAGCAAGAGGGTCTTTAGGTCCTCTTCACTTTCTCCCATTAGAGTGGTATCGTCTGCATATCTGAGGTTGTTGATGTTTTCCCCAGCAACCTTAATTCTGGCCTGTGATTCATCCAGGCTGGCATTTCACATGATGCACTCTGCATATAAATTAAATAAGCAAGGTGACAGTATACATCCTTATCGTACTCCTTGTCCAATACTAAACCAATCAGTTGTTCCATATCCGGTTCTAACTGTGGCTTCTTGATCCTTATACAGGTTTCTCAAGAGACATGTGAGGTGGTCTGGTACTCTCATCTCTTTAAGGACTTGCCATGGTTTGTTGTGATCCACACCATCAAAGGCTTTAGCATAGTCAATGAAGCAGAAGTAGATGTTTTTCTGATACTCTCTTGCTTTCTCCATAATCCAGTGAATGTTGGCAATTTGATCTTTAGTTCCTCTACCTCTTTGAAACCCAGACTCTCCTCTACCTGCCCTCCAAGTTTAGTGAGGATAGGATTTATGGGATCCGAATTACAACCCCCAAAGTAGGTGCCCCCATACTCCATTGTTTCCAATGGAGGGGGGAAGCCAAAAAAGAAAGGGCAAAGCCCAGCAGAACAGAAAAGGAATCAAAGTCCACAAGAATCTCTCCAGTAGAAATTGAAGGTGGAGGCATTTTTGCCAACCCAGCAGAACCAGGGCAATGTGCCCTGAGACAACCTGAGACTCAAACCCAAACCGGCGTGCAATGACATATGTAGACATAGTAGCTCCAAGCTCTGAGATGTATGTAGATGTGGTGGCTCCAAGCCCTGAGAAGTAAGTACACATGATGGCTCAAAAGCCCTGAGAAGTAGTTAGACCTGGTGGCTTGAAGTCTTGAGTAGTCAGTAGACGTGGTGGCTCAAAGCCCTGAGAAGGGAATAGATGTCCTGCCTCAAAAGCCCTGAGTTCACCCCTGACACCCAAACCTCAAATTGTGCAATGACGTATGTAGATGTGGTGGCTCCCAGCCCTGAGTCCACCCCTGACACCCAAATCCCAAAGCATGCAATGATGTATCTAGACCTGTGTTATGTATTGACCATGCGGTCGCCATGTGCTCCCTTCATTGCGACCGCATGGCCAGAGCACATGGCCAGAGCATGGCCAGAGCACATGGCCAAGAAACTACCTGAGCTTCAGCCAGGTAGAACAAAGGCCAGGTGGATTCAAACCGGCCACCAATCCTGTACCTAGGTTTCTCCCAGGGAACCTATGAAATGTAAATAGACTTCTAATAGCCTATCAGGCCAGTTGGGTGAGGTCAGGGGATTGTCCCTGACCAGCATAAAAGGAGGGCTTCGAGCCCTGGGTTGTATGCTTCATCCGGACCAGCAATAAAAATCATGCTGTTTCACTGTTCCACGGACTCCCGACTCCAATACTTATCAACCTGGTAGCTAGAAGCCCTAAGAAGGAAGCAGACGTGGTGGGTCAAAGCCTTGAGATGAAGGCAGACGTGCTGGCTGGAAAGCCCGAGTCCACCCCGACACCCAGCCCCAAAATGTGCAATGACATATGTAGACTTGGTGGATCCAAGCCCAGAGTCCACTCCTAACGCCCAAACACGAAACTAGTGTGCAACGACATATGTTGACATGGCGGCTGTAAACCCTGAGAAGGAATTGGATGTGGTGGGCAGCTCAAAAGCCATGAGAAGGAAGTAGACATGATGGCTCAAACCCTGAGAAGGAAGCAGATGTGGTGGCTGAAAAGCCCTGAGTCCACCCCTGACACCCAACCCCCAAAGTGTGACCCCCCCACCCACAGCTGAAACATGCAGCCAGGGCCCAAGAGACAGAAAGGTGGGCTTGCCCAGACTTTCAACCGGGGCTCCCCTAAGCACCTCCTACAGCAGCAGGGAAGGTGTAATGAATTTGGGTACTCAGCTGAGGTACTCACTAGCTAGGGCAGAACAGGACAGGTGCAGAGCACACCCACCAATGGGGATGTTTTATTCAATTCTGCACCTGGGTCCGGAGAGCACCCATCCATCGCAGCTAAGTAGAAGCATATGTGAAGCTGGCAGGGCCACCCCTCAAATCTAAAAAGACAGGTTAGGAGGGACAGAAAGACAGACCAGGCATCTCCAGAATTTGGACAGGGGCTCCCAGAAGTACCCCCAAGGCAGCTGGGAGGGTATAATGAATCTGGGTACTCAGTCGAGGAACCGATTAGCTTAACAGACAGGTGCAGAGCACACCCACTGATGAAGTTATTTTATTCAACTCTGCACCCAGGTCCAGAGCGCACCCATCCGCTCACAGACCCCTTCCCCACAGCTGAAACAAGCAGCCAGTATCTGAAAGATGGATGGAAAGGCGGGTACCCCCAGACTTTTGATGGGGGTTCCCCAGAGCAGCAGGGAGGATATGGCACTCTGGAGAGGGTACAGAAATGTTTCCAGAGATTGGACTGGACACGGGGCCCCATGATTTGAGCAGGCAGGACTAGGCACAGCTGCTTTCTAACGCCAGGCTGGGAGGTGCCAGAGTGGGGTGGACTTGGGGCAGCAGAAGCAGGAGGGAATTGGGACCTGGGAGGGGAAGATGCTTCCCCCCAATCCCTGAACCATGGCTGTCAGAGGATTCTTTGCTGAAGAGTTCTAGCAACTGCTGGTATCTGGATATTGCTAATGCCTCTGTTTCCTCAGGAAAGCCCCAAGGACAGAGCAGGGGAAGAAGGCTCTGGGACACCTGGTGATGCCCTGCTGGGGCAGGATTCAGGGGGGCTGAGTTTCATGCCTGGGGACAGGGACCTCTGGATCTCTGTGGGGGGAGGGCTCCTTCCCCCCACGATGAGCACCCCTTCCACCCACTTCCACCCTCATGGTGTTCACTGAGCCCCAGTGCTTGGCATGAGCACAGGAAGAGCAGACCCGGATCCCTGGTTCCAGAAAACTCCCAACCCCCCACAGCAGAGTGCAGAGAAGATTGCTAGCTGGAGAAGTGGGGGGAATAGAAAGGCATCCAATAGCTAATGGCTAAGTCCCTGCACTCAGCATGAGCGCAGGAAGAGCAGACCCAGATCCCTGGTTCCAGAAAACCCACAAACCCCCACAGCAGAGAGCAGACCAGACTACTAGCAGGAGAGGTGGGGGAGGCACAATAGCTAAACCCCTGTGCTGAAAGTCAGAGCCCAGGGTCCACTGTACCCTAATCCCAAACCCCAGCAACAGACAGCAGATCAAGCAAATAAAAAGCAAAGCAATGAATTCACTCTGCTAGTTCCATGCCTCTCTCTCACTTCACCAGCCAACAAAGGGGGGGGGGGAGGGAGGAGAGCTCACTCAATACATAGACTTCTGAGCCAATAGACCACAATGGGAACTCTGTTATTGGCAGCCATCAATGCTTGTTAAGCTTTGGAAGGCTCCTATTGGTGTTTCCAAGGCTGGAGAATTGTGCCCCCATTGTTGCCTTGGAGTTTTGTAAACAGTTTAATTGACTGGTGCCATTCTGTCTCCACTCATGAACGACCATAAACCACGCTAAAACTTAGTGAAAATGTGTGACAGTAGGTTAAGATGCTGAACTGCAGACTGGAAGGTCTGTAGTTCAGCAGTTTGAGACCTGGGTGCCGTGTGATGGGAGTGAGTTCCCGTCTGTAGCCTCAGCTCCTGCCAACCTAGTAGTTAGAAAGCAAGAAACTGCAAGTAGATAAATACGTAACACTTCGGTGGGAAGGTAACAGCATTCTGTGCACCCTGACATTTAGTCATGCTGTCCACATGACCACAGAAAAAGTCTTTGGACAGTGCTGGCTCTTTGGCTTGGAAACGGAGATGAGCACTGCCCCCTAGAGTCGGATTCGGCCGGCTTTCGAGCAAGGGAAACCTTTACCCTTTACTAGAGTCTCCACAGATATTGCTTCATGGACCACAAAGCAGCCAAAGTTTGTCACAAACTTTAGTTCGTGAGCTGATTTGTACCCATGTCTAATCATACCCACTGGCCCCATTCTGACTTCTTTGGAATAGACCACAAGTATATAGGCTTTGCACAAGAAGTCAGAATGTGGCTATTGGGGAGCAGCTGTCCCGAAGGCACCCACTTGGCTGTGGAGTGCCTCAAGGGGTGGTGCTTTCACCGATGCTATTTAACATCTATATGTGCCCCCTTGCCCAGAATGCCCGGAGGCGTAGGCTAGGGTGTCACCAGTATGCAGATGACACCTAGCTCTATCTGTTGTTGGGCAGCCAGTCTGATTCCATCCCAGAAGACCTGGTTTGTGGGCTACAGGACATGGCTGGATGGCTTAGACTGAGTTGACTGAAATTGAATCTGACAAAGATGGAGGTCCTGTGCCTGAATTGGAGTGGCCCAGGGGTAGGGATCCCATTACTGGCCTTCGATGGGGTGCCATTGGTGCCAGCGCCGAGGGTCCAGAATCTGGGAGTGCTCCTGGATGCTTCCTTGACAATGGAGGCCCAGGTAGCAGCCACTGCCAAGGAAGCCTTTTATCACCTTTGGCTGATTAGGCAGCTGGTTCCCTTCCTCGAACACAATGATCTGGCGATGGTGATCATTGCAATGGTCACCTCAAGGTTGGATTACTGCAATGCTCTCTATATGGGGCTGCCCTTGGTGCAACTCCGGAATCTCCAGCTGGTGCAAAATGCGACGGCCAGGGTCTCCCAATGCAGGAGCACATCCAACCTGTGCTAAAGGCATTGCATTGGCTGCCAATAGCGTTCTGGATCTGCATCAAGGTGCTGTTTTTGACCTTTAAAGCCCTTTATGGTCAGGGACCTGCCTACCTGAGGGACCGCCTTTCCCCGCATGTTCCCCAGAGAGCACTTCGATCAGGATTGCAAAATTGCCTGGCCTTCCCAGGTCTGAAGGATGTTAGGCTAGCACCAAGTAGGAACAGGGTATTCTCTGCAGCGGCTCCAACCTTCTGGAATGAGCTCCCTTGTGAGATCAGGGCCCTGCGGGACTTCTCACAGTTCCACAGGGCCGTGAAAATGGAGGTTTCCGGCAGGCGTTTCAATAGGGCTGCACCCTATCAGTCATGCCCTGGGCCGACCTAGACCAGAAGCTATTTACAGTGTTTAAACGCACTTATGTACTAAATGCACTGCCATCGATATAAATTGTTTATTATGTAGTTGAATTGAGGTGCATTGTATATTTGCATATTTATATTGTAACATATAGTGTTCTATTGTTTTATTGGTTTTATGTGAGCTGCCCTGAGCCTGCTTCGGCGGGGAGGGTGGGGTAGAAATAATAATAATAATAATAATAATAATAATAATAATAATAATAATAATAATAATAATAATAATGATGATGATGATGATGATGATGATGATGATGATGATGATGATGATGATGATGGTGGTGGTGGTGGTGGTGGTGGTGATGATGCAGTCAGGAGCAAGACTAGTGGGCGTGACCCCAGCCCTTCTCCATCTGGTCATTGTCCTACTTTGGTGTCCATGCAGGAGTATGTGATCTGTGAAAGGCCCACGATAACCAAGCAAGAAAGAGAGGACAGAAATGTCAAAATATCAGTGGCTTTTCTGTCCAAGGAACATCAGAATGGATGTTTCAGAAATAGAGCTGAAGTGCTGTGGAATCAGAGCCATCCCAACTCAGATAGACTGTACTAGGTACGGACTGCTGTTCACTAACCGAAGGCCAGGGATAGCAATGTGCTGAAGGAATGAAAAGAAGGGACGGGTGGCATAAAGGAAGAACAGAGAATAAGGAAACAGTCTTTACAAGCCCTGTGTTTTCAGTGAATGCTGTGCATTCTTCTCTCTTGAAGCCTTTATTATTTCCTCAGCACTGCAAACAAAACCAGACTGTTCATTTTCCTTACCGCAGCTCACATTTCTAAGAGCAGGGAGCCTTTATTCCAGTATTGCCATCAAATATTTCCAATAATTGCTGGATCAAACAACCAGCCTACTCACAGAAGCTCTTTTTATTATTCCGGTATGGCTTCCTTCTTACGCTGAATGCATTGCCAGATTTATTCAGCATGAACAGACTCTGAGGCTTTGTAGGGCAGTGCACCCCCAGCAACGAGTGGGTTGATAGAGCAGTTCAACGCTGCGAGTTCTTTTCAGGGCGAAAACCCTTGTTTGCCGTGAACAAAGCGCTACAATGGATCATCCCTCAAACCAGCTGCTCTGATCAGAGACATTGTGGGAATTATATCCAGGGGCGTAGACTTTTGGAAATTCCGGGGGGGAGGTGGGGGCTCCTTAGCGCACGCGCTCGCTGGGGCGATGTTCTCCCCCCTGGGAAACTGCCGCGCCTCCCCAGGCCCTTCCGAGGCCCGCCAGCCGCTGCTGCTGGGGCCTCTCTCTCCCCCCCGGCCACCCCTTCCCTCTACCTCTCCAGGAGCAGCGGCTGGGCCTCGGAAGGACCCGGGGAGGCGCGGCGGCAGGCACTCCGTTTTGCCGGGGGTGGCTGAGTCCCCCCGGGAAATTTTGGGAGTGGCTCGAGCCCCTCCCCCATACTCTATGCCTATGATTATATCTAAAGCCCAATTTACACCTCCCCTCTGAAGTAGTTTGACTACTGTCTTTTCCTACACTCATTTCACACTGGTTTCAAATTTCACTCCCTGGCTCTGAAGAGTACAAAGCAACAGGATCTGTTAAAAGCAGTAAAATGCTAGCTTGACCACAGGAGGGCAATTAAGGAATGTAAACAGTTTTTTTTAAAACTAGAACAAGTATGGTTTGAAACTAGAAATAGGTATAGATGGGGTTTTTTGAAACTAGAATGATTCCAGTGGGAAAGTCAGATGTAGATTTGACCTAAGAGACTAGGAATAAGGCCCATTGTGGAAATAAATACAACGGCCTCTAGAAAGAGGCTCTGGGAGAGTGCTAAGGCCTTAGGCACTCAGCGTCAATTTGCCATGGCAAATGGTACCATTATACGATTGCTTCATTGTGACTCGTGTGTGTATGAAATGTCATCAAGTTGTTTCCAACTTATGGTGACCCTATAAATTAATGACCCAAGTTTACAATTTACTATACTGATGCAAAATGTCTGAACTAAGTGCTGGCGGGATAGTTACATGGTCATTTTGCTATTCTGTGAACTCTGCATAGACCTAGTCCATACATATTCTCAATGTCCTGTTTGTGTTATGAGTGTAACTGGCCCTAAGGGGTACAGCTGTGCAAAGCAAAAATATACACACTAATGCAAGAATGGATGATACAATCATAGGATGCCATTTCAGTATTTCCTTATTTGAATATTCTGAGCATAACAAGATTTGCCATGCAATCGGGTAGAAGGAGGTACCCCTGGGACCTGAAAGCCATGGGGAAATGTAAAAAACAGATTTGACGAGCACCTGTCTTTGCTCTGACCAGCAGATGAGCCATGTGGCATTTAAGGTCACTTCCAGGCCTAAATTCTATAATTAGCCTTGTATTTTCATGGTTGCCAGTTTGCAACTCTATATAAATTGAATCCAGATAACAGTAATGCTCAGTCATTTCCCATTTCCCCTCCAGATGTTTGAATTTAGTAGACTGGAACACTGAGCAGAAGACACAGGGCCTTTAGGTCTTTGTTCTGGTTTGCACACAGAGATCTGGTATGAAGACTATCCAGCTTTGAGGTATTCTCTGGTTGCATTTGAGCTGACTGAACTAGAGTGCTTCCAGGATTACTTGAAGCATTTGTTGATACTATTGCATTAAGTCTGTGTGGGGGGAGCAAATGAAAAAAGCACAATAGAAATAAATAAATGGGGAGGTAGACATTGACCTAATCTGCATAACAGATTTATCTCCCCCCCCCCCCAACATACAGACACAGTGCAATCCTACTCATCTTTTCCCCCTGAGAATTGGAATATCAAGATGGGAGTATGTTCTGCCTCCCCTTTCCAGAACTGAAATATCGGAGAGGGGCATATAATGCCCAGTTGCTCAGTCAGTATTTAATACTATTTGAAATCTGATTTCTGATTTGACGTTTCCATAACTTCGGAGACCTTACAAGAAAAAGAAAAAAGCCAATGCGCTTTTCTTTTTCAAGGTAAGTGAACAATCTTTTCCTGTCAGCGGTTGACAAATGGCGTTACTTTCACAGAATGCATTTTTAAAGATAACGTTTTCTGTGGCTTCGGCAAACTGCTGCTGCTGTTATTTAGAGACTAGCAGATGCTGTCCCGTGATTACGACAGTGTCAGATGTGCGCTGGACTGCGAAGTCTGACTTCCACAAGCTCCGTCCGTGTTTGCAGAAATACGGTGCTGTCTCTTCTGACTCTCCATTAACATGTTCTCCCAAGTTATTTCATTTACATTTTTTACGCCACCTTTTCTCCACGAAACTCAGGACAGCGGGCATGGCTTTACCCTCCACAGACACCATTTTGTCTTTTACAACAAAGCGGCCAGATTGGGTTTTCTCTGAGAAATATTGACTGGTCCAAGGTCAGCCAGTGAGTGACACGGCAGTGCGAGTATTTTAAACTTGGGTCTCCAGAGTCTAGGACCAATACACTGTCCACTACAGCCAGTCAAACTGGATAACCATCAGCCTGCCGGGGGGATTCCTTGGACTGACTCAGATCCCCGTGAAAGCAATTGAGAGGAGCAAAACTGCATGAACAAGTATCACTATGGGGCATCCACTGCTCAACAAAAGTGAAATGGGGTCATTTATCACCCAGGTCTGTTTATACAGTTGGTTTGCCTTGCCCAAGGTCAACTGCTTCAATGTCCCACAAAGGTGAGGCCCTGTGCAATTGGATAACAACTGATGTATGTTTGAGTTTGGCTGAAAGCAAATTGTACATTTCAAAGAATTGTGCACTAAAGCAAATGCAGCAGCGAGCCCATTACAAAACCAAACCTTTCTTCTGGTCTTAATAGTCCGTGAAATGCCATGAAAATATATACACGAAGTATATATATATATATATACCCAGGGGTCCTTTTGTAGAAAAAGAGGTGCAGGAGCTCATTAGCATAACTCATTAGCATTACTTATTTGCATATGCTACACCACCTGACATCACCAGAAGTATGTCAGAAGGCAAGAAAGAAAGGAGAGAGAGAGAGAGAGAGAGATAAAGAAAGGAAGAAAGAAAGAAGCTGGCAGAGAGGGGACCGCTACTAATCCAACCCTCAGAAATACCACTATTCTGGGAGGATAGCTTCAGTGGTGGCTGAAGCCTTCAGAAGGCTGGTCGGAGGAACAAGGACCTTTCCAGGAGACGGGGTCAGTTTGCTGCAGCCATGACACAAGCAGGCTTTCCCCCGTGGAGGGCGGGGAGGTGGCACCAACTCCCGAAGCTGTGCTCCTGCTCGAAAGGACCCCTGTATATAACTTGCTTACTAAGGAAGTCGGTTGTCTGAGCAAGGTTGCAATGTTACTTCCAACATCTGTTAGGAGATACAGGTTTGTGTGTATGTATGTATATATGTACACACACACACACACAATCTGTTTAGGCTGTACTATATTCCTTTCAAGCAAACGAGTTCTTATAATTAACTATCTTGTTGATAAACTATTTTCTAAAGCTGGAATCCTTGTGAGAAAGCCTCATTGAACACACAGTGGTCCTTAGTTCCAAGTAATCATGCACAGGATTAAGCTGATGTTTCTGTTTTCACAATTTGAAATTCATTGTTACTGGCATCTTTCGATTGAATGTGTCAACCTCTCTCTAGCATCGCACACAGCATATACTCAGAAAAGTCTAGAGCTACCGGAGAGCTAAGGAGTTAATGCTGGTTTTCCTTTCATATTTTGTTTCAATTTTTCATTTTCCTATGCTGTTACATGTGCTATTATTAAACACTGAAAAATCAATAGCGCGTTCTAAAACAGACACACTAAAGGCCTAGTTTTTATTGCTAGCAAGACTTCATTGATTTTATATAGGTTAGATTACCTACCCACCCACCCCGCTCAGTAGAGTATCTCTCTGATCCTGGATATTTGCTTCTCCAAGTTGACAACAATCCCTGCCTTCTGATAAAAACTTAAAACATTTTTTATGATTCTCAGAACAAAAATGAAGCATTGCAAGTTAATACTTGTACTCCTATTTCTAAGAGATGTATTGATCTAATTTTTATGCTCTGCTAACTCTACTGTCATTCAGTCATAAGGATAATGTTTTATCATCCATTCTCCTCTACATTATGGGCAGAACAGTCTTTTACCACAAATTTCACATTGACCGGCCCACTCCATTGCAAGGTACTGCAGTCTTTCTTGTGGTGGGATATGGCTGCTGCAGGAGCAACACCTCCCAGGGTGCCGAGGTGAGTCTTGTTTCGTCATGTGGCCCTTGACCTGTGAAACGAGACAGGTTCCATTTTGTTCCCCTTTACTGTTGAATATCAAAATGGCACCACCAGGGGAGGTGATTTAAAGATCTGGGATTCAGTGCCATCCATGTACATACAAATGACACTCCTGATCTCTCGTTCCCATGTCATCCCGAAGAGGCAGAGAAAATTCTGAACCAGTGTCTGAGATCAGTGAAAGATTGATCAGGATTAAAATAATTTGGAAAGTACTGGAGTCGGGAGGCGAGTTGTAGGATGATCATAGCAAAGACTTTATTAAGTGAATCAGCATGTTCAGGAGATGGTCAGATCAAGCATGCGGCCAGGGCTCCAGGGCCCTCATTAGATGCTGGTAGGAGCCACACCTCTGGCCGCACCCAAAATACCTGATAGGGGCTTAGCATATGCGCATAGTCCTGATAGGGCCTTAAGTCTTAAGTTGTAGTTCATAGGTCCCCCGCAGGAGACCTAGGCTGGCAATTGGTGGTCGTTTTGGATCCAACTGTCTATTGTTCTACCTGGCTGAAGCTCAGGTAGAATTGGGCCATGTGCTCTGACTGCATGGCGGTCGCCATTACGTGACTAGTACACAACATAATTGAAACAATTCAGTCAGAAACATGACTGATCCAGGAATGGGTGTTGCACATTATTATTCAGTCAGAAACAATTATTATTCAGTCAGAAACAATGAGTGGTGTACATTATTTGGATGGAGTAACAATATACTTGAAAACACAGGTACACAGTTTGGGAGTATTCCAGGATCCGTTACTGCTCCCGGATGGTCAGGCAGCAGTCATGGTGAACAGTGCCTTTCACCAGCACGCAACATGAGGTTTCCTTTGAGATGTATTCAGAAAATGAACATGCAGAATCGGAATGTTAGGTTGTTGCCGGGGCCTGCTGCCAGGAGGTTACTTTTACCCTATGTCATTTTCACTGGCTGCTGGTAAGTCTCCCCAGCCAATTCAAAGTGCTGTCTGAAATAGTCTGGGATCACAAATATCTTAAGCATAATAGTTTCCCATGCAATCTCCCAAGTACCTCAGTCATCAGAAGCCCTTCTTTGGGTGCCTCTGGCCATGAAAGGGAAGGCTTCGTAATAGCAAGCACCACAGTTTTGGAATGCTCTCCCAATTGCCTGTGTATTTATATTGTTTCTAAACTGATTAAATACATTCTGGTGACCATTTTAGGATGAAAGATGATGGCATGTCTTTTTATAATTGCCCTCCTCATCAACAACACCGTGAGCATACAGAGGCTGAGGACAGGCTGGCGAAATGAAGCGCAAGGGAAACAGGGCAAAAGAACTCAGGCCAAGTTGTTGTGGGGCTTTCTGTTTGCAATGTGTAAACTGATGCAGGACCATACTGGGGAGGAGGCGGAACAGAGCGTTCGCACTGTGGGCAGCCCCTGGCGGTGCTGCTACAGTGACGCGTGGTTTTTTTGTTTGTTTGTTTGTTTTTTATAAATTTTTTATTGATTTTTCTCTATAACTACAACTATAACGCTACAATCTAAGCTACATATACCTTATACAGAGAGTACTTTATCATTTGCTTAATACTACCTTGTTACATAATATAATTATGAAGCATTTAGAACCTTGGATAAATTTCAATTACTTGTTACTGCTACTATAGAAGTTATCAAAACTATTTGGCAGGCACGCCCACCTAGAGAAATACGGTTAATTAAACCATTTATAATACATAAGTGCAATGCTTAATAAAACAGTTTAATCACTATTTCTTCTTTCGTCCTCTTCTTGTCTTAACAGTCTCAACTATTTTTGGAGCTGCAGCTCCCTTTTCCGAGTCAGACACTTCTTCTTCACTCTTTGAGCTATCAAATCCATACATGCTTTCTTGCGAGGCCAGTGAACCATCTGAGTCTCTCCCAGTTTTCTGCTCTTTGCTTTTTTCCAGAAATTTTTTCACTTGTTGAACAGAGTCAATCTTATACTTCTTATCTTTGATGCTGAAGCATAGTCCTTCTGGAGTATTCCAACGATAGATGATAGACTCAGACTGGAGCCAAGATGTCAATTTTCCATAGGCTTTCCTTCTTTTCCTTATTTCAAATGGGATATCCTTCATCACTTTTCTTCTCCCAGGATCTTCAGAGCTGCTTTGTTTGTGGTCCTAAGCACCACGTCTCTTGTAGATTTTTTGGAGAACCTTCTCATAATTTCACCAGGCAGGCTTTTCTTTTTAGTATAGTCTGGATAGGTTCTGTAAACCATATCCATATTGCTTTTTATATCCGCTGCTTTCATGCCTGTCACTGGTTCAAGTGCTTCACTTAGCAAATTTTTAAGGTCTTCTCCTGTATTTTCTGGCACATTCTGAAGTCTTAGGAAAAAATTCGATCTATCCATTTGTAATTTCAAAAGCTGATCGTGGTGGAAGGCCTTTTCCTTCTCTGCCTTTTGTAGTCTTGCGTCTTGGTTTTTTACTGAAGTTTTTACTTCCAGAAGTTCTCGCTGCAGCTTCTCTGTGGATTTATTCGACTCTTTTAGTTCTAGCTGCATTTTGTCCATTTTAACGTTGAGAGCTGTCATTTGGTCCACTAGAAGTCGCAATAACGAGGAGAACACCGCACTCATCTCCGTGGTATCAACCTTTGAACTCGGAGCTGTACTTCCTAGTTTGGGGGAAGGTTTCGGTTTCCCCGTCATTGTTGAGACTTCGCTCTTTGTTTATAGATAGATAAGATGAACGAAAGGAGCAAATTTTCAAACAGCGCTTATGTCCTTCTAAAGTTTATATCTCCAAGTGAGCGATGCTGCCATCTAGCAAGGCGGATGGGCTTTTATTCCTGCAGAAACGCCACGTAAAGAGTCTCGTAAGTACGCTAGTCCCGGAGAGGGGGGGGTTTTCACTCCTCCCGCTGTCTTCCCACTGTGTTCTGCTTTTCTTACTTCAGACTCACATTTTCTCAATGCGTAACTGTCAGTTCCAGCCTCATTGCTTCGCACTCTCTGCTGCTTCTCGGATTTGCGCTTTCAGCCATACGGCTCCCACGGCGGGGGAACCTATGGGGGTGATGAAAAGGGATCTCTATCCCTCGGTTGCCACCGTAGGGAGAGATCCCCTTCGGGCCACCCCAGGCAGAGCCCCCTCACTGGGGTCTCTGGGGGCTCGGCACCAGTCCAGAGCCCCTTCTTCCCGCCGGGTACGGATCGCGCTCCCCACAGATGCGGAGGAGCACGTCCGCCATGCTCGCAAGTCTTGCCGGAAGTCAGTGACGCGTGGTTTTGGTCCGTTTTGCCAACCTGCGCGTAGGCGCATAGGCGCAGCAGCCAGATCAGCGGGTTCACATTACCGGCACTGCTTGATGTGTGGCTTATTTGCATCCACACTGCCAGGAAGCGGGATGAACGCGCACCCAGACGGCTTGACACCAGTTTCACCAGGTACCTTTTTAAAGCAGGATGAAAGCGCTTCAGGACAGGGTGAGTGTGGCACGGCAACGCCAGGCAGCTGTGGCTGTGTGAACGGGCTCTCTTAATCTCTTGCAAAGCGGACCTATATTGGGCCAAACTGCCAGTCTGAACTCAGCCACAGGCTACCTGTTCTTGCAAAATAAGTTCCTGTCTCCATATAAGATAACTAAACCTTTTGTCAGCAGGAACAGCCACACAGATCGAAGGCTGAAGTGAAGAAGGGGGTGAAATTACTCCTCCTTTTCCAAGTGCAGCTCCATTGAGAAGCCAGGTTTCTTTTGTTGGAAGAGAAGGCCTAGGAGCCATCTCAAGACTCAAGTCTCCGGGGTGTGTGTGTGTGCATGCATGCGCAAACAAGTTAGTGAGATAGACAGGGCAAACTCTGGGTTTCCTTCCTGTGAATTTCCTTCCTGCCTCTGTCCCTTTAAAGTAGACTGATAGATTACAGGGAAATTGCCTTCTTCTTTCTGTTCTCCTCTCACACTGTCTGTCTGTCCGTCTGCCTGCCTCTCTCTCTCTCTCTCTCTCCCCCTGTCTTTCTGTCTGTCTGTAAAATTTCTACCCCCGCTCTCCCAGCCAAGGCCAGCTCAGGCCAGCCAAGGTTGGCTCACTCTCTCTTCTTTCGCACACATCCATGATAGAGGCTGGATGCCTCTCTGCATCTGGACCCATCCAAGGTAGTTTTGATTAGTTCTGCCTCTACCTCTTAAGCTGTGCTATCTAGAATGTGGTTCCTAAATAAAAGGACTATTATTAGTCTTGAAACTGAAAAGTGGCTCTGCATAACTTTGTAACTCTGCTAGCAGACTGACAACAAAGGGCTTCTACTGCGTGTAGCCAAGGGGCACTCTGCTAAATTTGAAAAGGGATACTGGACTAACTAACCAGTTACTCCCAACATCTTTCATCCCCTTGTCCCTCCTCACTCCAGTCCACTGACTCACATGGCTATTCCTCTGCATAGATCCTATGTCTTCAGGAATGATCTTTCTGTGTTTGGGAAGGGAATGGAAGAAAAGAGAGGAAAGCAAGAAAATGCCATATGTCTTTTGCGCAGGGGTGGCTGGATACAGGCCAGTATCTAGTGCTCACAACGTTCTTACTATCTGCCTTGCAAATTAACTGCTTTATATATATATATTTTGTTGCTGTCCAACTGGGCCTCTTTTCCTCCCCACCCCCACCCCATAAACCATTACTGCTTGCAATTTTTGCTCCTCATGTGATTCAAAAGCACAGATCCAGCTTTGGAAACAGAAGCTCTAAAAACAAAAGTGAAACATAGTTGGCAAATTTTACATACTCTAAAAATTTCTGCTTTTGAGTACTGCAAAAATCAGAGCTGTTATTCAGACAAGATGGGAAAGAAACTGATATTTTAAAGCCAAGAGCTGTCATCACAGGGCCATTCACAAGTACCTTAGTCCATAAGGCATTCTCACACAGATGTTGCTTCGTATTAAAAATCTCCCTCAGACATCTGTTCACATAAAGGATGGTCGTAGGGTTAATAAGAGAAATGCAGTGTGAGGAACTGCATCCAAGCCAGTTTTCCCATCCCATCTGTAGTCCTAACTTGCTTTATGTTAATAATAATAATAATAATAATGTATCCTCCTTCCCCTCCCCTTTACATGCATGTTTTGAGGATGCAAAGAATATGGGACAGGACCTCCCTTCTAGCCCTGTGTCCCTCTATTTCCTGCATCAGAGCCCGATACTAGGGTTGCCAAGTACCAGCGAATTACCGGCGGGGGGGAGTTGTTCTCCCCCCGGGAGCTCTTCTGGTGCGTGTGCTTTGCGTGCGCGCCATGACAACATAATGACGTCACCCGGAGGTGATGCCATCATGTTGGGGGCATTGCCAGGGCAACGCTCTGGCAATCACCCCAAAAAGGGGCGATTGCCAGAGCGTTGCCCTGGCAACACCCCCAATGTGATGACGTCACAGGGGAAGTCGTCCTCACCGGACAACTTCTGGGGCGGTGTTCCCCCCACCGGCCGAATGCCGGCCGGCGGATCGGGAACCCCTATAGCGGGGGATCCCCCGCCCCCCAGGCTAACTTGGCAGCCCTACCCGATACTGTTGGAGTAAAGAAAAGCAAGTGGCCTGCCGAGCTCCGCTATGAGAACAGTTGTTACATTGTACTTCATTACCAAAGAACTTCCTTGAAATGAATGCTATATATTGATTTGTCCAGACAACTTAATTGACTGCGAAACAGGAGTAAAGAGTGTGAGAGAAAGGAGAAGGAATGTCATCCATTTGATCTCCCAGAGATTAGTACATTTTGCGATCTGCTCTAATTGAGCAACGGGATATATATATTTTTACGATATATATATATTTTTAAAAAGTCTCTTCCCCCAGTGCTATCAAATCAAACCTTGAGGTATATGTCAATTAGTGAAATGGTGAGATCAGAGCACTACCGATCTCAGACTGCAGGAACATATTATTGGGATAAATGCTAGTCTAGCTTTCACATAAAAAGGAAGAATGGACCAGCCGACTGGTTTAAGCAGGGCTCAGTTCGTAGCAGGAGCTCCTTTGCATATTAGGCCACACACCCCTGATGTAGCCAATCCTCCAAGAGCTTACAGTAGCCCCTGTAAGAAGAGCTCTGTAAGCTCTTGGAGGATTGGCTACATCAGGGGTGTGTGGCCTAGTATGCAAAGGAGCTCCTGCTACGAAATGAGCCCTGGATTTAAGTATTCATTACCTTCATACCACGGTATCCACAAACAGAACTTTTGACACAGTATCCACAAACAGAAATGAGATTAGCAGCCCAAACTACGACACAACTATTCATCTTAATTTTCACACAACTGCTAAACTCTACTCATTGCATTCAGTCATGTAAAGCATGACATTCATTTATTTTATTTCATTTATGTTCCACTTTTTTCCATCATAAAGCTCTAGGTGGTATATGCGGTTTCCTAGAAGGTCTCTCATACAGGTACTGACCAGACCCAGATCTGCTTATCTTCAGACAGATCACATACCTTCCACCCATAACCAAAACACTACAACACAAACTGTAGCTTTACAATACAAACAGTACAATTCAAGCTGTAACACTAGTGCTAGTTCAGTTCCTTCACTTTACAGCACATGAGATCATGATTTGTTCAATGCAACTGATATAGTTTTGTACAGTGGCATGGAAGTGTTGCTAAAAAGGGATAAATTTCAGGTTTTGTAGTGAAAATGCAATTAAATGTCGATCAAATACTTTTTTCACAAAAAAATCAATGTTTGAGAATCCACAATTGTAGCAAAGATCTGAAAGTAGATTCAGGTTGGTCTGAAGCAACGGAACAAAATTTGAGTCCAGTGACACCTTTAAGACCAATAAAGTTTTATTCCAGGTATAAGCTTTCACAAACTTTGTTGGCCTTAAAGGTGCCACTAGACTCGAAAGATGTGAAAGTTATTGTCTTTTCAAATGATTTATAAATTTAAAAGTTCAAAATCTACATTCCATGGATTTCTTTAAAGAAGAGTTCATGTAACAGCACCCAAACCAGCACATGTAGTGTGTTGAAGTAGAGCAAACAAGCTGTGTTTACACACATCACAAACAAACCAAAGTTTGATACGATGCCTAAAAGCAGCCTATTTCATCATTCCCTGTATTGTACTGCCCCCTTCCCTTCCCTTTAAAAGCATTTTTATGGTCACATATTTATTATTACTTTATATGGAGAAAGATGATGTTTAGGAATTCCTTTAGCAAATGAACTGAAAAATATAGAAAATGCCAAGTAAGGCATCTGTCATTTGCTCTGATAGCGAATAGTTCCAAACCAAACAAGCCCGCTGTAGTTAAGAGCCTTTTTTTATAACAGAAAAAGCAGGGGGGGGGGTGTCATTTGGGGCCGGAGCAGGCTGGAATGCTGCTCCGGCAGCCCAGGAGCTGGCAAAAATGGCAGTGGTGGCAAGCCCTGCCCCCAAGCTCCTTCTTGCAAAAACAAATTGGAGAACCCAAGTGAGCGAAGGGGAGGGGGGCGATTTAAACCCCCTCCCGTCCCCTGCAGCAGCTGGTTTGCTTGCCCCCCCACAGCTGCAGGGAATCTGAATGAGCCAAGGGAAGTGAGGGGGGTTAGACCCCCTCCTGACCCCTGCAGCAGCTGGCTCGCTCAGGCCCCCTGCAGCCGTGGGGAGTCTGAGCGAGCCAAGGGAAGGGAGGGGGGTTTAAACCTTCTCCCATCCCTTGCAGCAGCCGTCTCACTCAGGCCCCTCGCAGCCGTGGGGAACCCGAGCAAGCCAAGGGAAGGGAAGGGGGTATAGATAGGGACTCTGGGGCAAGTGATGCTCTGTATTCTTGGTTCTTGGAGGGGTCAACAGTGGGAGGGCTTCTGGTGTCTTGGCCCCATTGCTGGACCTTCTGAGGGCACCTGGTATTTTTGGCCACTGTGTGACAGAATGTTGGACTGGATGGGCCGTTGGCCTGATCCAACACTGCCTTCTCTTATGTTCTTATTAAAAAAGCACACACTGTGGTTAAAGGGTCCCTAAGCATTTGGCAGTATGTGTTCCCTGAGCTGGACAAAGGTATATGTGTTTTAAAAGGCCATAGCCAGGCCTCTGAGAACATGGAGAGTGTAGTTCCCTGAGCTGGACAAAGTGTCTGTTTAAAAAGCTTTTTGGCCAGTTTCCTCTGAGCCATTCCATGGAGCTGCCAGGCAGTGTTCTCTCTAAGCTGAGTTAGTGTGAGCTAGCTCACAGTTTTTTAGCCCTTGGCTCACACATTTTTGTCTTAGCTCAGGAAGGATGGTCTCAGAGCAAACTAATTTATGCAGTAGCCAGATTGCTTGCTCACAACTTTAATACCAGTAGCTTACAAAGTAGAATTTTTGCCCACAAGACTCCACAGCTTAGAGGGAACATTGCTGCCAGCCAGATAACATCTTGTAGAAATTATTATTATGTAGCGCAGTCACTGGGCATGGCACAGAGCAGCTATCAAAAATGCAGGTTCCCTGCCCTTAGCTGCTTACCAACCAGAATTGAACCCAGGGGAAGACTACAGAGGGCTAGGAGAAAGTTGCAGACATTTCAAGTTCAGACTTGTGTGTGTTACATGTAGGATCTTTGAGCATGTGCAAAGGGCCTTCTCTGAATGGTACTTTCTTTTCTCTGCGATTTTTGGGGTGGAGCCTGAGTGGTGGGTGTTGCCTTTTGACACACTTCTGGTGATGTCAGGGGGTGTGGCATATACAAATAAGTTATGCTAATGAGCTCCTGCACCTCTTTTTCTATGAAATGACCCCTGAGAAAAAGTAATTCCTTTATCAGACATTGTTCAGTGTGAGGGGGGAGGGTTGTAAGCCCCACTCCCATTGGATGATTCTGGGCTGTCACTTCATATGCTCAGTGTTGCCAGCCTCCAAGGGGAGCAGGCCTATAGCTACAGTGGGGACATCGCCGGGCTAGCCCCCCTGACTTACTGGCAAGGCCCCACGAGTTCCCATCCAGCCCAGGGCCCCTGAGCAGTGGCAGGTACAGGGAAGGAGCCGGGTATTCCTGCACAACGGTCTGGTACGAAGGGCCAGCTATGGTGGCCACACGGAGCCAGACAGCACCTCTCTATTTCCCCCCAAAACGTAATTAAATTGCCTTAAATTCAACTAGCCAGTGCCCCCGAAGAAATTTAAATGCCCCCTGACTCAAAAAATCCTGGCTACGGGCTGAAGGGGAGCCTGGAGTTCTTCTGGGCAGGCAACTGATCTTCAGACCGCAGGGATCAGGTCCCTGGGAGAAAATGGCTGCTCTGGAGAATGGGCTTTATGGCATTATACCCAGCTGAGGTCCCTTCCCTCCTCTGGCTCCACCCCAGATGTCCAGGAATTCCCCAGCCTGAAACTGGCAACCCTGCTAAATTTGAAATTAGAAGTATGCTGAACTTTTAGCTAGGAACTGTTCAAGTCTTATAGCAAAATCCCAACACTGAAAGGCCACACAGTAATTAGTAGTCTTTTGGCTTTCTTTCAAAATTGCCTGTATCTGCTGATGCTTGTATTTCCTCTGTGTGTTTATCAATAAGATGCCTTTTTTATTATTTAAATACTTTGAACGGCTATAGTCTTGAAAGCTCAGTAATACTACCATATGCCTAGATAGACCATATGCTTAGTAACATCTATATATCTAATTCCCAAGTGCCCCCCCGCGTGCGGATACTTAAATCCGCATGGGGGGGCACTTGGAGGGTAGAGGGGGGGTTCTGCAGGTGGGGGGTAACCCCCCCCCCCGCTTGCAGAAAAATCCGAAATCTATCAAAAACTTTTCGGGGGATCTTTAAATCTCCCGAAAAGTAAAAGAGCATCCCCTGCACATGCGCGGGGAACGCTCTTGGAATGGCAGCGGCCCGGCGAGAGTCGCTGAGGCCAGCCGACAGCCCGTGGAGGAGGGGGAAGGGGGGCGAGCGGAGGGCCTGGTGAGAAGCGCCGAGGCCCGCTGGGAGTCTCTGGGGGGGGAAGGGGGCAAGTGGCAGGCCCGGCGAGAGCCGCCGAGGCCCGCTGGGAGTCTCTGGGGGGGGAGGGGGCAGAGGAAGGGGGGAAGGGGGCGGAGGAAGGAGGAGCAGCTGTCAGCTTCTCCCCCCCCGCGAATATCGTGCCCCCCCTTGTTATTAGCCTAAAGATGAATGGGTACTGGGTGATGGAAACACCCCCACACACACACACACACACATACACACAGCGACTGGGTTCATGTATCTACACCAAGGGTATATCCACCCTTCCCATGAGCAATCCCTACCCTGGACAGAGAATAACCTATAGAGGCTGGTGACCATGAAACAACCCTGAGGTTAAAACCCCCAGGAGGAGATTTCATAGTCAGAACACACAAGACTCTTTGTAATTTGAGGTGTTTCAATTTCCCCCGGTGAGCAGCTTCTTTTCCTTTAATAACGTTTGTGTTCAAATACATTCCAGTTGCTTCCTTTTTTAAAAAAAAGTTTGGCTCAGTTTGTAAGTGGCAATATCATTATCTTTTATAGACTCCAAAGCATCCAGCAATTCTTATAATAACTGGGGCAACCCCCAAAACCTCGCTGATTCTGCTTCCAGTGCCACATCATTATTAGTATCAGTGGTTGCACATTTTTGAAGTCTGCTGTGCAGTGAAGGAAAACCAAACCGAAAGACTGTAGCCAGAGTGGCAGTAGCAACTGGAGTCATGACCTGTCCAAATAAAATGCAACTGTAAGACATGAGGATTTTCTGGCACAGCTGCTGGGGAGTCTCTTTAAACCATTAAAAGAGGACTGCAGAATTATTTAATACAAAACTTGCTTTAAAACGGCCTTCCTGTACCTCAATACTGTTAGCAATAACAGATGTAAACTCTCTCTTCCCCTTTCCTACTTTGTCAGTTGTGTTCCTAAAGGAACGGTTTCTAATCTGTTGTATATTGTAAACTATATACTGGGAAACTATGTATTTTAAAGAGTCAGGTATACCTGGAGTCAACAGAGGAGTAGTTTGAAACACGGCAAGCCATTTTTGCAAAAGCAGCTTATGACGGAACACAATGCAGCTCCCCTCTGACCGCAGAGCCAGCAAGGCTGTGGGCTGGAGCTGCTTTTGCCTCCTTTGGGCGAAGAGGCAGGGCAGTGTTCCCTCTAAGCTGAGTCAGTGAGAACTAGCTCACAGTTTTTTAGCCTCTGGCTCACACATTTCTGTCTTAGCTCAGGAAGGATGGTCTCAGAGCAAACTAATTTATGCAGCGGCCAAATCTCCCGCTCACCATTTTAATGCCACTAGCTCACAAAGCAGAATTTTTGCTCACAAGACTCCACAGCTTAGAGGGAGCATTGGCAGGATCCCAGTGACGCCCCAGCATTGCAGCATTCAGCGTGGAGTGGAGCAGGCAGGTACTTAAGGCTGGCTCTGCCCCATCCTTCCTCTTTTGCCACGTGCTCAAAGCTGGAGGGAGCACCAATGGCCATGGTGAGGAGGCCCATGGCCCACGTGGTGACTTGTGCGGAGGTGGTTCATGGGGAGGCTTCATGGCAATGCGGGAGCCTGGCAGCTGCCTGATTTTCATTTGTACAAGCCTGGGGTGGTGCTGGGAGGAGGTTGCTGCCTGCTAGATGGCTTCAGTGATGGCAGTGGCCACCACACGAGCTGGGCAGTTATTGTACAAGCACGAGATGGTTCTTGAATGGGGCCATAGACTGCTTGATGGTTGTGGTGGTGGGTGTCAGCCTCCAGGGAGCCCAGTGGCCACCTCTTCATGCCCAGGGGGTGGCGGTGGTGTAAGCTCGCCTGTTTAGGCCCTGGAGGGAGCCGTTTAGCTTCAGGCTCGCAGCTTGTGCAGTGCTGGCAGACACCAGATCAGGCCTGGAGGAATCCTGGCCATGCAGAGCCACAACCTGTGGGGGCCCAGGGCCTGGTGGTGGAGCACCTGCCTGGTGCAGGTGGTTCTGTGTTCAAACTTGGCCATCTCCAGTGGAAAGGCTTGGGAGGTAGGTGTGGTGTATGACGTGAGGCCCTGGGGAGCTGCCGCTAGCCCAAGCAGACCTGGTGATCACGGAGCCAAGTGTCGAATTCAGTATAAGGCAACTTCATATCTGTGGGGGGGCTTGCCTGCAAGGGTTGTTTGGCTTGGGGTTGTCGATTGAGCCTTGGGCTTAGTAGCTTGGGGCCAAGAAAGGGGCAGGTGAGCTCAAAGGGTAAGCAGACGGCGCCGAGGGCAGCCCCAAAGCAGGAGAATGGACAAGTTGGAGGTGCTGGAGCAGGGTATGGGTAGGCCTTTGGCACCCCCCCCCCACCAAGGCAGTGGGGGTGCAGACTAGACAGACTGCCAGTAGGGGGTGTGAAACAGACTGCTTGTCTCTTTTGGAGGGCAGGTGTAGCAAGTCATAATCCCTGGGTTCTGATGGGGATGTTCTCTTCCACAGTTTCTCCTAACGCCACTGATCAATGCAGATTCTTGTCTTGGCAGAATCAGCTGATTCCAGACTTCCACCATAAAACTGCACACTTTTTAATCTTCTGCTCAGTCCAGCTCAGAACTGATCCTGAAACCGAGGTGTTACACAGTGGGGACAAGTTACAGGTCACACAGTGGATTTAGGACCCACCCAGCTTGCAGCAGCCTCTACATAAGGACCATCATTTAAATAGTTTGGAGTGTTACAAAAGCACTATGCATGTACAGAAGAGCTGAGGGTTATGTCCCCGGAGCAGCTAAGTAGAATTGCCAGTAGGTTAGGCTTTGTGTCCTGAGGTTAAGGAGAAAAGTTAGCATGTATGGGGTTAGTATGGTAGTTACAAACTGTGTGCAACAACACAACATTCCTTTCTCGAGGTAATTAAGCCTAGCTTTGGGATGCCTGGATAATTTTTCGTTCTTAGACTTTATTCTGTCAGTTTTTTCCAGGAGCATAGAACCATTTTAGGCTCATATCAGTCCTTCCATCGTGACTACTCCATGGTTGCAATGCAGGCTTTGCTTTTTGATCGCACACTTTTGGAGGGCACTTTTGGAGGGCACACTTTTGGAGTCAGAATGTTGCGTCAGCATAATGATGAACTACTACACCATTATAGATCCTGAGTTAGAGTCAGATCATTGGGTTACCCTGCCTGGAGTGGAGACCAGCAGAACCCTACCGGAAGAGCTGATTTCTTGCCCACAGCATGCTACATTTCCATGGTGATCCAAGTGGGCTGGAAATATGTGGGCCCGTTTAAGGTACTCAGAAAGATCAATGAGGTGACTGTTGAACTTCAACTGCCTAAGTCACTGAAATCTTGACATCCCGTTTTCCATTTCAGCTTATTGAAATGGGACCCCAGACCGAATACCTGGCGGCCCCAGCAACCGATTCTTCCTCCTCTGATTCTGAATGGTGAACCTCATTATGAGATTACGCAAATTCTGGACTCTAAGCTTAAACGTGGTGGCTTATTTTATCAGGTACGCTGGAAAGACTTTGGGCTGGGAGATAATGAATGTATTGCTGCTGAACATGTTAATGCTCCTGCATTGCTTCGTGCCTTCCATAAATTGTACCCACCGAAACCTGGGGGGATGGGGGGGCTTTGGGGGGGGGGCTTTGGGGAGGCAGAATGTCAGCTAATGCTGCCATCTTCTGCCCAGGAGGTGGGATGAGCAAACCCTTGATGTCGAGTCTGTGGAATGTTATATTTCTCATGGCATGGTTATCGCTCTTCGAACTGCTCTGACCTTGGAAGACTGTTGGTGCCTGCCCATGTATCTCTTCTCCTGTCTGACTCTAATTCTTCTCAATTTTTCCCTGGGAACTGAAAATCAGTATTTTAAGCATCTTTTCTCTGACATGGTTCCATTACATGACCAGACCCCTTTTTGAATTCTGTATGATTGTCCTGTTTAGGGCTGTGTCAGCCATTACTAACACAAGAAGTGTAGATGACCATAGCAGACCTTTCTCAATAAAGCATTCCTGTTTAAGGACACTTGTTGGTGACTGACTCTGTAGGACTCTCACAGCTGGATGGTGTGGGAGGACTGGGCACTAGCCAGTTATCACATTCCCAGGTGGCAGACTGGAGGAAGGCAGCGGGTGGCTCCAAATGGGGACATGGGAGTGTGGGTGGACTCCACCTTGTCCAGCAATCGAGTTGTGAGAAGTAAGAATGGAAGGCCATGCTGGCATACGAACAAGGGCATGCATGACTGGGATAACCTTCTCCCGCAGCAAGACTGGCTCTTTCACACACTTGAGGAACTGGACCTAGCTTCGCTCACATGCCAGGCTGTGCCAAGTAATCGTTTGGGGATTAAGGGGTCCGTCAGGCTTAGCCTTCAGCTTTTGCGGCCCAGGGCTGGGATGAGGATTGCCTTTGGAACTGCCCTGGGTAGCCTCCTCCCCTCTAAAGTTTTGCAGTTTGGGGAAGGAGCTCCAGGCCAGCCCTCTGTTTGCCATGCCGACCAACAGCGAGCCAGAAGGATGGCTCACACACGAGGCAAAGGTAGGTTGCCCAATATATGGCAGGGAGGTGGTCTGAGGCGACCGCTGTCCTTGGCCTGCTTTTCTGCACTTGGGGTTTGCCCTTGCTGCAAAGGTGTAAATAGTTAATAAAGTGGCCCTTCATTAAACCCAATTTCATGTCTGTCTGTTTCTTCCAACTGAGGGGGCAAAAGGCTGGTATCCATGGGGAGAAAGAAGCCCAGAGCTGTAGGCATTCAAGACTTATGTGGATCTCTGTCATGGTTTCATGTGCTATTCTGAAACAAACTTTAAGTTTCTTGGTGCAAGCCTTGTCCAGCTTTTCCAGAAAGCAGAAACAGTTATTTTTATAGAAGCAGTCTGTGACAAAGAGTTCAAGGGCCCAGTTTATTAAAGAGATAGTGTGCCACCCTCCTTGTGCATTCCCCTAACAAATAATCAAACACAGAAGATTCCATTTAAGCCACAGTGCTTCATCAGTAAATCAGAGGACATGAATCTAAACTGGGACTTCCCAAAAGGCAGCAAGCAAACATAAAAGTTTGACACACGCAGATGTATTCTATCAGTTACGACTTTTAAAAGTCGTTCTGGTAGTATACCAACATATGCTTCTAGAAGCAACGCTTTTATCCTCAGACCAGTAGGTGAAAAACACTAGACAAGTTAATATGCTGAGCCGGGTAACATGCAATGGCAGCCACAGATTTTGCATTAGTTATATACCTGGTTGAGACAATTGAACATATTTTACTCCACTGTACATTT
Source organism: Lepidodactylus listeri (assembly GCA_029233225.1). Classification (NCBI taxonomy): domain Eukaryota; kingdom Metazoa; phylum Chordata; class Lepidosauria; order Squamata; family Gekkonidae; genus Lepidodactylus; species Lepidodactylus listeri. The sequence goes on along the minus strand of JARCFY010000016.1, from coordinate 53,773,508 downwards.
TATGAAACCATTAGAGTAACATTTATTCATCCTGTTATAAGGAGGTATCATGGATACTTGGATAAGGAGATAAGTAGGAAGCTATTATTTGATTCTGCTCCACAGATTATAATAAACTGTGCCAAATTTTTAGCAATAGCTCAAAAAATACACGCTGCACATGTAGAACAATTTTTAAAGAATTCAGAAGATTTAGGAGATGGGGAGTAGAATTGTGTAACTTTTATAATATTTGTCCAACAGTTGAATATCAGGTGATAGAGTATTGCAGAAATTTAGAGTATTAGCAATTTTGTTATTAATATATGTAGATTTAATGCAGTTTTATATTTAAGGATTTGATATTTTATATATTTTATTAGTACCCTTTTTGTATTGATTGTAATTGTGCTGGTGATATACCGAATAAACAACACTGACTGTTATATACCTGTAATTCACATAAGAAGGACTGGGTTAGATCCAAACAGCCTTTATGTTGGCGGAAAAGGGAGGAGGGGTCGCCTATCCCCGCCCCAAAAGGCGATGTCGAGAGTTACAGGACCTACCTGAACAAAAGTGATGAGAGAAAGGAACTCTAACAAAGAGGAAAATTGGGCAAGACGGAGCAAAACAGCTGGCTGGATCCAAACTATTATGATTTATTCCCTAAATGTAAAGATATGTCAGATCAAGCAAGATGGTAGTAATTAAGATTGGCTTGAGCCTATCTACAGTAACATGTGTAAGGCAAGCAAAGAAAACTTGTTCAGCTATGCCGCCAAAGCCTTTCAGATTGTAACTGCACAAGAACCAAGTCAACATGGGGGTAGAGGGGGTCATTGTTCTATACCACCCCACTGCAACACTCTCTGCTGAGCATAATAAGATTGCCGTATCACCACTAAAGTCTAGCTCAGACATTCATCAGACAGAACGTGATTGCTTGGGGGAATGCACAGGACTGTTATCAAGCTTATGACGAAAGCATGAAGGCACCGGTCAAACTGTTACCTCTCCACATGTGCACAGCCGCTGCATTCTGCACCACTGCAGAGGCCTTTCCCCAGCTGTTGCAGGAGATGATGGAGGGCCCCAGCAGGTATCTCCTCTGCCGGTGAACCTATGGCTCATCTGGTGGTTGCAGCTGACACAATAGCATTAGCTCACTGTGATGCAATGACCTTGACTGGATTATGACCCGGAGCAAGCTGTGATGTTTCACTAGTGGTCTAGGACGCTGCTGTCCTAAATGCTGATTTGACAGTGTGGTGGTGCACAGGAAAGTGCCATTACCGTATTTTTCGCACTATAACACGCACCTGACCATAAGACGCAGGGGGAGGATCGCACCCTCCGCGCTGGTCAGGAGGCCTCAGCCGGCAGCGGCAGCGCAGTAGCGGCGGCCTCGCGCGAGCCGCCAGTGGTGGCCTGGCGTCGGCGACCTCCCATCAGCAACATCAGCGCCGGCAAGGGCGGCCTCGCGCGAGCCACCAGCAGCAGCGGTGGCCTCGCGCGAGCCACCCATGGTGACCTCGCGGCAACGGCAGCCCAGCAGCGGCCTTGCGCGAGCCGCCCATGGTGACCTCGCAGCAACGGTGGCCCAGCAGCGGCCTCGCGCGAGCCGCCCGTGGCGACCTCGCGGCGGCTTCGCAACAGCAACAGCGACAGTGGCGGCCCAGCAGCGGCCTCGCGCGAGCCGCCAGCGGTGGCAGCAGCCTGGCGGTGGCGGCCTTCCACAAGCAGGCAGCAGCGACCTCGCGGCAGCAAGGTGAGCCTTGTGCCCAGTATTCGCACCATAAGGCGCACGTACTTTTCTCCCCACTTTTTTGGGGAGGAAAAGTGCGTCTTATGGTCCGAAAAATACGGTACGTTCACACAAAATGTATGCAGCAAATTATTACCAGCAAAGACAACACTCTGTAACAGAAGTTACCAAGTTATTTTTTTCCCAGGTTAGACTTTGGTTGAAATTTGAGCAGAACACACACATCCAATCTAGACAGCAATTATGACATTTTTTTGAAACAGCCTTCTTGCTAGCCTAAACACATGCCTTGCTGTGAAATTTTCTGTCATTATGGTAAGCAGAACCTAAGAATTGCCCTGCTGAATCAGACTGATGAGGGTCCATCTAGACCAGCATCCTGTCTTACACAGTGGTCAACCAGTTCCTCTAGACGGCCAACAACAGGGCACAGAGGCCGAGGTCATTTCCTAATGTTGCCTCCTGACTCTGGGATTCAAAGATGCCTTTGAATGTGGAGGTTCCTGTGAGTCACCATGACTAGTAGCCACTGATAGACTTACCCTCCATGAATCTATCTAATCCCCTTGTAAAGCTGTTTGTTCCTGAGGCCATCATTACATCCTATGGCAGCAAATCCCACAGTTTAATCACTCACTGTGTAAAGTAGTAAAGTTTCATATCTGAAGAGGAGTAGGGGTTTCATAATCAAATGCAAAGCGAATTTTTGAATTAAGCCATTATTCAGTAACACCAACCAAAATCAGATGGCAAAATCCAGCAAGGACTTCTAGAATGGTTTACCTTTTCACCCATTTCTCCTTTGTCCCCCTGAAAACCACGTTCACCCTGCATTTGGGGAAAAGAGGAGTCAATAGCATGCCAAAATTTTTAAACAGCTGTTTTAACATATTACAGAAACGTTGCTTGACATTTTTATATTCTTGGTTTGAATTGTTACATCAGAGATAAAATAAACCATATCACAAATACTTTGCATTTTCTATATACTATCCTGGAAGATTTAATAATTGAGTAGACAATTTATAATACATTACCAAATTTTGGCAATGCATACCATGGGAGATATCCTGCACTTAACATTGCAATCCTAAACAGAGTTATGCCCTTTTAACCTTCTGACTTCAACAGACTTAGAAAGACACGGCACTATTCAATTCTCTGAACATACATGTACACAAAACATATTAAATCCATCGTAAACAGTGGCAACCAAAAGACTTCTACCCAGTTTTATCCAACTTTTGCACAGTTTTGTCTCATCCCCACTGTATGCTTTATCCATTATTTGCAGTTATTATTAACAATAGACATTAACTTTGGCTGAACTGAATGAAACCCAGAGTTTGAAGGTGCTTATTGTAGTTTTCAGAGACACCACCATTTTGCATCTTAAGAAGTGGGCTGTTAGAAACACGAAAACTCATGCTGGGATAAAATTCTATTAGCCTTTAAAGTGCCACAAGACGCCTGTTTATTTCTGCTGCAACTACACAGCTACCCCACTGGAATTATTAACATCTTTTAAGTAATATTTCCAGAGCGAAACAGGTATCTGTGCAGATGAGACACAGGACAACACCAGACAAAAGCCCCACGCCCTCCCCGGGTTGCCTGAACTACTTGTCTTACAGAACTCAGATAAAACTGTTTGTTTTTTCAAAAAAATAATAATCACAAAGTACTTTTACCCCACAATAAAGGTAAGGGTGATAAATACATAAAATAGAGGCTTATAAAGCATTTATTCCCAGATTGGTGGGGGAGTATGGATCATCATAACCAATAACAATACAGTATTAAAATGCTAAAATATTTTCATCTTTATTGGAACAGAGCAACTGAAAATACAACCAAATAACATTCCCTTTGAAGCACAAAACCCTGTGAAGAGAGATCTCTGTGAAAAAACTACCCAAAGTATATTGAAAATGGCCAGTTAAACCTGAACAGCCTTGACCATATTTGCAATTAACACATTTTAATGAAGTTTGCAGTGCAAGCCTAAGCACAGTTACACTTTTCTACACTCTCTTCTTGACTTCAGTAGGTTTAGAAGGGTGTACCTCTGTTTTGTAACACACTATTGTATACCCTGTGAAATTATCCATTTAGAGGCGGGTCAGACATGAGGACCACCTCATATCCTGTTAAAGGACTTTAACAGCTAAGAGTACCAGTTCACAGGACTATTTTTGGGCAGGAACGCACAGGAATGGAGTTCTGGCTGGCTTCCAAGTTGGCCACGCCTACAGCCTCTCCCCCCCCCATGGGTTCCCTAGGTGCACCGCAAGCCACGGGGCGCCTGGGGAAGACAAGCCAATCCAGAGAGGGAAGGCAGTTTAAACTGCCCCCCCCCTCAGGTTTCCCAGGTACTCTGCAGCTGTGGGGTGCCTGGGGAAGCCGATCCAGAAACTGCCCTCCTTCCCTTGGGTTCCCGGTGCACCCCACAAGCTGAGGGGCACCTGAGGAAACCGATCCTGGGAGGGAGCTGCGCTGTCAGGGGTGTGGCCTAATATGCTAATGAGTTTTTGCTGTTGAGTGTGGCCTATTATGCTAATGAGTTCCTGCTGGGCTTTTTCTACAAAAAAAAAAAGCCCTGCCAATTCATATTGATGACAGAGCTGCCGCTCTGGGTTGGGAAATAGCTGGGAATTTGGGAGGGTGGAGCTTGAGGAGGGATGGATTTGGGGAGGGGAGGGGAGGGACTTCAGTGGGGTATAATGCCATACTGTCCATCTTCTATATCACCAGCTTTGGGGGAAGGGAGCTGCATCAGTGATATTCTTATGTTCAATTGCTGCTATTAATTGTAAGTATATCTCTGTAAAGCATTGGAAAATATTGTAAGATTGGAGATGTATTCTTGTTTAACCTTTTGATATGTTTTTAATAGCACAAAGAATGTTATCTGTACTACTCTTGAAACACAGCTTTAGGCTGCCATCTGTGTCGCAGGACATTTTCCAACAGGATCCGAAGCTTCTTTGATCTGGATAGAGTGAGGAGGTATGAAATGCACTTTCTGCTTCTTAAAGAAGACTCTTCGCTTTTGTTAAACTCTTCATAATTAGAACTTAACACCTGTTGGTGAATTTTCTGAACTTATACCAAACAGAGATTTTTCTATGGAATTCATTGAATATTTTCATATATATTGCACTGTTTATTTAAAAATTATAAAAAATTATAAAATTCATTTGTAAGTAATAATCATTAGTTAGTCTGACAACAGTTTAATCTTATTTGGTATAGTATATTGGTAGAGCTGGCTTCTGGAGAACAGGTCTACCCTCCCCTTTCCACTACATCAGTAGACCTGAACTTGGACCATCACACCGCCTTGAGCTTTAGAAAACATACCAGCACTTAGGAAGGGAACTCTTGCAGTCTACTTTGGGATTTTTTTTAGAGAAATTTGATAAATTTAAATGTCAAGGATAACAGAGGTGGAACAATCATTGTTAGAACCCTGTTTAACCTAACAGGAAGTTGCTTAAATGTTATCTACCTGCCCAAACTACTTATTTATTCAAATATTTATATCCCACTTTTACTGTGACTCATGGCAGCTTACACATCATACTGAAAAGCATAATAGGGGTGTCCCGGCCTGGAATGACCAGGACTCTCCCCCTCCCAGCAGCCACAGCGCCACCCCACATACCCGGACAGGAGGCAGAGGCAGAGAAAGAATGGGCACCCGACGCAACGGGGATCCACCCAGAAGAGGAACCGACAATGGGACAGGGCAGCAGAGGATCCTTGGGCCCCAAAACAGTGTAAGGCCAGCCTCAGCAGGCCCAGCACTGTCCCCGGGCACCCCACACAGTGACCAACATGGAGGTGGGGCGCGGCAGTCTGGAGATGGGCCCAATGTGTGGCCAGAGCCTGGGTGGCCACAGGAGCAGCAAAGGGGGTGACGGCCTCTCAGCAGGGTCCAGGAATGCCATCCCCTGTCATTCTGAGGCCCCATCACTCAAACTTGATCCTAGGCTCCTGCTCCTAGAACCACCGTTGGGAGGAACGGCACCACAGCCACAGCGGGACCCCCAGTGAGGAAGGAGGTGGGGCACGACAAGGGGTGTGCAAAAAAACCCATCAGTTTTTCCTGTTCCACTATAGCCTATGGCAACCATTATAGTCAATGGGCCCCATAGGCTATACTGGGGAATCGATCTGGGGGTATCTGGGGCTCTGGGAGGGCTGTTTTTTGAGGTAGAGACACCAAATTTGCAGCATAGGTGCTGGTGCCTCTCCTCAACCATCCCCCCAAATTTCAAAAAGATTGCACCAGGGGTCCAATTCTATGGGCCCCAGAAGGAGGTGTCCCCATCCTCCATTGTTTCCAATGAAGGGAAAAATGCTTGTGAGCTGCAGGCTAAAATCCCTGAGCAGCCAGCTAAAATTTTGTTCACCAGTGCCCTCTAGTGCTTATGTGGCTTCTATTAGTATTTTTAAAACTCTGATCAGTTCTAGTCACACACCTGTCAGTGTCTCCTCTAACTTGACTCCATCCCTATTCCGCATATCCTACATCCACAAGCTCTACTAGACCATGTGACATGTATGCTGATGCTTGATTAATGGAGTTAACATAAGTGACGTATTCCAAGCAGTCGATTGGCTGCCAATGATTCCGTAAAGCAACTCTCAAGTATATACCATTTTTTCCAGGTAGCAGCTCCTGTATTTCTATGTTAGCCCTAGATTTGCATCACAAACAGTGTTCCCTCTAAGCTGAGTTAGTGTGAGCTAGCTCACAGTTTTTTAGCCTCCGGCTCACATATTTTTGTCTTAGCACAGGAAGGATGGCTCCAGAGCAAACTAATTTATGCAGTAGCCAAATTGCTCGCTCACTACTTTAATGCCAGTAGCTCACAAAGTAGAATTTTTGCTCACAAGACTACACAGCTTAGAGGGAACATTGATCACCAATAGTTCAAAGCCAGTGCTTTCTGTTCACAGTTTATGATTACAGACCACTGATAATCAAGGCTTTATGTATTCTATGATCTCATGTACAATCAAAAACTACAGAATTTGGCGTTGTTGTTCAGTCGCATAGTCGAGCCTTGACTCTTCGCCACCCCCCCAGACCACATCACGCCAGGCCCTCCTGTCCTTCATTGTCCTCCAGAATTTGGTATGAAGTATTCAAATAGTGGATGTAAAATTCAGCATTTTGAAAACCTCAGCTCTTGTTTTGTTTAAATAAAGCAAGTGTTTAGCTCACCGGCTATGAAAATAAGCTTTAAAATGCATGGGAAATGTCTGGTGAAATCTCTAGTGCCCCTGGGAAAGGCAATAGGATTTCCAGTGCCGTTCATAGTTTACTGCTGTTCCACATAAATAAGAGAAGCAGTCAAAATTTAGTAAAATAAAGGAATGCTTTCTGATCACAAATGTGCTCAAATGTACTCAGCTTGCACAAATTATAGTTCGGGGGCATCCAACTTGTCATGATGCAGAACCTGAGTTATCTTGCTGCACAATTTTGTAATTTATTGTTAATGAAGCACACAGTCTTACTGATAACAGGTTATAATAGCACGTATTCATCTTGCTTTCCCAGGGATCTCGGGCAGGCAAAAACAAAACAATGCATATGCCTGGATAATAATGTAGCCCAGACACTAAAAAACCCCAACAAGCTGAGATTCAGACTTTCTGGACACAACAAAGGGGATTGCATAAGGGAATAGGGACAGTCCTGTTAAACCTAGACTGATGTAGTTTATTCTCTGTTATTGCACAATAGCTACAACCTTTTATTTGCCAGACAGGCACAAAACATATTTTGTCACATCCATTATGCTCTACATTTTCCCTGATATTGCTTAGAAGCAGCAAGGCCATTTCTTCACAAGTGTATTATCAAGCCACTGATTCCATGTTCTGACATGTGATGTCTGGAAGGAAACTGATATTATCAAGTTTTCCTTGTAGCCATCTGTGGACCACACCTTGGATTTATTTGTCCAGTACTGACATACAGATCCTTCCCTTCCATCAAAGAACTTAGTGTTCAGAGAGGGATTTATTTTTATACTCACAACAACACAACAGCATTGGAAGGCTATGCAGAAAAGCTATCCAGTGAGTTTCATAGCCATGAAGGGGTTTGAATTTTGTGTATCCACAATGCAGCAGTTAGCCACTAGATGAAAAGACCCCAAATAAGAAAGGAAGAAATAGGACACTTCAGGATGGACCTAAATGAGTACTACCTTTTCTCCAGTATCACCAGGAACACCAGGAACACCTATCAGACCATTTTCTCCCTGAAACAAAATATATGGACAGTTGGTTATCTGTCACTCATTAACCAAAATATACATATCATTCTATATTTGCAATTAAGAAGTAATAACAATAATAACGAAAAGAGCCTCCTCTGTATCATTTTATTCTCAACTGGGTAGGAAAATGAGGGTTCTCCCCCGAAGCAAATTGTCATGTCAAATTGTTAAGAATGACTTGGAAAAGGATTGAAATAAGAACCTACTTGACTAACACATGATGTACGATGCGTTTTCTGAAAAATGTTTAGTCTGAGATGCCTATTTTGGATTTCACGTTATTTGATAACCTTTTGCCCACCCTATGCAAACCACATCAAGAACAAACAGAGGCTTTCAACAAGCAGTGGAGTCATGATAAGCGGGTAGCGTCAGTAGGGCACAAGGACTGCAAAGACCATTGGGTGGGTTCTCTGGATCTTCATGCACTATGCATGCTGCAATGCATTATGCACCACCACTGGCTTCTTGTAAGTGGAGGCCAAGCCACACAGCAACAGGAGTGTGGAACTGGTTTTGTCCCCATGGCAACCAGCTCTCTAAAGCATCATTTTTCTGTTTCGCCACAGAAGGAAATGGCAATTACACACTTACGTGTGAGAAAAGCAGTTAGTGACACTGCTGATAAAATTGGGATAAAATTGGTGAGCCCAGCATCTGTGGCGGGAGGGGCAGTTTTTGATCCCAATCACAGCGGTGATTCAGCTTGTGTCTTTGTTGGCATTCCCTCATTTAACTCAATGGAGGAGGGGCACTGAGAACTGAACCACCCCCTTTCTGTTTCACCCAATCACTCATGACCATAGGACCACCAGGGTTCAATTTATTGGCCACAATTCAGAGTAACAAAAATGGAATCCAGGAACCAGCTTTTAAATACGCATATGAAACTTGTGATGTCATACATAACATGACTTTCACAATTAACCTGCAAAGGCTACCCCCTCAATCCTCTTTTTCCTGTAAGTGGGGCTTGAGGAGATTTCATTTCATTGTGCCTGATGAAGTTGCTTGCACACGAAAGCTTATATTTAGAATAAAACTTTGTTCGTCTTAAAGGTGCCCCTGGACTCAGACTTTGTTCTGCTGCAAAGGCATGTCCCCTGAAATCATTGTAGAACCATGGTTCTTTCCTCCACAACTTTCTGCTATACTTCTAAGTTTGTCCTCTGTTGTCTAACAAGCTATGCAGGATTCTGTGAGACTTCTGCTCAAAGTAGTCAAGGATCAGATCTTTGTTGATGAAACACAGTTCTTTATTTCCAATCTCTACATTGGTACAGGTTCTCGGATCATTGTCAGAGATAATGCATATGACAGAAGCAGGTCTATTATACCTTTCAGAACAATTTGAATTGCCCATAGGTAACCAATCACCAAAGGGGAAAAACGGCGGGCAAAAGGGGTCTCTGGCCGTTTGCTTCCCACAGGAAAGAAAGCTAGGTGTTAAGCAGTAAATTTCCCTTCCCAAACCAGACCCCTTAGATGTAACCATATTCACATAACAAATGCTTGCCTCAAGGCTTTTGCACATTGATAAGAAATGGTCTCTGTCCTCCCCTTGTCTTCCCAGCCGGGATGAATGGAATGCGGAGGCAGGAGTGTGAGAGGCCCATTGTTCCCATGCTTTGAAGTTGTCACTCTCCCGGGCAAACAGTTACACAGACCAGGCCTGGTCAGAGTCATAAACCTGGGGTCACATAGCATACATTCATACTGGCCAAAGATATGGTTACATGGTGGGCATAGGGGCAACTAGAAGCAATAAGCATGAATACATAATGGGTGCAGACACAGGTTACAATACACAGCACATAGCAATAGAAATCATAGCAGAAAGCCCCAGAAAACCTTGTCTGAATCAGCAGATTCTGACACACTGCCACCCCGAAAATAAATCTACCCAGGTTTGTCTGGGAACCTTTTATGGAAAGCTTTTACTAACTTAGGGGCATGCACATTTTCAGAACGAACCCATTCATTTTGTTCCGGGCCGAAGTCTACCCATCTAACTAAATATAACAAGTGGCCCCTACGCATCTTAGAATCAAGGATCTCAGAAATTTCAAAATGGGGTGCCTCCCCCTTCATCAGTGGAGGAGGAATCGGAGAAACTGGATGCCAAGCATTCGGCCCAGGATTCTTCTTCAGCAGGCTGAAATGAAAAACAGGGTGCCCAGAACTCAGTGATTTGGGCAATTCCAATTCAAAAGACACATCAGAGATTTTACGCAGCACTTTGTAAGGGCCAACATATTTCCACCCTAATTTCCTACTGGGTTGTAATCCATGTATATTTTTTGTAGACAAGTAGACAGAATCCCCTGGCTGCAGATCCCAGCCCTCTGCTCTGCCTCGGTCTGCATATTTCTTGTAATCCTCTTTTGCCTTGTCCAGTGTTTTAGCTATCAGTGGCCATGAGTCCTGCAACTCTGCCCACCATCGCTTAAAGTCCGTGGGGGGGGGGGGGGCGTTTGACACATTTTCTATGGTAGGCAGTGGTTTTCCCTCAAAGCCGCCCACCGCCATGAAGGGGGACACCCCCGTGGACGAATGAACAGCATTGTTATAACTGTACTCTGCAAAGGGCAGTAAGTCCACCCAATTATCCTGATGGTAGTTAGTGTAACACCTTAAGAACTGTTCCAGGATTTGATTAGTTCGTTCGGACTGTCCATCGGTCTCTGGATGGTACCCTGAGCTTAGGGCGGGTTCAATGTCCATTAGTGTCAAAAGCTCCCGCCAGAAATTGGCAACGAACTGACTGCCCCGGTCGGATACCACGCGCTTGGGAAACGCATGCAGCTTTATCACGTGGTTGAAAAAAGCCTTGGCCATCCCCTTTGCTGTAGGTAGCTGTTTGAAGGGGGTAAAGTGGGCTTGCTTTGAAAACATGTCTACCACCACCCAAATTACAGTTTTTCCTTTTGAGGGTGGCAGGTTGGTGATGAAGTCCATGGCTATCGCTTCCCATGGGCGAGAGGGGGTTGGCAGTGGGTGCAACAGTCCCGGAACCTTCCCTCCCCTTCTTTTGCACATCAAACAGGTCTGGCAGGCAGTTACAAAGTCCGATACATCCTTGCGCATGCGCGGCCACCAGAATTGTCTCTGAACCAAATTAAGCATTTTTAAAAACCCAAAATGCCCCGCCAGTTTTGAGGAATGACAGGTCAGCAATATATCTTTTCTTCTGTTTCGGGGTACTACTAGTTTGTCCCCATGATACCAACATTTGTTTTCCCGAAGGGAACAGTCCTCTAAGTTTTTTAACTCTTCGATTTCTTCTGGGGAGTAATCCCCCCCCCCCAATCGCTGCCTCCCGGCTCTACCGCAGCCTGCTTGCTCTGACTCCTGGTGGTCACCGCCCCTCCCAGTTGCTGGGGGGAGAACATGGAGTCGAACACCTCTTCCTTGAGGCTCTCGTGTTGGGGCAATCGGGATAGTGCATCGGCTAACGAATTTGCCCTCCCGGGGAAGTGTTTAAGCACAAAGTTGAATTTTGAGAAAAAATCGGCCCATCGGAGCTGCTTTGCATTCAGGGATCTCTGGGTGCACAGCGCCTCCAGATTTTTGTGATCCATCCAAATTTCAAAAGGGGTCTGCGCTCCTTCCAGCCAATGCCACCAAGTGGTGAGGGCCAGTCGGATGGCTGCTGCTTCTTTGTCCCACACTGACCAATTCCTCTCTGTCTCGTTAAACTTTTTGGAGATGTAGGCAAGGGGGTGCAGCTTCCCATCTGGTCCTTTCTGTAGGATGGCCCCCCCATGGCCACATCTGACGTGTCTACATGAACTACAAACTCCTTGGTCTCATCAGGGTGAGCCAGGATGGGCTCCGAGGTGAAAAGGGTCTTAAGAGTCTCGAACGCCCTTTGGCACTCTCCGGTCCAGGCTATTCTCTCCCCGGGTTTCCCCACTTCTGGGCCCCTCCCCTTGGTTTTAAGGAGCTCGGTTAGAGGGAGGGTGACTGTGGCAAAATCTTTTATGAAGGTGCGGTAAAAGTTACAAAATCCCAAGAGACTCTGGAGCTGTTTTCTCATTCGGGGGGCTTCCCACTGTACCACGGCCTCTACCTTAACAGGGTCCATTTCTAGCCCTTTCTGAGAAATGCGATACCCTAAGAAGTCCACTGAATCCCGATGGAATTCACATTTCGACAACTTTGCATACAACTGATTTTTGGCAGGGTAGAAAGCACTTCCCGGACCAACTGCACATGTTCTTTCTTATCAGCGGAGTAGATCAAGATATCATCTAAGTAACATAACACCCCCTTGAATAAATGCTTGTGCAACACTTCATTTATTAAGCTCATAAAGACCCCGGGCGCGCCACTTAAGCTGAACGGCATCACCAGGTACTCGAACTGTCCCAATGGGGTGTTAAATGCAGTCTTGAATTCATCCCCCTCCCTGATGCGCACCCGGAAATATGCGTCTCGGAGATCCAACTTAGTGAACACTTTTCCCTTGGCCGCCTCCGTTAACAAGTCTTTAATCAGGGGAAGGGGATAGGCATTGGAAGTGGACACTGCATTTAATCCTCTGTAGTCCGTACATAGCCGCAGCCCCCCGTCCTTCTTTTTCCGGAACAGAACCGGGGCTGCGAAGGGGGACTTAGCAGGGCGGATGAAGCCGCGCTCCAAATTTTTGTCTAGGAATTTCCTTAGCTCCTTCCGCTCCAGAGGGCTCATGGAATAAAGCTTTCCCTTTGGTAGTTTCTCTCCCGGGATCAGTTCTATGGCACAATCCGACAATCTGTGGGGGGGGGTAGTTCATCGGCTTCGGTTTCACTGAACACTCCCATTAAGTCTCGATATTCCCGGGGGACTGCCGAGGGCACCAGAGTGAGCGCCGCCGCTCGGAGAGGTGCCGGGGGTCCTTCTCCCCACCCCGCGTCCCACTTATGATCTTGGCACTTTTCATCCACCCAGGAGATCTTCCCTTCACTCCATTTGATATAGGGGTCATGGGAGCTTAACCAGGGATTCCCCAACACCATGGGGAACTGGGTGATAGGGGTGATGACGAAAGCTCTCCTCTCCCAGTGCTCCCCCGTCCCCACAATCAGTCTCTCGGTCTCTGCCACACACGCTTCTTTCATTTCTGATCCATCCATTTGCATGAAAGTGAGTGGCTCCCCCAACGGGGTGACCTTAGGTCCTAGTCCCTCCACTACTAGAGGGCTAATCAAGTCCCGGGCACACCCTGAGTCAATTAAAGCTCGGACGCGGACATGGGTCCCGGTCCCAGGGGCTATCACAGTCACTACCATATACAGTAAGGGGCCAGGGATGCTCACCGGAGATGGCGCGTCATGGATGGGGACCTGCAGTTCTGCGTCACTCACTGCAGGCCGTTGGAGTTTCCCGACATCTGTGTCTCCGTCAGCTCCAGCTCTCCTTGCTCGCTCGCGGCCCCTTCCAGCTGTAGTGCCCGGGGTTTGAACGAGGTCTTCCCTCTGCTAGGGGTGCTCCCGGCTACCGGGGTGGAGGTTTTTGGGGTTTCCCCCCCCCTTTGGGGCACGCCGAAGCGAAGTGGCCACTCTCCCCGCATCTCATACAGAGCCCCTGCTTGAAATGGGCATCCCGGATCTCTTGCAGGTTCGGCTTGGGTTTCACCTTCTGAGCCGCTTTGGCTTGGGCCATCGTTGAAGTTCCCATCTTGATGAGGGTGAAGCACTCTTCTACGTCCGCGGCCGCTCTCATCCAGGCGGCCAGCGAGCCCGGTCTTCCCCCTCGCAGCACCGTCTCACACACCTGGTGGCTCAGGCCCTCCCGGTACTTCTCTATGAACAGGTCTTGGGTCCAGCCGCGAATCTTGGCCGCGATGCGCCGGAACTTGTCGGTGTAATCCCTCACCGAGGACCGCCCTTGGGTCAGCCTCCGCAGTTGGTTCTGGGCCTTTTCCTCTCCCAGGGGGTCCTCGTAGTGGTGTCGGAGGGCCCACTTGAAGTTGTTCACGGAGCGTAACTCAGGCCCGGGGGTGTTGTGCAGGCTCACGTACCAGTCGCTGGCGGTATCCCTCAGCTTGGACCCGATGTAGCCAATCCGGTCCCTCTCGGTGGGGTAGAGGTGCCCCCAGGTGTCTAGGAACCGCTCGATCTCCAGGAGAAAGAACCGCAGCTTCTCGGGGTCCCCATCGAAAGTAGCCGTCAACGGGTCGGTGGGGGCCGGGCGAACCATCGGCCCTGCCGGCGCGGGGGCTGGCACAGGTACGGGTGCGGGCACCTGACGGGGAACGGGCTGCGGAACCTGCGGCGGCACTTGTGGCAGCACTTGCGGCGGGACTCCTCCAGGAGGAACCACCGGCTGCGGGACTCCCCCTCCTGGGGGTCCTACCCCGGCCGGGGCTGGGCGAGCTGCTTGCATAGCCGTTAAGGCGTCTCGAAACTGGTACTGCAGGTTGAGGGCTAGCTCGCGCAATTCGGTGGTGAGTTGGAACCGTAAATCTCCCATCATATGGTCCAGGGCTTGAGTTTGGTCTTCTCCATAGGGATCGGGCCCGTACGGTCCGACTCTCTCCTCTTCCAGGGGTGGGGGACGCCACTCTCCTCCGTAGGTCGTCTCTCGCTCATCTCCCAGGAAACTTGGCTTCCCGCGGTCGGTGTGATCTGCCTGGATCGACACCCGTGCCCCCTTCCGATCGTGCACCCAGGAATCTACAGTCCCACGACCGAAATTGCTCCATGAGTACCTCGGGGTCACGCTCTGATGAGGAGGTGGGCGCGGGATGTAGTGAGCCCCTTGAATGGCACTGGCACTTCGGGCTCCCTGCCGCCTCCTCCACCACCGGCACCCTGGTCCGCCGGGGTCACCGGTTGGTCCTCGGTAGTAGGGATGGGAAGAGTACCGTCGTCCGACATGGTCAGGAACGGCCAAGTCCCAGTCACAGATCTCTGACAATCTGTGAGACTTCTGCTCAAAGTAGTCAAGGATCAGATCTTTGTTGATGAAACACAGTTCTTTATTTCCAATCTCTACATTGGTACAGGTTCTCGGATCATTGTCAGAGATAATGCATATGACAGAAGCAGGTCTATTATACCTTTCAGAACAATTTGAATTGCCCATAGGTAACCAATCACCAAAGGGGAAAAACGGCGGGCAAAAGGGGTCTCTGGCCGTTTGCTTCCCACAGGAAAGAAAGCTAGGTGTTAAGCAGTAAATTTCCCTTCCCAAACCAGACCCCTTAGATGTAACCATATTCACATAACAAATGCTTGCCTCAAGGCTTTTGCACATTGATAAGAAATGGTCTCTGTCCTCCCCTTGTCTTCCCAGCCGGGATGAATGGAATGCGGAGGCAGGAGTGTGAGAGGCCCATTGTTCCCATGCTTTGAAGTTGTCACTCTCCCGGGCAAACAGTTACACTGACCAGGCCTGGTCAGAGTCATAAACCTGGGGTCACATAGCATACATTCATACTGGCCAAAGATATGGTTACATGGTGGGCATAGGGGCAACTAGAAGCAATAAGCATGAATACATAATGGGTGCAGACACAGGTTACAATACACAGCACATAGCAATAGAAATCATAGCAGAAAGCCCCGGAAAACCTTGTCTGAATCAGCAGATTCTGACAGATTCTTCCATGTGGAAAGATCCTAAATCAAATGCTGGAGGGGATGTAACGCAAACCAGAATGAGTTTGAAGCTGCTTTGATTCATTCCCACATTCAAAGTAGATATGTTACCTCAGTGCAAAGGAATTTTTCAAGAGAGCGAGTTTCTTCTTTTATTTATTTCTAGACTGCTTCACTCATTACTTTTGTAGTTAAAAGAATGGGTTTAACACTTAATATGTTTTGTGTGGAAATGCAAAATGGCAATGACTACCGCAAACACGTAAACACATATCTCATGCAGGCACTCTTCAGGGAGCCAGAACTGGTCTCCCCATCTGTTGAGTGTACACTTCCTGGGAAATCTGAGCTTGAACCATAGTAATGGACATGGCTCAGGGAAAGGCCATATCTCACTAGTAGAGCATCTATTTGACATGCAGAAGGTTCCAGGTCCAATCCCAGTCATCTCTAGTTAAAAGGAACACGTGGTAGATACGTGAAAGATCTCTACCCAAGACCCCGGACAGATGCTGTCAATCAGAGTAGACAACACTAACTTTGATAAATCAATGCTCTGACTCAGTATAAAGTAGTGTCATGTATTCATGCATTCAGTGTATGAAATAGCCCATTAGGTTATCGGTTTTTATAGAACTTTTTCTTTACGAAACGCATTACCAGCCTGCTGAAAAAAACTTACTAAACGTCAGAACTCAAGTTACACATGCTAAGACTACCTGCTAAGCAATACTATGCAAGTACCAGTTAAAATCTTATATCTTCGTGTTCACACATACTTTGCTTTTATGATTCCCTGAACATTTTTTTTGAAACAAATATCCTAGTGATCTACAAAATGTAAGGACATGCAAATGAGAAACATGGAAATACTTCTCGTCAAGTCTGCTTGGGTACTGTTATTTTCTTTTTTCTAGTTTGCAAAAGATCCTAAGAGATGAATAACCTCTCATGGTTCATTAATTTGGAAAATAAAGTCCAGTCAGTTGCATATTTCTATCATCCGTAACAACACAGTGAAAGTGTTTTCCACAGATATTTCAGACTTGGGGAAAACCAATTTCTGTAGCTCTGTATTGCTCTTTTAAAAAGTGTCTATCAAAAGATATATTGCCTAAGAAATCTGGGGAAAGATCTAAAAAGGCCAGAGCATTTCCCCCTCTGTGCACCAGGACTCTCTGGATGTCAGGCCTACTGCAGTTTCTCATACATCAGTGATGACGGCAGAGGGACCCCTTGATGCACTGGGCTCAAGGAGGTGCATTAGGAAAAGGGATCAGCTTGGATAGAAGCTCTTCAGATCCTGCACCTGCAGTCTTGTTTAATGCATTGTAATATTACCAGCTGAGGACAGACTGGCAATCTGCCCCGGGATAGGTCCTCATGGGAAGCGGGGGAAGGGAGCCTGTTCAGACATGTGCAGCTGTCCCTCAGCTCCCTTCCGCACTTACCCGCTTTGAAGCCGGTTTTCTTGCGCTTTAGAAGGACACCGGGAGAAACCGGTGTCCGGAGGCCGTCTTGCGCTTGCCTCCCGCTTCCAGGCAGTGTGAACCGGAAGAAGGCGGGAGGCAAGCGGAGGCGGCAGTGCGAATGCGGCGTTTTGCCAGTTTGCGCATGAGCGCTCATGTGCACATGAGCACATGCACACATGCGCAAATTGCCGAAACAACCCTATCACGAGCTGTGTAGGCCGGCCCACCTTGGGCCACTCCGCAGCAGTCTGAACGCTCCGTAACGGCATCCTTGTGCAATACCCTGGCCAATGTGGACAGCCAGCCCCGGGAGATTTCCCCCCCGCAGCTTTTGCCTCCGGATTCATCCCACTCCAGATTGCCAGTCTGTCCTCAGCCACCATATTATCGTGAAATAGATCTGGACCCTAATAAAATCCTGGACTCCACTACAGGAAAGTTACTCAGTGGATGGCACTGAAATAATACCTGGAATAAAATAATTGTCATGCCAGAACATTATGCAAAGGTACAGTGCCACTGCGCAAGGGAGCTCTCTAAATTTAAGCACACAGAAACACTGCAGGTTCTCTAAATTATCAACATCTTTCACATTAGAAATCTTCCTATGAACTTTCCTACGCAGATGCCTGGTCATATATATACTAATTAACCTTTGGCTTAAACAGGACTTCAAATACCCCACTATATAAAACCCATAGCAGTCATAAGAGCCACAAAACCTCAGTGGTTTATGCTACACTGTTTGCCATTAGTTAAGGTGACAAAGTATAGAATTAATAATATAATTTTAATATAAGATTTAATATTTAAATAACACATATGGAAATCACCCTCTACTTTATACTGTCCTATTCAGGCAAGGGTCAATACGTTTGGAAGTGCAGCACCTCAGCTACTTTCCAGCCCTTCTGCTGCTGGCAACCAGTAAGAGGATTAGGGGTGGCATCATTCCAATGCCACAAAATCACTTCTGGTGCAATCCTGGAAGTAAGATCATTGCATTAGTGCAATGCTCTAGGATTCCACTAAAACTCTATGGCATAAACTCTATGGTAAAGCTCTCCGGTTTTACCATAGAGTCTTAGAATAACATGCTGACGCAATGATGTAACTTCTGGGTTCACACAGGAACAATACCTATTTCTCCCCCATTCTTCTTGTGCCATTCTATTGAGTAGTGGCAGGAAATCCAAACTGCCAGCAGGAGGTCTCCCATAATATCAGGAGACCTGGTAGCCCTACTTTCAAAGTTGCCACTTACTCTGGAGATCAGTTGTAACTGCAGAAAAACTCCAGGCTTTACCAGTGTAACAGATAGTGTGCGTTAGCTAGCAGTTCCCTAGGAAATGAGCAAGAGGTTGTGTGGGAAAGATTGCTTCCTTGGGCAATTTTGGGTGTGTGTGGGTATGAGTTCCAACTGGAAAGTGAGCCAAGCTTACACAGAGACAAGTCTAGGATACACATATACCTAACAAACACCATAAACTACGTTTAGAGTCTGGTTCTATTTTTAAAATTCTTCCTGACTAGAAGTTAATATATTACTTATCACTCAGTAAACAAGAAGAACATTGTTATACAGTATAATAAACTGAGAGACTATCATTGCCAATTGCCTACATTTTGAAGGAATTCCTGTGGTCTCATTTTCTGTGACAAATTCTTGAATTTAAAATAGCTCACAAACACTACTATTCTTGGCGCAGTCACTGAAAAATTTGTTTGTCTTCTTTAATGACAATATGAGGTCCAAGGGCCATGCTGCTCCTACTGTTTTGCTGGTTCTGTCTTATCTTGGGTGTTGTATCATGCAAAGACAATAGATAAGAGACTCAATAATGTTAAGGCATATCCTCTCCATTTACTCCATTCACTTTTACAAAAAGGCCTAATGATGCTGATAGAATGTGCATTTCTTTGAGAAGGAATTAGCATATTAGCTGATTATAAGCATACAATTGTAAATAAATAAAAGCTAAAGAACTTGTACAAAATCTTTTATTTTGTAATCATGACATTCTGAAACTTGTTCCACCAGCAAATAAGAGCTTTGTGCGAGAACAGCAAGTCCTGTAGCAGTACAATGCCATAAAATATAACACAATATAGACACTTTAGGTTTCATTACATTGGTGTGGCAAGCTGCTAAGTCCAGTTGTCACTCAAACTGATCATTTTGTCCAGGGTAGATGTGTCAATTTTTGACTTTAGTCTTGAGGAAAGGTTTATACCTCACAGGATGCCAAGACAGTCAAATAGACTACAGTAATTTTATTTAACAAAGAATTCACCCTCTAATAAAGCTTGCAAAAGGCAGAAGCTGATCAATTTGTTGAGGTTAAGATTCTGGGAACTGAAAAATGATATCACCTGGAATTCAGTTGTCCATAGGTCTGCACACTGCAAAATTACTGCCTAATATGGAGGGAAATACAGCAGCCTAGCAGATAGCTCCTCAGCATGTAAACGGGAATCAAATGCTATCTAAAATGTGTTGCAGCAATTCAAAATGGGACCCTATCATGAAAACATGATTATATTCACTGCCATATGTGAACTTCTTCCTTTCCTATTCATCCATCCATCATGTCATTTTGTGAATAATGCCCCCAGTCACTAGGTACTGACCACCGAAAACTGAGAATCAACATGAAAAGAAGTGTCTTATATCTACTGACCAACCATTTGCTGGTAGGTAAAAGCTGGGCTTTTTTTTGTAGAAAAAGCCCAGCAGGAACTCATTAGCATAATAGGCCACACCCAACAGCAGAAACTCATTAGCATATTAGGCCACACCACTGACAGCACAGTTTATTAGCATATTAGGCCTCACTCCCATGTTACCGGAAGAGTGGCCATCCAGCCACACCAACCTTTTGCTTCTTATTCTGTTTACCTTGTTTGTTGTCAAAATCCAGGGCTTTTTTTGTAGCAGGAATCAATTTGCATGTTAGGCCACATACCCCTAATGTAGCCAATCCTAATGAGTTTCTGCTGTTGGGTGTGGCCTGTTATGCTAATGAGTTCCTGCTGGGTGTGGCCAACTCAGGAGCCAGCCAGAACTCCGTTCCTGTGCGTTCCTGCCCCAAAATAGCCCTGGGTAAAAGAGTGACTTCTCATGATTATCCTACCACGACTGATGTCATACAGCCAAATGAAGGTGGTTGAGGCTGAGACAGAATGACAGGAGAAAAAGAATTAGAACCCAAGTTCTTTTTCATTGCCCTGTTCACTACACTCCTCAGGCTGTTTTTGATTCTTATCATGAAACAGAAGATGTCAACATTTTCAGGAGAGCTAGTGGGTCTTTGTATGGAAGATGATCTGAATGCTGAGCCCAATTGCCCTGGGATGCTGGGAGGATATCAGGTAAATAAAAAAATATGATGTGTATCTCTGTTTCATAAAACAGAAAGGTTATTTCTAACTGAAATTAAGATTATTACACGATTGCTAATTACTTTCTTAAATTGTCAAGTCAAGGATTAGTAGTAGTTTTAGCTATTTGCCATAATTTCACCGTTTAGTGCCTCAGGGCAGGGGTCCCGACTTCCTTGCACTTTGTAAAATGCCATGCACATTGAAGGTGTTAATAAATGAGAATGGTAAAGTACACAGACACAGTCAAACAAGAACAGAAAAATTCAGTTGGAGAATATAAAAATAATATTAGCCGCATCACACAAGAAGCTATCTTACAGGTAACCATAAAATCTTGACTACTGCACAGGTTTTTGGATTAACTAGTCCAAATGGAATCTTATTGATGATTTGTCAACTATTTTTTGCCTAACTTCATAATTAAAATGACAAGATAGCAAATAATGGGGGTAACCACTGAAACGACAATAATGCTGCAACCCAAAATACCTCGCTATTTCACCAAGCAGTTCCATGAGCATAACAAGTGATGAAAGAGCTCTATAGGAGAGCTCAGAACAGGAGTGCAAATAAGCTGGCACAGGAAGACAGGGGAAAGGGAGTCCGGCAGTCCCCAACTCGATCACAATTTAAAGAATGTGACGACTAGCAAAGTAATTCCATTTGTAATTAAAAATTTGACTTAGTTACATATTTTGCAATTTTCCATCAAATGAAGAAGTGTGTGTTGTCTTTTATAAACACTGATCTGACATCTGAAAAATCACATTTGGGGAGTGGGCGTGACCAATTTATGGGTTAGCAGCCATTACCCAGTGCTTGCCATCTGCCTGCTCAAAATTTGAATGTTTTTACCCTTTCCAATGCAATTTTTTTTATTTTGAAAGATGGTGTCCAAAGGTGGTAAGAAGGGGAAACAGAAAGGAAAAAGCATTTCACATTTAATGGAGTTCTTCCCAGCTACAGACACACCATCCACCGCATCTGCAATGCTGAGGAGGGGCGAGCTAATGGTTGAAGAGAGTTCACTTACTACAAACTTTTTAATGCAGACACTAACCAAACAATGTCAGCAGGGGTCCTTTCATAGAAAAAGAGGTGCAGGAGCTCATTAGCATAACTCATTAGCATATGCTACGCCCCCTGACATCACCAGAAGTGTGTCAGAAAGGGAATGTCAGTTTCAGCCCCATTATACCCTATGGGCCATTGAAATCAATGGCAAAAACTCATAGGGTATATGAGGGGCTGGAGGAAAGGGGATTTGAGGGAGAGGCTCCAAACTTGCAGGGTAGCTGCTGGGGCCTCTCCTCGAAATACCCACCAAGTTTCAAGAAGATTGGACCAGGGGATCCAATTCTACGGGCCCCCAAACAGGTTGTCTCATTCCCTCCATTGTTCTCTATGGAGGGAAAAAATGTTAACTTTTTTCCTCCCATAGAGAACAATGGAGGAAATGGGGGCAACCTGTTTGGGGGCCCGTAGAATTGGACCCCCTGGTCCAATCTTCTTGAAACTTGGTGGGTATTTCGAGGAGAGGCCCCAGCAGCTACCCTGCAAGTTTGGAGCCTCTCCCTCAAACCCCCTCTCCTCCAGTTGCTTTTAAAGTTGCCGCCGAATTTCGGCGGCAATTCGGCAGCAGGCTGAATCAGATTAGAGAATCTGATTCGGCCTGTGGCTGCCCTAGTGTCCACTCCTGAGCTGGTGGAGCTTTGCTCCGCCTCGCTCCGGCCCCAACGGACCCCTGAATGTCAGGAACTGAGAAATGACATTACAGAAATGCTGAAACCAGCATTTCAACAAATGGATGAGTTAGAAGACCTTCATAAACAGACAAACCAAAAGGTAGAGAAACCTCTCAAAAAAGTTACTGAGCTTGAGAGTCAGTTACCTGTGAGAACCTTGGATGCTTGGGCATGGGAACATATTTTGTCTTTGGATTATCATAGTCTTGAGTGGTGCCTAAAGTTCAGGGGGTTTAAATCAAATGTTGAAGCTGGAACAGAGTTGAATATGTTTATGGCAGATTGGTTAGCGGGCACTTTAAGCCTTGAAGCTAGTGTTATGACCCTTCTACAGAGAGCTCATCATGTTGTTAAGCTATGTGATGAATCTACTTCCTCATTATATACTACAGATATACTGGTAGAATTTAAGGACTTCCGAACACAGCAGAGGATCCTTGCAAAGGCTAGAGAGCAAGGTGGTCTTGACTTCCAGGGCTTGAAGATTCAAGTTTTCCCGGATCTCACCCTACGAATTTTTAAAGATTAGAAGAAATCTTAAAGACAGAACTGCTAAACTGTGGGACTTAGAAATAAGATATTGTTGGCTCCGTATGGGCAAGCTGTGTGTCTAACATGGCTCAATCTCTTATATCGCCTACAACTCTGCTTCAGGTGAACTAATGCTGGCCACCTTAAATTCTTTTCCTTCTGAATCAAAAGAAAATAGAGCCAGCAAAAAGAAGGAACTCTCCCCTCTTATGCCAGTCAAAACAACTTGAGTCTGTACTCCTGAGTCTGTACTTTCTGTACCATGAAGATCTTGAAAAGAGTTTGGACTTTTTAAAAAAATAGGATTTGGGTAATAAAATATTTTTTTCTTTGATGCTACAAGAG
This sequence comes from Lepidodactylus listeri, assembly GCA_029233225.1. Lineage (NCBI taxonomy): Eukaryota > Metazoa > Chordata > Lepidosauria > Squamata > Gekkonidae > Lepidodactylus > Lepidodactylus listeri. Next base: position 53,750,396 of record JARCFY010000016.1, on the reverse strand, counting down.
CGGTGGCACTGTGGCAAGCATCTGGGTATGTTCCCGCAAGGTTCAATCAATCCTTGGAAGGAGCGGTTTTTCTTTTCTCCTGACCCTTCATAATTTAGTTCAAAGATTAATTTGATGATATATTGTAAATCTATTTAATGGGCTAAGATTAATGTGAGAATCCTATAAATTTTATCATGTAATTTTTTGGGACAAGAAAGAGGAAAGAAGATGAAGAAGATATGAAGATAAAGCATTTAAGTGAAGTTCTGTTTCTATAATATTAATGATTTGGGTGATGTTAAATTATAAAATTCTTTCTTCAATAAAAGATCTATTTAAAAAAAATGAACTCAGATTTAATTGGTTAGGGACCATTGCCTTTGTTCTAATGGCTGGCTGAATTTGTCACCAATCTTACAAAGGATAAAACAACTAAGATGCATTGTTGAGATATGAAGGCAAGTTAGGTTACTCCTAACTTTTGGATATTATTTCTAATTAATAAAAGCCATTTGGGTATCTGAATCTAAGGGGCACTCTAATTCAAGTGTGGATAATACCTCTCCCCCATCATCTTACTCATATCAGAACATATGTTCTGTCCTATACCTCACACCTTTGCTTCCTCCCCTCTCCCCCTACTTTCCTCACACTATTTTTCCCGTCTATACCCCTTTTATTTCTATCTCTCCTACATGCATGTGACTTCCTCTCTCTTTCTGACCCATCATCATTCTCTTTGTTTTTCTGCCTTCCCACCTAATCACTCTTTCTCTCTTTCTGCCCCAATCCATCACTCTCTCTTTCTGCCCCCATCACTCTCCCAGCCTCCTGTCTGATTCCTCCCCCACCCCTAGGGTTGCCAAGTCCCCTGGGGGGGGCAGGGAAACCCTGCTCGATTGGCCCACTCCCCGCTGGACTGGATTGGGCTGCCAGGGGAACCACACCCCCAAATTGTCGAACTGCGAAGATGTGCCTGGCATGATGATGTCACCCGGAGGTGACGTCATCGCATCAGGCATGTTTGGGGGGGGACACTCTATCATTCAAGGGAAAACTCTGGTCCCTCCCCCAAAGACTCCCAAACAGGGCCAGGACTTCCCCCGCTAAACCATAAGTAGGACTTGGCAACCCTACCTACCCCACACAGCAGCAGCAGCGGCGGTACTCCCAGCCACCCAGCTGCTTCCTCTCCCCCCACAGCAGCAGTGGCAGTGCTCTGGGAATCATAACAGATCTCCCAGCTGCAGAGATCAATTCACCTTAGGGCTATTAGCTCCAGGTCGGGAAATTCCTGGAGATTTGGGGGTGGAGCCTTGGGACAGTGATGATTGGGGAGGCAAACAGCCTCAGCAGGGTATAATGCCATAGGCTCAACCCTCGAAAGCAGACATTTTATCCAGGGGAACTGATCTCTGTCACCTGGACAACAGTTGTAATTTTGGGTGATCTCCAGCCCTTGTCTGGAGGCTGGCAATGGTAGTTTAAGTGAAAGAAATGGCTGGTTTGGAGGGTGGAGTCTATGGCATTATACTGGTCTGTAGTCTCTCCTCAAACCCCACCCTCCCCAGGCTCCACCCTCAAATGTCCAGGAATTTCCCAGCCTGGAGTTGGCAACCCTATTTCCTTCCCACCCAACAGCTAACCTACCTTTATCTGTTTTCAGCTTTCCATCTCCACCCCCCTCCCCCACAGCCTCTACCTAGGAAAATCACAGTCTTTCTCCACAGTGGGGACTAAAGCAGCTTACATTATTATTTCCTCCTTGTTATCGGCACAACAACCCTGTGAGGTTGGTTAGGCTGAAAGTATGTGATTGGTCCAAAATCTCCCAGTCAGCATAAAACCACAAGATGGGGATTTGAACCTGGGTCTTGCAGATCCCAATCTGAAGCTCTAACTGTTACATCACACTGGCTTTCATAGGGTGGCTGCTGATGAACAGTAGCAAGCAGCTGGGCCAACCTGAGTCATGCAAATCAGGTGGTATCACATCACACAGAGAGTGCTGCCTAGGAATGCCAGCCTCCAAGTGGGACCTGGGGATCCCCTGGAATTACTGCTCATCTCCAGACTACAGAGGTAACTTTCCATGGAGAAAATGGATGCTTTGGAGGGTGGAGTTTATGGCATTGTACCTCACTGAGGTCCCTGTCCTCCCCAGGCTCCACCCCCAAATCTCCAGGAGTTTCCCAGCCTGGATCTGGATCCACTGCCGGTGGCTGGGGGGGGGGGGGTACTTGGCAACCCTAGACTGCTACTAGTAAAAACCCTGCCTTTTACTGACAGAAACAGTTAGAAGCCTCCCCCGCCCCGCTCCCCGAACATTCTTCTCTCACACAGTTGATGCCTGGAGTTAGATCCCTGTGAAGGCCATTTCAAAAGGTATTGGTGGGAATTCAACGGTCCCTGAAGATTTTTTAAAAAAACTTTTTGATTTTTCTGCAGACTGAGACTATTCAGGAAAAGCTGCTGGGGGAGAGTGAGCTCTCTTTTGGCAAATATAAGTATCCACACAGAAAAAAAAACTCTGGGAAATAGTATATAGAATCATCAGAACTACCTTTTCACTCTTTATAATGAAATATGCAAGACTGAAAATAAATCAGCAATAGTATAAAGCTGTCAGTAAGGCTTCCCTTCTGACCAAGTTTATGAACATCGAATGTGTACATTCCGTGAGATGATAGGAATCTTACCTTCTCTCCAGGTGACCCAGGAATTCCATGTTCTCCTTTTGGACCTTCTTCACCCTACAAAACAAATTGTATATAAATCTGTCCTGTTGTCAAAGCTATAAATTATTTTACAAACCATTTTAGTCTCAAAACAGTTAATTCTGATTCTTGTCAGATTTTTATGCTATTATTTCTGCTGATCATGAATGTCAAAACAGTGCTGCAACCAGAGAGAGGCACAGACTATGAAGAAATAGGAAAAACAATTTTACATGCAAGAAAGGGAATGGATTAAAAGAGAAATTAAAGCTTGAAGTTGAAAATCTAAGCTGGTTTTTTCTGCCAAATGTTGATGGAAAAATTGGATTCATTCTCCCATTTAGAGTGTGGCACAGAATTTCATTTCCCCTTTGTAGCACACATTTAAAAGTCAGTATCAACTATCTTTTATTAGGGCATTGCAAATGTAGGCATTCAACTATTTCATTGATGAAAAGTTTATTTACAAAATCTGTGAGTTCTCAGTTCCGAACACAATAAGGCATTATTACATCAGTTTTTGAGAAGTCTAAATTGCCAAGGTAACGTACCACTGAAATGGTAAGTAAAAACCACTGCACCAGTCCTTCCAGCACTTTTGCACATTTTACTTATTTCCTTATTTATTTGATTTCTAGTCACATGGCAACTTATGACTTTTGAACAGCATAATAAACATGTTAAAAATCAACAAAAATCAGATAATACATATAAAATAATATGATATAGTCCTTTGGGACTCCTCACAGAACCTATTAAAACTTTAAAGGAAGTCAGACAGGGCTGCCTCCTAGCTTCTCTTCTCTTCTCTTCTCTTCTGTCTTTATTTGAGTGATGTGGTTAAGCTTATGACAAATACTGATTTTCATCCACCAAAACTTGGCTCGTGTCATATATCAATCTTACTATATGCAGGCGACATGCTCCTTTTATCAAGGACACCATTGGGACTCCATAGGGCACTTGACAGTTTTGCCACCTACTGTGACAAAGAACATCTTTCCATCAATTATAATAAGATTAAAGTGATGGTGTTTCGTAAATGCCCTCCAAAAAAGAGTATGGTCATTGCAGGGAAATAAAACTGAGCAGGTTAACAAATCGATCTGCTATATATCTTACTTACAATGCCCTTTTTTATTATCCTTTTTAATTCCATACAATTCTTCCATTGGGGGTATCCTTCTCATTTAGTATTCCAGAGCACTTCATTTATTTCAAAATATTATATAAACTAATAACCCTTAACTAATATTGTCCTCCCACTCTTCCTATTACTTCTTGTATTGGAATTAAACTCCCTTGAGCATTAGACATATCTTTCACTTTCCATAGGTCCTTTCCCTTCAGTTCCTTCCAAAAAGTTGCCTCAAAATTTTTAAATCCCTCATTTAATGATTCAAGTGGGGCCCACTTTGAAAGAGGAGGCATCCACTTAACCTGTTTCCCCCCATATTTTTAATGCTGTCTGTCTTGTATTCTCAATCTCTTTTTTTAATCCTTGTGTAAATATTCCGAATCTGCCTTCTCCTCCATTTATACAATCTTCCCATTGGGCCCATTTATCCTTACTTTTGCCTTCCATTTCCAACAACATTTTTATTTGAAAAGCTTCATAATATCCTTCCAGTTGTAACATACCCCAACCTAAGTGTTCCTTTGATGAGTATATCATTTTCCTTGGTATTCTAGCTTGTTTCTTCCCAAATACCCAATTTTTAAATTCCATATCTCACATCACTAACTGTTTCTTAGGTACCCATTCTGGAAGTACTTGAAACAAATACATCAACTTAGGTATTATAAACATTTTAAATGTCCTAATCTTCTCTAGTATACTCAAATACTTATTTTCCATTGATTTAATTTTTTTGTATCTTCTTCCATACTATTTTATAATTTATCCCCATCAAATTCTTGACATTTTTTGTTATCATTACTCCCAAATATTTCAGTTTCTTATTCTCTAGCTTCATACCTGTTAACTTTGCTATTTCTTTTTGTTCCTTTACGTCTATCTTGCTAAACATTATTTCTGACTTCTCAATATTAACTCCCAATCCTGAACATGCTTTAAAGTCTTCTAAAATTATTACTAATTCTTTCATCGCTTCTAAAGGATTCCCTAAAACCATTAAAATATCATCCGCAGATAAATTCAATTTAATTTCTTCCTTTCCTACCTTATACCCCCGAATTCTAATACTATTTCTGATTCTGTCTGCCAAAGGTTCCATAGCTATAACAAATAGCATTGGGGATAAAGGACACCCTTGCTTAACTCTTCTCTGAATCAATACTTTCCCAGTATGTCCGTCGTTTATATTAATCACTGCTCTTCCTTCTCTGCATTCACAAAAGGTCCTTCAAAACCAAATTTGTGTAATACTTGGAACAAGTATTCATGAGTTAATGTATCAAATGCCTTATATACGTCCAATTTCAAAAGAGCAATCTTCCTATTATTATTTCCATGATATGAAGCATTGATCACATTCCTTATAGGATGACCTATGTACCTTCCTTTCACAAAACCGTACCAATCTTCTCCTATTAGACTTGGTAATAGCTTCTCCAATCTATTTGCTAAGACCATTGCAAAAATTTTGTAATCATGATTTGCCAAGCTTATTGGTCTGTAAGAATTAGGATCTTCCGGATCTCTCTGCTGTTTGGCAATTGTGATAATTTCTGACCTCCTCCAAGAATCCGAAGCTTTCCCTTTATTCAGAATTTTATTTAAAAAACCTTTGTAATTTCCCACCATTTTATAAAATTCTGCTGTAATTCCGTACAGTCCTGGTGATTTTCCATTTTTAAGTTATTTATGACATTTAAAATTTCTTTTTGTCTAATATCATCATTTAGTTCTATTAACTCTTCTTCTTTAACTTTGTTCCCTATAACTTCATCAAATTGTTTATTTTCCTCTGCTTTAAATTACCTTTGGTAATATTTAGCAAAAATCTCTCTTATCTGATTATCTTTAAATACCTTATTTCCCTTCTCATTTTTCATACACCCTATCCTCTGCCTATCCCTTCTTTTCTTCAAGTAATTTGCCAGCCTCTTCATTGTATTTAAATTATTCCTTTGATATTCATTCTTCACCAGTATATCTTTTTTCCACATAGAGGTGAGGTCCATTTCCTGCAATTCATTTTTCACCTCATTTAACTGTTCCTGTGTTTGTCTTTCATATTTCTTTGTAACTTCCTCTGAAGGTCTAACATCTCCTTCAACTTTTGCTCTCTTCTATTTATTTCCTTTTTAAACTGAATTTCTTTTGTAATACATATTCCCCTAATGACCGCCTTTGCAGCATTCCATATTATATCTTCATCTGCAGATTACCTGTTTTCCATAAAATAATACTCCACTCCCTTTAATAGATCCTCCCTATCCTTCTGTTGAAAGAAAATTTTAGAATTGAATGTCCATTGTTTGTCTTTTCCTCATTCAATTCTGCCTCTATGGTAATTGGTGCATGATCAGAGATCCATATTGGCCCTGTTTCCACCCTTCTAATTCTCATATCATTAGATTATTTTATTAATATATGGTCTATACAAGAAAACCTTTTATACCTTTTTTGAAAAAAAAGTAGGTTGCTTTTCCTTTTGCAGAATGTTATGTATGTCTCTAAGTCTCCATTTTTAATATTCAATTTCTTGTTCTCTAAAATATCAGTATTAAAATCTCCCACTATTAATAATTCCCCTCCATAGAAAGATTGCAACCTTTTAAATATCCTATTTAAAAATAAGTTCTGACCTTTGTTAGGTGCATAAATATTTGCCAACATATATACCTTACCATTCATGCTGAATTTCAAGAAAATAAATCTTCCCTCTCTATTTGTATATTGTTCCAAAATATTAGTATTAATTCTAGCATGAAACAAGATAGCGACTCCTCTTGCCCTTTTTGTTCCCCTAGATTCTATTTGCACACCCCATACTTGAGAGTTTAATAGTGTTCTCAAGTCCTTCTTACTTTTATGCATTTCCTGAATGCATAATACCTCTATTCCTAAATCCTTTAACTGTTCATTTAGTCTGTACTGTTTAACCCCCAAGGCCAACCCATCTACATACAAGGAGAGCAACTTAATCACCGTCCCTATTTCTTAGTTGTAACAGCCCTTCCCCAGTGTGCTCTTGGTCCTTATTTCCCTTCTTTTCTATTTTTCTTATTACCTGGTCAAACCTTCCCCTATAGCCCAAAAAACCCTCTTTGAGGGTTTAGAAAGGGATTCCATTTCTCCCTCTCTTTCCGGTCTTAGAAGTGAAATCCTGCCTACTTCTATAACCCCCCCCCCCAACAGTCATATTCATTTTCCCATTCAACAACCATCTCTACCTGAAACATAACCTTAAATACCATAAATCCATTATACTCTTAAGGAGCCAATGCCCACTCTACTTAAAAAAAAAGAAAAGATTTTATTGATTTTTCAAACTACCCTATCACCTATCAAAAAAAAAAAAACATGACTAAAATCTAACCTACTCATATAATGACAGGAGTCCAGATAATTATTAGTCTATGCTTAACAAAACTTTCTAAAAAGAATAGTTATACAATTCAGGCTATATCTTATTCTTTTCTAATTTCTGTTCAGATTATATATATATAAAAAAAGCTTTGAGATTCAGTGTTCACTTAAACAAAACAATCAAACTTTAGAGAGATACATAACAACTTGTTTAAAGCTATTTCTTCTTTGGTTTTTCCTTCTTCTGTGTCTTCTTCTTCACCTTTTCTGGGATCTTGGGACCTGCAGCTCCTAGTTCAGACTCCGAGTCACCTTCTTCAAGTCCCAAACTTTCTGAAGATGAATTTACTAGTCCATAAATGCTTTCTTGCTGGTCCAGTGAGTCCTCTGATGAAGATCCTTTTCCTTTCTTGTCTTCTCTCTTCTTACAGTAAACCAGAAAAGCATCTGCCTTGGCTACCATGTCTATCTTCTCCTTCTTGTCTTTAAAGGTGAATGTTAGGCCTTCCGGATGGATCCAACGATAAGAAATATTAGCAGATTGTAACCAAACAGTCAATTTTTTATAAGCCTTTCTTATTAAAAAAAATGCCCACTTTACTTTTAATTCACCATAAGATTACCTCTTCACTAAATAACATTTTAACTTTTTAACTCAGTCCTTTTTTCTTATTCATCTTCATCTTCTTCTTCTTCTTTTCCTTCTCCAGTCCCTTTTCAGACTTTGGTCGAGGACAGACTGGCAATCTGCCCTGGGAGAGCTCTGCTTGGGAAGCGGGGGAAGGGAGCCCGTTCAGACATCCGCAGCTGTCCCTCGGCTCCCTTCCACACTTACGCGCTTTGAAGCCGGTTTCCTCTCGCTGTAGAAGGACACCGGGAGAAACTGGTGCCCAGGGGCAGTCTTCTGCATGCCTCCCACTTTCAGGCAGTGTGAACCGGAAGAAGGTGGGATTCAAGCGGAGGTGGCTGTGTGAACGTGCTGTTTCGGCAATTTGTGCATGAGCACTCAAGCGCACATGCACACATATGCACATATGCATATTGCTGAAACAGCCCTGCCACAAGCTGCAGAGGCCGGCCCACCCGGGGCCACACCGCAGCAGTCTGAACACTCCGTAACAGCATCCTTGCGCAATACACTGGCCAGTGTGAATGACCAGCCCCGGGGAATTTTCCCCCCACAACTTTTGCCTCCGGATTCCTCCCGCTCCAGATTGCCAGTCTGTCCTCGGCCCTGGTTTCTTATATTAAGTTTTTCAAGCAGTTTCTCCACTTCTTAAAGGGGCTTTAGCCCTCATCAATTTTCCATCGTTGAAGATTAAGATAGTTACTGGGTATCCGCAGGAAATAAAATTTCATCGTTAAACAGTTCCTGAGCATACGGTCTCATCAATCTTCTCTCCTGTAAAGTCCCTGGTGATAAGTCCAGCCATGGTATAACCCTCTGTCCTTGGAGTTGTAAGCCTTTAGTTTTCCTAAGTGTTTTCCAAACTTTATCTTGCAGCTTTTCTCTTGAGAAGGCAATAATTACATCCCTTGGATTTTCTCCAGCTTTAGGTTTTGTTTTTAAACTTCTGTGGACGTGTTCCAATCATTTTCCATAATATTTATTCCAAGCTCTTGAAACCATTCAATTAAAGTCTTTTCAAGTCCTCTAATTGGGATACTCTCCTTTATTCCTGAAAGCCTGAGATTCTTTCTGCATTGTCGGTCAGATAAAGAGGCAACCCTTCTTTTAACTTCTTGTAACTCCTTCTAATTACGTTTCATATTTTTCAAAGTCTTATCGGCAGTTGATTGGACTGTTTTAATGTCCTCAGTTAATTGCTCCACTTTACTTTGAAGCTCTCTAATATCACCTCTGATATTAGTTTCCATGTTAGCTATAAGCTCTGACAACTCTTTAAGCTCTTCCTTTGCCACCATTTTATCTTTGCTTTAAGTGCAGCCTTCGACACGTCTTTTAAATAGATTTATATATAAAATAACTCATCAAACCCAGCCAATAATTATTCTCCAAAGCTTCCGCTCCCTTTAAGTTCTGTTTTTATTGTTTATCTTCTATTGACTCTGGTTGTTATTACATTTTATCTCACTGTATTCTTGGATGAGTAGTTTGAGGTGTCTATATCTATTGATGCATGCGCAAGACCTCCAGCTTAAAATATATATGATTCCAAAAGGCCTTCTTCCCCTTGTACTGCAAGATTCTTACCAACCGAGATGGTTACACATAGTTGAGGAAGGCCTTGGAAAAATGAGTCTGCAACCTGGCACTCTTTTGTTACAGCCCTTTGATCTGGCTAAAGCTTTAATTAAGCAAAGGATCTGTGACATGGAATGCCAGCAAGATATAACAAAGTCTCCCAGCTTCAGGGCCTCTGTGGAGATGAGATACATCATGACAATGGCCAAATACCTTAAAACTTTAGATTTCCCCACTCATAGGAGGACTTTTACACTGGACAGATGTGACACCATTTCGTCCAGGCTTTTGGAGGGAAGATATAAGAAGACCCCATATTCTGGAAGGACTTGCCCTTGCCCTCTAGCTGAGGTGGAAACAATAGAACTCCCCCCCCCCACTGCCCGCTTTATGAAGAAATACACAACACAACATTTCTGTCCCTTGTTGATAGATCTGCTGTTGTGTCAGACAGGGCATGCTAAGATAAACTATTAGCAGATGAAAACCAGCTATTACTAAAGCAACAGCCAAATTCTGTGCTCAGGTGATTAGAGTATGTAATAAATTTTAGTTCTGTTTCTGAGCTCTGTTTTAGATTTTATTAGGAATTCAGTTAAGTAGTGCTCATTTTAACTTTTAGGTTTATAATTAAATGGTTTTATGATGTTATTTTATTAACATTTATATCTATTTTAATTCTTTTAATTAACTTTTATGTGTATTTTAATTAGCTATTATGTTATAATTTTATATCTGTTCATCCAGTAGGAGTGTTTGAACATCTAAACCTTCATATTTAAAAATGATTTGCTGTGTGAACTTGTATGTAGTCATGGACCGCAATAAATTACATTCTGATTCATCTGGTTAACCTCCAAAGTCCAACCTGTCCTGGAGGCACTCGCTGACCTGAGGGGTGCCCCAAGGGGTGGTGCTTTCCTCAATGTTATTTAACATCTACACGTGCCCCCTTGCCTAGATTGCCTGGAGGCATGGGCTGGGGTGTTACCAATATGTGGATGGCACCCAGCTATAGCTGTTGTTGGGTGGTCGGTCCAACTCTAACCCAGAAAACCTGGACCAGGCGCTTCAGGATGTGGCGGGCTGGCTTAGACTGAGCTGATTGAAACTGAATCTGACGAAGATGGAGGTCCTGTGCCTGAGTCAGAGCAGATCAGGGGTAGGGATCCCACTCCCGACCTTTGATGGGGTGCCATTGGTGCCAGCTTTGAAGGTTAGGAGTTTGGGAGTGCTCCTGGATGCCTCCTTAATGATGGAGGCCCAGATAGCAGCCACTGCCAAGGCGTCCTTTTATCATCTTCAGCTGATCGGGCAGTTGGTTCCCTTCCTTGAATGCAATGATCTGGCAACAGTGATCCACACAATGGTCACCTCACAATTAGACTACTGTAATGCTCTCTACATGGGGCTGCCCTTGTCGCAACTCCAGAAGCTGTAGCTGGTGCAAAATGCAGCAGCCAGGCTGTTGATGGGTCTCCCTATGCTGGAGCACATCCAACCTGTACTAAAGGCTGCCAATAGCATACCAGATTCGCTTTAAAGCCCTATATGGTCTGGGGCCTGCCTACCTGAGGGACCGCCTTTTCCTGCATGTTCCCCAGAGAGCACTGAGGTCAGGATCTCAACATCATCTGGCCCTCCCTGGACCAAAAGACGCCAGACTGGTCTCTACCAGGGCCAGGGCCTTTTCAGTAGCGGCTCCACACTGGTGGAATGAGCTCCCAGAAGACATCAGGGCCCTGTGAGACCTTTTACAGTTCCACAGGGCCTGTAAAACGAAGCTCTTCCACCAGGCCTTCAATTAGGAGCTGCTACCAATAACAACCAAGGCCCGTTATATTTTAACAACAGCAGCTTCCAATGGATTGGACACTGACTGGGGCTATAGTTATACCATCTATTAAACCTACTGGGATGTCATCGTTACTACCACCAGCACTTTATTCTATCTGCACTTTATTTGTACTGTGATTGTTACATTATACTGAATTTTATGATGTGTACTGTGTTACACCTGTGTTTTAATATGTCTTAAATTTTAATGTGAGCTGCCCTGAGCCTGTCTCAGCAGGGAGGGCAGGATATCAATCTAAATAAATAAATAAATAATAAAAAAATAGCTAACTGAACCATTCTGGGGGGCAGGGCAATTAAACCAGTACTTTTTTAGTTTTAAAAAGTGCCAGTTATCATATACAAGGTTGCCCCAATTTCCACCAATTTTCCCTTCTCTCTGCCAATACCAACTAGTCCGTTCCTAACCCCCAGGAACAGAGGTGCCAACCCCCAGGTAGGGCCTGGAGATCTCCCAAGTATGACAACTGATATCCAAACAACAGGGGTTGGTTTCCCCGGAGAAAATGACTGCTTTGGAGGGTGAAGTCTATGGCATTATACTTGGATGAGCCCCTCCCCCACCAAACCCTGCTCTTCCCAGGCTTCACCCACCAAATCTCCAGGAATTTCCCAAGCTGGAGTTGGCAAACCTACCCAGGAACAACATTCAGAGGGCTCAACAGCAGAAGAGGGGGATTGTGGTTGCTCCCTTCTAAGAAAAAGAAATACTTAATTTTTCTTAATGGGACGTTTGGATGGAGGCCATTCTGGCTTGCCTTACGTATCGCCACCTGTAAGTTCAAAGCAGTGGTGAAAGTGGATCTGGGGACATTCTGATTTTACTTCCACTCACCATTCCAAAGTGTATGAAACTCTTCGATTGTTGATTTGCTGCCCCCTTCCAAAGGTGCTGGTACTCAGTGCCAGTGAGTATCGTCACAAAAAAAAAAGCCCGGAGTTAAACGGTATGACCTTACTACATGCGACTTACTTAATTGAAAGTAAATATTTCTAAAGATATTCAATGGTATGCAAATAACACAGGCTTTTATTAATTAAACAGCTTAAGGATCTAGAACACAATTCACTAATAAACTATTCTGTGTTTCAGTTTATGAAACACAAAAGATCTGAAACGAGAGGGGAAAAGCAAAACAATAGTCTAGTACAAAATGACAAATGAGTTACAAATGTGTGCCTCCAAATTCATAAATAAGTATTTTTGCCAGTGTTATGAAACTAAGCTAATTCTGCCAGCATGTCTTATATGCCACACAGCTATTCCTCCTCTCTATTGGCTTACATTGGCTGGAGACAGACTGGTAGTCTGCCGTGCCTCCGCGGCACAGCAGACTAAGGCGGGGGGAATTTCCCCCACGGCGCGGCATTCGCACGCCACCAGAAGGAAGCCGCCTGCAGCGTTCAGATTGCGGGCGGCTTCCTAGGGCGGCGTGCGGACGCCGCACGGCTCCCCCTCCTGGCGCGCGTTCACACCCACTCCGGCGGGTGGAACGCGCACTGCAGCAGCCGAGCACCACTTTGAAGTGGTGCTCCGCTGCTGCAGGAAAAGCGCGGCACTGGACACGATGTGTCCAGGCCGCCTCCTTGGGGCAGATGCGGCCGTCTGAACAGCCCCTCTGCCTTCGCTTTTGAAGCGGAGGCAGAGTGGCCGAGACTGCTAGTCTGTCCTCAGCCATTATTGGGCAGGTTATATCAGGAATATGCCTGCTCTCCTAAGAATGTTCAAGTAAAGTGTTATTGTTATAAATCGAATGTATTGTTTTGAGGATGATTTTATTGGATTTTATGTGTTACTTCAGTGTATTTAAGTGTTTTATAACGTGTTTTATGACTGTGAGCCGCCCTGAGCCTGCTTTGCAGGGAGGGCGGGATATAAGTCAAACAATAAAATTAAAATTAAAAAAAATATAAAAGTGGAATTTCAAGAGCTGGGTTAATTTTCAGTATTCAGAAGAAACAGGAATTTCATCAACATGAGTTAATTGTAGATCTGATTACTGCTTCAGAAATTATATCACAAATTGGGACACACGGGCTGTGATCAGACAAGCTGTTTGATCTGATGTCGTTGCTCTTACCCTGTGGATTTAAATTGCACATTCAAACAACATCGTCACTATCCCATTCTCCAGTCATTGCCACCCCCCAAACCCCACTCTGATTGTGAGTTTTTCAACACATGGGAAAGTCTGATCTTTATGGATGTAGCTGGTTTCCCCCCACTTATCCAGATGTCTGAACTCTCTGTTGCAATCTCAAGCCGTTTGGGAAGCCTGAAACTTTCCTTCCATTTTCACTCCTTTTTTTAGTCAGCAGTGTATGCATCATCAAATCTTTGTGCCGGGGTTGTGAAACACCACTTGCATATTTATTTTTTACAGACATTTTACAGACATCTCTCTCTCACACAGGAGCTTCTCAAAACTGTGTTTTTCTTAAAAAAAACAAAAAAAAAACACAACCTTCCAAATAAAGACGCCTGTGTGTTTAAGCTTTTTTTCCATGAGACACTGGCAAGCTTTTAGCTTCCCTCTGAGGCTAGGGGTGGGGCAGCAGGCTGAGAAGCCCCCTTTGTCTTTTTCCATGCTGGTTTCTCTGCCTACAGAGGTGATGGATGGTGGCATCCATCCTAAAAATGACACAACTTCTGGGATACATTCTAAGAATCCTCCCAAATTCTATGGTTATTACCATAGAGATTTGGGAGTATTCCTAGAGCATCATCTGGAAGTGATATCACTTCCAAGTCAAACATGCCCCTCCCCAGACCCCACCCTAAAATTCTTTTTAGGGTTGCAGATAGAGGCCTGCCAACCTGGATGTTAAAGGACTAGGTACATGTTATTCGGGGTACTAGATACATAAGGACTAGGTACGTATTATTCAAGAGATCAATGATCAAATCTACCATTTTACTTAAAAGCAGTGGTGGGCTGGGGCTGCTAATTTTTTCTCAGAAGTAGCCGTGGCGAAGGTGGGGTTCAACCCTTACCTGAGTGCCATTTCCCCAAAATAAATTTATTTATTTAGAATATATCTATGCCAGGTCTTCAGAGTTCTGCAATTCAGAGTTCTATCCCTCCTCCCCAAACTCCCTGCTGAGGAATACAGACAGTGCTCCAATAAAATTCAGAGCCTCCAATAAGTACTATAAAGAGAAATCAAAAACACTGGAAGATCCAATCACATACCTCCCACATGATGAGTAGTTTGATCTACTAGGAACATCTCAGAAGTCTAATGTCTTGCTGAAATTTACACATCTTTGAACATCCAGATCATACCATAAAGTACCTTTAGGTCGCATCCAGCCAGAGTTGCCAACTTCCAGGTGGGGCCTGGAGAGCTCCCAGAATCAAAATTGATCCAATCTCCTGGAGAAAATGGCTGCTTTGGATGGTGGAATCTATGTCATTACACCTTACTGAGGCCCCTCTCCTTCCTGAACCCCACCCTCCCCCAGCTCCCCCTCCAAATCTCCATGAATTTCTCAACCCTGAGTTGGCAAATCTACACCCAGGCTTAAAATGCTATGATTCATTACAAGACAATTTAGCTTCCCTTTCTCAATGAATACGGCTTACGGCCGTATTTGGCCAGGCATTCTGGTGCCATCCTAACAGAGTTGCATGCTAAGTACAGTGCACTACAGAGGGCGTTGCCTTGCTTTGGATGGCATTGCCAGTGTTGTTTGTAGTAAAAATACTCCATATTATAACAAGGAATGTGATCTTAATAAAGTTAAGCTAAATAGACTAAAGAAATGGGAGGTGGTGAGGTGGACGACTGAGCCTATTAGGAAACCGGTTCGCTGGCTAGGCGGGGTATAAATTGAACAAAAAACCAAACAAACAAATAAATAAATAAACCTCCTGAGGATGGGCAACTCCTGTTTCAAATCCTCACGATTACTAAAAGCAATGTATAAGCGATGGAAAGCCATCAGCTGGGGGGGGAAGTTCATATTTTGTAGTCATCACTTTCTAAAAATAAAAGATTTCTGTAAGTCACTGCTCCTTTACATGCACTAAATTGCCTCCACAAGCAACGTCCTGCAGCTTTTATACCTGTCTCTTTCAAATCACAGCATTCATCCGCAGGAATTCAAAGGGCTGCACCTGTAAAACCCAGCTGGTAACACTTATTTGCTGGCGTGTGAGCAAGGGGAAGAGCAAATCAAGCAAAATGAGCGACACATGGATGAGCAGCTGCACTCCATCCAGAAATTCAAATCCCGTGAATTGAAGTAATGATGTTTAGTGCTCCCCATTCAAAACAGTTTTGAATGCAGGCATGTTAAGTTGGGTCCCCCAATAGCAGCAGGACCAAGATCCTGAGGATCCTATTAGCAAATGGCCACCAGTGCTTAGAAGAGGGTGAACAGGGTGAGCAGAAATGTCAGCTTCTGTGACAGAATGAGCATTACATCGCAGTTCACGTCCAGTCTTGCTCCCGGCTATTTTAAGAGAGCTCCAAACCATTTCTTTATCTCTCGCAGTGTATTTTTACATGTTGCATACTCCGAATTCATGCAGTTCTATGTCATATAAAAAAGGATATCTAACTTACAAGCTAGAAACCCTGCTAAATATATATTGCTGCTTCATATCAGTAAATCAGCTTTCTTTCTTAAGCCTTTAAAATAACTATATGCCACAGCAAATTAGATTATGAGATTATGCCTATTGTGACTTCAGTAGAGGAGGAAGCCGAATAAACTATTCAGTTCAATGTCTGGAGCAACAAGCATTTGGCCTATTTGTTTCTGTGATATATAGGCTGTTACTAAATCATATTTTTACCTTTTATCTGGTCTTTTATTATTTTTTCTAAAACCATATACTAATGCATGAGTAACTCTTAAACCTCTAAAAGATTTCTAATTTACATTATGTAATCCACCCTGAGTTTCAGTGAGAAAGGTGGACTATAAATGACACACACACACACTCGTGTATGTGTATGTGTGTGTGTGTCTAACACTGAAGCCTATTAACAAAATATGACATTTACCCTACGATCCTAAGCAAAGTCACACACCTCCAATTCAACTGAAGTCAGGGGACTTAGAAGTGTGTAACTCAATTTAGGATTGCACTGTTTGTCACTCTGGTCTTCAGTCTCAGTAAGCTTGCGTTATTCAGTACAGGTCCTGCAACTTGGCCTTGAAAGTCAGGAAAACACAGACTATCTGAGACATCGGGAAATATCTTGTCATCCAACAAAATTGTTCATGTCTTCCATGTTCAAAAAGTAGGTGGCCGCCAGTTTCTTATGCCCGGCGCTTATGGACACATAAGCCAAGGACTGAATGTCCAAGAATGCCTTTCAACCATGACATAGAAAGCAGAATGTAAAAGTTCTGCAGTCTTCAAGATTAATGGCATTTAAACCAATGAATTTTCATGAGTATTTTAGGATTTACTGGATTAATAGGTACAGGCAAGGTAGTAACAAAGTGCATGATGCTATTTTGCATGAAAGCCTCTCATGATTCATTTCGGTTTGGTTTTGCTATCCCAGTGCCATGCTCTTCACATTTCTAGTACATGAGTGCAGAGAACTGTGTGGGAACAAAGAGAGACAATGAGGGATGGCTCAGATCAATTGCATCTCCTCTGATGCATAAACTGTGTGGGTATTCTGAAGGCCACTTCGAATACTCCCTAAACACAGGGGTCATTTCGAGCTAGGGTTGCCAAGTAACTTACCAGCAGGGGAGTCCCGCTCCTGCTCCGGGAGCCTCGCACACGCGCTTTGTGCATGCGCGGTGTGATGACATCACCCAGAAGTGACGTCATCATGCTGGGCATGTTGCTGGGGCGACGCTCTGGTAATCGCCCTAAAACTCTATGGTACCATAGAGTTTTCATGGTGATTGCTAGAGCGTCGCCCTGGCAACATGCCTAGTATGATTACGTCACCTCCAAGTGATGTCATCATGCTGGGCAGTTGGCCGGATTGGGCCACTTCGGGGGTGGGGTTCCCCCCCCCCACCAGCCAAATACTGACTGGTGGATTGGGGACCCCTTTACCGGGGGATTCCCTGCTCCCCAGGGGACTTGGCAACCCTATTTCAAGCAGGAGCGCGCATGAGTGCCGTTCCAGGAGTAACAAGCCCAGGAGCAGGCACATATGGTAATGCACTGTGGAAAAAGGCAAAAGCATACTAACTTGATCTGTATTTCCATGCTTTTTGTAGGGTAGCTTCCCTGCAAGAGCAAAGGAAACTGAAAGTGCCTTTAGTCAAAGCGTAAAGCTGGCTCGCCAGCTCTGAGTTGGGAAAGACCTGGAGATTTTTGGGGTGGAGCCTGAGTGGTGGGTGTTGCCTTCTGACACACTTCCGGTGATGTCAGGGGGTGTGGCATATGCAAATGAGTTGTGCTAATGCCTTATGCCAATGAGCTCCTGCACCTCTTTCTCTATGAAATGGCCCCTGCCTAAACAGAAAGTACTTTAATGTAAAATAAAGAATAAAAAGTAGGGTGGGGTTTTTTTTTTCATTTGATGATATGCTAACTCTTAGGTGTGTAACCTAAGCTGCATATATACAAGTTATTTTTCTAGACTATCTAACATAGCTATATTTAGAAGCTAGATTTGGCCCTTGTTTCACCCTGTGGCATTCACATGATATCAGCCTTACCTTTCCCTTTGGTTTTCTTATTTTTCTCATTATTGAATTGTGTAGCACTGACCTGTGATGCTAGACCTGCTACTACCTCATTTGAGGCATGTGTTAAGATGACTGGAAACCAGTTTTTGTGCATTTCCTACATACAAATTATTTTGTGCCCTTGCCTGCAGAGGTGAGGCAGCTGGCAAGCACAGACAGGCAGGGCTTTTCTCCTTATTGAATGACCTCTCCTCTGCGGCTCACCACACTCACCTCTGAGGTGCCAGGATAAAACATTCCTTTTTACCCAAGCTTTTAACAGGCGATTTGAGCAACTGTTTTTACAACCTGCTTCTAGCCCAGGGGTGGGCAAACTTGCTCAGCGTAAGAGCCACCTAGAACAGGGGTGGCCAAACTTGCTTAACGCAAGAGCCGCATAGAATAAACATCAGATGTTTGAGAGCCACAAGACAGGAACAAATATTACCTGCTTTTATTGGAAAAGAAGCAAATTTGCTTTTTATTAACATTAAATGAGACTGCCAAAAAGAATAACAAAAGGGGTAAAAGCAGATATTGATAATGATATTAACTTGTCCAATGATATTTGTTTGCTAATGATATTTAGCTTCCCCAGCCGCCCTGCCGGGAGCCACATAATATATGTGAAAGAGCCGCATGCGGCTCCCGAGCCAGTTTGCCCACCCCTGTTCTAGCCTGAGGGCTGTCATGAGGATCTTTTGAATTTCTAGATGTCTTTATGCTCTGGATTGAACGTCGTTTTATGCTCTGGAATTCTAATGGTTTGACTTTTACATTTTTTTTTTTTTACTCTATCATGTTTTATTGTGTGAGCCACCCCAAACAAGTCTCTGAAGAGACAGCGTATAAATATTTTAAATAAATAAATAACATGACATGGTTCCTAGTCAGCAACAGAAGTAGCTGTCGAGAGCCGCAGGACTGGAAATGGGGATATAAAAAATAAACAGGATGACACAGCATGCCATGGCAATAGTGAGTTAGAACAGAAGAGGACTGACCAAAAAACACCACATAAGATCACAGTGTTTGATCGGAAGCTGGCAGAATGCGGTGCCTCAGGGCATTTCGTCTCTCTGGGATCCTGATTCTCTCACTTCATGCAGAGCTCTCAGGGAAGGAGGGAACAGCACGCCCTCCTCCCTTGGCTTGCGGCCTGCGCAAAATGAGAGGACAGCCTCTCCGCGAGCCAGAAGAGGTGGTAGTGGGCAGGGCAACAGCTGGCTTTTTCTCCTCAAACAGTGAAAAGGCTTCTGCCAGCCTTGGCCTGCTGCCAAGTTACTCTTGAGTAACATTAAGAAGAGACGTGGCTAGGCATTCTTCTGAAAATGGATCGCACTACACGACCTGAATCCCAGAGGAATGCGAACACCAACCTTTCAGGCTACCCTTTGCCTTGCTAAATGAAAAGAGAAATGGTGGGAAGAAAAATAAATAAATGGTTGTTTCGTACGAACCACAGCATCTCAAATGCCAGACGTGCTGCGACACATGCAGCCGCTTTCCCCCTACAGGCCCGGGTTAAAAAAACCCACTACCTGGATACACAGCTAGTCTCATGCGCTTCCTTTTTGTGCTGCCAGAGCCAAACAAGATGTGACAGTTGTCTGCTCCACTCTCTTATAAAGTGAGGGTGGCTGACTAATTTTTTACATCAAAAGCAGTGCATGGGTGAGGGAACTGAACTTTCCTCACACTTCAGGCTCTTCCCCCCCCCCCCCCCCCAGCTTAACTGACTTCGAAAATTGGGGCTGGCCTGGAAGAAGTAGCCTGAAGCAACAGCAATAGTTTCACTCTCTTCATCCACATGTCTCTTTTGGTACAAAAGCAGGCACCTCTGCTTTATATGTGAGTGCACCAGATAGGTGAATAAAAAAATAAGTGGCTCCCTGATACATCTAATCTGATACATCTAAGTGGCTCCCTGATACATCAGTTTTACAGCGCAATCCTGACCAGGTCTGCTCAGAACCCTACTCAATGGTGCTTACTCTAGAGCTGCCAGGTGTTGGAGGCAGGGACACGGTAGGGGGCATTGTTGTGAACAGGGGTCATTTCATAGAAAAAGAGGTGCAGGAGCTTATTAGCATAACGCATTAGCATAACTTATTTGCATATGCTACACCACCTAACATCACTGGAAGTATGTCAGAAGGCAAGAAAGAAAGAAGAGAGAGAGAGAGAAAGAAAGAAAGAAAGAGCTGGCAGAGAGGGGACAGCTACTAATCCAAGCCTCAGAAATACCTCTATTCTGGGAGGATAGCTTCAGGGGTGGCTGAAGCCTTCAGAAGGCTGGTCGGAGGAACAAGGACCTTTCCAGGGGACGGGGTCATTTTGCCGCAGCCATGACACAAGCAGGCATTCCCCCGTGTGTGTGTGGGGGGGGGGCTGGCACCAATTCCCAGAGCTGCGCTTCCCCGAGCTCCTGCTCGAAATGACCCCTGGTTGTGAATGTAATGGTGTCATTTCCGGGTTTTCCAGGATGGTGGTAGCATAGAGTTTCTGGCAATTCCTAGAGGTACCTCCATCACTTCCCGGTTTCCCCCAGAAGTTTTTGTTGTTTTTCCCCACTGGGAGTGGGGGAGGGCAATAGGAGCTCAGGGCAGGGGATGCTCCACCCCAAAAGGGGGCTTGGCAATCCTGGTTTACTCCCAGGAAAACATTCTTATGACTGCACTGTTAGTCTGATTTGTCCCATGATGATGGCTTGGTTCAGATGTAGCAGAAAACCATGTTTTGTCAAAGTCCAGGGAATAAAATCTCGTAACCCCTCCTCTCTGTCCAAGCAGTTGGTAAACCATGCTGCACCAGGATTTCAACAATGGTTTATTCCCAATTAAAATCTTGGTTTGCAGGGCAAGTGCCAACCATAATTTGCCAGTTCAGATATAATGGAAAATTATGATTTGCTACAAAACTCAGAAATAATTGATTATCTTGCTGTGAAAAGGTAGGTTGGAAAGGGTGAGGAGGGAATGCATGAGTACGCCCTAGGCTGCTTCAGGACTCATTCACATAGGCTGTGTTCACACGGGAGTGCTGGAGCCAGCTGCAAACGGCTCGTTCCGTAAAAATCACGATCACACTAACCTCTCCTCAAGTCGCCTTCAAGCGGCTCCCCCGCGTTTACACTAACGACGGGGTGGGGTGGGGGTTCGGGGTTTGTTTGTTTGTTTGCTGCTTGCGCATGCGCACAAGCGCACATACACACGGACAAAAAATTTTTTTTGCACATGTGCAGCACTGTCCAATTAAATCATTGCTTCCTTTTGACCCTTACGCAGGGCACCGTGATTTCACTCACAGCCCCTTTTAACAGTAGAAATCGTTTTGATATTTCAACCCGAAAATAGCCTCATCGTGACCGCGAGCTCATGTACATGGTAGAACTACCCTCCATTTGCACATCTGTCCTTTAAACGTAGGTTTGTATGGGCGCTCATGCGCACCTCGGCAAAATACAAAAAAAATGGCAGACGAAAAGCGGAAGCCAGAGGCTTCTGTGGGGGAGGGGGGACATTACTCGGAAGTAGCTCAGAGACGGCTCCCCGTTTACACAGAGGAAAAATGCGACAGGAGCCGAAAGAGGACAGCTGAGACCAGCAAGGGAGCTGGTCTCAGATTTCTGACGGTTTCCGACGCTTCATGAGACGGTAAGCGACGCCTGGGGACGGGAGACAGATGCTGCTATGTAGACACGCAGATTTGAGTCGGCTCGAGCCGGCTCAAAACTGCCAGTGTGAACGCACCCATAGTGGCAAACCATGGCTTTTGCAAAAAGAGGACAGAGGAAGAGAAGGCAGAGCGTGATCCCCCAGTCTCCTTCAGTGTTAGAGCCCAACCAAGCCTGGAGTTGCCATCCAACACATCTCTTAGGTATGCATAAACCTTTCCAAGCAATGGGACTTCTTTTGTAAATGTTTTGCCATCAAGATGCAATGTTTTAACTGCACTGTTTTGCTTTGCTTTACTTTTTCACATCGATGCAACTTAAGGTCCCAAAGGAAATAGTGGAGGAATGAATAAGACAGGAAGAAAAGGTCAAACAAAAAGGAATACAGGATAGGTCCATGGAAAGCAGACTATGTCAAACTAATCTGGAAAAGATAATTGGTTTTCTGGACAAGGGAAATGCAGTCAGTTTCGTCTATTTGGATTTCAGCAAAGCATCTGATAGAGCACCATATGGGAGATTACTACTTAAATTGGAAATCACGGGCTGTAATGTGGTATCATAGAAAGATAAGGAACTGGTTAAAACAATAGACAAAGAGCTGTATGGAAAAGCAATTTTTCAAGTTGCACAGTGATCTGCCGCAAGAATATCAAAAGTAAACCATAGAAAACTAATTTTCATTAGCAGCTTTCATGCTGGAAAAAGGATGCTGATGAAATCTGATACAAAGCCTGAATGTGATGGTAAAATTGGGAGGTACCATTAACATTAATGACGGCCATATATAGGAGCAACAGATATGGGACAAGATATTATTGTACAGAGTGTTAGCCATAGGATTTCATAAAGTATAATAAGTACTTTGGTCTGCACTTAGACATAATGAACTGGAAGTGAGAAAGAGGAAAACTTCCTCTGAGCCTTGGTAAATAACACAATTACTAATGGCCACTGACATTATTCACCAAAATGATGAATTTCAGTGTGCAGAAGATATGCAGAAATGCTTACATGATTAAAGAGGCTTTCATGATAAAAGAAAGAGGAAAGCAGTGCTTTTCTACATTAGCAAGACAGAGACATAGAGTAGATAATACTGTACTCTGCAAATATATGAGGAAAACGTGTATATGGAAGCTGTAGAAATTAAAAGAGAATGTGGGTGCAAAAACCAATGTGTTGTGTAGGAAATCACTAGGTTTGGAATCCTCAGTATAAGAAGCACTAGGGTTGCCAAGTACTCACTGTGTGCCGGCTGGGGAGAGTCCTCTTCGGTCCAGGAGTTCCCCAGCAAGCGCGTGAAGCGTGTGCACCATGATGATGTCACCAGAAGTGACATCATCACGTTGGGGATGTTGCCTGGGCGACACTCTGGCAATCACCCAAGAACTCTATGGTATCCTAGAGTTTTGGGGGCGATTGTTAGAGCGTCGCCCCGGCAACGTGCCCAACATGATGATGTCACTTCCGGTGACCAATGCTCCCTCTAAGCTGTGGAGTCTTGTGAGCAAAAATTCTACTTTGTGAGCTACTGGCATTAAGGTTGTGAGCGAGCCATTTGACTACTGCATAAATTAGTCTGTTCTCGAGCCAGCCTTCCTGTGCTGAGGGAAAAATGTGTGAGCCGAAGGCTAAAAAACTGTGAGCTAGCTCACACTAACTCAGCTTAGAGGGAACATTGCCGGTGACATCATCACACTGGGGCAGCCGTCCTGACTGGACGACTTCAGGGGTGGCGTTCCCCCTGCAAGCCGAATCCAGGTGGGCGGATTGGGGACCCCTGTAGCAGGGGATCCCCTGCCGCCCGGGCAGCCTTGGCAGCCTTAAGAAGCACGTCAAGGTCACAAATAAACTCATACCATGAACTAAAGGGCAGGATCAGAACCACATTGGATACATAGTTTAAAAAGGCTCAGAGAGGCAAAACAAAAGTCTGGCAAGATGGGCAAAAACATGGACCCACAATGGCTGTGAAGAGCTGTAAGGAGGCCTTGTGGAGCAAAGTGCAGAAGGAAAGTAATCAAATCAAAACACAGCGGGCTAAGGCGACTGTGAAGGAAGGAGCTGGTACCCAAAAACTGATGAGAAGTAGTCGTGTTGCTTTCCAGGATCCTTTTTACGGATGAATTCTATGCAACTAGCTAGGCAGAATAAAACGAGGCTCTAGAAAACTAACCTTCCTGAACCTTTTCTGTCATTGGGCCCGAGGTAACAATAAGCCTCCACTGGACTAAAAATCTTAAAGGCACCTGCCCAAAACACACGTCTTAGACCAAGAGCCTGAATGCAAACAACATGCCACAGATCTGCTTCCAAAGAATGAAAATAACAACTGACTTCATATTTTACTAAAAAGCTGTATTTTACTTTCTGTCGCCATTGGATTTGGAGTTCTGCAGACAGAGGTCTGAAAAAAGACAACGAGAACAAAAATTATAGTTTAAACAGGCCACAACAGGCCACAAGAAGTCGGATAACAAAAAAAAGTCTGATGGGTCACGGGGTCTCCACAGTTGTGAAAGCGGATAGCAAAATCATAATGCCCTTTAAAGGGAAACCATGAAAGCCAGGCAGAAGGCCTTCTGCAGCTAATCTTGTCAGATTAGACACATCCGTTCCTCACTGTATAATGATAAGCAGGATAATTTGAGCAAAAAACAAAATCTGAAACAGCCATTTACATGCTAATATCAAAATTGGACTCAGAACAAAAACTAATTACCACTTATGATCAGGAACCCCTCTGAGTCATCTGTAAACTCCGAGGGAACTTCCAACACACACCCTCTCTAAGGTTCTCCTACCACACCTCCTACCTTATTTAGCACTCCCAACACTAAATTCCAAGCTCCACATTTTAAAGTGTACAACAGCAGGATGGGTGTTCATTTTATAACCCCTTTTTAATCTGACACTGAAAAAAAAGAAGGGGAGAAGATTAGAAAGGCAAAAAGGTAGGGTTCCCAGCCCCCAGGTCCCTGTGGGGGTTTCCCTGTTTTTAGGGGCCTGGATCTGGTGCTGGCCAGCTGGTCGGTGGAGGGAAACCCCACCCCCCAACAGGGACATCACTGCGCGATAACCCCGATGCAATGATGTCACCCAGAAGCGACGTCATTACCTGAGGTCAGGTAGTGATGCTCTAGTTTCTGGGCAAACTCTATGGTTTTGAAGGCAAAAAACCCCATAGAGAATTGCCCAAAACCTAGAGTGTCACCCCTGATGTCAGTGACACAATGACATCTCTTCCGGGTGACATCATCATGCCCCGTGCACAAAGCGCGTGCAGCAGAACATCCCAGAGAGGATCCGGGAGCCCCCCGCCACCAGCCAGACAGGACCTGGCAACAACCCTACAAAAGCTTTGCCACTCCAGGAACAGCCAAGAATGGAGTCTTGGCCTCCCAGTGGGCTCAGAGTGGGTGAGAATAGGCAATCTACGTGATTAAGGGTGAGCCTAGCCAGTGAGGGAGGGAAGGGGGGCAGGCAAAGGACGCCAAGGCCTAATAGGAGTCAGAATCTGCTGATTCAGACAAAGTATTTCTATTGCTTACAGCTATGCCTTCTGTTTTATTGCTATGCTTCTCATGTATGTATGCCATGCTATATTCCTATTGCCATGTATGTCTTATAGATGCTCCCATAACACCTGCCATGTAATTGCCCCCTCCCTTGGGTAAACCCTCACTTTGGCCAGTATGTATGTAGAATATGTGACCCCAGGTTTATGACCCTGACCAGGCCTGGTTTGTGTAACTGTCAGAGCGGGAGGATGACAACTTCAAAGTATGGGAACAATGGGCCTCTCACACTCCTGCCTCCGCATTCCATTCGTCCCGACTGGGACTCCAAGGGAGGACGAGTCTCATCTCTTATCAACATGCGAAAGCCTCGAGGCCATTGATTGTTATGTGAAATGGCAACATCTAAGGGGTCTGGTTTGGGAAGGGAAATTTACAGCTTGACACCTCACTTTCTTTCCTGTGGGAAGCAAACGGCCAGAGCCCCTTTTTGCTCGCCGTTTTTCCCCTTTAGTGATTGGCTACCTATGGGTAATTCAAACTGTCTAGAAAGGTATAATAGACCTGCTTCTGTCATATGCGTTATCTCTGACAATAATCCGAGAAGCTGTACCACTGTAGAGATTGGAAATAAAGAACTGTGTTTCATCAACAAAGATCTGATCCTTGACTACTTTGAGCAGAAGTCTCACAATAGGCCAGGCTTGCCAACTCTGGGTTGGGAAATTCTTGGAGATTTAGGGGTGGAGTTGGGGAGGGCAGGGTTTGGGGAGGAAAGGGACCTCAGCAGGGTACAGTGCCATAGAGTCCTTACTCCAAACCAGCCATTTTGTCCAGGGAAACTGATCTCTTTCATAGAGAGGTCAGTTGAAATTCTAGGAGATCTCCAGGCTCCACCTGAAGGTTGCTGCTACAAACTCAGAGCCCAGCATTGGATTAGAGGGGGAAAGGATGATAAGGACTGCCTTTGAGGACTGCCTCCTCAAAGAACCCATCCACCACTGTTTCTTGGCCTCATTGAGGCTGCTGCTTCAGAGGAGGGGTTGGAATGGGAACAGACCACCACAAAACAAGTTAAAGATTGACCAGGCAGTAGTAAAATGGACAAGAATGACTGTCTTGTCACCATCACCCTGAAAGTAGTAGCCGCATGCTGAATCTACACTCAGGGGCAGGAAGGCTCAAATGTTTTAAAAAACCTTTCCCCGTGGGGGGAATAAATAGAGTCTAGCATGGAGCACTTTTTTGGAATTAATATATCAATTCATGGGTTACAGCAGTGGCAATACAAATTAGTAGCAGCATGCCTATGCAAATAAAATTAGAGGCAAGTGCTGATGGCCCTCAGGGCTAGCAACTTCTATATTACTCTTGGTAGATTCCAGCACTGTGCTGACTCATAGTTACACTGATAAAATGTTCATGAGGTAAATCAGTAGGGAAGGAGCTTAATCTAAAAGGGGATGGGAAATAATAACTGGATTTAGCCCTGACCCGGATAGCTTAGGCAAGCCTGATCTCATCAGATCTCGTAAGCTAAGCAGGACCAATCCTGGCAAGTACTTGGAAGGGAGACCTCCAAGGAATACCAGGGCTAGGACGCAGAGGCAGGTGATAGCAAGCCACCTCTCTGAACATCCCTTGCCTCCAAGCCCCTCTAGGGGTTGCCAGAAGTCATCATGACTTCCAACCATGTAAGCGCGTGCACACACACACAGAATACTCACCCCCCCAAAAAAAGGTAATAATAACTGGATTTCAAGGGTGAATGTTTAACTAGGCCTTTTTTTTGTAATTTTTTAATTGCTTTTTTAACCTATTCTACAGCTACATGCTAAAAATCTATGCTAGTCTATATTATACAGAGAATACAGTTTGTAATGTTACAGAATAAGAGTATTATTATATTGAAAAGCAATGTTAAATCTCGGTATCATCTGTTATATCTGTTTTGTTGTCAAGGTTAAAATTAAAAGCTAGATAACTGGATTACATACAAACATAGAAGTATCTAAAGACTAGGTTTAAATCATTATTGGCATAGTGCATCACAATATTAAAAAACAATTCAACATTATTTTTTCTTCGGTCCTCTTCTTTTCTTCTTTCTTTCTTCCTGAGGCTTAGAAGCCGCGGCCCCTTTTTCAGAATCCGACTGCTCTTCAAGTTCTCCGCTTTCTGAGCCATTAAATCCATATATGCTTTCCTGCGACCTTTTTTGTATTTCTTGGCTTTAAAACTGAAGATCAGTCCCTCTGGAATATCCCAACGATAGGAAATAGACTCCGATTGTAACCATGCCGTTAAGCTCCTGTAGGCTTTTCTTCTTTTCCTAATTTCAAATGGAATGTCTTTTAATACTTTGATCTCTTCTCCCTGAATCTTCAGAACTGTTCTGTTTGTAGCTTTTAACACCAAATCTCTTGTTGATCTTCTGGCGAACCTTCTTACAATTTCACCTGGCAGGTTTTTCTTCTTTACAAATTCTGGATAAGTCCTGTAGACTAAATCCATGTCGCTTTGTATTTTCTCTGCTTCCCAACCTGTCACAGGTGCCAATGCATCGCTTAACATCTGTTTGATGTTCTCTCCTTTTTGTTCAGGAACATTCTGAAACCTCAGGTAGAAATTAGAGTGGTCCATTTGAAGTTTTAAAACGCTATCTCCTTGCAGAGCTCTGTCAGTTTCTATTTTTTTCAATCTAGAGTCATTTTTTTCAACTACTTTTTTGACTTCCAAGAGTTCCTGCTGCAGTATTTCCGATCTCCTACCTGACTCAGTCATTTCTTTCTGGATAGAGTCCATTTTAGTATTGAGAGTGGCCAGCTGATCCACCAGAGGTCGCAGCATCGCTGACAACACTGTATTCAGCTCTGTGGTATCACCCTTTGCGCTCGGAACTGAACTTCCAACTTTAGGGGAGGATTTTCTCCCCACCATTTTTGCTTACTTTCTCAGTTGTTTACAGTTAAATAAGGAGTCCCGAAGAAAACAATGGCTTTTTGTCGCAGTAATGCCTTTGCAAAGCTCTCTTCTTTGTCTGAACGATCCTGCCCTCCAGCACTCAAATTACGCTCCGTAATCACAACAAAGCCATGGGAAAGTCTCGCGCTGTAAGTTACATTGAGGGGGAGGGACAGGGGATTTTGTCCCTCCAACCCATCCCTGCCGCTTCCCTTTGAGACTCACAGTTTTGCCATTGCGTATCTGGAATTGTGTTGCTTTTCTGCCTTGTATTCTCTGCTGCTTCTCAATTGCGCTTTTGTAGCCATGCAGCTTCTGTGGCGAGCGAACCTACAGGGGTAAAAAGGAGCCTTGATCCTGCGGTCGCCACCGCTAGGAGAGGCTGCCTTCAAGCACCCCAGGCAGAGCCCCTTCGCTAGGGTCTCTGAGGGTCTGGACCAATCCAGGACCCCTTCTAACCCACCGAGAGGGGATCGCCTCTCCCGCAGATGCAGAGAGAAGCGTCCTCCATTAAGCACATAATCTAACAGAAGTCCCGTGTTTAACTAGGCCTTTTGTGCTTGACAGTCAAGTAATAAGTGTTCACTGATTTCAGGCCCTTTTTCCTAGGGTTATAGTTCATTTTAAGGCTCTGCCTTCAGCTTCCATTTTAAAGCGGAATTCCAAGAAGTTCTTTAATCCAACTTCTACGATATTTACTGGTGTCCTGTCAGCTCCCACAGGCCTGTTCCTAAAGCAGTTCTCTCTCAGACCTCTTGTTTTTTCCCCTCACCTTCCTCCCTTCTGGAAAAAGTCAACTGTTTCTTAGGTCAGTGTCAGGGGCTGTTTGGAGATGTAGTCCCTCAGAGATACTATAACACAATACATAAATCCCTGTGGGTAGCTGTGTTGGTCTGAAGCAGTAGAACAATGTTTGGGGCCAGTGGCACCTTTAAGACCAACAAAATTTAATTCTGGGTATCAGCTTTCGTGTGCATGCACACATCATCCGATCTGATGAAGTGTGGATGCACGCGAAAGCTTACACTCAGAATCAAACTTTGTTGGGCTGCGGTCACATGGTTGTTTTAATCGGGTTTCACTGCTGTTCCCTTTCGCATTTTAATTTGCTGATCATACAGGCCGATCCGCCTCCCGCACTGAAGCGGGCTCAGTCGCAGAATCCTCCTGGTTCTCTACCACATTTTCCTGCACCGGGAAAATCAAGTACTTTCTGGGTACTTGCGCTTTAAATCTGCAATTTCACTGATTTGAACAGCCATCTCTCACAATGATGGCGATTAGGGCCATCTGACCATTCTTCAGTGCGATGAGGTTTTTTCCCCTCCAAGCTTCTGCCTTTGAGCACATGAGCAATTCAACATTTAAACATTTAAGCGCATGGAGGGGCTGGGTGGAAGAGCAAAGATCTCCACAAAGGTGCTCCAGGCGACAATGGCAGCAGCTGCTGCTGGCTTCGAAAGGGAGGAAAGGGGGAAGAGGAGGCGGGGGTAGCACAAGGAGCGCAAGGAGGCAGCGGTGGTTTGTGCACCATTGGGTTCGGTGGCAGCTGCAGCGGTGGGATGGCTTCTGTGGATCAGACCCTGCTGGGGTCTTGGGGCCGCTGGTCTTTGCCTGGCTTTCCCCCTGCTGGGAGAGATTCAGGAAGTGCCGGGTAGGCTGGCAGGTGAGGTGACAACAGCGGTGGCGGCGGGCTTTGGAAGGGAGGGAAGGGGGTGGTGCAGGGAGCACAAGGAGGCGGCAGTTGACAGAGTTGGTTGTGTGAAAGAGCAAAAAGGTTCACAATTGGAGGGGGAAATCAGACTGGATGCTGAGTCCTCAAGCTGTTTTCTGGGCTGCCTGGGTGGACTGGCAGGCAAGCGGGCAGGGGAGAGAGGGTGCCTCTAGACACTGTCCAGAGCCTCCTCTCACAATGCTTGAAGTTCAGGGAGGGATATGTGATCATCCCAACCCAGAAAAAAAAATCCTGATTAAATTTATAGCGGAAACAAATCACATTTACCTTGCCGTGTGACCACAGCCTTGGTCTTAAAGATGCCATTGGACTCACAATACATAAAGAGCAGGAGAGGTGAAAAGTGGTTGTAAATCACCCTTCTTGCAGGATGACCTGTCATTGAGAAGCATGATTCAAGCATATTTAAAACTTCATTCTTGTCCTTCACATATGCCCACTAAGAACAGGTGAGAGGCTGAACCCAGCAACCAGTGGGAGGGTGCCAGAAGGACATGGGGGTACAATACTGGTATTCCCCAGAAGTGACTTCAAGTAGTTCAGGTGGGCTGATGTCACATCCAGGTTTTCTCTGGAACAGATGTAACACTGGGCCTCACCAGGAAGCCAGCATCCCTAGATGGGAGGCTCAAAAATACTTTAGGTAGTACATATGCATTTAGTCTAAGCAATGGTGGGCTAGTACTAATATAAGTCCCCAGCTTTATTACTTAAACACTGCCCAGTTGTTTCTTTTACTATTTCAGTTTAAAATGTAAACTGATTTGACTGCAATTTTCTATTTTGGGAAGATCAAGCAGCAGTCAGAAAGGAGGAAATTGAGAAGAAAAAGGAATTTTAAAATGTTGATCACCTATGGATACACAAATTTACCAAATCAGTATTTTGATCAGTGAAAAGAGACATTATACAAAATTCAGCTATGATGTCTATCATATGCAGGAGTCCGTTGGAGCGGGAGCGCACAGGAGTGCAGCTCCGGGAGTGAGGAGCCCAGGGGGCGGGCACATGACCAACCTCCGCCCCCTCCTTAGCTTCCCCGAGCAGTGCAGAGGCTCAGCGCCCCGGGGAAAGCCCTGCTAGGGTCTTTATTGTTTTTAATGTTTTGTTTTAATATTGGTAATTTTATCATTGTTCCTTTTATGACTGTGCGCTGCTTTTCCAGAGACTTGCTCAAGGTGGCATATAAATTTTCTAAGTATACCATTTTTTATCTGGGCACATGGCACATAAGTACTGGAGAAATTTCACCAACCCTTCAGCAGCTTCCACCCCATCAGTTTGGTGTAGTGGTCAGGAGTTGGACTCTAATCTGGGAGAACCGGGTTTGATTCCCCACTCCTCCACATGCAGCTGCTGGTGTGACCTTGGGCCAGTCACAAGTTCTCTCCGAGCTGTTCTCTCATGAGCAGTTCTCAAAAGACCTCTCTCAGCCCCACCTACCTCACAGGGTGTCTTGTTGTGGGGAGGGGAAGGGAAAGGGATGGGTGGTGCACATGTCCTGGGTATCTCAAGTCTACTTGAAACCTGGTGGTTTCAAGGGAGCAGGAAGAGAATGAGGGCGTGTTCTTTACGCTTATTTTTATTGCACAAAGTATTGGATGGGGAAAGGAATGGAGGAAGAGCAGGTCAGTTTCACTCACCTGTGGAGTGGAGCCTGAGGGGTGGGTGTTGCCTTCTGACACACTTCCGGTATGTTAGGGGGTGTTGCATATGCAAATGAGTTATGCAAATGAGTTATGCTAATGTGCTCCTGCGCCTCTTTTTCTATGAAATGACCCCTGATCATATGTATTTTATTTATTTCAATGAAAATTACTGTTAATGAACCACATTCTAGAGAACTCCACGGTGTCCCTTAGTAGGCTACAAGGTAGTTCTGGGATATATGAAAACAGCTCAACCAATTGCTGTTTTGTTTTTGCCTTAAATTATATTCAGGGCATATGATTAAAGCACACCCTGCAGTAACCCATTGCTACTGGGATATCCTTAAGTAACCAGATATGTTAGACAATTTCCTTTTGTAGTTTTTAAAATATGTATGCAAACGAACTCCATAAACCGATACAGAAAATATGAATTTAATAAGGTATACCTGTAGCAATCATAGAATCATAGGTTGGAAGGGACCTCCAGGGTTATCTAGTCCAACCCCCTGCACAATGCAAGAAATTCACAAATACCTCCCTCCCTCCCACCTCCAGTGACTGCTGTTCCATGCCCAGAAGATAGGATTGTCAGGTCTGGGTTGGGAAATACCTTGAGACTTTGGGGGTGGATCCAGGAGAGGACGGGGTTTGGGGAGGGGAGGGGCCTCAGCATGGTTCAAAGCAGCCATTTTCTTCAGGGGAGCTGATCTCTGTCAGCTGGAGATCAGTTGTAAATGCGGGAGATCCCCAGGCCCCATCTGGAGGCTGGCAACCCTACGAGAAGATGGCAAAAAACCTCCAGGATCTCCAGCCAAACTGGCCTGGAGAAAAATTGCTTCATGACCCCAAAGTGTGATCAGCATTTCACTGGGCATGTAAGAAAGGGCCAGTGAACAATTGTATTTTGAAAAGTAGTTTTTTCACCATACGTATAAGAATCTCAATAACAGAAAGTGGAAACTGCCTTCCTTAATATAAAATATTAAGTTCACCAGACAGTGAAAGAACATTGCACTGATGAATGTACCGACCATAATATATTACACTACAGAAATGCACCTTAACATGTATAACCAATGCTTATCCAAGGATATTTTAAAGGGCTCAGAATAAGCAGAGGGAAATGGGGATGGGTTGCAAGACAGAATGATCACCATGTAATATTTTTCTTCCAGTGTCTTTTAAAAGCATTGCAAGATGAAAACCTAATAAAAGCAAAGTATGAATATTTTCAGTGAGGTCTACATGGAATTGGTGTCTTACCTTTTCCCCTTTCTGGCCTGGCAAGCCTGCTACTCCTGGCAATCCTGCTTCTCCCTGTTTAAAATAAAGCCAGAATTTTATGTTCTGAAATTTAATTTAAAAAAGGAACGTAAGCCACCTTTACATGGACAGTGTTATCTAAGGCTGCCAGTTTCCCACCGAGGGATCACACACTGCTGCTCCTGTGGCCAGTGGGAGAAAAATAATCAAAAGAATTGCCATGGGGCAATGGCATGATGTCACTTCTGGGGAAAACCTGGAAATGTCTCTAGCCTTCTTCTAGGAACTGCTAGAAACACTATGGTTTTACCATAGAGTTTTCAGTGATTCCTAGAGAGGCATTACATCACTTCCAGGGTTTCCCTGAAAGTAGTCATGTGAGCATCTAATGGTGTCCTACATGTCCCCACCCTACTGGACTTCATGCCTGGCAACCCTAGTTATCTTATCCTAAGTCCACTAAGAATTACGCCTTTGTAAACCCATTGACTTTAATGGATTTAGAAGTGTGCAGCTCTGCTTAGTAGAGTGGCCATCTCCAGGTTGTGAAATTCCTAGAGCTTTGGGGGCAGAGCCTTAGAAGGGCAGAATTTGAGAAGGGAAGGGAGCTCACGAGGGATGTGATGCCATACAGTCCATCCTTTGAACCGGCCAATTTTTTAAGGGGAACTGATCTGTGCCACCTGGAGATCAGTTGTAATTTTAGGAGAACCCCCATCTGGAGGTTAAAGCCAAAAATGAGAGCTCACAGAAGTGGAAATCCAAAACAAAATCCATGACAAAAATGATGAAGAGTCAATAAAGAAATATTTGCAAAATCATTTACAGTAGTAATTCTGTAGAAAATTCTCTTCTGTAATCGCTCACACGCAACAAATGCTGCGCAGTGTAAACAATTCATCTCACAATAATTGTTTTATCTGAGCATGTAGCAATCACAATTCTTATCAATTTCTACTTATCAGCTCTTGAAGAAAACACTCCATGTTGACTCTCTAATAACAGAACCCAAGGTCTTCTACAGAATTACTACAGTAATTACTACAGGAAATGATTTTGCAAATATATCTTTATTGACTCTTTGTCATTTTCGTCACGGTTGTTGTTTTGGATTTCCCCACCTGGAGGTTGGCAGCCCTGCTGCTCAGGATTGCACTGGTAGTATTTTTATCTTGAAATACTCCTGGAAGTCGCTCAAAATTACTAAGCTAATTGATTTAACAATGGGGAATAAAGTACTAGATAAACAACCCTTAGAAAAAAAGATAGAAAAGCCAATTCCATGGTATAGATTTTACCAACCTTGCCATCTAAATACTACTATTCAGCTCTCAAACATACTAAAGTCCCCACTAACAGATTGAGAGAGAGTGCTTAATTCCTGTGAATATAATAAAAAAGGATTACCCTCTAAAATATATAAGATTTTAAGTGAAATTGAATCACCTGGAAAGTTATCATATTAGGATAAGTGGCAAAAGGATTCTAAAATTAGTCTGAATGAAGACACTTGGGAGAAAATGTGGGCATCTATAGATTAATTCATCTGTTCTTTTGATAAAATTTCAAACTTTTAAGACTACATGCCCCAAAGGCTTTTAAATCTAAATAGAAATATAAGTCCATACTGTTGGAAACTATGTGGGCACATCAGATCATATATGCATTGTTGGTTGTATTGCCCCAAAATAGAACAATTCTGGGAAATGATACAAAAAATATCTTTTATTACAGAATATACCTTTGAACTAACTCCTGAATCTCCATTCTTGAAATATAAGATAGACACATAGGGTAATAATTGTTACTTTATGAACTACAGCTAAAACAACTATTGCTCATTATTGGGAAAACTCAGCAGCTCCCCCCCCCCCATCTTTAGGTATAAAAAAAACCTCGGGGCACACTATACGATGGCAAAGATAACTGATTCTTTAAACTACAGATGTTTAGGTACACACAACTCCGGCCTTTTTCCCACTCACATTGTGCCAGCATTCTGCCTCCATTTGTCCCGGCGCTGGGTGTCAATTTCACACCCTTTGCTGCGGCGCGTGTGTTAATACGGGGCTTCGCGCCATTTTCTCCGCACCTTCGGTAAACCTAAAAAAAAAGGTTTACCAAAGGTGCGGAGAAAATGGTGTGAAGCCCCGTATTAACACACGCGCCGCAGCAAAGGGTGTGAAATTGACACCCAGCGCCGGGACAAATGGAGGCAGAATGCCGGCACAATGTGAGTGGGAAAAAGGCCTGAGTTGTGTGTACCTAAACATCTGTAGTTTAAAGAATCAGTTATCTTTGCCATCGTATAGTGTGCCCCGAGGGTTTTTTTATACCTAAAGATGGGGGGGGGGGAGCTGCTGAGTTTTCCCAATAATGAGCAATAGTTGTTTTAGCTGTAGTTCATAAAGTAACAATTATTACCCTATACTCAGTGTCTGAAACTGTTTGGTATGCTGTTTTAGAACTGTATTTAGAACAGCAAGGTGAAATCTCTCTGAATACTTGAAAACACTACCTATATTTGTGAATTAGTTATCCAGTATTTATAATTATCCTGGAAAGATGCATGTAAAACTCCAGGAAGATCAAATGAATAGGACACCTTATGTTTTTACCATCCAAGAATTATAGACACAGATATAAGAGCTTGAGTAAATGGTAAAGTATGCAGAGGAAAAATGCTAGTTTGTAGTCTCTAAATTGTTCATGTTATATTTTAACACTATATTTTTATTGTCTATACCAATATACACTTGGTATTTTCAGAAATATTTTATAGATATGTCTGTAGATATCGAAATAAATTTTTTTTTTTAAATACTCCTGACAGTTGTGCTTGAGGATGTTTAAAATATTTAGGAACAGGACAAACTTATCTTTCAGAAGGATGCTGCTTGAACAGTTTCTAGCCCAAAAGTACAGTTATTCCAATTCCCTTGCATTTATCCAGGAACTGGGATTTTATTGGGCGGGTTTTCTCAACCAGTTTATTTTCTTGGCCATTCATGATTTTATATATTTCTGACACAGAGCCTCCTACTTTCCTTCCTCTCCATTCCTATTCAGCAGTACCTAGTGTTTTTGCCTGGAGGGGGCTGTCCTACTCCTTTAACAGAGTCTTAATCTAGATATCTAATACCCAGGTCCCCTCTGCATGCGGATACTTATTTCTGTGGATCTGGGTCACATGGAGGGTAAACAGATCTTCCAGCAAACTTGGGGCAGTCCCCATGTTTGCAGAAAAATCTAAAATGTTTTTAAAAGTATATGGGGATACTTAAATCCCCCCCCCAAGTAAAACTGCTTACTCTGTACAAGTGCAGAGAATGGACTTACTAAGGCATGAGGAAAGATGTTGGAGCCACGAGGGAAGCCACCACCGCAATAGCTGTGTGCCCCGCCACTGGGACAGCCCCCATCCAGACCGCCGGCAGTGAAGACTATAGCTTCAGCCAGCAGGTTTCGGCACTGGACTGCTGAATAAAGGCAGCCGGCAGCCCCCCTGAGGAGGGGGGCAGCTGGTTGGCCAAAGGAGGCAAGCCTGCCTGCCCTCTGCTGCTGCCACAGCCACTGCCCAAGCTGGCCCTGTGGCCGTCAGTTGAAGCGTGAGGAGGTGAAGCCTTCATCATCGGCCCCCCTCCCTCCTGCAACCAGATTGGGGATGTTTGCTGGCCTGCAGCTGCAAAAGGAGAGAAATAGAAAGAAGAGGGGTTCTGTGAGAGGGGAGAGAAAGACAGAGGAAGAATAGGGAATTGTCTGTTCGGGGGAGAGAAATAAAAGAATGGGGGATTGAGGGAGGGGGAGAGAAAGAGGAAGGGGAGATTGGGGAGGGTAGAGAAGTAGTGGAGAGAAAGAGAGGGGCAGACTGAGAGGGGGTGGGGGGAAAGGACATTGAGAAGGGCTGCGGTAAGAGGGGGTGAGACATATAAGGGGCGAGAGGAGAAATGGGATAAGAAAGGATTGCTAGAGAATGGGGTAGGAAGGAAAGCTGACATAGAAGGGGTGAGAGGAGAAGGGGATGTGAGGGAAGATTAGTAAATCAGGGGTGCGTGGAGAAAGAAAGAGGCGGGTACTTTGACAATAAGGGGGGGAGAGGGGGGAAAGGTAGGGGAATGCCCCCTCCCCACAAGTTCATTGCGAGGACTGCCTGCAGCAAAGACTACGGTAGGCCCACCACACATTATGCAACATTTTGTTGTGGGTCCCCTCTTGTATTATGTTATTTACCAGATGATATTATTAACCTCCATGCCATGAAAAGCTTCAGCTGTGTACTTCCACACATTAAGATTCTGATAAGGGGACAGGACATTTTCTCCAGGCCTACTGGCAACCACATTTACTGCATTTTAACAGTGTACTTTTTAGCAGTTTTACAGCAGTTCTACTGTGTGGCAAATCAGCAAGGTACACATTTCTTTCAAGAGAATTTCCCAACCCAGAACTGGCTAACCTACCCTGCCTCCTGGCCCATGTTGCCGCCCTCCAAAGGAGGGAGGGAAGGAGAAAAGCCAGCCCACTGGCTGGCCAGCCCTGCAACTCTCCCAGCTCAGCCAGGCATCTCCATACAGCTCTACCAGGCTGAGCGCCTCCACCCATGCACTGCACAAAGTTCTACCAGGCTGGGTATCTCCAGCCATGCTGCTTGACGGCTCCGGTTGACGGCTACTTCCTCTGGGCTGCGGTTGCACACTGCGCTTCATCCCTGTGCTGGACCAGCCTAAATGGGAGGCAGGCCATCAGCCCACTGGGACTTTGCCCAGTGGCTATAATGGCCAGTTCACCCCTGAGAATAAAGCCCTATAGCTATGTCACAGATTTGTAAAGATTCAGAGTTGAAGACTGAGGATTAGTGTAACAGCTGTTAATGTCAGAAACTCCATATATTCTTAAGACAGGAAATCAGAGTAATTCCTTTTGGGGTTGGATGCATAGGCGTAGAGTACAGGGGGGCTCGAGGGCTTGAGCCACCCCCAAAATTTCCCGGGGGGGCTCAGCTACCCCCGGGAAAATGGAGCGCCTGCCACCGCGCCTCCCCGGGTCCTTCGGAGGCTCCGCGGCCGCTGCTGGAGAGGGAGAGAGAGAGGGAAGGGGTGGCGGGGGGGAAGAGAGGCACCAGTAGCAGTGGCTGGCGGGC